>CM032118.1:41643689-42909939 GCA_018894105.1 Jacaranda mimosifolia
TATTTTTGGTCCAAACAAACATGTAGTAGTCTTGTTAATGACTTACTAATTCCAATTACAGAGTACTTTTATGAAGGATCATACTAGTCAATAACTAACGCCATATTTTGCCTCTTGTTCAAGGAGTCTTGTATATGCAAGAGCAGATCAATTTTTGAAGGGGGCTAATGCATATTAACCCTTGTAAAGAGTCCAACCAGCTGGAAACCCCTCTATACTTTTAATTGGTATAAATCACCTCGTATTTTTTAATAATTTACAAAAAAAAAGTCCACTTAAAATGTTGATAATACACGTGTTATATGTGCAATTTTTCCTTACTTTTGAGATTGTTTGATGCCATAAAATTGTCACGCCCCAAAAATCAAACCATACAATCTAGTCTTGAGGCGTGAAACTCGATCCCAAATAATCAGTACCATCTATCCAAAAATCATAATCTTAAATAAGAAAACTCCAAAAATTCATAATAACTTAAATAATTCTTACAACACAAAACTCAAAATGTCCAAAATTCCTCTCCCAACTAGAAAATCATTAAAGGAGAAGAACTAATTTACCAACATAGCAATAATGCTAAACCTATTGGAAAGTCCTCATTCCAAAAGAAATTCTTCAATTCCTATTCTCGTCAGAAGCAGGTTCAACATCCTCACTAGGGATAGGATACAGCTCTGCCAGAAGGAAGTTAAAGAGGAAAACGAGTGTGAGTAAAAGACTCAGTGAGTGCCAAGTATGTGCAATGTGAGTTTCGGAATAAAAATCATTTGTACAGTGAAAATGTTCAAGAATTCGAACAGTGAAATTATTTGAGGAAAAAAAAACATAAGTGGAATTCATAGAACATTTTAGCAGAAACAGTCAAGAAGTTTATAAACAGTCAAGCAGTAACAAGTCAATAATTTTATAAACAGTCAAGCAGTATCAAGTCAAGAGTTTAATAAATGATTTTCTTAGATTAACAACTTAAATGCGATGATCAGACAGTATTTGTTGTAGCCAGTCAACCTTATGGCTCCCACCGCAACAGTCCCTTATCGCTCCGGGCAAGGTGCGACCTTACCAAAACAGTGCCCGAGCGTCCCCGGGAATTCCTACGACCCACCTCAGCCACAAACGGCTTCTGTTGTGCGCTGGGGGGATTAGGCCATGGGGGCTTGGGGTTCAACCGGCTAGCCCGCTGCTGCCCAGTGAAGTCCCTCGCACACCCAGACCAAGTTGGATCCAACTAACAGTAACAGTAATCAGTTGATCATCGAATTTAATTGGTCGTCTAGAAGCATTAAAATCATAAAGCATAGATTTCTTTTTCTATAATTAAAACAAGAAAAAATATTTCTTTTTGTGCGGAAATAAAACAAGAAAAAGATTTCTTTTGTGCAGAATGAAAACAAGAAAAAGAGTTCTTTTTGTGCGCAGTGGAGTACATATATGGTGCAGTGTATATTGAAAAAATATTTCATATCATGCATTACTATACATATATCCTTCTGGGTTTTGAAAAGTAATATTATATAGTAGTTATAGATTTAGGCACTCACCTTCAAGATTGATCCTAGAAGTCAATCCTATCTCAGTGTCAATTAACTCAATTGTTGAGTCACCTGATTCATTTAATAAACAAATCAATCACCAATTTAACTGACTAACAAGGGAACTAGTCTAGTACATACATGCTCACAAAACTTATTAAGAATTTATCCTTTCGTATGTACTTTGTTGATTCACTCATAACACTCTTTCTAGATATCCGTTTGACTCGATTCTTATGGAATTACAAAGCTAAGAACGAGTGCTAAAACTATTATGTTGATGATACAGTCTAAATTGGCTAATATGAGAGAGGAAAATCGAGTTCAAGAGGCAGCAGTGGTGCGAAAGAAGATTTCTAATGTTTAGGAAATTTTTTGATGTGACACTTGATTGTATCTAAGATATAACTTTTACTACAGGCCTCGGATGAAGGTGATTCAATATCCAGTAAAAACCTAGAATATAGATCTACGATTCATATGTTGACCTTATTACCCCATTAAACCGAATCGAGCAGTAAAAGTTGTCACAATATTCTGTTCTAGGAAAATCAAGGTCCTGTATTTTCTATATTGCCACACCATAGTGTTTTAGCCGTAAATTTCTCCCTATGCATCGGATTAAAGTGATTTAAATGTCTGTAAGAACCTAAGATATAAATATTCAGTTCTTATGTTGAACATTATTCCATATTCTATTGAAATCAAGTAGTAAAAGGTGTCACAATATTCTGTTCTAAGAAAATCGAAGTCCTGTATTTCCAGACTTGACACATCTTAGTATTTTGATCGTAAATTTCTCTGTATAACTTGGATTGAGGTGATTTATTCAGAATTAGAAACCTAAGATAAATATATAAAATTCATATGTTGAATATATTTCCCAATTAAATCTAAATAATGTTGTAAAAGGCATCACAATACTCTGTTCTAGGAAAATCGAAGCCCTGTATTTTCTGTCATGCCACACCTTTGTATTTTACTCATAACTTACTCACTAAGTATCGGATTGAAGTGATTCAGGCGGGAATAGAAACCTAAGAAACATATGTAAAAATATTATGTTGATTATTTTACTTAATTCTATCGGGAAGAAGTATTAAAAGCGTCACCAATATCCCTTTTCGAAAAAATCGAAGTCCTATATCTTCTGACTGGACACATCTTAGTATTTTGCACATAACTTACTTCATTTAAATCGGATTGTGGTAATTTAGGAGGCATTAGAAACCTAAGACACAGATCTAAAGTTTTTGTGTTGATGATTTTTCTTAATTCGGATGAGAAGTACTAAAACTGTCACAATATCTGTTTTCGAGAAAATAAAAACCTAACAGCATCATTGAAATTTGAATTTATCAAATATGAAGTCTACAAACTCATGAATTACCTCGTGTAATTTCTAATGCACTTCCAACAAATGCCGTCTCCTTTTCCTTTCCCCTCTGCCACAGCTGCTGTCCTTTTCCTTCTTTCCCTTTTTCCTCTTTCATTTACTATTAAATGTAATTAGGGTTTTGGTTTTAGGGACTATACTTATATGAAAGAAGTGGTTTAGTTCAAGTAGGACTCTAATAATAATCCTACTAGGACTAGGATATTTATCCTACTATAAATCTAATGTCTTTATCATTAATTCCTAGAATTCGATAATTCAACTCCTTGTATTAATTTAACATTAATTCAAGTAAAATTATAACTTATACTCCCCAAAATATAGAATATCTACAATATTAATTATCATTATTTGATCAAAAGATAAGTTAGTATTATCTATATATTATATATCTAAATATATTATTCTAAAAACATAGTACATGCCTTACTACAATTTTAATTGAAATAATAAATAAAACAAAAGAAGGTATAATAATCGATTGAATACGAAACAAAATTTTGGGGCATTACATCCCACCCCCCTTAAAGGAATTTGGTCCCCAAATTCTAATCTTAGATAAGGAAGAGTCCTGGTGGTATTTTTGCTTTTCCTCTTTATTTTTCTGTGTCACCTTGTCTATCTTTTGGCATCTCCACAGCAGTAGGATACTCATTTGTGAACAATATTTGTATTCTTAATCTAGGATTTGGACTCATAGCTTTATGTACATAAACTCTTCTTCAAGTAAATCTTATATTTCATGATATGCTAAGGATTCTCTTGAAACCTACATAGTTGTGACACATAGAAGATATTATGTATCTCCATAAAGTTTGATAGTGAAATAAGTCGATAAGCTGCTACTCCGATTATCGCAGATCATTTTCTGAGTGACAATTTAGAAACTCCATATCTCCAACACTAAATTCCAAAAATCTTCTTCTATCATATATTTAGCTCTAAGTCATGGGTTGGATAGTTTTGCTCATATAGTTTTGATTTCCTTTAGGTATTGGAAAACTAAGAGAAAGACTTTTATATTGATATCGCAGTTCAATTAAGCCGATATCGAGGTGCAGATCGAGCCTTCGGTACCAACCTTAATCCTAACATTATTGAAGCCTAATAGTCCACACATATCCTCAAAGTCCCATAATTTGTCTTTACATAGAAACACTAAGGTTCCCAAGGAGATGGACTTGGTCAAATAACTTATTTTCAATCAGTTTCCGCAACTATACATCAAGTTCTACTTGTGCCATCGTATATAATGCCTTAGATATTGGGATTTACTCTTGGAAGGACCTCAATGGAAGATTTATTTTCATGATCTTGGTGTAGCAAAGTGAATTCCCTAGGTTTGTAGGTAACTTCTCTTGTGATATGCTTGTATCTTCCTTTCTAGAGACCCAATTGATGTGATTCTTGCAATATTGAAAAGCTAAGAGAGAGACCAAAAAGTTTTATGTTGACACCTTTTTCCAAATAAGTCAATATATCAAGGAATAAAATCGAGTCCAAGATTTATATCTTAGAATTCTGGCCACAACCTTCTCCATGTATGTCGGACTAGAGTGATTCAAGTGCCTATAGAAACCTAATAGACAGACCCATAATTCTTATGTTTGGCATCTTTCCAAATTCATTCAGTAAATATGAGAAAAATCCATTAGAAAAATTGATCGAGTAAAACTAGGATCCTAGGGGAGCATTGTTTCATGTAGCATTCCTTTCCACAAAGTCAAATTGTTATCCTCTATGCCAAATTATATCCAAAAACTTCTAACTCGACATTTTAAGTCCACCCAAAGTTCTAGTTGATTCATATCTCAAAATAGGGACCGCAAAAATATTCTAGTACAATTATTATATATATTTTTCTAGTGACTTAAATATCTGAGAAGTCTCAAAAGTTTAATAAATCAAGTCCAACTAAAATGGATTTGCAAGGTTCATCCCCCTATGAGTTTATTGATGTAAGCCTTTCTTGCTTCTAAATTGAGACTCTCACGGTTTCATGATAGGGGCAGCCATAAGTAACATAAGGTTCAATATTGTGCACCATGTTTACTATTCCTTGTTAACTTTCAAGAAGTCGTATGTACATACACATCCTTATCCTATCAATTCCTACCGAAACCCTCAACCCTTAGTGGCAGCATATCTAATGTATATAACAATATATATAGATTTGTATACCAACTTTTACAATTCACATTCTATGGTGGTCTTCGCTCTTGCTTCCTTAATAGATGCCACTCTTTGCAACAAAGATTCTCACTTCTCCCCTTTCGCTTTTTTTTTTTTTCCAAATCCTCATCATTCTAATAAAATAATTTTCTCATAAATCCAAACAAGTTTCAATTATCGACCTAAGGTTTTTATCCCAATATCATATGCCTATATCATATCTAACATCGTAACCTCAACTCTTGAAAAATAACCTTGATTGTCAGGGTGAAACATATAAATCACGAACCAACTTATGCGGGCTTTGACTCACCATCTTATTGAAAAAAAAGCCTAGATTAATATAGAAAATGTCCAAGCACACTAAATAGTCATTCAAAAAGAAGATAGCAAGCATTCACATTTCTCAAAGGGAAGAAGACTATGGAATCCTAAAGTACTTCCGAGTTAAGTCTCATAATATGTCATGAATCCTATCGTCACTTACCAAAAGTTTTCAATTGTATCAACTGGCATACCTACCACAATCATTCACAACCTCAATATCGAATGAGACTTGATTATTCAATTCAGTAGTCAAACCTAAATACTCAGATCTGTAATGCCCCAAAATTTTGTTTCGTATTCAATCGATTATTATACCTTCTTTTGTTTTATTTATTATTTCAATTAAAATTGTAGTAAGGCATGTACTATGTTTTTAGAATAATATATTTAGATATATAATATATAGATAATACTAACTTATCTTTTGATCAAATAATGATAATTAATATTGTAGATATTCTATATTTTGGGGAGTATAAGTTATAATTTTACTTGAATTAATGTTAAATTAATACAAGGAGTTGAATTATCGAATTCTAGGAATTAATGATAAAGACATTAGATTTATAGTAGGATAAATATCCTAGTCCTAGTAGGATTATTATTAGAGTCCTACTTGAACTAAACCACTTCTTTCATATAAGTATAGTCCCTAAAACCAAAACCCTAATTACATTTAATAGTAAATGAAAGAGGAAAAAGGGAAAGAAGGAAAAGGACAGCAGCTGTGGCAGAGGGGAAAGGAAAAGGAGACGGCATTTGTTGGAAGTGCATTAGAAATTACACGAGGTAATTCATGAGTTTGTAGACTTCATATTTGATAAATTCAAATTTCAATGATGCTGTTAGGTTTTTATTTTCTCGAAAACAGATATTGTGACAGTTTTAGTACTTCTCATCCGAATTAAGAAAAATCATCAACACAAAAACTTTAGATCTGTGTCTTAGGTTTCTAATGCCTCCTAAATTACCACAATCCGATTTAAATGAAGTAAGTTATGTGCAAAATACTAAGATGTGTCCAGTCAGAAGATATAGGACTTCGATTTTTTCGAAAAGGGATATTGGTGACGCTTTTAATACTTCTTCCCGATAGAATTAAGTAAAATAATCAACATAATATTTTTACATATGTTTCTTAGGTTTCTATTCCCGCCTGAATCACTTCAATCCGATACTTAGTGAGTAAGTTATGAGTAAAATACAAAGGTGTGGCATGACAGAAAATACAGGGCTTCGATTTTCCTAGAACAGAGTATTGTGATGCCTTTTACAACATTATTTAGATTTAATTGGGAAATATATTCAACATATGAATTTTATATATTTATCTTAGGTTTCTAATTCTGAATAAATCACCTCAATCCAAGTTATACAGAGAAATTTACGATCAAAATACTAAGATGTGTCAAGTCTGGAAATACAGGACTTCGATTTTCTTAGAACAGAATATTGTGACACCTTTTACTACTTGATTTCAATAGAATATGGAATAATGTTCAACATAAGAACTGAATATTTATATCTTAGGTTCTTACAGACATTTAAATCACTTTAATCCGATGCATAGGGAGAAATTTACGGCTAAAACACTATGGTGTGGCAATATAGAAAATACAGGACCTTGATTTTCCTAGAACAGAATATTGTGACAACTTTTACTGCTCGATTCGGTTTAATGGGGTAATAAGGTCAACATATGAATCGTAGATCTATATTCTAGGTTTTTACTGGATATTGAATCACCTTCATCCGAGGCCTGTAGTAAAAGTTATATCTTAGATACAATCAAGTGTCACATCAAAAAATTTCCTAAACATTAGAAATCTTCTTTCGCACCACTGCTGCCTCTTGAACTCGATTTTCCTCTCTCATATTAGCCAATTTAGACTGTATCATCAACATAATAGTTTTAGCACTCGTTCTTAGCTTTGTAATTCCATAAGAATCGAGTCAAACGGATATCTAGAAAGAGTGTTATGAGTGAATCAACAAAGTACATACGAAAGGATAAATTCTTAATAAGTTTTGTGAGCATGTATGTACTAGACTAGTTCCCTTGTTAGTCAGTTAAATTGGTGATTGATTTGTTTATTAAATGAATCAGGTGACTCAACAATTGAGTTAATTGACACTGAGATAGGATTGACTTCTAGGATCAATCTTGAAGGTGAGTGCCTAAATCTATAACTACTATATAATATTACTTTTCAAAACCCAGAAGGATATATGTATAGTAATGCATGATATGAAATATTTTTTCAATATACACTGCACCATATATGTACTCCACTGCGCACAAAAAGAACTCTTTTTCTTGTTTTCATTCTGCACAAAAGAAATCTTTTTCTTGTTTTATTTCCGCACAAAAAGAAATATTTTTTCTTGTTTTAATTATAGAAAAAGAAATCTATGCTTTATGATTTTAATGCTTCTAGACGACCAATTAAATTCGATGATCAACTGATTACTGTTACTGTTAGTTGGATCCAACTTGGTCTGGGTGTGCGAGGGACTTCACTGGGCAGCAGCGGGCTAGCCGGTTGAACCCCAAGCCCCCATGGCCTAATCCCCCCAGCGCACAACAGAAGCCGTTTGTGGCTGAGGTGGGTCGTAGGAATTCCCGGGGACGCTCGGGCACTGTTTTGGTAAGGTCGCACCTTGCCCGGAGCGATAAGGGACTGTTGCGGTGGGAGCCATAAGGTTGACTGGCTACAACAAATACTGTCTGATCATCGCATTTAAGTTGTTAATCTAAGAAAATCATTTATTAAACTCTTGACTTGATACTGCTTGACTGTTTATAAAATTATTGACTTGTTACTGCTTGACTGTTTATAAACTTCTTGACTGTTTCTGCTAAAATGTTCTATGAATTCCACTTATGTTTTTTTTTCCTCAAATAATTTCACTGTTCGAATTCTTGAACATTTTCACTGTACAAATGATTTTTATTCCGAAACTCACATTGCACATACTTGGCACTCACTGAGTCTTTTACTCACACTCGTTTTCCTCTTTAACTTCCTTCTGGCAGAGCTGTATCCTATCCCTAGTGAGGATGTTGAACCTGCTTCTGACGAGAATAGGAATTGAAGAATTTCTTTTGGAATGAGGACTTTCCAATAGGTTTAGCATTATTGCTATGTTGGTAAATTAGTTCTTCTCCTTTAATGATTTTCTAGTTGGGAGAGGAATTTTGGACATTTTGAGTTTTGTGTTGTAAGAATTATTTAAGTTATTATGAATTTTTGGAGTTTTCTTATTTAAGATTATGATTTTTGGATAGATGGTACTGATTATTTGGGATCGAGTTTCACGCCTCAAGACTAGATTGTATGGTTTGATTTTTGGGGCGTGACAAATGTGCAATTTTTCCTTACTTTTGAGATTGTTTGATGCCATAAAATGGTCTATTTGTCCCATTATTACAATAAAAAGAAATGTCATTCATTGACCAGTTTTGTGGAGAGCATTATTGTAGCTCATCTCAAATAAAAATAGGGATGCAACCAGCGATGGTTTTAATTATTTTATTCAAGGAAATATTTTTCTTAGATGTTAAATTGACATTTTATAGGAGTTGATGAAAGTTGTTTTTTTAATTTGTTCTTCATTAGAAATTTGACCATAAAATGAGAATGATTGGACATTAGATAAAATGCTTCACATCAATACAATGCCAAACAAATAAAAGGCAACATTGAGAGAATATCATGGCAGAATCAAGTAATAAACAATAATATGACAATGTGATAAATTAATATATGGAAACAGAGTGGTCCTACAATTTGTGCCTCAAAAGTGACAACTAGTTTACTTACATGTCAAATATCCTAGAATCATCAAATTCACAGAAAAAAAAAAAAAAAAAGGAGAATTAGAGCTCATATTTGTGATAGATTGAGGTTTAAGGTTTTTCGTCGTCTAAGAAAGGATCAATTTCACATCGTTCATTTGGGAGAAAAAAAAGTATTGCCTTTGACATATAAATGAGGATGATTTGGTCTTTTCATAAATTTGAAAAACATTTAAACGAATTGGGGAGAGTGGGCAAATTATTTAGAAATACAAGAGGATTTATGCCAATTAAAAAAATAAAAAGGGTTTTAAGCCAATTGAGTTCTTTACAAGGGGGTCAAATGCATTTAGCCCATTTTTGAATTCATATTGTTCTTGTTTTCTTATGCGCGTTTCTCTCTATAAATTCAAAGATCGATACCAGCAGCAAAGAATGGGAAAGTTCTTGAACTAGACAGCAAAAGTTAACACTAGAATTACTGTATTGCCCAGCACCCAGGCAGAAATTTCCCTAGTTATTATTGTGAATTGTAGACAAAAGATATGGATGTCAAGTGGGGTCTCGGCAGTTGGGGAGGGCGGCGTGGGGCTCCACAAGGCGGTGGTGAGAGCTGGAGAGCCCGAGATTTTATTTCTCTTCCTATGAATATTGAAAAAAACCAAAGTTAATTCGCGGAAATTATTTTATTTAAAATATTTCATTATTTGCAAAGTCTAAGATTATGTATATGGCTAAAATCTGTTCAATATTAAAAGATCAATAAATTTGCTGGCCTGATAATAGAGGAATCGATGATTGAAGCCGCGGTGAGCGGCTGGCATAAAAATGATACTCTTAACTCTTGGGGTAGTAATATTTTTTGGATAAATTCTAACTCGTACGAAAAGCCTAATAATTTGGGTATTGTATCGTCAAAAAATTTGGTGAAATAAACATATTTATAAAAATGCGGATTATTTATAACTAAATAATTTTTTATTTCATTTAACAGTAAATTTATTCAAAATATTAAAAATAATATCTTTTGAAAATTATGATTTTTTTTTTGTACTTTACCACAAAAAATATGTTGATATCCTTGATAGATATCTTTGATGAACATATAATTAAACTGAAGAACAAATAATTTCTTTATACACATGCATATATACTTCATGTAGAAAGAAAATTAACCAAATTTAACTTTGATGTGCTTCGCTAGAAAAGGTGAAGTGATAGTGAAGCACACCCATCCATGGTGGTCATGCAACAAAGGAACTCTTCTTGTGATCCGGTTTAAATCTTCTATTTCATTTCTTCTTTTATTTTCGATCCACTTTATGAATATATGATACATGTATTAAATATTTTTTTATAAAAATAGTTGATTGAGAATTAGATACATTTGGCATAAATACAACAAATTAAAATAGAAAATAAAATAGAGAATAGAATAGAGGATTCAAAGTGCTTGTGACCACTCTCTCTTTTCTTAACTTTACTTGTAACCAAATTTAACTGTGACTACCTAATATAGAAATGGATCAGTAAGACAAATTTGCATGCAATTGAGAGGCGGAGGAAGTTGCTTTGTTTCTTAAATAATTCAACTTCCAAGCAACAGCCCGGTAATGATACGTCTAGCCCAATTCCCTTAGTGTCGAAGTAACACTAATGAATAATCCTCATTCATTCGTTATATTTTCCATCCATAAGAAAAGAAATTGCACTATAATCAATCATACTTCAATTGTCAAAACTCTTAGGGCATGTTTGGTTTGTTGGATATTATTTGATAGATAATTTTATCAAGTCATATCAAGTGTTTGGAAGTAATGACAAAAGCCCAAGATTGATACAAAACTCGGTCCACAATCTTGCATTCAATTGATAGTTAATAACACCACTTGAGCTAAGATTGTATAATCCAAATTAGTGGGAGGAGTAAGAAATTAGGCATATGACAATTATACACATTCAAATTCATAAAATTGAACATTATAATGGGTATTTTTAACAGTATAATCCCACCATATCGTTATAATTTTATAAATTATATCTATATCTCTAAATGTGCCCTTATTTGCTCGATGTCTTTAATCACAACAATTTGGCTTATATATAAAATACTTATATATATATAATGTATATAAGTGTATTTATCAAGTAGAATATATAAATGTTAGTGAAATAAGTTACAATAGAGATTTAAAGTGTCTTTTCTAAACATTATAGAAAGTCTCATCAAAACTCAAAATTGAAGGCCTTTATATTCATGTAAAGAGTATGGTTAAGCTTTTATGTGAAAAAACAATGGATATAATTAAGAATTAGACATATGTTTAGCAAATAATAATTTTTAAAAACAATGGATATTATATTAAGAATTAGACATCACATGGGCGCTGTGCAATTTACCCAGTTTTTAACCATATAAAAGTTGATCAATTAAGACACTCAATTCTAATCCAATAAACAAAAAAAGCCACACACTTTAGCCTTTAACAAGACACTTCTTCGCGTGTTCCCAAAAAATAATTAATAATCCTGTACCCATCTAGATTCGAGAACATTACTGATATTCAAAATAATATAACTATTAATTAAATAAAAGAATTCATACATTAATATAAGTATTATTCTCCGCAAGCACTGTTTGACTTATTCGTTTTTCGTTCTTTGTTAGAATCATCATCATTTGAAACAAAAACAAAAACAAAAATGTGATCGTGTGTTTTTTCTGCTGACCTCGTAAATCGAACTCATGAAAAGTAATTACGGGGAAAGGCAGGCATTGAAAATTGGTCCAATAATAAAAGATTCCATTTCCATATAGATATCTAAGATTGTTAATTTCTGTAAGAATAAAGGCAAATGCTCGGCACGATGCCTGCTGCAGTTTCCCGAGTACGTTTCCCTGCAACTTCCCGGAAGGAAACCCCCGAATTAATCCATCTGCCCACAAAATTTTAACTGAAAAAAATTAATAATGCCGGCAACAAACAGCATCCAATCTGAACTGTACTTTGGTTGGCATGATTTCTCCTTCGACTCTTTCCACGACGAAATTTCGCTTCCTTCATACAATATCTTAATTTCCTGCGATCTTTACTGCATATATATAACACCCCTACTCCCCGTTTTCTTTGTAAAGCAATAACCTGTTGCAGTTGCACGTTATATATCAGATTCTAACGTAGATATATTTATTTATAGAGAAGTTATATTGCATAATGGGTAATAGAAAAGTCGATAGCTATGTCGAATTTGAGGATTATTTTCCGTCAATGGTTGAGAAGTTGGGCGGGCAGGGGTTTATGGAGGAGCTGTGTAAAGGGTTCCGAGTTCTGATGGACTGTGAGAAGGGAATGATAACGTTGGAGAGCTTGAAGAAGAACTGCGCAGTTTTGGGTTTGCCGCAGGATGACGAGGAGCTGCTGCGGAGTATGTTAAAGGAAGGGGATATGGACGGCGATGGGTGTCTCAATCAGATGGAGTTTTGTGTTTTGATGTTTAGATTGAGTCCTGATCTCATGAATCAGGCAAGATTCTTGTTTGATCAACATTAACTAGGATTTTTTCATTTTTTATGTATCTATATTTTTGTACCGATCTTATATTTCTACTGCTCTGAAATGATAGAATTAATTCAATTGTCATGCCAAAAGAGTGTTACAATGACTCAATAAATGAGAAAGATAGTACTTAGAACAATGACTTGTGGGCTATATCTCCAATTTTCTTAGAGATGGAGAAAAGAAGATATTTGTCCGAAGTTCCAAATAAAAACCATTTGCCATAAATTTCAGAATTTAAAGTGTGCAATTAATATTTTCATGTAACTTCAAAATACCAAGAAAATGAATGCTGTGAAGGTAAGGCCCGTTTGGTTTTATTTTCAAACCCCATTTTTATATTTTTTTTTATTATTTAAAAATTCAAATACATCACTTTTTACATATTTTTATCTAAAATATTTTCATTTTTATTCTCAAACATTATTTTCAAATAACCTATATATCTTCTCACAATAACATATATATCTTCTCTCTATTATTATTATTACTATCTTTCTCCATTTACAACCTACTAAACCCAATATAATCATTACTTTTTCAATAATTTATCCAAATGCAAATTCATTTTCAACTCATTGTCACTAACTATTTTTTTAAATTTTGAACATGATAGAAATGAAAATAAAACCAAATGTATCCTAAGAGTTTAAAACAAATAATGACAATTTTCCAACTTGTTTTAATTATATGGGTGCGTGAATGTGTTTTTAAGAAAAAGGCTTAATCAATGATCAGTCTAATTAAGAGTGTCAAAATCAAACCCAACTTGATGACTTAATAATAATGCACATAAAAATAATAATAATAAGGTTTGGGTTTGATATTTTCGGATTCGGGTCAAATTGGGTCAAACCCGAAAATGACCCGAGAATAAAAAACAAGGTTGTGTTGATTTCGGGCCACCCCACCTAGGGCTGTCAACGAATCAAACATTTATCAAACAATTCAAGATTCGAATTCAAATAGCATATTCAAATTCAAAATTTAATGAATTCGAATTCGTATTCGAGTTTAGTATAATATTCGATAAATAATCGAATCCGAATCGAATCCAATAATATTCGAATATATTTTATTATATATATTATTATATATTAATATTTTTATTTCTCAAAATTTAAATTTTTGATGATTTATAGTAATAAAATTATTGAATTTTATGTCAACTATTACATATATTTGATATTTATTTTTTGGATAAATCAAATATTTTATTTTGTGACCATAATAAAAAGTGAAAAATCAATAAATAATTTAAAATTTAGATAAAAAAATTGAGTTAATCGAATATTTGAATCGAATCCGAATCCGAATATATCGAATAGTTACTCGAATCGAATTCGAGCCCAATTTAGGATTCGAGTCAAATTTGAATTCGAGTAAAATATGTCGAATCAAATCCAAATCACCATATATTCGGTTCGATTCGTTAATAGCCCTAACCCCACCTAACCTAAAAAAAAATAAGTATGTGACCCAATGACCCAATAAACTTAACCCAACCAGACTCACCTGAAGAAAAAAAATTGACTAATTAAAATAAAATCTAAATAATATATATCCAAAAATCAAAATTTTAAAAATTCAATTATTGAACAATGGTTTCTTTTTTTTTTGTATTCAAAGTACTCATGGATATGACAAGTTTTAAAATTATTATGTTTCTTAGACTTTAATGATTATGCTTAATTTTAAATTTTATTGTAGATCAAACTTTTACTCAATTATAATGTTGGAATTTATAAATATAAAAAATAAAATAAATAGATCAGGTTGGGTCAATTTTATCAAGTTGGGTTGGATTGGATCAGGTTTATCATGTTTTTTGGTAACCTGACTAAAAAACAGATCAATCCGAATCTAACACAATCTTTTATGGGTCATATTAGGATTAAACTTTTTGGATTTAATATTAAGTTGGGTACCTGAATTGACACCTTCAATTCCATTTCTTGTTAAAATTCTGAAAGTACCTTCGATCACTATGGAACCTGGGGAACTTTATTGGGCAATCAAATGTCCAAAAAGATAACTTCAGCGTAGACCTGACAATTGGGTACCCGTGGGTAATCCAATGACGGGTACGAAAGGGTTGGGTAAATTTACCTTTACCTGTTTTTTATTGGGTACGAGGTAGGGGACCCGTTACCCATGATGATGGGTAACGGGTAACCCGCGGGTACCCGTGATTTTTTTTTTTAATTATTTAGAGGTAAATATGATTTTATTCAAATATTAACTAAATAAAACTAGAAAAAAAATTACAAATTTCAAATATTAAATTGAACAAATACCTAAAGCATATTAATAATATTGTAGTTTAAAAGTTATATCTTAAGTATTCAAAATCTACTAAATTTAAAGTACATCACATTTAAATATTCAAACTTAAATTCCGTTGCATGCCAAAAAAAAATTGAATTGAAAATTTAAATATCAACCAAACATTGTTGTTCTTGTAGAAGAAGATGTTGGATCCATAGGAATATGCACAACAAGTTATTTTAGAATATAATTTAATTTAATTTGCTATAGATTTTTAGTTTATGAAATCAAAAATTAATATTTGGATTAAAAATATTTATACGTAAATATATATATAAATATATAAATAAAAAAAATATTTAAGAGTTACCCACGGGTTGGGTCAAAAAATTGTAAATTGGATACAAATAAAATTACCTGTAATTTTTTTGATAGGAAAAATAAGGCACATTACCTTTATTTTTTTGAGTACCCGTGGGTACTTTGCCAGGTCTACTTCAGCGGCAGTGGATATGTGTAGGGTTCAATTGTTCAGGGCCAGTCCCTACTGTTTGGACTTTCTTTGTTTGCTTATTTGTTAAGCCCATTAAGGCAGTAAATTAAATATGAATTAGAAGACGGTACTTAGCCCAACCAATCTTGCTTATCTTCGGCTTGGAACCACGACTTAAAAGCTGCTTTTCCTTCGCATTTTGTCACGCTAACAATAGAATCATGCCTTTTTAACACGATGACAATGAATTCGAGTAAAATTTCACTTCATTTCATTTGGATGTAAATGATAACCGGGCCTCAAGTAGACCCAATGTTCTCAAAATTGGATCGGACAAAAAACCGGCGACGTTACCGGTTACTGGTTCAACCGGTGTGACGTCATAATGACGTAATAATTATTTTTAATTTTATAAATATATATAATATAATTAATATATTGTAAAAAATAGAAAAATTCTAACAATATTGAAAAATAAAAAAAAATCTCCATAATTTAGCCATGTTTTTCCCTTCAAATGGTTCTTTAGAAAATACCATTTCTCTATTAATCAATTACAAATATATAATCTAATTCAAATAGTAACACACAACTATTTTATATTAATACAAATGGTTATCTCTTCAAGTTTCAAGTTTAATATTTAACAAAATAAAACATATTTTTTCACACTAAATGTCCAATATATTCCAATAGAAATTAGTAGCAGTAGCAGCAGCCGGGACTGAGAGGAAGAAAGGCAAGGAAAGCTGGAAACTGGAAAGGAAAGGAAAGGAAAACCGAAGGTTATCTTTGTGTCAATTAGCCAATTAGGTTTTCATTTTTCAAAATTGGTCAAAATTAGTCTTCGGTCAACAGTGAACAGTGCGGTCAAAATTGATAGGCAAATTCAAAAAATAAAAATAAAAATAAAATTGAACCGGTCAAGAACCGGTCCGAGCGCGACTGGTTTGGAGGAGTAATTCGGACTGGACCAACCACCGGTTACCGGTCGAACCGGCCGGTCCGGTCCGATTTTTAAAACCTTGAGTAGACCTGTTAATTGGTAGGATCATATTCTACTCATGTTCAAAAAATTATATTTATATCAATACTCATACTCGTATTTATTAAAGATAATCAATACTAAAAAAAATAAAAATAAATAAGCTGGTGAAAAAATAGTAAGTGACAATACAAAAATTATACTAATCATGTATATTAGGTGACAAAAAAAATTAGTTTTGTCGCTTTAATAAATATTGATAAGAATAGTATTAAAATAGCCACCATAGACATTATTATTATTATTATTATTTGAAAGACACCATAGACAGTTAGTGATACACTTATGGTAACAATGAAAATTTTGTCACAAATTATAGTGACAATTTTTGTTGTTACTAAGTTGTCACCATAGGGTGTTACTAATTGTTAATGGTGATAATTTCAAACATTAATTTTTGTCATTACTGAGTCATTTTATGACAAGATAAAAATTCTTGTCCCTTAAAAATTATCATTAATAACAAGATAAAAGCAACTGTCACTCAATGTATGTTATTAGTGATAACTTTTAATTTGTCACTTATTATTTTGTCGCTAATATTATATTTTTTTATAGTGAATGTAATGAGCTTGGGTAGACTGATACCTACCCATCGACGGGCCTAGCCTTGAAGCTAGTCTCAGTTTTAATTTTTGAACTTAAAACTAACTCATTACATATATGTATTGTTTTTGTATATATTAGTTATGTGATGTGTATTTATATGTATATGAGAAAAATATGTACGATACATATATACTTATGTATAAAATACAAATGCAATATTCTTATAAATTAACTCAATAATATTATATCAATAAATAATGTATGCATTCATATCTTAAAAGTACCATTATTATTTATAATTTTTTACAAAAATCAAAACATCACATATAAATTTGTAAATAACTCGTCTTTGCAATTGATATTGGTTTTTTTATTGAAAAAATTATGATAATATGTTTTTTAAAAAGTTATGTATTTGAAATTATAAAATAGATCTAACTAAGCCAGCTTGTTAAATTCAAAAGATACCATCACAAATTTTAAATTATGAAAAGAAAACATCATTATTAATAAAGAATTATTAATTTACGAATTTATATGCGATCTTTCTAGTGTTAGAAAATTATAAATATTCTCATGTTCAAACATATGTATACTCACATTATAAAATAATCATAAATAATTTTATCACCAACGTAAGTTTTAAAATATGAAAAATATGATATTGTTGCCAAAAAAATTATTATTACAAATTCATATGCGATCTTTCTAATTTCGAAAAATGTGTGCTCACATATAAATTAATTATACATAATTTTATCATGTTTTATATGTGAGTATATATATGTTTTATTATATATTATATTAAAGAATAAATGTCTATATATGTCACATAAAAACATATATTTTTAAATGAATCTAATTCAAATCTGATCAGATCCGAAACATGCAAAACCCATGGAAATTAGCCCAAACCCATTATCTCCCCTAATTCTGCACCGATTATTGATAGCTCGGATTCTGACGCGCTCGTTGTTCCTTGCTATGGCGCAAACGAGTTTGGAAATTTTAGCCTGCGATTTGGGGAAAATGGAAAATGGGGAAGTCATGTTTGGTTGTAGGGTTTAGCTCAATTTCTTGAAGGAAATAAGGAAATGAGAAGTCAGACGCATTTCTTTTAAATGTTTGGTTATGTTTTGAGTGTTTCAAAGAAAACATTTTATGAGAATGCATTTTGACAATAAAATTAAAGAATGTAGTATTTGTTTGTTATTATCTTAGAAATTATTGAAAAATATTTTAGAATAAAATAATTTATTTAAAAATATCTTTGAGAGAAACAGAATTTACCATAAATGTCATATCAATTCAATTACAATTAAGTTAGTGGGGTGAAAGTAAATTATATATATACATATATAAGAATTAACTCGTTTCGCATATATATGTAAGATTAATTTGTTATAGATATATTTATATGGTTATAATATATTTTAGGAGGGCATTTTTAGAAAAATATATTATTTTGATAGTGACCCTGAAAAATGTACACATTTATTAGGAAGCAGTTTAGAAATTGAAATTTGTTTTTAAAAAAACAAGGGCCCCTAAAAGAAAATTGATCATTTCACCAACAAAGTAAAAAAAGAAAAAGGGAAGGAAAAACTTGCAGAAGCACTATCCAAAAGCTCAAGCCTATATACCCCCAAAAAATAAAGAATATCAAAATCAACTACTTTATGTCTTTCTATAGCATAGTACATATATATGGCCTATCATTTCCATTTTTCACAATTTACAATATAACATATATAGTAGCGTAGTGTATATATCAGCGACCATCGACCATAGTGAGAGTAACAGTATTCAAAGAGTACCTACTCCTTTGGCTCTGTTGGGAAGAACTTGTACCTGTATCAGAATGACTTGACTTTATAGCAAACGCAGATTGTCTTGGCTTGGGAAGCTCTATGATTTCACTGTTCAGCATCGACAGCACAGCTGAAATGGATGGCCTGTCTTTGGGAAGTTCTTGGACACACAATAATCCAATATGTATGCATCGCACCACCTCTGCCTGGTTGCTTGGACTCGATATTCTCGGATCAATGAAAGCCACAATGTTGCCTTCATTCCACAGTTTCCATACCTGAAGTTTCAACGTCATATCAAAGGATCATTTATGCAATAAATTAGGGGATAAAAGTTTAGTGGTGCTGAGCCATTACTGTTGTAACAAGCAAAATGATCTAAACTCAACCAAAAACATAAAAGGACTTATCAAAACAAATATATAATGACAGCAGATAGCAATGGAGGGGTTGATGTTGATATTGACCACTTGGAATTATCTCAAACCAGAGGATATGTTAACTTACATGTCCCAAAAGGTTCAAAGAGCCTTCTTGATAGTAGAAACTTGTGTTCTTTCTCCCGGTAGCAATCTCGAGCATCAAAACTCCAAAGCTAAAAACATCAGATTTTTCTGAAAATCGTCCTTCCAATGCATACTCAGGAGCCATATATCCACTACGAGAAAATCATGCCAGGCAAGGCATTAATTTTACATGCATTGAATCACCTAATTTGGATAGTTATACATGGTGAAAGTAAATATGCGAACAATATAAATGATTCAATGGAATGTATACTTACTAAGTTCCGACGACTCTTACAGTGCTGATATGATCTTGCTTGGTTTCAACTATTCTAGCCAAACCAAAGTCTGAAATCTTTGGACTCCAATCATTATCCAGCAATATATTACTTGGCTTGAGGTCTCTATGGATTATCTTCAATCTAGAATCCCTATGGAGATAGAGGAGGCCTCGACAAATACCTTCAATGATATTGAAACGCTTTCTCCAATCTAGGATCTCTTGTGATGGATCTAAATAGAATATGTAGAGTAAAGCAATTACTTTTAATTTGAAACTTAGTTTGAAGTACAGTGTTTGCTATGACATTAATGAAAACCAGTATGGATAATATAGTAGACCTTCCACTGACCAAATAGAAAAAAGTCCAAGCTTTTATTATGCATGTATTCATATATCAGCATCCTCTCTTCATTCTCTACACAGCATCCCAGTAGTCTAACTAGATTCCTATGTCGAAGTTTAGAAATCAGCACCACTTCATTCATAAATTCTTGCATCCCCTGTCCAGATGCTTGGGAAAGCCTCTTAACTGCAATTTCTCTTCCGTTCGCCAATTCTCCCTAGAGTTTCAGTACTTACATATTCAAACGAAGGTGATACATGTAATAAGATCACATGAGATGAATAAGCATTAAAGATTACCTTGTAAACAGGGCCAAAACCACCTTGCCCAAGCTTGTTAGCTTCGGAGAATTCGTTAGTTGCATTTGCAAGGATCTCAAATTTAAACAATGGTAGCTCTTCAATATTAACTTGACTTAATGCATCTTGAAGAGAGGGATCAACAAAACCTGATGCGCCAGCTGTTGCTCCTGCTCTTGCAAGTTCGCTTGTTCTTTCTTGGCCTGATTGACAATGAAATGCATGCTAAGTGAAAGCTGCATATATTGACTAATTCAAGGGATTAATTGTACAAATATTACCTCTGCCTCTGTGCTTAGCCATCCACCTCCAAGAAAAATAAGCACAAATAGAAATGATGACAAAGACAATTACAACCACAATTATTACAATCTTCTTAGAGTCTTTCTTACGATCTGCAACAAAAGAACAACCACCATAAATGAAAATAAGACTGACTTCCTCACAATTCTTCTTTCAGTCATAAATACTAGCAAGACCACATAGAGGACAATGGTCCACATCCATAAATTCACGATACTAGGATATAAATGCTCAGAGTCAAAAATCAAAAAACACTTACTTCTTCATTGAAATGACATCCAAGAATATCACAGAAATGGTCAAAATAAAATTACCTAGTTCAGAATTTGCCACGCGAACATAAAGATCTGAGCCCGTGCCGCTTGGAAATTTCTGAATGTCGATTAAGGTTCCACTCCAGAACATACATCCATTAGCGTCGTCAAACCCATAGGCTATGCACGAACAATTCCTCAAGCATAGACCTTCACACTGATCTTCCGGTCCAAACAACCGGTAAGAGTAGCGGAGGCCCGCAATTCTCGTCATCCGAAGCCTAAAAAACCCATTTTCTCTTCCGCCATTAGCTGTTCCATTATTCCCCTCACAGTTCAAAGGAACCCTCCTCTCACACCCACTTGTCCAGTTCCCTGAATCCCATTCCTGACTGTTCCGCGGGTAAAATCCTCGCAAACAACTACAAATTGGTGAAGCTTGTGGGTCGCAGTTACCAAAAGCCCCGCACCTGCCATAAGTATCGCACGGATTGCCTGTAGCGTTGCCTTGTCCCGCGCAAAACCACGGGCAGAGAGAATAGAGAACGACGGCATTAGACAGATGAAGAAAGTTCAGAATTTTAGCCCTTGTCATGATCATGTGCAAGATTCTTGCCCGAGAGAATAGGCACCACTAGAATTCTTTCTACTGTAAGAATCTTTATCTACTCCAGAGCTAGTAAAACTACCATCCTTGACCGTCAGGTGTATTAATCTCAATGAAAAATTGCTGCAGCGTTGTAGTGGAAATCCAGAGAAAACAGAAGAATATGGTTTTTCTAACATGGTTCCGGTGTGTAACACTCAGAGCGGGTTGAGCGGTTGAGCCATTTTTGACTACAGCAATAGAGTTTCAATCACGAGCCATCACATTGGACTTCATTAAGTTTAGGCGATATCGCATTTAGCCTCCTAATCCTGGGCAAATTTTTTTGCTTGAGCTGTTTTGGGTGGGCATAAGGTCATTTTACCTTTCCACATTGAAAAATTTTGTGGACCGAAAAGAAATAAAGTCCTTGTTTAAATTTTCCTCTTTTCAAATAATAGTCTTTGTATTTTTCTTGTTTGTCCCATAATTCTAGATCCGTCAACTTCAACAATAGATCTTTTTCGACTTTTAGTCTCATTCGTGCGTGCACAAAAATATTTCAACATTATTGAAAAACTTACTTCCAAAAAAATTTTTGTGCCTTGACTCAGTCATTGCATCAATCTCCATATCAAAAAGCCTATATACTTTGCTATTAACAGCATATCTGACAAATATACTTATAACAGCTCTAGGCCCCAACTCAATAAAACTGTATATGATTTAATAAACAATCGCATTATATTGTAAAACTATATATTGAACAGAGTGTAAAAGATATATTAATATTATTATTATCTTTTAAATTCATTATTTTAAAAAAATAAAATCAATTAATTTTTTATTTTGTATTAGATTCATTTTAAAATTTGAATCTAATTCAACTCAATTTGAATTGAGTTAAACTCACCTTACTTTTAATCCACCTCTATTCAATATTTAGAAACCGGACCGGTGATCGAACCGGTGACCTTATTGGTTACTGGTTCGACCGGTGTGACATCATAATTATATTTAATATTATATAAATATATTAGAAATATAAAAAATATAAATATATATATGTAAAGAGAAAAAAAATAAAAATTACCTAATATCATAAAACTTTTTCCACTCTACTCCATAATAATATTCATACTTCAATTTAAAATATCAATTCATAAAATAAGACTTGTTAGAAACTATCATTATAGAATCCATTACAACTTACAAAAAATAAACACCAATTCAAAATCATAAAAGTTTCAAATATAAATAAAAAATATTTATTTAATTAATTTTAAATTTTTATTTAAAAAAAAAACTAAAAACCGATTTTCTTGAAAAATCGGTTCGCCGGTTGAATCGATTTTTTACCGGTTTGCACCGATTTTTCAACCAACTGATTTTATGTATCAAATCGGACCGGAACCTTAGCCGGTTCCCGGTTGAACCGATCGAACCAGCCGATCCGGTCCGATTTTTTAATCAGTGCCTCTATTAAGCTCTGCTTGGGCTTCTTTCTACCCGAGTAACTCCCAGCTATAATATATGGATTTATAAAAATAAAGTCTACTTTTGCTTACTTTATCTATAGATGTAACTTGTACGACACATGTTGTCTCAATCTCTATTAGGAAAAAATTGCATTGAATACCAGATGAAAGACATCCTTTTTTTTTTTTTTCGACATGTAACTTAAATTTAATGAATAATACCTATATTTTGAGTGAGACGTTTTATTTATTTTACATAATGCTTATTAACAAATTTATAATTTTGATTTAAAGCCTCAAAATTATATCGAAATACTTTATAATTATAAATTGAGTATCATATAAAAATCCTAATAATTTATAAGTTATTAATTATCATTCAATCATTGTCTTTAAGTTATCATATTTCTAAATTAAATAATAAAGTGATATATACTTGTGTGTGTGTATAAATAAAATTATTTCAAACAATAAAAAATGTCAAAATATTTTCTTTAACATTTGTATTTTATATGTATGTCTATGAATTCATATATATATATATATATATTACATTTTATTTTTGAAACGATTTGTTCACCAATATAAAGCAAAAATTTATGATAAATCCACACATATTAAATATCAAATATTTTTTCTATCCACCACTAATTCAACTGTTGACGTACAGTGTATATGAAAATAAAATGTATATACAATATATAAAGGGCAAAATGCCAAACTTTTCCATGTGAAGTTCATAATTGTCATATAATCCTTTATGTGTGAAAAAAAAAATAAAAAAAAATAACACCTGAGTCGGAGGAAACCATGAGATGGGTAGCACGAGCGAAAAATGCAACTGGTACATGAATATGATGCTGTGAATTTGACCTGAAATGCACTTTTATAAATCAACTTAAACTGAATAAGTCATTTTTTCAGTTTCATTTCTATTTTTTCATCTTTTCTTATTTCTCTCTGTCTAATATCTATTTCCCTTTCTTTCTCTCTTGAGTGAAAAGTGAAAAGGTCAAAAACTCCGACCGAATTGATCAAGCTAATGGATCTGCACGCAAGTCAAATTTAAGAACCCATTTCCAAATAATTAAAAATTCATATTGTAACTATATATGCATGCAGTGATAACACTGTTTTTGTCGACAAAAGGCCCTGCAAGTCCCGTCCGGTCCGGATTGCCATTTTCGCGTCTCAGCTGCATATTTCATAGCTTGGAGCCATCCTCATTATATACACTCATCTACATTTTATATACATATATATTTCACTACAAGAAAAAAACCTTTAGTAACACTAATTTAGTGACACTTTATAAATAATGCCACATAAAAATAATATATTGGTGACAATTACAAAAAGTGTCACTATAAAATAATATTTAGTGATATTTAATAAAAGAATGACAAATAAAATAGTGACATTTGATTGAAAATGCCATCATAATGTATTTTAAAGGCACTTAATTAGTGTCACTTGAAAACTAGTTATAATATCATTTGAAAAAAAAAATGTTATAAAGAATACAATGACATTCACTTGGCAGTATTTTATAATATAATGACACACAATACTATTATAGTGACATTTGTTAAAAAATATCACTGAAGGTAATATTTTGTGGCGTTTAACTAATAAATATCAAATAAAATAGTGACATTTAATTGGACATGCCAACATAAATGGATTTTAAAGGCATTTAACTTAATGTTGTCAATTATTATTAAAAATGACATTTATATCAAGTTATAGTGTCATTTTATAGAAAATACCACAAGATATTTAATACACTAACTTAATGACATTTTACAATATAATCACACAATAAAAAATATGGTGATAGTTATAAAAAATGTCACTATAATATTATATATAGTGGGATTTGACATGACAACATAATTATTTCAATAGGCACTTAATTAATGTTACTAATATTTTCTTGTAAATGCAATTCATATTTAGTTATGGTATGTTATCATTTAAAAATTATCATGTATAGATAAAATACGATTACAATTAATAACTATAAATATATAAACTTATATATGGTGTCATTAATGTATTGATTAAATTAACAACTTAATATAATTTTTAATTATTAACTAAATTAATCATATTTTAATTTGGTAGATTAAATTGATTATATTTTAATCATTCATTGACTAAATTAAACTAAGAAACCACCTAATGTCTAGTCGCACATTTAAATTAATAAACTACCAGATTTTTTTATTTTTATTTTTTAAAAAAGGATGAAGACAAGTAAAGTTGGCCATAAAAGGACAAAAAAGAATAACATTAATTTATGATAAGTGTGTGGACCGCAATTGCATGCCTACGGGTCTAGCAGATTATATATTCAAGACTGCTGCTCTCTTTTAATTGTTGGAAAATCTTGAAGAGCTATTAGGCGTTGATGTCTTTTAATCGTGGAAAATGAATTGAAAACTATTGTTCACATGAAAAGTCGTAGGTACATTCCTTTAAGTTTTATATTTTTAATTAATAATTTATTAAAGATTAATTATTAAAGTAGTGAAATTATCATTGGTAACATCCTATTTTATTCCTTTTCTAATGGGTAAGAGTATAACAATTAATAAAATTTTGATTTATCTTTCTCTAACCTCAATCATTAATTGTGGTAATATGATAAATTCTCTCAAAATAAAAAATATGTATATATTGGAAAGAGATCATTCAAATTATTGGATAGATGACTAAAATAAAATTGGAGGGAAAGTATAGTTTTTTTATCTAGAATTCTTGCAAATTTTCATCATATTCAAGCCTAAAGACTTCAATTGTTTCTTGAAGGTATAGGTTTTTTCATTTGATAGCTATTTTCTTTTTCTTTTGTAATATCATGTGCCTTGGGATTTGATGTTAATATGGAAGAAATAGTATAGAATGGTAGTATGTATGTATATATATACAGTTGCAAAATTTATAAATATGTTTGACATAATTATGGGAATACATAGATTGAGCTTAGTAACATAATTTTTATTCCGGATATGTAGTTGTGACACAAATATCTTATTATAGTATTTCAATTTCTCAGTTTTTTACACATTTTCACTTCTAATATTAGTGTTTCTTGCAGTACCCAATATTGATGATACATTACATGTAAATAGTACTCCATTTCTCATCAATTGTTAGAAGACACGCAGTGGACTGAAGCCAATTTGTCTCCAATTTTTCAAGTGGCAAGGCGGAATGGTTGGCACCTAACATTTTCTAATACTTTTGCTAGTTCGGCAAATGGCCTTTAGGTGAAATAAGATATATTTACTTAATTTGATGTTAAATCACTAAAAAACTTTTAATTTTTTTAGAATATCAAGAGTTTTAATTTCTTTGCGTTTTTGTATATGTTGATTTAAAGTTGACTTCTTAAATTCTCATAATTAATTCATTTGCATTTATTCTTATGATTATATTATATGGACAGTGTAAGACTCTTGGACAAGCTATTGGAGATAACATTGCTTGGCCAAAAGCTTTTGTGGTATGTACCAATACTATTACAATCTCTTAAATTTTGTAAAATATTAATCTTATTGCTTTACTTAATTATAACTTTTATATAATAATGATAATTTATTTATATTATTGTCCTACTTGTGTAGATTTCAAAGGATGTCGATTCTCGCATTTTCGGATGATTCAAATAATTTTTGAAAATATATCATTTCAAGTTTTGGATTCGTAGCCCCGTTTGGTTTCATTTTCATTTCCATCATTTCTAAAATTTGAAAAATTAGTTAGTGAAAATAAGTTGAAAATGAATTTGTATTTGGATAAATTATTGGAAAAATAATGATTATGTTGATTTTAATAGGTTGTGGGTGAAGAGAAATAGAAATAATGGAAGAGAGAGAGAGAGAGAGTGTGTGTGTGTTATTGGAGAATATATTTTGAAAATGAAAATAAAAATGAAGTTGGGTGAAAAAGTGACGTGTTTCTAGAATAGTAGAAAATAAAAAAAGGTGCTATGGAAATGAAAACGGGGCCTTATTGTTATGGTCAATTTTGATGAGTTTCGAACATTAGGTGAATTTGAAGTACACTTGGATTCTAGTATTCTAATAGAACTATTTATTTTTGTTAGATTTAGTAAAGTAAAATCATTGAATATGTTATTGATAAGTGATGTTTCTAAAAATTTATATTTATTTAATGATTTCGTGTAATTTGAAATGCCTCATTTGCTCCATTTCTTTTTGGGTTAATAAAATAATTATTATCATTTATAAGAATAAAGATCATTATGTTATTTTATTATTAAAAGAATTTAATTTTTGGCTGTTAAATAAATAGATACTACTAGTGTTTGAAATAAATATTATAGGTTTATAGTAGCACTATAAAATGTCCGTTTTTTGGGTTTCTTTGGCACATTGAAATGTCACATAATAAGTCTTTTGGAACACCACTAAGGTAACTAAATATAAATATTTCGACAAGCATAAGTCTCAAAAAAGTATTTTTTTGGTGGCATTTTTAAATGCAACAATTTTTATAAGTATTGTGTCATTTTAAAGTGTCAATTAAATACTTTTTTTTGTAGCATTTTCAACATGCCATTAATATACAATTTTCTAGCATGTTTACATATCATTTAAAATATCTTCTGTGGCATTTTAACATATCACTTATTGCTTCTTCTTCTTTTTTTTTTTTATGGCATGTTGCTATGTCATTTAATGAATTTTTTGTGGCATTTTAATATGTCATCTATTATATTTTTGATGGCATTTTAGCATGTCGTCAAAAGAATTTTTTTGTGCCATTTTAGTATATTACTACATCCAAGTTTTGTGGCATATTATCATGCCACTTTAACAAAAAAATATAACATTTTGAGATGTCATTCAATATATTTTTTGTGATATTTTAAAATATCATTAAATATATTTCTTGTTGCATCTTATCGGTGCCACAATATGATTAAAATAGTAATATTTACATTTTTAGCTACATCGCTATTAAATGACACTTTTAAAAAATGTCATTAAATATAGAATTGTTACTATAATATTATTTAAGTAGCACTTTTTAATGCCATTAAATGTAATTTTTCTTGTAGTGTTTTTTTTAACTGCAAAATAGAAAAATGTAAAATAAAATAGTTTATGAAAATCTTATGTTAGTGCGCTGTTTGGTTTTTATTGTTTGATTTCAGGTGTCTTACTAGCTTGCCAAGAAATTTGGATCCAACTCTTTTAAGTTTTAAGAGCAACTAGTTTTTCTTTTCCAGTGGATTTAAGGGCGGACGAAAGACGGAGCACTTGTTTTTCTATACGAATCTCATTCTGTCGCAGTGAAAATGTGCGGAGGGGAAAATAAAGTCTTGGTTTTGATATAGCAAATTTGTTTTTGTCTCAGCGTTTGAATTGGAAGGAATTTATGTTTGAACAGTACTATCTTCGAGAACGCTCAAGGACAACTCCATCATTAATTTCTCTTTAACCCTGACAGGCTATTTTGGGGAAGAGTGAGCCATTTTATGGAAAACATAAAGTGGTGTTCAAACTCCATTTTCTTTACACAAAATCATATGACAGCGTATGAATTTTACAGGGGTATTGGATTTCAAAACATTGTAAAAAACTAAAAAAGCTATATAACCTGAGCATTTGATGTCCCATATCATCGGCCGTCCAACACAGTCACAGTCAACCCATTGATGGAGAATCCAGCTTGGCTTGTAGACTGAGTTGACCCAACATGCAAACCATTCCATTTCTCAGCAAAGAATGGCTGTTTCGGTGCTGGCAAGTCTAGGATTTCACAACTGAGCATTGAGAGAACAGTTTGGATGGTAGGTCTATCCTTAGGAAATTCTTGAACACATAGTAAAGCAATTTGGATGCATCTAACGATCTCGATCTGGAAGTATGAACTTGCAATAGTTTCATCAGCAAAAGCCAAACCATTGTCTTCACTCCATAATTTCCATGCCTGAAATGTTATGAAGCGACAAGTTTAACATGCATTAATAATGATAATGAAATTAATGTGGGATCATTATATTGTATAAGAACTTCCGAGATATAGGAGAAAGGGCTTACATATCCTAAAAGGCTCAAAGACAATTCATGATTATAATAGTGCGTGTTCTTTTTTCCTTTCACAATTTCTAACATCATAACACCAAAGCTATAAACATCAGATTTTTCTGAAAATATGCCTTCCATTGCATATTCAGGCGCCATATATCCACTGCAAAATCATCATATTAGCATGAAATACTAGTGGACAACACATCATGGACAACTTAATTAATTCAATTATATTCAAAATTCACTTACTATGTTCCTACAACTCTTGCAGTATTGCCATAATCTTCGTTGCCTCCAAATATTCTTGCCATGCCAAAATCGGAGATTTTTGGATTCCAATCCTCATCAAGCAACACATTACTTGGTTTAAGGTCTCGATGAACTATCCTCAGTATAGAGTCCCTGTGAAGATATAGAAGGCCTCGTCCAATACCTTCAATAATATTGAAACGCTTCTTCCAATCTAAAATATTTTGAGATGCATGTGTAGGATCTACAGAAAATAATAACAATAGTAAAACTTATCTGAAAGGTCAGAAGAAATGCTGAAATTAAAACTCTGCTGCAGTAAATGCTCTAGAGATATACAAAGAATTGGTTTGAATTTAATTTGATCTTAAACTGACCAAAGAGACAAACGTCCAAGCTTTTATTTGGCATGTATTCATATACCAACATCTTCTCTTCTTTCTCTGCACAGCATCCAAGCAGCCTGACCAGATTCCTGTGTTGGAGTTTGGAAATTACAATCACTTCATTCATGAATTCTTTCATTCCTTGTCCAGAAGCCGCTGAAAGTCTCTTAACAGCAATTTCTTTTCCATTTTCCAGATTTCCCTAGCAACAAAAAACAGTAATCTCATCTATAGTTATCCATGAATGTAACAGTGGATACAGGAAAGTAGAAAGGATTTTACCTTGTAAACAGGACCAAAACCACCCTTTCCAAGAAGATTGTCTTCATGAAATTGATCCGTTGCATTTGCAAGCGTCTCAAAAGTGAACAATGGCAACTCTTCAATGTTAATATTCTCTGATCCATCTGCTGGTAAAATTGCAGTTGAATCTGAAGAGAACGTTTGCCCTGCTTCAAGGTTCTTTTTGTCTTTTATTCTCACTCCTGATTTCACAAGGAAGATTTATCATAGATATAAGAATGACAGCTGAATATGATTCTAAGTAATCGGTTGGTCCATGGGCTAATCTCACCTTTTCTCTTAACCATCCAGCACCAAGCAATGAAGATGAAAAGGGACAGGCAAAAAGCAGCCACGACTACTGGAATTATGATATACAGCTTTTTGTCTTTGTTGTTGTCTGATAGAAAAAAAGAAAAAGAATATGTCACTTGGATTGAGTTAACATGCGTTAATTAACAGTTGCACTTTAGGCTTAAATTCATCACTCCCAACTCCTCATAAATTCTACGTAGTGCTTGCAATGGTAAAGCTAGGAAACTACTCTCGGATTTATATATATTTTTCACTCAACTGTAAAACAATAAGCAGATCTTGTAAAATTAAATGGCAGAGTCGTCAAAGAAATTACCGAATTCTGAAGCCGACAAACGAATGTAAAGATCAGGACCAACACCATCGAACTGCTGAACATCGACCACACTGTTGCTCCAAACCATACAACCGATGTTACGATCGTGTGCATAAGCTATGCAAGAACAATTCCCCAAACATCTACTCCTGCATTCTTCTGGCTGGCTAGACGGAAAATGTTCTAAAAAGTGCGGGACCTTCATATACTGCAGCCTTAAGAATTCGTCTTCTTTTCCTCCAGAGTCACCCGTGTCATTTCCTTGATTACACTGCAATTGTTTTCTCCTCTTGCATCCGCTAGTCCAGTTCCCTCTCTCCCATTCCTCTGTATTTGTGGGCTCAAACCCTCTCAAACAAGAACAAATAGGTGAACCCTTAGCATTACAGCTCCCGAATGGCCCACACGTGCCATAAACATCACATTCATTTCCAGGAACCAACCACGTAATATCCCAATTCTTCTTCTGATCATCCCAAAATGTTTGTACTATGGTTCCCGAAGAATTCAGGACGATTTTCATCAAGTAATTCCCCAAAGGTGCAAGGAGGTAGAAAATGCCCGGCTGATCATTCCCCACACTGAATGCATCGACGTACGGTCCATACATAGTCTGTATCCCGATAAAAATCTGCTGGTTCCATGGGCCGCTCCTCCAGTGCGGCCGGCCATTATTCCAGATGAAAATTTCTGGGAGATTCGAAGCGTCTAGCCCAGCGGTGAAGCTTCCTACTTCAGGGTCGGACGCATTTTTCCATGACGACTGGACCACTTTCTGTCGTGTATTTAGGTTGTCGATTATCCTCATGGTCGGCAGGAATACATCGGTAGGATGTGAAAACGACTCCCATATTGTGGTTCCTGTTGTATTGTCCCGCAGAACAAGATTTCCAGTGTCCTGAATTTGAAGGCTGGTATTAGTCGAAGATGTTGTGGCATTGGTTGACCAGACAGTTTGATTTTTTCCATTGATCAGTACAAGATTGCCGTCTCTGGATATAGTAACGGTGCCGGAAGAATCATTGAGGGGTTTATCTCTGTTGGCAACCCATACCACAGTTCTTTCAGAAACGTTGTAAAAGACACCCAAGTAGCGGTTGGTGGTGTTTTCAGGCGAAAAGAATCCCAATTTGAAGACGTGCCGACCGGACACTATGGTATCGGGATCTTTGATAAATAAACCCGATGAGATTGTGTCTGTTTCTAAGCAAAAACCAAGAAAAGGAACGCAAGCAAGTAAGAAAATGAATTGAAGAACAAAAAATTGGGCCATTTTCGCATTCACTATGGTTAAGTGATCGGATTGTATTGACAGGAAGAATGGCATTATGAATTTGCTGGTTAGCAATTACTTAACGCAACTGGTGGAAAGTGAAGGTCAACTCAAGTCGCCGCTGAATAGTAAGTTCCATCACGATCATTGGGCGGGCGGGTTTCTGATCATTTTTTCTAAATCTTTCTTTTGTCATGTATTGCATCACTTCCCTCGTGTTTACGCTGCTTCATTCAAAATTCTACACATCTTTTGTTCAATTTTTATTGTTGAATCTTTTATAAGATTGAATGGTCAATTTGCAAGCTATACGTTGTCTAGAAAGTCATAGGTTTGACGTGAAATATATTTTTGAATATATCATTATAATTGTGATTGGATTTTTGTTCCTTTAGGAGGGGTTGGGGGTTCCACCAATTGTGATTAATTTTTATTTTTAGGGAGAGTTAGTGAAACTTCATCTGTCTAAATTTTTTTTTTTCTAATTAAAAAAAAAAATCATGACAAAGTTTATTATATGTCATTATTTGTCTAAGTTTCCTACTTTCTAAGTTGAAGTAAAGAATCCAAATTATTCTAACAACCCCACTATCACACCCTCCTCTCAGACTTTTCAAGATATCAATAATACATTTGCTTTTTATTTATTATGTAGTATTAATTTTCTTAATCAAGATGACATATAAAAGCTGGTGATACAAATTAAAATTGCAAAAGAAATTCTGCTCTGATAAATCGTATTTACTTTAATAATATTATATAAAGTTCACTTAATAAATGGAAATGATAATTTAAGCTTTTTAAAAAGAAGGGAAATCAAAATGGACTTATTGAATAAGCGAATTTCTTATCGAGCCTGGGCTTCTAGCGCAGTAACTCCTCCACGCGTGCATAGGCGGCTGCCTTTTCCGTGGGATCGCTGCATTTTCTTTTTATATCCTGAGGTCAGAGATCCGTTCTTGACTGTGTTTTATTGCCCCGTATTAGATTGTGTCGTTGTGCATTATGAGCGTGTACATCAGTCATTAGTTACGAAATTGGTCCCCATTGAGTCTGAGTCAGAGTTGGGCCGGGTTGAGAACCCTTCGGGTGAAGAGTCCGAGGAGGGTCCCATTCTTGATGGTAGCTTCTCATTTGTTAGTAGTTTTGTTCAGTTCATTTACAGGGGAAGCAATATTTTCAAAAGCGAGTTGAATAAATAATCGCTGATGTTACTTATTATTAATTCGATCGATTAGACCACTAATTTAATTAGTGTAATATTACAATAATTTAATATTTATATTTAATTTTATAAATATATATAAAATTATTATAATATTATAAAAATAAAAATAAAAATAAAAATAAAAATCAGTAGTATATGAAAAATCTTTTTTTTAAAAAAATTCCATTCTTATTCATTTTAAAGTTGTCCTCAAAAAAAACACTTCACAATTAGTTAATTATAAATAAATAATTTAATTAAAAATAATGTAACACAATTATTTAACATTAATTTAAGTGATCATCTCTTCTGCGTTTCAAATCCAAATTAAAACAAGTTTTTCCATGTTAAATTTCCAACATAATTTAAGAGGGATCAAACAAAATAAAACAAGAAACTCGACATAAGCATCTACTTATAATTATTACTTCATTAAATTTTAAGAAAGTAAATTCATGTTTCAAAAAGGTATGTGTTCAAAATCTTTAGTCATTATCTTCAACTCTCAATTCCTCTTTTCATTTTTACATTTTTTATTTTTTTAATTTTTAATGTTTAATTTCTCAAAAAAATAAATAAATAAGTAAACCAGTGATCATTCAGTTGAACCACCACCAATTGAATCAATTTTTGATCGGTATTGACTGTAAAGCAACAATTAGTGTCTGATTTTTAAGCTTCATCAAATCGGATTGGCCTCCAATCACCGGTCCAACCGGCCGGCCTAGTTTGATTTTCAAAATATTGATTGGAAGAGTTAAAAATTTTGAGTTGTTGAATTGATCCTTTCAGCAAGTTCAAGTTTATGTTGTCTTCAAGAGAGGACCGCATTGTGTCGCATCTATTTTTATGGTAAGAGCCTATGATCTAACTACTTGATATAACAATTCATTAGATCATGTTCTTAGGCACCGTTATACAATCATAACACATCTCAACTGGGCATGTATATTTTTGAGGTTTCACAGTCTTGGTTTCTAGATATATCCATAGTAATACCATGAGTGCCTTAGGGTATCCTCAAAATATGTTTTCAAATATCTCTACACGATTGTAACCTATTTTTACAAAACACTGACGTTTTAGCACCCATGCCAACTCCTGATGCAGCGACAAGCATCAGTTTATTGGCGGATGGTGATTTAGTAGCAGCGGGTGGCAGAGCGACTTGTTACCTACTCCTTTAAGAATCACGAGTACTTTACAGTTTTTAGTGGTAATTGTTTAGCAATGATTTTGCAATTCCTCCTAATCTTTTACTACTAGATATAGTTAGAAGCTATGGGTTGTGTCTCAGTTAGTTTGCCCAAACTCAGTGGTTTTAGCATCGACTTATAGAGTTACTAATTTAGTGGGTAATTTTCATACTTAATTTGTTTATAGTCAGAAAGGTTCCTAAAGAACCATTCTTCCATTTTTTTCTTATGCTGGGCTGTAGATTCTTGGATGGTTTAGTGTCTTCTTGGGGCTTGAAAAACCGCCTTTTCTTCTTGAGAGTTAAAGGGTTAGGATTGGAATTCATATGTACATAAATAATCAAAGAAACAATCTTGAGTTTACACGGAAACTAAACAACGTAAAAAACATGGCTATCACTATTTGGTAGGAAACAAGGCCAATTTTTTCCAAACTATTTGGTAGAAAACAAGGTACCTCAAATTAGATTCAATTCTTCTAATTCTAATGATCACACTAGCATAGGAAAAAACATTCAAAGAATTTCACCTCGTACCTTGGATGGAATAACAGATCTAGAAAATACAATCAATAAATTGAATTTTGATCTATAGACATATATCATGTTCTAATACTAACTCTTTAAGATAATTTCTATTAAAAATTCATATGTTCATGATATCCAAACATCATATGATTAACTAATTTATAATACATGTTTGAACCATAAGATCAAGTATTCAAGGACCCCTTTAATATCACAAATCGATAATCGAGTCTTCTCCTCTTCACACAAGTAATTGACAGCTTCAATGGAATAATGTTATTAAAATGTGGAGTGAAAAAGGAGACCTAACCACAAAACGTGAAGATGAAGCCCTAAAGACCTCCTATCACAGGCATATAAAATTGGGTCTACACCAGCTGCAACACCAAGTATGTTAAGAAAAAATGCCTCAAGAATTGGGTCAAAATAATAGACCCTACAAATCATGCCTCATTAACTACATTAATTTAAATTTTTTTTTTATTAAAATCAAATTCAATTAATAGAAGTATCCATATTGGGATTATAAGATTCCAACAAGAACTAACTCAGTTGTATGTTGATGAGATGAAACAATACTATCATGCGAAAGGGGGTTTTAAAAAGATTCAAACTTTGCCTATCTAAGTGAGAAATGTATTTGATTAAAAATGCTTTGAATACTCTATTCTTTCTTCTATTTCAACTTGTTGTATTTGTGACAAACGTATCTATTCTCAATTAATTAATTTTATGAAAAAAATATTTAATACACATATCATATATTTATAAATAGAATAAAGAAATTTAAATCGAGTTAGAAAGCAGGACTAAAGGCTCCATATTTCTAATTTCCCATTCTGCAGCCTCTGGTATACTTGGAATAGCAAGACATTTGTCCAAATGGGAGTAAAATCATTGACCATACGGCTTGAGAATTCAAATCCAAGTCCGCAATATACCGAGCCTCCGACATGATACAGTTCCAACTCACTTTTATATTTCTAAAGAGGAGTAACTATAGCAAATTCCGACATTCAACGATTGCTGTAGAAAATTCCAATATTCAAAGCGTTAAATCTGTGGCAGCTAAATTTTGAAGCAATATTCAGAACACGAAAATACGATAAGTCAAAATATTAACAATGTTTATTGTGCCGTGTGCGGTCTAGAAAGAGACAAATTATATAAAAGAGGTACATAACAAGCATAGAATACAATGATTAAGTTGGAGACAATTTCTGTTGGAACAAGTATGTTTCCTTATGCTAAAGTTGCTTATTGTTGATTGTCGTTAACCCCAATGCGATCTTTTATGTGAAGAATTTTGACTCGCGTTGTTATAAATTTTAGAATTCTAAGCGCTGAATGCCTTTTTTTATAGTTTATAACAATTATTTTAGTTGTTTCGATTATATGGCGTGCGCATGTGATAATTAAAAGATACTCCATCAATATACTATCAGTGAGGGAAATTTTTTATTTTGTTTTTCGATTATTAAAATCTTGGAGTACTTTCAATTGCTATGGGCCTGGCGAACTCTCTTGGGCAATAAAAGTGCTAAAGGGTGACTTGACCCGTGGAGAACAATATGGGTGGCAAATAAATCGGTTGGATTGGATTTGGTTTGGGCTTTTGTGGATTGGGTTGTGTTTGAAATGATTTCAATAATAAATAAATAAAATTAAATTTATTTATTTATTTTAAAAAATTAATTCAAAAGATCATAGCAATATTAATATACTTTCTACACTCTATTTAATTCTCAGAATATATATAGGGTTAGATTAGGGCCTGTCCACAGAGTAAGGACATTAATGTATAGTGTTTACCAATTCCTTAAGCCCATAATGGGAGTAAAGTCAGCAGCAATTAGAGCCAGGATGCTATTGGGCCCAACCAATTTTGCTTGGTTGTTTGCTAGTAATATTAGATTCTCAAATTCGATTCAGTACCACATGAATTTTGGCAAATTCAACCATCCTAATAAAGGCCAAGAAAATATCCGGAAGACCAAAGTTAGCCCATCAAGTGGTGCTGGCTAATAGAATTATCATTAGGGAAAACAGAAAAGAAAAAGAAGAAAGAAGACAACAACTCATAATCAAGTAGATATAAATAAATAAATAAATATATATATATATGTGCAAATGAATTTGCAATATTGTCCTCTCTTGAGAATATCTTTCCTTCATTAAATTAATAATTTGATTTAACTTTCTCAATGCATTGTTCAATGCAACACCATATAATTATTGTTAGAAAATATTCAGCCACTCCCAATTAAGAAAATGCTTATTGATATGGGATTAGCCCATTAGAGTTTTGAAAACTCAATAAATTTATTGGAGACTGGCCCAATTTCGACCTTGAGGTTGAAATATGTCCCATATCATTGGGCTTTATTCAGAGTTGGGCCCCAAATTTAATTGAAAAGGTCGGAATGGTCTTGCTTACACTCAACTAGCAACGTTGAAAAGGCCGACCTGGTCCCGATTTGAGCAAATCTAGATGTTTAGCGACTAATGATGACAACCTGCACCACCCATCCATCCGCATTTAATGTTGTGACGGCGTGTCATATCCACCATTAATGCTGTCGCAGCTGCATTAATGACAGTACAGTCCTCCCCTCCGTGGAGCTTAATGGTCGGTACAGTAAACAGTGGTGAAACATGGGCTCCGATCAAAATGACCACGACTACCCCTACCATCTAGATTTCCGTTGGAAGCTTGTTAAGGCAATTCTTGTCTTTTTACCAATGAGCATATATTATAAATACTCTCTTCTCTCAATCAAAAGGTAAGGTATTCATTCTCTACTAAGTTGTTACTCTGTTCATTTTACCTCTTAATCCAACCAAGTAACTGACTTAACTATCGGAGAATTTTAGCCGAGAATCCTCTCAGCTAGCTTGACGTGTGTTACTTGGCTGTAGGTTTCACCCCCCACCACCTTCAAATCGAAATACTTCACGTAATAGATTCGGGATCATCTCTCAAGTCAAGAAATACTGTGTGTCCACTTCACCATCAACACTTATGCTATACTTGAATTAAGAAAAATAATTAAAAAAAAGAAAAAAATATAAATGAACAAACATTAAAGTATAAAATTATGTCATTTGAAGCTAGAAAAAAATTGTCGTGCGTATTTTCCACATTAAAATTCAAGATTCACATTAAAAGTTAGTCTCCAAATAATCATTGAGCAATTATAATATAAACCACAAAAAAGATATTGAAGTGGTTTCCAACCAATTAATTTTTTTACAAACCCTATACCAGATGCATTTTGTAATTCTAAAAGTATTATTTTCCTTTAAAAAAAAAATCATTAGGAATTTTAAATATAAAAAAATAATATTATTAATAGAGAATTATTTATTTACAAATTTATATGTGAATTTTCCAATTCTAAAAAGTTATATATAATCTTATCATGTTTTATATGTGAATATACATATTTTTATATATAAATAAATATTTTAGGAAACAAAACTATATGCATATTCTTAAATGGATCCAGTTCAAATCAAGTCAGATCCAAAGCATTCGGGCAAGAAATGAACCCAAATCGGCAAATCCATCATCTCCCCTTTTCAGCTTGAGTGTTCTCTAGCACATTTTGGCCGCACCAAAGACATGTAATAACTTCAAAAAACCATCATCGAAATATTTATTCCACTCAAACAATAAATCATGGTTTTAAGTCAAATTTTCAGAGTTCATTTAAAAACTCAACTACTTTGCACCTAATTCACTAAAAATATGTGATGACAACCGAATGAAGACCTATGAACCACTACATATTAAATGGGAATGTGGTAGGCCCAAGGAAAACCACAATTTTGGCGTGATAGAACTCTTTCAGCCCCTAGAACAATAACTGATCGCTCCACCAACAAAGTTGAGAGAAAAAGGCAAAAGCACTAGACAAAAGCTCAAGCCTATACATCCAGAAACAATGTCAAATCCAACTACTTAATGTCTTTCTATGGCATAGTGCACCTGTAAGGCCCATCATTTCTATTCTTTGCATTTACAATACCATATTATAGCAGTGAATATATCAGCGACCATCGACCATGGTGAGAGTGACATTATTCAAAGAGGCACTACTCTTTTGGCTCGGCTGAGAGGAACTTGTACCTGTATCAGAACGGCTAGATTTTATAGCAAATGCCGATTGTTTTGGCGCTGGAAGCTCTATAATTTCACTGTTCAGCATTGACAGCACAGCTGAAATGGATGGCCTGTCTTTAGGAAGTTCTTGAACACACAATAGCCCAATATGTATGCATCTCACCACCTCTGCTTGATAGCTTGGACTCGATATTCTCGGATCGATGGAAGCTACAATGTTGTCTTCATTCCACAGTTTCCATACCTGAAGTTTCAATATCATGTCAAAGTATCATTTATGCAATAAAATTAGGTAATAAAAGTTTTGTGGTGCTGCAGCCCCTTTACTGGTGTAACAAGCAACTGATCTGAACTCAACTAGAAACATAAAAGATTTATCTTTTAAAACAAATATATAATGACAGCAGATAGCAATTGGAGAGGTTGATATTGATATTAACGACTTGGAACTATCTCAAACCAGATGAGATTTCAAGGTGATTAACATGTCCCAAAAGGTTCAAAGAGTCTTCTTGATTGTAGAAACTTGTGTTCCTTCTCCCACTAACAATCTCCAGCATCAAAACTCCAAAGCTAAAAACATCGGATTTTTCTGAAAATCTTCCTTCCAATGCATACTCAGGAGCCATATACCCACTGCAACAAAATCATATCAGCTAGCTAATTCTGGTTTTATGTACACTGAACCCGAGTTTAGATATAAATGGTTCAATAAAATGTATACTTACTATGTTCCCACCACTCTGACGGTGCTGACATGATCTTTCTTGGTTCCAAATATTCTAGCCATACCAAAGTCTGAAATCTTTGGGTTCCAATCATTATCCAGCAATATATTACTTGGCTTTAGATCTCTATGGATTATCTTCAACCTAGAATCCCTATGGAGATAGAGGAGGCCTCGACAAATACCTTCAATAATGTTGAAATGCTTTCTCCAATCTAGGATCTCTTGTGATGGATCTAAACAGAATATGCAGAGTAAAGCAATTAATTTTTTATATGGAACTCAATTTGAAGTGCAATGTATACTAAAATATAAATCTTGACCAAAAATCTTCTGCAGGTATAACATTGATGAAAACCAGTATGGAAAACAGAGTAGACCTTGGACTGACCAAAAAGAAAGAAGTCCAAGCTTTTATTAGGCATGTATTCATATATCAGCATTGTCTCCTTATTCTCTACGCAGCATCCCAGTAATCTAACAAGATTCCTGTGTTGGAGTTTAGAAATCAGCACCACTTCATTCATGAATTCTTGCATCCCCTGTCCAGATGCTTTGGAAAGCATCTTAACTGCAATTTCACTTCCATTCGCCAATTCTCCCTAGAGTTGTAGCAGTTTCAGCACATTCATATTCAAACCAAGGTGATACAAGAAGTAGATCACATGAGAAGATAAGATGAATAAGCATGAAAGATTACCTTGTAAACAGGGCCAAAACCAACCTTCCCAAGCTTGTTAGCTTCAGAAAATTCATTAGTCACATTTGCAAGCACCTCGAATTTAAACAATGGTAATTCTTCAAGATTAACTTGACTTAATGCATCTTGAAGAGAGGAATCAACTGAACCTGATGGGCCCGCTGTTGCTCCCGCTTTTGCAGGTTCGCTTGTTCTTTTTTTGCCTATTGACAATGAAATGCATGCTAAGTGAAAGCTGCATATATTTACTAATTCAAGGGATTTATTGTAGAAACATTACCTCTGTGCTTAGCCATCCATCTCCAAGAAAAATAAGCACAAATGGAAATGACAATAAAGCCAACTACAACCACAATTATTACAATCTTCTTACGATCTTTCTTACGATCTGCAAGAAAAGAACAACCATCATAAATGAAAATAAGACTTACTTCCTCACAATTCTTCTTTCAGTCATAAATTCTACCAAGACCAAATAGAGGACAATGGTTCACATCCATAACTAGATTACAAATGTGCTCAGAGTCAAAAATCCCAAAACACTTGCTTCTTCATTGAAATGACATGCAAGAATATCATAGAAATCCTCAAAATTAAATTACCTAGTTCAGAGTTTGCCACACGAACATAAAGATCTGAGCCCGAGCCGCTTGGAAATTTCTGAATGTCGATTAAGGTTCCACTCCAGAACATATGTCCAATACCGACGTCTAAGGGCGTCAAAATCAAACCCAACCCGATGACAAAATAATGACTCACCTGAAAAAAATTAGATTTGGGTTTGGGTCAAATTGGGTCAGACCCGAAAATGACCCGAGAAAAAAAAAAAGGTTCAGTTGTTTTTGGATCATCCTGTGTAACCTGAGAAAAATAAGTGAGTGACCAATAACTTAGTAAATCTGACCCAACCCAACCCAACCCACCTGAAAAATTAAACTAATTAAAATAAAATATAAATAATGCTTATATATATATATATCCAAAACTCTAAATTTTGAAAATTCTTACAATTTACAATAATATTATTAACAAATAAGTAATAACATTTCCATTCTTCCCATTCAAAGACGATTGAATTCGATATGTTTTTATCTTTCAACTTTAATTTCTACTTGTAGTCAATTATGCATTTTGATCATTTGATGGTTGTCATTAAAATTGTTAATTGAACAATAGTTTGTTATTTTTTTTTTATTTGGAGTACTCATGGATATGAGAAGCTATTATGTTTCTCAGACCTTAATTATTGTGCCAAATTTTAGATTTTATTGTAAATTAAATATCTATTCAACTATGATGTTGGAATTTATAAATATAAAAAATAAAATAAATAAATCAGGTTAGGTCGGGTTGGGTTGGGTTGGGTTGGGTTTATCAGATTATTGGGTGACCTGCCTAAAAATCAGGTTAATCCGAACCTGAAACGAAATTTTATATGGTCAGATTAGGGTTGAACCTTTTGGATTTAACATCAAGTTGAATTTAGTTTGAGTTTGGTATTTTTATATTATACCCCTACCTCAATCCAACCCGAACTCACCCAACCTGCACGAATTGACGCCCCTGCCGACGTCAAACCCATAGGCTATGCACGAACAATTCCTCAAGCATCGACCTTCACACTGATTTTCCTGGCCAAACCACCGGTCCGAGTAGCCCGAAATTTTCATCATCTGAAGCCTCAAAAACCCATCTTCTCTTCCGCCAGTAGCTGTCCCATTGTTCCCTTCACATTTCAAAGAAACCCTCCTCACACACCCACGGGACCAGTTCCCTAAATCCCATTCCTGACCGTTCTGCGGGTCAAATCCTTGCAAACAACTACAAATTGGTGAACTTTGTGAGTTGCAGCTCCCAAAAGCCCCACACCTGCCATAAGTTTAGCAAGGATTGCTTGACGTACTGTTGCCTTGTGCTGCGCAAAACCTCGGACAGAAAAAATAGAGAAAGATGGCAGTAATGGTTGTGATTGCTTGTGAGTTCATGTCTCATTTTTTTTGTTTTTGAAATTTTGGGATTGTTTTGGTATTCAAGAGATATGAAAAATGAGACATGAGAATTGTGAATGGTTGTAAGATAAAATGTAATGATTATAGTAATTTAATGGATTAATGTGATGTGAGATTGTGAATGATTGTGAGATTGTTTGTGAGATATTTGTTTAATAAAATGAGATTGTTTTATGAATTTTTGGTTTGTGGACTTGTTTGGGACTTATAATATTTTAAAAAAAAATAAAATTAATTTATAAATTTAATATACTGAATATAACTTAATATTTTTAAACAATATTCCATGAATTAACTTGGTAAATTCCAAGTTGGTATGGGGAAAAATGATTTTTTTCCCAACAATATTTCTATAATTTTTTAATTAATCGGGGTTGGTTGGATTTTTTATATTTTTTTAATAATTTTGAGAATATTTCGAAATATTATGTATCATCCCAAATTAATGCATAAAATATGTTAAATATTATGTATCATCCCAGATTAATGAATAAAATATGTTATTATTTTAAATTGTCCTTTATTAGTGGAGGAAAAAAAATTTACACTATTTGTTTCAATTTTTTTCCCACCATGTAATTTACAATAACAGTGAGTAAGATGAAAAGAATGTTGTGTTTTAAAATGAGAATAGTAATAATTTTTTTTAAAATAATAGATAAATTAATAAATTTGTTTCTTTAGAATTTTTTTTAAAATGAACAATGAATTATTTTATGAGTTAAGGAAAATTAAATTCGAACTAGGAAAACAACAGTATTTTTTTTTTTATTTTTTTGCAATCTTCAAGTATATTTTAAAAAATTCCATATTAATTGGGTTATTTGAAAATTTATTTTTTATTAATAAATAAAATAATAAAAAATTACATATCGCATAATTTTATCATTTTGTGTGTTTTTTTTCCCCTTACTCATTTTTTTTGGAACTTATGTTTGACGAATAAAAAGAATGAAAAAAGTTGTATTAATATGGGGAATCCAAAATTTTCTGCCAAATTATTTTCATATGAAAATTTAATTTTTTCCGTCAATTTTATTTTTCAGCATAATTTCTTTTTAGTGACTTAATTTCGAATAATATAAAGAAAAACCAATATGTGGTGTATTTTGATTTGAGAATAAAATTTTCAAATTAGCAATATGTCAAGAAATGTAAGATAAAAGTGATAAAAGTGAGAGAGAGAGAGAGAAGTGAGGCATTGTTGAGTCAAGGTTTTGAGACTAAGAGAGTGTTTAGGTAAACTTATAAGCTTGTCAAAATATCTTATAAGATGTTTAAGAGCTTATAAATAGTGTTTGGTAATTTTTTTTAAAAATGAGCTTATAAGATCCTAAAATAAGATGTTAGGAACTTATAAACTCTTTTAAAAAAAAGTAAGGAGACCCCAACTTATTTTTAAGATTTTAACAAGCTTCTTTATTTTTAATCATTTTAATTGTAAAATTGTTATTATTAACATCTTATAAGCTTCAAAATCTTATTTTATCCAAAGGCTTCAATAATTTATTTTAAAAATAAGATCTAACAACTTATAAACTCAAAATATATCTTATAAAATGTAAAAACTTATAAAATGTTTAAAATAAATTTAGCCAAACCCCTCTAAATCCCAAAAATATCAAGCAGTTTCACATTCAAGCATGACTTGCACCATTTTTCATGTTTCACAGACGGCATAACGGGATTGGGTCTGACAAGCAATCGCAGGCCCAAGATTTTTAGCCCGTATCATGATCACGTGCAGAATTCGTTTTAGTGTTAAAAACAGTATTTTTTTTTTTTTTTTTCTTTTGGTCTCTTGATCAAGTAAGCCCGTTTGGTTTTATTTCCAAGCTCATTTTTATTTTTAGTCATTTTTAAAAATTAAAATATTAGTCATGAAATGAAAATAAAAATTGAAATGTATTTGAATAAAATATTATAAAGTAATTATTAGAATATGTTATGGGATTGAAAAATATGTTAATTTATATTTTTTAATGTTTAAAAAATTTTATTTTTTAAAAAAATATATTTTATTAATTTGAAAATAATAGTAGGTACTTTATATCAAATCAAATTTGAATTTGATTGATATGTAATATGATGGTATGGTAGGTTTAGAAAGTGTTTTGAGAAGAAAATGCATACTTTTTTAAAAAAAATTGTAAGAAAGTGTATGTTTTTAATTTTTATTTCCGAATGAAAATGAAAATGGGGCTTGGCAATGAAAACAATTTTTGTTTGGTTTTATTTCCATTTTCAATTTTCATTTCTATCATTTCTAAAATTTGAAAAGTTAGTTAATAGAAATGAATTGAAAATGAATTTGTATTTGGATGAAATGTTAGAAATATAATAATTATGTTGGTTTTAATAGATTGTAGGTGGAGAAAGATAGAAATAATGGAACAAAGAGAGAAGATATATACGTTATTATGAAAAGATATATAGATATACTTTATTGGAAAAAGATATATAGATTATTGGAGAATGTATTTTGGAAAAGAAAATGAAAATAATGTTCCGTAAAAATGTGTAAAAAATGATGTGTTTTATTTTTTAAATAGTAAAAAATATGAAAATAGGGATTGGAAATGAAACCAAACGGGCTCGTATAATTGAATTAACTGAAAAGAGGAACATCGGTCCAGAGGGGAAAACAGCCCTTGAGCAACAGGTGGATTAATTTCAATGAAAATTTGCTGCATTTTCTAATGGTATGGAAAATCAGAAATGGAGAAGCAAAAAAAAAAAACATAAAGCTTGAGACAGTTTCCCTGACATGGTTTTTGCCTTTCTGGTGTGAGCATTCAGTGAGCTTGTGTTGACTTAAAACAATTGAGCTTCAGCCGCGAGCGATCAGATTAGACTTTATAATTTCTAGGCGTGATTCGCATTTGGGCTCTTCATTTTGGCAAATCATTCACCTCCACAGAACTTCGAAAAGCATAAAAAACAATGTTTTCACAATTGAACCAGACAATGAATTGATAATGTTATAGATTACTGATTGAACCGATTCGACCACCGGTTAAACCGGTATGACTCCATAATGACGTAAAAATTATATTTAATTTTATAAATATATATAATATTTTAATATTACCAAAAAATAAAACTTTCAATTAATATAGAAAGAATGTTATTTGAAAAAAATTTCAACTTACTTATTTTTAAGTACATTTTTAAAAAAAATAATACTATTTCACAACTAGTCAACTATAAATAAATGAAAAATAATATTTCACATTAATTTAAGTAATTTTTCATTTCATACTTTAACTCCAACTAAAAATAAATTCTTCTACGCTAAATATTTAACATAATTTAATATAGATTAAACAAAATAAAATAATAAATTAAACATAAACATTCACATATAACTATCACTTCATTAAATTTCAAGAAAATAAATTCATGTTTCAAAAAATTACATGTCCAAAATCTTTAATTATCATTATCAACTCATAATTTCTCTTTTCGTTTTTTACTTTTTCTTTTTTAAAAAAAATTAAAAATTTCAAAAAAAAAAAAAGTGAATTGGTTGAACCGGTCCGATTTTGACCGATTTCGACAAGTTCTAACCACCATCGATTTTAAGGCTTCAACCGGATTGAACTGGCCTTTGATCACGGGTCTGAGCGGTCTGGTCCAATCTTCAAAACACTGATAAAAAAGATCCCCTAGAAAAGATTTTCCAAATTCCAACTCCACACAAAAATAACAAATGAACTCCACACTCCTCAATTTTAACCCCTAAAACATCTTTATTTATACCCTATTTACCCTTAAGGGCACGTTTGGTTTGTTGGACATGGCTTGATAGATAATTTTATCAAGCCATGTCAAGTGTTTGGATGTAATGACAAAAATTCAATATTGATATAAAACCCGGTCCACAATACTTAATTTAATTTATAGTTAATCCCACCACTTGGGGTGAGATTGTGTAATCCAATTAATGGGAGGAATAAAAAATGAGGCTTATGACAATTGTACCGATTCAAATTCATAAAATTGGACATTATAATGGATATTTTAGTAAATTCATTAACTCAATTATTTAATCTTTGTATTCAAACAAGGGATTAATAAAATAAGTACATATCCAAAATGTATAATCATAGTTACCAAACACAGTATTATATTATTTTCAACAGTATAATCCCATCATATCATTATAATTTTATCAACCCTATCTATGTATTCAAACACATGCCCCAAAAGCGAAAAAAACCATACATACTCTTTCTTTTCTCACTATACTTTTCACATCACTCATATATATATATATATATAGTGTAATAATTCTTTAAATAATATAAAATGTTCAATAAAATATTAATCAAATAAATTAATATTATCATCCAAAAATATTTAAAAAATTAACTGTAATTTAAAATTATTATTTTATTTATTTTTTTATTTTTGAGTCAAATATATTATTTATGAATAACTAATTTATAATTTATTGTATTATTTACTAATTACAAAGTAAATATGTCAAGTATATTTCATAGTTAAGTTAATATATAATTTTATTATTTTATTTATTTATTTATATATTTAATTATTTCTTTTCTAGTTTTTATACTAATTCTTACATATTTACATTACATTTTTAATTTAATAGCATTTATATGAATTATTTCATATTTATATTTAATTATTTATTTAAACAGTAAATATATTAATAATTACATATTTATTAAAATATAAATAATATTTTTATTAACTCGTATATTTACTAGTAAATATATTATAAATTAAAATATTATTTAAATTAGTAAATATATTAATAATTACGTATTTATTAAAATATAAATAATATTTTTATTAACTTGTATATTTACTAGTAAATATATTATAAATTAAAATATTATTTAAATTAGTAAATATGTTAATGATTACGCCCTAATTAAAATATTATCAAAATTGTTTTAAATTTTTCTTAATTAATTACTATTAATATTATTAATTATAGAATTTAAAAAATAATTTAATTAGCAATGCATAATAATATGTTTATCCATTTTTTTGCTTAATTATCATTAAATAAAATTCTATAATTAAATAATATTATTTATTTCATATTTTTATTCATTTAATCAAATTATTTTGTCATAATAATTTTCTTAATTATAAATTTTTTAAGTTTAAAATTAAATTAGTTACACATTCACTTCATCACAATCATATATCAATCATTACAAATATATACATGCATGCATTAATTAATCATATATGTATATCTATATATATTTATTAAATTTAAAAATATAGTTTCACCTTATAAAACCAACAAAAAAGTTACTAATTTGACATTTACAGTGAAATTTATTTCCTACAAAATAATTCCAAACAAACAATTTCATTTTCTATGTTTTTTCAAAACAAAATCAAACAATAGAATCATCCCCCAATTTTAACTCTCAAAACACTTTTATTCAAAACATTTTTCAAAATTCACTCAAAATGCAACCAAACAACAGTCAAATTGGTCTTCCACACTAGAAAGTTTTTATGCTATTTGTTCAAACCTAAATGTACTTTTCTTTTTTCTGAATTTTATTATACAACAACTTTTTTTCTAAATAATTGTGTAATTTATAGTATGAACTAACATTATTATGGTCAAGTGGTGAATTAATATTGTCATTTGATATTCGAATTCTAACGAGTTCTTTATGCATGTAAAATAAAAAAAAATATATTAATATTATTATGCTTTTATTTTTAAGTATAAATTTTAAAAGTAGTTGGCAAATAAATAATCATTAGTCAACAATGGTAAACTCAAATTCTTCAATGTTTAAACCACTTGGTAGATGAGGCTACCATTCCTTTTTTTTTTAAAAAATAAATAAATTATTATTTATTTAATCTCTTCCACTTGTGCTTATTTTCCAATATTAAGGCAATGTTTGATTATGTTTTTTTGTGTGATTTTAATATTTAATTTGGGAGAATGAATGTTAAAAGTGATATTGGAGAATGTGAAAGTTGTATTAGAGAATGTAGTGATTTTTGGTTATATTTTGAGGAATAGTTAAAAATTAATTTTGAAAAGTTTTGATGTGTTTGTTTATGTTTTGGAGGGCGACATTTTTTACTATGCAATCAAATTAATAGTTTTTTATTGGATTTTTTAGGTGAAAGTGGAATTGAGTAATTTTTTATTGTTAGAATAATAATAAAAATAAGCATAACACGTTTTCCCAACATATATAGTCAAATTTGTAACTTATCAATTAATTATCACCACACACATAATTCAGATATACCTTACATATTCTTGAATTGAAAGGTTATCCCTTCACATCATTAAATTAAAAATTCCACAACTATATTCTTGAATTAAAATGTCACTGTTCCATAATCAACAACGCTTGTCTTAATTAACAAAATCTTTTCTTTCCCTTCATTTGCTTTTTCAACGTTGTCATAATCTTTTCATTGTCTTTTCATGTTGATGAGATATATCATGGTAGGGATATCTAAACCTATGTTTTTTTTTTCCCCTTTAATCTAAAGTCGACTAATTTACAAAAATGAATGATAAAAAATTCACTTGAATTTATAAAAACGGGTGATTTTCACCATCAATTTCTTACAAAATCAACTATAACAATTAAATTAAATATATTGCACTCTGTTTAATTAAAAATTTCGCCAAACCTAATACAATTATTACTGTCAAACACAGAGGATGAGAAATAGAGAAAAGGTGATGCGATTTTTGTTGTTAGTTGGCTATAAGTTCCCGTTTGATTTTGTTTTCAAAGTCCTTTTCATTTTGTCCTAAAAATGAAAACAGAAATCTATCAACTTCTTCCCCATTTTTACATATATTTTTATTTTCAGCTTATTTTTTCAAACACATTATTACACTCTCTCTCCCTTTTTACTTTTTATTTTTTCTACTTACATTTACACGATTTTTAATAAAAAATACTATATTTTTCAAATACAACTCATTTTTAACCCTACATAGTCATTACAGTTTAAACGAAACCTCCAAACAAGATTTTATTTTCAAAAACACATTTATAATTAATTTTTTTCGTTAAAAAATTAAAATACTTCTAGAAAATAAAATCAAATGACCCTAAGAGTATTAGACGTTCAAAGTTACCGTATTGACCAAGGCAACCGAAGTTGACGTTTGTTTTCCGGATTAGCACAAGAAATGGTTGTAAGAAAAAGACAGATGTTGCCTGAAACACTTGAAAGATGTAGACTTGAGAATTGAGCCGTGGGATGGTGCTCACCTCACATTCCTAACTGTTGCTTAACTTTGTTCAACCTCAGTGGACCCTCCAACCATCAATATGGAAATGAAAATGGTTGTAAGAAGTTACGGCAATTATAATCATTTGTATGATTTTACTTAAATTCCACGATAATCATAGATTTTAATATGACGTGATTTGTCAATACTGAGACTTCATTCAAATAGTAAAGTTGAAAATTTATCAAATTTTGAGATTTTCTTAATTAAATTCTATGGTACATAACTACGTATGGAAATTTTATTTATTTCAACAATAATGGTAATGGTAGTTGATAATTGAGAATTAATAATGTTTAAAAGATATATGATATCCTATTACTTGTTGTTGTTGTGCTTAAATACAAATGTAAATATAGTTTATGCAAAGTTTATTATAAATTTATGATGTTAATATTAAGTAGTTAATTTGTGGAATGATATTATTCTCAAATTTGAATTCTTGATGCACATACTATGTGTAATAAAAGAAATAAGTTTATAAATATTGTTAGGTGGTATGAAGCTTTCAAAACTTTACTACGAGAATTAATAGGAATTCTAAAATTAGAATAGCACTATTATTGTACGTCTTCTATAAATTAGGACTGTGAAAACGCCGAAAAACAGGTTGCTTCGATTTTTTCAAAAAAAGTAATTTAGGGGTAGATTAATTACATTTTGATTTCAATTTCAATACTTTACAAATATAAAAAAGTAATTGATTTTTATTTTAAATAAAAATATGTTTAAATATATTTTTACAAAAATTTAATATGGCAAGTGTAAGAATGATATTTATTGAATTTAAATTTTTTATGCATAACAATATGTATTTGCACAAAATACATGTATGTTTTAATTGTTTTAAAGTGATGAATGGGTACTTTATAAAACCAACTCAATTTTGATTGATGTAAAAATATGAATAATAAAGTAGGTGTATGAAAAATTAAAAATAAAATGAGTAATATATAAAACATGTACGTACGAATTATTTTTAATTTTAAAATAATTAAAAATGAAAAATTTTCATTTAAAAAAGCCAACTAACTTGGCCAAATTTTGTGGGACCTTGGAGTTAATTATGGTGTGAAGATTAGGCCCCTTTGTATTTATTATTTATTTAAACATGCATACGTTCATTTAATACTTAGTAGAGTTTCACCACTCATATATATATAGAAGTATGAGGGTGATGTTATTATACCAATTAATCACTAATTAATATCTTATTTGAATGTATTATTGTTTTCTTCTTCTTCCTTTTCCAATTATTTTTAAGTATTCGAAATATTTTATTCATATTTTAAAATAAAAATATATTTAAATGAATGGTTTAAATTTTTTATGACATCGAGGAGCTCTCAAAAAATCCCAACAATTATAATTGTTCATGTTCTGGGTATGCAAGTCATTTTAACTCTAGAGATATTGCTAATAATTTACCTTCTCTTTGCCCCGTCTAATTTGATCAATCTTGAATGCAAGGTATTGGCATTTCCTAAAAAACAATTTTTTACTTTACACAATTGAAAATAAATTTTGAATGTAAGAGTGTTAATTACTTACTTACTTACTTACTTTTTTTTTTTACATCACATCTGTGAAATATTATTTTGAATAAAGATAATGTTTTGTTATCCTTGTTATAGTTTATCAATGAAATTATATTGAAATGTGAAATTATTACTTAATTTATTATAAATTTCAGACCTCATTACCTTGTGGCAGTAGAAACAAAACTTGCAGTTTAATTATTCAATGAATTATAACTGAAATGGACTCAGTTTTTTAGGCCCACCAACGCCTATTTTTGGTCCATTTGGCCCAAACGAACCTCGCGCTATCCCTCGCCAGTCATGCCCAAATGCTAAGTCTTAAATTGACCTTGAGTTGATTTTACTCTACCTTGGTGAACGACTGTGGCTCTCGCTGCTCGTCGCATCCGCAATTAATGCAGTCCAACCACCAGCCTGTCCGCATTAATTGAATGTGACGGTGCATCACTTTTGCCATTAATGCTGTCACCTCCGCATTAGTGGAAGGAAGGATTCCCTTTCTGACTAACGAGTTTCCTAAGTAGGTTGAAAAGGCCTATCCTACCTCTATAGGCAAGACTCATGCATGAAATGCACCGAAGGGCACAACGATCTTTTCGCCCCAACAAAGACATTATAAATACTCCACTCTCCTAGAACTAGGATAAGACAAATACTTTCCTCTAAACCGTTACTCTGCTCAAGTAAATTTTAGATCGATTTGCTAACTTAAGTATTGGAGGGTCTTAGTCGAGAACCATCTCGACTAGCATGACGTTTGTTCCATGATTGCAGGTTTCCCTCACGCTATCTTTCTGGTCGAGACAACCCTTAGGTCAAGATCCGAAGGTCCACCATTTGAAAGTGACATCATCAATAACAATTATTAAATTAGTGAAATATCATGCCAAATATTAATAATATGAATATTACTTTGACAGAATAAGCATTTTAAAATTGAAAACAACGCCAGTAAATATAAAAATGAAAAATAAAATACTCAAGAATTAACAAAAAATTATATATTTTTTATTATTTAAATAATAAAAAGGGCAAAAACAGACGTTGTGTAATGTAACCAAACTAATATTCAAAGTTTCGCACTGTTTCTGGTCTATTAGCGTCGGCCCTTCACACCACAACTTGAAATATTTTATGAATTTTTTTATATAAATATAACTACCTTTGTTTTGTAATTTTGCTGAATTTTATTCCAAGCGGGGGTCAAGTTTCAAAATTGAAGGCACTGCCACTCCTTTACAATGTGTAAAGCACGAAAGAAGACTTTGGCTGCCGGGAAAGAAAGACACCAAATGAGAACAAATTAAATAAAATTGCAAAAACTCTACACTTTCATGGCCAAAAAACATGATTATAATTATTAAACAATTTATCAAATGACAAAATAATTATTAAGGATTATTGTAATTGATTATTGATATTTTTTATTTATAAAAATAAATAATCACTTCACTCAACAAATAATTATTAAATAGTTCACCTGACAGAAAAGTGGGGGCCACCATTAACCTTGGCCTACACTTCATAAATAAGAATAGTTGCGTTGGGTCATGCACATAATTCCAAATATTCAAGTGGGCCCCATGCACAATTTGGTCATCATATCATACTGAGCAATCAAGTACTTCAGGCCAATGAGTTCAGCCTCCTTTGGAATGTCTGGATATGTTTTTTTATGTGATTTTATTATATTTTTATTATATATTTTTGACCGAATAAATTATTGAATAATATGAAAGTTATTTTTTAATACGCTTGTTTATATTTTGGGGGAGATATTTTTTACTGTAGCAGTCAAATCAATATTTTTTTGTTGAATTTTTGGAGTGAAAATAAAATTGAGTGATCTTTTTAATATTAAAATAATAATAAAATATACATAATTTATATGTAATATATATGTATATATTGAAGAATATGTGTTTTGGAGGAAAAATGAGGATAAATTTGGTTATGTTTTCCCAAAATAATATTGTTTCGGGGAAACATAACTAAACACTCCTTTATAGTTTTTATTTCTTTTGGTCTTGATATCTTTCTATTTGTTATTATATGCTTTTTGTCCACTTTATTACTTATTTTTTTTACCATTTCATCCATTTTTCAGATAAATAATTAAGAATCTTAGAACCCTTGTTTGTATGCTACAGATTATTGTTAAGATGAAAAGAAGTAAAGAACCATGTTTTTCTTTTGGCTAAAGTATAAAAGGAGATGTAATGTCTTTTTATTAAGGTCCAAGTGGTTAAATATCTTACCCACCTGAATGAAAGTAATTCAACAGTAACAGCTATTTGATTTTGTGAAGCGGATCTAACAAACATAGTAAAATCAGGTTCACACAAGCTCTTTTTAGACTTTAATGGCATAATAATATCAAATTGTAATTAAATAGAGTTATTAAATAATAATGTCCATTGCATGCCTTTAATAAATTAGAGGGTTAATTACCTAGACTCCTATTAAGTTTGGCTTATTTATCCAAAAATATAAAGGTTTAACGAAATTATAAATACCTAATAATGTTTTGCTTCGTTTTACATTTTTTAAAATCTGTTAGCCTTCGTACAAAAAAATGTTGATATTATTAAAAAAAATTCATGAAAATTCAAAAATGCTCTTTTGTTACTATTATGGTTATTTTTGAGACAAAAATACTCTTGGACCTATTTGTAATATTTTTAAAATTATAAGGTTTTATTTGTTGATTTTTTGTAAGCCATTACTTTGACAAACTTTCTAATAATTTTGATTTCTTTTTAATATTTGATTTTACATTTTAAAATATAATTTTTTTAACCCCTTAAATTGCAAAATACAACATTACTTTTACCCCTCTAGAAAAATCAGAAGACTACATAAGTTGATTATGATAATCTTTTTATAAATAAAATTTTTGGAACATTGTAAATACCCCCTGAACTTTGAGTAAAACTATATAACATGTTAGAAAGAAAGACTAAAAGACTAATATTTTTGTACCAACAATAAATACTGTAAGAACCTTACATTTCAATCCTTTAAATATTCATTCAGAGTTTGACAAATTCATCATCCAAAATATAGTTAGGCTATCCACCAAGACAACAAAAACAACAATTCAAGGCAACCAAAATAGCCATATAATCCAACTATAACCAATAAAAATCCAACCAAAATAGCCTTCCAAATCCAATAAAACAGTAGAAAACATAGAGTTTTTCATAAATTCATATTGACAAAGGAACAACAAAGACAGGTGTAAGCAACATCTCCATAATGTCCTTCATTCCCCAAGTGCACATGTTCCTCACAGATGCAGAGATGGTTTTAACCTTTTTTTTTTCCCCTTGGCAAAAAGAAAAGAAAACATTAATCAACAAGTTTTAAAGTTCAGATATGCTTTAGTAATATTAGTTAGAGAGTTCAAACCCATATCTGTAACAAGGGAAAAAAAGAAAGAAAAAAAGACAAACACAAATTATTACAATCAGTAAATCATTGCATTTCCCCCTTTTTGGTTTTTGATAATTACAATATAAGGACGTCTGATTTTTCATAACAAATATAATAGTCCAACATTTTGAAACATGCAAAATCAATCCAGTACAGATGTTTTACCACATCATTCATGGAAAAAATTGAAATCTATTAATATGCCCGGAATAAAACATGTTTAAATACCGATTAAAGTTCATTTTTAATGAAAAAAAAAAAAGAAAACCCACAAAAAAATAGAAAAAATATCTGTACATTGCGATAAAAATAAAAAAAATGGCATTTTTCGAAATATTCTAAATAAATATGTAACCTAATAACTAGATCTAACAAAAATAATGCATTTTAGAAGTAAAAATCACATCATTATTAAAGTTGAAAACCCTAGTAGTTTTTAAATTGTTCTGAAGCTTGGGAATCCAATGAGTACCTATCACCTTCTAAAATGGATTGGAGAATGATGGATTTTGTAAGGAGTTGGATTTTGAGAATGTAGGTTGAACGATTTTGGGAATTTTTTCCTTTTTTCCAATGAGAAGGAGATGAATGAGGAAGACACTTTCTTCTTTACTGCAGCTTTGTGGGCCTTTTGATCAATTTGTTAGGTAAGGGTTATTTTAGTCTTTGGCTATTTTTTTTTTTTTAAATTTTCAAACAAGGGTATAACGGATAATTCATAAAAATTGTCCAACTTAACGACCAACTATCAATGCCAGGGGGTATTTGTAATTTCATGAAATTTATGGATCTTGTTGTAATTAGACCAAATCTCAAGAGGGTTTGCATAGTTAACCCAAAATTATATTCATTATAATAATAATTAATCAATAATTAACGTTGATTTGCTCATACTTTCACTAGAGTGGAATTCAATTTTCAAACTTTTGTCTAAATTTTGTCGTTTGAGTTGTATCACATTATGTATTAGATGTCTCTAACAGAACTTTACTAATATAGATGTCACTATTCTTAGTAACACGAAAATCTAGAATGGTGAAAATCATAAACGTTGGTGAGTAATTAAATTATCGATTTAGTAAACCCTCTACTGAAACTCAAGGTCCAAGATACATGTTAAATATCAAATAATTTTCATTTTGTATCTAAAACTAGAGCATCAAATTCAATTGACGATTAGCGTACTCAAGCAAACTATATAATGTCACACTTACAATATGTATGTGTATATATATATATATATATATATGAAAAGAAATGCCATAAAACACCAAAATTACATTACAAAACATTGTAAAAGAAGTATATCATTTAAGCATTTGAGGTCCCATGTTATCGGCCGTCCAACACAGTGACAGTCATCTCATTGATGGAGTACCCAACATGGCCTGTAGGCTCAGTTAACCATTCCACTTCTCAGCAAAGACTGGTTGCTCCGGTGTTGGCAGATTAATAATTTCACGACTGAGCATTGAGAGAACAGTTTGAATGGTAGGTCTATTTTTAGGAAATTCTTGAACACACAATAAAGCAATTTGAATGCATCTAACTATTTCAGCCTCAAAATTTGAACTCGCGATAGTTTCATCAGCAAAAGCTAAACCATTTTCTTCACTCCACAATTTCCATGCCTGAAATATTATGAAGAGAAACATTAATGTGCACTATGATGAAGAAATCAAAGTGGGAGCATAATATTTCATAAGAATTTTCAAGATTATTAGGAGAAATGGTCTTACACATCCAAAAAGGCTCAAAGATCATTCATGATTGTAATAGTGTGTGTTCATTTTGCCTTTTACTATTTCTAACATCAGCACGCCAAAACTATAGACATCAGACTTTTCAGAAAATCTGCCTTCCATTGCATATTCAGGTGCCATGTATCCACTATAAAAAATAAAAATAAAAAATCCTGTATTATTATAAGACACTAATAGATGGTGTACTATGAATCTTAAACTGAAATTCACTTACTATGTTCCAACGACTCTTGCAGTATTGTCATGATCTTCATTACTTCCAAATATTCTTGCCATGCCAAAATCAGAGATTTTTGGATTCCAATCCTCATCAAGCAACACATTACTAGGCTTGAGGTCTCGATGAATTATTCTAATTCTAGAGTCCTTGTGAAGATATAGGAGACCTCGTCCAATGCCTTTGATAATATTGAAACGTTTATTCCAATTTAAAATCTTTTGTGATGGATGTGTAGGATCTATAAAAAACAATAATGCAAAAATTAGTAATCAGCCGCAGAAAATGCTCCAAGTATATCAAAATGGAAGAAGAATAAGTTTGACGTATGAGCTTGAACTGACCAAAGAGACAAACGTCCAAGCTTTTATGTGGCATGTATTCATATACCAACATCTTCTCTTCTTTTTCTACACAGCATCCCAGCAGCCTGACGAGATTCCTGTGTTGGAGTTTGGATATCACAATCGCTTCATTCATGAACTCTTTCATTCCTTGTACGGAAGCCGCTGAAAGTCTCTTCACAGCAATTTCTTTTCCATTTGCCAGATTTCCCTATATAAGAAAAATCCCGCGCAATTCTAGCACTTGTTATACCATGAACTCGAAGACGCAATATTGGATGCACGAAAATAAGAAGCGTTCTACCTTGTAAACAGGACCAAAACCACCCTTCCCAAGAAGATTGTTGTCGTGAAATTGATCTGTTGCATTTGCAAGCGTCTCGAAAGTGAATAGCGGCAACTCTTCAATATTAACTTTCTCTGATTCATCTTTTAGTACAATTGCAGTTGAATCTGAAGAGAATGTTTGCCCTGCTTCAAAAATCTTTTTGTCTTTTGTTTTCACTCCTGATTTCACAAGGAAGATTTACTATATAAGAGTGACAGCTGAATATGCTTCTAATATCTCAAGTAATTGGTCCATGGGCCAATCTCACCTTTTCTCTTAACCACCCAGCACCAAGCAATGAAGATGGAAAGGGACAGGCAGAAAGCACCCACGACTACCGGAATTATGATATACAGTTTTTTGTCTTTATGGTTATCTGAAAGAAAAGAAACATAAAAATAAAAATCTGTCGTTTGAATTCAGTTAACATAGGTTAACTAAGAAGTGCATTTTATGCTTAAATTCATCACTCTTCAACTCCACATAAATTCTAATTAGTGCTTGCAATAGTAAAGCTAGGAAACTATTGTCTGACTTAAGATCTTTTTACACAACAGGTAAATAAACAATAAGGAGACATTATAAGATTAAATGGAAAAGTTGTCAAGAAATTACCCAATTCTGAAGCCGACAGACGAACGTAAAGATCAGGACCAACACCATCGAACTGCTGAACATCGATCAAACTGTTGCTCCAAAGCATACAACCGATGATAAGATCATGTGCATAAGCTATGCAAGAACAATTCCCCAAACATCTACTCCTACATTCATCTGGCTGGCTAGACAAAAACTGTTCAGCAAAGTCTGGAACCTTTATGAACTGCAGCCTCAAAAATCCGTCTGCATTTCCTCCGGCGCCACCTGTGTGAATGCTTTGATCACACTGCAATTGCTTTCTCCTCCGGCACCCACTAGTCCAATTCTCTCTTTCCCATTCCTCTGTATTTGTGGGTTCGAACCCTCTCAAGCAAGAACAAATAGGTGAAATCTTAGCGTTACAGCTTCCGAATGGCCCACAATTCCCATAAATATCACATTCATTTTGAGGAGCCAACCATGTAATATCCCAATTCTTAGTCTCCTCATTCCACAACGTTTGGACTAAGCTTCCCGAAGAATTCAGGCCAATTTTCATCAAGAACCTCCCCTCAGGAGCTGTGAAGTAGAAAGTGCCATTACGATCGTTCACTACACTGAATCCATCCAGGTATGGAGAATACATATCCTTTACTCCAATAAGAATCTGCCCATTCCATGGCCCGCTCCTCCAGTGCGGACGGCCATTATTCCAGGTGAAAATTTGTGGGATATTCAAAGCTTCTAGGCCCGCTGTGAAGCTTCCTACTTCAGGGTCGGACCCACTTTTCCATGCCGACATGAAGACCTTCTTGCCTGTATTTATGTTGTCGATTAGCCTCATGATCGGCAGGAAAACATCCGAAGGATTTGAAAAAGACTCCCATAGTGTGGTTCCTGTTGCACCGTCCCGCAGAATAAGGTTTCCAGTGTCCTGAATTTGAACAGTGGTATTCCTAGGAGAAGTTGTGGCATTGGTTGACCATACAGTTTCGTTTCTTCCATTCATTAGCACAAGATTGCCGTCTTCCGATATAGTTACAGTGCTGGAAGAATCATTGAGAGGATTATCTCTGTTGGCAACCCATATCACGGTTTTTTCAGAAACGGTGTAAAAGACAGCCAAGTAGCGGTTGGTGGTGTTTTCGGGAGTAAAGAATCCCAATTTGAAGACATGCTGGCGAGAAACTATGGTATCGGGATCTGTGATAAATAAACCGGATGAGATTGTGTCTGTTTCCAAGCAAAAACCAAGTAAAGGAAGGGAAGTAAGAAAGAAAATGAATTGAAGGATAAAAAGTTTGACGAATTTTGCATTCATCATGGATAAATTGATCAGGGGAAGAATGGCCCAATAAGTTGCTGGTTTGCTTGCCGCCACTGGTTCAGTGAAATGCAGTGGTTTTCTGAGTTGGTTAGGTGATGCATATTTGCCTGATCTGATGTGACAGTATTTAAGGTATTGCTTGGTTGACGCTTGGTTGATGCTGGGTGCGTACCCACTGGACGTTCACATGTACACTGTGCGCGCGCGCGCGCGCACACACACACGCGTATACATGTGCGTACCCACTTGCTCACCTTCCCACTTCTTGTCTTTTTCTTTCGTTTTTCTCCATTTCCGTACGATAGACCCTCGCGGAAAGGACGACTGACTTCAATTACGCGTGTTTCAGGATGAAAATTTTCTTTGAAATTTTCTTTTACGTGGTCCTCAGGCAAGTAGGTCTTTGAAAATTTTCTTCCAACCATCATTGTTGTGATTGTTTTCTTATGTTCTTTTACGTGGTCCTCAGGCAAGTATGTGTTTAAACCAATTCGAGTTGTTTTATGTTATCTAGTGAAAATTAGAGATATCTTTTATATTCAAAATCATGGTTTTAAATAAACATTATTGAATATTCATCAAGCATTATATGAAATACTTATTCATGTATTAAATATTTTATTTGAAAAATATGAAAACATTACTCGTTAAGTTCAAAATATATACAAAAATAATTTAATTATTCACTTGTGTTTGTACCATATGGATATAATACAACTACTCTTCATCATTTTGGCTTACATTTTATCTTATCATTTTTCTATATAATAATTGAAGTTACTTATATAATAGATATGATTACCTTTTTTAATTTATAAACATAAACATGCATTAACAGTTCATTAAAATTTAATTTTTGAACTTTACAAGTGCAAGTATGAAGACAATACCATTCGATTAATTGATCATTGGAGTAGATATGGTTAAGTTTTGATTTTTGAGGGACCTTAGATGTGTTTGACTTCTCATCAGCTAACCCGCAGTTAGAATTTATTGATTTTGTAACATGGGGTTGACTACGGTCCGATACCTATAGTTTTAACTTAACATCCTACACTCCTTAAAAAATTAACACGTGTCTAAATATCATTTTTAAATAATTGGTAATTAACTTAATCTACTATACTAACCTTTTTAATTAAATTAAAAGTAAAATAATTTTTAATATGAAATATCTTAATTGGCCTTATACAAAATTAATATATAACTAAAACAAAAAATAAAATATAATTTCCTAAAAAATAGTAAAAGAAAAAAAAATTAAATTAAACTAATTAAATCCACCATCCCCAATTCCCAAAGTCAACATACATGTGTGAGAAGCAATTTATGTTTTTCAAACTCCCCAACCAGCAATTTCTTATCAAAAGTTAAAATATAACTAAAAAAAAAAAACATAATTACCTATAAAATAGAAAGAAAAAAAATTAAATTAAACAAATTGAACCCTCCATCCCAAATTGAAAATGTCGAATTGCCCTCCCCCCACCACCAGTGTTCTAATTCTTCACCCGGCACGCCACGTTCTTCAACATTTCTGTTTTTCACACCGCACGCCACGTCCGTCAACGGAAATTAGAAGCGCACGCCTCGTCCATCAACGGAAATTAGAAGCGGACGCCATGTCCATTGTGGGGCGTGCGTGGTTTTGGACAGAAATTGTTTCAGCTCTGCGCCTGCCAATGGGAATGCAGGTCACAGTATTACTCACAATTTGTGAAATTCTCTTTACATTTTTTTTTCTTTTTCTATTTTGTAGGTAATTATGTTTTGTTTTAGTTATATATTAGCTTCTTATAAGGATAATTACGGTATGCCATATTAAAAATTATTCTACTTTTAATTTAATAAAAAAGGTTAATATAGTAAATTAAGTTAAGCGCAAATATCATAAATGGTCCCTAAAGTTTTAGTTTAGAATCACTTTAATTTTCAAACTTTAAAACTTCATTTTTTAGTCCCTAACATTTCGATTTAGTTTCAATCTAGTCCTTAAGTCAATTTTTCGGTAACTTTTCACCAAAAAATTGACCAAGTTTGACATTTTTAAGGGCAAAGTTGTTAATTTATAGTTTTATGTTTTACTTTAATCCCTATATAAGGTTTTATGTTTCAATGTAGTCCCTGTGTTAACTTTTTTTTTTTCCTTTTCATAAATATATGTGCATGTGTGTATATATAATTGATACTAATATATTATTGATATATTAATATCATTTGTGATACTATTATAATTAATAATATTATAAATATTATTAATATAGTAATTTATTATTATTATTATAATATTACAACAACTACTAATAACACATGATATTAATAAATATTAAATTAATTTTATTATTATTATTAATAAATAGATATGGGATAGCTCAATAGGCTCAATCCCGAGATACTTGACCAGAGCGGAAAGAGGATGCCAGATGACCCAGTTACTGGCAGACTCGATCATAACTCGACCACTGTTGAAATCCGTTAGAGTAGAGCACCGACACCCGCCAAGTCGACCATAAGCTGATTGACTTGGGCCTCTAGTCAATTCCTCTCACTTTGCCCTGCGTGGTTAATCTGAAACAGATCAATTGTAGCTTGAGGAGATGTTATATAGGAACATCCATATCGACTGTGGAGGCTGAGGAGAGGTACTAGCCTCTCCACCGCATTAAATGCTTCCCCTAGTGGCGTGCCTCCGCATTAATGGCGCATGCCACTATAGTACCACCTTTCCTCAGTGGACTCAGGACAGTACGCGCCATCAGTGTACCTCTATGCCTTAGGCCACACCACCTGGAATAGTACATGGAAAGGAAAAGACTTTATAGCCCTTAGTCCAACACAAGAGCTACTCCAATTTCGTGAGAGCTTCATAGTCATATCAACCCCAGTGAAAAGACTATAAATACTTCATCACAACCCTTTAGCAAGTTATGCAATTTCTTATCTGGTGCTCTCACTCTAGTGCTCATCTCTTTAGTTGATCCATACTAATTTGAGTGTTAGAGTATTTTAATCGATGATATCTCGATTAGCTTGACGTTTGTTGTGATTGCAGGACTCGACCTCGATTCACTAGAAGCTCACTAATTATATAGTATTTATTAATACTATTTATTATGAATATAATTAAAATTATTATAATATAATCTTTAATAATAATAATAATATATCACTAATCATACAATTAATTATTATCAATTATAATAATATCACAAATGATATTAATATATCAATAATATATTATTTAATGTTAATAATAAAATATTAGTGTCAATTATATATACATATATGTACATATATTTATAAAAAGAAAAAAAAAAAAACATAGAGACTAAATTGGAACATAAAGTGTCCGCTTGACCATCAACACTTATGCTATACTTGAATTAAGAAAATTAATAAAAAAAAAAAGAAAAAAAATATAAATGAACAAACATTAAAATATAAAATTATGTCATTTGAAGTTAGAAAAAAAATTTCATTCGTATTTTCCACATTAAAATTCAAGATTCAAATTTGAAGTTAGTCTCCAAATAATCATTGAGCAATTATAATATAAACCACAGAAAAGATACTAAAGTGGTTTAATTAAAATCTGAAATCCAACCAATTAAAATTTTTTGCAAACCCTATGCCCAGATACATTTTGTAATTCTAAAAGTATTATTTTCTTAAAAAAAAAAAAAAAACATCAGAAATTTTAAATATAAAAAAATAATATTATTAATAGAGAATTATTTATTTACAAATTTATATTTGAATTTTCCAATTCTAAAAAGTTATATATAATCTTATCATGTTTTATATGTGAATAGATATATTTTTATATACAAATAAATATTTTAGGAAACAAAACTATATGCATATTCTTAAATGGATCCAGTTCAAATCAAGTCAGATCCAAAGCATTCGGGTAAGAAATGAACCCAAATCGGCAAATCCATCATCTCCTCTTTTCAGCTTGAGTGTTCTCTGCTACATTTTGGCCGCACCAAAGACATGTAATAACTTCAAAAAAAAATCATCGAAATATTTATTCCACTCAAACAATAAATCATGGTTTAAGGCAAAATTTCAGGGTTCATTTAAAAACTCAACTACTTTGCACCTAATTCATTAAAAATTTGTGATGACAACAGAAGGAAGACCTATGAACCACTACATATCAAATGGGAATGTGGTAGGCACAAGGAAAACCACAATTTTTTGGCGTGATAGAACTCTTTCAGCCCCTAAAACAATAACTGATCCCTCCACCAACAAAGTTGAGAGAAAAAGGCAAAAGCACTAGACAAAAGCTCAAGCCTATACATCCAGAAACAATGTCAAAACCAACTACTTAATGTCTTTCTATGCATAGTGCACCTGTAAGGCCCATCATTTCTATTCTTTGCATTTACAATACCATATTATAGCAGTGAATATATCAGCGACCATCGACCATGGTGAGAGTAACATTATTCAAAGAGGCACTACTCTTTTGGCTCGGCTGAGAGGAACTTGTACCTGTATCAGAACGGCTAGATTTTATAGCAAATGCCGATTGTTTTGGCGCTGGAAGCTCTATAATTTCACTGTTCAGCATTGACAGCACAGCTGAAATGGATGGCCTGTCTTTAGGAAGTTCTTGAACACACAATAGCCCAATATGTATGCATCTCACCACCTCTGCTCGATAGCTTGGACTCGATATTCTCGGATCGATGGAAGCTACAATGTTGTCTTCATTCCACAGTTTCCATACCTGAAGTTTCAATATCATGTCAAAGTATCATTTATGCAATAAAATTAGGTAATAAAAGTTTTGTGGTGCTGCAGCCCCTTTACTGGTGTAACAAGCAACTGATCCGAACTCAACTAGAAACATAAAAGATTTATCTTCTAAAACAAATATATAATGACAGCAGATAGCAATTGGAGAGGTTGATATTGACATTAACGACTTGGAACTATCTCAAACCAGATGAGATTTCAAGGTGACTAACATGTCCCAAAAGGTTCAAAGAGTCTTCTTGATTGTAGAAACTTGTGTTCCTTCTCCCACTAACAATCTCCAGCATCAAAACTCCATAGCTAAAAACATCGGATTTTTCTGAAAATCTTCCTTCCAATGCATACTCAGGAGCCATATACCCACTGCAACAAAATCATATCAGCTAGCTATCTCTGGTTTTATGTGCACTGAACCCGAGTTTAGATATAAATGGTTCAATGAAATGTATACTTACTATGTTCCCACCACTCTGACGGTGCTGACATGATCTTTCTTGGTTCCAAATATTCTAGCCATACCAAAGTCTGAAATCTTTGGGTTCCAATCATTATCCAGCAATATATTACTTGGCTTTAGATCTCTATGGATTATCTTCAACCTAGAATCCCTATGGAGATAGAGGAGGCCTCGACAAATACCTTCAATAATGTTGAAACGCTTTCTCCAATCTAGGATCTCTTGTGATGGATCTAAACAGAATATGCAGAGTAAAGCAATTAATTTTTTATATGGAACTTAATTTGAAGTGCAATGTACACTAAAATATAAATCTTGACCAAAAATCTTCTGCAGGTATAACATTGATGAAAAACAGTATGTAAAACAGAGTAGACCTTGAACTGACCAAAAAGAAAGAAGTCCAAGCTTTTATTAGGCATGTATTCATATATCAGCATTGTCTCCTTATTCTCTACGCAGCATCCCAGTAATCTAACAAGATTCCTGTGTTGGAGTTTAGAAATCAGCACCACTTCATTCATGAATTCTTGCATCCCCTGTCCAGATGTTTTGGAAAGCCTCTTAACTGCAATTTCTCTTCCATTCGCCAATTCTCCCTAGAGTTGCAGCAGTTTCAGCACATTCATATTCAAACCAAGGTGATACATGATGTAGATCACATGAAGATAAGATGAATAAGCATGAAAGATTACCTTGTAAACAGGGCCAAAACCACCCTTCCCAAGCTTGTTAGCTTCAGAGAATTCATTAGTTGCATTTGCAAGCACCTCGAATTTAAACAATGGTAATTCTTCAAGATTAACTTGACTTAATGCATCTTGAAGAGAGGAATCAACCGAACCTGATGGGCCCGCTGTTGCTTCCGCTTTTGCAGGTTCGCTTGTTCTTTTTCTGCCTATTGACAATGAAATGCATGCTAAGTGAAAGCTGCATATATTTACTAACTCAAGGGATTTCTTGTAGAAACATTACCTCTGTGCTTAGCCATCCATCTCCAAGAAAAATAAGCACAAATGGAAATGACAATAGAGCCAACTACAACCACAATTATTACAATCTTCTTAGGATCTTTCTTACGATCTGCAAGAAAAGAACAGCCATCATAAATGAAAATAAGACTTACTTCCTCACAATTCTGCTTTCAGTCATAAATTCTACCAAGACCAAATAGAGGACAATGGTTCACATCCACAACTGGATTACAAATGCTCAGAGTCAAAAATCAGTAAACACTTACTTCTTCATTGAATTGACATCCAAGAATATCATAGAAATCCTCAAAATTAAATTACCTAGTTCAGAGTTTGCCAAACGAACAAAAAGATCTGAGCCCGAGCCGCTTGGAAATTTCTGAATATCGATTAAGGTTCCACTCCAGAACATACATCCAATACCGACGTCAAACCCATAGGCTATGCACGAACAATTCCTCAAGCATCGACCTACACACTGATCTTCCGGGCCAAACCACCGGTCCGAGTAGCCCGAAATTTTCATCATCTGAAGCCTCAAAAACCCATCTTCTCTTCCGCCATTAGCTGTCCCATTATTCCCATCACAGTTCAAAGGGACCCTCCTCACACAACCACTGGTCCAGTTCTCTGAATCCCACTCCAGATTGTTCCGCGGGTAAAATCCTTGCAAACAAGTACAAATTGGTGAACTTTGTGAGTTGCAGCTCCCGAAAGCCCCACACCTGCCAGAAGTTTCGCAAGGATTGCTTGATGTACTGTTGCCTTGTGCTCCGCAAAACCTCGGGCAGAAAGAATAGAGAAAGATGGCAGTAAACAGAAGAAGAAATTTCAGACTTTTAGCCCGTATCATGGTTACGTGCAAGATTCTTGCCCGTGACAATCAGATTATGAGACGTGAGAATAGGCACCACCAGAATTCGTTTTAATGTAAAAAGCTCTTCTTTTTTTTTTTCCCGGTCTCTTGATCAAGTAAATATAATTGAATTTACTGAAAAGAGGAACATCAGTCCAGAGGGGAAAACAGTCCTTGAGCAACAGGGGGAATGTGGATTAATTTCAATGAAAAATTTGCTGCATTTTCCAATTGTATAGAAAATCAGAAATGGAAAAGGAAAAAAACGAAAAACATAAAGCTCAAGACAGTTTCCCTGACATGGTTTTTGCCTTTCTTGTATGAGCATTCAATGAGCCTATGTTGACTAAAACAGCTGAGTTTCAGCCACGAGCCATCAGATTAGACGAGATTCGCATTTGGCCTCTTCATTTTGGCAAATTTCAGTCACCTCCACAGAACTTCGAAAAGCATAAAAAAAACCCTAAAAAATTTGTTAGTTGAGTTGTTTAGGGGCGCAGAAGGTCAAATTGGTCTTCCACACTAGAAAATTTTTATTCTATTTGTTTAAATCTTAATGTACTTTTCTTTTTTCTCAATTTTGTTATCCAACAATTTTTTTTTCTTTCTAAATAAGTGTGTAATTTATAGTATGAACTAGCATTATTATGGTCAAGTGGGGAATCAATCATTTAATATTCGAATTTTAACGAGTTTTTTTATGTGAAATACTAACATTATTGTGCTTTTATTTTTAAGTAAAAATTTTAGAGGAAGTTGGCTAACAAATAATCAAAGGTCAACAAATTCAATTTCTCGTTGATTAAACCACTTTATAGATGAGGCTACCATTCCTTTTTTTTTCCTTAAATAAATTTAATTATTATTTATTTAATCACTTCCATTTGTGCTTATTCTTTAATATCTAAGGTTTTTACCATAATTGGACCTAAAATAATCTAATTAATTTGGTCTATTGGTGAATGTGAAATTATATGTATTTTAATAAGACAAGGAAAATATGTAATTTTATGCCGTGCAAATATTAGTTAAATAAGACAATCATGTATTATTATTAAACTTATTAAATTCTTTCATTAAGGATAACTTGATAAATAGAATTATCTTGACAACATTATTATTGTTACGCCTATAATATCCCAAGTCTTTATAGGAATTATTATAGTATGGATATGATATTTGATGGTAAGAATAATGAATTAATATTAGTTGATCTTGATTTGTTTTTCATTGATATTTTTAGGTTGCTCTTCTCCTAGAAATTTAAGCATACAATTTATTTGGGACTCGGTCAACATTTAAGGGATCTTAATTGAAAATAAATTTGGGATAAAAATTGAATTCTTTTTGGGGCTATTAAGGATCCTATTTAAGCTCCTATCTTGATTTTTACTTGCAATTTCAAGGATATAGACTTTAGATTATTAATAATTTTGTAAAGATTGCTTGTTTGTTATTGCAGATGTAGAATTTATCAAATCAATTATTTTATGGAGACTTTATTTATTGAGTTTTATATTAATGATTAAGTTAGCAACTCTATGGATATCAATTTTGGAGCTAAAAATTAATCTTTCATTCAAGGTTATTTGACTTGGGCCATAATTATATGAATCGTATGTGAACAAACATCATAGGTAGATAAATTATGTTTAGAAGATTGGGTTTATTTTTAGGAATTAGCAATATGATACAAGCCTGATTATATTTTTATAATGAAAGAACTATTGATCTTTGGCCCATATCTTGCTAGATTTATTAAGCCCAATCTATTTAGTTTATTTTATGTTATGATTAAGCTTATAAGTAGCCTAGAAAATAAGCCAACAAATTATTATGAAGTAATTACGGTTTATGTCCATGATTATCAAGTCAAAGATGATAAAAATTAATTTTCATGGAATTTTCGGATTTATGTATATATGGATAATTCTAGAGCTCTTCCCATCATTTTAAAACTCTATTTGGATAGTTTTTGACCCCCATAAGGTATCTAGTTATGCTAGTTAGCTAAAACCATGTAAATATAGGTGATATAGAATCCTAGAACCTTATTTTTTTGTACCTCTGTACTTTCATGCGAAAATTAATGAATATTTCATATTCTTTTAATAGCTAACCTATGATAATAGCAGACAAAATCTAGAATAATGAAATCATGAGGAGTTAGGGTCTTGGATAAATGTTAATCATTGGCTTGGGAATTTCAGTAACTACCTAATCCTGATAAGGTTAGGATTTTAGAATTATCTCTGCAGTTTTATGTTATCATTATCTAAGATTGATATTTAATCAAATCTAAGAAGTTAGGATTAGTGTGATCTTCTTATCTCAATAAGATATGAATTCTAGTTTATCTTGAATACCTAACCTAGTAGTATAAAATACCCATCTAGTAGGAAATAAAGAAGACATACACAGAGGTAAGAAAATACTTTTTTTCTAATTATTCTTTAAAATTTTGTAGGAAATTTCATTATGAGGTACTAACATCCTATTTTTCTGTCGTAGAACTAACGAAGAATGCTTAAGTGGTAGATCAAATTGGAGGAAAACTTTGGGTTTTAAGATTTTGGAGTAAGTAAATTTCTTTGTTCCTTCTATTGAAAATATTCTCTTCGCATAAATGTTTTATGCATTAAATAGTAAATAAATATGTATTCTCTTTTCATTAAAAATATCTTTTCTGCATAAATGATTTTTGGATAAAAATTGCAAATTTTGCATGTTGAATTCTTAAATCTAAAGGTTTATTTGTTGAAGAATTATTTCGTCTGCAATTATTGAACTATTCATAAAACTTTTCTTTGCATGCATAAACTTATTTAGGATTTGGGCATGTAAAAAAAAAAAAAAAAATTGTTGAATCTTGCATGAAACGTGGTATTCTCTATTGAAATAAGAATAATAAAAAGGATCTATGCTCTGAATAATCGAGAAACTGTCAGTAGGAACGAGTTCCGTAATTGTGCTATGGGGTTATAGTAGCTAAAGATTTCTTAAGTCACTTAGCGATATTGTAGTTAAGATTTCTGAAGCCCCTTAACGGCGTTGCAGTTAAGAATTTTGAAGCCACTTAACGGCGTCGCAGTTAAGAATTCTAAAGCCACTTAATGGCACCATAGTTAAGATCTAGGTAAAGATAACTGATTAGAATCCCGAGAGTTCATAAGCATGGTTAATTAATGAATTGAAAGTTTCTGATAAGTTATGTAACTTTTATTCTGAATTACCCTGAAAGTATGCATTGAAAATTTTCTAATAAGATGATTTCTATTTTTGCATTGAAATGTTATTTTAAAAAAATAATCTTGTCTTCAATGATTTCTTTTCTTCTGTTTGATATTTATACATGCTCAAATCCGGTAGGAGAAAAAGGAGATTTATTTACTGGGCGAAGTGTCGCTTATAAGATATTGATTCACTATTTTGCAGATAACATAGTTCAGAACGAGGAAGATGAGCAGTTTTTGGAAATGATGACAAGAGTTTTGTGTTTTTAGAATAGGTTTATTCGACGTTAAATTTTCTAGTTAGATTGATTAGGAAATTTTCTTTGAAATCTTGGGTATTCAAGTTTGATTGATAAGACAATTGTTTGGAATTACCTTTCATTGTGATGATTTATTTTGGAATTTGTTCAATAAATTTTTTGGGAATTCAACATGCTCTGTTAGATCTGAGGCTTAGTGTCTTTGAGTCTTTGAATTTAGGGATACTGTTGTGTTATGTCCCGAATTTGGGCCATGGCAGAAGTGGTTCAGAGCTTAGGTCACAATTTTTTACTAAGACATAGGCTTGAAAATTTTGGGTAGACTCAGGGCAAAAGATCTTAAGTTGAAAATTGGAAGCTTTGGAATATACCTTGGTATAGATGACAACCATTTGATTTTGGAAAAGGAATGCTAAATGAAAGAATGTCCTTCTAGGATCCTAATTTTATGGGACCAGATTTTCTAATGGATTTTTCTTATAGTTATGAATTGAATCTGGAAGGATTCCAAACACAATAATTGTGGGTCTATCTTTTAGGTGTTTATATCCGCTTGAATCACCTCAATCCGACTTATATGGAGTAAGTTATGACCAAAATACTAAGATGTATCCAGGCAGAAGATACAAGACTTTGATTTTCCGAAAATGGATATTATTGACAGATTTACTGCTTCTTCCCTACATAATTAAACAAAATTTTCAACATATTAATTTTAGGTCTGTTTCTTAGGTTTCTATTCCACATGAATCACCTCAATTAGATTTATAGAAAGAAAGTTATGATCAAAATATTAAGATGTGACAAGTCTAAAAATATAGGATTTTGATTTTTCAAAAATAGATAATTTTGACTCTTTTTCTACTTTATCTAGACAGAATTTAATAATTATATCAACATAATATTTGTAAAAATATCTCTTAGTTATTTATAACCATCTGAATCACTTCAATCCGATATATAGGGAGAAAGTTATGACTGAAATACAAAGGTGTGGCAAGACAGAAAATATAAGGCTCCGATTTTCCTAGAACATAATATTTCGACGACTTTTATTACTATATTAATATTTAATTTAGAAACATAGTCAACATAAAAATTTATTATCTTTCTCTTATGTTTTTACATCCATTTTAATCACTTCAATCTGATACATAGGGAGAAAGTTATGACTAAAATACTACAATGTGGCAATACAGAAAATATAGGACTTCCATTTTCCTAGAACAGAATATTGTGATGAATTTTACTACTCGATTAAATTTTAATTGGGAAATATGGTAAAAAAATTAATTTTATATATGTCTCTTAGGTTTTTATACCTATTTGAATCACCTTCATCCGATATATATGGAGAAAGTTATGACTAAAACACTAAAATATGTCAATGTAGAAAATACAGACTTCGATCTAACTATAGTAGATGCGCGTGACGCTTTTTATGTCTTATCCTGATGGAATTTGGAAAAGTGATCAACATAGAATTTGTAGATATATCCGTTAGGTTTCTATAACCATTAGAATCACCATAATTTGATATACAACGAAAAGGTTATGGCCAGAATTCTAAGATATATCAAATCAAAGACTTCCTAGACTTGGATTCTAATTTTCATCATGCTTATGAATCTTGGACTTGATATTATTCCTTGATATATTGGCTTATTTGGACAGAGGTGAACATAAAAGTTTTTGGTCTCTCTTTTAGCTTTTCAATATCACAAGAATCACATCAATCGGGTATCTAGAAAGGAAGTTAGAAGTACATCACAAGAGGAGCTACTTACAAACCTAGGATTGTATTGAGATCTAGGAAACTTAAAGTTTTGAGGACAAAACTTTTTGTAAGGAGGGTAGAATGTAATACCTCAAGTCTTTATAGGAATTATTATAGTATGGATACAATATTTGATGGTAGGAATAATGAATTAATATTAGTTGATCTTGATTTTTTTTTTCACAGATATTTTTGGGTTGCTCTTCTCCTAGAAATTTGAGTATACAAATTTATTTGGGACTCGATCAACATTTAAGGGATCTTAATTGAAAATAAATATGGGATAAAAATTGAATTTTTTTGGGGGTTATTAAGGATCCTATTTTAAGCACTTATCTTGATTTTTACTTGCAATCTCGAGGATATAGACTTTATATTATTAATAATTTTGTAAAGATTGTTTGGTTGTTAGTGAAGATGTAGAATTTATCAAGCCAATTATTTTATGGAGACTTTATTTATTGAGTTCTATATTAATGATTAAGTTAGCAACTCCATGGATATCAATTTTGGAGCTAAAAATTAGTCTTTCATTCAAGGTTGTTTGACTTGGGCCATAGTTATACGAATTGCATGTGAACAAACATCAGAGGTAGACAAATTATGTTTAGAAGATTGGGTTTCCTTTTGGGAATTAGCAATATGATATAAGCCCGGGTTCTATTTTTATAATAAAAGAACTATTAATCTTTGGTTCATATCTTGCTAGATGTATTAAGTCCAATCTATTTAATTTATTTTAAGTTGTGATTAAGCCCATAAGTAGCATAGGAGAAAGGCCAACAAATTATTATGAAGGAATTATGGTTTAGGTCCATGATTATCAAGTTAAAGATGGCGAAAATTAATTTTTATGGAATTTTCAGATTTATGGATAGATGGATAATTCCAGAGGTCTTCCCATCATTTTAAAACTCTATTTGGATAGTTTTTTACCACCATAAGGTATCTAGTTATGTTGTTTAGCTAAAACCATGTAAATATAGGTGATGTAGAATCCTAGAACCTTATTTTTTGTACCTCTATACTTTAACACGAAAATTAATGAATATTTCATATTCTTTTAATTGCTAACCTATGATAATAGCTAGAAAAAATCTAGATAATTATATCATGAGGAGTTAGGGTCTTGGATAATTGTTAATCATTGGCTTGGGAATTTCAGTAACTATCTAATCCTGATAAGGTTAGTATTTTAGAATTATCTCTACAGTTTTAAGTTATCATTATTTGGGATTGATATTTAATCAAATCTGAGAAGTTAGGATTAGTATGACCTTCTTATCTCAATAAGATATGAATTCTATTTTATCTAGAATACTTGACCTAGTAGTATAAAATACCTATACAGTGGGAAACAAAGAAGCCATACACAGAGGTAAGAAAATACCATTTTTCTATTTATTCTTTAAAAATCCATAGGAAATTTCATTATGAAGTACTAACATCCTAGTTTTCTATCGTAGAACTAGCGACGAATGCTTGAGTGGTGGATCAAATTGTAGGAAAACTTTGGGTTTTAAGATTTTGGAGCAAATAAACTTCTTTCTTCCTTCTATTAAAAATATTCTCTTCGCATAAACATTTTATGCATTAAATAGTAAATAAATGTGTATTCGCTTTTCGTTAAAAACATCTTTTCTGCATAAATGATTTTTGCATCAAAATTACAAATTTTGCATGTTGAATTCTTAAATCTAAAGGTTTATTTGTTGAAGAATTATTTTGTCTGCAATTATTGAATTATTCATAGAACTTTTCTTTTGCATGCATAAAACTTATTTTTAGGATTTGGGCATGTAAAACAAAAAAAAATTGAATCTTGCATGAAACGTGGTATTCTCTATTGAAATAAGAATAATAAAAAGGATCTATGCTCTGAATAATTGAGAAACTGTCAATAGGAACGAGTTTCGTAACTGTGCTACGGGGTTATAGTTGCTAAATTTTTTTGAAGCTACTTAATGGCATTGTAGTTAAGGTTTCCGAAGCCCCTTAATGGCTCTGTAGTTAAGAATTCTGAAACCACTTAACGGCGTTGAAGTTAAGATTTTCGAAGCCATTTAACGGCATCGTATTTAAGATCTGGGCCAAGATAACTGATTAGAATCCTGAGAGTTCATAAGCATGGTTAATTAATAAATTGAAAGTTTCTGATAAGTTGTGTAACTTTTATTCTGAATTACTCTGAAATTATGTCCTGAAATTTTCTTGATAAGATGATTTCTATTTTTGCATTGAATTGTTTTTTTTTTTTTTTAAATCTTGTCTTCAATAATTTCTTTTCTTCTGTTTGATATTTATACATGCTCAAATCCGGTAGAAGGAGAAGGAGATTTATTTATTGGGCGAAGTGTCGCTCATAAGATATTGATTAACTATTTTGCAGATAACTTAATTCAGGACGAGGAAGATGTACAGTTTTTGAGAATGGTGACTAGAGATTGGTGTTTTTAGAATAGGTTTATTTGATGTTTACATTTTCTAATTAGATTGATTAGGAAGTTTTCTTTGAAATCTTGGGTATTCAAGTTTGATTGATAAGACAATTGTTTGGAATTACCTTTAATTGTGACGATTTATTTTGAAATTTATTTAATAAAAATTTTAGGAATTCAACATGCTCTGTTGGATTTGAGGCTTAGTGTCTTTAAGTCTTTGGACTTAGGGACGTTGCTGTGTTATGTCCCGAATTTGGGGCGTGATATAAAACTTAAAATAAGTACTTAGTAGGTACCTTAAGCAAGACACAAAACTTAAAAAAAAATGTAAAATCTATAAAGTATAAAAGTTTACTCAGCAAATGAAATGAATTTCTTATATGAAAAATAATGTAAAATTTTAATAAATAAATAGTGGTTTCTATTACATTCACATTATTAGTTCTCACCATATCTTGCAATACTCTTTCAAAGATGATGCAAAAAACACTTTATGTATACTTCATTTATTCCTCTTCTCCATCTTATATTCTCTTACCTTAAACCTCACTCTTTGAAATATATTAAATAAAAATAAGTACAACATGTTTTTCCAACATATATATATATAGTCAATTTTATAACTTATAAATTAATTATCACTATACACATAATTAAGTGATAAACATAATTAAGATATGCCTGACGTATTCTTGAATTGAATAGATATCCCTTCACATCATTAAATTAAAAATTCCACAATTATATTCTTGAATTAAAATGTCACAGTTTCATATTTTTCTTTGCAACTTGTAAAATAATGATAATACCATGATTAAAATCTAGTAATTTATGTATCTAACACTCTATTGAATTAATAAACTTTAACAAAAAATAATTATTATTTGTATTTTACGGTTATTACAATTACAAATCTTACATAATAGACAAAGTACAACAGGAGGATTTTTTGGGCAGTTGAAATTTACAATTGAATATTTAGGATTCTCGGTGAGTATTACTGTTGATTTTACCTCGAAATTTAGGACGAAATGAGCACGAAGAGCACACCCCGACACACATTGGTAGGATGTGGTGTCGGGGCATGAGATGGGCTTGCCAAGGCACACAGCAGGGCTGAACTTGGCAAGAACATGGGCGACGTGCACCCAAGCACACACCGTATTGGAATCACGTGCTCGGGCGCAAGGTTGTCATGCTCGAATGTTGTGCCCTGGCGCAAGTTGTCCATGCTAGGGTGCATGGCATGAAGCTTTTCTCGACACAACTCAGTACAAATCAATCTTGTGCACGTCGGGGTGCAAGTCTTGCACGACCCGATGCGCAATGCAGGCCCACGGGCCTTGGGCTTCATTTTTATGGGTATAAATATGCATTTTCTTTTGAGATAATTTGAGACAGACATAACACGAGGGTTTCTAAACTGCTTTTGTGTTGGTTTCTAAACTACTTTAGAACGAAGGTGTTAGGTGTTCTCGTGAGATTTGTGGGATTCAAGTTTGTATTTGTTACTTGATTTGAGATCAAAAAAATCCTTTTCTGTGTCGGGTAGATTAGGCACATTGCCGAACCACGTTAAATCTTGTTGTTAGTTTTCATTGAATTACTTTATTGTTATTTTATAGTTTTAACAATAGATCCTTTTGGATTTCAACAAATTGGTATTGGAGCAGGTTGGATCAGATGTCAGGCATGAAGTACGAGGTGAAGAAATTCGATGGGAAGAATGACTTTAGACTGTGGAATATGAATGTTCACGTGTCCTGTGTCACAAGATTTACAGAGAGCGTTAAAGGGCAGAGATTCCTTGCCAGAGATGTTGACAGATGAGGAGAAGGATGAATTTATGGTGAAGGATTGCAATACTCTGGTGTTATCATTGGCAGATAACGTACTAAGAGAGGTCGCCACGAAAAATACACCAGCAGAATCATGGTCAAAGTTGGAGAGTCTCTATATGACGAAGTCCCTAATGAATTGGCTGTATTTGAAACAGCAATTATACACATTAAGAATGAAGGAAGGTACATCTATTACTCAGCGTATTGATTTTTTTAATGAGGTGATTCTAGACCTCGCTAATATAGATGTTAAAATTGATGATAAAGATCAAGCATTAATTCTCTTGTATTCTCTGCCTAAATCTTTTTTGCACTTGGTCACTACTTTGCTATACAGGAGGAATACAATTTCAATGGAGGATGTGAAGACGTTATTGAATCCCAACGAGTTGAGAAAATATGTCCTAGGGAGCAACGATGGTGAAAGTAGGGAAGGATTGGTGGCGAAAGAGAGACGAGAGAAAGGGGAAGGAGTGAGGCCGATCGAAGTCCCAAACCAAGCCTAGAAATGGTGACAAGTGTTTTAGGTGCAGTGGAAAGGGCATTGGAAATGAAATTGTCCGGAACGAGGAAAGGTAAAGGATACAGGTGAAACTTCTGATAAAAAATGGGATAATGTCGCAGGAATTATTGAGGATGAGTCTGATGGTGGACTCGTTCTCAACGTTGCCGAAACTTTACTAAGCTCTGAATGAATTTTGGATAGTGGCTGTTCCTACCACATGTGCCTATGAGAAGATTGGTTCACCACTTATTAGAAATATGATGGTGGTAAAGTACTTATGGGAAACAATGCTTCTTGCAAGGTTGTAGGAATTGACTCAATTTGTATCAGAATGTATGATGGTATAATAAGGACCTTAACATATGTGCGTCATGTTCCAAATCTGAAGAAAAATATGATATTGCTGGGTACACTGGACAAGAATGGTTGTGAGTACAGAGCTCGAGATGGAGTTCTGCGGGTTTCCAAATGTGCATTACTTATCATGAAGTAAGACAAGCAGAATGGCCTTTAGAGATTGTAGGGAAACACAGTTTCTGGTACTACAGAGGTTTCTTCATCAGTCAATGATACTACGAGATTGTGGCATATAGGACTTGGGTATATGAGTGAGAGATGGATGTCAGAACTGAGCAAACGAGGATTGCTTAGTGGAGAGAAGGCTGGAGAGCTAGATTTTTACAAGTAGTGTGTGCTTGCCAAGCAATATAGGGTGAAATTCGGCACTGCAGTTCATAGGACCAATGGCACCTTGGATTACATTCACTCAGATCTTTAGGGGCCTTCTTAGGTTTCTTCAAAGAGAGGTGCGAGGTACATGCTGACATTTATTGATGACTTCTCACGGAGAGTATGTGTGTATATGTTAAAGCATAAGGATGAGGTATTTGTCAACTTTAAGCAATGGAAAACCTTAACCCATAAGCAGATAAGAAAGTAGATCAAGCACTTGAGGACTGACAACGGATTGGAGTTCTGCAATAAGGAATTTCAGAAATTCTGTGATAAGAAAGAAATTGTGGGGTATTGCACAGTTGTACATATACCACAATAGAATGGAGTTGCAGAATGAATGAATAGGACTATCTTGGAAAGAGCTAGATGCATGCTCTTTAACGTTGGATTTTTCAAGGATTTTTGGGCAGAAGCAATTAACACTGCTTGTTATTTGGTGAATAGGTCACCATCGACTGCTTTGGACTGCAAGACACCAATGGAAGTTTGGTCTGGGTCTCCTGCTGATTACTCAAATTTGAGAGTATTTGGGTGTCCAGCCTATGCTTATGTACGGGATAGAAAGCTTGAGCCAAGGGCTAGGAAGTGCATATTTCTAGGCTATGCAGATGGAGTCAAATGTTATCATTTGTGATGTAATGATAACAAGTGCTCCAAAATGATTATCAATAGGGATGTAACATTTGACGAGTCTGCAATGATAAAGAAGGTGGAGCAGCCCGAAAGTAGTCAACAAAGCATTAAGGAGAGGATGGAGTTTGAACTTAACACTCTACAAGTTTCAAAAGGGAATAGAAGGTGGTAGATGAAGCTGGTGAGAGCGCATTATCACCTAATTAACAACAGAAAGATGAACTACTACAAAATTATTGCTTAGCTCGCAATAGGGAAAGGAGGCAGATCAAATCACAACAATGGTTTGCTTACTCAAATCTGGTAGCTTACACTTTGAGTTTAGCTGAGGAGTTTGTAGGAGATGATCCAGTCTCATACAAAGAGGCAATTTCAAGGTCAGATACTGATAAATGGGTTGCAGCTATGAGTGAAGAGATGGAGTCTCTATACAAGAATAGCATATAGGAGCTGGTTGATGTACCCAAAGGGCAAAATATTGTAGGTTAAAAATGGATCTACAAGAAAAAGGATGGAATTCCTAGGGTTGAAGTTGCTAGATACAAGACGCAATTAGTTGCTAAAGGTTTTACCCAAAGAGAAGGAGTTGACTTTCATGAAGTGTTCTTCCCAGTTGTAAAACATACTTTCATTCGTGTTTTACTTGCCATGGTTACTCTATTTGATGTGGAGCTTGAGCAGATGGATGTGAAAACAACGTTTCTGCATGGTGAGTTGGAGGAACAAATCTACATGAGTCAATCACAAGGATTCCTTGTTTCCAAGAAACAAAATCAAGTATGTCTTTTAAAGAGGTCATTATATGGCTTGAAACAGTCTCACAGGCAGTGGTATAAAAGGTTTGATGCTTTTATTACCAAGACAAGATATACTAGAAGCAAATTTGATTGCTGCATATATTATAAAATTTGTAGTGATAGCCTTCTCGTATATTTGTTGTTGTATGTTGATGATATATTGATTGCTTCTAGAAACATATCTGAGATCAACCAATTAAAAGCTCAGTTAAGTGAAGAATTTGAGATGAAGGATTTGGGGCAGTGCAAAGAAGATATTAGGCATGGAGATCATCTGAGACAGGCATGTAGGAATGTTATACTTGTCTCAACAACATTATATGGAGAAAGTACTTGAGCAATTTGGGATGGTTAAGTCCAAGCCAATAAATACACCACTTGCAACTCATTTCAGGCTCTCATTAGATTTATCACCGAGTATTGAGAAGGAGGTAGAGCAAATATCTAATGTGCCGTATGCTAGTGCAGTGGGTAGCTTGATGTATGCCATGGTGTGCACTAGGCCAGACATTTCACATGCAGTCAGTGTTGTGAATAGGTACATGCACAAGCTAGGAAATATTCATTGGTAGACTGTGAAATGGTTCATGAGGTATCTGAGAGGCTCTGCAGACAGATGTTTGAGGTATAGTCAATTGAATTCTATTGCTAGAATTATTGGCTATGTGGATGTAGATTATGCAGAAGATTTGGATAGCAGAAGGTCCGTGACTGGGTATTTATTTTGCGTTGCCAGTTGTACGGTAAGCTGGAAGACGACTTTGCAATCATCAGTTGCATTATCTACAACAAAAGCTGAGTACATGGCTTTGGCTGAAGGCGTGAAGGAAGGCATTTGGCTAAAGTGGCTGATTGAGGATATGGGTATGGATTCTGATATTACTTTTTATATTTTGTGATATTCAGAGTGCCATATACTTGTTAAAGAATCAAGCTTTTCATGAGAGAAAAAAACACATTAACATGAGGTATCACTTTGTTCAGGATATGGTGTCTGAAGGCATCATTCATATTGACAAGGTTGGGACTAAAGATAATTTGGTAGACATGTTGACTGAGGCTGTTTCAGGAATTAAATTCGAGCATTACTTGGATTTGGTTAACGTTTGTAGACTCAGATAACAAGCCCTTTTAGGGGCAAGGACAAAGAAAAATGATGGTGAATTTCAAGTCAAGGTGGAGAATTATTGATTTTGTCTTGAGATTTGGGTTGAATTGACAAGAACTGAAAGAAAAATGGAGCAAGGGGTCAAAATGGGCACGAGGAGTACACCGCGATGCGCACTAGCAGGATGCAGGGTGTCGGGATGCGCCAAGGCGCACACAGTAGAGCAAAACTTGGTGAGAACATGAGTGCAAGGTTGTGCGAGTCCCGGTGCACATGGTATTAGACCATGAGCAGCATTTTAGAATGGGCAACAGCAGGAGACGTGTCATGTGCCCATGTGTAAGGTTGCCACGCTCGGGCGCGCAACACACAGCAATGTTGCACCTTGGCGCAAGTTGTCCGCACCAAGGGCCAAGGCGCACGGCGTGAAGCTTTTCTTGGCACAACTTGGTACAAATCAATCTTGTGCATGTCGGGGCGCAAGTCTTGTACACCCCGGCGTGTGGCGTAGGCCCACAGGCTTTGGGCCTCGTTTTTGCAGGTATAAATATGCATTTTCTTTCGAGATAATTTGGGACAGACATAACACGAGGGCTTCTAGATTGCTTTTTGAGTTAATTTCTTGAGATGGTGTTTAGAATGAGGATGTTAGGTATTCTCGTGAGATTTGTGAGATTCAAGTTTGTACTTGTTACTTGATTTGAAATCAATAAACTTCTTTTCTTTGTTGAGTGGATTTGGCACATCGATGAAGCACGTTAAATCTTGCTGTTAGTTTTCATTGAATTGATTTACTGTTATTTTATAGTTTAACAATAGATTTTCCTAGATTTCGACAATTACTTAATCAACAATGCTTGTCTTAATTAACAAAATCTTTTCTTTCCCTTAATTTGCTTTTTCAACATTGTCATAATCTTTTCATGTTGATAAGACATATTATGGAAAGTATATTTAAACCTATGGGGCTTTATTTTTATCTAAAGTTGACGAATTTATCTAAAAATGAATGATAGCACACCTTTTTTTTTTTATATAGTTAAAAAGGTAAGGAGGGGCGACCAACATAGCAGTCCTCCTTGAACGCTACCATATGAGTCTCCTACTGCTTTGAAATGTTCGATTTGAGCCATACTATTTTCTAAAAGGCGAGCCTGTCACCATATCCCCACCCAAGCGCTAGTCAGCTGATCCACCACAGAGGTGGCTGATTCACGAACTACTACTGAAAATGGGTTCGAATCCATGACCTCCTTATGGGAGCAACGGGCCCTATCCAATTCACTTGATGAAATTCACTTGAATTTATAAGAATGGATGATCTTCACCGTCCATTTCTTACAAAATCAATGGTAACAATTACATTATCAATTTAATTAAAAAATTCTCCAAACTAATACAATTATTACTGTTAAATTAGAGGATAAGAAATAGAGCAAAGGTTATGCGATCTCTATTGTTGGTAGGGCTATAAATGGATATTCGAAAATTCATTTACCGTTCGCATTCGTATTCATTTATACAAAATTTATTTGCATTCGTTTAAAGCGGATATTATTTGTATTCAATTGGTAGATATCCGATTATAAATGGATATGGATATGGTAGATACGTATCTGATCCATTTAATATCCGTGTCAAATATATATTTATTAAATAATATATTATTTATATTTTTCAATAAAAATCTCATAATCCATATATGTATAAATATAAATTCTAATTGAAGAATTGGTAAGAAAAAAGAATAAATTTAAAAAATTATTATAATACAGAGAAAAAAAGAAGAATAAAGTTAATCAATATAATTATTGTTGGTTGACTTTATAATTAATATACTTAAATGTCATTGTTAATATTAATTAGTACTAATAATCAATTATAAAGTTAATTATTAATTAGAAATTATGCTATTTTTTTGGTTGCTTTCTTTTTAATGAAATTGTATAGTTCATTCTATTAATTAAAAATATGTATTCGTTATAAGGTCATAGATTTACGTATTTGAATATTCGTAAATAGATATTTGAATAAATATCATCGAATATGAATATCAAAAAAATAATTCGAATATAAATAAGTTTAATCAAATATGGATGCATTTGAATAACTATAATTGAATACGAATATATTCGAATTCAATCGATATCCGACGAATACGAATTCAAATATTATTCTTTTAACATCCGTCAAATTTATATTCGTATTTAAATATTTAAAAAATTAAACAAATATAAATATAAAAATAATATATTTAATTTATTTAATATCTATTTACAGTCGTAACTATTAGTTAGCTATAGACGATTAGACGTTCAAAGTTACCGCATGGACCAAGGCAACCGAAGTTGACGTTCGTTTTTCGGATTAGCACCGGAAATGGTTGAAGAAAAAGACAGATCACAGATGTTGCCTGAAACACCTAGAGATGTGGACTTCAGAATTGAGCCGTCGGATTCTCCTCGCCTCACATTCCTAACTTGTTCAGTGGACCCACCGACCATCAAATGCAAATGAAAAGGGTTGTTAGAAATTACGGCAATTATAATTATTTGTACGATATTAGTTAAATTCCACGATAATGACGTGATTTGTCAATATTGAGACTTCATTGCAATAGTAATTAGTAAAGTGGAAATTTTATCAAAATTTCCAGATTCTCTTATTTAAAGTCTATCGTACATATGGAAATTTTATTTATTTCAACAATAATGATTGTGGTTGTTGATAATTGAGAATTAATAATGTTCGAAAGATATATGATATACTAATATTTGTTGTTGTTGTTGTTGTGCTTAAATACAAATGTATTTATGATGTAATATAGTTCATGTAAAGTTTATTATAAATTTATGCTTAAATAGAATGATATTATTCTCAAATTTGAATTCTTGATGCACATACTATGTCTAATTAAAAAAATAAGTTTATAAATATTGTTAGATAGTATAAAGCTTTCGAAACTTTATTATAAGAATTAAATATGAATTCTAAAATTACAATAGCATTATTATAGTACTTCTTCTATAAATTAGGACTTTGTAAATGCCGAAAAACGGGTTGCTTCAATTTTTTTGAAAAAGTAGTTTAGGGGTAGATTAATTACGTTTTGATTTCAATTTCAACATTTTACAAATATAAAAAAGTAATTGATTTTTATTTTAAATAAAAATATGTTTAAATAATATTTTTAAAAATATTGAATATGGCACGTGTAAAAATGATGTTTATTGAATTTAAATTTTTTATGCATAAAAAATATGTATTTGTATAAAATAGATGTATGTTTTAATTGTTTTAAAGTGATGAATGGGTACTTTATAAAACCAACTCAATGTTGACTGATGTAAGAATATGAATAATAGAGTAGGCGTATGAAAAATTGAAAATAAAATAAGTAATATTTAAAATATGTACATGCGAGTTATTTTTAATTTTAAAATAATAAAAAAGAAAAAAAATTCATTTTGAAAAAGCCAAGTTGGCCAAATTTTGTGGGACCTTGGAATTGTGGCGTGAAGATGAAGACCTTTTTTATTTTTTATTTATTTTTAAACATGCATACGCTCATTTAGTATTTACTGGAATTTAATTGGTCATATATAAAGGTGTGAGGGCGGGCAATGTTATTTTACCCATTAATCACTAATCAATATTTTGTTTCATTGTATTATTGTTTTCCAATTATTTTTAAGTATTCAAAATATTTTATTCATATTTTTAAATAAAAATATATTTAAATAAATGGTTTAAATTTTTTATGACATCGAGGAGCTCTCAAAAAATCCCAACAATTAATTGTGTATTAATCAAACAATTGAAAAATATGATATTTCATGTTCTAGGTATGTAAGTCATTTTTACTCTAGAGATGCTAATAATTTACTTTCTCTTTGCCCCGTCTAATTTGATCAATCTTGAATGCAAGTTATAGTCATTTCCTAAAAAAAAAAAAAAAAAAACAAATATTTTTACTTTACACAATTGAAAATAAAATTTGAATGTAAGAGTGTTAATTGCTTACTTTTTTTCCTGTTTTTTTACGTCACATCTGTGACGTAATATTTTGAATAAAGATAATGTTTTGTTATTTTTGTTATAGTTTATCAATCAAATTATATAGAAATGCGAAATTATACTTAATTTATTATAAATTTCAGACATCATTACCTTGTGGCAATGGAAACAAAAATTACAGTTTAATTATTCAATGAATTATAACAATTATTAAATTAGTGAAATATCATGTCAAATATTAATAATATGAATCTTACCTTGACAGAATAAGCATTTTAAAATTGAAAACAATGCCTATAAATATAAACATAAAAATCAATGATATTTAAGAACCAATAAAAAATTATACATTTTTATTTAAATAATAAAAATGGCAAAAACAGATGTTTGAAAATGTAGCCAAACTAATTATCAAAATTTCGCACTATTTCTGGTCTATTACCGTCGGCCCTTCACACCACAACTTGAAATATTTTATGATTTTTTTTATATAAATGTAACCATCTTTGTTTTGTAATTTTGCTGACAATTTTATTCCATTTCAAAATTGAAGGCTCTACCATTCCTTTACCATGTGTGAAGCACGAAAGAAGTCTTTGGCTGCCGGGAAAGGAAGCCACCAAATAAGAACAAATTAAATAAAATTGCAAAAAATCTACAGCACTTTCGCCATTTCATTGCCAAAAGACATGTTTTTAATTATTAAACAATTTATCAATGACAAAATAATTATTAAGGATTCTTGTAATTAATTATTGATATTTTTATTTATAAAAATAAATAATCACTTCACTCAAGTCTCATCAATTATATTAAATAATTAATATGATAAAAAAGTGGGGGCGACCATTAACCTTGGACCATAAATAAGAATAATTGCATTAGGTCATTCACAAAATTCCAAATATTCAAGTGGGCCCATAGACAATTTGGTCATCCTGAGCAGTCTGAATCATGCATTTCCATCAACTGCTTTAGTCTTTAGGCCAATGGGTCCGCGTTCCTTTATTTTTTATCTTCTTTTGGTCTTGATATTTTTCTATTTTTATTATATGCTTTTTGTCCACTTTATTACTTAATTTTTTCCATTTCATCCATTTTTTCAGATAAAATAATTAAGAGTCTTTAGAACCCTTGTTTATATGCTACAGATTATTGTTAAGATGAGAAGAAGTAAAGAACCATGTTTTTCTTTTGGCTAAAGTATGAAAGGGGATGTAATGTCTTTTTCATTAAGGTCCAAGTCGTCAAATATCTTAACCACTTGAATGAAAGTTATTCAACAATTAAAGTTATTTTATTTAGCGAAGCGGACCTAACAAACATAGTAAAATCAGGTTCACACAAAGCTCTTTTTATACCTTAATAGCATAATAAGATCAAATTGTAATTAAATCAGAGTTATTAACTACTAATGTCGATCTCTTGCCTTTAAAAAATTATATTCATTATAATAATAATAATTAATCAAAAATTAAGCTTTTTTTTTTTTTTTTCTTCATAATTTCATAAGAGCGGAATTCAAATTTTAAACTTCTATCCAAATTTTGTCATTTGAGTAGTATCACATTATTTATTTGATGTCTCTAACAGAACTTCATTAATATAGATGTCGCTATTTTTTGTAACACAAAAAACTAGAATGGTGAAAAACAAAAATTTTGGTGACTGGTGAGTAATTAAATTGTCAATTTAGTAAATTCTTTATTGGAACTCAAATTCCAAGATACATATTAAATATCAAATATTTTTCATTCGGTGACTAAAACTAGAGCATCAAATTCAATTGGCGATTAATATACTCAAGCAAACTATATAATTTCACACTATACATACAATATATATATATATATGAAAAGAAATGCCACAAAACATCAAAATTACATTACAAAACATTGTAAAAGAAGTATATCATTTAGGCATTTGAGGTCCCATGTTAGCGGCCGTCCAGCACAGTCACAGTCACCTCATTGATGGAGTACCCAACTTGGCCTGTAGGTTGAGTCGATCCAACCTGCAAACCATTCCACTTCTCAGCAAAGACTGGTTGCTCCGGTGTTGGTAGATCCATAACTTCACGACTGAGCATTGAGAGAACAGTTTGAATGGTTGGTCTATCTTTAGGAAATTCTTGAACACACAACAGAGCAATTTGAATGCATCGGACTATTTCCGCCTCAAAATCTGAACTCGCAATAGTTTCATCAGCAAAAGCTAAACCATTGTCTTCACTCCACAATTTCCATGCCTAAAATATTATGGAGAAAAACATTAATATGCATTATGATGAAAAAAATTAATATGGGAACAAGATATTGCCTAAGAATTTTCAAGATTATAAGGAGAAAATGGCTTACACATCCTAAAAGGCTCAAAGACCATTCATGATTGTAATAGTGTGTGTTCTTTTTGCCTTTTACTATCTCTAACATCAGCACGCCAAAACTATAGACATCAGACTTTTCCGAAAATCTGCCTTCCATTGCATATTCAGGGGCCATGTATCCACTATAAAGAAAAAAAAAAAAATCATATTATTATAAGACACTAATAGATGGCATGCTATGAATCTTAAACTGAAATTCACTTACTATGTTCCAACGACTCTTGCAGTATTGCCATGATCTTCGTTACTTCCAAATATTCTTGCCATGCCAAAATCAGATATTTTTGGATTCCAGTCCTCATCAAGCAACACGTTACTAGGCTTGAGGTCTCGGTGAATTATTCTTAGTCTAGAGTCCCTGTGAAGATATAGGAGACCTCGTCCAATGCCTTCAATAATACTGAAACGTTTCTGCCAATTTAAAATCTTTTGTGATGGATGTGCAAGATCTATAAAAAACAATGATAAAGAGTAAAAATTATCTCCAAGGTAAGAATATAATGCAGAAATTAGTAACCAGCTGCAGAAAACGCTCCAAGTATATCAAAATGGAAGAAGAATAAGTTTGACTTGTGAGCTTGAACTGACCAAAGAGACAAACGTCCAAGCTTTTATTTGGCATGTATTCATATACCAACATCTTCTCTTCTTTTTCTACACAGCATCCTAGAAGCCTGACTAGATTCCTGTGTTGGAGTTTGGATATCACAATCACTTCATTCATGAACTCTTTCATTCCTTGTCCGGAAGCGGCTGAAAGTCTCTTCACAGCAATTTCTTTTCCATTTGCCAGATTTCCCTATATAAGAAAAACCGCCGCAGTTCTAGCACTTGTTATACCATGAACTCCAAGACGCAATACTAGATGCATGAAAATAAGAAGCGTTCTACCTTGTAAACAGGACCAAAACCACCCTTTCCAAGAAGATTGTTGTCGTGAAATTGATCTGTTGCGTTTGCAAGGGTCTCGAAAGTGAATAATGGCAACTCTTCAATATTAACTTTCTCAGATTCATCTTTTAGTACAATTGCAGTTGAATCTGAAGAGAGCGTTTGCCCTGCTTCAAAAATCTTTTTCTCTTTTGTTTCCACTCCTGATTTCACAAGGAAGATTTACTATATTAGAGTGACAGATGAATATGCTTCTAATATCTAAGTAATTGGCCAATCTCACCTTTTCTCTTAACCATCCAGCAACAGGCAATGAAGATGAAAAGGGACAGGCAGAAAACACCCACGACTACTGGAATTATGATATATAGTTTTTTGTCTTTGTGGTTGTCTGAAACAAAAGAAAAAGAAAAAAGAAATATGTCATTGAATTCAGTTAACAGAGGTTAATTAAGAAGTCCACTTTATGCTTAAATTCATCACTGTCAACTCCGCATAAATTCTAATTAGTGCTTGCAATAGTAAGGCTAGGAAACTATTGTCTGACTTAAGATCTTTTACAGAACAGGTAAATAAACAATAAGGAGACATTGTAAGATTAAAAGGCAAAGTTGTCGAAGAAATTACCCAATTCTGAAGCCGACAGACGAATGTTAAGATCAGGGCCAACACCATCGAACTGCTGAACATCCACCAAACTGTTGCTCCAAAACATACAGCCGATGTTAGGATCATGTGCATAAGCTATGCAAGAACAATTCCCCAAACATCTACTCCTACATTCATCTGGCTGGCTAGATGAAAACTGTTCAGCAAAGTCCGGAACCTTCATAAACTGCAGCCTCAAAAATCCGTCTCCATTTCCTCCAGCGCCACCTGTGTTATTGCTTTGATCACACTGCAGTTGCTTTCTCCTTCGGCACCCAGTAGTCCAATTCCCTCTTTCCCATTCCTCTGTGTTTGTGGGTTCGAACCCTCTCAAACAAGAACAAATGGGTGAAACCTTAGCGTTACAGCTTCCAAATGACCCACAGGTCCCATAAATATCACATTCATTTTGAGGAGCCAACCATGTAATATCCCAATTCTTAGTCTCATCATTCCATAACTTTTGGACTAAGCTTCCCGAAGAATTCAGGCCAATTTTCATCAAGAACCTCCCCTCAGGTGCTGTGAAGTAGAAAGTGCCATTACGATCGTTCACTACACTGAATCCATCGAGGTATGGAGAATACATATCCTGTACTCCGATAAGAATCTGCCCGTTCCATGGCCCGCTCCTCCAATGCGGACGGCCATTATTCCAGGTGAAAATTTGTGGGATATTCAAAGCTTCTAGCCCCGCTGTGAAGCTTCCGACTTCAGGGTCGGACCCACTTTTCCATGCCGACACGAAGACCTTCTTGCCTGTATTAATGTTGTCGATTATCCTCATGGTCGGCAGGAAAACATCCGAAGGATTCAAAAAAGACTCCCATAGTGTGGTTCCTGTTGCATCGTCCCGCAGAATAAGGTTTCCAGTGTCCTGAATTTGAACACTGGTATTCATCGGAGAGGTCGTGACATTGGTTGACCAGATAGTTTCATTTTTTGCACTGCTCAGTACAAGATTGCCGTCTTTGGAGATAGTTACGGTACTGGAAGAATCATTGAGAGGATTATCTCTGTTGGCAACCCATATCACGGTTTTTTCAGAAACGGTGTAAAAGACAGCCAAGTAGCGGTTGGTGGTGTTTTCGGGAGTAAAGAATCCCAATTTGAAGACCTGCCGGCGAGATACTATGGTATCGGGATCTCTTATAAATAAACCAGATGAGATTGTGTCTGTTTCTAAGCAAAAACCAAGAAAAGGAACGCAAGTAAGCAAGAAAATGAATTGAAGAATAAAAAGTGGGACGATTTTTGCATTCATCGTGGATAAATTGATCAGGGGAAGAATGGCGCAATAAGTTGCTGGTTTGCTTGGCGCCACTGGTTCAATGAAATGTAGTGGTTTTTGAGTTGGTTAGGTGATACATATTTGCCTAATCGGATATCACAGTATTTAAGACAGTTCGTGGAAATTGAAGGTCAACTCAAGTCCTGGACTAAATGCTAACGCCATCATATCATCCGATTGTGGATTTCTTTTCTCAATTATTTGTCTTGAAGTTGAACTGAGTCGTATGACTTTTGAGTCCACCACTTGCCCACCTTCCCAGTTCCCACTTCTTGTCTTTTTCTTTCGTTTTTCTCCATTTCCGGGCCACTTGATGGCGCCCCCATAGACCTTCACGAAAAGGACTACGGACTTTACGCGTGTTTCAGGGTGAAAATTTTCTTCCAATTCCAACCATCATTATCGTGTTTGTCTTCTTATGCCTTTTTACGGGGTCCTCGGGTAAGTGTTTACCCCAATTCGAGTTGTTTTATGTTATCTAGTGAAAATTAGAGATATCTTTTAGGTTCTAAACTTACTTTTTGGTTGGGGTTAGCTATGGTCCAATATTTATAATTTTAACTTAATATTTTATATTTTTAAAAAAATTGATATGTATCCAAATACCCTTTTTAAATCACTAGTAATCAAGTTAATTTATTATACTAATTTTTTTTAATTAAATTAAAAGAAAAATAGTTTTAATATAAAATACATTAAATGTCCTTATAAAAAATTAATATATAACTAAAACAAAAAACAGCCGAGTGGCTTGTGGCCTAGTGACATAAGTCTCCCACATAATATGGGAGGTCAGGAGTTCGAGTCATAACGAATTCCTGATATGCTTGTGTATAAATAAATAAATAAAAACTAAAACAAAAAATAAAATACAATTGCCTAAAAAATAGAAAAAAAAAATTAAATTAAACCAATTTAAACCCACCATCCCCAATTCCTAAATTCAACATACATGTATGAGAAGCAATTGTTGTTCTTCAAACTCCCCCAACTAGTAATTCAATTTTCATTGTTCACTCGGCACGTATCATCCCCATCCATCAATGAAAATCAGAAGCAAGGCCACCGCTGGAGATTCAAACTCCGCCGCTGGAGAAAATTGAGGTGAAGAAGAAGTTCAATTGCTTCTCTGTACTACTCATTTCAAACCTAAATGATTGTATTCAACTAATTTAATGTATTGTGTTTAGAACTGATTACTGAAGTTGGCTTATGGACCTGGAATTACTGAATTGATAGTTTTAATTTAAATGTTTGTGTGTTTAGAAAAATAGGGATATTTGTGTGCTTTAATTACCTGTAATTAATGAATTGAAAATGTTGCTTGTTCACAGTGGCAGCGCAGCAACTTTGTGCTGCATGTTTGGACTGTAAACTAATTCTTCCCGTGGCCTGCCATTACAACCTTTCTTCCACACTACTAGCAGAAAAAATTCCCCCACTTAATGTCAGTGACAAAAGCCTCCTATCTATGGGTGTGAAGTTAGTGCATGCATAAGCAAGGCCACCGTTGGAGATTCAAACTCATACGTGTATGTTGAATTTGGGAATTGGGGAGGGTGGGTTTAATTGGTTTAATTTAATTTTTTTTTCTTGTTCTATTTTTTAGGTAATTATATTTGTTTTTTGTTTTAGTTATATATTAATTTTTTATAAGGACATTTAAGATATTTCATAATAAAAATTATTTTACTTTTAATTTAATTAAAAAATATTAGTATAGTAAATTAACTTAATTACTAATGATATAGAAAAGGTATTTGGACACATGTTAATTTTTTAAGTGGTGTAGAATATTAGATTAAAACTATAGGTATCGGACTATAGCCAACCCCTGATTTAAATTTTTTCATCAAAAGTTGTATTAACATCCTAAACCATGATAGGTATCGGACCGTATCGAACCTTGCACGAAAGGATCCTAATACAACATAAATTTTTTTATTGCTCAAACCGCGGGCAACTTCTAGAAAAGCTTCATGAAACTTGACACCATTAAGAAACCACGAATGGTAGAAGACAACAATCATTAAAACGCGTGGTTACAACTTTTGACGAAATATATGCAAATGCAAGACAACTATAAGGATGTGGCAAAGATTAGAAAATTAACGAGAGACCCCGCCTGGAAAATAAGTGACGACTTTAGTGGAGATTTCCATAAAGGAGGGCGGAATTCTGGTGGATAATCAGAGCTCAGAAAAGGGAGAAGGAAAAACTAATTTGTAGGGTAACAAACTAATTATTTTAAATATGAAAAGGAAAATATTTGTTATTTGATATCTAGCACATTATAAAAATTTATTCAAATTTATATCAAAAGAACTAGTTCAAAATTGTGGAGCAAATATTTTGCAAATTCATAAATATATGTGTAACACAAATCTTAAAAAAATGTGGAGTAGCAAAATTGAATAAGAGTTATTTTGACATTATGTTTTACTGGTTTTGTGTTTTTACTAATTTTATTTTATTTCTATATATCATTATATTATTTAATTTATAGTTATGATCGAACTTAGAAATAACATTTTGACAAAAAATAATATTTTTATGAATTATTAAGTTTTTATAGGATATTCAATTAAAATTCGTAAATAATTTTATGTAATATATAGGTTTTAAATAAATATTATTGAATATTCATCCAGTATGATATGAAGTACATGTTCATGTATTAAATATTTTTATTTCAAAAATATGAAAACATTACTCGTTAAGTTCAAAATATATACAAAAATAATTTAATTATTCACTTGTATTTGTACCATATGGATATAATACGACTATTCTTCATCATTTTGGCTTACATTTTATCTTATCATTTTTTTATATGATAATTGAAGTTACTTATACAATAGATTTGATTTTTTTTTTTTTTAATTTATAGACATACATACATTAACAGTTCATTAAGGTTTGATTTTGTGCAAGTATCAAGATAATACCATTAGATTAATTGATAACTGAAGTAGATATGGTTAAGTTTTGAGGGACCTTAGATGTGTTTGATACTTTGATTTCTCATCAGCTAACCCCAGTTAGAATTGATTGATTTTGTAACATACAAAGGAGTATTTTGCTGGATTTTGGTTTCTGCACATTCTAACTATCTTTGCGGGCCGAACCTAACCCGTAGAATCCACACACGAAAAATTAAACTATAGACGTGGGCTGTCTGCCCACCAGTAGTAACCTCGTGGGCTTTAGTTTATTCTCTCTCTACTTAATTTAGTGCTGTCTACATATTGAATTTGGATCAAATTAGTTATACTTAAATTCAAATTTGATTATTAAAATATATACTCGAATCCGACTTGATATTTTATAGGATTTTGTTAGTCAGTACTGATATGGGTGGCCCAAATACCTAGGCCCAAACCAAGTTGGCCCAGAGGCGCAGCATCAGGCCCAACTTTGCACCCAAGGCCCATATGCATAATCGACCTCAATCGACCACTTGTCTGATGGTGCCCCACGAACAGAACAGCGCGAGGTCAACTTGGTCGACCAGCGAGATTGAGATAGTATAGTACTCTGCCACCGCATTAAATGCACTGACGGGCGGCATGCCTCCGCATTAATGGCGCATGCTATCTCCTCACCGCCTGGCACAGCAGGCGCCGCTACAGTGTACTATCGTGTCCTTGAAACCTGGAAGGGCAATGAGCTGGAAATGTGCAAGTCAGGGAAATAACTAGTTACCCCTGGCGCGAGGCTGAGGGCTCCTAGGTGAACCAAGGGCATCTCAGACAATTCCCCAAAGGGAGAAGGATATAAATACTCTCACTTTAGCTTTCTAGAGGTATGCACTCATTTACACTCAAAGCCCTTACTCCGCTGCTCGATATTCCTGATCGATCTCTATTGACTTGAGCGTCGGAGGGCCTAAGCCGAGAGCTCCTTGGCTAGCCTAACGTTTACTGTGATTGCAGAATTCTTCCCTTCTAAACAAGATTATAGACCCTTCAGGTCCAGTCCTACCTGTATTTGAAGTTGGTTCCCTACCCAACTGATTGAACCTTCATCATTTGGTGCCGTCTGTGGGAAATCCTTGAATCCTCTATCGAAAATCGTAAACACTAGGCGAGCTCCCTCTGGGGGAGAAGAAAACAGGAGGTCCAGCTCCCCTCCCCTTCGACAGAACCCGGAGTCAAATGCCCAGGGATCCAGCGCCCAACCTGAGCCCGTAGTCACATTAACGATGCCTCAGTTAATGCAGCTCATCAGTGAGCAAATTTCAGCGTAGATTTCGGCCCAACTCTCGGCCGCACTGAACAGACATGCCATGCAGCTAGAGCCGGTGATCAGTGCCACGCCCCAGCTTGCGGTCCCAGAGAGGGCATGACCAGAAGAGCACTCTTAGCGACTAGAGTTGCGAAGGCCCCAGTCGAGGAGGGAACTAAGCTCGGGCCATTTTCCTAGAGAAGTGGCCCACCCCTCGCCAAGGGAGGAGGTAGCAGATTCTGTTGACCATGACGTTTGACCCCTTCGAGCCCCGCAGCGCGATAGGGTCGAGCGCTCTAGATTCAGGCTAGGCCGAAATGCATCTCAAGCGGACCAACAGGAATGGGAAGACGTATCTTATCAGGTACAGCAACTGAACAGACGCCTGGAGGAGATCTCAAAGAGGAACGTCGATAGAACTCTTTATCTAGATGGGCCACAGAGGTTCTGGAGGGAACGAGACTCGCCGTTCGTTTAGGAGATCATTGATGAGTGTATCGCCGTCGATGCTAAGATCCCGACGAGACTTCCGAGGTACGATGGCTCAACAGACCCAAAAGAACACCTGTTACAGTTTGAGCATATGATGCAGCTGCATGGGCACAATGAGTACATCCATACAAAGATGCTGGTGACCACGTTTTAAGGAGTGGCCCTTGATTGGTTTGTGAAGCTGGAACTAGTGTCCATTTTTTCTTATGATCAGCTGTGTGATAAGTTTTTGCACCAATTTGCGAGTAGGAGGAAAGCGAAACTCCCCCATACCCACTTGCATACCGTGAAACAAAATGAGGGAGATTCCCTTTGTGACTTTTTCACCAGATTTAACACAGAAGTTCTGAAGATCGACAACCCAAGGATTGAGTTCTTGATAGATGTACTTTTCTTGGGTTTGAAACATAAAGAATGTGCAAATGCGTTGGTGCGTGAACAGCTCCGGTCAATAGAGGAGCTCCTCGACCTCGCAGAGAGGTACATGACCCAGGAGGAGATGAACAAGATGAAATATGGCAGCATGGAGGCTAACAGAAAGAAAGGCAAGGAGAAAGATGACCGACAGGTCAGAGAGGGGCGCTATTCCCCAATAAAATGCTTCCATACTACACCCCGCTCAACCTGCCGAGGAGAGAGGTGCTGTTCGCTATTCAGCACGAGAATCTGCTCAAGAAACCTAAAAAAATCACAGAGACCGAGGCCATGAAGAAGTTAAAAAAGTACTGCCATTTTCATAGGCAGAAGGGGCACGACACGGAGGAGTGCTTTAACTTGAAAGATGAAATTGAAAGGCTGCTGAGACAAGGCCACCTGAAAAAATTCTTCGAGGAGCAGGTCAGAAGAGAGGAGTGTAAAATGCACCAGACTCCCCAAAGAGAAAGGTCGGTCACCCAGAGGAGAGAAGCCCATTAGAGGCATCGTCGACATAATTGCAGGGGGACCCACGAGAGGAGATTCCTGAAATGCAAGAAAGCAGACGCAGAGGCAGCTTGACTCGACCAAACCGTCCAAGGTCGAGACAGTTTTCCAACTATCGACCAATGCTGAACCAATCTCCTTCAGGGACTCAGACCTTGACCATATGGAAAACAGGGGAGTCCACAGGAAAATAGACTGCCCCATGGTAGTAACCCTGGAGATTGCAAACTTCGAGGTTAGAAAGGTACTGGTCGATAATGGGAGCTCAGTGAATATCATGTTCTTGTCTACCTTGAACAGAATGAAATTGGGGAAGCTAAAGTTTGATCCAGTCAGAACATCGTTGGTTGGGTTTGGCGGGTCTGAAATCATCCCCGAGGGATCCATCAATCTTTCCACTACATTTGGGCAAGGCCCCCACAGCCGAACATTGATAATCAACTATCTGGTGGTCGACGCCCCATTTGTATACAATGTCATCGTGGGTCGACCAGCTCTCAATGACTTCAGAGCCATTGTCTCCACTTACCACATGAAGATAAAGTTCCTGACACCAACCGGAGTGGGAGAACTCTTGTGTAATCTCAAGGATGCTTGGCGCTGTTACACCATTTCAGTGGACTCCAGCGAGCAGAAGAAACGACCTGAATTGAAGCCCTCGGGGGTCGCCCCAGTAGCAAAACCCGATGAGAGACCTTCATCAAAGAAAAGGAAGCTACCAGGGTCAATCCTGTCGACGAGTTCAAAATAATAGAGCTCGAACCCGGAAACCCCGACAAAACCACCAGGATTGGGAATGATCTGGAGGATCTACTGGAATGCCTTATGGTCGACTTCCTCCGACGCAACATTGATGTGTTTGCATGGAAAGCCGCAAACCTTCAAGGAATAGACCCCAACATCATTTTCCATCGACTTAACGTGGATCCAGCTCACAAACTAGTAAGACAGAAGACAATAACCTTCAACGCTGAAAGGACCCAAATCATAGAGGAGGAGGTCATCAAGCTTTTGGAGGCAGGATATATCGTAGAAATTCAATACCCCTCTTGGTTGTGTAATGTTGTATTTGTCCCTAAGAATGAGGAAAAATGGAGAATGTGTAATAATTTCACTGATTTAAATAAAGCTTGTCCTAAGGATCCTTACCACTTGCCTCGTATAGATTTATTAGTTGATTATACGGCTGGTTGTGAGTTGCTTAGCATGATGGATGCATTCCAAGGCTATTACCAAATATTTATGGCACCCAAGGACAGGGACAAGACCTCTTTCGTCGTCCCCAACGGAGTATATTGCTTTCCAGTTATGCCATTTGGACTTAAGAATGCAGGGGCAACGTACCAGAGATTAGTCAATTTCATGTTCAAAAATGAAATCGAGAAGTCGATGGAGGTTTATGTCAACGACATGATTGTAAAAACTGAGAAGGCCGATGACTATCTGGTCGACCTCAGCCACACCTTTGCCATATTAAGGGCTTTTGGCATGAAACTCAACCCTAGCAAGTGCACCTTCGGTGTTTGAGGGGGCAAATTCCTTGGGTATATGGTCAGTCATATAGGATTGAGGCCAATCCACAGAAGATCCAAGCAATTCTGGACATCGCCCCACCTCGCACAGTTCGAGAAGTCCAACGTCTGGTCGGCAGGGTCATAGCCCTGGGTAGATTCATAGCCCGACTGGCTGACAAGAGCCTACCTTTCTTCAAAATCCTCAGAAACGCCAAAAAATCTGGTTTCCAATAGGATCAACAGTGTGACCGAGCTCTACTAGACCTCAAGCAATACCTATCTTCGCCACCCATGCTTGCCAAACCCGAGCTAGGAAAAGTGCTACAGCTGTACTTAGCAGTATCCTCAGCTTCGATCAGTTCAGTGTTGACATCGACTAAAGAAGGAACCCCTCGTCTGGTATATTATTGCAGTAAGGCTCTACAGGGACCCGAACATAATTATTTGGAGATCAAAAAGTTTGCTCTAGCCCTCGTCACGTCGGCCAGGAAGCTACAACCTTACTTTCAATCCCATACAATCCTGGTGCTGACAAATCAGCCATTAAAGCAGGTGTTGTCAAAGCCCGACACTTTGGGCCGGCTCACTAAATAGGCTATCGAGCTCAGGGAATTCGACATCACATTTTAGCCGCGGACTGCCATGAAAGCTCAAGTCTTGGCTGACTTCGTTGTTGAAAGACTTGATCTACCGGACAAGAACGTCGACAACACCTCGATGTGGACCCTACATGTTGATGGGTCAGCAACCACATCAGGGGGCGGGATAGGTGTATCACTCCGTTCCCCACTCGCAGAGGAGTATGATTTTGCAATCAAGCTCGACTTCCCAATTACCAATAATGAAGCGGAGTATGAGGCCCTCATCGCAAGAATGTGCATGGCCACAACATGCGGAGTCGAGCAGCTTGCAGTGTTTATTGATTCTCAGCTGGTCACGGAACACGTCGAAGGGAATTTTGAGGCGAAAGAGCACAAAATGGCCCAATACTTGTCCGAGGTAAAGCGGCTGCAACAGTTGTTTAAGAGCTTCACCCTCAGCCAAGTCTCCCGGGCAGAGAATGAACGAGCAGACTCGTTTTTTAAGCTCGCCAGCTCGGCGAAAGGTACCAGGGAACGAACTATAACATTTTTGGCGACTGACAAACCCTGTGTCGATGCCATCGATCAGCGCCTCGTCGGATATATTGAAGAGACAATTCTTTCCTGGCAAGCGCTAATAAAACTTTACTTAAGTCAAGGTACCTTGCCCCTCGACGACAGGGAGGCCGACAGATTTAAGGGTTTAGCAGCCAAGTTCGAGCTTGATGAGCATGGCCAGCTTTATCGGAGGTCGATATCAGGACCTCCACTGAGGTGTCTAGAACCGGACGAGGCGAACAAGGTATTGCAAGAAATACATGCCTGCATCTGTGGCAACCACTCTGGCGGTTGATCTTTGGCACACAAGGTGATCCCTTACGGTTATTTCTGGCCGACTTTGCTGCATGACTCAGTCAACTTCGCTAGAAGATGCCTATCATGTATCCACTCGAACATTCAGCACAAACCGGCCGCATCGATGATAAATGTTCAGATCACCTGGCCATTCGACCAGTGGGGTATTGACATAGTGGGATTGCTTCTGAAGACTTCTGGTCAGCGTAAATTTATCATAGTGGCTGTCGAGTACTTCACTAAATGGGTGGAAGTCGAGGCAGTTCTGAAGATCACCGATGCCGCCATCAAAAGTTTCATTTGAAAAAATATAATCTATTGATTCGGATTGCCTAAGGTCTTAATTTCGGATAATGGTACCCAATTTCAAAGCAGAAGTACGAGGAAGTGGTGCGAGGCCTTAGGGATCACCCAACACTTCACTTCGGTGGGAAACCCACAGGCTAATGGACAGACTAAGCTCACAAATAGAATTGTTCTCGACCACCTCAAGGCTGGAATAATAGGGACAGGAGCCAGTTTGGCAGACGACCTCCCAGGTGTGCTTTGGGCTTACAGAACAACACCTCGAACAGCCACGGGCCATAGTCCGTACAGCTAAGTCTACGAATCCGAAGCGGTAATCCCGTCCGAATTGATTCAACAAACAGCCAGGGTGATCCACTATAACCCGATCACAAACATATCGGAGAGGACTCTCGATCTAGTCATTGTCAATGAGTAGCGCCACGTAGCTTACAACATAATGCAGAGATATCACTCTAAAATGGCGGAACGCTATAATAGAACAGTGCGACCTCGGAGTTTCAAGGTTGGCGACCTCGTTCTCAAGAAAGTGGAAGTGTCTAGGAACGTGGGAAAACTCGACCCAAAGCGAGAGGGACCGTACTCAGTGGTTAAAGTGTCGAAAAACAACGCCTACCGACTAGCCGATGCGTCAGGCTGTGAACTACCTTGACCTTGGAATGCAATAAATTTGAAAAAAAAATTTGTGTAAAGGGCCATTGGCAACCTTTGTATCCCCCTGTTGAAATAAAATTATGATATGTTCAAACTGCATGCAACAGGCTGAATCTTTTTCACATAGTCGACCCCGTAGTCGACAAAATAGGCTTTACGTCGCCAATTCGAGGCCTATGCGCTGAGTCCAAGCAGTTGACCCCGTAGTCGACAAAATAGGCTTTACGTCGCCAATTCGAGGCCTATGCGCTGAGTCCAAGCAGTCGACCCCGTAGTCGACAAAATAGGCTTTACGCTGCCTCGACAAAACAGGCTTTACACCGCCAAGTCGAGGCCTATGTGCCGAGACCAAGCAGTCGACCCCGTGGTCGACAAAACAGGATTTACGCTGCAAAGTCGAGGCCTATGCGCCGAGACCAAGCAGTCGACCCCATAGTTGACAAAACAGGGCTTGCGCCACCAAGTTGAGGCCTATGGGCCTCGACCCTGTAGTTGAAGAGATAGGCTTTACGCTGACGAGTTGCGACCTATAAGCCGAATCGAAAGAGTCGACCCCCAATGTCGGTAAAATCGACTCCACAATTGTTAAGATTATTTAAAACCTAAGGACAAGCTATCACACTAACGAGTTAATTACAATTTGCTCGACATGAGCCAAGAATGAATTTTGCAAAGTACAACATTTATTTGACAAAGACCATGAATGAATGCTGCTTGACACACTCGAGAGCATTCGCCCAAAGATTCCAATACGCAGAATAATAAACACTGCAGTTGATTTGTATCAAGTAACATGCTCACTAACAGAAGTGATTCTTAACAAAAGCAAGAGTAATCATCATCGAATCAGGAGCAATAAAAACAATCATCATTCATCGACTTCCAAAAGCCTCATCGAGGCATATACATTCCCTTAACAAAAAAAATAAATAATAATAAAAATAAAAGATCAAGCCTAGCTAGAGCTGGCAACCTCCTCAGCAGCAGTAGGAGCAGGCTCAAGCAAAGCCACGGAAACGGGCACAGCAGCAGTTATGGGTTTAGAAGGGCCGGCAACATCTTGCAAGAATTGCCGTTCAGGAATTGGGAATTATGTAGCGGCATCGACTGTCCTTTCTGACACCTCGAAGGCAAGATCGTCGGCAAATTCAAACTCCTTGGCAATAGCCTTCAATTTTCTCTCGACTTCGGCCCGCCTTCTTTCTTCTTCAGTGAGTTCGACCTCTGGCGCGCCCTCCACCCCGCCAACCTCGACGATCGGTTCCTCGGCATTGCCCTCTTCTTCGGGGTAAGGCCGTAGCTGTTCGTCAAACAAGTGACTCATGCATGACTGGTCTTTAGCCCGAAGGTTGTAGCCCAGGAACTGCAACTGCTTAAGAGCTTTCTAAAAAGAGCTCCGGGCATTGTCCAGGGCAAGAACAACACTTGCATCCTGGAAGGCAGAACTTACCATAAATTGCCGCACGGCCTCTCGATGTACCTGCGGCAATATCCGGTTGAACTTAGCATGGGCCTCCGCCAGACATGCATTCCGACTCGCAAATCGACCGGAATCATAAGACATATGCAGATCCAACTTCAATTTTTTCACCAACCCGTCCATCTTGGTCCTCTCCTTGACCGCCAGGATCATCTGCTCATCCTTCTGCTCGAGGTCTTTGGTTAGCTGGCCGACCTGTTTCTCCAGCTCGTCGACCCTCATCTGTGAAGACTCGAGCTAAGCCTTCAGAGTTTTCGCATCCCCGCCAGCCTCCAGCTGCTCCAGATCAGCTAGGGCCAGCTCGAATCGACGATAGAAGTTGTAGCCTAGTTGCTCGACCTGAAGGATAAAAGCCATTAAATGCTCGAGCAAAATGTAAAGATACAGGAATGAAGAATAGAAAACCCTACCATGTTAGCATGATAAGCAAACTCTCGAAGAGCCGCCCTCTGACTCAGCCCCATGATCCTTTTCTGGTCAGCCATGAACTGACCTGCTAGCAACACCTTCAGATGGTCGGCCCCGCAGTCTCCATGCACAAAGAATTATGTATGACGGGGCTAGGCTCTGCCCCGAATCGAGGAGAGAGGAATTTCGGTAAGGCGAACAGTACATCGTCCCCTCGATCCCCAAAGCGGTTGTTACTAGTCGGCTGCCCCGACCTAACTTCTTTTCCCTTACCCTTCCCGGCAGCAGCCTTCTTAGGCGCAGGACCTCCCTGCTCGACCATGGGCCTCTTAGGGCTCTCATAAGAGGTCGATCGGGTGAAGGAGTTGGTGATGGAGTTGGCGTTGTGGCCACCCGACGTGGCTCATCGACTACAGCAACTGCTCCACGGGCCACTGCTGATTCCTCTCCGCTCAGGCCAGTGCTTCTGCCCTCGATCTATTCATTATTTCTGCGCGATTTGCCAGCATTAAATTAACAACAGTCAGAAACCATAACAACAATGAAAAAGTAATAAAATCACAAGAAATGTTGTCTACCTAGCTGGTCATTCGTAGGCAAATCTAGCGGAGCCGAAGATAATCCAGCCAACACTAAATATCTCTCCTCGATAAAAACTGAGGCCTCCATCTGGCCAAATCCGACCAGGTCCCGAACAAAGGTGTTTGGCCAGGTCGGGGTGAGGTTCCCCGGCATGTCGACATGCCCTTTCCACCAGCCCCGTGGAATATTGAAACCCCCCGTCACTCACACAAACAGGTACCATTTTTTCCACTCTTACCCATACGAAGAGGCAGGGGCTACAAGGAATTTACGGCATGGTCGAGTGGTTAAATAATAGAAGCCCGACTCGTCGGTACTACCCAACTTGCGAGACATAGGCAAGTGAAAAAGGTTGGAAAAATTTTCAAAACTAGCAGGCTGATTAAATAGATGCATTAAAACGATAAAGCTACAAATAGTGGAGAAGTAGTTGGGTAGAAGTTGCGTTATACACACTTGAAGACCCCTAAGCAGATTAATCATGCTATCACTCAAGGGGAATCTCAGACCACATCTAAAGGCGTCCTCGAAGACAGTTATGCAGCCTGCAAGAGGACGATGCATTCAACCAGGCGGCCCGAGGGTTTGAAGTTGATATTTAGTAGAGATATGGTATAACTCCCTAAGACGTCTTAAGTCACCAGGGTTAACGGTAGATATAATTTCACTGTAATAGTTTGGTGTGAACAGTCGACCCCGCGACGGGGGAATCTGGCTTGGACCAATTTCTTTCCCCTCGTGGTTGCTACTCGAGCTGTTGGAACTGGAATCGTCACTCGACGACTCATTGGACTGACCAGTAGCATATCTAGGTCTATCAGATTGGGTGGCCTCACTATCCCCCCTAGCTACCCTCAGAATTGTATAAGCCCATCATGATCTTCAAAGAAAAACTAAAGGACAAGGAGTAGGAGCGAAGGAATACTTACTGAAAGGAAGAACTAAAGTTAGAAAGTATTGAAAGCGAGGATGTTTGGACAAGTGCTCGACCAGAAGCTAATGTGGTAAAAGTAAAAATGGCTAGTTTTACCACGGGTATTTATAGAGGAAGAAGTGCGGCAAACCAATCGTCTGTAATAATACCTGTAACAGCCACGCCGCCCCACACGCGCCACGATGTAACCGCTCAATAAATGCGCAAAACCCTGGTCGATTTAAAAAAAACCTTGGTCGATTATCACAAATTCCCATTGCGCTACTTCCCAATGCTTTTTGTCGAATCCTCATTCAGCCTTGCGAAATGGGGGGACTCATGATATGGGGTGGCTCAAATACCTAGGCCCAAACCAAGTTGGCCCAGAGGTACAGCATCAAGCCCAACCTGGCACCCGAGGCCCATATGCATAATCGACCTCAATTGACCACTCGTTTGACGGTGCCCTACGAACAGAACAGCGCGAGGTCGACCAGCAAGATCGAGATAGTAAGTACTCTGCCACCGCATTAAATACATTGACGGGCAGCATGCCTCCGCATTAATGGCGCATACCATCCCCTCATCGCCTAACACAGCAGGCGCCGCTACAGTGTACTTTCGTGTCCTTGAAACCTGGAAGAGCAATGTGCTGGAAATGTGCATTTCAGGGAAATGGCTAGTTACCACTGGCGCGAGACTGAGGGCTCCTGGGTGAACCAGGGGCATCTCAGACAATTCCCCGAAGGGAGAAGAATATAAATACTCTCACTTCAGCCTTCTAGAGGTATGCACTCATATACACGCAAAGCCCTTACTCCACTGCTCGATATTCTTGGTCGATCTCTACTGACTTGAGCATCGGAGCGCCTAAGCCGAGGGCTGCTCGGCTAGCCTAACGTTTACTGTGATTGCAGGATTCTTCCCTTCTAAATAAGATCATAGACCCTTCAGGTCCAGTCCTACCTGTATTTGAAGTTGGTTCCCCACCCAACTGATCGAACCCTCATCAAGTACTATATCCAACTTTGATAAAGATTTGAAATTTGATAAAAAAATTTGATCCAATTTAATATTTTTTCTTTTTCCTTTTGAATTGTATAAAAATATTATATTTATAAAGTAAATTTACTTCATATTTGAATTTTTAATAATTTTTTATTATTTATTAGTCCAACAGTTAAATATTTGAATACTAAACCCTATTTTACATTATATTAATGCATAAATGAACTATTATATATTATCATATTTAATATTTTATCAGTATTCTTCTTATGTTTAAAGCTAAAGACTCAATATTAATAGTATAATATAAATATTAATATAGATATTAAGTTAATATAATATATAGATTTTATTTGGAAAATCTTTATTAATATTATATATAGGAGTGTTAATTTCATAAAAAAATATTAAAGTTTGGATTTGTATCTTTAACAAATCAAGTTACTTAATTCCATATTCGATTACTTATTTTGGATGACGGATATTTATAATTGGATTTAATCCATTGGATATTTTAATCGAATAAAAAATCCTAAAATTTAGATCGAATACAAATCGGATTTGAATTAAAGTTTGATCCATTGATAATCCTAATTAAACTATATTTTATCTCTATTCTCTACCAAACTATCTTACTGTGTCCTAAAAATCATAAGATGTAGCAGCTAGTTTGTTTATGTTTTCAAATTCATTTTCACCCTTTTTCATTATTTAGAAATGAATTGTCAACAACTATCATCATTTTCACCTACATTCCAACTTATTTTTATCTCAAACAAATTTTTCAATAACTTATGTATATATTTTCTCTTTTATTTATTTATTATTACTATCTCTCTCCACCTACAGCCTATTAAACCTTATTATATAATAATTACTTTTCTGACATACTATCCAAATACAAACTCATTTTTAAGGGTGTCAAAATCAAACTCAACCAGATAATCTGACAATAACCCATCCCAAAAAAAATCAGGTTTGGGTTTGCTGTTTTTGGGATCGGGTCAAATTGGGTCGAACCCGAAAATGAACCAAGAATAAAAAATAAGGTTGGGTTGATTTGGGGTCAACCCTCTTGACATGGGAAAGTAAGACGAGCCCAACAGGCCCAATAGAACCATCCCAGACCCAAGAATACATTGGGCTAATTGATCGATAAAGGCTATTAGTTTTCCTTCAATCGATCAGGCTATCGTCGAAAAGCCCACTGCTAGAGATTCGTTTCGACCTAATGAGGTCATGCATTCGACCAGAGTGGCGGCGAGACCCACGGTTGTGAGACATCTCGACTAGAATAGGTTGATCAGAAGAGGTAATGCATTCGACTAGAATGGGCGGCGAGACCCATTGCCGGGAGACATCTTGACTAGAATAGGTCAACCAGAAGAGGTCATGCATTCGACCAGAGTGGGCGGTGAGACCCACAACTGGGAGACATCTCGACCAAAATAGGTCGACCAGAAGAGGTCATACATTCGACCAGAGTGGGCAGGGAGACCCATGATTGGGGAGATATCTCGACCAGAATAGGTCGACCAGAAGACAGGAAGGTTTCTCTCGTCACTAGTTGCTGTCGTATTAAATGCACTCAACCACTACTCTGCCACATTAAACACACTGACATGCGGCTTGCCTCTGCATTAAATGCAGAGATCTCCACCATATCCCAAAAGGATGTAAGGGTGCCACATAGAAAGAGGATTCTAGATAAGGAAAAGACCTAAAAACCCTCATGCAAGGACAAAGGTCCTCCCTGCAAGAGCAAGGGTACCGTGGATATTTTGATATTCCACTTAGGACTATAAATACCCCATTTTCAGCCTCTCTGAAGGTATGTCATTCTATGCTACAAAGCCCTCACTCTACTGCTCATCTTATCTGGTCATTCTTATATTGACTTGAGTGTCGGAGTGCCATAGTCAGGGGCACCTCGACTAGCCTGACGTTTGCTCGTGGTTACAGGACTCAGCCCAGGTATCTGTGGACCTCATTTACTCGACCAGGTGGGTTAATCCACCCAGATTCCTTCCCAATCCAGTTATATACAGTTTTTACCCTCATCATTTAGCGCCATCTGTGGGAAATAGAGTCTGTAACTTGAGAAATGGTAAACACGAGGCTAGCCCGTAGTCAAACCCGCTTCTAAAGAATGATCAAGTCGACCCCGTAGTCGACCCCATTATTAAATAATGATAAAGTCAACCTCATAGTCGCATGATCAAATTGGCAAGTCGACCCCACAGTCGACCCCGCTCCTAAAGAATGATCAAGTCGACCCCGTAGTCGCATGATCAAATTGGCAAGTCGACCTTGTAGTTGACCTCATTATTAAAGAATGATCAAGTCGACCCTGCAATCGACCTCGCTCCTAAAGAATGATCAAGTCGATCCTGTAGTCGCATGATCAAATTGGCAAGTCTACCTTGTTATTAAAGAATGATCACCGCATGATCAAATTGGTTTTGAATCAGTTATTGAGGAAGGATCAAGTCGATCTCGTAGTCGCATGATCAAATTGGTTTTGAATCAGTTATTGAGGAAGGATCAAGTCGACCCCGTAGTCGCATGATCAAATTGGTTTTAAATCAGTTATTGAAGAAGGATCAAGTTGACCCTGTTATTAAAAAATGATCAAGTCGATCCCGTAGTCGTATGATCAAATTGGTTTTGAATCAGTCATTGAAGAATGATCAAAATTTAAGGCCGACAAAATGAAGAAAGTCAGCTACTCCCCATTCCTTCTCATCGCCAGCTCGATTAAGACTTGGGAGTGGGGGGACTCTTGATATGGGGAAGTTAGACGAGCCCAACAGGCCCAATAGAACCATCCCAGACCCGAGAATACATTGGGCTAATTGATCGATAAAGGCTATTAGTCTTCCTTCAATCGATCAGGCTATGGTCGAAAACTACTAGAGAGTCATCTCGACCCAATGAGGTCATGCATTTGACCAGAGTGGCGGCAAGACCCACTGTCATGAGACATCTTGACTAGAATAGGTCGATCAGAAGAGGTCATGTATTCGACCAGAGTGGGTGGCGAGACCCATTGCCGGGAGACATCGGTTCGGTCGGTTAACCGAAATTTTTGGTTTTTTAAAATGTAAAATCGAAACCGAATAGGATCAGTTTGGTTTCGGTTTTTAACTGAAACCGGACCATTTTTTTTTTTTTTTGGTTTTTTCGGTTTTTTTTCGGTTTTGGTTAAAACCGAAACCGAATTGGGAAAAAAAAACTTTTTTTTTTTTCCAAGAAAGTGTTATAAAAGTTTGTTTGACAAAAGTAAGTTAGTTTAATTAAAATTTTGAATTGGGTAACTTATTCTTTTAGTGCCAAAAAAATTATTTGATAAAAATATATTGATAAAAATATTTGTTTTTAGGTGAAAAAATTGATTTAGATTACTTTTTTTTGTATATTTGAAAATATTTGTTTTAATAAAATACATTTAAAATATTATAAATTTAAGAAGATAAATAAATATTTTAATTATTTTATGTTATAAAAATTTTAGTATACACATTGTGTATGCTAAAATTGCTAGCTTATAATCGTCAAGGTAGATGCACGCGATTTTTGTATATTCAAACCTTAACTGCTAAGATTGAATAGCGAATTAAATCTTAAACTCAATCTACTAAAGTTAAATAGCTAATTGATCCAATGACATCATAATATAGATTGCGGATTTGTAAATTTTGTAAAAAATACAATTATAACCTTATTAAATCATCATTTCTAAAAGATAATTATGAAATATTGATAAAATTTGTATCCAAACTATCTTTTTTATTTTGAATTCTCCAATTTATCCTTCAAACTATATTGTCAATTTTTGTTGTTGAAATAGTTAAAATGACAAATTATGTAATTGAACAAAAATAGCTTCTATTTTAGATACAAAATGGTCTTTGTTTTTATAATAATATAAATAAAATCTTTATTGGTCAGCTGATACAATATAGTACTAGTACTACCACAAGAATAGCCGAATAGGATTCAATCCCTTATCCCTTATAAGTTTAATTAATTAATTAATTTTCTTTTAATATAACATTTTTTGCTGTTCAAATCATAATCATCTATTTTTTTATATGTAACGTGTATTAGTTTATATGATAAAAAAATTATGCAATTCTACCATTTGTATTTAAAAAAAAAAAAATTGGTTTTTTCTGTTCGGTTAACCAAACCGAACCGGTTTTTTTGATTTTTCGGTTCGGTTTCGGTTAACTGAAAAAAAAAACCCGAAAAAATCGAAAATCGAATTTTTTTGAAATGAAAAATCGGGTTCGGTTCGGTTCTTTTGGTTTTCGATCGGTTCGGTCAGTTTTGATTTTTTTTGAACACCCCTAATCTCGACCAAAATAGGTCGACCAGAAGAGGTCATGCATTCGACCAGAGTGGGCGGCAAGACCCACAGCTAGGAGACATCTCGACCAAAATAGGTTGACCAGAAGAGGTCATACATTCGACCAGAGTGGGCAGACAGACCCACGGTCGGGGAGATATCTCGACCAGAATAGGTTGACCTACGAGACAGGAAGGTTTCTCTCGTCATCAGTCGCTGTCGCATTAAATGCGCTCAACCACTACTTTGCCACATTAAATACACTGACATGCGGTTTACCTCTGCATTAAATGCAGAGATCTCCACCATATCCCAAAAGAATGTGGAGGTGCCACCTGGAAAGAGGATTCTAGATAAAGAAAAGACTTAAAAACCCTCATGCAAGGACAAAGGTCCTCCCTACAAGAGCAAGGGTACCATGGACATTTTGATATTCCACTTGGGACTATAAATACCCCCTTTTCAGCCTCTCTGAAGGTATGTCATTTTATGTTACAAAGCCCTCACTCTGCTGCTCATCTTATCTGGTCATTCTCATATTGACTTGAGCGTCGGAGTGCCATAGTCAGGGGCACCTCGACTAGCCTGACGTTTGCTCGTGGTTGTAGGACTCAACCCAGGTATCTGTGAAGCTCATTTACTCGATCAGGCAAGTCAATCCACCAGATTCCTTCCCAATCCAATTATATACAGTTTTTACCCTCATCACTTCCTAACCTTGAAAAAAAAAAAAAGTGGGTGACCCAGTAACCTAATAAACCTGACCCAATTTAACCCAACCTAACTCAACTGAAAAAAAATTGACTAATTAAAATAAAATCTAAATAATATATATCCAAAAATTAAAATTTTGAAAATTCAATTACTGAACAATGATTTTTTATTTTTTGTATTAGGAGTACTCATGGACATGGCAAGTTTTAAAGTTATTATGTTTCTTAAACAAGGCCGAATTTTAGATTTTATTGTAAATCAAACTTCTTCTCAATTATAATATTGAAATTTACAAATATGAAAAATAAAATAAATAGGTTGGGTTGGGTTGGGTTGGGTTGGGTCGGGTTTATCATGTTGTTGGATGACTTGACTAAAAATTAAGTCAACCTGAACTTGACACGATCTTTTTTGGGTCAGGTTAGGATTGAGTCTTTTAGGTTTAACATTGAGTTGGATTGGGTTAGGTTTAAGTTTGGTATTTTTATGTTATACCCGTATCTCAACCCAACCCAAACCCACCCAATCCATCCAAATTGATACCCCTGTCCCCATGGTACAATAGGGTAAAATTAATTTAAAACATAACCAACATGCTCTAAGAAGCATACGAATTGAAAAAACATTCTTATTTTCTCCTATGTATTTTAAACTTAATGAACAGTACCTGCATTTTTGAGTGAACGTTTAATAAATAAATTGTATTTATTCTTCATAATACTTAACGAATCATATTTTATTTTAAGAAACTTATAATATTTATTTAAAATCTAAAAAGTTACATCGAAATAATTTATAACTATTATTTGCATATCCTATAAATCGGGCAATCAATAGATCGAATTTGGATTGGATTATGTTGGATCCAAGTCCGAATCGGAAAGTATGATATTCAAATCCTATCCAAGATCCTATTAGATATGTAGTTGGTATAACTATATTTGAATCCAAATAAAAGTCAAATATCCGTCGGTCCAAAAAATTCCAAATTTGAATACTTCAAAAATCATCATATATTTATTATTTTTCTAAAAATTTAGTAGAATCCAAATTCAAAACATTTATCCTTAAAGAAAATACACAACCAATTAATGAATAAATTTTCAAGTCTATTGATCACTTAAAAGTAATAATAGAATTTAACTTGATCACATTCATTCACCAGATCATTACATTTTAGGTTCCATTGTTGATAATAATATTTATTTGGCATTATAAATGCATAGTTATACTTGATTCTTCAATCAACTAATTATAGAATCAAAGTTTTATAAAAAAGAAACTCATTTTGATCAAATTGAGATTTGCATAGCATTCTTGCCATATCATGGCATTCGACTCTTACTCATTATTCTTCTCGTATCATTTTTTGTTATAAAAATAGAAAAAAAAGTGATGCAATTATGATGTAAATAAGCTCAAAATCTAACAATTTATATGAAAAATACTTGATTTGATATATTGCATAGAAGTTCATTACTACCTTCATCCAAATATCTACTTTGGCATTGTTATATGACCCTGTGTATATATATGTATAATACTATCTGTGTATAATACTAAATATATTTAGATTCGAAAAATTAATGGATCTGATTGAGTCATGTCTATATTCACTCCATTTATTTCGCATTATGAACTTTTTTAATTGAATCATATTCATCAAATCTTTTGTCGGTTAACAATTCTAAATAATTGGATCGAATTCAAATCGAATTCTGGTTAAAATTCATTCCATTGATAGCCCTACATATAAACGAAACCAAAAGATCCTAATAATTTATAAATACTAATTATTATTGAATTGTTACTTTGAAGTTATATGATAATTTTAAATCAAATAATATAGCGGTACATATTAAATGATATCTGTATAATAAACATAAAAACAATCAAGACACAAATAAAAATGTTAAATAAGCAATATTTTTATTTCTTAATATTGGCTCGCAGAAACATCCGACCTAAACAACTTTCTGATATTCTTTTCTTCTATTCATCTGATTTTGTTCTTTTGCTTCGAGTCAATTCAAGAGCAATTAAAATAGGCTTGATGGTGGTTAGCTAAAAAGGGGAAACAGGAGAGCTTTGGCATACATTCTTTTATATTTTTATTTAAATTATAAATTATAGTACGCTTGTACATACTAAATATCAAATATTTCCTATCCTGATACATTGCTCATTGATGTAACAGATATATGAATAGAAAAATTATATACAATATATATGTAAAGAAAAAGCATAGAACATTAATACAATATATTAAAATATTGCAAAAGAGGTATATTATATCATCGACCATCCAGCACAGTGATAGTGAGCTCATTGATGGCATATCCAACTTCTCGGCAAAGATTGGCTGCTTCGGTGCTGGCAGATCTATAATGTCACGATTGAGCATTGATATTACAATTGGAATGGTTGGTCTATCTTTAGGAAATTCTTGAACGCATAATAAAGCAATATGAATGCATCTGATGATCTCTGCCTGAAAGTTTGAACTCCCAATAGTTTCATCAGCAAAATCCAAACCATTGTCTTCACTCCATAATTTCCATGCCTGAAATGTTATAAACCAATAACATTTAATGATATTCATTGTGATGATAAAATGAATGTGGGATCACAATATTGCCAAGAATTACCAGGATAAGGACAAATGACTTACACATCCTAAAAGACTCAAAGACCATTCATGATTGTAATAGCTAGTGTGCATTCTTTTTTCCTTTTATTATCTCTAGTATTAGCACACCAAAACTATAGACATCAGATTTTTCTAAAAATCTACCTTCCATTGCGTATTCAGATGCCATGTATCCACTGCATAATCATCATATTAGTATGATGTACTAATGGACACCACATTATAAATGGCTTTATTAAACCAAATTATTATTCAAAATTTACTTACTATGTTCCTACGACTCTCGCAGTATTGCCATGATCTTCGTTGCCGCCAAATATTCTTGCCATGCCAAAATCAGAGATTTTTGGGTTCCAGTCCTCATCAAGCAACACGTTACTCGGCTTGAGGTCTCTATGAATTATCCTAAGCCTGGAATCCTTGTGAAGATACAAGAGGCCTTGCCCAACACCTTCAATAATATGAAAACGTTTCTTCCAATCTAAATTTTTTTGTGATAGATGAGTAGGATCTACAGAAAACAAAAATAGTAAAAATTATAGAATATAATGCTGGAATTAAAACTCTGCTGCAGAAAATGCTCGATATATATACAAATGAAAAGTTTGAATTTTGATCTTGGACTGACCAAAAAGACACCCGTCCAAGCTTTTATTTGGCATGTATTCATATATCAGCATCCTCTCTTCTTTCTCTACACAGTATCCCAACAGTCCGACGAGATTCCTGTGTTGGAGTTTGGAAATCACAATCACTTCATTCATGAATTCTTCTAGGCCTGTCAATTGGTAGGGTGTTAACCTACTCAGGCTCAAAATATCAATATCCATACTCATGCTTTACCCATATTTATACTTATTAATAATAATGTGATAGGTATAGGTAGGATCTATACCTATACTCAAAAATTACACATTACTTTATACTTAAATTTAATTTATGAATCTAAAAATTGTTTATACTCAAGTCAAATTTATATTAATGATAAACTTTTTATATATAAAAATTACAAATATGTAAATGAACAGTAACATTAAAGTAATTTTCTTCATTAAAAATTAAACTAAATTAATAAAATTAATAAAGTTAATATATTGGGATAGCAATTTTTTTTTTTTAATTAGAATAGCAATATCAACAATTGAACATTTTTCATTAATAAAATTAAGAATATTAAAATTAATAGTGGAATAAATAATTTTTATAAAAACAATTAATAAATTTAATTTTGTTAACGAATAAAGTTTATTAATATAGAAATTAACTGTTTTTATAAAATTAAATATAGAATTTTTTTTTTGCTTTTAAACTACTTTTATTAACTGTTTTTTAGTTATATTAATTTAATTAGCAAAAAATTTAATTGTTAATTATATTAATAAACTTTAACTATTATATCAATAAAACAATTAATTTAATTAGCAAAAGTTTAAAATTAAATAATTTAAATTTAATGATTAAATTAAATTAAATATAAAAAAATTATTTTTTGTTATTTTATGCAAAATAATATCTTTAGTATGTATTAAGAAAATAAATATGTACATTAAAAACATAAGTCCAATAAACTAGACCTAATGGGTCTTGGGTTAGATAGGGTAGGGTAGGATTAGAATCTCATCCTTCTGGGTATTTTAGGGTAAGGTAGAATTAGGGTCTCATCCTTTTAGGTATTTTAGAGTATGAGTATGAGTAGGGTGATACCCTACCCATTTACAGGCCTAAATTCTTCCATTCCTTGTCCAAAAGCCGCTGCAAGTCTCTTCACAGCAATTTTTCTCCCATTTGCCAGATTTCCCTGCCAATAGAAACCGTGATTTCAGCAATTGTTATCTATGAAAGCGAGGGCAGTGCGCTATACTGGATACAAAAAAGTGGAAAGGACTTTACCTTGTAAACGGGTCCAAAACCACCCTTTCCAAGAAGATTGCTTTCGTGAAATTGATCTGTTGCATTTGCAAGCGTCTCAAAAGTGAATAACGGCAACTCCTCAATGTTAACTTTCTCGGATTCATCTTTTGGCACAACGGCAGTTGAATCTGAAGAAAATGTTTCCCCTGCTGCAAAAATCTGTTTTTCTTTTGTTTTATCTCCTGATTCACAAGGAAATTTACCATATAAGACTGACAGCTGAATACACTTACAATATCCAAGCAATTGGCCCATGGGCCAAATCTCACCTTTTCTCTTAAGTTTAACCATCCAGCACCAAGCAAGGAAGACGAAGACCAACATGGAAACAAAAGCCACGACTAGTGAAATTATGATATACAGCCTTTTGTCTTTGTGGTTTTCTGAAAGAACAAACAAAAAAAAAGGTCATTTGAATTCAGTAAATATAGATTAACTAAGAAGTGCACTTTAGGCTTAAATTCATCACTCCTAAATCCTCATTGATTCTTATAAGTGCTTGCAATAGTAAAATTACAAAACTGTTGTCCAACTTAAGATCTTTTACAGAATGGGCAACAAACAATAAGCAGACTCTAAGATTAAATAGCAAAGTTGTCAAAGATATTACCCAATTCTGAAGCTAAGAGACGAATGTAAAGATCAGGACCAACACCATCGAACTGTTGAACATCGACCAAACTGTTGCTCCAAAACATACAACCGATGTTAGGATTGCATAAGCTATGCAAGAACAATTCCTCCAACATCTGTTCCTACATTCATCTTCCTGTCTAGACGAAAACTGTTCAGCAAAGTCCGGAACTTTGATAAACTGCAGTCTCAAAAATTCGTCCCCATTTCCTCCAGCGCCAGTTGTATTACTGCTTCATCACACTGCAATTGCTTTCTCCTCCGACACCCACTTGTCCAGTTCCCTCTCTCCCATTCCTCTGTATTTGTGGGCTCAAGCCCTCTCAAACAAGAACAAATGGGTGAATCCTTAGCATTACAGCTTCCGAACGGCCCACAAATCCCATAAAAATCACATTTATTTTCAGGAGTTGTCCGTATAATATCCCAATCCTTACCATTCCACACTGATTGCACTAAGATTCCCGTAGAATTCAGGGTGACTTTCATCAAGAACTTCTCCTCCAGCACCGTCACGGAGAAAGTGCCCGCATGATCTTTCACAGCAAAGAATTGATCGAGTCCATACATACCCTCTGTCCCGATAAAAATCTGCCCATTCCATGGGCCGCTCCTCCAGTACGGGAGGCCATTATTCCAGACGAACATTTGCGGGATATTCAAAGCTTCCAGCCCCGCTGTGAAGCTTCCTACTTCAGGGTCGGACAGACTTTTCCATGCCGAGAAGAACACCTTTCGCATATTTATGTTGTCGAAAATCCTCATGTTCGGCAGCAAAACATCCGAGGGATGTGAAAATGACTCCCATATTGTGATTCCTGTTGCATAGTCCCGCAGAACAAGATTTCCAGTGTCCTGAATTTGAACACTGGTATTCATAGGAGAAGTTGCGGCATTGGTTGACCAGACAGTTTGATTTTTTCCATTGACAAGTACAAGATTGCCGTCTTTAGATATCGTCACAGTACTGGAAGAATCACCGAGGGGTTTGTCTCTATTGGCGACCCATACCACTGTTTTTTCAGAAACGGTGTAAAAGATACCCAAGTAGCGGTTGGTGGATTTTTCTGGGGTAAAGAATCCCAATTTGAAGACCTGTCCGCGGGATACTATGGCATCGGGATCTTTGATAAATAAACCCGGTGAGATGGTGTCTGTTTCTAAGCAAAAACCAAGGAAACGAACGCAAGTAACAAAGACAATGAAGTGCAGAATAAAAAATTGGAAGATTTTCTCATTCATTATGGCTAATGAATGATCAGAGATTTTTTTGATGGGAAGAATGGCGTTACGAGGTGCAGGTTTCCATGTATTTAAGTCAATTGATGGAAAATGAAGGTCAACTCAAGTCGACACTAAATGCTATAACCCGCATCTGGTTGCTGATCATTTTTGCGACATGATTTGTCGTGAAATCTCTCGGTTTGTTTGACTTTGAGTCCTCCACGACTTCACTTGCGTCACGCCTACTTTTGTTGTCTTTTTCTTTTTTTTTTTTCCAATTTTCGAACCAATTAAGGAGTGTTACAAAGTGAAAATTATTTAAAAATTTTGCCCATCTCTCTCTCTCTCTCTCAATTATGTTGTTCGGCTTAATCGTAAAATTAATGAAATTTAACACACATCAAAATCTCCTAATTCTCTTGACTAATTGATTTTGATTCCACCACTTGCATTGCACCCACGCTTCTTGTCATTTTCTTCATTTTCTCCAATTTTTGGACCAATGGAGTCATGAAGGAGTGTCACAAGATCAAAATTGTTTACCCCTCTCTCTCTCTCTCTCTCTCTCTCTCTCTTAGCTTAATCTCAAAATCAATGAACTTTAAAATGTTGCAAAATCTCCTATTCTCTTTATTGTTTGACTTTGAGCTCTCTGTCTCTCTCTCAGAGCTTAATCTCAAAATCAATGAACTTTAAAATGTTGCAAAATCTCCTATTCTCTTTATTGTTTGACTTTGAGTCCACCACTTGCGTGGTGCCCATGGTTGTTGTCTTTTTCTTTATTTTTTCCATTTTTTGGACCAATTGAGGAGTGTCACAAGGTCAAAATTGTTTAAAATTTTACCAATCTCTCTCTCTCTCTCTCTCTCTCTCTTATTTTTGTAACATAGTTTAATCGCAAAATTAATGAACTTTAACACACCTCAAAATCTTATAATTCTCTTGACCCGTTGACTTTCAGTCTATCACTTGCGTCGCACCCACGCTTGTTGTCATTTTCTTCATTTTTTCCAATTTCTGGATCAAGCGGGGAGTGTCTCAAGGTTAAAATTATTTAAAATTTTTATTGATCTCTCTCTCTCTCTCTCTCTCTCTCTCTCTCTCTCTTAATGGTGTAGCGTAGCTTAATCTCAAAATTAATGAACTTTAACACACTACAAAATCTCCTACTCTCTTTATTGTTTGATTTTGAGACCACCACTGGCGTCATGCCCACGCTGGTTGTCTTTTTCTTCATTTTCTCCAACTTTTGGAGCAATGGAGGACTGTCACAAGGTTAAAATTATTTAAAATTTTTGCGCATCTCTCTCTCTCTCTCTCTCTCTCTATATATATATATATATAGCATAACTTAATCACAAAATTAATGAGCTTTAGCACACCTTAAAATCTCCTATCTTATTGACTATTTGACTTTCAATTCAGCACTTGCATCACACCTACGCTTGTTGTCTTTTTCTTCATTTTCTCCAATTTTTGGACCAATAAAAGAGTGTCACAAGGTTAAAATTGTTTAGAATTTTGACTGATCTCTCTCTCTCTCTCTCTCTAAATTATTAGCAACCATCGCAATCGGTTCCCAATAAAAATGGATATTAAAAATTACTTAAATATTAGTTTATTCAAACAAATTAAAGACTTTCCAAAGTAGTATAATTTAAAAGCAACAAATTATTTGAACTTTTAAGTTTGATGAAAACATAAAGGAACCTCTTTAATTAAAATGTAATATTCTGCTTCATATCTCATATATGTACCTAGCATGTACCTCGTGCTATGCACGGATTTTACATTTTTATTTTAATGTTTAAGTTCTTAATGAATAATATGCACCTTTATCTCCCCTTAGAAAAGATTCAACCAACTTTAATTTAAATAATTAATAATATATATGTAGCTTTATAAATATTTTTCTAAAAATCTAATTTTGAAATAGTTAGGAACTTTTTTATTGTTTAAGTTTGGTAAAAAATAATTTTTATTCAAATTAATAAAAATAAAAAATATAATGTATATAAGTCCTTCTCATTTTACACAAAAGTGAGTTTTAATACATTTTTTTTTTTATCTATATAATTTGAAGATATTTTCTATTAATTTACAATATATCAAGACCAATATCAATAAAGAATGGAATTTCATATTCATTGTAATATGCATAAAGATAGACATGCGAATAAGGAAAGGATATTTGTATTAAAAATATTAAAACAAAAGCACCATCACCATTATTTTGACAAATTATAAATGACAACAAATCACATGTAAATATGAAATTGTATGGTGAATATTTAAAAAATAAATATATATTTTTAACAATTTAAAATAACAATAATACTTAAAACTTTATGCATTTAAAAGAGATAATCTCTTTGGAACATAGAAACACTCTTCAGAACAATCAACACCTAAAACAAAATTCACTATGCAACGAACATCTGGCCTTGCAAATTTTGGTTGAATGGGAATGATAAATGTGAATGCATGATCTTGGAAAGATTTGATATGCTCCTGTAATAGTTTTATGCCATTTTTCTAATAAAATAATTATTATATCAAAATTGTTAGATTGCTTGTAATATTACTTTTGCTATAAATATAACTATAATAATACCTTTACTTGCAGATTCTTGAAATAAATAGCTTGATTACGGAACACATATTTGGCTTGTTTATTCGGCAACTTAAAGTTAATCGTACCACTACTATCTTTTGTTTTAAATGAACACGAAACTTGCATTTATATATAACTAGTTTGCATAAAATAAATGATTGAAATTATATATATATATATATATATATAAAGTTGAAAAAAGATTACTTGATAGTTGCATCAACAACATCATTACAATTGATGCACACCATTTTTTCATAAGAATATGTACAACATTTTTTACAATGATTGCATGTCCCGTACCATATTTTGTCAGCATCAATTTCCTCAATACATGCAACAATGTGAAAAAATTTAACCTATGCAAAATAAAATAATTAGCTTGGTATCAATATATATACAAACATTTATCTATAAAAAAATACAAAAAATTAAAATCCTTACACTGTCTTGATGCCCATAATAAGTAATCCAAATTCTTTTAACATTTGAAATTTTCAATGATCTGGAAATGATAAATCTACTTGGCACGTATTAGGGAGACTAATTTCTGTGCACCCTGATCTTCAAGGAACCTATTAAATATTGGATTAAAGATTATTAAAAATATAAAAAAGGATCAAGTCTAATTAAACCTTTATGTGTAGTTCTTCCTCACTAATTATGTAGATGATCTATAAATCTTGTTTGTTAGTTGGATCAATCATCTTTAATAATGTTTCTCCTTCATCAATTGCAAATGTACCATATAGAACCATACGAACAGGTGTCATACTAACAATACAAAATAATAAAAATTATATAATTTAGTAGTTATAAAAGAATTATAAAAGACAATAAAAAGTTTGTAACTTATGCAGTATCAAGAAGCACGACTTCACAAATTGAAATACTGTCAGGTGTTAAATGACAATGGGAAACACACACAACCAATCCAAAAATATATGGGACAATGTAAAGTTAATTATATATACAAAAAAAAAAAAAAAAAACTCATTTTACTAATAAATAAATAATAAAATTACTTACCAATTAATTGATTATCCAAATCTATGTGGCTTTCTATATCCTTAAATCTCACAATGTGATAGAAATGACGTGAGAAGCCATTTATGTCATCAAGTACTTGTTCAATCTTCGCATCATAACCTAACAATATTTGATAGCGATGTGGTACTATTTTATATTTTTTATCAGCTACTATCACTTGTACTCCATGAATATTATAAATATTTCTCTAATGAGATGTGCAATGAAGAGATCAACATTACCACCATGTATAACACCTTGCATGAAAAAACCCTGACAAATTTGATATATAATAAAGAATACAATAAGTAAGTTTGTAATTTAAATTGATAATATTCTTATCCTGTGCTGATGTGTATAGATATTCACCAATCTAACCAAGTGAACTTTAATATGAAATCTGCAACATTGTGGATTCAAGAATTATAGAGGTGTATATATTATATGTATACCTCATGCACTCATCATGAATATTTATATTAGTTTTATTGTAATTTGAAATAAATTAGCATATAAAAAAAAACCCTATGTGATACATTCAATATGATTATGCATATATAATGAATAACAAATAAAATCATAACATATAAATTCTATGATAAAAGTGGCAAATCCGCGTTAAAAAAAATACAATCTTAATGGCAAAAGTATAAAGGCAAAAGAATAAAGTGAAAATTATTTATTAATAAACTGCAGCAAAAACTTCAAGATACACAACATTTCTGGTGTAATTTTGAGGTACTCCTGGTTTACTACAAATAAGAATCTTTAAGTCCAATTGATTTTTTACACATGACAATGCAACATATAATTGTCATGAGTAAATATAGGATTTGGCAGGTACAACCCTATTCTATCGAATGTCTGCTCTTGACTTTTTTTAATAGTCATTGCAAAAGCCAATTTCACTGGGAACTGCCTTCTTTTCATTGGAACACATGTTTGAGAACCAGTTGTTGTCAAAATAATACAGAGAATCAAGACTTCTTTACCCATATGAGATCAAGTAATAACACATACCTCGAGCACTTTTTCACCCATTTTCAAGATTATAAGTCGATTTCCATTGCACAAACCCAAAGATTGATTAAGATTTCTAAGCAGCATTATAGGTGCACATTTCTTGAGTTCTAAGCAATGATTAGGAATATCAGAGACTTTTATGGAATGTAGTAGTCCTGGAGGATTCATATTTTGTTCATGCTCACTTGTTTCACCAGGGGACAATGTGTCTATACTATAGCATTTTCAAACTTCACCGGGAAGCACTGATAGCATCATGGAATTGATTTAATCAACATCACCATTTTTAGGGCTAAAATGGCTCTTTCTTTTAAATAAGTAGAATCATTGTGTCTACCACTCAATGTGAATAAGTTTCATTTATCAATTGCGTTAAGGAATCATCACCATTTCTTATTACAGACTTTCTTGGTACTTCAATCTAGTCCGATTCTCCACCATCATCAAAATGTAGACATTTTGCTTTTCCTTCTCCAATGATATTTATCCACTCAACATAACTTCGCCAGTCATTGAGTGATTAAGTCAAACCATCTTGTGTAATAAGCCACATGTTTATCTTTAGATGCATAATCCCTCATTGATCTCAGAGTTTGGATTTATGCAGTAAGACTGCAACAATTGACTCACGTCTACCTTTAGTTACCACATGTGATATCTATTTAAAATCTCCACCTAATATGCATAACTTCTCACCAAAAGGCTTATCGGTAGAGAAATTCTTAGTTCCCTTTAATAGGTCTTTCAATGTCTTATCCATCGCTTCAAGACCATGACGATGCATCATTGGTGCCTCATCCGAAATTATTAATGGTGCTTCTTGAATTAGTTGTGCTAATTCAGTATTTACATTAATCAGACAATGCGATGTTTCATCTAGGTCAAATGGGATTTTGAAACACGAATGTGTAGCTCTACCTCCTTGTAATAACAATGTTGCAATTCCAGATGATGTAACTGATAAGACAATCCTTTTCGATCTAAATTTTGCAATTAATTTTATCCACAAATATGTCTTTCGAGTTCCTCTGCTACCATTCACAAAGAAAAGGCTACCACATTTTCTCTCATAAGCTTGAAAAATAGCATTATAGACTCTCAATTGATCACTGTTCAAACATTGAAATATAGATGAAACGCTTGTTTCTCTGCCATACTTTCATATTCAAGCTCTTTCCTTATAAGCCTGTTTGTTATACGACCAAATGATTGAAAAGATGGTTGTTGCATGGGAGGAAAGTCCCAGGTGTCTTTCCATTTTTGTTAAGTATATATTCAATTACTTGGAGTCCCCATTCTTTCAACTCTTCATCATTCAAATGTATGCTATTGTCCCCCAATTGTCTTCTAACTCTATATTGAAAATATTCCACCATAGCTTTCCAATGTCATTCCCATAAGCTAACATGATTTGTTATCTCTGAAAACATAAGCATAGTAGAAAACATATTTTGAAGTTTGATTGGTGATGCCCAAGTTGTTGCTTCATATATTACCTCATGCCATTCATTATCATAATCTAATAAACCATGTGCTAAACATGCCTACTTCAATGTAGGATATATAATCATATTAAAAGCCCTTATTTCTTTGAAACATTGAGCTCCACGAACTTTATAATGTAGCATTCGCAAGTAATATTTTTTTCTCCTAAAGTTGGATGTGCATAAGGCAACCTTCCAATGCATTTATGTTTTTTCTTCATGACCCATTCTTTCGTGTCCCATTTCCAAACCCATGCAATAGGAAACTCGACAAAAGTCAATATTCTTACTTCCGGATATTTTTGTTTGCGTCAAACCATTTGGTCAACATTGTGTATATCTCGAACACCTTCACAATTAACAACATTATACAAATGATCTTCTTCATGAAATACAACAAACTGTTGATTTGACAAATGATATTGTAAGTGTTCAATGGTTGGATTTTGCCTTTGCAACTCAAACTCATGTATTCTCCAACATGCCTCAATAGCTAATACATAACGACAATCTAGATATTGCTTGATCTCATCAATATATCTATCCATTTGTAGTCCATTACTTTGCGAGCTATCAATATTACTTTCAATTACAATTATAGCTCGATCAATGCCCTTGCATATATATTTGTACATGTACTTCATCAATTTCGGAGATGCACATTTTTCAATATTTATATGGGTATTAGACAACACAAGGAGATCCCGATTACATGGAATTACCCACCTATTATTTGTCTCTACCCCATTTATAATCACCACATTTTTGTGGTTATATTGTCGTCAATAAGAGACAAATCTATCTTCATCTATATTAATTTGACTGAAGAACTTTTTAGGAAAATGTTTAGAACACTTCCCATCTACCATCCATGAAGCAGTTGGGTTATATGGTCCACATAGTCCATGAATTATACATCTAAGATCAGTCTCATAAGCTAAAGGATCAACATCCTTGTCAAGAATTTCTACACATATATATTCATCGATTGGTTTATTTTGCTATGCTAGAGTCAAAGTCAGATATGAATGATGCAATCTCATTTTTGGAATTCTATCATATGAATATTTGTATTGCATAATAATATGTCACAACATTAATTAAATATTATTTTTAAAAATTATATAAAAGATCAAATATATTCCTGCCAACACGCTTCCAAAAAAAGTTTTTTCTTTGAAAAGTTTCAGCAATTGCTTATGCTTCATTCTGAAAATTCTTGCTATAATATCAAGTCTATCCTCAGTATGCTGACTAGGAAGTCTTTGTAGCTCTTTAGAAAATTTTGGTCAATTTGGATTACATGTAAAGGTAATAAAGAAGTCTGGATACCCAATTGACCTGCATATAGCCATAACATCTTGATAATGTTGCATTATGTTGCATGGACCTCCTATAAAAGAGGATGGCAATACAATTCTTCCTCCAATTGCATTGGCATTTGTATCTCTAGTAACAACAACATCTTTTAGACCTTGATACAAATCTGCACGCATCTCAACTTGATGCATCTTAATGTAGTTTAATCTTTGTTGTTCAATTGCTGCATAACAATCAACAACAAGTTGGTTATACAAACATCCTCCTTGCAAATGTGTGGTTCCTTCTAAATTTCTTTGTTGGAGTCGGAACGCCCAAAACTCTCTCATAGATACTCTTCCTTCGTTCGATTGTTTTGAAGTTGTGCTATAAGGAATACTAATGCGCCATCCATCAGTACCATATGGAAAGAGTAGTGGATATTGCAAGGGTGTATATGATGGATGTGTTTCACTAATTCGTTTCAAGTATCCATCATTTTTGCAAACAATGATGTCGTGACATCCTGTAGCATTTGTATCATCACCCAACAAATAGTACATCAATCTTATGAGTAGATGGTCGAGTATATTTCCTATTACTCCTTGAATACAAAATACGTGTGTGTGGATTAATACCACTTTCATGTTGCAAAGCATCTGTATTACGAAAAACTTGAACATAATGGTTCACATAATCTAATATTACTTTCAACCCTTCAACTATAGAAGCTAAGATTCGTAAGTAATAATCCACCATTTCGAATAACACCCAATTGGTTGCAAACCTCATTTTCTGTGTCACAAATGTACAATTGTACGAAATTGTTCATTCTCCTGGTGCTGGAAGTAAAGATCTAATTCGATGATAATTTTCACTAGATATTTTAAAACATGGTGGTCCTTTCCATCATGAACCGATCTATCAATCTTACCACCCATAGATGTAAAAGAAAACATAGAATTTAATGATCAAATGTTTTCCATAAACGTCTGATCTTTAAATAGTTCATCTAAATGCTTAAGAGAATTTGGCAACAAAGGTAGAAATACTTTTTCACTTTGACAACACAACCAAAATTTAGGGTTAATATTTGAGCTACGGGTAACTTTCTCTTCCATCCACATAATTGCTCCACAAAATTGACAAACAACATTTCTTTCACCCAATAATAGTCTTGAAGATACATGGTCTGTTGTAGATCGTGGTATTATTGGTACCTTTGTAATTTTTCATTAACAAAGAATTACTCTATTTCCATTAATAAGACATTAAAAGTATTAAAAGAATTACTCTATTAATAAGACATTAAAAGTTTAAAGACCTTAAAAGTAAATTTACTCTATTTCCATTTTAATATTTTATATACTTCCACGTTGTGGATTTCACCTCTCTTTCACAACTTATAAGTAATTTAACCAACATAATGCGTTTGTATTTTTTATTATATTGGACATATTATGATTGGCATTGTCACCAGAAAAATGTCTTCTTATGTATGATGCATAGTTCTTCTTATCAATCTACATGTATGATTAATGATGAAATACTCAACAATAGTGAAATCTAGAATGCATAGGATATTATTTCTATTATCATATATAGACTATGATTCTAATAAGGATGAATCAACTTCATACCAAAATAAAAATTAAGAAAAGAAGACAAATATTGGATGTCAAACTCAGAAAATATTGAAAACATGATTTTTCATCAATTATCTATACATAATACTTGTCTATATTGTATTATATGATAAGAAAAAGACTAGAGATTTACCTTCAATAGTAGGAGCATGTGAAAATGGGGGATTTGCATAAGCCACATCATTATTTTTCACTGGGATGCTACTGGGTACGAAAATATCATCTTTTGAATGAGGAAGATCATGTGCTTGGTCTCCTAAATAGTATTTAACAGATAGTAAATATAAACACAATATGCTATTAATTAAAAATATACACATGCATCTTAAAATAACACTAAAATATATATTATCTCGATTTATGTATAGCTAAGTTCTAGGTTGTATTAACTTGTTTGTTGGTCTATATACCTAGTCTATTCTAAGGAATGTAATTTATAGGCATAAGATAAAAAATTTTAGCCACAATCGTTTGGTCTGTACTTCAGAATTTTTAGGAAAATTCATATAAATCATAACATGATGACTAAAGATACTTAATATGGAACATATTACGATATATTACTCACAAGAGAACTCTATCAAAATTAAAATAAAACAAAAGAAAAAAAATGATCGAATTGCAATTTCCCCCTATGAAATTTAAATAGGCAAAAATCTTCATTGTAATAAAAGATAAGCATCAAACTCATATAGAAAAAAATAGGAAGAAGCATTCTGTTCTAACTCCCATTGTCTAAAACTGTAGTTCACTTGTGGTTTTGCAATTGGGGAATGTATTTTGGCATGTCTATATTATCCATTCACCTAAGCATATAAAGACTGAACTTTTTTTTTTTTTAACTTTTCTCCTTTTCTTCCCTAATTTCTTAAAATAATACAAAATATCAAATTATTAATTTTATATATTTTAAATTTTAGTTCTTAATTTTAATCTCTATATACATATATTTTCCATTCTCTTATTTCAGTATATTAACATAACTTATTGAATATTATTCATATTTTTTTATGTTTTAAATGATTAAGTTACCAAATAAATGATATAAAATTAAAGAATAAGTCATATTTTTTATTTATTAATTTTAATTTAAAATAAAACACAACAATAGTACACTACTTGAATAATAATTATATACAAATATATGTATAATTGAAAAATTAAGAATATAAAATTATATTTATATAAACAGATATATGATTTGATTCTAAAATTAAAATCCAACATAAAACCAAAACTTTATAAGACTAAATTTAAATATAAAATAATATTTAAAAGAGTTTCATTTATACTGAATTCTTTTTAAGAAACTATATATTAATCACTTATCGTGTAATTTAACATTAATTAGATATCTAAACAATAAAGAATGTAAAATTAAATTCTTTTATAAAACTAACAATTAACTATCAAACAATAAGTAATGTCAACTTAAAAAATAAAATTATACTTGTATTATTTTATTTATTGATTTTTAATTTTATAGCTAAAACATAAGAACAGAATAAAATGATAAACATAAACATATTTATATAATATTTAAATATTAAGAATTTAAAATTAAAAGATATATAATTAATAACTTTATATTTGGTATGATTTAAAACCAAAGTCCAAAACCAAAATTTTCTAAGATTAGTCATGATTAGATATCCAAAAAATGTTTTGATTGAATTTCATTTCTATACATTAAATTATTTTCTCCAATTTCATTTGTCTGGATTTTGTTGCATTTACCATAGTAAAATAGGTAAAAGATGCCTTTTATATGACAACATTATTGTCTTCACAGTAATAAAACTATAAGCAAATAGTCTGAGGGAGGTAGTGAACTATATTTCTAAAAGCCTATTATTGTTCTCTGTAGGGAGTTTTCTGCCTACTATGATTTTACGTGGGGTAAAAATAATTCACCTGAAAAATATTGGCCTCAAACTCCAAAAATCTATAAAATTAATCAACAACATTTAAAATATTGAAAACATGAATTTTCATTAATTATATGTACATAAGACATATCTATATTATATAATATAGTAAGAGAGATTAGAGATATAGCGTCAACTGTATGTGCATGTGAAAATGAGAGATTTGCATCATATGCATCATTATTTTCCATTGGGATGCTACTGGGCATGAAAATCTCATCTTCTGAATCATAAAGATCATTTGATTGATATCCTATATTTATTGTGATATAGAAGTTAGACATCTTGTTATGGTATTTTAATTAATGAATAGTTTATATGATGTATAAGATACTATGAGTTAAAATGTATACACATACATCATATAGTAAAGTTATAACCTATGCGGACTTACCATGTAGAGTAGTATGTTCACTTCTTGTTATATCAAATTGAACTTGATGCATAGCATTCATAGGCTCTTCTACATTATACTCTGAACATTCCATAAATAAGTGAATTTTTTATAAATGGATTTATATTGTGAATCAAAGGAATGAAACTAAAAATTTAATTTTACCAAGCATCATGGGAACAGAATAAAGTTATGATAATGTAAGTTCTTCATGACCGTCATTCTTAGCCGGGTCATCCCCTATGTGTAAGTCAGTAAGTATATAAGAGAGGTATTAAGATTGATATAAATTGCAACCATGACACCATGTACATTTTGTGCTATAATTAGAATGTATCTTTTAATCTATTATGCTTTTAAATTTAAAAAAGAAAAAGTGACTCAAACTTAAAATCAAACCATTTTACCATTCATAACGTGCACAATGATAGGTGGTGGCAGTTAGGGATGATAATGGGGCGAGTTAGGCTCGCCCCATGCCCGGTCCCGCCCTACCTCATCCCGTCGGTTGGCAGGTTTAACTCACCAACCCGAAAAGAATTAATTAAAAAATTAAAATTAGTCAATAAAAACATCAAATTAGAACTACTTGACAGCAATTAAAATTCAAAATTTAGGTACAAAAATAAAAAAATCCATGCAAACAAGATAAGATTCTATAAGCAAAATAGGAGATAAAAATAGAATTAAAATAATAACTAGTACAACATTCAAATTTTTATACATTGTAAGTTTGACAGTAAACTGAAACAAAAAAACTCAAAAATTTTAAATCCAACAAGCTTCCACCATATAGTTTTAATCCCCATCTAAATTAATTCATCCCACATTCTTCAATATCTTCCTCGTCATCGAGCATAGTTGGACATTATTTTTAATTAGAAAAATATAAAATAAATTATATATAATATTTATATTGTCGGGTTGGCGAGGTGGGGTGGCGGGGCGGGTTTGGGCCATGGTCGGTAAACCCCATACCCCGCCACAAAAATTTGGGTCAGGAAAATTCCGCCCCATGGCGTGCCCCATACCCCGTTAAGTCGTCCCAAACCCGTCCCATTCGGGATAGGTTGAGCTCGGGTCCGGGTTTTGCCTTGCCCCAGTGCCATCCCTAGTGGCAGTTGAGAGTGGTTCCCAGCATTATCTACTCCAAGCTCTTGTCCTATATATGTATCGCAGATTAGTTATCTTACATCCTAAACATATGGCTTTACATTGATTATTAATTGAATTTTTATATTATCAAATTAAATATAGTATTAAACAATAATTTACTATTATTTTATTTAATTTTTAAAAATATCCATATAGATTAGAAAAAAGTTACGAGAATACCAAAACATAAAATAAAGACATAATTTAAATGTAGATAATATCTGTATTGACATAGAATATATAGATAACATGCATACTCTGCCCCGTCAGAATGACTTAATGGATTTTTTATAACTCAGCCACTATGATTTGAACTTCTAGTACAGAAGGACGTTCCTCGATATGAACGTGATGATGCTGCTCCAATAGAATGTGTTGAAAATCCCCTTATGACGTGTCTACCATATGATGATAGTATATAGGTGGGGAACTCTCCAGCTATAGATGAACCATTATTACATGATTCTGATAATAGTTGGTATTCCATATCCATATGTGTCAAAGTTTGAGCAACTGAATGATCACTTACCACTCTATGGTGTTTAACATATGATTCTCTCTTTTGCTTTAGCCTTACTAGCTTGTAATTCACTCGATTGTCATTCATTTTCCTACTAAAAAGAAATATTATTAAGCATACAAAACTCAATCAATAAAAATAGAAAGTATTTATTATAACTGACAAAACTCAAAAAGTATATAACAATCATAGTTGCATGAAAATCACTATATACTCGCTATATCACACAAAAATATATCAATATCAAAAATCATAATTCACAACTCGAAAATATATAAAATAATTCCAACTTACTGCAAAGAACAAAATTTATTACCTCTTGCTTATAATAGCATAGATATGGAAATATAGTTTTATAAAACTCCATCAATTCATCATAAAATTGTGGTCCTTTCAAAATTTCAGACTGTTCAATTTTATATATCCACTAATATTATTATCATTGCTTTCTAAGCTGGTGGATGTTTTTATAATATATTATATACTTATATAAATATATCCAACTAATCAATAGCTTTTAGTCAAATTATTTTTAAAACCACTATGAGTATTTTCAAAATAAAATTTTTTATTGAAGAGCTTTTCTTGTACGTTTTTTATTGGTTGAAAACTATAGATGGTCCATGTATTCTTTTGTACATTTTATTAGTTGAAGACAATAAATGATCCATGTATTTATGTCAAGATTAACTAATGGCACATTAAATCGAGAAAAAAAGAAGAACTTTATTGGAACTCATTTCATAGTATTGCATCTTTTTCAATCATTTAATTTAGTTAGGAATTATATTAATTGACAACTAATAAAAATTTAATCTAAGTAGTAAAAAACTAAAGCTCTAGTTTAAGATGAGAGTTTGAGTTCTATTAGATTTGTTGGCTTTGTCAATTCTATATAATGTATTTATGGAATGAACAATGATTTGAGATTTACTTCTTATTAATTTTTCATATATGGTGATTATGGAAACAATGACTGTTGATTATATTATTTGTTGAATTATGATAATAATGAAATATTCATTTTTTTTATATAATAAATAAGTTAATGAGCCCTCTCTTGCACCCCCCCAAAAAAAAAGAAAAAGAAAAAAACAGTCATAGCTTATTGAAGTTCAAGCCTTAAATATAATATCATTAATAATTATGGTGAAAACTCATTATCCTAGAAGTTTATTTTTTAAAATAGATCTACATTACATCTCCATTCATGATTCCAACCTTAAGATGTCGATCAATAAAAGCACACAAATAATTTCTTTTCAGAAGCATGTTGTATTTATATAAATTTAACGCCCAAAATATGAATTGCTGTCAAATGGAGATGGTGAGATTGGAACCAAACTATTTGTGAATGTCCACAAGACTTGTTTATTTATTTAATTTTTACATGCTATAGTTATATACATTTATATACATTTTTATATAGAAAAGAGCAAAAAACCCCTTGTGGAAAAAAAAAAAAAAAAAAAGGCAACACACCTCCTTGTGATTTTAAAAAATAGGCACACCGCCGTCCCGTTGTAACTTGCTGTAGTTTAGCTATAATTTCATGTATAAAGACTATACTACCCCTAATTTCTTCATATATTTTCAATTTTATTTATTTATTCTTTTTAAATATATTTTTATATATCTTTTTCTTCTCCTTCATATCAATTTTTTATTTTTAAATTTAAAAACTATTTTTAATTTTTTTATTTATTCATCTTTCTAATTTATTGTTTTTTATATATATTATATATACAAATATAAATATATAATATATAATATAATTCATTATAAATACATAAATATATTTATGTATATATTTATACATAATATATATTAATAAATAAATATTTTATATTATATTTTATGTAATAAACCCCACCCCTCCCCCCTCCCCCCTCCCCATCTTAAAATTTTATCTATAAATTTTAAATAACTTTTGTTTATATCTTCTTTCTTTCTAATTATTTATTTTAAATTAAATATTATATATATTTATTACCATATGTATATGATAATATATATAATAATATATACATTATAATATATATATGATATGATAAATAATAATATATAATACAAATATAACAATATATATAATTATTTAATGATCTACCCCTACCTCCACCCCCTCTCCCCAAACGTTACGGGCTGCCATGGCAGCATTGTGGCTAGATCTGACTAGATATTGCCACTGGCCGCCATGGCCAATGTAGCCATGGAGGCAGTGTTGATTGGCCGCCATATGTTTTTGATATATATATATATATTATTAGGCAGCCATGGAAGCCGCCGCTCGCAGAGGTGGCTTTCATGGCCACCTGCAAATGCGGCCATGGGGCCATGGAGGCCGCGTTTGTTGTTTTGCGCCATATGTTTTTGATTATTTTTTTTCGCCGCAAAAGCGGCATCGAGGGTCACCTGCAAATGTGGCCATGGCGGCTATGCCCCCGTTCACAGGGTGGGGGAGGGTTAGGTGGGTTGTCAGGGGTGGGCAGTAGGTTTATATATATGTATATACATATACATATATTTTATATATAAATATGTATATATAGGGATATATATATATTTTTTTTATATTTTATATTTTTTTATAGATAGAAGTAATTTGAACCATTAATTTTTTTTTTAATGGATCCAACGGTTGATATTCAAGGGTCAAATTGATATTTCATCAGCAAAAACCCTAGAAACAACGTCAATAGTCACGCATGATTTGCACCACTAATCGAAGGGGGGTAATTTGCTATTTTTTAAAAATCACAAAGAGGTGTGACTGTGTGTTGCTTTTTTTTTTTTCATAAGGGATTTTTGGTTCTTTTCCATTTTTATAGGCGGTAAAACCAAATTTGCCCATTTAATTAGTGATGAAAACAAAGCCATGAATTTACGGTTTCCACCAAAAATTTTGTTGCTCCATGTCCAAATACACTTGAATATTGATGATTTATATATGTACTCTACCTCTTGATTAAACCAATTTATGGGATCATGATCTCTAGCTACCTACCTCTTGATTATATCGATCCATGCTAGGAATTAAAGAGAAGCATAATAGTAATACTGCTTTTAGCAAAATTAATGACATTGCCAGGTGTTTGAAAGTCTCACAACAATATATTCACTTCTCTTTTTCTCTTAATTAGGGTACTTCAAGTCGAATATATATATATATATATGTATATATCAATTATTTAACTGATTATAACAAATTATTTTATAAGATAAAAAATAAATAAATACATAAATTACAAAAAATATTATCTTTTAAATTTAGTAGATGATGACTAACCTGAACTTGAGAATAATTTATTCCAAAAAACCTACAAAATTAAATATATAAAAAATTAGTAGACTATATTGAATAATAATACAATTACAATTAAATATAAAAAAAATTAAGTAGATGACTAACCTAAAGCCCATAATAATAATCTATTCCAAAAGGCCTACAAAATTAAATATGTCAAAAGTTAGTCAAATAAATTGGAAGACTACTTTTTTTTTTTTTTTAAACATAATTGAAATTCCTTTAGAGAATTTGTAAATTTACAAAGAGCCAAATTCAAAATCCAACAAATTGTTTGTGCTCTCCCCTTGAGCATATCAAAAGAGAAATCAGAATATGTAACTCTAACTAAAACTACCGCCACCACCACACCAATGTATCTATTCTTCTGCTTAGGCACGCTCACTGCAAATGCATCTGGGCAAATAGATATCCTTAGGAATGATGGTAACACTCTTATTGTAAATAGCGCACAAATAGGTATATTCAAAGAGACCCACTAGATAAGCCTTAGCCACTTCCTGGAGCGCAAGCACGACGTGGCTTTGGAACCTGAAATCAGTCTTGAAATCCTATGCAATTTCATGAACCAACCGTAGGAATGGGAGCTTGCGGATGAGAAGCTCTGTGCTCTTCGTGAGATGCTTGGAAAATTTGATGAGAAATACTTGCAACTTGGATGTGTTTCTATTAATCAAATTATATTTGGACTCCACCACTTTATACATGTATATGTATAGAAGAGTTTTAACCCATTTAAACATTTATCATATTATCTTATCAATGATATGAAAGATGTGGCACCCCACTCGGGATATAGCCTACAAGGCGGAATGCCACTCAGTTCAATCCTATTAGCATGCAACAACACATCCAATAGGCTTATAAATTTTTTCACATATCTCCAATAAACAACAACAATTCGCAGCATGCTTCATACTTAACGTGGAATTAATATCAGAGTGCTATATACCATACTAACAGCCCAACAACATTTAAATCAAAATATCGTCACTAGTATCAGAACATACATGCCATAAGTCTTAATTCAACCTAACATATTACAACATCTCTAATCCAAGATAACCAATGGTGAATTCATATATATATATATATATACATACATTCACCAAAATACTATTACAAATCATATCTCATGCCTGCCTGAGAGAAATCAAATGACATACGAAGGTGAATCTTAAGTTATGGATAATAAGTAACAGTGTAAGGATCTATCGAAAAATCAGTAATTCAACAGAGCACTACGGGCATGAGTAAACAAGAAAAGCATGCATGCCAGATCAAGAACGTTTTCAAACAATTAGTTATTGCTAGTTCGAAGACTGTGACCGTTGGCTCATTAGCATAGTCATCTCGATCGATCCTGCTCGAGAGGTTTAGGGACATCTCAACTGATCACAGGCGGGAGGAATTTCTCCAATCCTGATTGGGAGGTTTAGGGATATCTCAATCGATCCCAATGTGGAAGAAATTTACCATTGGCTCATATGGCCTAGGACATCAGCTCGATCTAGATTGGGAAACCACTCCAGCCTTATTGCTCCTTGAGCAGAGTAGAATTAAGAATGGCAAACCTAATCACACATGTAGCTTAATAAAATAAGCATAGCATGCATATCAGGATACCCTTATACCCTCGTAACAATTCATAAATTCAATCATATCATTTCGATAGTAACACTGGCTCGAGCATGATAGCTCGGTAATAACATTGGCTTAAGCATAACAGCTTGGCAAGGCACTTGACCCATCAATTCTCCTATACAAATCTTCTAGTACAGTCAATCAATTAGTACGTTCAATTAATTGATAGCCAAGGTAGAAATAATAACAGTACGTTCAATCAATCGATAGCCAACAAGGCGAAGACATTAACAGTACGTTCAATCAATTGATAGCCAACAAGGCGAAGACAATGAATTTCACAATACAATTTCAATAATGCTATCACAGTAAATATCGATAAACAGTACGGATTCATTCTAAATGATGACATATGAAATAATGAAATATTCATGGCGCTAGAACAGTAACAATCAATTGATTCAAAACGGTTTCAATACACGATTTGACAACAGTACGATTCACAAGTTCTATCATTAGTGGTATCCAATAAACAGTAATCAAGTCATTGGAGCCTCACAGGGTTCAGAAATCAGCAATAAATGATAACGATAGTCCAGACAATAGAACCTCACAAGGTTCAGAAAGCAACAATAATCAATAACCATAGTCAAGACAATAGAACCTCACAGGGTTCAAAAAGCAACAATAAACAATAATGATAGTTAAGACAATTGATGGGTGTTGAATCCAACAAAAATAATTTCCTACTCTAGAAATATGATTTGTAATCAGTGGGAGTAGGGTTGTATTCCACAGGGACTGGTAAGTTTTGTTTCTTTCAAATTTACTGAATAAAATAAAATAGGATGGGGATTTTTATAAAAATGAAAACTAGAATCTTAAACGTAAAATAAATCTCAAATAAAATAAGAAATCAATAAGAATGGAATCTAGCCTAAGGTAAAAATCTCAGTTTAGTTCTCAGATTTGATCATTGATGCAAAGATTAATTCCTATTTTCTTGTATACTGGTTATAGTTACTTGGACGCTATAATAACCAATCTTTCCTTACTATTTCGATAATTAAGAGAAGCTCATTAGTTATTTCCCTTGCCAATAAACAACCCTAAAGAAACGTTCCTAGGATTTAATTTATCAACAGCATTAAAAATTAGAGAGACCAGCCCTAGCCAACAAACACATACAAGCGGGGCTCATTTAGACTAAATTATTTATCCACATAACATAAATCACGCATGTGGTCACCACACATAACCATGTTATTTCCCATAAATATTAGAACAATTAAACAATTACGGATTTAATGTTCTAATTGACAAGACAATTATTCTAAGCTATCAAATTTGGGCCTTAAATTCAATGAACCTGAATAATTGTAATGAAAACGGAAGATAAATAAATACTAAAGGAATAAGAAAAACAAAATAAATCAATTAGATCTTACAAATATTGGCAACTCATGTCTGAGAGAAAAGGCGCAGGAAACTAAAAATATGCTAAACAAAAGAATGAAAAACTCCCCCATGAAAGAACCTAGTTCCCTACAAATAGCCTACTACTCCTAATGCAATTGAGAAACTAATAAGAGTCCTACCAGAATAGGAAAATTAAAACTATCCTAATTAAAGAGATAAAAATTAAAATATTACAGGAATATACAACTGCCAAAACATGTTCGTACTCGAATTATTTCCTTCTTCCATTTCTCATCTCCTCGGGAATGCGATCTTTGCTCGAAGCACGTCAAAAACTCGATTTCAATTGCATTTAGCTTGAATCTTCAAGTTGTTTCACAAAACATAAAAAAAAAAAAGTTAAAACCCAATAATTAAGCATTTTTACTATTAATCGAAAGGGAAAATTATACAAATAAAAAGACAAAAATGCAACTTAACAAATTCCCCCACACTTAGACAATACTTGTCCTCAAGCATACAATAGTTCCAATTTATCAACTTTTCTCACAAACCCTTTTTCCTATTTCTAAACTTGTTGCCAAATAGTTCAAATTATCACATTTTGGATGGTCGAATCAAGACACAAGTAAGAACATACACATCATAGAAAGAACCCTTATAAATCACATAAATAGCCTGTCGCCTTGGCAGTCTCTTCAAACTTGAAATGTAAAAGGGATTTAACACTTTTTCATTAAGTTCAATTGAAGTCAAGACATAGAAGGACAACTATAAAAAACATGCAATGATATCACATATTCATGGAAGAATAGCAAGTCGAATGCAAGAAAACATAAAGGATGAAAAGGAAAAACCTTATTCGATCTTTTTTTTTTGGCACTCAATTCAACATGTGGACCAACCTTTTTACATAAATACAGACATTGGTGATGAATGTACTCGGTTACTCAGCCAGCCACAATTTGTCTAGAATGTCATCCGACCTTTTTACGCGAATACAGACATTGGTGATGAATGCACCCGATTACTCAGTCAGTCACAGACTTAGATGGGTTATTATCCCTACTCATAATCACTTAATTTTAGTGTTTAGCAGAGTAATCGAGTTAGTGCTTTTCTTTTCTTTTTTTTTTTAAAAAAAGAGATTAAATGGTCAAACCCAGTTACCTTCATTATCTCAGTACATTCAACTCAACAATTCAACCCAAATATGTTCATCAAGGCAAGCTCTAAAAAAGTTAATCCGCTATGCATGAAAATTATTAGGGTGATATGCATTATTCCCTCATATAATTTTCATCTAAATCAACCAACAAGGTAGCAAGTCAACGTGCAATAAACAAAAACTCAACTACTCATGCCGTTCTTACAATGTGTCCTAATTCAACCCAATTATTTAAGTGTTACCTCAGGGACAAGCATCAAAAAGAGGCAAAAGGTGAATGAGAAAAAATTAACAAATCAAGAACTAAAGCACACTTTGAAAGCAAATAAGAAGAATAAAGAGTCATTTCATGCATGTTTGAAGCAAAATGAATCAAATTTTCCTCTGCCACACTTAAGCCAAACATTGGCCTCAATTTTTGAAAATAAGAATGTAAATGCATAAGAAAGGTGGAAGAGGGACTCCCTTGAGGAGACGGGGCCTGCATGGCTTTAAAGATGTGACACCAACAACAGCAGTTGATGGCGGGAAAGGTTGAAGGTAGAGATGGTGGCGGTAAGTTGGAGATGTTGGTGGTGGTTGAGAGTGGTTGAAGATGGTGATGGTGGCAAAACAAGGCGTGGGCATGGGTAGATGTGAGAGTACTTTTGTCAAATAATTCTAATGGTGCCAGAAGAGGTCTTTGAACAAGGCATGGGCACGAGTAGATTGAAGAGCTTTCCTGCCAAATAACTACACACACAGGCCAATTTAAAACGTCTCCTGCATCAGAGAAAAATAAAGCTAATTAAAGAATTTTTTTTTTGTTTTTTTTTTTTAAAATGTAAACAAATTGAAAGTTTGGGTTACCTCCCAAAAAGTGCCTCTCTTTAATATCTTTGGCTAGACGTAGCTATTCCTCACGTCACAAAATTATCATTATTCAAATTCAAGGTTTCGTGAGTTAAAGTATCAATATTATCCACAACAGAAGCACAAGACTCATCACTAGAATATTTCATGGCATCATAAATATTGAATTTAATCATATTACCATCAAACTCCATAGTGAGTGTACCATCATGCACATCGATTTTCATCCTAAAGGTTCTAAGGAAAGGTCTTCTCAACAGTATTTGTGACAAATTAGGAGAGTTATCTTCAGACATGTTAAGTACATAAAAATCAGCAGGAAAAATAAATTCGTTAACTTGTACTAAAACACCCTCTAGGACTCCCTCGAAATATACAACAGACATATCAGCAAGTTGAAGAACTACTCTTGTTTCTTTCAAAGGACCAACATTCAATGAAGAGTAGATGGAAAGATGCATGATATTAATTAAAGCACCAAGATCGCACATAGCCTTTTCAATTCTAACTTTTCCAATCTTGCAAGGGATAGTAAACATACTTGGGTCCTTGCATTTGGGAGGTAATTTCCTTTGTATCACTGCTGAAACATTTTCCCCCACACTTATTCTTTCATTACCTTTTAATTTTCTTTTATTTGTGGACAATTCCTTGAGGAATTTAGCATACCGAGGTATTTGCTTGATTACATCAAGTAAAGGGATATTTACCTCGGTCTTGTGAAAAGTTTCAAAAATCTCCTTTTCCTCTTCATGCCTTTTGGATTTAGTGAACCTTTCAGGAAAGAGAGGGTGTATAACTAATGGGCTTGTCACCTTACCATTAGGTTCATGCGAATATTCAACTGAATCCTGGGGTAGGACAATCTCTCTCTCCACCTTTTTCGTAATAGTATTTTCTCATGTCTTCTTGGTGGGTTCCTTCAGCTCCTTACCATTCTTCAAAGTAATGGCGCTAACGTTCTGCTTGGGATTGACAACTGTCTTAGAGGGTAGCCTCCATTGGGATTCTATCCTACTCACTGAGGTGGCTAATTGACTTATCTGATTCTCTAGGTTCTGAATGCTTGCTTGCATTTCCTGTTGCAATTGTTGAGTGTTAGCTACAAGGGATTTAACAATCTCTTCGAGAGACACGCCTGTATTTGAAGATGATGGTTGTTGTGAAGGGGACGACTTTTGTTGGAAGTATTGGTAGTTTTGCGATCTCCCTCCGTAACTAAAATTCGGATGATCCATCCATCCTGAGTTGTAGGTGTTTGCGTAGGGATCGTACTTTCTTTGCGGTGGTCTAGGGAATCCTCATATTGCATTAGTTTGTTTGCAGGAATCCTCTTGGAGTGTAGGACACATATCCGTAGGATGAACAACATTAGCAAAAATCCCACAAGCTTTGACTTCTTGTGAATTTCCTACAACCAACTGTTGAACAAGAGAAGTTAAAGTAGAAATTTGATGTTCAAGAGATGAATTACTTACCTTATTGATCCTTCTAGGACGATCTAATGAGTATCCAAATTGTTGGGAATTGGCAGCCATTATAGAAATCAATTCTCTAGCTTCGCTTGGAGTTTTGTTCACTATGGCTCCTTAACTTGCTGCATCCATCATCCTTCTTTCCATTGGTAGAAGCCCTTCATAAAAGTACTGAATGAGAAGTCGCTCAGTAATACCATGTTATGGGCAGCTTGCACAAAGTTGTTTAAACCTTTTCCAATATTTGTGAAGATTTTATGCGTCTCTCTGTCTTATCCTGCTGATCTCCTTCCTAATGCTGGTAGCACGTGAAGCAGGGAAAAACTTCTCAAGGAATAATTTTGCTATATTTGTCATCGTATTGACAGAGCTAGGAGATAAATAGAACAACCAATCCTTAGCTTTATCTGCTAAGGAAAATGGAAAAGCTCATAGCTTCACTTGCTCCTCAGATACTTCTTGGGGTTTCATGGTCGAGCACACAACATGAAGTGCCTTTAAATGCTTATGGGGATCTTCATTCCCCAAGCCGTGAAAAATGGGTAATAGATGGATCAACCAAGATTTTAACTCAAAAGGCGTTTCCAACTCTAGATATTTAATGCAAAGCGGTTGTTGAGTCAAATCTGGTTCAGCTAGCTCCCTTAAAGTTCTTTCTCGGGCCACTATTTCCTCTTATTCTGAATTGTTTGAACTGGCTAAGCTGGATGTATCTAGATCAAGATCCGAAGGTGATGATTCCTCTTTCATTTTGCAATCTAGTCTCCTTCCACAATATACGAGCAGTCTTCTCAATCTCAGGATCGTATTCAAGTTCGCCCGTATGAGAAGATCAAGGCATTAAAAAGAAATAAAATTATTTGACACCAGTCCCCGACAACGGCGCCAAAATTCGATGGGTGTCGAATCCAACAAAAATACTTTCCTACTCTAGAAATATAATTTGTAATTAGTAGGAGTAGGGTCGTATTCCACAGGGACTGGTAAATTTTGTTTCCTTTAAGTTTACTAAATAAAATAAAATAGAAAGGGGGGATTTTTATGAAATAAAGGACTAGAATCTTAAAAGTAGATAAATCACAAATAAAATAAGAAATCAATAATAATGAAATCTAGCTTAAGGTAAAAATCTTAGTTTGGTTCTCAAATTTTATCATTGATGCAAAGATTAATTCCTTTTTTCTTGAATAGATTGGTTATAGTTAATCGGTTGCCCTAATAACCAATCTTTCCTTACTATCTCGATAACTAAGAGAAGCTCGTTATTTGATGGGTATCGAATCCAACAAAAATAAATTCTTACTCTAGAAATATGATTTGTATTTAGTGGATTAGGGTCGTATTCCACATGGACTGGTAAATTTTGTTTCCTTTAAGTTTACTAAATAAAATAAAATAGAAAGGGGGGGTTTTATGAAACGAAGGACTAGAATCTTAAAAGTAGATAAATCACAAATAAAATAAGAAATTAATAAGAATGGAATCTAGCTTAAGGTAAAAATCTCAGTTTGGTTCTCATATTTGATCATTGACGCAAAAATTAATTCCTCTTTTCTTGAATAGACTGGTTATAGTTACTCGGATGCCATAATAACCAATATCTCCTTACTATTTCGATAATTAAGAGAAGCTCATTAGTTATTTCCCTTGCCAATAAACAACCCTAAAGAAACGCTCCAAGGACTTAATTTATCAAAAGCATTAAAAATTAGAAAAGCCAACCCTAGCCAACAAACACACACAAGTGGGGTTCAATCCACATAACATAAATCACGCATGTGGTCACCACACATAACCATATTATTTCCCATAAATATTAGAACAATTAAACAATTGCGGATTTAATGTTCTAATTGACAAGACAATTATTCTAAGCTATCAAATATGGGGACTAAATTCAATGAACCTGAATAATCGTAATGAAAACGGAAGATAAATAAATACTCAAGGAATAAGAAAAACAAAATAAATCAATTAGATCTCACAAATACTGAAGAACCAGAACTTTGATAATTCCTTAGGCTAGAAGAAGAGTTTAGCAACTCATATCTGAGAGAAAAAGTGCAGGAAACTAAAAATATGCTAAACAAAAGAATGAATGAATCTCTCTGTTAAAGAAACCTAATTCTCTATAAATAGCATACTACTCCTAATGCAACTGGGAAACTTCTCTTATGATTTGATGGGTGTTGAATCCAATAAAAATAAATTCATACTCTAGAAATATGATTTGTAATAAGTGGAAGTAGGGTCGTATTCCACAGGGACTGGTAAGTTTTGTTTCTTTCAAATTTACTGAATAAAATAAAAGAGAATGGGGATTTTTATAAAAATAAAAACTAGAATCTTAAAAGTAAATAAATCACAAATAAAATAAGAAATCAATAAGAATGGAATCTAGCCTAAGGTAAAAATCTCAATTTGGTTCTCAGATTTGATCATTGATGCAAATATTAATTCCTCTTTTCTTGAATAGACTGGTTATAGTTACTCGGATGCCCTAATAACCAATTTCTCCTTACTATCTCGATAACTAAGAGAAGCTCGTTAGTTATTTCTCTTACCAATAAACAACCCTAAAGAAGTGCTCCTAGGATTTAATTTAACAACAACATTAAATACTAGAGAGACCCAGCCCTAGCCAACAAACACACACAAGCGGGGTTCATTTAGACTAGATTATTTATCCACATAACATAAATCATGCATGTGGTCACCACACATAACCATGTTATTTGCCACAAATATTAGAACCATTAAACAATTACGGATTTAATGTTCTAATTGACAGGACAATTATTATAATCTATCAAATTTGGGCCCTAAATTCAATGAACCTAAATAATCGTAATGAAAACAGAAGATAAATAAATACTCAAGGAATAAGGAAAACAAATTAAATCATTTAGATCTCACAAATACTGAAAAACCAAAACTTCAATAATCCCTTAGGCTAGAAGAAGAGTTTAGCAACTCATGTCTGACAGAAAAAGTACAGGAAACTAAAAATATGTTAAACAAAAGAATGAAAAACTCCCCTATGAAAGAAACCTAGTTCTTCATAAATAGCCTACTACTCCTAATGTAACTGGGAAGCTAATAAGAGTCCTACCAGAATAGGAAAACTAAAACTATCCTAATTAAAGAGATAAAAATTAAAATATTCCAGGAATATACAACTGCCAAAATATGTCCGTACTCGAATTATTTCCTTCTTCCATTTCTCGTCTCCTCGGTAATGTGATCTTTGCTCCAAGCACGTCAAAAACTTGATTTCTAATTGCATTTAGCTTGAATCTTCAATTTGCTTCACAAAACATAAAAAGAAAGTTAAAACCCAACATAAAAAAAAAAAGTTAAAACCCAACAATTAAGCATTTTTATTATTAATCAAAAGGAAAAATTATACAAATAAAAATACAAAAATGCAACTTAACAACAATAGAACCTTATAGGGTTCAGAAGGCAACAATAAATGATAATTAATTTAGATGTGAAGCGATAGAACCTCACAGGGTTCAACACTTAACCAATAACAATAACAATAGCAAAGATAGGTATCAGAACAATAGAACCTCGCAGGGTTCAATCATGATGCAATTGCTTTATTAGAACAATTACCAGATTGGTGGATCCTCACAGGGTTTAGAAGTCAATGAATAACGATGGTCTATGATAGGTATCAAATCAATAGAACCTCACAAGGTTCAGAAGTTAATGAATAACGATGATCAATGATAGGCATCAAATCAATAGAACCTCTCAGGGTTCGAAATCCAATTATAGATACAATTCAATCGATATGAATATCAAAGTGGTAGCCTCTCAGGGTGTTCAAAATCAATAGCAGATACTGATCTATTAATACAATTACTTGGTTGGTGGAACCTTTCAGTATGCAACAATCAATAGTGGATACTGTTCAATTAACATAATTACCAGGTTGGTGGAACCTCACGGGGTTCAACAATTAACGAATAGCTGTAATCAAAATAATAACCTAAAGTGGAAGACCCTTATAGGGTTTTCGAAACGGAGAACAAACAGGTTCAATCAATACAAGTCCCAAAGCGGTAGGCCCGCACCTTAATAACCTCGAAAGTGCAAGTCAAAGCTTACTGGTTCGCTTGGTCCAACTCCTCGTCACCTAACCAAAAGATAAGTTCACTGTCAAATTCCTTATTTGACCCTATAATACGATTATACGCTTAATAGTCTAAAATCGATAATCACTTGCTTAATACAATAATTAGGGTTGTTCATCTTAAACATCACTGAACGTGCAAATCATACCGATCTCGATAAAAGATTAATATCGGGTCCTAATTGTCCAACTGATCTTGCCACAACATACTAAATCGATAACAATGGTCCAATATTCCTTAAAACTCCTAATTAACTCAAATTTATCACATGATAATACAAATTCAAGTTCACTAAACTTATAATGGTATATGCATGACCCAATTCTTGGTTCTATATCATCTCAATTAACCCAATTATTACCATTTAGGTTCCAAATTCATAAAACGAGGGTTTCTCCACTTAATTAACCTACTTAATCAAAGATCATTACGCGATATGACAAAATTCGGGTCCATTAACTTATGTAATTATATGCATGTCTAAATTTTTCCCAATCAATTCGCGTATTCTTCATTTATACAATACATCATAAGGTTTGGAAAGTATATACATACATATGCATACAATTTGAATCCATATTTAGCTATTATACCGAATATCTTTTTATTGAAGCTCTGAATGCATGATCAGCTTGCGTGCATGTGATCACCACGACGAGACGAAGATTCTATCATGTCGCCACTGTCGTCGGAAAAGCTCACCACCACCACCAAAAGATGCGCCTCAGCTCTATGAATCAAACGCCCAAGTCAATTTTGAATTTTGCCGTCGGGAAGGTCCTCAATTGGCCCAAAAACCACCAGCTCGCCACCACACTGTCGTGACTATTTTTCCTTAATTCTATCACATTCGGTGGCCAGAATAAAAAATTGAAGCTACTGATTTGCTCCTTGAGCTAAACCCAACAAAGCCTAATACTTGGCCATGAGTTTTTGTCGCTAGAAAATGGAAACCAGTCACCTCCATAAAGGCCAAATTTTTGAGCTCAAATTTCGACCGTTTCGCCGGTCAAACTGGGAAGAAATGGGTATTTATGTGTTCCTTGTGAGGAGAGGAACAATTTGGTATCAAATATGATAGGTTTTGGTCACCGGATGAGGGAGTTCACCGGAGATAGGAGAAAGGGGTTTCGGTGGGGAAGATGATGAAAATGGGGGGTGAAATTGAAAATTCAATATTTATCAAATTGATCTTTTCTTATTCACAGATTGACTCCCAAAAGTTTAATCCAATTTTCAACTAAGTCCTTCAAAGTTTGATCCACTTTAATTTCAATCCCCAAACTTATATAGAGCCTAACTTTCACCCTTATGACCGAAAATATTTTCAATTGGACCCTCAAAACTCTTAAATGTATTGAAATTAAACTTACCTTGTTTTCATCTTGACCCCAAAACTTGTAAAGTCAAATAAAAGTAATAAAAACTTATAAAAATATTATTAAATGAATAATACCAATAATACAATTTTTAGGGGTATTACAAAAGAGATAATATCAAATTCGATTCATCAATTGAAAACTCAAAAAAGAAATACTTTATCTAATGAAGATTTTTTTTTCAAATATAATACATCCATATTAGTTAGAGATAAATAAGAATAAATATCTTTAAAAATGAAATAAAAAATATCAAATTTAATAACCAACAACAAATGAAAAATTTTGAATTCTAAGAATTTGCCACTTGGCCAAAATTGCACAACTAGAATAAAAATTGCACAATTACAGGTCCTACACTGTTGTGCTATTTATAATAGTATAGATTTGTATTAGTAAATTACTTCATAACCTCTTAGATTAAAATTGACTGGGGTATGTTTTGCTGAGAGAAGTAAATAGATTTTGATAAGAAAAATATATTGATGTTAAAAAGCACCGACTACTCATATTCAAGAAACTTCATGAGAATATCATTTCTTATATTTAATTGATGTCTAGAAAGTTCACTAATTAAAATATTACTTAGGACATGTGCTTATATTAATTAAATGCTTAATGTCGGTGCACTAATCGACTTGCTAATCTATATATATGAACTTGTGTTGTAAAATGATGTAAGAAAAAGAGTTAGGCAGCAACAAATTGAGTGGCGTATACATATATTTATCCCTTTTGCTTGTTGTAATAATATAAATATTTGTGTTTTATATTTTACTTTGTTACTTGGCATCTTCTTTTTTTTTCTCTACAAGTGGTATCAGAACAGGTGATCAAGGATCGTTAACGACATATTTGAGATATATCAATTAAGGTCCACAAAAGTAGGTGCACAAGGTCTAAGTGCCATTAGAGCACAGGCTGGGACTATGAAGAAAGTCGATCTGGGATCGAGCTTTCTTGGTTAACGCCTACCAAGTCACAATGACAGATATGTCCACTTCGGTAAGTGGAATTGAAAAACTTAATAATAATAATTATAGCACCTGAAGTCTTCTTATGCAGTTTTACTTGTTTGGTCAATATTTATAGAGCATCGTTGGGGGAAGTGAAACTCAACCTCCAATTGAAGAGGATGATTTAAAAAGATGGAAGATCCTAGCTGGAAAAGCCATGTATGCTTTATCAATAGCCGTGAAGGATGATTTACTGCAGCAGATAAAAGATACAAAAACACTAAAAGAAGCATGGGATACACTTGTAGGGATATTCGCTCGAACAAATGATAACAAGTTACAACAGCTCGAGAATGAGCTAATGTCGGTCTCACAACATGATATGACGGTAAGTGAATACTTTAATAAAGTTAAATCTTTATGTCAAGAAATTTTCAAATTAGATCCTCAAAATGCAATTATCGAGACAAGAATGAGAAGGATCATAATCCATGGGTTGCGACCCAAATTTCTTGGTCTTGTTACAACAACCCGTGGATGGGTACATGAGCCAACTTTAAATGAGTTAGAGAATATATTAACAAATCAAGAGGCTTTAGACAAACAAATATCTAAAACCTCAATTAAAGATGAAGAGAATGCTCTTTATAGTGGAAGGAGAAATACCCCAAAAGGTTAGATGACTGTGAGACCTAAAAATGAGGAATGAAATGCAAGGCAAGGAAGATTTCAAATAAGGAGGCCGCAAGGAAAGAGCTGGCAAAAAAGGGGAGTGTAGTCGAGCAAAGATAAAACAGGAGTTAAGACTTTCTGTCGCAAAAACAATCAATGCTATAATTGGGGTAGGAAAGGGCATTATGCTCGAGATTGTCGCTATAAACAAGCAGAAGGGAATATGGCGACATCGTCACATATTCAAAATGAAAGTAAAGAGGAATGAGATCTTCATGCCTTCTTTGCTGTGGAAGAAATAAAAGAAGAAATGATGAAAGAAGTGGTACTGTCCTGTATAGTGGAAGAGACATCACTGACAACGGTAAGTAAAAACTTAATCAATTATGATGATGAGTGGATTATGGATTCCGGATACTCTAACCACATGACATGAGATAAAGAAAAATCATCATGTCTGAGTACAAAGGAGGATGAGTGGTGATTACAGCTAGTAACTGTAAATTACCAATCACTCACATTGGCAAGATGGTAATTTCACCTTGCCATAGTTCACGGCAAGTGAAGCTGCAAAATGTGTATCATGTGTCAGGTATGAAAAAGAATTTATTATTAGTATAGCAACTGACAACATATGAAAATTATGTATTGTTTGGGCCAAATGACATAAAGGTATGCCCAAGTCTCAAATTGACAAACACACCTCTTATGGAGGGGCGGAAGGTAAAATCTATTTACGTGATGTCGACCCAAGAAGCTTATGTAGATAAAACTCGCAAAAATGAGATAGTCGATCTATGGCATGAAAGGTTAGGGCACATGAGCTACCATAAATTAAAGGTAAAGATGAAGAAATCCATGCTCAAGGGGCTTCCTCAGTTAGATGTTCGAGAAAATACAGTGTGTGCAAGATGCCAATATGGAAAAGCACATCAATTGTCCTACAAAGAGTCAAAGTACAGAGCTAAGAGACCTCTTGAATTGGTGCATTCAGATATTCTTGGCCCGATAAAGCAACCATCCATCAGAGGCTTTCGATATATGATTACCTTTATTGATGAATTTTCAAGGTATGTATGGCTAAATTTCTTAAAAGAAAAGTCAAAAGCACTAATAAAGGTTAAGAAATTTAAAAAAGATATGGAAAAAGAACTTGGCCGTAGAATAAAATACCTATGGATATATAACGGAGGCGAATATACCTCGCACGAGTTCACAAAATATCTAAAGGAATGCAAGATATGTAGGCAAATAACTTGTCCAAATACTCCACAACAAAATGGAGTAGCAGAAAGGAAGAATAGACATCTTGCAGAGATTTGCAGAAGTATGTTGCATGCGAAGAATGTACCGCCTCGATTTTAGGCCGAGTGCATGAAGACAGCTGCACATGTAATTCATAGGTTGCCTCAAGCAAAACTCATATTTGCTTCACCATTTTAGAAGCTATGGAAGATCAAGCCCATGATAAGTCATTTTCGAGTATTTAGATTCATATGCTATGTTTTTATCCATGATAACCTTCGTAGCAAATTTGATAAGAAAGCAATACGCACCATATCTGTGGGCTATAATAACGAAACAAAGGGATGGAGATGTTGAGATCCTACAACGGGGAAATGTTATGTTTCTTGAAATGTGGTGTTTGATGAGTCATCATCTTGGTAAACACCACATTTAGTAATATTGCCCGATTCAAGAGAAGTTGAGGAGAAAGAAAGATGGAATATTGAAGAAGAAGAAAATAACATGCATCCAAATGTAGAAGAAATTGAGGAACCTACTCAGGCGGAAAAAGTGAAGTCTCAATGGAGAACATGCGTATATCAACAAACTTTAGAAGAAGAGCGGTTGAGCCAAACTAAGGAGATTCTAGGAAAAACGGACTAGACTCAACCTCAACTCAGAAGGTCTACAAGACAAAGAAGGCCAAATCCTAAATATGCTAATGCAGTAGTGGTAGAAGTTGATAAGCTGAAAGAATCTCTTTCATTTGAGGAAGCCTCTTTGAAAGAAGAATGGAAGAAGGCTATGGAAGAAGAAATAGAAGCCCTGAAGTAAAATGAGACTTAGGAATTAGTGCCAAGGCCCAAAGACATAAACCCTATATCTTGTAAATGGGTTTACAAGATAAAGAGTAAACCAGATGGATCAATCGAGAGATATAAAGCACGTCTGGTGGCCAGAGGATTTTCTCAAGCGTATAGGCTAGATTATGATGAGACATTCAGTCCAGTAGCAAAGATTACTACAGTACGCGTCTTTTTGGCCTTAACAGCAAGCAAAGATTGGAAACTCTGGTAGATGGATGTGAAGAATGCATTCTTGCATGGAGAATTAGATAAAGCAACAGACATGGAGCAGCCGCAAAGTTTTGAGAGCAAAACACATCCAACCTATGTATGCAAGTTGACAAAAGCGCTATATGGACAAAAGCAAGCACCAAAAGCAAGGTATGGGAAGATAGCAGAATTTCTTACTCAAAATAGCTACACTATGGCGTCAGCAGATTCAAGCTTATTTGTGAAACTCAAAATGGCAAGATTGCAGTCGTGCTTGTTTATGTGGATGATCTAATCATCATGGGAGATGATGAAAAAGAGATACAACAAATTAGAGCCAACTTATTAGTTTGCTTTCACATGAAAGCACTTGGGGAGTTGAGACATTTCCTTGAGCTCGAAGTAGAGAGAGAAGAAGAGGGGATATTCTTACATCAGCATAAGTATGCCAAGGAACTACAAGAAAAATATGGGATGTCAGAATGCAAGCCCATCTCAACTCCAATAGAAGCTAACACACAGTTATGCTCTATCGAATGAGAGGATCTTGAAGATGCCACAAATATATAGACAAAGAGTTGGTAGCCTCATTTACCTCACCATGACACGACTAGATATATCATATACAGTAGGAATGGGGAGTCAATATATGCAGAATATGAAAAAGCCTCATTTGGAAGCTATATGGAGAATTCTACGGTATGTGAAAGGCACGATTGACTATGGAATATTATACAAGAAAGAAGAAAAATGTGAAGTAGTTGGGCATTGTGATGTTGACTATGTCGGTGATCATGATGTAAGACGCTCAACCACTGGTTACGTATTTAGCCTTGGAGAAGGACCAATTTCTTGGTGCAAAAAAAGACAACCAACCCTCTCATTATCAAGCACTGAGGCAGAATATCGAGTAGCAACTATGGCAACCCAAGAGGGTACATGGTTGATGCAACTCATGAAGAATCTTGGACAATCAAATAATCACCCTGTGCGAATATATTGCGACAACCAATCAGCAATACGTCTCGCAGAAAACCCAGTGTTTCATGCAAGAACCAAGCACGTGGAAGTACATTATCACTTCTTACGAGAAAAAGTATTGTGAGGCAAAATTGAGATGAGGCATGTGAAGACGGAAGACCAACTTGCAGACATTTTTACCAAGAGCCTCAACACAGCAAAATTTGAAGATTTTGTTAGGCAACTTGGTATGACAAAGATAAGCAACATAAGAGAGAGTAGTTGTTGAGGAGAGTAATGAAAAGCACCGACTACTCATATTCAAGAAACTTTAAGAGAATATCATTTCTTATATTTAATTGATGTCTAGAAAGTTCACTAATTAAAATATTACAATTAGGACATGTGCTTATATTAATTAAATGCTTAATGTCGGTGCACTAACCGACTTGCTAATCTATATATGAACTTTGTGTTGTAAAATGATGCAAGAAAAAGAGTGAGGCAGCAACAAATTGAGTGGTGTATATATATTTAACCCTTTTGCTTGTTATAATAATATAAATATTTGTGTTTTATATTTTACTTTGTTACTTGGCATCCTTCTTTTTCTCTACAGATGTGTACTAAATATAATTAACATGTTCATAATACAATATATTTTAATTTGTGAAGATAAAAAATAATCCATCCTGTAAAGAGAATTCAATGGCTAGTTAAGTGGATAAGATAGTTGTGGCTTACTGAATAATGGGACGACAATGGTTCGCTGGCAAGCTCGCTTTGTTCTTAGACAGTACATTAGAATGTTTTAACTAAGCACCACCACTCCGTTGTCTCTCCCAAAACTTTTGCTTTATGCTTTCATGTTTATCACCTTGCGTGCCAATGGTCATTTAATCTTCATTGAATTTTAAAAGTCGACTATCATATTTAAATCACTGAAGAACAATGGAATATTTATACTATTATAATATTTTGTATAAATTTACAAATTAATTACAACGCCTAACCTTGAACTATTTAAAACAAAACACTGAAAACAATATTAGAAATTCCTCATCTTGATCGGTAAAATCAACCAATATAATAAAGAAAGATTTTGTGTATATCCTAATGCAATTGATCAAATGCTCAATAGCATATATAATTGAAAATGCTTCGCTAATACAACAATGCTCTATATTACAGAAACCACAATTTCCGTAAATCAAATAAGTTTAAAATCATCTTCCTTCCGTATTCAAATAAACAAAAAGTGGGCTGCTTCATTTTCTTCTTGGAAAATGGGCACGTAGAGTCCTTAGCGCCATAGGCTCATCAACTTTGCTGCAACTCGACTTCCGCTACGGATCGGCTTCTCCTCTTCCCCGCCGTCCATTTTTTTCACTTCAATGCAAACCCAACTTTCCCTATGCTTTTTCTCTCTACTTTCTGTACTCTTTTTTTTGGCTTATGATTTCTGCATAGAAGAAAAAAAATCTCAAAAATCAGCATAATCCTAAACTTAGAAGGAATATTAGAACATAAATGAGCATATAAAACAAATAATAGAACCACAAGTCACAATAAAGTGCCATGTAAAAAATTAATTTTTTGCACAAAACTTATTTTTGGAAGAATTTTAAACACACTCAATGCTACAACAAATCAATAGAGAATTGTGAGACGATGAAGAAATTGTGGACCGACACACTGGTTCTCCCTTTTCTAAATTGATATAAATTAGATGAGCAGAAATATATGAATATGAATTGTAAACTGTGAAAAAACTTAATTTCCTACATGAAACCTAATATTGGAAAATTTTCAATGCCACAACAGAGGATTGATGAACGACAAAAGAATTATAAAAAGCTTTCAAATTTTAATGCTAGTTTGAGAGCATGAAGAGGAAGGAGTTTTGGATAATGAAGAGAGTGAGTGGAAAGGAGTTTCGAATTGTAGGGAGAGGAAGTAGATTATTGATATAGGGAGGTTAGTTATAAGTTAAGGATAATGAGAAGATAGGATAGAGTGGGGAATAAGTTATTAATGATGGGGAGGAGTTGGAAAATGAGTGGGGAGTTATATATAGATAGTTGTAGGGCTAGTAAAAATATATTTTGGTGTAGCAGCACAGTAACCTTTATATTGGGTGTATAAAGAAATTTTCTTTTGTAAATAATATAGATGCAGCGTAGCTTAATAGCAAAATTAATCAACTTTAACACACCTCAACATCTCCTATTTGTTTTTGGTTTGAATGAATTATAACATTACAATGCAAAATAATTTATGTTTACTATAATTTCTTATTTTCAGCATGCCATACACTTAATTTTCCAATCACCATTATTGTGACTGCCTCTTAGTCTTTTTACCATTCGGTGGGGTCCGGTTTCCTATAATTCCAAATAATTTATATTTTTTAGCGTGATCTTAAATATTTTATCTACATAAATTATTATTTTCAAAAAAATAAAAAAATCACGGCAAAGTTTAATGCATCATGATTTTTATTTATTACCTAAATGTTTATTAATTAAGATGATAAAAGTAATAAATACTTTAAAAAATGGGAAATCTCTACGCTTAAGAGATTTCATGTCTGATAAATCGATTTATTTCTAAATATTACGTATTGTTAAATAATGTATGTAAAACATTAAAAAGACGCAATCAAAATGGACTTATTGAATAAGCAATTTCTCGTCCCCGCTATAATTAATTCTTTTCCATTTCCAATTTTGCAATGATTAGATTTTAGAAATTAAGATTAACCAAACTTGTATTGCTTAAGGGTGTCAATGGGTTGAATCGATATCGAATCAGTCATATTTGAATTCGACTTGATATCATATAAGATTTTTGTCAGTCAGAACAATATTCGAATTCTATGGATATCTGAAACTCGATAAAAAAATTCAATCCGATTTTAAAAAAATTTCTTTTCCTTTTTTCTTTTGAATTGTATAAAAATATTGTATTTATAAAATAAATTTATGATATATTTAAATTTTTAGCAACTTTTTATTATATCTTAGTTCAAAAGTTAAATATTTGAATACTAAACACCCATTTCACATTATATTAATACATATGCGAACTATTATATATTATTATATTTAATATTTTATCAGTATCCTTCTTACTTTTGAAATTAAAGACTCAATATTAATAGCAAATATAAACGTTAATATAGATATTATGTCAATATCATATACAAATTTTATTCAAACTCTTTATTAATATCTATCTATCTATACTATTATATATAGCACAACGGTGTGAGATCCACAAATACTCAATTTTGATTGCAATTTGGCAAAGTGGCAAATTCTTAGAATTTTGAGTTTTTTAATTAAATTCAAAAGTTTTTATTAGTTGTTGATTATTATCTCTAATCGATATAATTTTCTTTCACTTGAAATTCAAAATATATCTATCATAATGTAGGAGGTCAGAAATTCGAGTCCTAACGAACTTCTCATGTGTGTGTGTGTAAATAAATAAAAAATAATTCAAATTTAAAAATATAATTTATTTTATTTATTAACAATTAGATATTAATACTAGATTATAAAAAAATTGATAAAATCTTTTTTCTTTAATAATTTAAGATAAAGTCTACATCTCCATTGAAAAAAATAAACAATAGTCTCAAAGATAAAGTCATTACTTTTTTAGTTAATTCGCACTAAATTTTTAATTTTTTAATTTTTTTAATTAAATCAATAAAATTATTAGTAGTTGGTTGTTCTATTCATATTAGTTGAACACTTATCTGTTCCATATAAATATTTCTAAAGTTCCAAAATTATTTTCTTGGTTGAATAAATAATTCTTTAATTGATCTTTAATATTAAAAAAATAATTATCTATAAAATTTGTTTCATCTCGTGCTTAGATTATATCGAAAATTTCTTAATTTATAATTTTTTAAAGATTTTTTTTAAAAGTTTTCTCTTAGCTTTAATAACTAAATTTAGTTATACTTGATTGTTTATGATGAAATCTTTTTGAAAAAAATATTAATTTTATGACTAATTACAGGAGGCTATGTGTAAAATAAAATACTAATAATCAATTTAATGGTATTATTTATATATTGAAGTATCAAATTCAAGTTCAAATATAATAATTAACTTAAATAATATTCTAAATATTTATTTGGTCAATAAATCTATATAGCTAGATATAAAGTTGAGATTTTTCAACCAACAAAATGCAGTCTAATAAGATAACAATAAAGCAAATTTCATCAGACGGCATCAAATCTCTATCAAATAAAGATTTAATATTATCCTTTAATATTATATATAATAATAAGATAATATAAAAAATGTTCCAATATGTTAAGACTCTTCTATTTCATACACCTATATAAAGGGGCCATGTGATTCCACACAAACATAATTGGAAGCAAGAGAAGAAATTCAAATTTTAAAAAGCTTTGCCTCTGTCTTTCAAACCTGAAAGAAGGAGAAATCAATAAATTTTTCCACAATAAATTCATTTTCTGCTAGAATTTGGTATCTATTGAATTTTTTGTTTCATATATATAATTAAACATAATTATCTTTTCTTGATTGTTGAAAACCTGATGTTATCTATGTTAATATGGCAGAGTATGACAAATGAGCTGGGCACAGGAAATGAGTGAGCAAGAAAATTTGCATTGAAGAATGATTCTTTATTGACTTATTTGTAAGGATTCGGGCGGTATTTTCTTCATGTTCATTTCAAGTACAAGATATATCGAATAATATAAATGTATTTCATGCCCTCCCACTAGAGTGTTGCTACAACCTTAATATTTTAAGGATCATGAGAAATATTGATCATTAATTTGTTTTACATTTTTAATATGAATGATCAGGAGGCTTGGGCATGAATGATTTTTGATGGAACAACAATAGAAATCATTATATTAATACGACGACGATACGATCAAGTTGGGAAATGGAGGTAAACAACATGTGAAAAAAATTTGTTATTTATTATTAGTCCACTTTCAATAATTATTTGAAATACAGAGAATTTTTTTTATCATAATGCAATTTTAGGTTGAGAAGCTCTCAAAGCATATTGAAGGTGATCAATTTCTGATGTAGAGTTTCACAAGTGACGAAGGAATTAAGATTGAGATCAATCATGTCTTAATTTCTACTTTAAAAGAAAACTTAGACTTATGTAATGTGATTTTTGTTTTTATTGATTGAGTATTTGTAATACTTGGAAAAGTTAATATAATGTTACTTTTGTTTTATCAGTAGTTCCTCAAAATATGATTAAATTTTTACTAGATTTAGTATTTCATTCTAATACTTTAGCATTTTCTTCCGTTAATATAGTGTTCCACTTGGCTTAGTCTTTTAAAACGTGATATTAAAGCTAATATTATAAAATTTTGCAACTACTCATTTGGCCAGATAGCATTATCCTTGCATTTATATGTATAAGATTTGGTGTTCAAACCCAAAATAGTCCCAAATGTATTCACATTTTGTCTGAGGTTTTTTTTTTTTTAATTGTGCAGTAAGTTTTTATATTATTAATATTGTTTTTCATTCTTTCATATCTTTGCAGCCATTATATTTATTATTTTGTTCAATTTCTCTTAAATTGACTAAGTTGTCTTTGGTTATGGAAAAAAATAAGAGTATTTGCATTTTTACATCGTTCTTTTTTAAATTGATAATAATGTGATGAGTTTAAATTTTTATTGCTTTTTATTGATATTAATACACATGATTTGGTGGGAAAAACTCTTTAATTTTTTATATTATTTATCTAATTTTAAAAAAAATCACTTATTAAACTTACTTTTTCATAAAATAAAAATAATACTAATATATTATATTTTCAATAATAATTAATTCCATCCGTACATACTAGTAGTATACATAACAAAATGGTTGGAACCCGTGATTGCATAGTTTTAGTAAAATTCTGAGTCCTCAAAATTTTGAGTTTTTTCAATTATATTTAAAAATTAGTTGTTGATTATTAAATTTGATATTATTTATTCCATTTAAAGACATCTAAATTTTTGAAATCATTTTCTTGATTAGAACAAATCTTTCTTTATCCACCTATCATATCTGAAAACAATTGCATTCTATTTACAAGATCTCTTTCATCTCTACCTCAATATGTGGAAGATTCCTTAATTATTTGAATTCTATAATTTGATAAGTTTTGTATAACTTTTTCCTTATCTTTAATAACAAATTTATTTCCATATTACTATATATAGAGTACTTTAAAAGTCATTTTATTAATATTCTCAATTCTCCAGCAACCTTTTCCTCTTTCTCTTTGTATGCCTCACTATTTCATTCTTTAATTTATTAATTTTTTATTTTTTATTTGCTCTTTTGATTTTATTTTTGTTCGTTTAGCTTTGTTATATTACATGATAAAATTAAGAGATTTTGGAATTTTATTGCCTATAATTTTTTTCACCAACCGTGAATAGAGTCTATCATTTAGTTTTTATTTGTTATTAAATTTTTATATTATTTATATCTTTTTATTTGTTACTTGAATAAGTTATCAATTAGTTTATTTAATTTTTATTTTTTAAATTCTATTTTTGTTTATTTAATTTTACAATTTTACAAAAATATATTCAATGTTTTTAATATTTTTGTAATTTATTTCTTTTTTAATACCTATAATTTTCTCTTTAGTCATTGATAAATTCTGTCATTTAATTTTTTTTTATTTAAGTTATTGTACATTTATTATCTTTTTATTCTTTAATTAAGTTATTAGTATGGCTGTTAAATTTTGATTTTCATTTTTAGGATATCTTTTCTATTCATCAATTTTTTTAGGATGAGATCTATTTTTTGATTTTAATATCTTTAGAATTTTGAGTTTTTGAATATTTATAATTTTAAAAGCCTATCAGTTTTTAGTTTTTACTCATATATATGTGATACGGGGTGGCCCAAGTAGCTTGGCCCAAACCAAGCTAGCCCAAAGAAGCAACGCCAAACCCACTCTTTGCACCGGAGGCCATAGGCGCAATTGACCTCGGTCAACCTCTTTCTCAACCCATGCCTCTGACCTGTTTCCGAGAATGGTGTCGAGTCGACCATGTCAACCAGAGAGGTTGATACAGTACAGTACTCTGCCTTCGCATTAGATTCACTGACGGGCGGCATGTCTCCGCATTAATGGCGTATGCCGCCCCCTTACCGTTTGACGTAGCAGGCACTCCAACAGTGTACTCCTCTGCCTTAAAGCTTGGAAGGATGGCCACCTGGAATGGCAGAGGGAGAGGAGTTGACCAATTTCCCATCATGCAAGGACAAAGACCCTTCCTACTCATCAGGGGCATGACAGACAAATCCCCAGGTGGAGAAGGCTATAAATACCATCATTCCAACTTTCTAAAGGTAGGCTCTCATATATACATAAAGCCCATACTCTGCTGCTTTTATCTCGTCCACCCGTATTGACTTGAGTGTCGAAGAGCCTAAGCTGAGGGTTCCTCGGCTAGCCTGACGTTTGCTGGTGATTGCAGGATTCAACCCACCTGAACAAGTATATCGACTAGAGAGGTCGAGTTTTATCCAATCTACTTACTGAGCCAATACACAATGAATCGAACCCTCATCATTTGGTGACATCTGTGGGAAACTCTGAATCTTCTATCAAAAGATAGTGAACACCAGGCGAGCTCCCTCTAGGAGAGAAGAAAATAGGAGGTCCAGCTCCCCTTCCCTTCGACATCATTTGGAACCAAATACTCAAGGATCCAACGCCCAACTTGAGCCTCTGGTCACGTTGACGATGCCACAGTTGATGTAACTCACTAGTGAACAAATTTCGGCACAAATTTCTGCCCAGCTCTCAGCCTCATTGAATCAACACGCCATCAACCAAAGCCGGCGACCAGTGCAACCCCCTAGCATGCGGCCCCAGAGAAAAGATAGCCTGAGGAGAACTCTCAGCGGCCAAAATCCTGAAGGCCCATATCGAGAAGAGAACTGAGCCCAGGCCATTTTCCTAGGGAAATGGCTCGTCCCCCCCATGGGAAGAGGTAGCAGATTCTGTTGACCACGGCGTTCGACCCCTTCGAGCCCCGCAGCGCGATAAGGTCGAGCGCTCAAGATTCCAACCAGGCAGAAATACATCTCAAGCGGATCAGCAGAAATAGGAGGAGGTATCCCACCAAGTACAGCAGCTGAACAGGAGCCTGGACGAGATCTCGAGGAGGAACGTAGAGAGGACTCTCCATCCGGACGGGCAATAGAGATTTCATAGAGAACGAGACTCGCCATTCGTCCAGGAGATTATTGATGAGCGTATTGCTGTCGATGCCAAGATCCAAATCGGAATGCCGAGATATGTCGGCTCAACAGATTCGAATAAACATTTGCTACAATTCACTTGCATATTAATCACAATTTACTCAGCGAGGACCTTGAATGAATCTCGCAAAGTACAACACTACGAACATTCGACCATAAATTTATGCGCGCAAAAGAATAAAGACTATGGTCATTACATATTAAAGAGCATGGCCATTAGCATGAATAATCCAAAGTAAAAACGAAAAAGCATGGTCATTACATATTAAATCATAAAACTATTCGTTTATACACTAGCATGAATAATCCAAAGTTCAAACGCCTCATTGAGGCATGGTCATCACATATTAAAGAGCAAAAATGAACAAAAACTTCAGCTAGAACCGGCACCCTCTTCACCAGCCTCCCGAGCACCCTCCTCATCGACCGACGAGGGCTCCGGCATAACTGCAGAAACAGGCACAGTGGCGGTTGCCGGTTGAGATGAACCAGCAGCATCGATTAGGAATCGCCTGTTGGGAGTAGAAAAATATGCTGCTACGTTGGCCTCTCCCTCATTGACCTCGAAAGCGAAGTCACCAGCGAACTCGAACTCCTGGGCGACAGCCTTCAATTTTTGCGCGACCTCCGCTTGCCTCCTCTGCTCATCTATCAACGAGTCCATGGGGAGAGCCTCTTTCACCATGGTGGCCTCGACACCTGATCCCTCGACCCCACCCCCATCCTCCGGATAAGGCTGTAGCTGATCATCAAGCAAGTGGCTAATGCGGCTCCTATCTTCTGGTCGAAAGCAGTAGCCCAAAAGTTGCAGTTGTTTAACGGCTTTCTCGAAGGAGCTCCGGGCGTCGTCAAGAGCAAACACAACGCTTGCATCTTGGAATGCCGTGCTCAACATAAACTGTTGCACCGCCTCCCGGCGCACCAGTAGCAGTAGGCAATTGAACTCAGCCCTCACCTCGTCCAAAGTGGCATTCCGACCCGCTTATCGACCAGAGTTCCAAGCGACCTACCCGTCTAACTACAACTTTTCGACCAGCATATCCTTTTTTATCCTCTCTTGACGGCCACGATCAGCTGCTCATCCTTCAGCTGGAGCTCTTTGCCCAGCTCCTTGACCTGTTTTTCCAGCTCATTGACTCTCATCTGCGAAGAGTCAAGTTGGGCCTTCAGAGTCTCAGTGTCCCCACCAGCCTCCAGCTGCTCCCGATCTGCCAGGGCCAGCTCCGACCTCCGATCAAAGTTATACCGCAGCTGGCTGACCTGAAAGATAATACTATTAGATACTCAATTAACGTGTAATGATATAATAATAAGCAAGGAAGCTTTACCATGTTGGCATGATATGCCAACGCCCGAAGAGCTGCATCCTGGCTTAGCCCCATAATCTTCCTTTGGTTAGCCACGAACTAACCTGCTAGCAACACTTTCAGAGGGGCAGCTCTCATCGCCCCAAGGTCTCCATAGAAAGGGAGTTATGCACGGACATGCCTGATTCAGTCCCAAACCGAGGAGAAGGCAGCTTCGGCAAATTGAACAGCAATTCATCCCCATAAGCTTCGAAGAGATCGTCTTCGGTCAGCGAACTCGACCCTATTGTTTTCCCTTTCTCCTTGTCAGCAGCAGCTCTCTTCGAGGCAGGTCCTGCATGCTCCATCATCGCCCTCTTCCCCCGACCCGCGGGGATGCCTCCTGCAGTCACAATTGCTCAACCTAGTGATGGTGTCGGAGATGGGGTGGGCACCGCGACCTCCTGGCGGGGCGCCTCGATCGTTGCGGCTGCTCGTCGAGCCGCAGTACCTTGTCGACGCTATTGGTTTCTTTCTGCCCGCGCCAAAGCCTCCGCTCTCGACCTTTTTATGACTTCTGCACAATCTGTCGCACAGCAAAATAACAGAGGTCAAAATCGACAGCAACAATGAAAAAGTAACAAATTAAAGGAAGCACTATCTACCTAGTCGATCATTTGCAGGCAAACCTAGTGGAGCTGGCAATAACCCAACCAACACCAAATGCCTCTCCTCATTAAAAATCGAGGCCTCCATCTGGCCAAACTCGACCAGGTCCCGAACGAAGGTGTTGGGCCAAGTCGAGGTAAGGTTACCTGGCATTTCGATATGCTCCATTCACCAACCTCGACGGATATTGAAACCCCTAGCCACTCAAATGAACAGGTATCATTTTTTCTACTCTTACCCATATGAGGAAGCAGGGGCTACGAGGAACTTACGTCGAGGTCGAGCAGTTAAATAATAGAAGCCCGACTCATCGGCGCTACCCGACTTGCGGGACATTAGCAGGTGAAAAAGGTTTGAAAAGTTTTCGAAACTGGCAAGCTGATTGAACAGATGTATTAAAACAACGAAACTACAGATGGTGGAAAAATAGTTGGGCAACAGTTGAGTTATGCACACTTGAAGGCCCCTAAGCAGGTTAATCATGGTACCACTCAGGGGGAACCTAAGACCACATCTAAATGCATCTTCGAAAATAGTTATGCAACCTAGAGGAAAACGATGCATTCGACCAGTCTCACCGGGAGTTAGAAGTTCGTATTCAGTCGGAATATGGTATAACTGCCTAAGATGCCTCAAGTTGACAGGGTTTATAGTGGACACAATCTCGCTGTAATGATTTGGTGTAAATAGTCAACCACACGAGGGAGGAATCTGGCTTGACCCAGCTTCATCCCCCCCGCGGTTGTTACTCGTGCTGCTGGAGCTCGAGCTGCTGGAACTAGAATCGTCACTCGACGACTCACTGGACTCCCCAAAAACATATCTAGGCCTATCAAATTGGGTGGCCTCACTATCCCCTCCTCGACTACCCTCAGAACTTGATAAACCCAACATGATGGTAAAAATCTAAAGGGCAGAAAGTAGAAATGAATGAGCACTTACTGAGTCGAAGAGCTAACAACAGAAAATCTTGAATGCAAGAACGTTTGGATAAGTGGTCGACCAGAAGCTAATGCAGTAAAAGTAAAAATGGCTGGTTTTACCGTGGGTATTTCTAGGGGTACAAACGCGGGAATCCAAGCGCCTGTAATAATGCAAGTAACCGCCACGTCGCCCCACGCGCGCCACGATGTAACCGCTCAATAAATGCGCCAAACCCTGGTCGACTTTCGAAAAACCCTAGTCGATTCTTAAATTTGGCCCTCGAGCTACTTCCCAATACTTCTCGTCAAATCTTCGTTCAGCCTTGGGAAGTGGGGGGACTCATGATACGGGGTGGCCCAAGTAGCTCGGCCTAAACCAAGCTGGCCCAAAGATGCAGCGCCAAACTCAGTCTTTGCATCGGAGGCCCATAGGCGCAATCAACCTCGGTCGATCTCTTTCTCGACCCGTGCCTCTGACCTATTTCCCAGAACGGTGTCGGGTCGACTATGTCGACCAGAGAGGTCAATACAGTACAGTACTCTACCTCCGTATTAAATGCATGACGGGCGACATGCCTCCGCATTAATGGCGCATGCCGCCCCTTTACCGTCTGACGCAACAGGTGCTCCAACAGTGTACTCCTCTACCTTAAAGCCTGGAAGGATGGCCACCTGGAATGGCAAAGGGAGGGGAGTTGACCAATTGCCCCTTATGCAAGGACAAAGACCCTCCCTACTTGTTGGGGGCATGACAGACAAATCCCCAGGTGGAGAAGGCTATAAATACCCCCATTTCAACCTTCTAAAGGTAGGCTCTCATATATACATAAAGCCCATACTCTGCTGCTTTTATCTCGTCGACCCGTATTGACTTGAGCATCGGAGGGCCTAAGCCGAGGGCTCCTCAGCTAGCCTGACGTTTGATGGTGATTGCAGGATTCAACCCACCTGAACAAATATATCGACCAGAGAGGTCGAGTTTCATCCAATCTACTAACTGAACCAATACACAACGAATCGAACCCTCATTAATATGCAATTATGTAAGTATAAATATACACAATTTGAACTCTTCTTAAAAAGTTTTTTACTACTTCATCAGTTTATATTTTTTAAATCAATCTTGATCTATTTGAAAAAATTATGAGATGGTAGTATCAATAGAACAATACACCCATTAATTTTTTAAGTTTATAATTTAAGTCATCAAAATATATAGAACTTTATTTTTTTATTTTCTTTAAATTTCAATATGTTTGAAAGGTTAACAACTTCTTTTGTTATTCACTTTTTTTTACTATTTGTGCCATATATTAATATATAAAGATCTAACTATATATATATACAAAAAATTTTTGCTAATAAACATAATAATTCATTTTGTCCATTTTTTACATTCTAATTTAATCATCATATCTCTCATTCATTACTATTTTAAAATAATTTTGAATTTATACTTATTTTATTATTCTATTATTATTATTTTTAACTATCATTAGTGATGTCACACTCTTTTTTCTTCGCTCGATAACTATGTAATGAATCAAAGTAAAATGTTCATCTTATTAACTTGTGCTCTAATATCAATTTTAGTTTTATAATTATTTTATAGATTTATTTTGATTATTTAATTTCTCTCTCTCTTTTTTTTCAATCATTACTATCACAGTTTTGACTTGACTTGGTTGATCTTTAAACAAAATTAAAACAACATAATATTCTTTTAATTTTTTTGTATACTATTATCTAATTCTTAATATTTTAAGTTTAAAATTAATATATAGTTATCGTCTTTTTAGTTTAGGGTAGTCTTTCTAACAACTCTTATTAATCTTGTGCTTTATAATTCTCATATATTTTTATTTTCTAATGCAACTATCTTTTAGTTTTTTGTTGCATAATATTTTTTTCTTTCTTTTTGTTTTTTGATAAATTATAGTCTTGCTCATAGAATTTTATTTTTAGAAGTTGTGAATTGTTTTAATTTCTTACTGAATAATTTTAAGGTTCTTTTTCCATGACATCATGTATGTAAGATTTCATATTCTTTGATGTCTTTACATGTTCAAGCTTTTACATGCTAAATTTTGATATGTTGGAGTAATATCTAATTTTATTCATTACTTGCCATTGTTTACAATATTTTTATTTTTATATTATTTATTAATTGTGTCTATAATTTATAATAACATTAATATGTAGTATTTTAAAAAAATTCATGCATAGCAGGGGCACGATTCTAGATTGATAATATTTCATAATCTTTATCTGATAGAGGATTTGATATTATTTATATGATATTATATACATTGATGAGATAATATCAAAGATGCTTAGATGTATTAAAACTCTTATGCTTTATATACCTAAGTATAATTTAAAGAATGAAAACACATCCATGTCTCAAATAACTCTCATTCAATCATCCAATTTCACATCTTGAAGAAGAGAAATTACCAAGTATCTCCATAAGAATTTTTTTATATAAGTAAAGAAAAAGATATTGCTATTTAGTTATATTCTTCCGTTGATATTTGTTGTTGAGGTTTTAATATATGTTTTGTTTGTTATATGAAATTAATTGACTTTAGGTATTAATATGATTCATGTGCAGGATAAAGGGGAATACTGAGAAGGGAATAGAATCAAGAAAAACATTGAGTATTTGTCATAAGGTTAGTTCTTTTTTTATTATTATTTAAACATATTACCTTTTGAATATTTAATTTATGAGCTTTGTGGAGTAGATAAATTTACTCAATTATAATAATATTTTATTTTATTAATTAAACATCATATTCAGTTATGTTCGTCTATTTTTTGATTATTCACTTTATTGTAATAATAAAAAAGTATTTAAATATTAATATATGTAAATGAATGGGAAATTATTTGTGTATATATATCAATGAAACTTGGTGATTCTAATTAAATTTTGATAAAGATATATATTTGAGTATATAGTGACTAAGGATGGTGAGCAGTAGCAAGTAGACGGATTTTTTTTTATTCTTAGAACTAATTTTAAGCATACTTTATTATTTAATTATTTATTTAAAAAATTTGAATTTTTTTATTTATATTTTGAATATATTAAGTTAACTTTAAATATAATTATAACTAGCATTAGGCCAGTAGCGATGCTTCAAAAATAATTTTAATATTGAAAAAAAATTATTTCAAAATTATATATTCAATATCAAGATTATTTTAAAATTATTTCAATATTAAAATTATTTTTAGTGCATCGCACCGAGTACATGCTATTGATTTATTATTTAGAAAATATATCAATACTTTATTTACTTGCTTGAATTACTAATTTGGATTGTAACTTATGATAAGTGTAAAATATTAATTTTATCCCCAATCTTCTTCTAATAATTAAACTACCTTCATTGAGTTATATATAGGGATAATTTCATCATTTGATATATTAATCCCGTGCTTTTAATATTAGGATTATCAATTACACCAAGGGGGTGTGATACATAATCCCAACACTTTAAGATAAGATACTGGATTTTTTATTAATCAAGAGCTTTAATTATGCTAATTAAATATTTAATTACATTGAATTATATATCTATCATGCACAATCATGCCAAGCAAACAAGCCCCAAAGATTAAACTATTAATGTGGGCTGTCTACTTTGGCCCACCGGTACCAACTTGCTGGGCTATAGTTTATTTTGTCTGTACTACACTATTTTACGGTATTCTGAAAATCACAAGATGTGAGGTACATTCAGCTTCTGGCTCTGTAAGGAAAAAATTGCACTAAATATGAATTGAAAGTATTCTTATATTATTTTTCCTATGTATTTTAAACTTTGGAGTGAAAACATTAATGCCAGCATTTGGAGTGAAAACATTTAATATATAAATTGTATTTATGCTATGTAATATTTAATGAAAAATATGTTATTTAAGAAACTTTTAATATTTATTTAAAAACTAAAGGGCTAGTTTCTTCGATTTTTAAGTTATCTCATGATTATTTATTATGTGATAATTTGTATAATTATTTATCATTGCGTTATAGTTTTGTTTGTATGATTATTTTTATATGGATCCACATGATTGTTTGTTGTTGTGTTTGGCTCAATATTAAAGCATTTTGATTATACCTAGGGCTCATTTGCTATGAATGATATGATTAGAAGTGATCTACATTTTAAGCCCATTAAGATAGAATATTTTAATTTTATATTTACTTGGTAAGATTAGTATATAAATAAATTAAAATATAATATATAAATTTACTATCATATCCTTTATATTTTTTGATAAGTTTTTCATAATTTTATCATTCTTTCTCATTCTTAGGAATAGGGTTTACCTAGAAATAAGATAAAAAATAGGTTTTATTTGATCTTTGTAATTCTTATCATACGAAATCATTCATTCCTCCATTTGATCTCTTTTTCAAAAGCAACAATAAATAATGTTGTGCCTAAAATTTATCAATTGAAACAAATATTAAAAGAAACTTGATTAGGCATATATCACACCCAATCAAGCCAAGCAAACATGACCCTAGTAAATTATATTTTTGTTCCTTACTCAAATATAAAATCCATAATTTCAAATATTAAAGGGTAAATAAATAATTTCAACACAAGGAGTAGACCTATTGATAAATAATCCCATGGGAAATGGTAGATTAACTTATTATGAGAATTGCACATATAAACACGGGCTTTTAGTATTCGTGCGGGCCTGAGTATATTTCAACCAATAGAATAATAAGGTAGGACAAAAATACTTTTCCCCACCTTTTTAGCCTTACCAAACTAACCCAAAGAGTTGCATCGAAATAATTTGTAACTACGAATTGCATGTCATATAAATAAACTAAAAGATCCTAGTGGTTTATAAAACACTAATTACTATTAAATTGTTATTTCTAAGTTGTATCATCATTTTCAATCAAATAGTATAGTGATACATATAAAATAATATTTGAATAGTAAAAATAAAAACAACGGTGACACATATAAAGCATCAAGCAAGCGGTATTTTTGTTCCTTAATATTTGCTTGCAGAAACATCCGATCTATATGTTGTTTGGCTGACTTTTTTATTTCCTTTCCTTTTATTCTTCTCATCTTGATCTTTTGCTTCGAATCAATTCAAGACCATCAGAGATAGGGTTGGCGGTGGTTAGCTAGAAAAGGCAGAGAAGAGAGCCTTTTTTATATATTTTTATTTAAATTATAAATTATAATATATTTGCATATATTAAACATCAAATATTTTCTATCCCGATAAACTGCCAATTGATGTATTTGCTTGCAGAAACATCCGATCTATATGTTGTTTGGCTGACTTTTTTATTTCCTTTCCTTTTATTCTTCTCATCTTGATCTTTTGCTTCGAATCAATTCAAGACCATCAGAGATAGGGTTGGCGGTGGTTAGCTAGAAAAGGCAGAGAAGAGAGCCTTTTTTATATATTTTTATTTAAATTATAAATTATAATATATTTGCATATATTAAACATCAAATATTTTCTATCCCGATAAACTGCCAATTGATGTACAACATATATTAAAAGAAAACATATGCAAAGAAGCAGCAAAGAACATCAATATGATAGTTCAAAATATTGTAAAAGAAGCATATTATCTAAGCGTTTGAGCTGCTATATTATCGACCGTCCAGCACAGTGATAGTAAGCTCATTGATAGAGTATCCAACTTGGCTTGTGGCCTGAGTCCCGATCTGTAAACTATTCCACTTCTCGGCAAAGACTGGCTGCTTTGGTGCTGGCAAATCCACAATATCATGACTGAGCATTGAGAGAACAGTTTGAATGATTGGTCTATCTTTAGGAAATTCTTGAACGCACAATAAAGCAATTTGAATGCATCTGACTATATCTGTCTGGAAGTCTAAACTCGCAATAGTTTCATCAGCAAAAGCCAAACCATTGTCTTCACTCCATAATTTCCATGCCTAAAATGTTATAAAGCATCAACATTAATTGATATTCACTATGACCGATAAAATTAATATAGCATAATAATATTGCCAAAAATTACCAAGATAATGACAAAGGGCTTACACATCCTAAAAGGCTCAATGACCATTCATGATTGTAATAGTGCGTGTTCTTTTTTCCTTTTATTATCTCTAACATCAGCACACCAAAGCTATAAACATCAGATTTTTCTGAAAATCTGCCTTCCATTGCGTATTCGGGTGCCATGTATCCACTGCAAAATCATAATATTAGTATAACATACTAATGGACAACACATTATGATTGGTTTTATTAATTCAAATTGTTATTCGAAAGTTACTTACTATGTTCCTACGACTCTTGCAGTATTGCCATGATCTTCATTGCATCCAAATATTCTTGCCATGCCAAAATCAGAGATTTTTGGGTTCCAATCTTCATCAAGCAACACATTACTGGGCTTGAGGTCTCGATGAATTGTCCTAAGTCTGGAGTCTCTGTGAAGGTATAGTAGGCCTCGGCCAATGCCTTCAATAATACTAAGACGTTTCTTCCAATTTAAAATCTTTTGTGACGAATGTGTAGAATCTAGAAAAAATAAATAATAGTAAAATTTATAGAGTATAATGATGAAATTAAAACTCTGCAGCAGAAAATGCTGTAAATGCATAGAAAAGACTAAGTTTGAATTTTGATCTTGGACTGACCAAAGAGACAAACGTCCAAGCTTTTATTTGGCATGTATTCATATATCAGCATCCTCTCTTCTTTCTCTACACAGCATCCCAGCAGCCTGACCAGATTCCTGTGTTGGAGTTTGGAAATCACAATAACTTCATTCATGAATTCTTTCATTCCTTGTCCAGAAGCCGCTGAAAGCCTCTTTACAGCAATTTCTTTCCCATTTCCCAGATTTCCCTGCCAATAGAAAACGTGATTTCACCAATTGTTATCCATGAAATGAAAGATGCTGTACTGGATCCAGAAAAGTAGAAAGGATTTTACCTTGTAAACAGGACCAAAACCACCTTTCCCAAGAAGATTGTTTTCGTGAAATTGATCCGTTGCATTTGCAAGTGTCTCAAAAGTGAATAATGGCAACTCTTCAATCTTAACTTTCTCCGATTCATCTTTTAGTACAATCGCAGTTGAATCAGAAGAAAATGTTTGTCCTACTTCGAAAAAATTTTGTTCTTTTTTTTCTGTTTTCTCTCCTGATTTCAGAAGGAAAAATGTATGACTGACAAGTGAATATGCTTGCAACATCGAAGTAATTAGTCCATGGACGGCCAATCTTACCTTTTCTCTGAAACATCCAGCACCAAGCAATGAAGACGAAAACAGACAGGCAAAAAACAGCCACGACTACTGCAATTATGATATAAAGCTTTCTGTCTTTGCGGTTATCTGAAAGAAAAGAAAAGAAAAACATGAGTCATTTGAATTTAGTTAACATAGGTTAATTAAGAAGTACTCTGTAGGCTTGTATTCATCACCACTAACTCCTCATACATTCTAATTAGTGCTTGGAATAGTGAATCTACGAAAGTATCATCTGGATTAATAGTTTTCACTCAACTGCTAAACAATAAGCAGACCATGTAAGATTATATTGCAAAGTTGTCAAAGAAATTACCCAATTCTGAAGCTGACAGACGAATGTAAAGATCAGAACCAACACCATCGAACTGCTGAACATCAACCAAACTGTTGCTCCAAAACATACAACCGATGTTAGGATCACGTGCATAAGCAATGCAAGAACAATTCGCCAAACATCTCCTCCTACATTCATCTGGCTGGCTAGACAAAAACTGTTCAGCAAAGTCCGGAACCTTCATAAACGGCAGCCTCAAAAATCCATCTCCATTTCCTCCAGCACCAGCTGTTTTATTGCTTTGATCGCACTGCAATTGCTTTCTCCTCCGACACCCACTTGTCCAGTTCCCTCTCTCCCATTCCTCTGTATTTGTGGGCTCAAACCCTCTCAAACAAGAACAGATAGGTGAATCCTTGGCATTACAGCTTCCGAGCGGCCCACACGTCCCATAAACATCACATTCGTTTTCAGGAGCCGACCATATAATATCCCACTCCTGATCATTCCACACTGTTTGCACTAAGCTTCCCGAAGAATTCAGGGCGATCTTCATCAGGAACTTCTCCTCCGGCGCCGTGATGTAGACCGTGCCGGCACGATCGTTCACCACACTGAATTGATCGAGGTATGGTCCATACATTCCCTGTATCCCGATAAAAATCTGCCCATTCCACGGGCCGCTCCTCCAGTGCGGGTGGCCGTTATTCCAGGTGAACATTTGTGGGATATTCAAAGCTTCTAGCCCCGCAGTGAAGCTTCCTACTTCAGGGTCGGAGGCACTTTTCCAAGCGGATGCAAGAATCTTCTTGCTTGTATTTATGTTGTCGATTACCCTCATAGTCGGCAGGAAAACATCGGTAGGATGTGAAAACGACTCCCATATTGTGGTTCCAGTTGCATTGTCCCGCAGAACCAGATTTCCGTTGTCCTGAATTTGAACACTGGTATCCATCGGAGAAGTTGTGGCATTGGTCGACCAGACAGTTTGATTTTTTCCATTGATCAGTAAAAGATTGCCGTCTTTGGATATAGTTACAGTGCCGGAAGAATCATTGAGGGGTTTATCTCTGTTGGCGACCCATACCACAGTTTTTTCAGAAACAGTGTAAAAGACACCCAAGTAGCGGCGGTTGGTGGTGTTTTCAGGGGAAAAGAATCCCAGTTTGAAGACCTGCCGGCGGGATACTATGGTATCGGGATCTTTGATAAATAAATCCGATGAGATTGTGTCTGTTTCTAAGCAAAAACAAGGTACGCAAGTAACAAAGAAAATTAACTGGAGAATAAAAAATGGGACGATTTTGGCATTCATTTTATGGTTAATTGATCAGAGAGTGTTGATGGGAAGAATGGAGTCAGGCTTTTGGGCTTCAGTGTATTTTGAGTATTTTTAACTCAGTTGGTGGAAAATGATGGTCAACTCAAGTCCACACTAAATGTTAAAATTTAAAACCCACCCTTGCCTTACGTCAACGCTTGTTGTCTTTTTCTTTATTTTCTCCAATTGGGGCCACCGGAAGAATGTCAGAAAGTCAAAAATTCTGTAAATTTTTTCTTGAAGGATGTTTGGGTAAAGTTTATTTTAAACATATTATAAGCTCCTATATTTTATAAAATATTTTTTGAGTTTATAAAATATTAGATCTTATTTTTAAAATAAGTTGTTGAAATATTTGAATAAAATAAGATTTTGGAACATATAATATGTTAATAATAGCAATTTTGTAATTAAAATAATTAAAAATAAAAGAACTTGTTAAAATCTTAAAAATAAGTTAGGGTCTCCTTACTTTTTTTAAAAGAGCTTATAAGCTCATAACATCTTATTTTAGGATCTTATAAGTTTTTTTTGTTAAAAAATTATCAAACACTTTTTATCAACTTATAAGCTCTTAAACATCTTATAAGATGTTTTGAGAAGCTTATAAGCTCATCCAAGCATCTTCTTGGTCTTTATTCTTAAACAATTATATTGCTTACTTTAATCACAAAATTAATAAGCCTTCACACTCCTGACAATATCCTATTTGTTTTTCATTTGAATAAATGAATCGTAGGCCACACAAAATGGACTTAAACCTATTGAATAGGCAAGTTTCTCGCTGAGCCTGGGCTTCAAGCCCAATAACTTCCGCCAGGATTAATTCTTTCTTTTGTTCGATTTGTGATTGTCCAACTGTTTTGCGGGTCGAACCCAATCAGCACTCTAGACACAGTATTACTGTGGGCTGCTACTCTGGCCCACACCTACCGACCTTGTGGGCTTTAGCTTTCTTCTTCTTTTCTTTTTGTTTTTCCTTTTTTCTTTTTTCCTTTTAAATAAATAATAATATCTACCTCACACTACAAGAAAATTCACATTTAGTAGCATTAATTTGGTGACATTTTATAATATAATGATGTTATGGTAATAGTTATAAAAGAATGCCACTATAATTTAATATTTGGTGGCAGTTAATTATTAAATGACAAACAAAATAGTGACATTTAATTAAAATGACAAGATAAATGTATTTGAAAGGCATTAAGCTAGTATCACTAATTTTTTTAAGAAAAATGCCAATAATAAGTAGTTATAGTGTCGTTTGAAAAAAGATGTTATAAAGTATTTAGTGACACTGAGTTAGTGGCATTTATAGTGTATGACACGCAAAAATAAAATAGTGATAGTCATACAAAATATCACAGTAATAAAATATTTAGTGGTATTTGATTATTAAATTACATATAAAATTGCGGCATTTGATAAAAATTCCAACAAAAATATAATTTGAAGGCATTTAACTAGTGCCACTAATTTTTCTTAAAAACATGTCACTCATATTTATTTATGGTGGCACCTTAAAAAATGCCACAAAATATTTAGTAGCACTAACTTAGTGATATTGTGGCACCCCACTCGAGATATAGCCCAAACGCTGGAATGCCAACCAGTTCAATCCTATAGCATGTGACATCAAATCCAATAAGCCCATAAGTTTTTTTCACAAATCCCTAATAAACTACAATGGTCATCAATTCAAAGTATGCTTCGAACTTAATACAATAATATCAGAGTGCTTTAATTCATCCTAATAACCCAGCATTATTCAAAACCAAGATATCAACACAAGCAACACAATTCATACATGCCAAAAGTCTTTCATTCATCATAACCTATTACAACATCTCTAATACCAAAATATAATTAACGGTGAAATCATATATAACCATATATTCACCCAAACACTATTACAGATCATTTAGTCAAAACCTACCATCAGTCCTCATCTCCTGTCTCATACCTGTCTGAAAAGGCAATAAAGAGCCGAGGGTGAGTCATAAGGACTCAGTGAGGAATAAGGCAAAATAATAGATAGGCTGTGGAGTCAATACTCAAGGGTGAAGCTCACTAACATGAAATTATGGAAGAACAATAATGTGCTAGAATGAAAGAAAAGGACAAACTTCAAATGACTATCAAAGGCTAGGACGGGATGCTGTAACCATCAGCTCAAAAGGCCGGAGATCATCTTAACTGATTCTATTCGGGAGGTATAGAACATCTCAATCGGTCATAGTTCGGGAGGAAATATAGACGGCTCATTTGGCCCAAGAGATCAGCCCGATCTAGACCAAGAATACAACACCATTCTTATTTCTCCTTGAGTGGAGTACAAGTAAGAGTAAACAAATCTAAGCTTAACATGCAATTCAAGTAATCTAAGCAAAACATGTATTTAAGATTTTCCTTATTCCTCAATTAGGCTTACGGCTTATCCCAGTTACACAACAAGGATTAATGTCCCATTATTTGAACTAAGAGTTTAGGGCTTACGGCTTATCCATGCACTTAGCAAGGATTAACATCCCATCATTTCCAAGATTCTGGGCTTACGGCTTATCCGTGCACTCAGTAAGGATTAACGTCCCGTTATGTCAAGGGCTCTAGGCTTGTGGCTTATCCATGCACTCATCAAGGATTAACGTCCCGTTATGTCAAGGGCTTTGGTCTTACAGCTTATCTACGCACTCAGCAAGGATTAACATCCCGTTATTAACATGTTTTCCCCATATACAAAACTCTATCTATTGGTAAAATCAATACTTATTTGGCGACAAGGCTACATATACGTTGTATAGAATATATCAAGTTTGTGATCAGAACGGTTTCAAAACCACAAGCTACTTCGGCATACAATTCAATTTCATATGGAATTTACAAATTCATAGTACTTTACAGAATTCAATTGAAAATAGTCATTTTCAAGATAAACAGATAAAATACCAATCAGTTTCAAATCAAGAGAACCTCATGGGGTTCGATAATCAATAATGGTAATCAGGATAGATATCAAATAAGTAGAACCTAATGGGTTCAACGATAGATATGGAATAAGCTCCTACAAATTAAGGACTAATTGGCAGATCCCTCACAGGGCTAACAATAATTACGAGAGTATAGTAATTAAGTCAATACCAACCCTCACAGGGGTTTATCAAGAAAATCGATAAGTACAAGAGGTGCCAGATTAGTGGATCCTCACCTCAACTTTTACGAAAAAAGGCTATCCTTGCCTTATGGTTCATCAGATCCCAGCTTCTTGTCACCTAGCCAAAAGAATGAGCTTATCATCAAAACACTCGTTTTGACTCTATAATCATAATAATACGAATAGCAGTCTAAAATTGGTCTTTATACAATGGTATTTTAGGGTTTGGTTTTGATCTTATTGAGAGGTGATATATTATCTGCATTGGCAGTACCACAATATTACAAGAATCAAAATCACTCGATAAAATCATATTCCTATTCATAACTATCCTTGTCTCATTACACAAAATTACTTAGAATAGCTCAACTATGTTTTGTAATCCAAAATTTGCCACTTATAGCTTAATTGCATAAAATTAGGATTTTCAACACCTAATTAACCTAACTAACCAAGATTATAATATGATATATCAAAATCTGGGTCCACTAACTTATACAATTATATGCATGCCTCAATTTTCTCAATCAAATCATGTATTCTTTCGTTGGTACAATGTATCGCAGATTTGGAAGGTATATACATACACATACATATACATGCACACAATTTTAAACCCAATTTTGGCTATTACCCAAATATCTTCTTATTGGAGCACCAAAATCATGATCAACTTCTGCGCATGTGCTCACTGCAACGAGACGGAAAAACTGTTCTAGCGCTGCCGGCCGCCATCCGTCGCTGCTAGAGTTGGTCAACACCACCACCACCAGACGCGTCTCAACTCCATGAATCAAATGCCCAGCTTAATTTTTTCGTTTGCTATTGGATTACCGTCTAATTGATCGAAAATCGAATTGGGTCACCTTTTCGTTGCTGCCTACTGCCACGTGTAATTCTCCTTCATCGCTGGCCGGTTCATGAAATTGAAGGCATCGAGATGCTTCTTGAGCTAAACCCGTCACAACCCACCAATCAGACCAAGCTTCAGTTGCTGTAAACTTCGCGACCACCACCTCCGCCGTGGCAGCAACTTCGAGTTAAAATTCTGCCTGCCTCACCGATTGGTTTTAGAAGAAGATGGTACCAACGTGTTCCTCGTGCTGAATTTTAACTTCGAGTTAAAATTCATCCCCAAAACTTTTCCCCAGACTTCAATTAGGTTCGCCTATATTTTTAGACCCTCGCATTAACCCCCAAAACAAATTAGTGCCTTAGATTGACTCCTTTGACCAAAAGATACTTTAATTTGACCCCCCAAAACTTTAAAATATTGCTTGATTAAGTCTTTTCTATTTATGTTTTAATCCCCAAAGCTTTCCAAATAAATAAATTAATTAATTAATAAAATACGCAAAAGTTAATATTAAATAAAGCTTACCAAATTTCAAATTCAGGGGTGTTACAGACATTCGATAATGTAATGACATATAAGAGTAATATAGTGACAATTATTGAAAAATATCACTTTAATGCAATATTTAGTGGCATTTGATTAATAAGTAACAAAAAAATAGTGAATTTGATTGAAAATGCCAACATAAATATATTTGCAAGGCATTTAAGCAGTGCCACTAATTTTTATAAAAATGCTACTCATATTTATTTACGGTCTCATTTATAAAAAGTACTGTAAATTATTTAGTAGCATTAATTTAATGCCATTTTACAATATAATGTTATTTAGTAGTAATTGATTAATAAATGTTATATATAAAAACATAATTTTATTGAAATTACTAACATAACTATATGTTAAAAGCATTTAACTAGCAATACTACTTTTTTTTTCCCTAAAAAAAGGAGAAAAACATAACTCATAATTTAGTTATGGTGTAACATGAAAGAAATATCACACAAAAATAGATAAAGTATACATAGTTATTAATAATTGTAAAATATACAATTTTATAGCTTATCATAATGCATTGATTAAATTAACTACTTAAATATAATTTTATTGTATCAACAAAATTAATCATATTTTTCAAGAAGTATAAAAAACTAAGTTTTTGCCCATTTTTTCTCCTCACCTATAAATTATATTTTTGAATATTTTCTATCTCTAAATTTAATGTCTCAAATTTTTCTAATGTATTATTTAATATAATAATTTCAAGCATATATTTAAATAATTGTGAAAATATGCTTCTAAAGTATAAGAATATAATAATATTTTTGAATATTTATAATGAACATTTGGTGAGTAGCTTGACGGTAAACTCATATCTTTTCAAGTAAAATATAGCATGTTTGAGTCTTATACAGAGCAATTGGAGCATATTGGGGTCTCATAATATGACTATTGGTGGTCGATTAAGATGTCATTCATAGAAATCTTTTTTGCCATTTAATTTAGCATGTTATTTAATTATTTTTTATGTATATTATTATGTCATCTAAAGGAATTTTTTGTGACATTTTAACATCACTAAATGCATTTTTTATGGCATGTTAGCATTTCATCTAAAATTATTTTTTTGACATTTTAACATGTCATTTATTGTACTTTTTGTGGCATATTATCTTGTCATTTAAAGAAATTTTGGTGGCGTTTTAATATGTCACTACATACATTTTTAGTGGCATATTGGCATGCCATTTAAATTTTTCATTAATGACACTTTAGCATGTTATGTAATGTATTTTTTGTGACATTTTAATGTGCCATCTAATATATTTTTTCTTGCATTTTATTAATGTCACAATAGAGGTTAATTAATGACATTTTTATACCTTTAGCTATACTGCTACAAGTGACACTTTTAAAAAATGTTATTAAATATAAAATTGCCACTATAATATTATTTAAGTTGCACTTTCTAATACCACTAAATGCAATTTCTTGTAGTGTCACTACCGTTATGAAAGTATCATTGCACTATTACATACGACAAAAATTCAGTTGTTCTTATATTGTCAAACTTTATGGATTATCAGATACTGAAGTAAGAAATTCTACATGTTTTACTATCCAAATTCTGAAACACATTTTTGCACAGTGCCATGTTAGGGACTTAAAACAAATAGAAAGCTGTGCCTGACTTAATCATGCATTATCCTAAGTAAAATCTAATATTTGCGGACGATTAGATTTCAGAAATTGAGACTAACGAAACTTGCATTGCTTCCTTCAACTTCAAGTCTTTTTACACAATTTTCACCACCGCCATCAGCCTTCCAGCTGCTGCTCTCCGACTTGTCATCTTTGATACTCTCAGATGGGTTGCCTGTGCCACCTTGGACAACCAGCTGTTTCTCTGTGTTAGTGGAGGCTTACTATACACATGGAACTGGTGGGGGTGGACGGAGTGGTGGTGCAACTGGTTTTTAGGCGGCGGAGGTGGTCGTGCTATTGCATGATACATTTCTTGTGGCACTGGTGCTGTGGCGGAACAGAAAGGAGGTGATACTTGGCGGCTGGTGGCCGTGGCGTGTGCTCCATACAACGGTGCCCCACCCTGGGCCGCTGCAGCTGCATATTCTGGTGGTACGCATATGCCACCTAGGACTACTAATTGGGGCGCCGCCGCGACTGTGGCTTGTTGGCTTGGACTGGGGTTCCTTGTGTGGAGTCTGCATTTCTGAGTACACAAGGTTGGTAAATTTGTGTTAGACTTATCGAGGTTATGTCTAGTCTTTGAGGTACGAAAACAAACACATAATGGGGTGCCTGCAAATGGCTTTTAACTTCATCATTTGTCAAACCATCAACCTTCATTAGTTCTTAATTTGTTTTGGGGGCTAACTGCAATGTATCCACTGTGTTTTAAGAAATAGGCATTTTACCACCTTGTGAAAAATAAATATACAAAATATCTTCCCGTGTTTTAAAAAATCATGCACATCATCTCCCACTTCTCATTTGTTGCCCATTTAACATAATTTTAATATGAAAAGACTAATTTACTCTTAATCATTTAATATATTTTCAATTCAATTTAAATTATCTTTTATTATCATTTTCTTTTCTTTTCTTTCTTTCATTCTTTTCTTTTCTTTTTATTTCTCATTTTTCTCTTCTTCCATTATTTCATATATTTCTCATTTTATACATATATATAAATTTATCATTATTTATCATTTCTCATTATTTCATATATTCTTATTTTATACATATAAAAATTTATTTATAAAATTAAAATCACTTTTATTTTTATCTTATCAATTATATTCATCTTTCTTTCTATTAATTCATTCCAAAGTAAATAAAATTTAAATTTCATAAAAATATATAACATATTTTTTATTTATACTTAAATACATATATAGCATAGATATACATATATATAAATTTATCAATAAATTTTAAATAACTTTTATTTATATATTTTTCTTTCTAATCACTACAAAAAAGGGGGTTTTAGTGACTGAATTTTCGGTCACTAATTAGCAACTGATCAATGACCGATTAATGACCAATCTAAATTTTTTTTTTAAATAAAATAGTGACCGCTTAGTGACCGATTAATGACCACATCAATGACCCCCTTGCTTCAGTCTCTAAGTTGGTCACTTTAAATTTTCATCGATCACTAATTCGGTCATTAAAATATAATATATAAAAATATTAAGTACATAAATATGAATTTCAAAATCATACATTAAACTAGTGAATAATGAAATATTGAATTTAAAGTTTTTAAAAATTTTACAATTTAAAATATAAATTATTATGATTAAGTAAAAGTTTAAAATTTAAATATAAAACAAATATATAAAAACAAAATATTAAAAGAAAAGAAAAAGAAAGTAAATTGATTAAACATTTCCCCGCCCACGTAACCCCCCCCCTTCAAAAACATTTCCCCGAATCCCCTGCAGCTTGGTCTCTCCCGCTGCTGTAGCGAACCCTTCTCGGTAAAATTGCTTCCCATTTTTTTTTTTAAATTTCCAGCATACCTCCGCTGCGGCGGCAACGAGTTGGCCTTTGCTGCAACAACTCCTCGAAGGCAGCAGCAGTAGCTGGCCTTACGAAAGCCAGCAGCGGCAGCTCGCTTTGCGAGAGCCAGCAGATTTGCTGTTGGCCTCGCAACTAGAGGCCAGCTGCAGCTGACCTCCGGTCTCAACCGAGGCCAACAACAACTGGCCTTGGTCGGTGGCTCCCACTTTCGGCGAGGAACCACCTGCATTTTCTATTTATTTTTTTTCTGAATTTTTAATTTCTTTTGAATTTTTTTATGGTTATATAATATTTTTATTTAATTGTGCAGGTGTGGAGGTTGAAATTGTGTATATTTTTGGCATTGAAAAAGGTAATTATTTTATTGTGAATTTATAATTATATAAAATGTGTTTTTGAATAACTTATTAGTCAACACTCTAGGTTAAATTGTATGAATTGTGTTTTTTAATTATGTATTGATCAATATTTTTATATGTTGATTTTTTCTTATTGTTCAATTTTTGAAAAACAAAGTGTGGAATTATGTATATGTTTAAGATTTTTCTCCGGCAAGAGATATGATATTTTGATTTTGTTTCTTTGGAATTGTTGTATATATTAATGATTATTATCTTTATTTGATTTTTTAGGAGAATTGTATGTCTATTGTAGCATGTTTATTTGATTTTTTTATTGTTGTTATTTTTGCAAGATTTTATTGTGCTATATATTTAATTGGTATTTTAATAAATTTGTATTGGGAAATTGCCTACTCAGCATTAATTAGGACTAAATATTGGGAATTTTGCAACATTTGTCAAATAGCTCCACATCAGCATCCACCTCATCCAAGATGTCAGCTAAGTGGCTGAAACCCAAAAAAAGAAAAGAAAAAAGAAAAAAAAGGGAAAAACTAATGAAATAATAATAAATAAATAAAAATTGAAAACCACCCCACATCAACCCACCCAACCCCACCCCCACCCCCCAGCCGCTAGGAACATCGGCCGCCATGGCTGGCTGCCGAGCTCTGCGAGTGGCGGAAAATCTTCCCCCTCCCCCACCCCCAGCCGCTGAGGATGCTGGCCGCCTACAAACGCGGCCATGGAAGCCACATCATGGGCGCTGCTCGCAGAGACAACCTCCATGGCTATGTTTGCAGGCGGCCATGGAGGCGCTGCTTGCAGAGGGGCGGCCATGGCAGCAGATAAGAAGAAGGTGGGGAGGGGTGGGTGTTATTTTATAAAATATTTATTTATTAATATATATTATGTATAAATACATAAGTATATTTATATATGTATAATGTATATTATATTATGTCTATTATATTATATATTTATGTATTTATAATGTATTTATATATTTATGTTTATTATATTATATATTTTATATTTATAGTTGTGTATATATACATATATAATATAAATAAAAAAGAATAAATTAGAAAGATGAAAATAAAAAAATTGGTATAAAGGAGATGAAAAAAGATATATAAAAATGTATGAAATAATATATTTAAAAAGAATATATGAAAAAAGGATATATAAAAATATATGTAAAAAGAATAAACAAATAAAAGTTGAATTTTTTTTTAAAATAATGATAAGTAAAAATTACAAAATATTAAGATAATTTCAAATAAATATGACAATTGGGAAAAAAATCGATTTTTCTTTGAAATAACAATATGTGAAAAATTACCAATTTTTAAAATAATTTCAAATAATTGTAGAAATTGACAAAAATAATTGAAATTTTTTTTCTAAAATAATGACATGTGAAAAATTAGGAAATATTTAATTAAGATAATTCTAAATAATATTTAATTTCTTTTTATTCATTTCAAATTTATATATTATATACATATATACATTTATCTAAAACATATATATACATATATATATAAATTATATACCCCTAGCACCCCCACGGCACCCCACCCCCCACACCTTAACAGGCTGCCATGGCAGCCTTCCGTTTTTTTTTTTTTTTTTTTTCCTTTTCGCTTTCGTTTCCGCTGGCGGCCCGAGCTGCCATGGCCATCGGCTATGCTGCCGGCAGCCATGGCAGCTAGTGGCGTTGGGGTGGGGGGATTTGTGGGCTTCGTTGTGGGGTGGGGGTGGGGGAGATGAATATAAAAAATATATGTTTAGATTATATATATTATACATATGTATATATTATACATTTTTCTTTTTTTTTTTTAGCAAATTTGCTGATGTGGCTGCTGAGGTGGACGCTGATGTGGCGCAAGGTGACATGTGTCATAAAATCCCCAAAATTAGGTCCAATTGAAAATTGACTGGTCAATTTTTGGGCCCAATTAAAAATTCTTCAACTCGATAGACTAAAATTGTAAAAAAATAGACTAAATGTGCTAACTCCATATCAAAATGAAGTGAAATCGAAAGAGCGTATAGTTGGTTGACTAAAATTGCAATTTCCCCGGTTCAACAAAATGTAGTGGTCTTTGAGTTAGTTAGGTGATATATATTTGTCTGATCTGATATCCCAGTATTTAAGGCAATTAGTGGAAATTGAAGGTCAACTCAAGTCCCGGTCGACTAAATGCTAACGCCATCATATCATTGGATTGTGGGTTTCTCTTCTCAATTATTTGTCTTGAAGTAAAACGATTCGCATGACTCTCAAGTCCCACCACTTGCTCACCTTCCCACTTGTCTTTTTCTTTCGTTTTTCTCCATTTACGGGCCACTTGAGGGCGCCGATAGACCTTCGCGAAAAGAACTACTGACTTTACGCGTGGTTCAGTGCGAAATTTTTTTCCAGTCATCATTATTGTGATTGTTTTCATATGTTTTTTTTGGTGATACTCGAGGAAGTGTTTACACCAATTCCAGTCGTTGTTTTATGTTATCTAGTGAAAAATAGAAATAATCTTTTATACTCAAAACCATGGCAAGTTTATTGAGGTTTCTTATTTTCTAAACTGACTCCTTGCATTTATTAGGACCCTTCTATGCCCGATTGACAATGCTCCGATCTCCGCCTCATCTCGACAGAAAAAACATTCTAACCCTTCAAGTTATCTATGATACAATTTTATTTATTATGCAGCAGTTTCTTTAAGACTATAAAGTCATAAAGTCATGACCCATAAATATGATTCAAGATATTGCTGCATAGAATATTTTCATTTTTGTAAAGAAATATATTTTATAACAGAAATCAATTACATCCATTTTGTGATTAAGACCTAAATTTGACAATATAGGGAAAATACTTTCCAAATTATTAGGTTCTGTTCAATTTAAATGAAAACTCTAATTTGCAATGGCACGATCGAGCGATTGAATTTGCTCATCTAGAAATATGATTAATTTTTTATTATTTTATTGTTCATACAGGCAACTTCTAGGAAAGCTTCACGAAACTTGACACCATCAAGAATGGCAGAAGATGACAATCATTAAAACGCGTGGTTACAATTTTTGACAAAATATGTGCAAGATAAGGATGTGCCAAAGATTATAAAATTAAGGAGAGACCCCGTTGGGAATATAAGTGACGACTTTAGAGGAAATTTCCATAAAGGAGGGCGGAATTCTGGTGAATAACTAGAGCTCAAGCAAGGGAGGAGGAATAACTAATTTGTTGTGTAACAAACTAATTATTTTAAATATGAAAAGAAAAATATTTGTTATTTGACATCTAGGATAATATAAAAATTTATTTCAAATTTGTAGAAAAAAAAATAGTTCAAAATTATGAAACAAATATTTTGCAGATTCATAAATGTATAATACAAACCTTAAAAAAAATATCCAGGAGCAAAATTAAATAAGAGTTATTTTGACTTTATGTTTTATTGGTATTTTGCTTTAACTTATTTTACTTTATATCTATCATTATATTATTTAAATTATAGCTATGATCGAACTTAGAAATAACATTTTTTGAGAAAAACTAATATTGTTAATAATTATTAAATTTTTATTTCCTATTTGTATGATATTCAATAATTTTTACATAATTGATATAGATTTATTGAATATTCTTCAAGTATTATATTGATCTGAATTCTGATTGAGTTTTGAGGGACCTTGGATGCGCCTGATTCCTGATTGAGCTAACTCCCAGTTGGAATTTACTGGTTTTGTTTTGTAACATATAAAGGAGGATTTTGCTGGATTACGGCTCCTGCAACTTTTTAACTATTTTTGCAGGTTTGTGAAAATCTGAAACCCAACCTGATGTCGCAAGAAATGACAACCAATATATTTGTCAATGGTCGAGAGGTCGACTAAAGATGGGAGTTCGGGTGATCGTTTTCTGGATTGAAGGATGTAACTGGGTCGAGGTGTACAGGTCGTTAGGTAGGAAAGTATATGGTATCGGTACACGTTCGATATTGCCCAACAGTTCAGCTGGCAGGGTACTATTGGGTCCAGGTGTCCATCTTCTTGATCGTACAGGTGGTTGCCTCGGATGGTTGGGATCCATCCGGGTCATGGACCCGAGTCGAGTGGTCAGGTCGACCCATCTAAAAAGACACGGACCCTGGGGCCATTTTGGGATTTTAAGTAAGTGTGAGGACATTTCTGTCTTTCAATAATTCTTCCTTATCATTTTTCCCCCCAACTCTTTTATTTATGACAGAGGTAGTAATAAATGAAAGAGTTGATCCATGTCGTTGATCTCAAAGGTCATCCTCTGCTGGCCGTCAGATCTTTTCACGTGTTTCAAGGGTCTACCCCTTATAAATAGATAACCCCAATCCTCTTTCCTTCCTTCATTTCGCCACTTGCACATCGCTCCATTAGATCGCAAAACCCGACCTTTCAAACGAGAGGTTTTTCCACTTTACATAAGAGTAGACTACTCGACCCACGTACCTGTAGACCTGTCTTCCATCCGACAACAAAATTTAGCAAGTAGGTGTCTATTTACAGCCTATTGGTTTTGCTTTTCGCGTCATTATTTGTTTTTATTGCTGCTATTATTATTTTCATTGATTGCTCGATCTGTTCCATGGCTGAAAGTTCTCAACCCCCTTTTTCGCCTTCTCCATCTTCTCCCCCCTCTCCGAGGGTGAGTGCAAGCGGAGACACAAGCACCTCATCTTCTTCTTCCTCTTCGTCCTCAAGTTTCGACCAGAGCGATCGTGATATCGAGACGTCGCGGCCATTCTTGTTGATCCCAACGATGGAAGCGATCCCCTTAATGCTCTTAGCAAAATAGGTCCTAAAGTTTTTGCTTCTCTTCGTAGCAAATTCTTTATTTCGAATAGCTATAAAATAATAATGCCTCAAGTTGGGCAAAAAATGTATCAACCTTCCCCGAATTGTTTAGCTTTCCACTTACCTGTCCTAGAGGTAGGGTTGAGATTTCCGATATCCGAACCTCTAGCGCACATCATTAGGACCTTGGGTGTCTGTCCAACCCAATTAGTACCCAACTCTATTCGCAATATCTTAGGCTTCATTATCATCATGCGATACTTTAATGTTGAACCTTCTTTTGTAAATTTTTGGTACCTTTTCCACGCCAATCCTTCAACCTGCTCGGGAGATAGGGGCTTTTACTATGTAACGGCCCGTCAAAGTTTTAAATTTCTGACCAACCTCCTGAGCTCCGCCTGCTCTTAGCATAATAAGTGGGTTTATATCGAAGCTCCCCCACATAGTCCTTGGAATGTCCCCCGTGAGTGGCGAGACGACAAATCAAACTTTTCTTCCAACGACAAACCTTCTTGGGATGAAGGTTTCGTCGACAAGCTCTTAACTGCTCATTGGTTCGACTTCCCGACCTTGTTCAATGAAGAGACCCTCAAACTTGTTGATCATTCTCCCGCTAGGCTTCGACCTAGGAAGACACTTGGTAACTATAACTGTTTTTCCTCTTTTATGCTGACCTCCTAACTTTATTCTTACTTGTTTATTTCCTGCAGAGATGATGGCTCTGAAGGCGATGACCGCCAACCTGATGAAGCAAAAAAAGGCTGAAATCGCAGCCGCCAAGAAACACAAGAGGAATAAGGGGGCTTTCACTAATACCCTGGATGAGGGTTCTGCACCTATGAACCCATATGACGATACGGTCTTAGCCTCGACGGGTGCGACCCCTCAACATGCCGTTGATATGGTCCCTCTGGACCTCTCCCCTCTCCAGACCATTCCTCCAACCTCCGAGGAGCTGGCCATCGTAGACTTAACGACATGTGGGCATGCTGAAAACCCTACAGTGGACAAAGGGAAGAAGAAGGTAGGAGTAGAGCAGTCCTCGGATAGTTGTTCCACCTCGTTTGGCGGTCCGACCATATGCATCAAACGTCAACGTGGTACTGGCTTATCTGCCAATTCGTAAGCTCCTTCATCAGCGATCGTTCCCCCACCTCCATTTGTTCCCCCAGTTGAAAATGAGGCCTTAGAGGGGGCACGTCGATTGACTTATAGACTGGAGGTCTTACGCCTTGCCACCTATCAAAATGCCGCCGTACCTCGACCTTCTGCCAACATCACTTCTATTTTGGGCAGTGAGGTCAGAGGTGAATCTTACGACCTCTACAACAACATGTTACGCGAGGAAGACCAAGCCTTACTGATGTCTACACATTTTTGCTTGGCCGAAGAGTATTTTGCTCACAACTTTATGTAGGTGATTTTTTCTTAAATTTTAGTTCTCCTTCTCCTTTATTTGTTTAAGTCCTCTCGGAGGTCGTAACCCTCGACTTTTATCTTGGTTCCTTTTTAGGCTGCCACCTTTGTTCGCCAAGTAGCTCTCCAGTGCACCTTCTTCCGCAATCGTTAGGTGGTTGCTGACGCCCAAGTTGCCGATCAACAAGAAAAGATTGAGAATTTAAAGAAAGAAATGGTAGCTCGTGATTCCGTTGACGTTGAGAGAAATCGACAAGTGGAACTGCTAAAGAAAGAGATCGATCATATGAGGGTTGAGCTATTTTTCTCCCAGAACGACCTCAAAAAATTATCTTTACAATTGAAGGTCGTTAAGTAGTCAGAGTTCGAGGCAGGGCACAAAAAAGGGTTGGAGGAGTATCCAACCTCGGATTCTTTTAAGAAACAACTACACGATGCCCGTCATACTGGGGTGAGGGACTTTATACAATCCCAGGTCTTTACTTTGGCAGTGGCCCAAAAAGCCAGTTCCGAAGGGATTGACAACTTCTAAAATGTTAGTCTCAACTTGAAAAGCTCGGCGGGTTGAAAGATGACTTCGATATCAACCTCCTTGATCCCAGCAAAACAAAACACCTCATAGACTATCCAACGTTCCTTTGCCCAACCTCTCTAAAGAGGAATTTGGGTACATATTTCAGGAGTTGGCGAATCTAGGAGGTGAGGCCTCCACTACATCGGCCGTTGGAATATCTAACCCCGTCATCGAAAGCTAGTCCCTCAAGTGTGGTTTCTGCACCGTAATCCCGATCTCGGGGCTTTTTATCTTTTTGATTCAATGTTTAGCGTGCCAACCTAGATTGATAGGATAATTGTACAAATGGTCGACTTATTTCATTTCTTATTTTGTTATGTATGCAGCTACTATTAATACGAAATATTGAATGAAAACTCTCTATTTTTAGTTTAAATGCTTTCATTTGACTTGCGACCTTTTTCACCTTCTTCCTTTTTGCACTGGGCTATTAGTGAAGTATGAATGGATATCGTGCAACACGATCCTTATATTTATGTATATATTTTTTAAGAGGTGGTTGCGGGCCTCTCGACCATTTTCAGGTCACTCAACCTTTTCCAAGTCTCTTTTTGTTTTGGAGGTAGTTGTAGACCTCTCAACCTTTTTCAAGTCACTCGACCTTTTCCAAGTCACTTTTTGTTTTAGAGGTAGTTGCGGACCTCTTGAACTTTTTCAGGTCACTCGACCTTTTCCAGGTTACTTTTTGTCTTAGAGGTAGCTACGGACCTCTCGAACTTTTTCAAGTCACCAATTTTTCATTTCTAAGGAGATTGTGTATCTACTGACCTTTTCCAGGCTATCTCGGGGTATTGCACGACCTGTCACAATAATTGAAGAGAAAAGGTAGTGACCTATATATACTCATGCCAGTCTTACAAATTGAGGATACACAAGTCACATAGTGATTCCAAAAACACAAAATAGAACAACATGTTCAAGCATAGAACTTTTTTAGATTTTGTATTCCCCATGGTCGAGGAAGCTCTTTCCCATCAGGTGCTTGTAGCCTGTATGCTCCGTTCTTCGTTATCTTCACGACTTTGAAAGGTCCTTCCCAGTTTGGATCTAGTTTGCCCACATGTCAGGATACTTCGACTTTCTTTAGGACCAAGTCTCCTATCTCCATACTCCTCACCATCTATCTTTTCTATATAAGCTCTTGCCATCTGTCTTTTCTGTAGCATCATTCTCCTTGCCGTCATATCTTGAGCTTCCTGAATTACATCTAAGTGGAACACTTTGTCCTTGATATTGCCTTTATGGTCGAATTCTTGGACTCTGAGGGTCTCCATCCCGATCTCTGCGAGAATAACTACTTCCAACCCATAAACCATGCTAAATGGTGTCTGACCCGTTGAAACCCTTGGGGTTGTTCGGTATGCCCATAACACCCCTGGCAGCTCATCTACCCTTGCGCCTTTCGCAAGGGTTTGGTTTGTCTTCTATGTTTGGCCGTTGGCCTGGGGATGCCCTATAGATGTGAAGTTCTGTTGTATTTTCATCTCTTTGCACTAATCCAGAATCTTTTTACCTTGAAACTGTGCACCATTATCCGAGATGAGGATCCTGGGTATCCCAAAACGACACAAGATATTTTTCGACAGGAAGTTCATGACCTCCGTTTCTGATATCTTAACCATGACTTCTGCCTCGACCCACTTACTAAAATACTCCACAGCGATAATGACAAATATTTTTTTACCTCTTGCAGGAGGAAACAACCCAACGATATCTATCCCCCACATGTTGAACGGGTAGGTGATAGCTATCGATTTCAACTCTGCGCTAGGTTTGTGGATCAAATTGGCATATAGCTGACACTCCTTGCACCTCTTAACGAATTCAATAACATTTTTAACCAGTGTTGGCCAGAAGTATCCCTACCTGACGACCTTTTGGGCTAAAGCTCGACCTCCCGAATGGTTGCCACAACTTCCTTCATGTATTTCTCTTAAGACATACTCTGTTTGGCTTGCCTCAAGGCATCTTAAAATTGGCCCTCCATATGACTTCTTATATAACTCATCTTTCCACATTACGATCCTTGAGGCTTGCCTCTAGATTTTCCTCGCCGCTATAGATTCCTTTTGCAGGGTCCCATCCTTCAGATAGGATAAGATCTCCATCTTCCACCTATTGCAATCCAACCTATCTACCTCCATGGCCATAACTTCTTTTCTAGAGGTTTTCTGATCACCAATAGTGGGTTCTTCCGTCATAATTATCATTACCTTTCTAGTTCTTAACCCACTAATCATGTTGGCAAATTTTGACAAAGAATCAGCTCTTTCATTTTCAGTCCTCGGTATCTACACCATCTGCACTCTTTCCATCTACCTAACTAGACATCTTACCTTCTCTAAATACTTCTTCAAGTTCTCTTTTTTTGCCTCATATGTCCCATCAAACTATAAGTTAAGAGTCCATGTATATAATGCAGTCCTTGATCAGCATCTCGTTCACCATTCTCAGTGCAGCTATAACAGCCTTGTATTCCGCTTCATTATTTGTTACCTGAAACTGCAATTTCAAAGCAAAATCTAGCTCATCACCCAAAGGGCTTTGAAACCACATTCCAGAGCCTCCTCGTTGAGATATTGACAACCCATCAACATGTACCATACACCGACCTGTCTCTAAAACGTTCACCTCGAGAGGTTGCTCAACCTTCTCTTTTCCCATCTCCGTCAAGAACTCAGCCAGCACATGCGCCTTCATAGCTGTTCTATTCTGAAATTCTATGGAGAATTTACTCAACTCTACAGCCCATTTGACTAACCTCCCGGATAGGTCTGGCTTCTGCAGTATCTCTTTCAAGGGTTGGTTGGTTAGAACTACTATGTGATGAGCTTGGAAATAAGGTCTTAACTTCCTAGCAATTGTGACCAATGTTAATACGAACCTCTTTATCTCAATGTACCTTTTCTCTGCCCCCTGCAACACTCAACTAATGTAATACATCGGCTTATGCTATTTCCCCATAGCCTTTGACAACACCGAGCTGATGACTCTATAGTCACTAACATGTATAAATATAGTACCTCGTCCACGATTGGTTTCTCCAAGAGGGGTGGAGAGCTAAGATATTTTTTTAGATCTTGAAATGCCTTCTCACACTCTACCGTCCAGGTGAACTCCCTAAGGTTCCTCAAAGTTTTGAAGAAAGGTAACCTTCTTTCTACCAGACGTGCTATGAACCTTCCCAGTGCCACCAACCGACCTGCTAGCTATTATACTTCCCCAGCACTTTTAGGTGATGGCATTTTCAGGATAGCCTCTATCTTTCAGGATTGGCTTCTATTCCTCTCTCGATAACCATATATCCTAGAAACTTCCCTCCTCTGGCTCCAAAAGTACATTTCATGGGGTTCAGCTTTAGTCCGTAATGTCGCATGATGTCGAAAGCCTCTTTCAAATGTTCTATGTGTTCTTCCTTTCGGGTACTTTTGACCAACATGTCATCCACGTAGACCTCCATAGTACGACTTATCTAACCTCTGAACATTTTGTTCATGAGTCGCTGGTATGTCGCTCCTGCATTTTTCAAATCGAATGGCATTCTCGATAGCAATACACTCCGTTTTCAACCACAAAGGCCATTTTATCCATGTCTTCAGGAGCCATACGTATTTGGTGGTAGCCTTGGTATGTGTCCATCATGCCTAACATTGCACATCCTGCTGTAGAGTCCACCAACGCATCTATCCTCGGCAAGGGGTAAGAATCTTTGGGACATGCTTTGTTTAAATATGTGTAGTCTGTGCACATCCTCCACCTCCTACCTATTTTGGGGACCACTACACCATTTGATAGCCATTTAGTGAACTGCACCTTCACAATAAAGCTTGCCTCAAATAACTTCCTCACCTCTTCTTCTATCGCCCTATTTCTTTCAGCGCCAAAGTTACACTTTTTTTGTCGAACAGGTCAAGCATCAGGATCCACATTGAGGTTATGAACAATGACTTCGGGGTCTATGCCTTTGAAATCTGCTAGCCCCAATGTGAAGATGTCCACATTCTCTCTGAGAAATTCTATCATCAAGATTTTCGATTGGGCACCCATTTGTGTACCTATCCTCATGGTTTTAATCGGGTCCTCGGGTCGGAGCTCTACTTGTCGATGGTCGAAAGGCTCCATCCTCCTCTTCTTATTGTCCTCATGTTCAACACTTGCAGATAGTTCTAATTGTTGACCTGCTTCAATTCTTATGCTCTTACATTCGTTCTGCTCTCGCCTTGTTTTTGTTAATGAGATGTTGTTAGATACCCTCATAGCTTTCTGATCACATCGAACCTCCCCGATTCCTGCCCTGGTCAGAAATTTCATTTTCAAGTGATATGTTGACACGACAGCTCAAAATTGGTTGAGGCTTGGTCGCCCCAGCACCACATTATAGGTGAAAGGGCAATCTACTACCAGGTACTTTAACATGATCGTTCTTCTTTTCGGCTCCACTCCTAAAAAGGTAGGGAGGTCTACAGTCCCGAGGGGCACGACCTCTATTCCTCCAAAACCTACGAGCGGGGTGCTAATTGGTCTGATGGTCGTGACGTCTAAGTCTATTTTCTTTAGAGTGCTCAAAAATATAATATCCACAGAACTGCCATTGTCTACCAGTACTTTCTGCACAGAGAAATTTGCTATGTCTACAGTTACTACCATGGGATCATCATGCGGCAACATGACCCCCTCCAAGTCACTGTGATCAAAAGTTATGGGCTCTGCATCCTTTTCGACTGTATAGACCTGCGGGCTTCTCCGGTCCACCCGAGCGTACTTTTTTATGGCGTTCGGCATATCGCCTCCAGTGGGTCCTCCAGCTATCATGTTTATCACCCTTTTCCTTGAGAGGTTGTCATCATGCCCTGGGTCCTGGACCTCATTCACCATTGGGTATTTCCCTTGCTTATACCTCTTGTGAGGACTATGCGACCTGCTGCGGGGTCAGTCCCTATTCTGCTACCATTCTTGCAAGTCCCCACGTAGGTGCTGCACAAATTCCTTTAGATACCCCTGCTTTATCAACATTTCTATTTCATCTCTCAAATGGCGGCAATTCTCTATGTCATGCCCTTTATCCCAGTGAAAAGCGCAGTATTGTCTCGAGTTCCTCTTATTAGGTGTGCTCGCTGCTTAGCCGGCCACCGAATAATGTCTGATGAAGCGATAGCAAACATGGCTTCAGTTCTGCTTGTTTTCAAAGGCGTGTCATGGTGAATCTTGGTCGGGGTGGGGACCTTCGGCTGTCCTTTTCAGATCGAGGTTTACCCATCTCCTCATTCTTTTGCAACCTTATTCCTACAGTGAGCTTCGACTATTCATCATCCTTCATCGCGTTCATCACCTCCTCATGCACATATCTCTCAGCCACCTCCATCAAGTTCTCAACATCGGGATGTGGTTCTTGGGCCAGTGCAGATGCTAGCGGTCCCTTCTTAAGGCCATGGATCAGGATGCTAACCATCATATCTACCTTGAGTTTAGGGGCCTCCAAGACCTCAATGTTGAAGCGACTTATGAATGCTCTTAAAGTCTCATCCTCTTTTTGTCTGATGATGAACAGGTACGTTGCTAGCCTTTTGGACTTCTTCTTGTTGGCAAAATGGTACAAGAACTTTCTACACAACTAGTCATACGTCACTATAGTTCTAGGGACTAAAGAAGTAAAAACCATTCCTGTGCTCTACCATATAAGGTAGTGATGAACACCCTACAGTTAATGGCATCTGATAAATCGTATAGTTGCATCACATGTTCAAATGCTGTCAAGTGCTCTTGGGGGTCGGACTTTCCCTTATATCTCGAAAGTTAAGGTATTTTGAACCCTACCGACACTGTCTCCATCAAGATTTCCACACCAAAAGGATAGCCTCTCTTTTGTAGAGTGGATCCCTGCTGCTCTCTTTTCCTCATCCCGTTCAACCTTCAGCTCAACCGCTCCGTTTGGTCACTGATCTCTTGTACCTCCATTGAGACTTTACTTTTCACATATTTCCTTGGAGTTCTCTCACCTCTGTTCACTTGTATGCTTGTTGCTTCCTTACCCAACTCCTTCTGATGGCTTTCATCTTCTTCAGAGTATCCTTTGCTTCCCACTACTTCTGTTCTCTTATCGAGATCTGAAGGTTCCTCCCGGAATAATTGCCTTGGGAACGAAGGTCGTGGAGTTGTTGCCGCTCCTGCCAGCCTCCTTTCCACAACTCGATTTGTCTCTGTTTCTATCAAAGCATGTAGCTCCAATCTAGTGATACTTATTACTAGTTCTGGCTGGGCTTGTAGAGGTGACTAGTGCAATGAAGGTGAGCTAGTTCGGATTTCCAGTGTCTCCACATTCTTGCTAGGTGTCGTTGCCATATATCCTTCCACACCCAGGAGGCAAAACACTCAGACCAAAATTTCCCACAGATGGCGTCTACTAATGTCGCAAGAAATGACAACCAGTATATTTGTCGATGGTTGAGAGGTCGACCAAAGATGGGAGCTTGAGTGAGTGTTTTCCGAGTTGAAGGATGCAACTGGGTCGAGGTGTACAGGTCGTTAGGTAGGAAAGTATATGGTATGGGTACACGTTCAATATTGGCCAAAAGTCCCCTATTGCAATAAATGATGGAGTATTTATAGTTAACGGTTCAGCTGGCAGGATACTATTGGGTCCAGGTGTCCATCTTCCTGATCGTACAGGTGGCTGCCTCGAACGGTTGGGATTTGTTTGGGTCATGGACCTGGTTCAGGTGGTCGGGTTGACCCATCTAAAAAGACACGGACCCTGAGGCCATTTTGGGATTTTAAGTAAGTGTGAGGGCATTTCTGTCTTTCAATAATTCTTCCTTATCACGAACAATTAAAATCTTCCGTGGACCCAATACCTGGACTAAGGATGTAAACAAATATTAAATGGATCGAATATACTATTTTCATATTCGTATCCGTTTAACTTTTCGAATATTCGGATGCGAATATGAATTTGATAGAAATTTAAAAATGATATCCAAATTCGTATTTGTCGGATGTCGGTCGGATTTAGATATATCCGTATTCAATTAAATTATTCACATGCATTCATATTTTATTGAACTTATCCGCATTCGAATTATTGTTTTATATTAATATTCAATGATAATTATTTAGATATTTATTTACGAATATCCAAATACATGAATTTATGTACCTATAACAAATATATTTTTTAATTAATAGAAGGAACTATATAATTTCATTAAAATAAAAGCAATCAAACAAAAAACATAATTTTTAATTAATAATTGACTTTATAATTGATTATTAGTACTTGTTATTAAATAATAATAATGTGATTAATTAATTTATTTTATAATAATATTCATTTTACTTCATGCTATTAAACATAAATTATAATTATTTTTAGCATTTGATGAAAGAAAATCTATTGCTATTTAAATAAAATAATATGAATATTTTAATTAAAAATATTATGTTCGAAGATAATTTATACTTAAACAAGTTGTAGAATATCAAGAATTGCTCACTCTAAGTTTATAAATTATACAAAAATTTATAAAATAATAATAAAAAATAAGTAAAAGAATTAAGAAAATAAAAAATATCTCAGAATATTTTATTAAATATATTTTTTAAATTATAAATATAATTATACATGCACATTTTGATATGATAAATAAGTAAATAATTTTTTTAATAATATAAAGCTTTTTTGTATTATTCTGTAATAATGTAGAAGTTATAGTTACAATTTTCATGACATTTGAAAATTTTAAATGTTAAATATTTTTTTGTTAGAGTAAATATATAATATTTTTTTACTTTATCTCTGAAAATAGCTTATATTAGGCTATTAATTATTTGATAACTAATTCAATAATTACTTTGTAACATAGAATTCTTATAAACTAAAATATTTTTAATATTCCATAAACTATGTAAGTAAAATTTATTTATTTTCATTTATATAGTTATTTTATTATTTTTAAAATTATCAATTAACATATACTATTATGTTCATGAATAAAATAATAAGCAAATTTCTAGTTTTAGTTTAAAATAAAATATCAATCGCTCAAAAGTTTCTTTTATAATTAGAATATAAAAATTATAAATAATTAAATGGATACTTGCTTTCAGTCATTTTTTTTTTATCTCACATCATCAATCTATGTAAAAATATTTTTATGAATTATTATAAGCAAAAATATTAAAATAAATGTGTGGGTATAATTATAAAATAGTGTAATTAAATATATTCAAAAATATAAAAATTGATATCATTTGTTATTTAAGTGGTCATTTATTAAATTTTTGAAAATTTTAACTATGTCACTATATATATATTTATATATATATATATATCTCCCATATAAAAGAATTCATTTCAAATAATTAAAAATGAGTTCTCTATTAATATATCGCTAAAAAACTAAAATGCCTTAAATTAATAATATAAAAATAAAGTTCAGAGTTTATAGTTGTTATAGGAAGTAACTACTTATTTTTTAAACTAATTTTTCAATGAAACTATTTGTTATATGCTATATATATAATTTATCTAAAAATATTATTGTAGAAATAATTGAACAAAAGACTTTGATAAATTGAGGACTTGCCTATCAATTGATTTATAATTATTCATTTTTCAAACATCTAACTCTAACAAAGAAACAATGAATTGATATTTACAAAAATATTTGTTTATCTCTTTCATAAGCAACAAAAAAGTTGTAAATTTTTTTAAGTAAGTCACGTTGTTAAGAGATAATTATGACTATTAAGTATTTTAATTTTACTTTTGATGTTGTCTAGAAAAAAGTTATTTAATTAATAAATAAAACAATTTATTTGACTAAATAATTGTATATTTTTTATTTATTTATTAATTTTTTATTTAAAATAATTGAATATTGCATTACTTTAACTAAAAATAATGTGATTGTATCTGTATAGATACAAAAATATTTATTAAATATGAAAAATTTATTGTTGTTTTGAAATTTAGCTATCAACTACTTTTTTGAGATAAATTTTAAGCTTTTTTGAATAAAAATATATAATTAAATTAAGAATAAAAATATCTCTCTTTAAATAAAAAATAAGTTAATATTTATTAGAGCTCATATTTATTAGGTAATTTCATTACTTTGTATATTTATTTAATTTTTTATAGTTAATATTATCAACGTAAATATAAATTACTGAATATGAAATATATCAATTATGTAAAAGTATTTACTTAGCAATGAAATTTTAATTTTTAGCTATATATACATAATTTTTTATAAATAATTTACTTATTGAAGAGTAATAAAATGATTTTCTTATAAAAAAGATTATAAATAAGTAAAGATTCAACCAATCAAAATAAAATTATCAAAGTACACAATATTATATAGAAAAAATGAAAAAAAAAAATTCTTTCTTATATGCACATAATTAAAAATGGGTAGATCAAGTGCTAATAAATTTAATGAATATTTTTTTATAGAAAAACATATAGTATTTCTTTATTCATTAATTTGATAATGAAGTTGGAATAATTTCAGCAACTTAATAAAATTAAAATATTTTTAAATATTTCATATCATCACATTATTCAAGGTACATGTAACACCCCTAGAAATTATTTAACTGGTAGAAATTCTTCTTAATATTTTTGTTCTTATAAATTTTAATTATTTATGCATTTCAAATAGTTTTGGTGCCAGCTTGTAATTTTAGAAAACTTAATTGAACATTCTTGAAACTTTTGGGGGTTTGCATGGAATAAATTTTGGTCAAAAAGGCCAATTTTAAGCACTAATAAGTATATGGGTAGAATTTAAAAGAACAAGATTTTTATTGGACTTAATTAAAACAAAAATAAAATTTGAAGGGTCAAATTCTAAATAAGGAAAATTGAATTTTATAAAGGTTGCCCATTTTTTTCTACTTCTCCATTCTTCCTTTCTTCCTTCATCGAGAGCCTTCTCCATCTCTTTCGGCGAACTTCACAGCATTCATCATCTCCTAAAACTAAATTGATATTCAGCTTCTTCTCCTCACCTGCAAACCGACGACACCACATGCAACCACAAACTCAGACGGGCTATCGAAAAACGTGAAGGCCGAACGAGCGAAGCTTGGTGGGTTTCCATTTTCTGACAACTTTTGGAGGCAAACCAAGGGTGGGTTTTGATGGATTGAGCTTGGTGAACAAGCTAGTAGGTTCAAATTCCAGTTTCGGCCACCAACGGTGGAGGAATTGAGCAAAAACCACGCGGCAGCAAGTGGTGACGCTGGAGGATTTAAGTTGAGATTGAGGCAATTGTAAAAAATTGATTTGGGCAATTGTAAAAATTGATTTGGGCATTGGATTTCTGGAGCTGAAAGGTTTCGATTAGTGGTGGTGTTGCTCATCTCCGATGGCAGTGGACGGCGGCGGTGGTGAAGAGACAGTCTCTTCAGGTCGTCGCGACAATCATGGCGGTTTGTTCGATTTATGATTTCAAGGCTTCTATAATTGAATCTTGGGTAAGGAAGCTAGTTCGGAGATATTGCATATACATATATATATATGTTGTATCATTATTCTCATTTACCTTGTACTATGCCACGAATGGAAAAAAAATTGATATATGATTGGTATATATATTTCCATGCACATATTATTATATAGTTTAGTGGACGCGAATATGTCATATTATATGCTAACTAGGATTAATTAAGTTATTCAAGTATTTAAACTGTAACGCCCCAACCGAAAGGTGCCTACTTTCGGCCAAGGTGCTACTCACTTTATATCACAAATTTTATGAATTACAGAAAATATAATTCTCAAAGCCAAATTATTTAATCTGTACAATCAATGTCTAGAAGAGGTTCAACTATAAACCAAAATATCGCGTACCACACTTAGCACTTCTATCATCTTCATTACCTTATGGGTCACCCGGACTAGCCTATCTTCGTCATTGGTTCTTATCTGGGTTAAAAAAATGAAGAGTGACAGTAGAACAACGTAAGTCTGAATGACTTAGTGAGATAGTTTAGTAATAACAACAAAGTGACCATTTTACAATTATTATATAAGAAATAAATAAAGGCATAAATCTTTTCAGAAGTTATGAAAGAAAGTTTTATCGGAGTTTTGAGGTGATCCATCTCACTACCGTCCCATACTAGTGATGAGACTTCATAAGATTCACTATCTCTCACAAAAGTTCAAACATCAACTACGATTAGGAAGGGGTCGATATGTCATTTGAACATCCACTGGATTCCAATCAAATATTTGAGATTCAAAGTATGAATGTTATGCATACCGAGTGATTGAATATAATTTAACAAAACATTTTTGTTGTTAACTTGTTGGCGGTTCTCCTACCTTGTCACTCCATTTTTAAAAACATAAAAACCTTTATTCCTCCGGTCCCGATTGATTAGCTCGGACAATATACTACAACCAATAGGCATGGCCAACTACATGCCTCATCCTTTCTATAGCCAGCTACCTCCAGGTGACTATGGAGCCAAATGTAATCAATAGGGTATCAATCAAAGATCGGTCGCCGTCAGTCCAATCCGCCCAATCCATCCCAAACTAATCCCAGGGCCCACCCCCAATGGTATCAGTAATCAGTACAATATCAGTTACTAGTGATCAGTGCCCAACAACATTTCATATAACACGTCACTTCGCCACAACAATCAAAATTTGGATGCTCAACATTTGACCCGTTTCCACAAAATGTTCATGGCGTTGATGGAACATGTATATCAAAACTAGTGTTCTAGATAATATATCAAGTCACCATGTTTATACACAAATTAATCCAGCATCAGGCTGGTTTCTAGAAAGGTATTGCGATAAAATAATATATTTCGAAATCACTTTTCAGCTTTCTCAACACAATTGTCAATTTTAAATAAAGCAATATCAATCAAAATTAACAAAAGCGCTTAATATAGAAGGGCAATGTGGAGTACTATCTTTAACCCATACATTGAAAGGCATCAAGCGATCAGGATACATTAGCAAGTATATATGTTCTTTCCCCAACAAAGAATCTCATACTATTGAGTATAAACTCACCTGGCAAATGTAGAGGAATTCTGAGTCGTACGGTCGCTCAGGTTCTGGTTTCCTAGTTATCCTGAGAACTGTCACAAATAACTTAGGTTATCATTTTGTTAACCCTCAAGATCTTAAGTATAAATATCACTAATATCTTTATCCAACTTAAAAATATTATGACATAATCCTTAGAGGTTTGAACAATCCATGACCTTGTTTTCTAATTGATTCAAAATTTAGATTAAATAAACTAAAACTATATTGAGTTGATTTCCAAATCAAAATTCTTAATGAACTCAAACACCCTTATCCAGTTTCTCAATTACTTTAAGCGTTCAGTTATAACTTTCTTAGATTTCAAGGTATACTGAAGTATTTAGCATAGTCATACATTATTGTTCCTAGCTGGACGAATCAGTAAACAAACAATCAAGATCTCACTTAAGGTCTTCATGGTATTTTTCAGCCGATTAGGTTTGAATTCAAAGTTCCAATCACAATCAGTAAATTAATTGAATTTGATTCGATCTAATTTCAAGCTGAAAATAGCTTAGACACGTCCGGAATTCAATTCTGCATAAACTGCCTAAACACCGTGCCACGCACTGCCGCCAGAGACTAAAACCTACACCAGCACCAAATTCATCTCAGTGAGACCAACAAAAACCCTCAAACAATTTTGCTTCTGCAGCTCCCTCGCAGAAGAATTTGGGCCAAAACTGCCACTAAACCCTTACCACCACCGCCACCACCTTGCCATCGTGATTTCTCCATCACCGGTGTTCGACAATCAAAAGGTACCAAAATGCTCCTCTCAACAAGCCCATCAAAACCCATCGGTTAACTTTTAGTTTTCATCGCCGAATATGTCAAACCCACCACCACCTACATCAAGCTCCATTGCGATCAAAAATTTTGGCGATTCACCAATTGTTTGGGGGAGTTTTTGGTATGGTTGTGCTTCTCAAGCTGAGAATAATCTAAATATGGCTTTGGTTTCTAGTTTCAAGCAAAAATCGGGAAGAACCGAGTTTGGGTGGCAGTAGGGGTCGCCTTTGAAAATTTGAAGAAGTTTCATCCTTATTTGTATTTATATATATATATATATATTTTATGGGCTTTTCAAATTAACCCCAAAACTTCTAGACCGCCCTCGATCAAGTCCTTGAGGTTTCTGACCGACTTCAATTGTACCCCAAATGTTTAAAGTGCCTTACAATTACACCCTAGACTTTTTATTTTAGCCCTTTACAGCTTTGTTTATCACACTTTGACCGCTGACATTTTTAATTGGAGCCAACTAAGTCCAACTTTATTTATTTTGAAGGTCTTAAGCTTTAGACTTTCTCTCATTGACCCCTTAAACTTTATAATTTTAATGATTAAGTCTTTTTCTTATTTACAATTAAATCCTTCAATTCCCACATTTCTACCTAAACCTTTATTGATTTAATTTGATCAACTTAAATTTATAATCCTAAAATTAGGGTGTTACATAAACCTTAAATTTGTAGATTTTATGGAAAAATCAACTATGCATGAGACATGCACGGACTGTATATATGTGTTAGCGGACCCAGATCTATGTTGTTATATGTTAAGTGTTGGTTAATTAAGTTTAATGAATAAAAAAAACCCTAATTTTATGAATTTGGGACACTGATATGAAGTTAATTAGGTAAGTAGGAGATTGATTATAATATATTGCTCATATAGCTAAGAACCATGTAACTGATAATAAATTAATGGCATTATTGAGAGCAATTCTCAACTATAATCCCAGACGAATTCTTATACCAAATTAATTGGGTAGTTACTAATTTTAGATAGTTAATAATAGGATTTTATTTATTGGAAGTTATTCAAGTTGAACGTGGGTTTTGATAAGTAAATGGTTCTTTTGTTTAGGTGACGAGGAGCAGGAAACTACAGATCAGTTGATTGTAATCACGTTTCTAAGGCTTTTGAGGTGAGAGTCTGCCAATCTGGCAATTTTTACACTCTTTGGTATTTGTGATAAACTCCTATGAGAGTTACTGTTTCTTTACTGAATGTACTGTGTTATTAAAATATGTGATCTGTTGAGATCTTAGATATTCTGTTATTTGATCCAAACACCCAGTTTTATGTCTGTAACACCCCCTAGAAATTATTTAATTGGTAGAAATTCTTCTTAATATTTTTTTCTTATAAATTTTAATTATTTATGCATTTCAAATAGTTTTGGGCCCAACTTGTAATTTTTGAAAACTTAATTGAACATTCTTGAAACTTTAGGGGTTTGCATGGAATAAATATTAGTCAAAGGGGCCAATTTTAAGCACTAATAAGTCTAGGGGCCAGAATTTAAAAGAATAAGATTTTTATTGGACTTAATTAAAACAAAAACAAAACTTGAAGGGCCAAATTCTAAATAAGGAAAATTGGATTTTACAAAATTGACCAATTCTTCCTTCTTCTCCATTGTTCTTTTCTTTCTTCACCGAGAGCCTTCTCCATCTCTTCCGGCAAACTTCACCGAAGTTCATGGAAAAATATGTACCGGAGGTGACAATATGTACCGAAGGTGACCAAGTATGCCAAGGAAAGAGAATTCATGGAATTAATACAAGGAACATCATCAGTCAGCCAGTATGAAGCCACTTTTAGGCAACTGATTAGGTATGCACCTTATATACTTGCAAATGAAGAGAGACAGGTTTGCAAGTTTATGGAAGGATTACGATCAGAACTTAGACGGGGCCTTCTCTCATGTGATCTTCCAATCTACAATCGTGTGGTGAGTAAGGTACTACAAGTAAAATCAAATCTGTGGGATATCAAAGAGATTAAAGATAAAGGGCGAAAAGGGAGGTTACCACCTAACGGGCAGAACAACCCCGAAAAAAAAGCAACCAAAGTTATAGATTGGGGGTGGCAACCAGCAAGATTATCATACCAGCGGAGCCACAAATTCAGCCCCAAAGACATGTGGATTTTGTGGAAAACCAAGTCATGAAGAGTCAGGATGCTGGAGAAAGCAGGGCAAATATGTAGTTTGTGGTAGTGATCAACACTTGTTCAAGGATTTCCCAAATTGAGGAAAGCCAACCTCCACAGAGAAAGGAAAACAAGTTGCAGGAACTAGCAAAAAGCCAAAAGTTTGAGCATATGCATATGCTCTGACTAGAGAAGAGGCACATGGCCCTTCTGAAATGGTTGAAGGTACAATTTCTATTCTTGGAATTAATGGAAATACCTTATATGATCCCAATGCTTCGCATTCTTTTATATTTGCCACTATGTTTGAAAATTTAAATATACAACCCAAAATCATGACTTACCAGATAGAAGTTTAGATACATTTAGGAATAGGGTTAAAGGCAAATATCATGTAATGGGATTGCCTGATTATGATTGCGAGTAGAATGTATCTAGCCAATCTTATACAAATGCCTATACAAGGATATGATTTGATCCTTGGGATGGATTGGCTACATAAACATCAGGCACAGGTAAATTGTTACACCAAGTGCCTTACTCTTAGGGATAAGATAACAATACCTACCCGACATTCCACAAATAACACTTCCCCCAATACCAATGATATATGTGCTAGAAGCCATAAAGATTTTAAGGGAATGTGGACAAGGATTCTTGGCGTATTTCATCGCCCAATATGCAGTTAAGTTGAAGAGGTGAAAGTGGTAGCTGAGTACCCAGAAGTGTTTTTAGAAGAATTGAGCTCGTTACCTCTTGACAGAGAGATAGAATTTATAATTCACACTCTTCCAAGGGTAATGCCTTTCTCTAAGACTCCCTATCGGATGGCTCCTGCAGAGCTTAAAGAATTTAAAAACCAACTTCAGGAGCTATTGGAAAAGAAGTTCATAAGAACTAGCATCTCTCCTTGGGGAGGCCCAGTATTATTTGTTAAGAAAAAGGATGATTCCTTAAGGATATGCATTGATTATAAAGAGTTAAACAAAGTCACGGTTAAGAATAAATACCCTCTACCACATGTGGAAGAATTATTTGATCTTTTACAAAGAGCTACAGTCTTTTCAAAGTTAGATTTGAGATAGGGGTATTATCAATTGAAAATAAAAGAAGAAGATATTTTGAAGACCGGATTCAACTCTCGATATGGTCACTTAGAGTTTGTAGTGATGCCATTTGGTCTAACCAATGCTCCAGTAGCATTTATGGATTTGATGCATCAGGTGTTTCAACCATATCTAGACCAATTTGTGGTCATTTTCATAGATGATATTTTGGTATATTCCAAGACCAGAGAAGAGCATGTAAAGCACTTTTACTTAGTTCTCAAAACTCTGAAGAAGCATCAATTGTATGCCAAATTTAGTAAGTGAGAGGTCTGGAAAATGTGGCATTTCTAGGACACATTATATCTCAAGATGGGATAGAGATTGATCCCTCTAAGATATAGGCGATAGTCAACTAGAAAATACATGAAATTGTAACAGCAGTTCGTAGTTTCTTGGGACTTGCCTGCTACTACCGACGATTTTTGCAAGATTTCTCTAAAATAGCTGGCCTGTTGACCAAATTGACTAAGAAAGATTGACCATTTAACTAGGATGATAATTATGAGGGGAGTTTCCAACAACTGAAGAATAGATTGACGATAAAGCCAATTTTAGCCTTTCCAGAGGGATTAGAAGGATTCGTCGTGTTCACTGATGCTTCTAAAGAAGGTCTTGGGTGTGTGTTGATGCAGAAGGGGTGAGTTATCACCTATGCATCCAGAAAACTAAAACCACACGAAGAGAACTATCCAACTCATGATTTGGAGTTGGTTGCAGTAATTTTTGCCCTAACAAAATGGAGACATTACCTTTATGGTGCTACATTCGAGGTATACACTGATCACAAGAGCCTCAAGTGTTTATACTCCCAAAAGGACTTAAACATGCAACAGCAAAGGTGGATGGATTTTGTGGAGGACTTCGACTTCTCTATCTTTTACCAATTGTTGGAGGACTTTGACTTCTCTATCTTTTACCATATGAGAAAAGTGAATGTGGTGGCAGGTGCACTAAGCCAAAAGGCTGAAATAGTCCATCTGCTGAAAAGATGAACACTAGAAAGTTTAGGAGTAGATGGGATGATCTGAATGAAACAACGAGGCTAGATCGCATGAGTAAAGGTACTGCCAAAGCTCTACGATGAGATATAACGAGCTCAGGCTAATGATAGCTGGATACTAAAGCAGAAAAAAGCTGTTGAGAATCTTGAAAAACTCAAATTTAGTATAGATGGTCAAGTCGCTCTCTTATTCTGCCAAAGAATATGTGTGCATGAAGAGATAAAAGGAAAACTACTAGATGAAGCACACAAAGCAAGATATACGGTACATCTGGGAGGAACAAATATGTATCAAGACTTAAAAGGGCAATTCTGGTGGAATGGGATGAAGAAAGATATAACAAAATATTGCAAAAATGCTTGACCTGTTAGTTAGTAAAAGCAGACCACCAGTAACCATCAGGACTGTTACAGCCATTTCCTATCCCTAACTAGAAATAGGAGCAGATGACTATGGACTTTGTGACTGGTCTACCGATGGTTAGAGGGGGATATGACAGTATTTAGGTAATAATGCACCATTTAACAAAGTTGGCACATTTTCTATCAGTCAGAACATATTACAAGGTTGAGAAACTAGCAGAATTATACATCAAGAAATCGTCAGATTACATGAAATTTTGACCAGTATTGTATTCGATTGAGATCCAAAATTCACTTTGAGGCTTTAGAAAAGCTTGCAAAACATTTGGGAACAAGGTTAAAATTTAGTTTTGCCACCCTCCCTTAGACCGATGGATAATCAGAAAGAGTTATTCGAATTTTGGAGGATATGCTTGCGCTTGTACCATGGATTTTGGTGGGAGTTGGAGCGGACATCTTCCTTTAATTGAATTTGCTTAAAATAACAGTTATCAATGTTATCCAAATGGCGCCATACGAGGTACTGTATGGCCAGAAGTGTCAGTCTCTATTGCATTGGAATCTGGCAAAGTATAGAGGTATCATTGATAAATCTCAGGGAACTGTAAAACCTAAATTGATTCAAGAAACTATCGAGAATGTATATATTATTAAGCAACGAATAAAGGCTGACCAAGATTGATAGAAAAGTTATGCAAACTAATGGAGGAAGGACTTGGAGTTCGAAGTTGGTGATCGAGTGTTTCTCAAGGTATCACCAAGAAAAATGGTTAGAAGAATCAGTAAAGGCAGAAAGCTGAGTCCAAAATATGTTGGACCCTATGAAATATGTGAGAGTTGGACCCGTAGCTTATCGTCTTGTATTACCCCAAGACCTGGCAGCGATGCATGATGTCTTTCATGTATCACAACTATGGAAATACTACCATAATCCTTCCCATATCATATCTCATGAGTTTATGGAATTGAAAGGCAATCTGACATACGAGGAGAAACCGGTTTGTATCTTGGATTGAAAGTTTTAGGAACTTAAAAATCAAAGGATTTACCAAGTGAAGGTGCTTGGAGCAACCACAATGTGGTAGAGGCCACGTGGGAGCAAGAAGATTTCATGTGCTAGCAGTATCCCGAACTTTCAGGTGAGAATCTGGGGACCAAATTCTTTTAAGAGGGAGAGGTCCGTAACACCCCTAGAAATTATTTAAATGGTAGAAATTCTTATTAATATTTTTGTTCTTATAAATTTTAATTATTTATGCATTTCAAATAGGTTTGGAACCAACTTATAAATTATTTAGGGGTTTGCATGGAATAAATCTTGGTCAAATGGGCCAATTTAAGCACTAATAAGTCTAAGGGCTAGAATTTAAAAGAACAAGATTTTTATTGGATTTAATTGAAACAAAAACAAAACTTGAAGAGTCAAATTCTAAATAAGAAAATTCGAATTTTATAAAATTGACCAATTCTTCCTTCTTCTCCATTTTTCTTTTCTTTCTTCACCGAGAACCTTCTCCATCTCTTCTGACAAACTTCATCGTCGTTGACCATCTTCTAAAACTACATTGATATTCAGCTTCTTCTCCTCACCAGCAAGTTGACGACACCACATGCAACCACAAACTCGAGTGAACCATCGAAAAAAGTGAAGGCTGAATGGGGGACAGCAGAGCTTGGTGGGTTTCCATTTTTCGGTGACTTTTGGAGGGGGACCAAGGATGGGTTTTGATGGGTTGAGCTTAGTGAACAAGCTGGTAGCTTTAAATTTCAATTTTAGCCACCGCAGCAGAGGAATTGAGCAAAAATTATGTGGCGGTGAATGGTGGCGCTGGAGGATTTAAGCTGAAATTAAGCTTCAATTCGGCAGCAATTGTAAAGACTTGGGCATTGGATTTCTGGAGCTGAAAGATTTCCATTAGTGGTGGCGTTACTCATCCCCAGCGGCAGTGAACGGCGATCGTCAGCGGCAGTGAATCTTCAGCTCATCGCGACAATCATGGTGGTGTGTTTGGTTTATAATTTTGAGGCTTCTATAATTGGATCTTCAATAAAGAATTGGTTCGAAGATATTACATATATATATATGTTGTACCATTATTCTCGTTTACCTTGTACTATACCAAGAATGGAAAATTGGTATATATATTTCCATGCACAGATTATTATATAGTTTAGTGGACCCAAATATGTCACATTATATGCTAACTGGGATTAATTAAGTTATTCAAGTGTTTGAACCTTAAATTTGTATATTTTATGGAAAAATCGACTATGTATGAGATATGCACGGACTATGTATATGTGTTAGTGGACTCAGATCTATGTTGTTATATGTTAAGTGATAGTTAATTAAGTTTAATGAATAAAAAAACCCTAATTTTATGAATTTGGGACATTAATATGAGGTTAATTAGGTAGGTAGGAAATTGATTATATATATTGTTCATATCACTAAGAACCCTATAACTGATAATAAATTAATGGCATTATTAAGAATAATTCTTAACGATAATTCCAGATGAATTCTCATACCGAATTAATTGTTAGTTACTGATTTTAGACATTTAATAGTAGGATTTTATTTATTAGAGGTTATTCAAGTTGAATGTGGGTTTTGATAAGTAAATGATTCTTTTGGTTAGGTGACTAGGAGCAGAAAACTGCAGGTCAGTAGACTGTAACTGCATTTCTATGGCTTTTCAGGTGAGGGTCTGCCAATCTGGCACCTTTCTCGTAACTACCTATTGTTGTGATAAACCCCTGTGAGCGTTTTCGTTTTTGTATCGTACTTGTTGAAAATTCATATATTATTTGAAATATCAATTGTTATCTGTTTCTAATGTGTACACCCCTGTAAGGGTTATTGCTTGTTTCTGTTCTGGTGTCCAGAACTCTTATCATATTATTCGATTTTGTCCCTTGTACCCTACAGCTTTGTTGGTTGACCTCGATTACTTTTTCACTTCTTATAAACGTGTTGATTGTTCAAGAAATCTTTTTGGCATATTTAAATTCATTCTATATATCAGTTATTTGGCTTTGACGACATACTTGATTATCGGTTATATCGACCGAGTGCCAATCCTGGCTGAATGCTTGGATTATTATTCCATAACGGCCTTGCTGGCCAGTATATTGGATGTTCAAATTGTATCTTGTTATATTTTTGTTATTGTCTAAAGGTTAAATGTTTATATGTTGGCATTATATTATTTTAACTCATGGGACGCTACGGGGGTTTAGGCCCAAGGACTAGGTCCGGAAGATGGCCGAGCAGAATGGACCGATGGAGACAAGTCTTACGACTAGTACCCACCTATAATCTTAACTTACAGGTAAGCTGGAGGTAGCAAACTGTGGGTGACGGGATCCAGCATGCGGTCGACCATGCCATATAAATTAATTATTATCGGTTGAGCTAAGAGCTCAAGCAATAAAGCGATAAGAAAATCTTGTTTATACTGTACCAATGCCCGATACTAGCAATTATTATTTGACTCGGGAGTAATAAGGACGGAATGACCAACAACCTGTTAAATTCAATATCATGTGTGTCATGTACGTTGTTGATTCATATCAAAAGCTCTTACTTGTTACTAAATTGTTCATTTATTGTTGTATCTCAATAATTTTTCTTTCAGTCCTGTCATTTTCTTTCCCTCACTAAGTCCTTAGTGCTTATCCTTCTTGTTATTCTTTATTTTCTCAGATATGCCTACGTGAGAAGTAATGACTTATGCTTTGGTGGAATGGTTATTCTGTAATAGATTAGGTGTTTTGATTGTATATGTAGTCTACACCTAATCGAGATATCAATCTAAGAGATGTTATGTGAATGCTTATTTTGAACCCAAGAAACTTGGTTGTACATATTTCATTCAATGAAGCGACCTTTTGGGTTAGTGCGAGTTGTTTTTCCCTTGAGTTGGTTAAATTCTTGATTCCCTAGTTATTATTTGATTTATATTTCACGCTTGAATTGGTGGCACCTCCACTTAGGAATTATCCCGAGGGGGGGGGGGGCGCTACACTATATTATTCAAATATGAAATATGTATAATTCTTTTTATCTAGATAAATCAAGAGAGCTGCAACTAAAATAATAGTAAAATAAAAAAATTCAATGTCAAAAATAAATTCTTATATGACATACAAAAATATTTGAAAACAATATTAAAAATAAATATATAAAATATAACTAATTAAAATAAAAAAAGTACTACATGCTGATACTTTTAAACAGTATAAAAATTACAATCCTAAGTTGGCCATGAGAACTTTAATTTTATATAGATATTGAGGAAATAATAAAGTAATAATATTGATAAAATATTTAAATATATTAAAAAATATCTAATTAATATAGAATAAAAACAAAACATAAACAATACAAAGATGTGTTTCAAAAAAAATATTAAAAAAATTTTACGAAATGAACTTTAATTAATTAAAAAGAAAAAAGAAACATCATTATATTATGCTAATTGAGAAAAGAAGTCCTACAATTAAAAATATAGAATTATAATACGAATAATGTAGAAAAAAAATGCAAAAAGAAAAATTATAAAATAATAAAATTTATATATAAAACAGCATCTAATGTGATGCTTATGAAATATTTTTTAAATTATAAACTTATTTAGATAGATAAAAATATGATTATAGATACTTCTTTAATTATCTTATGAGATAGAAATCAATATTGTAATTTTGGATAAGCACAATATTATATTTAGTTATAATAGATAAGTTGATTATATTAAAATAAAATTTAAAAATAGATAAACAATCAATGAAAATTTTTTAATTGAATGAAAAAAAAAACTCAAAAATTTTCAATTTAACATTTAATCAAAATTATACAATTACAATTAAAATTACATAATAACGAATCCCACGACATCGTATTATATGTAATAGTATAGATATATCACACAAACAAATATCCAAATATATATCCCACTCGAACAATAAGTAATGGTTTAAGTCAAAATTGCATGGTTTGATTAAATACTCAACTACTTTATACCTATTTCACTAAAAATTTGTGATAGCATCACAAGAAGGACCTATGCACCATATTATCTATCAAATGGGACTGCAGTCGGCCTATGGAAAACCAAAATTTTTTGTTGATATAGAACTCTTGTATCCCCCAAGGTCCTTTCGTAAAAAAAGACAATCGTCTTAGATATTTTAGAAGCCTCTTACATATATTTTTTTTATATATATATTTTAGACCTCAGAAAAATAATATATATATATATATAAGTCCTTTTTTTATGTTAAAGGCCTAATAGAATATAAAGCTTTTAGTTTAGAAATTTCGGCATGTGTTTGTTTTCAAAATTAACCCTAAGAAAAAATATAAGGCCCTTATTTGGAGGCCTTATTACAATAATTAATAAATTTAATTTAATTATTCAAAAAAAATATAAATTTAAAATTTAATACTTTTGATTATCTTAAATCTCCTCTTTCTTTTTATTTAATATTCTTTTTCTTATCAATACCCTAACTACTTCCTTCTTTTTCAACGTTAATCACTAAATAATTTTTTTTTAAAATCACAATTACTAGTTTCAGTGTCAATCATTCAATAACATTAAATTCAATTCTCTTTCATTATAAATCAAAGTGTTTTTTTTTCTTTCTTAAATTTCTTTTTCTTTTGTAGTGGCCAAATAAGTTTTTTAAAATTGAAACTACTAAAATCTAACCTAAAGTCAACAATATCTCAAGAAGGTTAGAATGGGTCAACTATGCCATCAATTGAAAAGAAAATGCTAGGAGAAATTGATTTGTAATTGTTAATCAATAATTCTGCACCTCAAAAAAGCCATAAAATAAAATTTAGATAGTAATATTTTATATGAAAAAAAATTTCTGATAAAGTACAAAATGCTTACTCAAAAGACATATGTGTTAGAAATTCAATAATTTTTTACATTTTAATTCTTTTTATTATATACTAAAGGCCCCATTTTATATTTTGCCGTGGGCCTCCAATTTTATTGAAATGGCTGTTCAGTCCCTAAAATAAAACTAATCACTCGACCAACAAAGTCAAAAGAGAAAGGAAAGAGAACTGGGCAAAAGCTTAAGCGCATACATCTAAAAACAATGTGAAGATCAACTACTTAATGTTTTTGTATTGCATGATACACGTATAAGGCCTATCATTTCCATTCGTTGCATTTACAATGACATGCATACATCACCGACCATCAACCATGGTGAGAGTAACATTATTCAAAGAGGCACTATTCTTTTGGCTTTGTTGAGAAGAACTTGTACCTATATTAGAACGGTTAGATTTTATAGTAAACGCGGATCGTTTTGGCTCTGGAAGCTCTATAATTTCACTGTTCAGCATTGACAGCACAGAAGAAATCGATGGCCTGTCTCTGGGAAGTTCTTGGACGCACAATAGCCCAATATGTACGCATCTCACCACCTCTTCCCGGTAGCTTGGACTTGATATTCTAGGATCAATGGAAGCCACAATGTTTTCTTCATTCCACAGTTTCCATACCTGAAGTTTCAATATCATGTCAAAGGATCATTTATGCAATAAAATTAGGTGATAAAAGCTTAGTGGTGCTGCGGCCCCTTTACTATTGTAACAAGCAACTGATCTGAACTCAACTAAAGACAAAAAGGATCTATCAGAACAAATATATAAAGACAGCAGATGTTCATCGGAGAGGTTGATATTGATATTGATGATTTGGAATTATCTCAAACCAGAGGAGATTACAAGGTGACTAACATGTCCCAAAAGGTTCAAAGGGCCTTCTTGATTGTAGAAACTTGTGTTCCTTCTTCCACTAGCAATCTCTAGCATCAGAACTCCAAAGCTAAAAACATCAGATTTTTCTGAAAATCTTCCTTCCAGTGCATACTCAGGAGCCATATATCCACTGCAAAAAAATCATATCAGCTGGCCATCTCTAATTTTACGTGCTCTGAATAGGTCCAATGAAATGTATACTTACTATGTTCCTACCACTCTTACAGTGCTGACATGATCTTGCTTGGTTCCAAATATTCTAGCCATACCAAAGTCTGAAATCTTTGGGTTCCAATCATTATCCAGCAATATATTACTTGGCTTGAGATCTCTATGGATTATCTTCAATCTAGAATCCCTGTGGAGATAGAGGAGACCTCGACAAATACCTTCAATAATGTTGAAACACTTTCTCCAATCTAGGATCTTTTGCGATCGATCTAAACAGAATGTGCAGAGGAAAGAAATTCTAATTTTAACACTTAATTTGAAGTATAATGTTCACAAAAATATATATTTTGATGAAATCTTCTGCAGCTATGACATTGATGAAAGCTAGTATGGAAAACAGAGTAGACCTTGAACTGACCAAAAAGGAAAAAGTCCAAGCTTTTATTAGGCATGTATTCGTATACCAGCATCGTCTCTTTATTCTCTACACAGCATCCTAGTAATCTAACAAGATTCTTGTGTTGGAGTTTAGAGATCAGCACCACTTCATTCATAAATTCTTGCATTCCCTGTCCAGATGCTTTGGAAAGCCTCTTAACTGCAATTTCTCTTCCATTCGCCAATTCTCCCTAGAGTTGCAGCAGTTTCAGCACATTCATATTCAAACCAAGGTGATTCATGCAAGAAGATAGCAAGAGGATGAATAAGCATGAAAAAAGGTTACCTTGTAAACAGGACCAAAACCACCCTTCCCAAGCTTGTTAGCTTCGGAGAATTCATTAGTCGCATTTGCAAGCATCTCAAACTTAAACAATGGTAACTCTTCAAGATTAAATTTACTTAATGCTACTTGAAGAGCGGAATCAACTGAACCTGATGCGCCAGCTGTTGCTCCCGCTCTTGCAAGTTCGCTTGTTCTTTCTTTGCCTGATTGACAATGAAATGCATGCTAAGTGAAAGCTGCATATATTTACTAATTCAAGGGATTAATTGTACAACTATTACCTCTGCCTCTGTGCCTAGCCATCCATTTCCAAGAAAAATAAGCACAAATGGTAATGACAACAAAGCCAATTACAACCACAATTATTACAATCTTCTTGGAGTCTTTCTGACGATCTGCTACGAAAGAACAACCACCATAAATTAAAATAAGATTTACTTCCTACCACGATTCTTCTTTGGGAGGGCAATGGTCCACATCCATAATTTCACGACACTAGAATATAAGATTACCTAGTTCAGAATTTGCCACACGAACATAAAAATCTGAGCCCGTGCCGCTCGTTAATTTCTGAATATCTATTAAGGTTCCCCTCCAGAACATACATCCAATACCGACGTCAATCCCATAGGCTATGCACGAACAATTCCTCAAGCATCGACTTTCACACTGATCTTCCGGGCCAAACCACCGGTCCGAGTAGCCCGAAATTTTCATCATCTGAAGCCTCAAAAACCCGTCTTCTCGTCCGCCGTTAGTTGTCCCGTTATTCCCTTCACAGTTCAAAGGAACCCTTCTCACACACCCACTGGTCCAGTTCCCTGAATCCCACTCCAGATTGTTCAGCGGGTAAAATCCTTGCAAACAACTACAAATTGGTGAACTTTGTGAGTTGCAACTCCCGAAAGCCCCACACCTGCTAGAAGTTTCGCAAGGATTGCTTGATGTACCGTTGCCTTGTGCTGCGCAAAACCTTGGGCAGATAGAATAGAGAATGATGGCAGTCAACAGAAGGAGAAAATTCAGATTTTTAGCCCGTATCATGATCATATGCAATATTCTTGCCCGTGACAATCAGAATATGAGGCGTGAGAATAGGCACCACCAGAATTCGTTCTACTGTAAAAAGCTCTATCTGGAGCTAACAAAACAGTCATTGAGCAACAGGGGATTAACTTCAGTGAAAACTAGCTGCCTTTTTCCTATGGAATATGGAATTGAAGAACAAAAAACAAAAAAAAAAAAAAAAAGACATAAAGCTCATAGACAGTTTCCCATACCAGTTTTTTATAAGAACATTGACAGTGGGTTGAGCCTGTCATGGCTTAAGCGATTTAGGGAATGTTTGGGGTGTCTGGTTAAGTTTTGACAAAATAAGGCTTTGTTTGTTTATGATTCCCCACAACAACATTGATTTGGAGAAAAATTACCAAACATATCTTTATTTTTCTCCAAAACACACATTCTTCAATATATATATATATATATATATATATTATATTTTATTATTATTTTAATATTAAAAAATCATTTAATTTCATTTTCATCCCCCCAAAAATTCAATAAAAAAGTATTGATTTGACTACTACATCAAAATATAAACAAACATATCAAAAAATAACTTTCACATTCTTCAACAATTCATTAACATATCAAAAAATAACTTTCACATTCTTCAACAATTCATTCTCCTAAAATACATAATAAACACATAATAAAATCAAACAAAAAACATAACCAAACATTCCCTAAATTATTTTGTCAAAGATAATCAAGCATACATTAATTTTTCTTTTTTAAATACTAAAATAATTTTTTTTTTAAATATCATCTCTCATTCTTCCAATACACATAATACAAAACGCAACCAAACATTACCTTTGTTTTTATTTCTCCAAAATATTTTTTTTTATTTTTTCAAAATACTCAAAATAATTTCAAAATATTTTAAAATACCCTTGTTCCACTATTTTCCAAGTAAGACATCTTCAATATAATTTGTCTCCTACTAAAATAAAATCAAACATACTATTTCAATCTAAAACAATATTTAACAAATTTTTAAAATAAAATCAAACATACATCACATTTTCTCAACACACTCCTTAAAATATTTTTCTCAAAACATTAACTCTAAAAATTCCCAAAATAAAACCAAACACTACCTTAGATTCAGTGACGAACCGTCACTCATCAGATTCGACATTGGACTTTATAATTCTTAGGCGAGATTCGCATTTAGCCTATTAATTTTGGGCGAATTTCTATCGCCTCCTGAAAATTTTGAAAAGCATAAAAAAAACCCCCAAAATTTGTTACTTGAGACTTGAGTTGTTTCGGTGGGCAGAAGGTCATTTTGCCCTTCCATATTGAAAATCTTATTCCATTTGTTGAAATCTTAATGTACCTTTTTCTTCTCAATTTTGTTAACCATTCTTCTAAATAATTGTACGATTTATAGTAAAAAAAATACCGTTACCATGACTAGGTGCATGGTCAATTAACTCTATGGTATCTCTATAATATTTGTATGTGTGAGGTTGAATTTGAATCCTAACAAAAATTTTATGTGTATAAAAGGAAAAAAAAAAAAAAAAAAGTTAACGTCAATATACTTTTATTTTAAGTATAATTTTAAAAGTGGTTGGCCAATAAATAATTATCTCGACAATGATAAACTCAATTTCTTCCATGTTTAAACCACATTGTGATAAGGCTATCATTCTTTTCTTTTTTGACGAATTGAATAATTATTTTTTTAATCACTTGCACTTGTGGGTATTCTCCAATATGTAAGGTTTTTAGTATAAAAATGGACCTTAAATAATCTAATTAATTTGGTCTGTTGGTGATTGTGAAATTATATGTATTTAATAAGTAAGTAAAAAAATATTTAATTTTACACCATTGAAGTATTGGTTAAATAAGACAAACATGTAATGTTAAACTTATTAAATACTTTCTTTATCGATAACTTAATACATGGGATTATCTATTTAACAACATTATTATTATTACACCTCGATCTATAAAGTGGATCCCGCAAGTGAGGCACAACATAAATTACAACTCAAAATCTAAAATTCATAAAATTTTACTCAATAAAAGAAAATGACTTTCTTACATAAATAAAAAATAATGTGCTAATAAATAAATATTGGCTTCTCAATTACGCCGACATGGCTAATTCTCCTCATATCTTACAATACACTTCCAAAAATAAAGTGGAAAACACTTTATGGTATATTTCAATATCATTTTTCTTCTCCATCATATATTCTCTTAACTTAAACCTTACTCTTTGTAATATGTTATATGTTAAATAAAAACAAGTATAACACATTTTTCCTAACTTTATATAGTCAATTTTGTCGTTTTCTCACTGCACATACCAGTTCAGTACATTAGTACTCCACATTCTTGAATTAAAAAGTTGTCCCTTCACATTCTTGAACTAAAATTCTACACATCATATTCTTGAATTAAAATGTCACAACTTTAATTTTTATTTTTATTTTCATTTTGCAATTTGTAAAAGAATAATAGTAATTTATGATCAAATTCTACTCATTTCTCAACTTTAACACTCTACCGGATTAAATAAATTTGGACAAAAATTATTATTAGTATTTTATGGTTATTACAATTACAAGTATTACATAATAGACAAAAGATATTTACAGTAAAGTTTGAGGATTTTTTGGGCTGTTTGCATTTATCGCTCGGTGATTATTACTTAAATCAGCATTAATACTTGTCTTTATTGCATGCAAGATCTTTTCTTTCCCTTTATTTCCCTTTTTCAATGTTGTCATAACACTATCTTTTCATATAGATGAGATATACTTTGATCACAAAAAAATATATATAGATGAATTATATTATGAATTTATGGTAAGTATATTTAAACCCACCCACACGGGAATGGATTTAGTGCACTCCATTCATTTTTTACTGTTAATCGTCAAATTTATAAAGATGAGTGATTTTTTACGCTTTCTTCCATTGAATTCAATGTTCACAATTAAACTGAATTTATTATATCCGAGTTAATTAAAAATTTCACTAAACCCACTTGATGGAGGATAATCATTAATAAAATATAGAGCCAAAGGTAACGCGTTCAAGGATACCGATATTGACGAAGACAACCGAAGTTGACGTTTGTTTTCCTTAATTGGCATTTAGCACCGAAAATGGTTGAAGAAATACTCGAAATGTCTAAACTTGAGAAATAAGCAGCAGGCAGGAATCCCCACACCTCAAATTCCTAACCGTTGCTCAATCTCCGGCAACATTTACGGCGGACCCACCAAAATTTTAGTGAAGAAGGTTGTTAGAAATTAAGTTCGACGACAATTACAGTTAATAATATGATGTAAGTTAGATTCCACGATAATCATGACTTTTATTACGATGTAATTTGTCAATGAAACTGCATTCAAATAGTAAATTTGAAATTTCATCAAAATTTCGACATTTTAATTTTTACTTAAATTCTATTATACGTATAAAAATTTATTTATTCCAACAACAATGATCGAGATCGAGATAGTTGATAATTGATAACAAGTAATGATTAATATATAATTGAATAATACATTATATATTAATACACGTTGTTGATTGTGGTGCTTGTATAAATATAACATATTTATCCAATATATATGGTTCATATAAAGCTTATCGTAAATTTACAATATGTCGAGTTGTATTATCCTTGATTTGTATATTTTATGTATATATCATGTGCAATTAAAAAAAATCTATGATATTAATTACAGAGTGAAGAATTTTCAAAATTTTATAAGAATTAAATAGGTATTTTAAAATTACAAGAGCAGTATCTATGTACTTCATGTATAAATTAGGACTTTGAAAATGCCGAAAGATGGGCCGCTTCGATTTTTATGAAAAAGTAATTTTGGGGTAGTCCAGCTAGCTGTGTTTTCTTCACAATTTCAACATTAAACGTGAAAGAACAATTGTTGATTTTTATTTTGAAATAAAAATATATTTAAATAATTTAGTTTAAAATATTGAATATGATAGATATAAAAATGAATTTATTGGATTTATATTTTTCATATATAAGAAATACGCACGTTTGTGTAGAATATATGCATATTTTTAAGTCATTTTTGTAGTAAAAATGTGTACATGTGAACAATTTTCAACTTTGAAGTAGTGAAAAGCAGACGTATGAAAATGCTACCAAACTAATTATCAAATTTCAAACTGTTTCCGGTCTATAACCGCAAGCCCTTCACGGTTCACGCTTCACGCTTCACACCGCAACTTGAAATATTTTGTGCATTTTTTTAATATAAATAGAACCATCTCTTTTTATTTGTAATTTTGCGGACAATTTTGGCGTTGGGAACAAATTTCAAATTTGAAGGCACCGGTGATCTGACGCACCGAAGAAGTCTTCGGCTGCCGGCTGCCGGCTGGCGGGAAAGAACGACACCATATCCATATGTGAACAAATAGCAGAAAATCTACGGCGCTTTCGCCATTTCATTGACAGAAGACATGATTATAATTATTAAACAATTTATCAATGACAAAATAATTATTACGGATTATTGTAATTAATTATTGATATTTTTTATATTTATAAAAATAAATAATGACTTCACTCAACAAATTATTATTATTAAATAATTCATATGATTAAAAAAAGTGGGGGCCACCATTAGCCTCGGACCTAGACTTCCTAAATGAGAATAATTGCTTTGGGTCAATTCACAAAATTCCAAATATTCAAGTGGCCCCATGCACAATTTGGTCATCCGGAGCCTATCATGCATTTCCATCAAGTACTTTACGGCCCATTTGGTTTCATTTCCAAGCCCTCTTTTCATTTTTTTTGTAGGAATGAAAATTAAAAATAAAATGAAAATTAAAAATAAATATTTTCTCATAATTTTCAACAGAAAAAGTACATATTTTCTTCTCAAAACCCATTTCTAAACCTACCCTATTATCCTATTACACATCAATCAAATTCAATTTTGATTTGACATAAAGTTACCCACTATCATTTTTAAATTAATAAAATATACATATATTTTAAAAAATAAATCTTTTTAAATATAAAAAATATAAATTAACCTACTTTTCAATCCTACAAACTATTATAATCATTACTTTCCAACATTTCATCCAAATACATTTTTATTTCTACATCACATCACATAAATAACTTTCCAACTTTTGGAAATAGCTGGAAATGGAAATGGCATTTGGAAATAAAACCAAACGGGCCGTTAGGGTTTAGGCTAATGAGTACACCTAGGTTTTGTTTGGTTATGTTTTCCGGAGCAATATTATTTTGAAAAAAATAATTAAATATATCATTATTTTTTCTTTAAAATGCACATTTATATATATATATTATATTATATGTATTTTATTATTATTTTAATATTAAAATAATTACTCAATTCTATTTTCACCCAAAAAAACAAATAAAAAAGCATTGATTTAATTGCTACAGTAAAAAATGTCTCCCCAAAAATATAAATGAACATACCAAAAAATAACTTTCACATTTTCAAATAATTAATTCTCCCAAAACATATAATAAAATCAAACAAAAAACATAACCCCAGCTTTTCTTATTTTCATTTTTTGGTCTTGATATCTTTCGATATTTTATCATATGCTTCTTCTTTACTTCATTACTTCATTTTCCATTTCCATCTATTTTTTCAGATAAAAAAAATTAAGAATCTTTATATGCTACAAATTATTGTTAAGATGAAAAAGAACTAAAGAACCAAGTTTTCTTTTGGCTAAAGTATAAAAGGAGATGTAATATCTTTTTATTAAGGTCCAACTCATTAAATATCTTAATCACTTGACAAAATATATCAATAATTCAAGTTATTTGATTTAGTGAAGCGGATCTAACAAACATTGTCAAATTAGGTTCACACAAGCTCTTCTTATACCTTAATGGCATAATAACATCAAATCACAGTTACATCAAAGTGGAATCCAAATTTCGAACTTCTATCTAATTTTTTTCGTTTGAGTTGTATCACTTTATTTATTTGATGTCTCTAACAGAACTTTAGTAATATAGATATCAATTTTTTTAGTAACGTGAAAAACTAAAATGGTGAAAATGAAAAACTGTAGTGAGTGATTACATTGAGATTTAGTGAACCCTCTATTGAAACTCAAGATGCAAGATACATATCAAAATGCTTTTCATTCTGTATTCAAAAGTGGAGCTTCAAATTCAACTGATGATTGATGTACTTTAGCAAACTATGTAATTTAATAGCATACATACAATATATATGAGAAGAAACACCACAAAACATCAAAATAGCATTTCAAAATATTATAAAAGAAGCAAATCATTTAAGCGTTTGAGGTCCCACGTTATCGGCCGTCCAACACAGTGACGGTCACCTCGTTAATGGAGTACTCGACTTGGCTTGAAGGCTGAGTCGATCCAACATGCAAACCATTCCACTTCTCAGCAAAGACTGGTTGCTCCGGTGTTGGTAGATCAACAATTTCACGACTGAGCATTGAGATAACAGTTTGAATGGTTGGTCTATCTCTAGGAAATTCTTGAATACACAACAGAGCAATTTGAATGCATCTGACTATCTCTGCTTTAAAGTTTGAATTCACAATAGTTTCATCGGCAAAAGCTAAACCATTGTCTTCACTCCACAATTTCCATGCCTGAAATATTATGAAGAAAAACATTAATATGAATTATGATGAAAAATCAATAGGGGAGCATAATATTGCCTAAGAATTTTTAAGATTGTAAGGAGAAAGTGCCTTACACATCCTAAAAGGCTCAAAGACCATTCATGATTGTAATAGTGTGTGTTCTTTTTGCCTTTTACTATCTCTAACATCAGCACGCCAAAACTATAGATGTCAGATTTTTCAGAAAATCTGCCTTCCATTGCATATTCAGGTGCCATGTATCCACTATAAGAAAAAAGAAAGAAAGAAAACCATGTCAATGTAAGAACTAATAGACAACATGCTATAAATGGCTTAACTAGGAATTATTTTTTTTTTAAGTAAATCTTAAATTGAAATTCACTTACTATGTTCCAACGACTCTTGCAGTATTGCCATGATCCTCGTTACCTCCAAATATTCTTGCCATGCCAAAATCAGATATTTTTGGATTCCATTCCTCATCAAGTAACACATTACTAGGCTTAAGGTCTCGGTGTATTATTCTAAGTCTAGAGTCCTTGTGAAGATATAGGAGGCCTCGACCAATACCTTCGATAATATTGAAACGTTTCTTCCAATTTAAAACCTTTTGAGATGGATGCGTTTTATCTACAAAAAATAATAATAAGATCAAAAATTATCTCTAAGGTAAGAGTATAATGCTGAATCTAGAAATCAGCTGCAGAAAATGCTCCGAGTATAAAAATGAAACAAGCATTGGTTTAACTTATGATCTTGAACTAACCAAAGAGACAAACGTCCAAGCTTTTATTTGGCATGTATTCATATATCAACATCTTCTCTTCTTTTTCTATACAGCATCCCAGCAGCCTGACCAGATTCCTGTGCTGGAGTTTGCAAATCACAGTCACTTCATTCATGAATTCTTTCATTCCTTGTCCAGAAGCCGCTGAAAGTCTCTTGACAGCAATTTCTTTTCCATTTGCCAAATTTCCCTATAATTAAGACCCGCGGTTTTAGCACTTTTTATTCAACGAACTCGAAGGTGCACTACTGGAAACACGGAAATAATGGTTTTTACCTTGTAAACAGGACCAAAACCACCCTTCCCAAGAAGATTATCTTCGTGAAATTGATCTGTTGCAAGTGCAAGCGTCTCGAAAGTGAATAATGGCAGCTCTTCAATATTAACTTTCTCTGATTCATCTTTTAGTACAATTGCAGTTGAATCTGAAGATAACGTTTGCCCTGCTTCAACAATCTTTTTGTCTTCTGTTTTCACTCCTAATTTCACAAGGAAGATTTACTATATAAGAGTGGGAGCTGAATATGCTTCTAATATTTAAGTAATTGGTCCATGGGCCAATCTCACCTTTTCTCTTAGCCACCCAGCACCAAGCAATGAAGATGAAAAGGGACAGGCAAAGAACACCCACGACTACTGGAATTATGATATGCAGCCTTTTGTCTTTGTGGTTATCTGAAATAAAAAAATAAAAAGAATATGTCATTGGAATTCAATTCACATAGGTTTAATTGACAAGTGCACTTTTGGCTTAAATTCATCACTCCCAACTTCTCACAAATTCTACTTAGTTCTTGCAAGTAAAGCTAGGAAACTACTCGCTCACTTTTAAATATTTTTCGCTCACTGTTAAACAATAAGCAGACCTTGTAAAATTAAATGGCAAAGTTGTCAAAGAAATTACCCAATTCTGAAGCCGACAGACGAATGTAAAGATCAGGACCTACACCATTGAACTGCTGAACATCGACCAAACTGTTGCTCCAAAACATACAACCGATGTTAGGATCATGTGCATAAGCTATGCAAGAACAGTTCCCCAAACATCTACTCCTACAGTCATCTGGCTGGCTAGACAAAAACTGTTCAGCAAAGTCCGGAACCTTGAAAAACTGCAACCTAAAAAATCCGTCTCCATTTCCCCCGGTGTCACGTGTGTTATTGCTTTGATCACACCGCAATTGCTTTCTCCTCCGGCACCCACTAGTCCAATTCCCGCTTTCCCATTCCTCTGTATTTGTGGGTTCGAACCCTCTCAAACAAGAACAAATAGGTGAGTCCTTAGCATGACAGCTTCCGAACGGCCCACACGTCCCATAAACATCACAATCATTTTCAGGAGCCGACCATATAATATCCCACTTCTGATCATTCCACACTGTTTGAAGGAAGCTTCCCGAAGAATTCAGGGCGAATTTCATCAAGAACTTCTCCTCCGGTGCCCTGATGTAAACAGTGCCCGCATGATCGTTCACCACACTGAATTGATCGAGGTATGGTCCATACATACCCTCTATCCCGATAAAAATCTGCCCATTCCATGGGCCGCTCCTCCAGTGCGGGCTGCCGTTTTTCCAGGTGAACATTTGTGGGATATTCAAAGCTTCTAGCCCCGCTGTGAAGCTTCCTACTCCAGGGTCGGACGCATTTTTCCAAGCTGAAGCAAGCACTTTCTCGCCTGTATTTATGTTGTCGCTTACCTTCGTAGTCGGCAGGAAAACATCGGTAGGATGTGCAAACGACTCCCATATTGTGGTTCCCGTTGCATTGTCCCGCAGAACAAGATTTCCAATGTCCTGAAGTTGAACACTGGTATTCATCGGGGAGGTCGTGACATTGGTTGACCAGACAGTTTCATTTTTTGCATTGATTAGTACAAGATTGCCGTCTTTGGATATAGTTACGGTACTGGAAGAATCATTGAGGGGTTTGTCTCGGTTGGCGACCCATACCACAGTTTTTTCTGAAACGGTGTAAAAGATACCCAAGTAGCGGTTTGTGGTGTTTTCAGGGGTAAAGAATCCCAATTTGAAGACCTGCCGGCGGGATACTATGGTATCGGGATCTTTGATGAATAATCCCGATGAGATTGTGTCTGTTTCTAAGCAAAAACCCAGAAAAGGTGCGCAAGCGACAAAGAAAATGAATTGAAGAATAAAACATTGGACGATTTTCACATTCATTATGGTTAACTGATCAGAGTGTGTTGATGGGAAGAATGGAGTTATCTGGTTTCAATGTATTTAACTCAATTGGTGGAAAATGAAGGTCAACTCAAGTCGACGCTAAATGCTATAACCATTATCTAGTTGCTGATTATTTTTGACAAATTGTTTGTCGTGAGATTACTTTACTCCTTGACCTCCACTTGCCGTCCGTATACGCTTGCTGTCTTTTTCTTCATTTTCTCCAATTTCGGGATCACCTTTGGAGGAGTGTCACAAAGTCAAAATTGTGTAAAAATTTTGAAAATGTTTGATTATGTTTTTTATGTGATTTTATTATGTATTTATTATGTATTTTGGGATAATAAATTATTTAAAAATATGAAAGTTATTTTTTGGTATATTTATTTATATTTTGGGGAGATATTTTTTACTGTAAATGTCAAATCAATACTTTTTTGTTGGGTTTTAGGAGATGAAAATGGAATTGAGTGGTTTTTTTAATATTAAAATAATAATAAAATAGATAATGTATATATAATATATATATGTGTGTATATATTAGAGAATGTGTGTTTTGGGAAAAAAAAAAATAGAAATATATTTGATTATGTTTTTCCAAAACAATATTGTTCTGGAAAAACAAAACTAGGGGTGAGAATAGGCTAGGCTTTGCTTTAACTAGGCCAAGCATGTTGCATAAATTATAAGCTTAAGCCTAGCCTATGACTTGACATAGGCTTTTCTCTAAGGCCTAACTTAGCCTTTTTAAATTTTTCCAAAGCCTAGGCCTAACATGAAAAAGCCTATTTTAGTTAAGATTCTAATTAGATTTAAATTTTATATAGGTTCAATTTTTTAATAGGCTTAGGCCTTAATAGGCCTAAGAATTCTATAATTTATATTAAGCAAAAATAGTTAGCAATTATAATACATTTATCTAAATAAATAAATAAAAACATAACCAAACATTATTATAGGTTAAACAAAAAATTTGAAATAAAATGGTTATGTATTAATTAAGAACACAATATATAACTATATAAAATTAATAAAATTAATTAAGATAAAATATAGAAGCAATTATATAAGTATTATAAATATTTAAATATATATTATAATATAATTAAATTTTATAGGCCAGCTTGATAGGCTTTATAGGCTTTTTTAAAAGTTTATATCTAGTTTTTTTTTTTAACTAAATAGGCTTTTTCCAAATACCTAAATCTGATCTATTTATTAAATAGGTTAGATCAGGATAGGCCTAAAATAGGCTAGGCCGTAGGCCCCTGACGGACGGACTAGCCTATTCCCATCCCTAAACATAACCAAACATTCCCTTTGTTTGTCTTTCTTTTTAATAATCATATTGCTTAATTTAATCATAAAATTAATGGTAATCTTTTTTTTTTATTTTGGGTATTTTGGAGATAATGTTTTAGGAAAAATATTTTGGGGAGTGGGTTGGGGGAATGTGATAAATGTTTGGTTTTATTCTGGAAGCTTGGAGATTGTTTTGAATTGAAATTGTATGTTTGGTTTTATTTTGGTAGAAAATAGATTGTATTGTAAATGTCAAATCAATATCTTTTATATGGTTAGTGGGGTGAAATATAATTTTATATTATTATTTTATATGTGTATAATTATAATGTGAGATGATAATATATATATGTATAAATATGATTATATCTTTCAAAGAAATAATGGAAGAAGAATATTTTGAAATATTTTGAGATTATTTCGAGTATTTTGGAAATATTACGGAAGTAAAAACAAACATTCCCAATGAAATTTGTCGCACCTGGCAATCTCCTATTTGTTTTTCGTTTGAATGAATGGACTTACACTTCTTGAATAAGCTTCTCATTGAAAAAGGTTTTTCTTGGATTTGGGCTTCTCCAAGTGTATTGCGGATCGAACCCAATCATCATACTAGACACACTATTACTTTGGGCTACCTACTTTGGGCCGCAGGAACTGACCATGTGGGCTTTAGATTTCTCCTTTTTTCTACAATAAATAATACAGTACTACAGTTTTGAGATTAGAGGTTTTTTTATGGTCCAATACTAATGATTCTGACTTATCATCGTATACCAACTTTTTAATCATTCATATCAGTTTAATTTGATTCTCACTTTCAAATTATTATAAAGTAAAAAACCTTTCATGATTCTTACAAAGAATCTTTTTTTTTAAAATTAAATTATGAAAAATAAAATAAAAATCATTACCCTTCTAATATTCAATGACCAATTAATCTTATTAATTTTAAGAAATTAAAAACTCTCTTTTCCTAATATTAAATCGTGATTCAATCAAAAAAAAATTTAGAGAAAATTAACCATAAGATACGAATTCAATTAGAAAAAAAAAAAAAAATCATTGTAAAAAGACACTGATACGCTTCGATATCTTCCATGTTGTATGTTATATTTTCTTGCTGCATTTGGTTTTCATTGTTCAATTGAACTCAATGTGTTGCCCCATCAAAACTGCTATTGTCAATGGAAGAAACTTAAGCAATATCCGCATTTTGGGATATAACTTTATTTAAAATTCCACTGCGTTGTTATTCCCTTAATTTCCACCCATTCATGGGGTCCGATCTATTGGTGTGGGCAGCAGTTCCTTTCTTGCCATCCATTTCTTTCCATGGTTTTCTTATGATTGAATTCGTTTTTTAGGGTTTATTTTCTCTAATTTTTTTCTTATTGAATTAGGGTTTAATATTAAAAAAAATTATTTTTAATTTCTTAAAATTAATAAGATTAATTTGGTCATTGATCAATATTAGAAGGATAATAATTTTTATTTTATTTTTTATAATTTAATTTTAAAAGAAGATGATTCTTTGTAAGTACCATGAAAGAATCATGGTTCTTTACTTTATAATGATTCGAAAGTGAGGATAAAATAAAATAGATATGAATGGTTAAAAAGTTGGTACAGGATGATAAGTCAGAATTATGGGTATTTGACCCTAAAAAACCCCATGAAGGTAACATTAGGGTAAGTTTGGTTGGTGGGATTACATGGGATTAGAGAAAATAATCATTTTCAATCCAATGTTTGGTTTGTGGGATTGTATACACACCGGCCTGTGATTTATCATTGGGCCCGTATATATAAACTCAACATGTGGCATTATTAATTCCACCCCCACTCATGGGATAAATTATCCCAACTTCTCATAAGATAACTAATCATGAGATAAATTTAAAATCCAACCAAACTTGCCCTAGGTATTAAAGATTCACCTGTCCTTATGTTGTCAAGCTTTATGGTAATGAGATAAGAAATTCTACATTTTCTACTATCCAAATTCTGTAACACACTTTTTGCACAGTGCCACGTTAGAGACTCTTAAACAAATAGAAAGTTGTGCCTAACATTTAATCATGCATTATCCTAAGTAAATCTAATATTTGCAACGATTCGATTTCAGAAATTGAGACTAACGAAACTTGCATTGCTTTCTTCAACTTACAGTCTTTTTGCACCATTTTCACCACCGCTATCAGCCTTCCAGCTGCTGCTCTCCGACTTATCATCTTCGATGCTTTCAGATGGGTTGCCTGTGCCACCTTGGATATCTGATTCCAGCCAGCTGTTTCTCTGTGTTAGTGGAGGCTCATTATACACATGGAACTGGTGGGGGTGGACGGTGTAGTGGTGCAACTGGTTTTTAGGCGGGCGGTGGTGGTCGTGCTATTGCATGATATATTTCTTGTGGAACTGGTGTTGTGGCGGAACAGAAAGGAGGTGATACTTGGCGGCTGGTGGCCGCGGCGTGTGCTCCATACAAGGCAGCAGCCGGTGCCCCGCCGTGGGCAGCTGCAGCTGCGTATTCTTGTGGGACCCATATGCCACCTAGGACTACTAACTGGGGAGCCGCCGGGACTGCGGCTTGTTGGCTTGGACTGGGGTTTCTTGTGTGAAGTCTGTATTTCTGAGTACACAAATTTGTGTTAGACTAACGAGGTTACGTCTAGTCAAAGAGGTACGAAACAAACACATAATGAGATACCCGTACCTGCAAATGGCTTTTAACTTCATCATTAGTCAAACCGTCAACCTTCATTAGTTCTCTGATTTGTTTTGGTGTAGCCACTGCGAGAAAAATGGAATGTGGATAAGGTAATAATAATAATAATAATAATATCAAAAGTACATAGTTTTCAGTGCCCAAATCGGATAGTCTATATCAATTTTTAACACCTGAATCTGAGGTCTTACTGCTCAGTGCTTTCCTTACCTTGCGAACCTCCCAGCATCTGAAGAGCATTAACGAAACGCCTGTGCAAATCGGGGGACCAACATCTCCTCGCCTTTCTGTGAGTTTGAGTTGTGTTGGCAGTCCCACAACCTCGCTCTTTCTCAGCAACTGAACTATTCCCACATTTACCAGAGATTTCCCTCCTGGAAATTCTTTCTAATGAATTCTTGTTATCTTCTATCTCTTCTTTATGGGAGGTGGCAAGGGCTAACTCTGGAAATGCTGCACAAAATGAGGAGTTTCCAGCCGTTGATGAAAAAGGAAGAAATGGCCCTCCTCCATTGATTCTCTGCTTGGCATTTAAAGCCAGTTTGATATCAGTTTCTTTCTGATCAGACGTTACTAGTGGGGATTCGAGGGGCTTTGTTCCTTCAGTTTCTTGATTCCATAGTTGTGCAGATGTCATCCAGTCAGATTTATCTGCGGATATGCTGCCCGAATTCTCTGTCCCTTCTGATGAACTTGTGTTTTTAAGTGGAATGAATTCTTCCAGAACGGCCTTTGCCCCTAATTGGTTTGTCCTCTGTGACTCTAGCTCTTGCCTTGACTCCTCCATAGCTGATCAAATAACCACATGAATTTAAGAAATCGAGGCCAAAGATGAATAATTGAAAAACTGAATGACATACCAAAATGGGTTTAAAAATTTACCATAGTTAAGAAGTTGCATACAGAGGGGAAGCTCACGCTGGAAAGCCTCAATCTTGAGCCTTTCTTCTTCAAGACGAGCTACAAACTCTTCAAGCTTTTGGGTTTGCTCAGTTGTATGCTCTCCAAAAGATTTTAGATTAATATGAGACTTGCAACCAAAACTCAGTTCAGGTGGTGATGCCAACATTTTTTTATTATAATAAATTTCACTAATGTCTCTGTTCCTATAGTGTTTTTATTGTGCATACATAGTTTATACTAAAATGGGTCAAAAGCCAAGAGCATGAGCTCAATAGCCAATTTCTTTTTCTCTTTTATTAGAAAATTTAATAATGGGAGGAAAACTGAAAAGGAGAATTAAGGGCAGTTTGTGAACACGACAAGGATATAGAGGGGGGCAGTGGTACTCTCCCTTTTGAGGTTGTTGTTCGAGGGAGAATAAAGGGAAGTTTTGGAGGGAAGAGAAGGCAAAAGGAAGAAAAGCGGCAAAGAAAGCAAAAAAGATAAGGGATGGTAGCTTCATGCAAAGAGCAAAGGCAAAAGGTTGTATTTAATGGTGTCCTGAGAGAAGGAATCAAGTGGCCTCTGACACTAACTGAGAAGTCATTAGTCTTAGGAGTAACAAAGTACCTAGTTTCATTACCTCTGAAGCAGCTTTGGGTGGTACAGCACAAAAAAATTCACCAGCTATAAGCATCGATTCTTCTTCTTAGAGTACTTTTTCCTTTTCCTTTTTATGCTTTAGCTAGGTTGTTGATGCTCCTTTCTTTTAGCCCTTTAACCTAATCTAGATGAACTACGTAAATCATTTGTATTAATTTTGCTTTTATGTACACTTAGCTGTATGTCCTTTTGTACTTGAAGATAAGGTTCGCTTTCAGGTTCATAATGAAGGAATCATGGCTGAATGGAATGTTGATTCCCCAGTGATTATTTTATGTATGCATGAAAGTTTATCTGGTAGAGCATATGTTATTATTTCTTCTAATTTTACAATTTTTAATACAAACAAGGACGGAGGAAATATTCAAAAATGGCGTTGAGAATCAAAAATGGTTTTCTTTTGGTTTCAACTTTGAAAAGTTGCATGGTTCCTCTAATAAAATGTATTAAGAGAGGAAAGCGAATATCTGTTCCGTTTATTAGGAAGAAGAGAAAATATATATGTATATGTGTGTGTGTGTGTGTGTGTGTAGTATATAGCTGCTTCCAAGGGGAATATCTGAAGTCCAATTCGGCAAATTCTACGACTCTAAATTAATCAAGAGCACACCCATCCAGGAAGCTTAAAGAAAAGAAACATTTTGATAAAGAATATTAAAGGAATTAAAGTAGGGGGATAGGAATCTTCTTTTGCTACCAGCTTTACTTAAACGGGCAGTAAGGGAACAATATTCTCACCATCTAAAATATTTTTACAATGGCTCGGATTTTCCAGGACAAGAATGTTCTGCTTCGGCCTCTGATGCAAAAATACATTTCCCAAACAGTCGGAGGGAATGCATTAAAAAATTTGTAGGATTTGAAGAATTTCACCATCTTAATAGAACTAGAATAAATGTGGAAAACGCAGTAATTTATTCATTCAAAAGATAAGATAATGCATTAAGAATTAAGGCGGAGAACACGGAAGAAAGCCTTTCACTTGAAAGCAAAAGGAATCGAATTCCACGGGAAATGCAACGATGGATGGATGGTTACTTTCTATAATAAGGCTTCTGGTACAAGACTCCAATCAACACCTTTTCTGCAGATTCTCTCTTTTCCTTTTTTCTTCAAATCCAACAGTTCCTCTCTCTCTCCCCCCCCCCCCCCCCCCCCCGGGGCTATTATCATTGTTTTTCTTTACCTTTCTCTTTCTAATTGTCTCTCTGTTTATGAGTGTGTTGCGGCCGAGATTCTTCTGACACATATCAAAAATATTCTTCCCCATTTCTGAATATGAATATACCTTTTTTGCCTGATGATGTGAATGACAGTACAATTGTTTCGTGGTAGTACGAAATTTTGAATTGTAATGGTTCCAGATAATTAAGATATTTGCCTTTTACCAATGATGCTGTTGGACTTTTTTATAAAAAAATTGTAAAAAAAAAAAAAATTACAAAAATACGGCACTATTCACGATTTTTACGTTTTTGTAGTAAGTTGCAGTCACAGACTGCAACTTTCAATAGTATCACTGTTCGTTGCTACAGTAATGAACAGTGATACTGTTCAAAAAAAATTTAAATTTTTTTTTTTTGTGTGCATAAATTATTTTAGGGTTTGTTCTCCTATATTTTGAAAAAATATTTTTTAGCCCCCCAAAATATTTTAAAATGCACTTACATTCTTCAATTTTTTTTCCAAAATACTCTGATTTTTTATCAAAAAAATTCTATTATAATGCATCCAAAAATCCTACACCCTAAAAAGCACACCTATCATCTCATTTTCTGATTACATCTTTCATATCAACCATTCATTTCTTCACTTATATATACATATATATACACACACACATATATTTTACATATATAAAAATATTAAAATTTTGCCTTTTAAAAAATTCTAAGACTTATATTTACCGAAAAAATATTTAATGTAATAATTAATTAAAAATATTAAATGCCTTATTAATTTTTTTAAAAAGTTATTCTAAATTTTTATAAAGGTACCTCACTAACTAATAAAGCTATCTCACTAACTAATAAAGCTATCTCACTAACGAATAAAGTTATATCACTAATTAATAAAGCTAACTCACTAACTAACAAAGCTATCTCACTAACTAATAAAGTCATCTCACTAATTAATAAATTTATCTCACTAAGTAATGAAGCTATCTCACTAATTAATAAAGCTATCTCACTAGCTAATAAAGCTATATCACTAACTAATAAAGCTATCTCACTAAGTAAAGATATCTCACTAACTAATAAAGCTATCTCACTAACCAATAAAGCTATCTCACTAACTAATAAAGCTATCTTACTAACTAAAACTATCTTCTCAACAACAACCATATGAGACGAGAAGACAACGAGCACGTCGCATTGATGAAGTTTGAAATGCACAACAAGGCCCTGGAAGACTCAATACTTAGCGCTTTTGTATGATGTCTTTGTAATTTATGTGTCTATTTTTTAGTACTTATTATTGTGCAAGTTCATTGTTACATATTTTGCATGCTTTGTTACTTATTTTGTGGAACCATTATTTACTGTCGTTATCATGATCCTAATTCAAAGCATAGAAATATAATTTTATAATTTGTATTTTATGAATCAATAATACTGATATACAATATTCTAAAAGGTATTCCTAATAATGTCCTCCAGTGCCACATGCTCGGCGTTGCCGATGCCTTCTTGGCCGTCGTGGCCTTTCATCATGTGTATCATCATGTGACTCACGATGGCTCGGACCAGCCGCATGGTCATCACGATGATCCGTACTATCTATAAAAGGTAATGGCGAGATATGAAATGAGTGGCGTGCTGGTGTTGAATAATCATACTCCGTTGTTCCCCATCCTAAACCAAGATCAGTAGCTACTAGTTCGGATACAGACTATCTTCTTGTTGACATATATGGTGGTATAGGCGTTAATTCCGGATCTCCTAGGGGTTGACAATCGTCTCTGTCGGCAAACAAGTTATGCAGCCTATGAATAGGACCTCCCACGTCACTAACACCACCTGACCTAAAAGAATGAGCATCGTCATCAGTCGTGTTGTTGGATCTAATGCTGCGTCTCCTCCTTCTCGTATGTGTACTACCACGGAGTTCTTGTTGTTGAGGGACTTGGCTGGGAAAGCATTGTCGAGATGCCAACTGATGAACGTTATCAGCAATTAATCGATGATCATTCCTCATCTGAATGAAGTCCATAACCTCAGCATCATCGGCAACAAAATCACAACTGATAATCAAATTGTGCATTTGATCTGTCTAGAAAAAATATAAGCGCATCATAATGTTAAGTATCATTTAAACTGATGAAGGGTGTATTCTATGATTACTATACATACCACATATTGCCAAGCGCGTGGATCCTCTGGATGGTACCCCGTTCGTGTGTTCTCATATGATGGACCTATTAGTCGACGTGTAATTCGATCATACCATAACATATATCCACTTTCCATAGTGATTGATCCGACAATAGGAGGCCCATGCACAATAAGCTGCTCTCTGTTACCCCATTGACCAACATAATTCATGTGATAAATAGACCAATCTTGTCCAGGATGACCTCTACGTGATACGTCATGTAATGTTGAACCTCTTTCAGCCGGTGGTGGAGGAATATGTTGTCGCATACCAAATTGCCTAAGCACTCGTTCTGGATGATGCATCTCAATTATAGCAAAGTTGATTAATGGACACGATGCAGTCCAAAGCCTCGGGGCACACTGGACTGGCAAGGTTTGAATGTCTTGGATCGGATCATATGGTTGCCATATAAACTGCATACAAATGTATCGAGTCATATTTACATAGATAAATAACGTATCAGAATATTTGATGTAACAAGTATTATTCATACACAATTTTTTACCTCATTTGCCGACATTCTATCAAGCATATCTCTTATGATTCGTACAGAGTGACTTGCTGTTTGCGTGAAGGAATTATAATGCCACCACCTAAAAATCCATTATGTGGGGTGTTAATATAACAATTTATATTATCCATATACACAGAAAAATGTTGCATGAAAATGTTAATAAACTATAACATATATTATCTTACCGAGCACCATATGGAGGAATTGGCAGTCCATCAACTACTTCTGGAGCTTCATTGTTATCGACACGAGAGCTTAATCTTATAGGTGTCAATGTTGTAATGCGTGACCACGCCCAAATCTACAATTAATAATTTTTTAAGAGTCATACCTAATTGCTAGAATTAACATAAAGGCAAAATAATACTACTTCACCTGTAACAACTGCATCGCTCCACCAATATTTGATCTTCCTCTACGTGATGCAGTGCAGAGCTCACGATACATGAACGATAAAACTGCGCTACCCCAACTAAAGTTACGGACTTCATAGATTTGCTCCAGATGTTGTAAGTAAACCAATGATATTGCAGAACCTGATGAGCTTGGGCACATAAGACCTCCAAGAAGTATCAATGCACAAACACGTGCGTATTGTTGGACCTCCAAAATTGTGCTATGATCCGTAATTCTATTATTATGTACATGGTTTGTAAGAGCAGTAAGATGAAGCTGTGACCCCCTAAGGTCTTGCTCATTCGGAATAAATCCAAGATAACGATGACAATAATCTTGCCACTGCGTGAGGTTGCGAATATAGTCTACACCGGTAACAACAATACCATCTATCGGTAATGCCCAAATAATTGCTATGTCTTGCAACGTAACTGTAGCCTCTCCAACACGTAAATGAAATGTGTGAGTCTCTGAGCGCCACCTCTCGACCAGAGCCGTGATCACATGAACATCAGTCTCAATATTTCCAGGGCCTTGTTGTGCATTTCAAACTTCATCAATGCGACGTGCTCGTTGTCTTCTCGTCTCATATGGTTGTTGTTGAGAAGATAGTTTTAGTTAGTAAGATAGCTTTATTAGTTAGTGAGATAGCTTTATTGGTTAGTGAGATAGCTTTATTAGTTAGTGAGATATCTTTACTTAGTGAGATAGCTTTATTAGTTAGTGATATAGCTTTATTAGCTAGTGAGATAGCTTTATTAATTAGTGAGATAGCTTCATTACTTAGTGAGATAAATTTATTAATTAGTGAGATGACTTTATTAGTTAGTGAGATAGCTTTGTTAGTTAGTGAGTTAGCTTTATTAATTAGTGATATAACTTTATTCGTTAGTGAGATAGCTTTATTAGTTAGTGAGATAGCTTTATTAGTTAGTGAGGTACCTTTATAAAAATTTAGAATAACTTTTTAAAAAAATTAATAAGGCATTTAATATTTTTAATTAATTATTACATTAAATATTTTTTCGGTAAATATAAGTCTTAGAATTTTTTAAAAGGCAAAATTTTAATATTTTTATATATGTAAAATATATGTGTGTGTGTATATATATGTATATATAAGTGAAGAAATGAATGGTTGATATGAAAGATGTAATCAGAAAATGAGATGATAGGTGTGCTTTTTAGGGTGTAGGATTTTTGGATGCATTATAATAGAATTTTTTTGATAAAAAATCAGAGTATTTTGGAAAAAAAATTGAAGAATGTAAGTGCATTTTAAAATATTTTGGGGGGCTAAAAAATATTTTTTCAAAATATAGGAGAACAAACCCTAAAATAATTTATGCACACAAAAAAAAAAAAATTAAAATTTTTTTTTTAACAGTATCACTGTTCATTACTGTAGCAATGAACAGTGATACTATTGAAAGTTGCAGTTACAGACTGCAACTTTCAACAGTAACTGTTCATTACTGTTGAAAGTTGCAGTCTGTGACTGCAACTTACTACAAAAACGTAAAAGTCGTGAATAGTGCCGTATTTTTGTAATTTTTTTTTTTTTTTACAATTTTTTTATAAAAAAGTCATGCTGTTGTTATTTGCATAGGACATGGAAATAGAAATACGGATGTTGTATTTGTGGCTCAACTCAAAAAAAATTTGAACAGAGTTTTTGAGCTCCAACACATAATCCTGCAGGATTGACAAAGTTGGATAGAATGTTCTGTGCCCTAACTAAAAAATAGTAGAGTCAAAGCGCAAGTTTAAACCCCAGCTCAAATTTATATGAGCCCAAGCTTGACAGTTTTGTATTTTAGAAACTTCTTTATAGTGAATTTTTTTAGAAGGGTTTCGTGATTAGCAAAATACAGAAATTTAGATAGCACTTTTGTCCTTCTTCGTTGGATTTTTGGGAGATCCTTTTGTAAGCCTTTTGACACCTCTAACAATCTAGTAAAATTCCTCTCTTGTCGCCCGTGGATGTAACCCAATTGAATGAACCATGTAAAATTGTATCTTGAATTTTTCTTTTATGTATTTTAGTTTCCTGCTTTACTCATAACAAAGTGGTACCAGAGCCATATTGATTGTGGGATGGCTTCCATAAAGCATGAAATTGAGAAACTTGATCGTAAGACCCGATTTCCTTTGTGAAAAACGAGGATGATGGCAATTCTTACACAAATGGATTTGGAGGATGCTCTATTGGGGAAATCAAAGGCACCTACAAATTAGACTGATGAGAAGAAAGATAAAATCATCAGGAAGGGTGTTGAGCAGATATAATTGCATTTTTCCAATGAGATTTTATAGGACGTTCTAAAAGAAGAGGATGCAACTGGATTTTGGAACAAGTTAGAGGAAATTTGTATGAAGAAGAATTTGACCAACAAATTGCAGTTAAAGAAACAACTTTATTCTTGCAAAATAGTTGAAAGTATTTCTATTCAAACTCACATCGATAATTTCAAAACTATTATTACTGATTTGGAAAATCTTGATGTGAAATATGATGATGAGGACTTGGCATTATTACTGTTGTGTTCGTTACCTTCTGTTTATCCAATTTTCGGGATACGCTCTTGTATGGTAGAGATACTATTACATTGAAGGATGTTTAAGAAGCCATATTGAACAAATACTCAATTGATGGCAAAATTACAACAAGTGTATCTAAAAATAAGGGTGATGGGCTTGTTGCTAGGGGTAGAACAAAGAAAAAAAGCTCTCATAACAAGAAACAGAGAGGTAAATTGCAGTCAAGTAAGCCAGTTAGATGCAACTACTACAAGAAGAAAAGACATGTCAAGGCAGATTGTTGGAAGCTGAAAAGAAAATCAAAAAATGAGAATAATAAAACGGGTGAAGCTAGTGTTGCTGAGACTGAGAGTAAAGGAGTTGTACTCTTGGTTAGTTCTGATGGTTTGAAATCAAATGATGTCTGGATTATGGATATTGCTTGTTCTTTTCATATGTGTCCCAATAGGGACTGGTTTTCAACATATGAATAGCTCAGTGGAGTAGTTCTTATGGGCAATGACGATGCTTACAATGTTGTTGGGAAAGGGACAGTTAAAATCAAAATGTATGATGGTATTGTCAAGACTTTAACAGAAGTGAGGCATGTTTCGGATCTGAAAAAGAATCTTATATCCTTGGGTACTCTTGACACTATTAGATACAAGTACACTGGCTCAGATGGTGTGTTGAAACTTTCCACAAAAGCTCTTGTTGTCATGAAAGGTGTTAAAGTTTGTATTAGTACATTTTGCAGGGTTCTACTATTTCAGATGGAGCTGTAGTTTCGTCTTCCACATTGTCCAAGTCTCAAATCACAAAATTGTGGCACATGTGTTTGGGACATATGAGCGAGCGATGACTCACTATTTTGAGCAATCGAGGCTTGCTTTGTGGGCAGAGCACTTCTCAGATGGATTTTTGTGAGCATTGTGTCTTTGGGAAACATAAAAGAACTAGTTTTAGCAAAGGAGTTCACAAGACCAAGGAAAGGCTTAATTATATTCATTCAGATCTTTAGGGTCCATCCAGGGTGCCCTCTAAGGGCAATGCTAGATTTATGCTAACTTTCATTGATGATTACTTTAGGAAAGTCTGGGCATTCCTTTTGAAGCAGAAAAGTGATGTTTTCGCTATGTTTAAGCAGTGGAGGATGATGACTGAGAAACAGATGGGGAAGCAAATAAAGCATCTTCGTACTAATAATGGCTTAGAGTTTTGTTCTAGAGAATTTGAGAATTACTGTAAGGAAGCTAACATTGTGAGACATCGTACAGTTGTTGGGACACCACAACAAAATTGTGTTGCCGAGCGGATAAATCGAACTCTAATAGAAAGAGCCCATTATATGCTCTCTAATGCTAGATTATCTAGAGATTTCTGGGCAGAGGCAATTTCTACTGCTTGTTACTTAGTGAATTGCTCTCTGTCTATAGTAATTGATTTGAAAACTCCTGAGAAGGTAAGGTCTGGTAATATACCTGATTATTCTAATATTAGAATGTTCAGTTGTCCTACTTATATACATGTCAATGAAGGAAAACTAGAACGTAGATCTAGAAAATGCATTTTTCTTGGTTATACTTCAAAATTAAGCGATTTAGGGTCTAGTGTCCTAAAACATGTAAGGTGATTACTAGTAGAGACATTATTGTTGATGAATCTGCTATGATTAGTCCTGAAAATGATAGTGTAGTTGAGTTTGATACATGTGCTCATGGATCACCCAAGCAAGTGGAGTCGAAGGTCCACATTCCACCTCCTATTCAGCAGGTTTCTACTTTTAATGATTCAGTTCCATGTGAGACACCTACTACACCTATTGAGCCACGATCCATTGCCAAAGATAGGCTAAGGAGACAAATTAGGCCATCTCTTAGATACACATATGCAGATTTAGTTGCATATGCTTTGACTGTTGCTAAGGAAACAGTTTCTAATGAGCCGGTTTCATTTTCAAATGCTACTTCTTGCAGGGAGACATCATAATGGATTGGGGCTATGAAAGAGGAGATTGAGTCTCCAGACGAAAATAAGATATGGGTTTTGGTGAAGCCTCCATAAAATAAGAGGGTTGTATGCAAATTGGTGTTTAAGAAAAAGTAAGGAACACCTGGCGCGGATGATGTGAGATACAAGGCAAGGTTAGTTGCCAAGGGCTACACACAGAAGTATGGTGTTTATTTTAATCAGGTTTTCTCTCCAATTGGGAAACATAGTTTCATACATTTGCTATTATCCATAGTTCACGATGAGCTTGAGGAAACCACATTTATAATCAGCCAAAGGGATTCATTTTGGAAGGTAAGGAAGATCATGTTTGCTTACTGAAAAAGTCCCTTTATGGTTTGAAACAATCCCCAAGACAGTGGTATAAACGTTTTGATTCTTTTATGATCACTATTGGATTTACTATAAGTGATTTTGATGCTTGTGTCTACTATCGGAGATTGTCTGATTATTCTTTCATCTATTTGCTTCTTTATGTGAATGATATGCTTATTGTTGCAAGGCATATTTCTGAGATCAACAAGCTTAAGACTCAGTTGAGCAGTAAATTTGAGATGAAAATTTAGGTGGTGCAAAGAAAATTTTGGGAATGGAAATACATCGTCATCGTTGTCCAGGACTGTTCCTACCTCAAAAACAGTATATTGAGAAAGTTATTGAGAGATTTGAGATGAAAGATTCTAAGCCTGTCAGCACTCCACTTGCATCACATTTTAAACTATCAGCTTCATTATCACCTCAATCAAGCGAGAAGGAGGAACACATGTCTCGTGTTCCATATTCTAGTGCAATTGTGAGCATGATATATGCTATGGTGTGCACGAAGTCTGATATTGCGCAAGCTGTTAGTGTGGTAAGTTGTTATATGGCTTATCCTTGTAAGGAGCATTGACAAGCTGTCAAATGAATTTTTTGGTACTTGAAAGGTACGTTGAATTTAGGTTTGTTGTGTAACGGTTGTGGGACTTTGTCTGGATGTGGAGTTGTTGAATATATTGATTCTGATTTTGCTAGTGATTTGAATAGAAGGCGTTCACTCACTAGATATATTTTCACTTTGTTTGGTGGTGCCATTAGTTGGAAGGCTATTCTTCAACCTACAGTTGCCTTATCAACTACAGAAGCAGAATATATTGTCACTGAAGCAGCAAAAGAAGCATTGTGGTTGAAAGGTTTAGTTCATAATATGGGACTTGAGGTGGAGGTTCCTTCTGTATACTGTGATAGTCAGAGTGCTATTCGTCTTACATAGAATTAGATGTTCCATGAGAGGACCAAGCATATTGATATATGGTACCATTTTGTTTGTGACCATACATCTAGTGGCCAAGTTTGTGTTGCTAAAGTAGCTAGTGAAGACAATCCAACAGATATGATGACGAAGCCAGTGCCTATGCACAAGTTTAAGTGTTGCTTGGATTTGGTGCGACTGAGTCACTTTGATTGATAACCTTTAGGGGTTTTATAGAGAGTTAGAGAGGATGATTACTATTTTATTTTTAGGTTGAGGTATATCTATGACTTGAACTTTTGATTCAAGGTGGAGATTGTTGTATTTGTGGCTGAAAAGTTTTTTGGACAGAATGTTTTGAGCTCCAACGCATAACCCTGCAGGATTGGAGAAGTTGGACAGAATGTTGTATGCCATTGCTCAAAAATAGTAGAGCCTAAGCACAAGTTTAAGCCCCAGCTCAAATTTGTATGAGCTCAAGCTCGACAGTTTTGTATTTTAGAAATTTCTTTATATTGGATCTTTGAGAAGGGTTTCATGAGCAACAAAATATAGAAATTTAGAGACCACTTTTATCCTTCTTTGTTGAATTTTTGGGAAATTCTTTTGTAAGCCTTTTAGCACCTCTAACAATCTAGTAAAATTCCTCTCTTCTCGCTTGTGGATGTAACCAAATTGGGTGAACCACGTAAACTTGTGTCTTGAATCTTTCTTTTATGTATTTCAATTTCCTGGCCTTTATTCGTAACAAAGGAAAATCCAGGTATCATGGCAGCAATAATCGTCTGTCAAGTACTGGAATACTGACCTTGCGTGTGGCTGAGCGTGAGAGAAGAAAGTGGATGATTTTGACCCCGATTCTGTGTGAACAGTCGTCGTGGGAGTGGCAGATCTGCAATTTTATTACGAAGCATTGGCAGAACATTGGATATAATAATAATTGGTCTATTAAATGGAAATTCTTACACACACAATAATCCAATCTGTATGCACCGACTGATCTCTTCCCGAAAGCTTGGAATTGATATTCTTTCATCTATTAAACCCTCAAAATTGCCTTCATTCCACAATTTCCATGCCTGGAGAAATATAATTAAGAGAGAGATTATATTGTGACAGGCAATTATATAAGTCAAACTAAGTTAAAGGTGACTTGGCTTACACATTCCAGAAGGCTCAAAGCTATCTCATCGTTGTAGAAGGTCGTATTCCTTACCTGCTTATGATCTCCAACATTGGAACTCCAATAACTGAACTCGAGGATGCACGTTGGAAAGCTGATAGCCTCCCCTTCTTCTAATGTTTGCTTTTGCGCCTTCGTCAAGCCCCTTCTCTTTAATCCGCTTCCCATTTTTGAGTCCAACAATGAAGTTGGAAGATCAACAGATCCCACGGGTCTCCTGATACTTCGGCCTGAGGATGTGAGTGACACGAAATAGGAGAGGTAGTTTGGGCAGATGGTTGGTTATGCAAAGGTCGAGAAAATGTCGGGGTAGGAGTTTGGTTGTTTAATTACTTTTATTGAGAAAGATGTCACTAAAAATTTTTATATTGGTTCAATTATAGATAAATTTTATGATATAAAAAAACGTCATGCTCAACTTTGATATAGATATTGTAGTTCGGATTCGTAAATTATGAAATTAATTTATATTTTGAACTTTTATATTTTACAATTTTCTCCTCCACACTCTCATTTTTTAATTCGTCCCTTATCCAATTTGTATCAATCTACATTCAAGAACCACATAAAATTTCATAAAAATTTATAAGCAGAAAGCCTTTTAATTAAGCATCGATGAAAACTTTAAATAAAAAGGTCCTTGTTGAAATAACAAATCTTACATTTCCGATCCAAATCCCATAACAAATCTGAACATTCATTTGAAACTCATGATCAGGATTGAGGAATGCTCATCTCATTTGCTTGCTTGCCTAAACGGGACCGCCGTTTCTTTTAATAAAGTAGAATGAAGACATTTATACATTATACAATACTTGTGTCATGACGGGAAAAGAAGCATGAAAAAGTAGTAACCCGTGAAGACTGAATGATGATGCGCATACATTATGGCCTTCGAGGGGCCGGGCCACACTTGATGATATTTTGTTAGGTGTAACTATGCACCTACTGTAGTTCTTTGTTTGCAAGTTGCTAAAAATATCTTCCAGGGAAGAAGAACGCCACTAATGTGGTAGGCTTAGGCTCTAGAGATAGTTATGCTTATGGCATTTACATTATTTCACACGCCATAGACGCTTGACGAAGACCAAAGGAACCTTCTTCAATTAAAAGTGGCCTGCGAGTCCAGACAATGAAGAGTGAAGACCAAAGGGAACCTTTTAGCTGAACGTCGTCAGTCCAGACAAAGCAAATCAAGATAATGAAGACAGCAAGAACCTTCTGCTGATCAACGTCGTCGTCAGTCCAGACTAAAGACAAAGAAAATCAGGCCACGTGGGCTTCTGTTCGCATTTGTATAGGAGCCATCCGACAGCTGTGAGTGTCTCGTAACCAAGGGAGTAAATTGACTCTTTTCTTTTCCTTTTTATTTGCATTGTAGACATAAGTACATGTCACAAAAATTGGAACAAATCCTAAGGGACGACACTGTAATTTAAATGTAAGAAATTTGCTGCCGTTTCCGTAACTTTTCTTATGTATGTGATTATCATCGTACAATAAAGGAGAGATATAATCAATTTACAAGAGGATATTTACAAAAGGATTTTAATTAGGAATTCTGGATTTGCGGGCTCACCGGCCCTCTAACACTGTCTGAGTGATTTTATTGCTGGAGTGGGTTTGTGATGAAGAAGATCCAATGAGAGAGCAACTGACCTTATCCGTAAATCCTGGATACTCCGGCAGAGGCAAATCAACTATTTCACTGCTCAGCATTGACAGCACAGTTGATATGTTGGGCCTATTTACCGGAGATTCTTGTACACACAATAATCCAATATGCATGCATCTCATGATCTCTGCCTGAAAGCTTGAACCCGACATCCTCTTGTCTATCAGATCCAATGCATTGTCTTCATTCCACAGTTTCCAAGCCTGAGGAAACAAGCCAAAATGAATAAACCAACCAAAAAATTAACAAGCTTTAAATCAACTTACATATCCCAGAAGGCCTAAAGATAACTCATCATTATAGAAGCTAGTGTTCCTTTTCCCACTTATGATCTCCAATACGAGAACTCCAAAACTGAAGACATCGGATTTTTCTGAAAATTGACCCCTCATTGCATACTCAGGAGCCATATATCCGCTGCAATGCAACATAATTGTATTAGCAAACAACACTAAAATAAAAATCTAAAAGTACAAATATAATGTGTATAAGCATACTATGTCCCCACAACTCTTCTCGTATTGGCTTGATTTTGGTTGCCTCCAAATATTCTTGCCATGCCAAAATCTGAAATTTTTGGGATCCAATCCTCATCCAACAATATGTTACTGGGCTTCAAGTCTCGGTGAATTATCCTTAATCTAGAGTCCCTATGAAGATATAGGAGGCCTCGACCAATTGCTTCAATAATGCTCAATCGTTTCCTCCAATCAAGAACACATTGTGTTTTATCTGAAAATGAACTAAACAACGTCAGAATGTCATTATAACAAAACATTAGGATATAATGGCACTTGAAGCAAGTTTGGATATATTGGAATAGTAGTATAAAAGAGAACTCACGGAAGAGATAGACATCTAAGCTTCCATTCGGCAAGTATTCATAGATTAACATCTTTTCTCCTTTCTCCACACAACATCCTAGTAGTCTAACAAGATTGCGATGTTGAAGTTTCGAAATCAGAATCACTTCATTCATAAACTCTTCAAGGCCTTGTCCAGAAGCCGCTGAAAGCCTCTTCACTGCGATTTCTTCTCCATTTGCCAATTTTCCCTAGAAAAAAACAGAAAGACTCTGCATAAATTCATGCAAAACAAATCTGGGCATTATTAAGAAGAAAATTCACCTTATAAACAAGACCAAAACCGCCCATTCCAAGCTTATTTGCCACGTCAAAATTATTGGTGGCATTTGCTAGCATCTCAAAACTGAACAAAGGCAATTCTTCTATACCAACTTTATCCAGGTCACTTCGAAGCACAGTTTCACTCATATCAGATAGACCTGTTTCCGGTTGCTCTTGCGCTGAATTAGCATACTTACCTCTTCGCTTACACATCCACCAGGATAAAAGTAGGCAAAAAGATGCAGCTACCAAACCAGCAACCACTGAAACTATAACAACTACTTTAATGTAATGCCCAAAAATTTTGCTTCTTATTTAATCGATTTATTGCCTTAATTTACTTTATTTACTTAATCTTTATTGAGGTATTTATAGAAAGTAATAATTTCCTCATAATAATATTATATTGTTGCTAGAAATAAGTAAATGAGATCCTAGGAATTGAAATAAAATAGTTAGTTTAATTATAAGATATTTCTAACCCTAGAGAGAATTATAATCAGAGTCTCAGTTAAAAATTAAACACTTAGTCCACATATATAAGTCTCATACTCTAAAACCCTAGCCACACATACACACACACACACACACACAAAAAGAGAGAACGGCGGAAGAAAAGAAAGGAAAACAAGAAGAAGTCAGCGAGTGCAAGAGTTAATTTTTCTGTTCACTCAAAGTAACCTCCTCCGTTGGAAGTAGAGAAGAAAAGGTAATCCCAATCCGTTAGTTCTGTTTACGGCCAAATTTGATGTAAGAAGTTGGGATTTTGGATGTGTAAATTGCTTTGTTATGAGATAATAAGGGGAGCCGCAAATGTGGACCAACGAAAAAGGGGGGCCAATTGGAATTGCAATTACAACAAATCTAGCCGCAATTGTTGACTAGAAATTAATTTTGACTTGCTATCTAGTGTTTGTGTTATATGTATTCTTGCATCCCATAAACTTATGATGGACAGAGAAGAGAAGATAGATACTCAGCCACCATTGTTGACCTTGATGTTATGTGGTAGTGCTATATGTACATATATATATATATATGAAGTCAAATAGATTACCTTGCGTATATGTAGTTTATGTATACATTAAATCTAATAGCCTAACTAGTGCATGCGAAATACTGTGTATATATATACATAGCTATTTTAAGTGATTTTGTTCTTTTATGTGTTGCAATTTTAAATATGTATTGGATGTAAGATTACATGAGGAACAGCATCCGAATGTCTATATAAATATACATATATGTATATTTACAACAAACCCAGTTGATTAAGTATACTTGGGATTAAATTATAGTGTGTCTAGATGATTAGTTTTAATTGTTTTGGAACTGATCCTTATTGCTATCGACAAAGAGGGGGGGGAGAATTCGAAGTTCCTAGTTATATTGAAGGGAATGATACTATGAATGGTGTATGTTCTAGTGCAATTAAGATTCTATATACTAGTTATTAACTAAGTTAAATAATACAATTATTTCGGCAGTTGTACCAAGACTAGGTACGATAAAGCGGACTGATTTGATCAACAAGTACAGTGAGTGCCTAAACTTATAAATATCATATATTATTATGTTTCAAAACCCAGAAGGATATATATTATTATATAATCATTTATGCATTATTTTCAACTTACACTGCACTATATATTCCACTGCGCACCAAAAAGAAATCCTTTTCTTGTTTCATTTCTACACAAAGAGAAATCCTTTTCTTGGTTATTTTCGCACAGAAAGAAATTATGTTTTCTTGTTTTAACCTTGGAAAAGAATACCTTGTTTTATGATTTTAATGCTTTTACGCTACCAGTTAAATTCGATGATCAACATATTACTGTTACTGTTACTGTTACTGTTACTGTTAGTTGGATCCAACTTGGTCTGGGTGTGCGAGGGACTTCACTGGGCAGCAGCGGGCTAGCCGGTTGAACCCCAAGCCCCTATGGCCTAATCCCCCCAGTGCACAACAGAAGCCGTTTGTGGCTGAGGTGGGTCGTAGGAATTTCCGGGGACGCTCGGGCACTGTTTGGTAAGGTCGCACCTTACCCGGAGCGATAAGGGACTGTTACGGGGGAGCCATAAGGTTGACTGGCTACAGCGAAACTGACTGATCATCGTATTTAATTTGATAGTTTGGGAAATTATTTAACAAAGTTTTGATTGGATACTGATTGATCATTTATAGATTTCTCAACTGTTGTTGCTAGACCGTTTTATGAATTCTTTTATAATACTCCAAAATTGTTACAGTACAAAGTTTCAATTCAATAACTCACTCCACACACACATAGCACTCACTGAGTCTTTTCTCACACTCTTTTCTTGCTCTAACCTCCTTCTGGCAGACATAGACCCTAGTCCTAGCGAGGAGGTGGATCCTGCGTGATGAGAAACAAAAGTGAAGACGTAGTTTTGGAATTATTTTAGTAGCTTAGTATATCTTATATTATGTTCATTAGTTTCATTTTATTTGTCTTGGATCTCATTGTGTCTAGATGTGAAAAGATTTTGATACTTGGAGTCTCATGTTATGAGTTTGCTAGGAATTGGATGAATTCTTATTTAATTTTATGATTTTGGATTGTTAGATTTATTTATTTGGGATCAAATTCACGCTTAAGCTCTAGTATAAAATGATTTAAATTTTGGGGCGTGACATTTAAGGTCCTTCTTCCCACCTGAAATAAAACAACTGCCCAAATTAACAACTACAGTGTCATTACCAGGAGTGGCCTTTCTTGTCAATTTATCACATTCTACATTTTACTAATAGAGCAATTTTGAAATTAAAGATGTCTCCTGAACTGTTATATACACATTAATGGTGAAAATAATCTAATAATTATGAAGAAGGAGCAAATAGATACGGCAGAGTGCCACAAACTAACAAAAGTATAAAAAGGTAGCTAAGTGTATAATTTGAGCATTTTCAAAGAAAGCAAAATTACCAAGTTCTGAGTAGGCAACACGAATATAGAAATCTGATCCGGCATCACCATCAAATTTCTGAACATCAATTAAGGTTCCACTCCAAAACATACAGCCAATGCCAGCATCATATGTATATGCCAAGCATGAGCAATTCCTCAAGCACAGGCTACTGCATTCATTTTCTGCACCCGCTGACCACTGCATGAAGTCTGGCACTTTGATGAAAGTTTGCCTGGAAAATCCATCCTCTTTATTTTTATCGGTCGCATTATTCTCTCTCTCACACTGCAATAGAGTTCTCCTCACACATCCACCACTCCAAATCCCACTATCCCATTCCACTGGATTTACAGGCTCATACCCTCTCAAACAGCTACAAATTGGTGTATCCTTACTGTAACAGAGCGCAAATGGACCACACTTATTGTAAAAATCACACTCGTCTTTTGGGGCAGTCCATGTTACATTCCAAGCTTTCTGTTGATCATCCCACGAAGCCTCAACAAGAAATCCATCTGCATCTAATGTTTGTTTCGTCAAGAACTTCTGTGGAAAAGATTGAGCAAAATAGACGGTGCCATCTTCTTCAGTTGCCAAACTGAAACCATTAACATATGCAGGATACATGTCAGTGACACCAGTAAAGAATTGGCTATTCCATGGGCCACTCCGCCACCGTGGAATGCCTTTATCCCATATGTAAATTTGTGGAATGCCAACTCCATAAATGCCAGAAGTAAAATTTCCACGACCTGGATCTTGAAAGCTTCTCCAGGAATTCAATCCCACCCTCACATCAGTTGTGGGATTGTGGCTCACTCTCATTGATGGTAAAAATGAGTCAACTGGATGTCTGTGGCTCTCCCATAGTACACTTCCACTTGAAGTATCTTTCAGGACAAGGTTGCCCGAATTCAATAGCTGGGCAGTCGCATCCATACGAAGAGACGATGTAACATTAGATGACCATATAATCTCTCTGTTCCCGTTCATGAGTACGATGTTTCCATTGGAGGATATGGACACAGTTCCAGATGTATCATTCAGTGGTCGGTCGCGATTGGCCACCCAGGTGATGGATGACGGAGAAAAGGAGTACCATATGCCCATATAACGCTTGGTGGTGCCATTGGGGCTGAAAAATCCTAAGGTGAACTGCTTGCCGGAGGAATCTATGGTATCTGAATCTTTAAGCACTAGAGTGCGGTTGATGGTGTCCGTTCCCTGGCAAATTCCATTATGATACTGCAAAAAAATAATAATGATCAGGAATTGAAGAAAAGTTTTCAGCATTTTTCTGGTACCAATCAGGTTTAATCTTTGGGGGTTTCTCTAGGAAAATGAAAAGGTGAAAATACAGGTTTACTGAATTGAATCCGTTCCTGAAAGTCATGATGACAAGGGTGAGTTAGGCTATTTCTTTTGTATGGCACACATTAATTTATCTGTCTCTTTGCTGGAAACTTCAACAGAAGGCTGTTGTTCAACTCCAGTAGCTGTTGGGCACATAATTCATTGACTTTTATATTTCAACGTACCTTTTTCTTCTCAGAATTGGGAAGACTGATTCCACATTTTGATTTCCTGTTTCTATATAGTTAAGTCGTGAAGAAAACTCCAAAGTCAAAAGAAATATGCTACAGCCATTTTTTCCATCATTTTTATGGTCTACATTATAATAATATAATTTATATCCCTCATTTTCTTTCTTATGCCATTCCACCTGATATGGGCCTTACACTCATGTTTTGGAGCAATTAGGCCTTATAATGATGTCTGAGTTCCAGCATATAGGAATGATTAAATGGGTTGGGCCCCAAAATTATTCCAATTTGATCCCAGCTTTATTGTATTGGGTCAAGCTCGGTCTTAACCGAAGAATCAAGGACCACCATTGAATCATTTCAATCATAGCTTTATTATATTGGGCATATCTTAGCACCCCTAATAGAACTCTTAATGAAATTTGTGATTTCAGAATGTCAATTTCAGAGTCAGGATAAAGATTTAAAAGCATCATTTCCACTTCGATCCCATTTCAACTATCATCATACTTGGTGAGGTCATCTTCAACCTCATTATGCCAGATAGAGTAAGTTGATTAAAACTTAATTTGTTCTACCATATGTAATGTTTCCACATTGCTCAGACTGCAGAAATTAAAGTTGGACTTACCAAAGAGAAACACACCCAGGCTTCTGTTAACCATGAATTCATATATGAGCATCTGTTCTTTTTCCACACAGCATCCAAGTATACTGACAAGATTTCTATTTTGGAGTTTGGAAATCACAACCGCTTCATTCATAAATTCTTGCAGCCCTTGTCCAGATGCAACTGAAAGCCTCTTCAGAGCAATCTCTTCCCCATTTGCCAGCTTTCCCTATATATAATTAAGCTTCCTCAGCAGAATTGGAGATGATATTTGGCAAGGGTAAGGAAACACAAAAAAAAAAAAGAAGAAATACCTTACATACAGGTCCAAAACCACCCTTCCCAAGAATATTAGCCACGTCGAATTGCTGTGTTGCATTTGCAAGGCATCTCAAAGCTGTATAATGGTAATTCGTGAGAACAGCTAGTGTTCCTTGAAGAATTGAAGAATTATTTTCCATGTCTTCCCCTGTTGGCCACCCATACAATGGATCAAGGAGCTGAGCACTTGTGTTCCTTGAAGAAACAGGAATGTATATGTAGTTTGTTAGTTTTGCGAAGCATATATTCTTGTTTTGTGAATGAGAAGCCAAAAGAAAAGCTGATCTATTAAGATATGGAAAAACAGGGGAAGCAAATCCATCAGTTTCCAGTATGATTCTTCAAGGAGCTGAGCACTTGTGTTCCTTGAAGAATTATTGACATTTGAGGACCAAAGGATCTCTTTTCCTGAACTCGTGAGAACAAGATTGCCATCTTCGGATACTGTTATCATCCCAGAAGAAACATTAGTCAGAGGTTTGTCCCTATTGGCCACCCATACAATGGACGTTTCAGAAACATTGTTCCAGATGCCCATATACCGGTTAGTAGTATTTAGAGGGCTGAAGAATCCCAGTCTGTAACATAGTTACCTAAAACTCCATTCTACCTAAAGTGCGGCGAATTGATTCTTTTATGAATTGATACTCGAATTGGTACTCTAAAATATTCGAATTGAATTATCGAAAGTAAAAAAATGATACATGAAAAAAAAATTAAAATTTATTAGTATACCATATTTCTTTATCCTTTTTAATATATTTTATAGAATTCTCATATTTTTAAAATAAAAAAGTGAAAAAGGTATTATAATAGTAATAATATAAATTTAATATGTTCTTTTTTTTGCATAACTAATAAAAATCATTTAATTATATTTTAATTTTAAAATGCAAAAAGTTTCACTACTTAGAGAATCAATGAAAAGGTAAATGAAAAAAGAGACTAATAAATGAGAAGATGAAAAGAGTGAGACAAAATAGGCAGAAATAAGTTAGAAGTTCCAAGAAAAATAAGAGAGAAGACAAATAGACAAAGCATTAATCAGAAGTAAATTGAAAATGAAAAAAGACAAAAAAATAAATGCAACTAAATCATGCTCTCCACTCAAAATTTTAATACAAGACTTTTCACATCACAAAATCTTATCTGTATATACGTAAGACATCCCACATGTTTTCCCTCATCCAACTTAATCTATCAATATGGTATTTGGCATTGATATCAAATATATGTGATAGTTTTGTTTAAATTTTATACAAATTTTTATATAATTTTCTAACTTATTTAAAAAATTTATATTGAGAGCGTATCAAGTAAACTATATAAGGATACCGCATACCTAGGCCTGTCAAGCCCTACCCAAGCTCATGACAATAATAAAATACCCATACCCACTAAATAAATATGAGACTCAAACCCATTAAGAAAAATGGAATGGGTACGGGTAGAGTCTATACCCATAAAATGCCAATACCCAAAAAATACCCATTATCAAATATCTATGTTACAATTACCTCATTCCCAACTTTAATCTTTTTTACTCATAAAACTTTATTTAGTTAACATTTTCATCAAACTTAAACCCAAAAATATATTAAAAATAATTGATTTCAGATTACGAATATTTATAATCGGATCTGACCAATCGGATATTTTAATCAGATAAAAATTTTAAAATTTGAATTAAATTTAGATCGAATTCGAATTAAAATCAGAACCATTGGCAGGCCTACCTCAAAATTATTCATTATCCAAATACTCAAATTTAACTAGTTAACCCAAATTACTTATATCAAAATTAAATTTATAATAATATTATTGGATACTTGAAGTGTATATTTAAAATTTTAATATATATATAAAATAAAATAAAAATTATTTTGAATTTATTTATTTTCAGTAGCTTTGGCCAGTGAAGAAAGAATTTTTTTATACTTTGGTGCTACATATTCAATTTTTCAGTAACAAAAATTAAATTTTTTCTACTATTTACATATATTTGATTGAATATATTGCATGAATAATAATATTTCAAAAAAAATGAAAAGAATAAAGTTAAAGAAAGAAAAAATAATATCTTAGAGGAAAAATAGAGAGAAAAAAACATAATCTAGGGAAGAGATAAAAAAGTGATACATACTGTTGGGGTTCTTATTTGTTCAATGTACCAAAAATTAAATTTATAAATTAACTAAATTAAATTAAACGATTGAAATTAAATGTATACTCTTTTTTAATTGTAAAAAAATCGAGTTAACTTTTTAAAATATGCAAAAAAAATTAGCCAATATTAATAAATTATTCTAGCATTGAAATATTATGTAGTTTTAACATTTTAATTGACACTAAGAAAATTTGAAAAAGATGAAAAAATTAGTCAAATCAAAACACAATCCAAAAATTGGGTCTAATAAACTGGACCCAACCATAGATTCAATGGGTCTTGGGTTTGATAGGATAGGGTCTAGTTTAGGGTCTATTATTTGGATATTTTAGGGTATGGATCTAATTGGGTCTACGAGTTGAGTAGAATAGGACAAATATATGGTCTAATTATTTAGGTATATTAAGATATGAGTTTGGAAAATACAATATCCTACCCATAGGCAGGACTAAGCTTGAAGACTTTGAAGGTTTTGAGTGAAGGAATAAACAAAAAAGATTGCATAGACTTATTGACTTAATAATTTTTTTATCCATTTATTTAACTTAAAATTATTGATTTGTAAAATTTGATTTTTTTTTTTTTATTGTTATTTCATAAGAATTGAAATTAGTTAACAAAAAATGGTTTGTAAAATTTTGATTTCTTTATTGTTATTTTAGATAGAAATTAAAATTAGTAAAATATAATTAAAAAAATTGGGTTGGGCCATACCCTACTCGCAAGAAGTGGGTTTGGAAAAGAAAGCTCAGTACACAAACCCTATGGGTAGTGGGTAAAGTTGGGTAGGGTATACTATTGAGCCTCAATTTTGGGTTTTCCTTGGGTATGGGCCTGGGTAGGGTACCAAAAGATCATACCGACTAAACCTACCCCTAACGTACCATATTTTAATAAAGTGACGTATTGCATACCCGTCCTCATACCACATACTATAGAGTACCGCAAAGTCAGTAACTATGGTATGTGGATCTTGCCACTTGACACTATGGTTTCAGGGTCTTTAATCATCAGATTTCTTGTAATGGTGTCTGTTTCTATGCAGGAACCTAAACATGAAATCATGAGTATTACCATAAGGGATTCAAGAAAAGGTTTCAGGATTGTGTAAAACATTTCTGGTGGGGGAGCGTGACATTTTGCATCTCTACTTGCTTGGATGTTGAGCTAAAGCTAATTATACCAGAAAGAACGAAGCATTTGCCTCAGGGCTTGAGTTTGCCCGTATTAGGACCGGATAAGCTCTTGCATATGTGAAACACTGTCAACAGTATTGGTTTCCCCAAACAAGTGAAACTACTTAGCCTTTCACCGTACTTCTTATTTTAAGGACTAGTGGGTTGATATCTACCTCAGCAGGATTGGATGTAACATTAATCGTTTCAAACTTATGATCTGAAATGGGAATACAGTAGAATGAAGACATTTTTGCATTTTTGTCATGGCTGGAAAAGAAGAATAAAAAGTAGTACCCCGTGAAGAATGATGATACGCGTTCATTTTGGCCTTCAAGGGGCCACACTTAATATTTTGTCAAGTATAACTATGTAACTATTGCAGTTCTTTGTTCGCAACTTGCTAAAAGAGTTTCATGATTTTATCTTCCAGGGAAAAGGAACGCCAATAGTATGTTCGTAGAATTTACGTTGGTTCACACCTCCTAGACGCTTGACGAAGACCAAAGGAGTTCCTTGGACCGAACATCGACCGAAGGAATCTTCAACTGAATGTCTTCTGTTCACACAAAGCAAATCAAGCCACTCTGGGTTTCTCTATTTGCATTTATAGGGTTGTAGGGATTATTACTAATAATCACAAGTATTCATTTTGAGACCTATCCTGTATAGAAACGATGGTTGTGATTGTCTCATAACCATTCAAGACTTCGCAAGGTGTGAATAAATTGACCTTTTCTTTTCTCTCTTTGCTTTTTCTTATTTGCATTGTATAGGTTAGTACAATTGGACGTCACAAAGAGAGGAGCAAATCATTATAATTCTGATTCAAATGTAACAAGATTGATCCTGTTGTAAGTTTTTTAATGCATGTGATTATCATCAGATAATGAAAGAAAGATGTTACTCAATTTACAAGAGGACTGTAAGCAGGGTTTCTGATTTTACGGCCTCACCGGCCCTCTAACGCCGTGAGAGTGATTTTATTGGCGGAGAGTCTTTGAGATGAAGAAGATCCGATGGGGGAGCAACTGACCCTATCCGTAAATCCTGGATGCTCTGGCATGGGCAAATCAGCTATTTCACAGCTCAGCATTGACAGTACAGTTGATATGCTGAGCCTGTTCACCGGGGATTCTTGGACACATAATAATCCAATGTGCATGCATCTCATGATCTCCGCCCGAAAGCTTGAACCCGATATCCTCTTGTCTATCAGATCCAATGCATTGTCTTCATTCCATACTTTCCAAGCCTGAGGAAACAAACCAAAATGAATACACTAACCAAAGAATTTGTAACAAGCTTTAAAGCAACTTACATATCCCAGAAGGCCTAAAGATAATTCATCAATATAGAAGCTAGTGTTCCTTTTCCCACTAATGATCTCCAACACGAGGACTCCAAAACTAAAGACATCGGATTTTTCTGAAAATTGGCCCCTCATTGCGTATTCAGGCGCCATATATCCACTGCAATGCCGCATAATTGTATTACCCAACAACCTTAAAATAGAATCTAGAAGGACTAATATTAATGAGTAAATACGTACTATGTTCCCACAACTCTTCTCGTGTTGGCTTGATCTTGTTTACCTCCAAATATTTTTGCCATGCCAAAATCTGATATCTTTGGAATCCAACCCTCATCCAGCAATATGTTACTAGGCTTCAAGTCTCGGTGGATTATCCTCAGCCTAGAGTCCCTGTGAAGATATAGGAGGCCTCGACCAATTGCTTCAATAATGTTGAAACGTTTCCTCCAATCAAGAACATGTTGTGTTTTGTCTGCAAAATGAAGTAAATAGTGTATTAAAACAAGGACTTTGTTGTAGCAAAATGCTCGGATATAAAGCTACATGAAGCAAATTTGGATGGACTGGAACAGTAAAAGAAAGAGAACTGACCAAAGAGAAGGACATCTAAGCTTCCATTCGGCAAGTATTCATAGATTAACATTTTTTCTCCTTTCTCCACACAGCATCCTAGCAGTCTAACAAGATTGCGGTGTTGAAGTTTAGAAATCACAACCACTTCATTCATAAACTCTTCAAGGCCTTGTCCAGAAGCTGCTGAAAGCCTCTTCACTGCAATGTCTTCTCCATTTGCCAATTTTCCCTACAAACAAACAGCAAACTTAGTACGCATAACTTTCATCCAAAACAAATCTGGGCATTAATAAGAAGAAAATTTACCTTATAAACAAGACCAAAACCACCCATTCCTAGCTTACTTGTCTCGTTAAAATTATTAGTGGCATTTGCTAACATCTCAAAACTGAACAATGGCAATTCTTCTATGCTAACTTTGTCAAGGCCACGTCGAAGCACAATTCCACTTGAATCAGATAGACCTTGTTCCCATTGTTCATACACTAAAGTAACATGTTTACCTCTGCGCTTGCACATCCACCAGGATAAAAGTAGACAGAAAGATGCAGCAATAAAAGCAGCAATTATTGACACTATCGTTGCTACTTTATGGTCCTTCCCCTTACCTGAAACAAAACAACTGTCCAATTAGAAACTAAGTCGCACTACTTGGAGTGGCCTTTGTTGTCAATTTATACATTCTACAATTTACTAATAGAGCAATTTTGAAATTAAAGATGTCTTCCTGAATTGACATATACACATTAATGGTGAAAATAATAAAATAATTATGAAGAAGAAGCAAATAAATACAGCAGAGTGCCACAAACTATCAAGTATAAAAAGGTAGCTAAGTGTACAATTTAAGCATTTTCAAAGAGAGCAAAATTACCAAGTTCTGAATAGGCAACACGAATATAGAAATCTGATCCGGCATCACCATTGAATTTCTGAACATCAATTAAGGTTCCACTCCAAAATATACAGCCAATGCCAGCATCATATGCATATGCCAAGCAGGAGCAATTCTTCAAGCACAGGCTACTGCATTCAGTTTCTGCACCCGCTGACCACTGCATGAAGTCTGGCACTTTCATGAAAGTGAGCCTGGAAAAACCATCCTCTTTGTTTCTATCGGTTGCATCATTCTCTCTCACACACTGCAATGGAGTTCTCCTCGCACATCCACCACTCCAAATCCCGCTATCCCATTCCACTGCATTCCTAGGCTCATACCCTCTCAAACAACTACAGATTGGTGTATCCTTACTGTAACAGAGCGAAAATGGACCACACTTATTGTAAAAGTCGCACTCGTCGGCTGGGGCAGTCCATGTAACATTCCAATCTTTCTGTTGATCATTCCACAAAGCCTCCACAAGAAATCCATCTGCATCCAAGAAATTTCTTGACAAGAAATTTTGTTGAAAAGATCGAGTGAAATAAACAGTGCCATCTTCTTCAGTTGCCACACTGAAACCATTAACATATACAGAGTACATGTTGGTGACGCCAGTGAAAATTTGGCCATTCCATGGGCCACTCCGCCACCTTGGAATGCCTTTATCCCATATGTAAATTTGAGGAATGCCAACTGCATAGATACCTGAAGTAAAATTTCCATGACCTGGATCTTGAGAGCTTCTCCAGGAATTTAATGCAACCCTTTCTTCAGTTCTGGGATTGTGGCTCACTCTCATTGTTGGTAAAAATGAGTTAACCGGTTGCCTGTGACTCTCCCATAGTACACTTCCACTTGAAGTATCCCTAAGGACAAGGTTCCCAGAATTCGATAGCTGGGCGGTTGCATTAATAGGAACAGATGACGCAACATTAGACGACCATATAATCTCTGTGTTTCCATTCATGAGCACAATGTTTCCGTTGGCGGATATTGACACAGTTCCTGATGTATCATTGAGTGGTTGGTCACGATTCGCCACCCAGGTGATGGATGCTGGAGAAACGTAGTACCATATGCCCAAATAGCACTTGGTGGTGCCATTGGGACTGAAAAATCCTAAGGTAAACTGCTTGTGAGAGGAAATTATGGTGTCCGAATCTCTAAGCACTAGAGTGTCATTGATGGTGTCCATTTCCAGGCAAACTCCATTATGGTACTGCATAAAAATAATGATGATCAGGAATTGAAGGAAAGCTTTCAGCATATTTCTGGTACTAATCATGATTAATCTGTGGGAGTCTCTCAAGGAAAATGGCATAGTGAAAATACAAGTTTACTGAATTAAACCCATTACAGGATGACATAAATGACAAGCATGGAAGTTGTTTCTTTTTTATAGCACAAACTAATTTATAAATAAAAAAGATTGTCATTCTTATCTCTCTTTTTGCAGGAAACTTCCGCCTGGGGCCGTTGTTCAATTCCAGTAGCTCTTGGGCACTTAATTCATTGAATTTTAAATTTCAACATGCCTTTCTTTATCAGGCTTGGGAAGACAAACTCCATATTTTGTGTTTTCTGTTTCCATATTTTAGCAATGTTTTAATCGCGAGACAAACTACGAAGTCAAAGAAAACACGCTACAGCCATCAGATTGGATTTCCAATTTGTCGCACAGTACTTCCATCATTTTCATGGCCTACATCCCACATTTTCTTTCTTTTGCCATTCCCACGAGGTGCTATTTTTATATTACCAATTTGTAATAAAACATCATTCTTTACTTACACTGGAAACTGCATTTAACATCAATCATCTCTTTTGGAAATCGAATCCTTAATAAATTTCCACTAGTATTTCCTTTCATAAAGCTCGTCAACTTAGATAATTGAATCAATAAATCTCTGGTATCAAAAGTTTCAAACGACTGGTGGATAATTGAAAATATGGGGGGAAAAGGAAAACATAAAAATAAATAAACAAATAAATAACATTTCAATATCAAACAAGGGTACCTGAAGCAAGAGGAATTTGGAAAAATGAGAAAAGTTTGTCCGCAGAAAACGAGGAAGTCATTTTGGGAAAAGTACCAGAAGAATGGGGATAGCGGCGCCGGTGTAAAGAGTTAGCCATGGCGGCGGCGGCGGCGATAATGGAGGCGATGGAAGCGAATAGCGCCGATTTGAAGAGCCCAACGGTGCGGATTTTGATGATAAACTTCATTTTCTCTAATTCAAGGATTTGGATGTTAATGGGATTGTTCTGTATAAACTTCATTTTCTCTAATTCAAGGATTTGGATGTTAATGGGATTGTTCTGTATAAACTTCATTTTCTCTAATTCAATGATTTGGATGTTAATGGGATTGTTTTGTTTACCTTAAATCAATCTGTAGCTCGAAATTTCGAATTTTTTTAGAAAAACTAATTTCAACCCAGCACTCCGGTTTTTCTTTTTGATGAATTCTAATCAAATTCTCAAATTATAATTGTAATATGTGTGTATAGCGTATATAGCGCTCGACATGCATAAACACATACTGAAATTCTATACATATGGTAAATCACAATTTGGGCCCAAAAAATATAATAATGCCAATCCAATCCAATTTTTAAGCTTTCAGCGAAGGATTGGCCCAATGTGTATGGCCGCATTTCGAAGGGTTGCCCAAAAAATACAAAGAAAGTAATTAGATCAGCCCAACCCAACTGTCAACCTCAATAATGAATCAAGAATTTATATTACTTTTCTTTTCTCTCTCTCTCTCTTTTTCTTTTTATATATTTGCATATGCACACGCATACTAAATGTTCGATCCATTGTCCTTATATATATATATATATATATATAATTGAGAGGACGATAGATGCCACTTGATCAATTAAACACTCGACTGATTCAAGCATGATGCTTGTTACTACATTTTTATTTCAAAATTGGTTCAATAAGGCAAAAAATTAAGAAATCAAAATGATTTGGTATTAATTTAGATTGAGAGGATTTATTCAATCAGTTCCAAAGTTCATCGTGCTCTTCTCTTTGGCACGTAAGCCGAATGCGTTTGATGTGAGACCAAATAGGACTAGAACATGGTTATAAGTGTTATTGCAGCTTTGAATTATTTTAGCCTTAGGTTGGATGGGCTGCTTTTGACGCACAACAGCCGTACTCGGCAAATTTAGTGGTATTTCCATCTGGTTTTGCACTTTAATCCCAATCATAATCCCATGGGATTGCGTTCTTCTGTGAAATGGGACATATCCACCTACCTTATCATCAGCAAGGTTGGATATTATTTTTTTTGTCATCAAATTATATGTTGTGGTCTAGAACCTAGGTAAAAGCATGGGCATGGCTGCAAGTGTTTTCACAGTTTTGTGAAATACTATTTTACCTACTTGAACTTGTACTAAAAGTAATTCTATTGCATCTGATCTAGGAATCAAATTCTTTATCCACTTTCAAGAATTGCTTGATGAAAATTGAAAAATAAAGGCAGCCAATCCTTGCAGGCTGGGATTGACGGATGGCTTTGCTGGCCGACTAGGATTGGGTCATCCTTTTCAAATTCGTAATAAAAAATAACCAAACAATTATTAAATATAAGTGGGCCCCAAAATTGAAGACAATATCCCATCACAGGTCCACTAATCCCACTCCCTTTGCAATGGACAACGACTTGATTATACCCTCCGCTTTGTTTTTATCTTAGAATTTATTTGTTTGATCTGTCGCAGTTGTTCAGCAAAATTTGTCGAAGGCACATCATCTACAGAAAAACACAAACCAAAAATGAAGACATTAATTCATATACCTTATTTCCTAAAAATGTTGCCATGTTAGTACGATTAGTTGTTAAACTATTATTCACTTGACAATTTTAAAATCTGACAAATAATGAATATTTATATCAATACTATTGTAATCGAAGCCATAATCAATATGAAAATGTTATTCAAAGTCTTTTGATGTATGATGTCAAGAACGTCTATTATTGAATATGTGTTTTTACTTAATACTTATAGCTGGATTGCTTGAATATAGAAAAATAAAAGAATAAGGTCCTAGTATGTTATTGGGTCAATGAGGAAATCTATAAGAATAAGGACAACTAGCCGAATTCACATTAAAAATCGCCAATATGAAGACAAACAAAGTCTTGAATTACATATAAAAAATATTTAGATAATATTTTCTTCTGATGATTAATTACCATCATATTTGTGTGATCAATTCGACCCCCTCACTTGAAGGACTCTACTTTGATAGTGATCTTTATATGCTAATCTTACTAGTCAATCCTCAATTACTTAGATGATCTCAATATCTCAATTAAAATCGTCTCTCACGCCATTGACAAAGGAACAAAAGAAGAATAAGAAAAAATACCAAATTTATCCTAGAACCCACCCTTTCCATATAAACAAGGTTGGGGACTCTATCTAAAGATTTCATTCCTACAAGTCCCCCACGAAAAGAAAGCGATTTGAGTTCAACTTGCCACAACATACACTCCATATAAGAAGCCTAATAAACATTACGCCCAGCAATTTGCAACTTGCACCCTATTCCCCTGTTTTTCAATTCCAGTCCAGTCCCCTGATTTTTTAATTCATTTCCTCTGTTTCAGCCGGAATACCAGGGTTCCAGTATACTATAAAACAGGACCTACAAGGACTCAAACATAGGACTCCATCCATTAGGAAAAAACCATTATTTAAAAAGAGTTTTGGGGCATAAATTAGAAACAGGAGGGAAAGAAAAAAAAAAATGAAGAAATGCGAGCTGTGCAAGAAGGTTGCAAGAATGTATTGCGATTCCGATCAGGCGAGCTTGTGCTGGGACTGTGATTCCAGGGTTCACATGGCAAATTTTCTAGTCGCCAAACACATAAGAACTCTTCTTTGCCATGCCTGCCAGTCTCCAACCCCATGGACGGGCTCAGGCCAGAAGCTGAGCCCGACGATTTCTGTCTGCGAGGCATGTGTTAATGGAAAAGACCAGAATATACATCGCGATCGTGATCCTGGAAATGGGAACACAGAAAATGACGATGGTGATGAGGAGGAGGACCAAAATGACGATGACGATGACGATGACGATGAGGAGGAGGAAAATGGTGATGATGGTGAAAATCAAGTTGTCCCTTTGTCTCTGTCTCCATCTTTGCCTTCGACTTCTTCCCGCGGCGAAGAGTCTTCCAGTAGAAGAGATGGCCTTTCCAGCTCAAGTTTCGGGTTTTTTAATGCTACAACACCACTTGAGAGTACCAGGTTTTCTTATAATGTATGTTCTTTCTTCCTCTGTTCCACTCTTTTCTTCCGAGAAATGCTCTCAGTTGCCTTAGTAAATTTCTCGTTTTTCTCCATCGCTCAGGGCACCGAAAGGCCGGAAGAGAAAAATGGTACTCAAAATATCAGATCATGGACATGGCGATAGTAAAAAAATTGAAGAAGACAGCTTGGTACGTTGGGGCGTACGAGGTGGCCTAATCATGTTAAGATTACATTGTAAGATAATACTTAGCACAGCCACCAGTTTGTACTTGATAAAACATTGGAATTTCATGTTTAATGTATCTGTTTATGTTCAAGTTTTCCAGTCACATGGTTTCATAATTTCCACTTGTTAAGTTTTCTTGCACTGTTCTTCACCAAACAACTCAGTAAAGACAAAGGCACCTACCAACTGTGGGGTAATCAATGATTTGATTAACGGATGTTTTACTCAATATTGCAATCAAGCTTGATTTTCGACCCTTAAATGAATCGGCAACTGCCATGCTGCTCACTTGGGACACAAGTTAAGACAATGTTTGACTTGTATAAGTGGTTCTTATGCATAGTGGCCATAAGTTGCAAAGATATTACGTTTACTGATGATACACATGGAAGTTGTAAGAGAGTACTTGTGAATGGAAAATTCTCTAAAATGTATATGAAGACTTGGGTTTACTTGACAAACACAAACTGAAACTCCAAATAGAGATCGCAAGAATTCGTCGAGCCGACAACTTTATAAATTTCGTATGAAATCTAAGCATTGGAAATCTATAATTAACATAATATCTATAATGGTTTCATTTGTGTCTCTAATTTTTTCTGTCCTTAAGCCTTTATGAGCTGATAGCAACAAATAAGAACCTCTAAGTCGACAAATTCCATCCTCATATGTTGACCCGAAGAATGACATGGGACGCTAAAAATCACTGTCAAACTACGCTCTTGTCCAGGATTTTTTCTTTGAGAAAAACAAAAAAGAAGGAAAATCCACATGGATTCAAAGATGCTGTCATAATAAAGAAGTAGGACATATAGCATATAGAAAATGTGGATTGCAAGAAATTTTGGATGGTCATTAATAAAATACTTAGACCTCAACGTCAAACATGTCATGCCAATTGGGGTTAGAAGTGTGCATGAACCTGGACTGCGGATTTCAATTCGGACAACAAAGTCTTGGAGCTGGATTTCTCATCCTACATGTGTCCATAATTTTTTGTACTACTTGTCTGCATGTGCTTGCTACTTAACAAGTTCTAAACATGCTTAACATGACAAATTAATAACTTGATCTAAGAAGCCAGTTCAGGATGACAAACATGTATTATGAGAACACATCTCCTTTGATTTCCTTGTTGTAGAATTTATGCAACTTAGGGATTATAAAGTGATGCTGCACAAAAATGAAGTTAGGGTTGTTTTCGCAAATTAATAAGATGAATTGGGCTTTTGCTCCTAAAACACACTTGCATAGAGTCAAAGTTCGAGTTTGCAAATGATTGTTTAGATATCTTTATGGCTTTGAAATATGGTATTTGTATTGATTATATCTTTGGTGGACTTCAGTTGGGCTTAACATGTTGAGTCCACTCATTTTTTTACTCTTGAAGTGTTATTTTGCCATATCATAAAAATTAATTTGAAGTACTTTGAACAAATAGATTTAAACGTGATATTATGTTAGAACATATAGGCAAGTAAGAAATTAATATGTTTTCACTTAGGTCTAAATTATTGGGATTGTTGTACTATAAAAGAACCCTCTTATTTTGTGCCTTTCTTTGACAACCCCACCTCTTTCCGGTGTGGGTTGGGGTGTTACACTTAAAAAATTGCCTATCAAACTAGTACGAGTACAACCCATCTCAAGTCAACAACCTGTGGAGGCTCATGTGAGCACAAGAAGACTAACTATTTGCTATCCCACGTATGGATTGACTTTAACAGGATTTATGGGGTATGGAGAAAAAAATGTGTCATCCCGACAAGTCCATGTGCCTAACACAAGACCCATGTACGAAACAAGCACCATTAATATTATACAACTAACAAGTTGATTGCAATTTAATAACATAGTTTTGGGTAATGATGTAATGAAGATTGAGTGCTGGGAGTGAACCCAATGATACTGCCCCATAAATGTATGCCCCCTTGGAGAATGAGAATCAAGAAAAGCAATAGATTTGGTTCAAAAATATTGTGGTGGACCAGACGTTGAGGGGAGGGAGATGGATTTGTGTGTGGTTAACGGCTATGATGCATTATTATTTGGAAGTCACTTCCCTGCCAAGGTTTGATATTTTACTGTGGCCTTAGTCTTTATTCTATGTGTCTTTGGATTCTGTTTCTCTCCATCTTTTCGATATTAGCAATTTAGTAAATAACGTTGCCCTTCCTGATGGAACCAATAATTTTTGTCCACGAACTAATTCAAGTTGACAAGTTCCACCATTACATCTTGCTACATTTAAGAGAATCTCAAGTGCTTTATTGATTCTTCCTTCATATTCTGAAATACAAAACAAGTTTGTAAATCTTAAAAAAATAAATTGGGATCCTTAAAAAGAAAATTTTAGTGACAATAAACGTTGCAGCTTAACATAGTCAAGGTATTATTCCTCTAGCAGACTTTGAAAAGATAAAAACACGGGAGAAAAATAACATGTAGCTTATATTCAAATTTTCAACCTTTTCAATATGAACATAATAAATTATTATTATAAAATTATGAATCACCCCCTTACAAATTCTTAATTTTTTATCTTAGAATGCATAAACTTTATCTCACAAAAATCTTTATCATCTGATAAATATTGGCTAGGCATCATTATATGACACTTAAAGTATAAAGGGTATATGAAACCGTACGTAGAACCCACTTAGAAAATATGAATGATTACATTCTCTTGTGACTGTCTAATTTGTAACTTTATCAGTAATTTGTCTACTCAAGGCAGATTCCTGTCCCAATTTCTTTTGTCCAACCTAATCCTAACGCGCACTAATCTGGTCACAGGCGACACAAGAAAAATGTCCCATTGATATTTTCAGTTTCTTGGTTCTCATTGATTTCTTTGTTTTCCCTTTTTTATGCTATTGATCAAATTCTGACACGCGGTTTTTAAGTTTTTACTGCTGTTGATTATTCTTGCTTGGTCTTATTTTGATAAGCATCTGCGCTTTTTTCTGTCTTGCGCCTAAACTGGTGCACAGAAAATTTGATCACGCACTTCCGCAAATAGAGATTCTGGAAGCCCACTACTTTCCTAACCATTGAAATTCAACTTATTTTATGCCTCCTAAATGGGTAGAACAATAAGATTGTACTTTCGAATGTGCTGTGGGATCATATTGGGGCTTCGAATTGACGGCACCTAATTTTGGAGATTGAAATCACAGCCAGGTAGCAGGGACAGCTGGAAAAGGCCTCAACAAAAATCCTCCAATGTTGAAGTCAGATTGTGAAGTCATAATAAGATACATGGAGGAAAAGAATTATAAGAATGTAAATACCCCAAAAGTACTTATACTTGTTGACATTTAACAATAATTTCTTGGATGATGTGGCAATATCCTAAGCATCCACGTGGCATGCCTCAATGGCTGAGATTTTTTTGATTCGAATATAAATTCTTAGGATCATACCCAACCCACTAAAAAAGTGCATGGGATTATCAGTTGGTAATAATATTTTTGTTATTTTAAGCATCCCAACAACATTAGGAACATTGAATTTTATAATCATACTATTGTTTTATTTCACGACATAGTCTGATAATCACACTTTTTCTCCTTACAGACAATCTTAAAGTAGATATAATGCTAATCATACACGTAATCAATTTCGTATCTACTTATCCCAACCTCATCCTTCCTCATGCAGATTCTTCCCTTATAAATAGAAGTACAACACCATTCCACTAACCGTAGTTCTCTTGAAAGATTGGTATTTCCAGCCCTTGATTCCCCCACCCCCCCCCCCCCCCCCCAATTCCCTTAAAGTTGCGTTTGCATGAAAATACTCTAATTTTTGGGAAACGTTTTAGGAGAATTATTAAAAGCCTCCATATTCGTCAAACTTTAAAATAAATATACAGGCACGAGCTCAAGAATTTGGAATCCATTATTTAAAATTCATTTTTAAAAAATAAAAATAAAATAGAATAAAATTAAAAAAGAAAGCCTAATCAAACAAGTTCGACAAAACCCAAATCAATCTATCGATCAAACACAACGTTAATCTTTCATTCACGACCGGACAAACTGGTCCATACTAAACACTGATGTACCATAGAGGTGTGAGTGTGACCCCTTATTGCTCTCTCTACACTAGCCTTAAGCGCCTGGCTCGTGCCATCCAACAGCATAACCACAACAAAGAAAATAAAATAGAAATCAAATTAACCAGATTGAGATTATACCAAGGTGCCAGTGTGGAGAAACATAAAACAGAGAAAAGACAGACAAGACTGCTTTTCTAGTCATTTCCATTAGATGCAATAAAACTGGAAGTGTGCGTTTGGGAAGTAGTTTGAACGATAACTTACAGCATATTGAAAGCAGTGTGATGTTTTCGGGATCTAAAACAAAAGAAAGAAACTCATCAACACTGATGATCATTCAAACTTCACGGGGTGAAAATACAGCAGCCAAATCATAAACAGAAAGAAAGACCAAGCCAACAAGCACACAATCTCTCACATGGCACAAACACATATCCACGATGATTGTTTCACTGTCTCTGGAAAGCCCACCCTCTCCAATCATCTACTCAAGAATCTTCTCCACATCTGCGTTGTATGCAAGGTTGATAAATTAGTTCTTAAATCAAATTGTGCATGAAGGCATTGCACAAGAATAAGATATTTATAGCATGTGTGTCCACTGAGATGCCTTCCCGAAGTAGCCTTTGAAGTTAAGACCGGCACAACAGAAAACAAGTAAGAAAAAATGAAATGAACAGATGAATGTATGCCTATTAGCCAATAAGCGAGAGCTACATGGCAAGACTTGTCACAAGAACAAAAATTTCTTCAACAGGAAGAACTTGAGAAAATTTATTATTCATTCGGCAGTTTACAAGCGACTGAAATTGACATGCTATAAAATGTGTAAAGCAGTTTCAATCATCTCATAGAGGACATTTTATAGCCATCTGACAACTGAAAACAGAAAACTATTGGCAGGATACATTTTAGTAGTTCAGGATTATACAAGGTTGTGGCCCAATTGTATACCCAGACAAACTGATTTATGATGAATAAAAGACTCGAATTTAGAAAACTTAAGACAGAGAGACAGATAATGAAAGTTTAATCAATTAAAGGTGACTAAACAACCCAAGCACCCCCAAGCTCAGTGAAGTAACGACTAACTGGCAAGGGCCTCAGCGCTCATCAGTCCACTCACTCATTGGTAACAACATATTTTTGCTTATTTTAGCTATTCAAGTCCATCCTCCAGCCAACTCCTCCACAGCTGGAGGAATTGGATTTATATGTATGAGAGAGAATGACTTATCACTCCTCCTTCCATTCCTCTCCCACTAACTTCCTACCAAGCAATGAAGAACTTGAACTCTTCTCCTAATCCCTCCACTCCCCCAACTCCTCCCAAATCCTCCATGCCAAACACAGTCTTAAACATCAGTAATTATCTAGATGTTATTTTCCCCATCAGGTGTTGCTTGTAAAAGCCAATACATTTGCTGCAACTACCTTTCAGAACCATTTTTTTATAGTTCAAAGCAATTCAAGCATTTGCTTGTAAAAGCCAATACACTTTCAGAACCATTTTCCCAATCCATACTGCAATTAGCTTTAGGGCAAGTGGGAGATTATTGAAATAGTGCCCCACAAGCCAATTAGATTGGCGTGTAAAACTACTCCGTTTGTGATACAATTTTGATTGAATGATATTCATATAAAATGGCCGTCTTCATTATCTTATGCTTTTTATACTTCACTTGCATTTGGTTGAGGCCCTTAAATCATACTAGACTACTGGACTTGGTCACACATATTATGATGATCATGAAACAATTCTCTGTAGTCATGATTTTAAAATATTCCAAGTTATAGAATCTTATGAGATGGGGCATCCAAGATTCGGACCGACTTACACTAATGTTGCATATTCCAAGGGGTTGGATATTGCTCCGTTTTATAGGCAATCTATGTGAGACATGGATGCATGTTAATGAGTACTTGTTAGAGAACAAGTTCACTGAAGACCTGCCAAGAGAATCCACTAGATAACCGTAGTGGCACGTCGGTAGTAGCAAGTTCTCAAGCTTACGATAGTACATATAATTAGTCTTTAGACCCATACTTGTCAAAAGCGCAAATATGCGCGCTATAGCGCAGCGCGCGCTACGCAACGAGGTTAAACATAGCGCGTGCTATGTTGCGCTATTTGCACTACGGTGAACCTAGTCTCTTTTTTGAGAAAGAAGAAAAGAAAAAAAAATCGCTAATCAATTTTTAGGAAAAAGAAAGGATTCACCGTGTTAAGGCTTTAAGCTTCTGCTGGAAACTCTAAAACCCAGAAAACCCACCCCCTTTTCATGACTTCTGCCTTTCCCACCAGCAAGAAACGAGTAGCAACAACCTTCTTCATGTGACGAGCAACAGCAGCCCTCTTCTCTGCAATTCCACCATCTTCTCGCCTTCTCCACAAAACTAGCAGCCTCTTCGTCTTTTTTTAATTCTTTCATTTGTTGTTTCCGTCATCTTCTTCCAAGTCTTTTTGTATTTTTTTTTTTTTTTCTCCCTTTCTGAGTCCTTTCATCTCACTATACTTAAATGCTAATTTTGGTTTCCAAGTGATGAGGGCAAAAATTGTAGATAACTAGATGGGGACGGAATCTGAGTGGATCGACCTACCTGGTCGAGTAAATGAGCTCCACAAATACCTGGGCTGAGTCCTGCAACCACGAGCAAACGTCAGGCTAGCCGAGGCGCCCTCGGCGTAGGCTCTCTGACGCTCAAGTTAGTATGAGGTCGAGTATATAAAAAGCAACAGGGAGGACCTTTGTCCTTGCATGAGGGTTTTTAGATCTCTTCCTTATCTGGAATCCTCTTTCCAAGTGGCGCCCCCACATCCTTTTGGGATGTGGATGTGGTGGAAATCTCTACATTTAATGCAGAGGCAAGCCACCTGTCAATGTATTTAATGTGGCAGAGTAGTGGTTGAGCGCATTTAATGCAACAGCAACTGGTGGCGAGAGAAACCTTCCTGTCTCGTAGGTCGACCTAGTCTGGTCGAGATATCTCCCCAACCGTAGGTCTCTCCGCCCCACTCTGGTCGAAAACATGACCTCTTCTGGTCGACCTATTCTGGTCGAGATGTCTCCCCGACAATAGGTCTCTCCACCCACTCTGGTCGAATGCATGACCTCTTTGGGTCAAGACAACTCTCTAACAGTGCGCTTTTCGACCATAGCCTGATTGATTGAAGGAAGACTGATGCCTTTATTGGTCAATTAGCCCAATGTATTCTTGGGTCTGGGATGGTTCTATTGGGTCTGTTGGGCTCGTTTTACTTCCCCATATCAGGAATCCCCCCACTCCTAAGTCCTAATCGAGCTCGCGATGAGAAGGAGTGGGTGATATTCTTTATTTTGTTGACCTTACATTTTGATCATTCTTCAATGACTGATTTAAAACCAATTTGATCATGCGACTATGGGGCTGACTTGATCATTCTTTAATAAAGGGGTCGACTCGATCATTTTTTAGCAGCGGGGTCGACTTGATCCTTTTTCAATAATTGATTCAAAACCAATTTGATCATTCTTTAGCAACAGGGTTGACTAAGTGTCGACTTGCCAATTTGATCCTGCAACTACGGGGTCGACTGCGGGTCGACTGCCAATTTGATCATGCGACTATGGGGTCGACTTGATCACTTTTTAGCCGCGGGGTCGACTTGATCATATGATCATGCAACTACGGGGTCAACTTGATCATACCTTAGCAGCAGGGTCGACTGAAGGTCGACTGCCAATTTGATCATGCGACTACGAGGTCAGCTTGATCATTCTTTAATAACGGTGAGGTCGACTGCAGGTCGACTTGATCATTCGTTAGCATCGGGGTAGACTGAAGGTTGACTGCCAATTTGATCATGCAATTATGGGGTCGACTTGATCATACCTTAGCAGCGGGGTCAACTGAAGATTGACTGCCAATTTGATCATGCGACTACAGGGTCGACTTGATCATTCTTTAGCAGTGAGGTCGACTACCAATTTGATCATACGACTAACGGCTAGCCTCGTGTTTACCATTTCTCAAGTTACAGACTCTGTTTCCCATAGACGGCGCCAAATGATGAGGGTAAAAATTGTAGATAACTGGATGGGGACAGAATCTGAGTGGATCGACCTGCCTGATCGAGTAAATGAGCTCCACAGATACCTGGGTTTAGTCCTACAACCACGAGCAAACATCAGGCTAGCCAAAGCGCCTTCCGCATAGGCTCTCCGACGCTCAAGTTAGTGTGAGGTTGAGTATATAATGAGCAACAGAGTGAGGACATTTTAGTATGGAATGACATACCTTCAGAGAGGCTGAAAATGGGGTATTTATAGTCCCAAGTGGAATATCAAAATGTCCATGATACCTTTGCTCTTGCAGGGAGGACCTTTGTCCTTGCATGAGGGTTTTTAGGTCTCTTCCTTATCTAGAATCCTCTTTCCAGGTGGCGCCAACTCATCCTTTTGGAATGTAGTGGAGATCTCTACATTTAATGCAGAGGCAAGCCGCCTATTAGTGTATTCAATGTGGCAGAATAGTGGTTGAGCGCATTTAATGCAACAGCGACTGGTGGCGAGAGAAACCTTCCCGTCTCGTAGGTCGACCTAGTCTGGTCGAGATAACTCCCCGACCGTGGGTCTCTCCGCCCACTCTAGTCGAATGCATAACCTCTTTCGGTCAAGACGACTCTCTAGCAGTGCGCTTTTCGACCATAGCCTGATTGATTGAAGGAAGACTGATAACCTTTATTAGTCAATTAGCCCAGTGTATTCTTGGGTCTGGGATGGTTCTATTGGGCCTGTTGGGCTCGTTTTACTTTCCCATATCACCAAGGGTGGGCAAAAATTGAATATTAATTACTGGGTAATCAAATGCTAATTTTGTTTTCCAATGGTGGACAAAAGCTGAATATTAATTACTGGGTAATTAAAAAAAAAGTGTCTTCATTGTTTTTGTGATTATTTAGTTGTTTATTCTTTATAATAGGTAAAATATATTGATATTTAGGTATATATTAGAAATATATACATATATAATTATTATGCGCTTTATTTTAATAAAGCGCGCTATGCGCTATAACTCTAGCTGCGCTTCGCACTACTGACAACTATGTTTAGACCTGAGGATGCATAGTAACATTGTGTTTAGATCCTTATACTTTGACTTTTCCTCGACCACGCAGCGGGTCATACAAGGTTGAGATTGGACATGAGCTACTTAAGCATGGAGGTTTGTGAAGCAAATCGGTGTTTTACGACCAATCACAAGTTTCATGTTGGACGAAGTATGAAAACTGGAAATTATGATCAAAGAGATCCAAGATGGAATCCATCTCCTCGTTGTGAAGAACAAGTACATCTCCTATGTATTCTATAATGATCTATTCCAATAAATTCTTGCGCAAGGTAGCATGAGAATTTAGAAAATGCGTTTTCCAAAGTTGAGGTTATAAAGGGGATCCGAACATTGGATGTAGAGACAATTATTGAGGCTATTAGGGAGCCGATAAATATCTTGCCATAGGCCTCTTTCGGGAGACAGAAGATGGAAAGACCGTATTTGCATGGTAAGCGTAAGTTATAAAAGTTCATCATGATATAATTCATTCATCCAATTAATTAGGCTCTATGGGCTTCTTGCTAGACATCGACCATAGAGATTAAATACTCTTCAATTAATAAAAATTAATTGAAAGGGTTATTAGTTTAAAGGAGTTTAAACTAATGTAAATATTTCAATATTCAGAATATCATAATGAGTTGTAAGCCCACATCCAATGAATGAATGACCTAATGGGTCACACACAAAAGCCTAAAGAAACTCTTATTTAATAAGAGAAATTTTCTAAGGAGTGGAAAATTCATGATTAGGCATTTTTGGAGAGAAACGATTGACTATTTTAATTGGTCATTTTTGGCTTAATTAATTTAACACTTAAATTAATCAAAATAATTTAAAGAATTAAATTAAGGTGTTAATTTAATTGATGTCATAAGACAATTAACTAGTCAAGTTAAGTTAAATTAAATAATTTTTTGAATTAATTTAATTAAATTGAGAACTTGAGTTTTGAAGGAAAATCAAATGGAAGAGTTTATTTGAATTAAGTTAATTAGCATTACATTTCATGAGATAAAATGCAAATGCACACACAAGTTGGCAAGTTGGTCAACATACATGGAGAGTGTTATGGAAGCATCCAAGAGCTTCCATCACCTCCTATAAATATGACATGTGGCCGGCCACTTGTAGCTAGTTGGCATTCCTCACATTTTTCCTCCAAAAGTGTAATACAATTCATGTGTTGAATAATCACACCAAAAGTTCTCTCCTCCCTCTCTCCTCTAAAACCGTCACTCCTACCATCACCATCTTCCTCTCTTTATCTAGCAAAGGTGAGATTGATTGAGAGCTTATCCTAGGTGTGTGGACTTTACATTAGAGGTTCTACACTTGGAGAACTTAGAAGTTCATTAGTGAACCATTTTGTGGCTGATTTCGGTGGATCAATTGGGCAATCTAGAAGCTGAGATTTTCAGTGATTTTCGGCAAGCTTGCTATTCCAGAGGTAATTTGGTGTGCCAAATTTATCGATTTTTGGAGCTTTGGAAGGAGAGCAATTGGATCCAACCGTTGAGCTTGTAGATCATCTATTAGAAGAGTCTGTGGAGTGATCTAGTCAAATCATTTGTTGTCTTTCACAAAGGTAAATTTTCTGCCTTCTAATCCTCATTTAGTACATGATTTTGATCCTTGGGTTGAGATGATTGATTTTATTTTTACCTATTATGGTTTTAATATCTGAATCCCAATCCGTCTCCATCTTTCAATTTTCCCCATCAGGTGTTGCTTGTAAAAGCCAATACATTTGCTGCAAGTCTACAGCTACCTTTCAGAACCATTACTTTATAGTCCAGAGCAATTCAAACTTACCAAAAACAAATTGTGGTGGATTATGGTAGTTTGAATACCCATGGTACCATGTTCTTAAGAATGTGACTCAAGGGTCAGAAGAGTAAGTCAATTAGAGATAAGTTAGACAAAGATTCTGTAGGTAAGCACAAAGGTTGTATGTAAGAGCGCAATGTAGACATGTTGGGAGTACAAGGGATATTAGTTTACGTTATTACAGACATAGAGATTGTGTTAGAAGAGTCAATTGAGGGATGTTTCAGAATTAAGTTCTAAGGTAACCAGCAAAACCTCATGGTTGTACCGTAACGAGTAAAAAAGAATTGCCTCACGAAGATAAAGCCTAAAAGGTGGGTCTTCCAAGATATGTTCATTATCTCTATGAAAAATGAACTGTGATAATTTTCAGAGGATGAAATGAGCTATAATTAACATAAAAATGGATTTTCAGTTCATCTCAACATATTCCAATTAAGCCTATGTTATGAGTTCCCATATGATCTCTCTTCTACTTCGCTCTGTCAAAGGGCACTTGTCATGATATCTTCCCTAGAGGTGTCTCGGCCTGGCCCACTTGATGCACGGTTCAAGACGATTTCAGGCTGGCTCGCGGGCAATTCTCGGGCTAGACCACGACGAGCTTTATTTTTTTGCAAAATCCAGCTTGGCTCAAAACCAGCCCACTATATAGGTAGGCCTAATTATATACGAGCTGGGCTAGACGGGCCAGCTGGCGGATTTTTTTTTTTTTTAATTTTAAAATAAGTTTTAAAATTCCAAGTTTTTAGATTTATGTGATTTTTAATGTTTTTTCAAACACTTATACTTTTTTGCAAGACTTAATAATTTATATTTATGTAATTTATAATATTTTACAACACTCAAATTTTTATAAAAGTTTAGAAATTTATACTTATATTAATTTTTTGTATCAATTATATTTGTTCAAAAACACCACCGAATAAGGTGGTAAGGAGTTTGGCATGGACCCCCTACCCGTCATTAATTTAAAAAAAATAATTATATAGAGGTGGATATGACCAAACCTCTAAATAAAAGTACATATTAGTAATAAAAAGAAATAAACAACTTTGTAATATCTAAACATTTAAATATGCCCAATGATAAACCGGTCGTTCACTCAAGTGATCTAAATTGCTCTCGAATTGAGGTGCTGCGGTGGATGCGGTTTCAGGCCATTCTTATTTTACAAATTTATAAATTACATTTCATATTTTAATTCTTAATTCTTAATTTATAATTTTTACAAATTTGTAATTTAAAATTTATAAATTATAAATTCTTAATTTATAAATTATAAATTATTAATTTAGAAAAATGAATAATTTATAAATTATAAATTCTAATTTTCAAAAAATTATAATATATAATTTAAATTAATATATATATATCGCGGGCTAAGCGCGCTAGCCCGTGAGATAGGCCAGCCCGCAGTCCTTCACGGTTCATGGGCCGAGTCAGTCCCGAGCTGCAAAATTTCAAGTCGAGATGGGTTTTCAAGTGAGTTGATCCTACCCAGCCCATGTTAAAGAATTAAACGAGCCGAGCTGGGGCCTTTTTCTTTTCGGGGTTGAGCCAATCCGTCCAACCCATTTTGACACCTCTAATCTTCCCCTCCAACAGGTTTCTAAAAGTTTCATGAGACCAAAGGGAGGAGATCCAAGAAAATGAAACCAATTTGTAATTCTAGAAAAACCACAAAAGTAGTAAATCAAGAATGAACGAGCAGAAAGAGATAAAACAGAAGGAAATCAGACGTATGACCAACATATAGAAATTCTACTATTTGTGCAATGAGATGATACTCTTTTCTTAAAACAAAACAAGCAGGACTAACAAATACTGAGGATCTAAACAGAAAAGATGGTTCACTAAGACCGCCGTAAATTGACAAAACACAATGTACAGCGGTTTTTCAAAGCATCTTGATAGGAAAACATCCATTTTAGGTGGCAAACCAACATTTGTAGAGTAATTTTCAAGAGAATCTTGTAGGAAAATACCTTTAATATATAGCTTCTATGTTCAATGTCATGTATGCATTATATGGCACAGTACTCACGGTACATTGTCTTTCTGAAAATATGAGGTAGCACAACATTTTTGACAAACCATGGAGGGTAATATGCATTTTACTTGTGGCTTCCATTCTTTTAACAAGCAATGGTAGTTTCCATTAATACTGTTGCAATTTATAGAAGCAGATACTTCGTTATGTCAATAATCATGCCTTTAACTTAGGTTAGGAAATGATGTCACATAAGGACCACATATAAGCAAAGTATACAGCTCAGCCCCAATAGACATGCATTTAGAACTTTCAACTCAACATAGTTCAACAAGGCCTTGTAATGTGGGGTCTAAATGTATCTTTTTACGTCATTTTGCTTTCGCAAAATCATTTTCCATGTTAATCAGCAGATGATCATATTTCCTTAAGTGACCTAGATTGCGTGCTTCGATCTTCTTCCTCTAATGCAGTAAATTAGTAAATATCTTCCTCTTTCTGTAGGCAATCAGAATTTCAACAAATATTGATCCAATGCTCAGTGGGTATTTCAAAATATTACAGATCTTGAGCAAGTTTCATGCAACCAAGAGGAGGGATCCCAAAAGATCAATAGCCAATTTCTAACCTAAGAGGGGAACATAATAAGAACTAGTTAAAAGACTAAGGGCTTGTTTGGTTTCATTTTTAAATCCCATTTTCAAGATTCTTACTATTTGAAAACAGAAACTTATAAACTTTTGTCTATTTTCACACAAAAATACTCCTTGTTTTCATTTTCAGTTTCTCCTAAGCCTACCCAATCATCATATTATTACATCAATCAAATTCAAATTTAATTTGACATAAAGTATCCACTGTCATTTTAAAATTAATAATATACATATTTTTTTTAAAATAAACATTTTTAAACATTAAAATAAGATAAATCATCTAAACTTTCAACTATATATCTACCCTAATCATTATTTTCAGACAAAATATCCAAATACAATTTCATTTTTAATTTCTAAAATTATACCTAACTTTTCAACTTTTGAAAATTATGGAAACAAAAATGAAAATGAAAAAAAAAATTGCTGTAGATTTCCAAAAAGCATAGAGAAAATCTAACATACCTGCAGCCAAAATTTAAATTCCACTACTTGCCCAAAATGAGATGAATGGCCATTTTTTAACAGAAAAAGACAAAAAAAAAAAAAGAAAAAACATTACAGCCACCAAGATTTAACTTAGAATTAGGTCATGGAGACATGCATCAAAATAAATCAATTGCAAGTGATTTCGCAAAAGCATGTCGGTAGTAGATCAGCTTTCAAATCCAGCTTCTATGATTGACGTGCTTTTCATGGGACGGCACATTGACACATGCATCATATATTCTTGTTAATATTCAGACATTAACTGATATGTTGCAAAAAGATGTTAAACATAAAGGTTATTGGGTGTGTTAAGAGGGTGGATTATGAGCTCAGACAACATTTAGGAGAGACTGGCATAACCTCCAGCAGCAGTGTCATATACGGGTTTTGCTTGGGTAACTAATCACACATCCATAAAGCTCCTTGATTTATGCCAACCATTTTAATTATCATTAACAGAGAACTTGCAAATTAATTCTACTTGGACTCACTCGCCCTATTAATTTTCAGCAACTATGTGTTTGTCTAGCAAAGTTAAACTTCCACTGAGCTCAAATGACCCTAAAACCCAGGAGCCTCACTAGGAAAGTACAGTGTCTAACTCCAATTGCAATTCACAATATACCCATCTTCCCTAAAATCCATTGGTGCACATCAGTGCTAATACTTTTCTTGAGCCAAAAACATCATTAATATCAAAGTAAAATGATTCAAACTTCCAACAAAGCTTAATTTTTCCCTCAAATCTTACCTCCTTATCTGCAGAATATTACAAAAAAGTTCCAAACTTCGATGCCATCCTAACCCCAGGAAAACTAAACAGTAACTCCTCACATCCATTTCACAACATTTCAAATCAAGGAACACAAGTTAAAATCTCAAGCAATCCTGGCGCACACATAGGCAAGCACACATAGGCAATTGTATTGTACCTGTGTTCTTATCGGAAGCATCCAGATACACAGGCTCTTCCTCCTCAGGGACCGGATGCAACCCTGAGGCATCCTCATCACCTGCCTTTGCCGAATCCCTAGCATCAGCAGAGCCGTCATCTTTCTCATCTGGAAACCTCACCACGACCACAGGGCAAACGCAGTGATGCACACAATAATCACTCACACTCCCCAACCTCCCTTTAGTACTCCTCCTGGACGCTCCAAATCCTCTACTCCCCATGATCACCGCACTTAATCCTAGCCTCTCCACCTCCAAGCACAGTCTCTCCTTCATATCATGATCTTTCACAATATGGATCTTGAATGGAATATTCGCCTCCACCAAGGGCTGCGCCAAGTCGTTTGCTTTACTGGTGGTGAAATTATCGAAATCGTCCTCTAGTTTCTGCTGCGATTTCTCGTCGGTGGAGTCGACAGAGACATCGATAGCACCCCAATCGGCACCGTATAGGACAGAGGTTGGTCGTACGTGTAGCAGGATGACGGCGTCGCCGGGGCGGAGATAATTTTGGACAGCCCATTTAACAGCGAAGGCGCTCTCATCGCTGAGATCGACAGCGATGGCAATCCTGCGTTGAGCGCCTGCGGTAGGAGTTCCGGAAGGGAAGCGAGGCGAGGCTGGCTGGTGGAGAATCGCGGCCGGTTGGCGGTCGTTTTCCGCCTGAGGTTTGTTTGGTGATGCCATGCTGTGAAACTGTATGGAATGTGGTGCCTAATTTGGGTGGAGATGGATTGGGTTTTGAGAATTTGAGGTGAATAGTGTGATTAGCAAATGAATTTGAGGGTTTGGTGATTTGGTTGTTTTTGTTTGTGAATTTTGGTAACTTCTTAGTTTCTTCTGTTTGCTGGAGAGCAAGAGGCGCTGTGTGAATTCGCATCGGAACAAGAAGGGTTGGTGATAGTCATAGGAATCAGATGTTTACGGTGTACGAGTTGACTTTCTGCCTCAAGAGTCAGGACCTTCTTTTATTTTTATTCCATTTTTTTTTTTAAAATTTTCTGTTTTCCGAACTTATTTGGAAGACGAAACTCACGGCCCATTTGGTTTTATTTCCATAGTCATTTTCAGTTTTTAGACATTTCTGAAGTTTAAAAAGTTAGAGGATGTTTGGTTAAATTTATTTAAAATATCTTATAAACTCCTACATTTTATAAGATGTTTTTTAAACATATAAGATGTTAAATCTTATTTTTAAAATAAGTTGTTGAAATGTTTGGATAAAATAAGATCTTGAAGATTATAAGATGTTAATAATAATAATTTTGTAATTAAAATGATTAAAAATGAAGAAATTTGTTAAGATCTTAAGAATAAGTTAGGGTCTCCTTACTTTTTTAAAAAAAGCTTGTAAGCTTCTAACATCTTATTTTGAATCTTATAAGCTCTTTTTTTAAAAAAAATACCAAACACTTTTTATCAACTTATAAGCTCTTAAACATCTTATAAGATATTTTAAAGAGCTTATAAGCTCACCCAAACACCCTCTTAGTTATAGATTTGATTGTGAAAATGAAAATGTATTTGAATTATTTGTTGAAAAGTAATGATTAAATTATGTATAGAATTGAAAAGATGGTTGATTTATATTTTTTTATATTTAAGAATATGTATATTTTAAAAATATATGTATATTTTATTGATTTTAAAATAATAGTTAATACTTTATGTCAAATCAAATTTGAATTTGATTGATGTGATAATAGGATGATATGATAGGTTTAGAAAGAGTTTGAAATTGAAAATATGAATAGTTTAAATGAAAAATAGGAAAAAAATGATAGTTTTTTATTTTTATTTTCGGATAAAAATGAAAAGGGCTTGTGGTAATAAAACCAAACAGGCTTATTCTTCATGTTGAATAACTTTTTTTCAAATTTATAAAGTCATTTCTTCTTTTTATCAAAAACACTAGAAGCTTCCAATTGACAATAAGTTACAAAAATTGTATTCATTCACTTAATTTGATTTGATAAAGATTCCAACATTTATATAAAGAATAATAAGAAAAATTATTATTTTAAAATTTTATAATTCTTCCGTTCCTAAAGAAATGCGTTGAGAAAAAAGTAATCCATCTATCCTTTTGATAAGAGGTTTGTTTGTTTTCAAACCTATTTGTAGGGCTGTCAATGGGTTAAATTCGGATCGGATCATGCTAGATTCAAGTCCGAATTCGAAAGTAATATATCATATACAAATTCGATCCAAGATCCATTTGATCTGTAATTGGTATAACCATATTCGAATCCAAATAAAAATCAGATGATCCAAAAAAAATCAAATTTGAATATTTCAAAAATCATGATATATTTATTATTTTTCTAAAAATTTAGTAAAATCCAAATTCAACACAATCATCCTTAAAAAAAATACACAACAAATTAATGAATAAATTTTCAAGTCTATTGATTACTTAAAAGCAACAATAGAATTTAACTTAATCACATTTATTCACCAAATCATTACATTTTATGTTCCGTTACTGATAATAGTACTTATTTGTCATTATAAATATATAGTTATACTTGATTATTCAATCAACTAACAATAGACTCAAAGTTTTATAAAAAAGAAATTCATTTTGATCAATTTGAGATTTGCATTGCATTCTTGCAATTTTATTGCATTTGATTTGTGCTCATTATTCTTCCCGCATCATTTTTTGTTATAAAAATAGAGAAACAAGTTATGTAATTATGATGTAAATAAACTCAAAATCTAACAATTTATATGAAAGCACCCAATTTGATATATTGCATAGGAGTTCATTACTTATTTCATCCAAATATCTACATTGGCATTATCATAAGACCCTGTGTATACATATGTATAATACAATATATGTATAACACTAAATTTATTCGGATTCGAATTATTAATGGATCAAATTGAGTCATATCCATATTCACTCAATTTATTTCGGATTACGAACTTTCTTAATCGAATCATATTCGTTGAATCTTTTATCGATTAAATATCCTAAATAATCGAAACGATTTCAAATCGAATTTGGATTAAAATCTGCTCCATTGATGGCCCTACCTATTTAACATGGGTACATTAGACGAGTCTATTATGGTCAGCTCAATACAGACGGCCCAGTATTCAACACATTATCAAGCCCAAATCAACCAGTCGAGCCCAAGTGGGAGTACACAATATCAACCACAAGAGAGTCAACGAGTGCCTCGCGGAGGCTCGCGACTTTAGCTTTCTCGACCAAGTATGATCAAACAGACACGTAGCAGCGACGTCCCTATTAGCTGCCGTATTAATTGCAACGCATGCCACCGGTCACATACACATTTAATATGGTCAAACCACCATCCTATCCGCATTAATGGTATTGTCAACCTATCACCTCTACATTAGTGACGATAAATAATGCCAAAGAGGATGTTAATCCACTAACTCCAAAAGACCCATAATGCCCCTACAAAGAAGCAAGAAGCATTGTCAAATAGTAGAAAGAATATTGTCTTTATGACCCTAGCAGATACTATAAATACCCTCTTTTAAGAAACAAATGTATGCTTTTTCCACTTCTCCTAAACCATTACTCTGCCAAATCAATTTTTGGTCAAACTCTCACTGACTAAAGTATCGAAGGGTCTTAGTTGAGGACCCTCTCGACCAGCTTAACGTGTGTTCTTTGGTTGCAGGATTCGCTCGGCACCTTTAGTTGTTCCCTGAGCCCAACTTTCTGGTTGATCAATACCTCTTGTTGACAAGAAAAATTCCACTTATAGAATTAGATACCATCACCATTAATTAATTAGCTATTGATCAAATTAGATTTATAAGATTTTTAAAATACATAAATTTATCATACATTTCAAAATAATAATAATTCCAAAACTCAATTAAAAATTAAAAATAAAATTGTATTTTTAACAAATATAAAGAAGACCTGAAATTTTGTTAGTATATCTCTTAAAAATAAGATTGCATTTTTAACAAATATCTCAGCTCTTGGGCTGAATTATTTACCTAACATATTTAAAATTTCATATCAAACTAGCTCTATATACAAGTTTCAATACCATAAAATTGCACTTTATTATCTAATATGCTAAAATATATTCAGTTATTATGTATAAAGGAAATATTCTGTTATACTGTTAGGTGTAAAATAATTTGAATGAAGATAATTGCACATGAATAGGAAATAAATAGACCTCTAATAATTTGATAAAGATATTTTATGTATAATGAAATTGTACTTTAATGTATTTATAATGAAACGAAGAATAGTAAAATATTTCCAATGTTTTTTTAAATCAAATTAAAAATGTAAATAAGGTTTAAATGCGATTCCATTTTTTATGAATATCAAATATAATTTTATTTCTCCGTCCTTAAATAGTGTCCTCTATCCTTTTTCAAAATGTTAAAATAGGAACGTGATGTTGCACATAACTGGAAGGACAAATTTGGCATTCTCGTACTCTCGGCGAAACAAAATCCACAGGCTGCGTAGCAGCAGAAAAACTCCCTCTATAGACCGGGACGAAAAGACGCTGAAAGCCTATCCATTTCCAGAGGACACGTGCTCGGATATTCCCCAAGTAAATTTACTGCCTGTTACACTATCATTCCCTCTCCGACTCAACAAGGGAAACTGGCAAGCACAAGGCCCATTCCTTAGACCTGTTTGGTAAGGCCACAAACCCCAAATCCACCATAACATCCCGAGCAATTAGATCTAGGGTTTCGTACCTCATATATCTCTTTCCAGAGTTCAATTTATTTTGCCAAATTTTGGAAGCTGTTTAATATTAGAATACGGAGAAAAAATGCCTCAAAGACACTCGAAGAACAATAACGATTTGGCATTCTTCACATACGATGAGAAGCGGAAGCTAGGATACGGTACGCAGAAGGAGAGGTTGGGCAAAGATTCGATCAAACCATTTGATGCGTGTTGTCTCTGCTTGAAGGCTCTTATAGAGCCCATGTCCTGCCTTAAGGGTCATGTTTTCTGTAAAGAGTGCATTCTGGAATGCCTCTTGGCACAGAAGAAGGATATCCAAAGGTTCTTCCCTTCTTCTCCTCCTCATTTTTTTTTTCCTCCCTCTCTGCTTGATGTTTTGTCTTTGTTTTATGTTGCAATTTTACCATTCAAATATGTGAGTAGACACTGTATGGATTTAGTCGCCATTGATGTTGGTCAGCTCACTACTTTGTCAAATATGTGTGTGCTGTATATTTTTCTGGTGAATTGTCGTGAGTAAATCCGTCAACGATGGTCTGGAATTTGGTATGGCAATCTGAGTTGAGAGAAGTTTTATTCCTAGGTCATAATTTCCATTGACCCACTTAAGTACCAAAGAACTTAATTGTTGAAGAATATTGCATTTCACATTGGATGTTTTCTTGAGTTTCCTGTTAGCAAACACAAGCTGTTCCTATGATATGTGTTTGTTGAGTTTCCAGGTAACAAATACAATGAGCATTGGATTGCCTTGAAGCCTTAAATCTATAGCCATTGCCATGTGTAAGAGAAATTTTTTACTATTGGCTCCCCCTCGTACCCAACCAAAGAACAAAAAAACTGCAATCTGCAAATATTAGGTGTGTGTAAATCCAACTGACCTTTCTATCCTTTCCTGTAGATTGCTGAGTGGATCTAATTCTGTTTGGTGTTTTCTGAGTTTCAGTCTTTTCATCTTTACAACAAGAAAGCAAAATGATTTGCAGAAGTTGAATGAGCCTTTAGATAACCCTTGAGTTCTGGTTGTTTTACTGTACGGTTGTCTTGTTAAAAGTTATCAGTGTGACCATACTAGAAGACTCATGATCATAGCTTGCAAAAAGTAACTTATGACTCTATTTACTTTGTGGTATCAGATTATCATTCTCAATCTACATTAGCTCTGCATGCTATTCAGCAGCTTGTCTATTGACTGTTGGCTTGGTAAACCAAAGATTTAAATAGCTCTAAAACCCCATGGGTAGACAAGGTTTGTGTAAATTGTCTGTGTTGTTTGATCCAAGAGAAGTGTGCATAAAGTTATACTCACATTTGCTTTCCGTGTCAGTATTTGGATAGGATTCTTCTGGTAAGTCAATTTTATGGTTTAAAAGAGGCTAATTATTGAAATAGAGTCATGGTCTGGGGTAGGATCCTTCGGGTAAGTTGACTTTATGCTTTAATGGGGGCTAACTACTGAGATGGACTCATGAGATAGGGTTACAGTGCTTCCAATTGGGGTAGCTTTATGGCTAAATTAGATTGGAGAATCCATGTTCAATTTTTGGAAAGATGATGTTGATTGGGCACACATCTCTCTGGGATCCTACATTACGCACTCAGGTTAGGTCCTTTAGTAAATTATTCTTACCTACAACAATTTATAACATTTGATTGGACTGAAAAAATGTATTTCAAACATGTTTCAAGGCCTCCAGAGATAATAGTTCATGTTGTTCAACAGCCAATGAGGGAAAAGATGGGCAGAAATGTTATTTGAATCATTTTCCTAGAAAAAAGGATTGATTTATTAAGGCGTTTGAATCTTTGGGGTACAGAAGTTACTAATCATAAGGAGAGACCCAATGGCAGATTAGAGCTCTTCATTATCCAAGTGCTCTTGTCCTTTTTGTCTAGAGTTAGTTTCATCTGTATAGGACTATTAATTATGCATTGATTTGATCACATTTACCATATTCTTCTCTGAAGCATATGGCTATAGACTGTGAAACTTATTTACAAGTTTGTAAATCTTTTTACTTTTTTAAATAAAAGCTCGCTTTTTGCCAAGCAAACTATCTTGTGTTGCTCTAGTTGTTGCATTGAAAGAGATTTATCTTTACCTGCAGAAAGCTATCTGCCCATGCTGCTCAACAGAAGCAAGATAAAGAAGAAGAAGAGGAGAGATTACTGCTGCAAAAAGCTAGAGAGCTTGATGCATTTGATCAACAGAACCATGGGGCAGTACCGCAGTACAATGATAAAAACTACAACAGAGACAAGAATGGTTTCCATGGGGCTAACAGTGTAAAAGCCACCTCATATGAAGAGGAAGCACTCCGTACTATGAAGGCATTTTGGCTGCCCTCTGCAACACCGGAAGCTCCAAAAAAGGTGGATGCTCCATCAACAGACACTATTTGTCCTGAAGGGAGGGAAAAACTTCGGCTAAAGACACTTTTTCCTATCCATTTTATAGAAGACACAAGTGAGCAGAAACGCTCAAGTTCTCTTGATAAGACCTATATCTGTCCTAGCTGCAAGGTCACGCTAACCAACACACTGTCGCTTGTAGCCGTGAGTGCTTGTGGGCATGTTTTCTGCAAGAAGTGTGCAGATAAATTCATGGCAGTAGACAAGGTTTGTCTAGTCTGCGACAGGCCATGCAAAGAGAAGAATCTTGTCAAATTGGCGAAGGGAGGAACTGGTTTTGCAGGTCATGGAGACCATCTCGAAGCAACAGATTTCAAGCACTTAGGAAGTGGCTCAGGACTTGGGCTTGTAAGACCTGCCCAGAAGACTTGATCTTGGGATGCAATACGTTCAGTTTGAGATGCAATCATACCCTCTTTTAGACTAGCACACGTTGTTACTTCTCTGCAATGTATACGCATTTGTTGTTTCAGATTATTGTAATATATCTTAGGTGAACGCGATTCTCTTTCGTTGTTTTATATTCAAGCCCAAACGTGCTTAGCCGCCTGAAATGCTGAGGATTATTATGCTTATATGCTTATCCATTTTATCCGCTTGTTTGTTTATTGTTTCTTATGTAAAGCAGGATGTCTAGGTCAGGTCCACATCAGCTAAAGATTTTCAGGATTCATGTAATAATCCAAAGATTTGAAAGAAAACTTTGTGGGTGTTGAAATCAGTGGCATGCAGGCAATCTGTGATAAATTCAATAAAAGTCTATACCTCTCTCTCTTTTTCTTTTTTTTTATTCTTTTAATTTCAATTTTTGATAAAGCAATTTTTATTTTTATTTTTTATAGAAAAACCGACAATACATTTACCCATACAATATTTACTCTTTTGAAGGATGCTTGAACCGGTTTGGTCGGAGAAATGACATCAACTTTAAGAATCATAATGGAGCACGAGATGACCATTTCTCTGATTGCCTTTTACCACGTGGGATTGTCGAGGATTGACTCGTTTGGATAAATCCCATATGCATAAACTAGCAGTCGTCCATAGTTGACCAGCCGAAAGCATCAAAACCCACCAGCCAATATTTCTTCAACCAAAAATACAGCAATAGCGCAATAATACAGCACGCAAGTTGGTACGTTTACAGATCATAGTGGGTTGGCTGATTATGGCTGATTAAATATCCCAATGGAAAAGCTGTTCCTTTCTTTTTCTCTGTGCTCTCTTCATTATTTCAAGCCAAACCAAATCAACTTGGTTCTACGCAATTATTGATCTGTTGAAATATGTTGATTTTTATTACATTAAGTTAATCAAGAACCTCGATACTTAGCTTCTTTTACAAAATATTAATGATTATGTGTCAATAATTAATATAAATACCCTCCAAAACGTGGCACTAGCTGCGCCATCGATGTATTGAATTCCTTTGGCCCACCGTTATATTAAACTGGCGCCAATCCGTAGTCGACCACTCTCTTTGCCCTTTCCTTTATCCTTCAACAGAATCCCCACCATTGTCTTGTCGTTTTTGATTATAACTTATACCCATTTTCTTCTCCCTCAAAATCTTAAAGATCAAAATAAGCAATTAGGCGTACAGACCCAGAAGAAACCGTTATATACCCCGACGACGGGGGCCGTTTCAAGAACAGGAGGCGACCCCTTTGAATTATGACGGAGCCGGAAAAGAGAGGTGCTGCAGAGGGAGCCACGGTGGAGGAGGAGGAGCAGAGGTTTTTGATGGAGGAGGTGACGGTGTTGGATTTTGACATGCTGTGTTCAACGGTTGCCATGCAGGCGCAGAAGGGAAAATGGGGAAAGCTGAATGGAGATAATGAAGAAGAAAATTTTGTACAATATGGAGGGGGAGTGCTTAGAATGTGGGAAGGTGAGCTCGTTTGTGATTGCTTCGATGATAATCGGATCGCTCTTCAATCCACCTGGTATCTAATCATCATTTTCTTCTTGCCTTTTCTTTCTTTTTTTCTTTTTTTTTTTCCCTCCTGGGTTCTGCTTTTTATTTGTGAATTTGTTGTGGGATGCAGGTACCGGTGAATTGAATTCTTCTTTCTGTTTATTGTGGTTCCATTAGTTGTTTTTTGTTTTTTTAATTTCTGATTGATTGTTTTATGAAAATGTCGCGACGGTCAGAGAGAGTCAATTTAAACCTTCTCAACTTTTAAAAATTGTGTTCACATTCTTCATACGGTGATACGACCTACCACTTTTTTTTTTTGGGCTCTGAAAAAGGGCTTTTTTAGCTTGTCAAATTGGTCTGAGTTTTGCCATCTTTTCTCCACTTAGTCTTGATTAAGATGAATTTGTTGTTAATAATCATGCTACCAGGTATTTATATGCTTTAGCAATTTTACTTTTTGGCATTTGTTTAATTGTGAGAGTTTGATGTTTGACTAAAGATTCTATTTTACTCATACAATTTTTTATCAACTTGGTGCTTGTGTGTGATTAGATTATCTTGTTTAATGCAGTTGTCCATGTTATAGATTTGGCAAGAATATGAAACGAGCAGGATTTGGTTCTTGTTTTCTTCAGGTAAATACTATTCTTTCTTGGGGAGCATTTATAATCACCTCAAACTCAATCCTTTTCTATTTCACATTCTCTGTTTGGAGTTGCAAAATAACCTATTCTCTTTATAAATGCTTTTCTCTAGATCAACGAGTATTTATGCACTTACATTTCTAATTTAGTTAAACTAAATTAAATATCTTCAAGAAATTGTTGGGAAAGTCCTCTCATGGTCTTTAATTTTAAACTAGTTTGAGTTCTTGTATGCAAAGAACACACATCTGGATCAGCTTTCACCAATAGAGCATAGTTTTAACTGGCTGAAGGAGTTAAAACTGTCTAGGAGTCAATGCACTATAGTTTGCTTTGTATGCTTATCTTTGTATTTTTGTTATGATTTTCCTTCGCTGCTGAATGTTTTAGTTCTACATATGAATTGTGCAGGGATTCGTTTACTTGATTCTTGCCGTCATTGCCCTGTCCAATCTGCTAGCATTTGTAATCACCGGAAGACGCTGCTTTCTATATTTGGCTATTTTTTTCACTCTCTCACTTGGAGCATATCTGGGATATCATCGCATGCAGATTAGGAAAAAGTTCAACATAAAAGTAAGCATTCCACTTTTTCAATTGTTTTGAATTAAGCAAGATCTTGTAAGCTGATCCATAATAATGCAGAACCCCTTTCCTCTGTCTCAGCCAAAAAAAGAGAAAAAAAATTAAAAGAAATAAAGAACCTTGACTGACTAAAATGTTTGGGGTGGTTTCAACATGGTGATTTCTTTCTATCAACTAATTGATGTAACTTGATGCGTCTATTGATCTACTTGATCTAATGTTTATGACAACGTGGGCATGTTCTTGTGCAATTTGGTAAAATCTGAAGAGGATCGAGTAATGCGATAGGCTAGTTGGAGAGATGGATCATAGAAAAGTTTTGATGTTTTCGTAATGATGTTATTTGAAGATATATTGTTGCTAAACTAAGGGGCAGTTTGGTTATGTTTTTACTATTTGGAAATGAATTATCAACAACATAGCATCATTTTTATCAATATTTTAATTCATTTTCATCTCAAAACACATTTTTCAGTAATTTACATATTTTCTTCCAATAACCTATCCATCTTCTGTCTTCTTTATTATTACTATTTCTCTCTACCTACAACCTATTAAACCCCATATAATTATTTACTTTCTCAACAAACTATTCAAATATAAATATATTTTCAACTCATTTGCTCTAACTAACTTTTCAAATTTTAAAAATATTAAAAATGAAAATTGAAAATAAAAACACAACCAAACGCCCTATGCGTTATTTCCAAGTTTTGACCATTTAAATTGAGTTACTACAATTAGACAGCTTGCTAAATACGTACACTTGGATATCCTTCCAGTTTGTAGCATCCGTATGATTCGAATTTTGACGACATCCAGTTTGTCACTTTCTAATGTAATCCTGTTTTCAAATTTTGACAGTTGATGTCTCTTGATACTTTGCTTATGCAGGGTGGTGACAGTTCTTTCGATGACTGCATTTACCATCTTATTTGCCCATGCTGCACATTATGCCAGGTCTGTCCAACTAAAATATTTAGTACCAAAATTACACAATCCCACTTCATATCCCTCTACCCACAAAAACAAAAAATCCAGGCCATCCGCTAATATTTTTGTCAACTGGAGCAGGAGTCCAGGACATTGGAAATGAACAATGTCCAAGATGGCATCTGGCACGGCAGAGGGGACACCATATGTATAGGAAGCTTCTCCGATGACAGTAAAGCATACTTGGAGTCAAAATCACCACTCGTCGTGTCAACAAAGTCTCCAGAACTCCTCAGTATGCAGAAAACCTCAAATGCTTCTGTGGTTGTGCCGTCTTCTCCATCAGTCCCACCACCCGAGTGATGTTTACTGTTTCAATACGGAGTAACAGTATACCTACTTCTGAGGATGAAGGGTTCTCTGCTGAGTTGCTTTAATCTTGTGCTGAATCTGATTTGTGGTGGGGCATTGAACATCCAAATTTTTACTGGGTTGGGAAAATATTGATCCAAGGGAAATAATTGCAGTCCCACGAGGATGAAAAATTATTATCTATGCCGAGGGAAATATTAAGTGGATGGTCCAAATTTCATGTACATATATAGGTTGTACAATACCGTTGCAAATGTATTTACACTTTGTAGGTCACATAAGCAATTAATTGTTTCTACTCATCTATAATTTAGAGGGGTTGTGGATAAATTTATAAATTCCTCAAAACATTTTCTAAGATGTTAAAGTGTTTGGTTATTTTTTTTTTTTTGTTTCAAAAAAAGTTTATAAGCCCTAAAATGAAATGTTATGTTTTTATAAAAAAATTTTAAAAAAAAGTAATAAGTTCTTAATTTATTTTTAAAATCTTAACAATTTTTTTTAATTTTAATTATATTAATTTTAAAATTATCATTACTAACACTTATAAGTTCTAAAATCTTATTTAATTCAAACAATTTAAGAATTTATTTTTGAAAAAAAATTCTAATATCTTATAAGTTTCAAAAGCATTTTATAAGATGTAGGACCGTATAAAATCATTTTAGATAAACTTAACCATACACCCTCTTATTAATCAAGAGAACCATGGAAGGCATCTTAAATTTAAAGCAACTCAGCAGAGAACCCTTCATCCTCAGAAGTAGGTATACTGTTACTCCATATTGAAACAGTAAACTTATGATTGAAATTGCGATTCATGAAAATAAAATTTTGGATTCATTACGCTTATGAGTTAGTGACTCAAAAATTGAATGAAGTACCTTAATCAGTTGTGATTCAAGATGAAAAACTACAATTATTAAACTTATGATTGATGTAAAAATTGAAGAATTCTAAACTATAACAATTTGTGGATTTGTCATTCAAGATCCAAGCTATTGTTATCGAAAAATTCTATTTGAACTCTGAAATTGTGATTCAAGATTTAAAGAATATCAACTATCCTGGCAAAGGGGCTCTCTTAAGCAACTTCAAGGTCTCTCTTTTTCTCTCATCATATACATTAGGCAGCTGTGCTAGTAAAATTTTCATTACTTTCTGATAAAAGCCATGGGTGAAAAATCATACTTCAAATAGGAACAAGATTTTGTTCGATCACAGCTGTCAACAGGTACACAAAACACTACAATCTCAGTGTTATTTTCTGCATAAATGAAGAAAGGTCACGTCATGATGAGGTTTCTGTTTGTTAATTCGTATTAGTTGATTTCTTAGCCAATAGACTAAGTGCCCCTTTGGTTTTATTTTTATTTTCAGTTTTCATTTCTATTATTTTTAAAATTTAAAAAGTTAGTTAGTAAAAATGAATTTATTTTTGAATTAATAATTATATTGAATTTAATTAGTTGTAGGTGAAGAACGATATAAATAATAAAATGGAGGGAGAAAATATATAGATCATTGAATAATGTGTTTTGAAAATGAAAATAAAAATAATATCGGATGAAAATATATAAAAATATTATATGTTTTTATTTTTAAATAGTTAAAAAAAATATGAAAATGGTGTATGAAAATGAAATCAAACGGACTCTAAGTAGAGCAGAACATAATATATGTGGGACAAAAGCAAACGTGGCAATAACTATACATTTTACTTGGCTAAGAGAGTTTGCACCTGGCATCTTACTTTTAGAAACCATACGCGCCAAGCACGTGTATGGTTATTGTTAAATTATTATCATCCACACATTCTAATGCATAATTTAACTAAAAAAATAAAAAATATCATAGAAACAGAACTTTTCTGCATGACACTTTTTAGTTAAATTTACCATATATGAAATACTAAAACTGCTTTACATTATATTATTTTATTATAAAGGGGTGTATGATTTCACATTTTTCACTTTTAATTTATATTTATTTATTTTTTCCACATTGAGCCTTTAATTCTTTAAAGTGCCAGTGTAAATATGCTTCCATTCCCTTTTGTAACTTATTGGTCATATCATCATCATTATTCAGTGAAAAAACAAAATTAAATTATAGATAATAAATAAAGTCCAGTTTTTCGGAAGAGGAGTAGAGATTTCAGCATAAAGTTTCACGGCCCCGCCATTTTGTGAGTGGGAATTGCTTTCTGACTGATTGATTGTCAATCTAAACCAAAGTGAGCCAATTTATGCATCATATATCAATTTCAGGACAATTTTTACCTCTTTAAAAATATTACATTAATTGATTTCATATAACACAGTTCTTTCCAAGATAATCTTCGCCTGAGACTGGAGAGAATAAAACAGGTAATCGTAAAATTTCCCTGAAGTATTATGTTTAGTTTCCACATTGAGTTTCTTTCTGGTCTGAGTTTGTGCCATTGACAAATTATTTCTAATGCTTGAATTGAATGAAGAAGGAGAGAAACAATTGTAGGAAAGCAATACAAACCCGAAAGCCACAATCAAACGAGGATCCAAAATGCATATCTAAGTAGCCTCTTGCTGGAGTGTTTCCTGCTGAGTTTGGTTTTGGTTATTTTCTCTCTGGACTAGTAGTTTTTCGTGCACAATTTGGCCCATCGTCTTGGCAACTACTGGCAGATTAGCGCAGTTCTCCACAATTCTATCTTTTAGCATCCCCATACCTTCCGGCAGTGCAATTCCATCTCTCTCAACGGCATCCATGAAAATTTTCCAGCAGCTCTCTTCATCTGCAAGAGGCAAAACGGTATGCAAATTCTTCTCACCAACCATTTTCCCTGCCACTTCTCCAGATCTGCTGGTCACGATCACTGCCCCTCCATGCCCTTTTGGCAATCCATAGCCCAGTTTATCTGGATTCTTCTCATTTTCAGCTGACAAAGAGCAGAAATTCTGGACACCCTCGTCCGAATTCCGAACATCATCAAGCACAATCAAATACCTTTTACCCTTCATTTGTTGTCGAAGTGCGAGGAGCAGCTTGCGGAGACCACCTCCTTGTTCGACTCTATCAATGATCTTATCTTCCAATCCAAGACAAATCAAGATCCTCTTCACCACCTCTTTTTGGTAATCTGTATCCTCCTTGGGCTGCTTTGACAAGCACACCCAAATTCTTGGAAGAAAGTGTTTCTTCACTTCTTGATTATTGAAAGCTACTCGGCAAAGCACTGTTTTCCCAACACCAGCCATTCCTGCAATCCCAATCGCCCTGAAGTCATTCTTACTTACTTTCCTGACAAGCAGCCTCTCCATGATCATGACCTTGTCTTTAATCCCATGAATCTTCATAGGATCTACAGAAGGAGAACTCCACCGGTAAGTTTCTAAATCCTTTGACAAGCGTGATTGCTCGTCGGCCTTCTCAGGTGATACATCTTGAGCTTGAAGTTCTTTTCTGATTCTGCTTAGGCTTCGACGAAGGTCGATAACCAAACTTAGGGTCTCCGGCGTCCAATATTGGTGCTTTTTCATTAAAATCTGCCACTCGGCCATTACATTGTTGAGATCGTAGAGCTTCTCTCTTCTTACGCTATCGACTGAAGCGCCAGTTTGTGGTGCTTTTTTTTCAATCAAGGACTTCAATTCCCTGCAGTCCTCATGTAACTGGAACAAATTTGATAAAACATTTGTAGAGGACTTAGTTTCATTGATGGCAACATCTAGTTGATGGAGCAGAAAGGCTTCTATTTCAGCCATTGGAATGCTATAAAAGGTGAGTTCAAAGGATTTTCTGGATCGCAGAAGTTTTTTCCCACAATTTATCCATCTCTAGACCTATTGGTATGAGTGTAATATATTGATACAAACAGGGTAAAATAATAGATCCCCCTATTAAGAATTTATTTATTATTCTCATTTAATATTTTATCATTTAATACATATTTTCATCAATATTATTATTTAATATTTTATCGGTAATAATTTTTTTTTTTCTTGTAAGAAATGACTACCAAAGAGCACCGACAACATACAAAAGAAGGCTGGGTCCCAGTGGAGAACTAAGCATTTCTTTTACCAGACTTGGCTGGGTACGTCATTCTCTTCGGCAGGTTTGTCATGTTACTTTTTCTTTTTCGGATACTTACTAGAACACTATTATGTTCTTGGATTGCTTGGAGTGTATGTAGAATGTCAGTACCAGTACTGTCATGCTTTAAATATCCCAAATTTTGTGTTCCATAATACTCTTGTTTACCAACTATCAGCCTCCAAATCCCCGCTGCTGGTAGATCTTTTGTACTGAATTTCAGTACATAGTTAATCCATTATCTTGACAGGTTTGACAAGCTAAAACTGAGAACTCTGAATGGAGATTCCCATACCCAAGCACTTGAAGGCGCTATGGGAGACATGGGATCTCAGAGCCTTCATCCTCTTGAGCCTGTTTCTGCAAACTTTTCTAATACTGTTCACCCCTTTGAGGAAGCGGACCTCTACTAATTGGGTAATCATGCCCCTCTGGTCTGCATATTTGCTAGCTGATTGGGCAGCTAATTTTGCAGTTGGACTAATCTCTAGTAGCCAAGGTGAGAAATTTGGAGGCACTAGAAAGGATCAGAACAATGCTGATCTTCTGGCATTTTGGGCTCCATTTCTTCTGGTGCATCTTGGAGGCCCCGACACAATAACTGCATTTGCTCTGGAGGATAATGAGCTATGGCTCAGGCATTTGCTTGGCCTCATATTCCAATCCTTGGCTGCACTATATGTGTTCTTCCAATCACTGCCCAAGAACCAACTGTGGATCCCCACATCATTAATGTTTATTTCTGGACTCATCAAGTATGCTGAAAGGACAAGGTCACTGTATCTTGCAAGCTTAAACAGCTTTCGGGACTCCATGCTCAAAGGTCCTGATCCAGGGCCCAATTACGCCAAGCTCATGGATGAGTACTATTCCAAGAAAGAGGCCAATCTTCCAACAAGCATAGAAATGATCCCTGAACCAGCCAGAGGAGCCAAAGCTGTGAATAGGGTGAAAGAAGGCAAATTGACTCATAAAGAGGTGGTGCTTTATGCTCACCGCTTCTTCGAGACTTTCAAAGGTCTCATTGTTGATCTCATATTCAGCTTCCGCGAACGCAACCAAAGTCGAGATTTTTTTCTCAAGAGAACAGCAGAGGATGCTTTCAATGTGATAGAGGTGGAGCTAAATTTCATCTATGACGTCCTGTTCACCAAGGTCCGGGTTGTATATAATTTATTCGGTTACATTTGTCGATTTGTTTCCTTTGCTTTTGTTGTTACTTCACTTGGTCTCTTCTACTGGGTGGGTAAGAACAACTTCAGACGTACTGATGTTGCCATTACTTATACCTTGCTCCTTGGAGCCATTGCCTTAGATATAATAGCTTTTATCAAGCTGATTACCTCTGATTGGCTTAGAGTTTTTGTTCAAAAGCTGCCTGATGTACCCGGCCTCGAGGACAAAACCAAAACTACTCAAGAAAGTAGTTATGATGATAAAACCTCAGAAAAGCCAGGTTTTGGCTTCTTCAGGAAGCTTGTGGAACTGCTGCACCGGCGGTGGTCTGAATCTGTTCCAACCTACAACTTGATATCCTATTGTCTGAATTCTCGCCAAGCCCGGGCGGAAGAATTGATCGGCTACTTGGGATTGGCATACTTTTTAGATGAAATAAAGTATGTGAAACGTGAGCGATTTACCAAGGAGCTAAGAAATTACATTTTCGAAGAGCTGTGGGTGAAATCTGACATGGCGGATGATTTAGACACTGCCAAGGAGATAAGTGCAGCAAAAGGCGATTGGGTTCTTCGAATCGCAGGTTGCGGTAGGTTGCTTCCTTATGTTCTTGAAGTGGACTACGACCAGAGTCTTCTTTTATGGCATATTGCCACTGAACTCTGCTATTGTCACGAAACCAATACTGCAAAAGGCAAGGAAGAAAACAAGTACAGAGATTTCTCCAAGCTCCTGTCTGATTACATGTTATATCTTCTGGTCATGCAGCCCACAATGATGTCTGCGGTAGCAGGAATTGGACAAATCAGATTCCGGGATACTTGTGCTGAGGCCAAAAAATTTCTCGAGGGAGGATCTGGAAATCAGAGAAATCAGAAGCCTAATATCTTCCGAGTCATCGTTTATGCTCTTGCCAGATTCTTGAAATATCTTTTCTTCTGCCTATTGGGGTTGCTTTCTCCCGTTCTGGGTTTCATAATTTCTCTGTTTGTCTCCATATTTCTACCTATAATCTATCTAGCATGCCCCCGGGTTGTGAGGAAACAAGTAGAGAAAATTCAGGCCGGAGTCGACAAGTTTTTGGATGATTATTTCTCCAGGGAAAAGGAATTGGCCAAACGTCAAAGAGAAGCCTGTAAAAATATCCTATCTGTTAAAACAGAAGTTAAGCCTGTTACGATCAAGGGAGACAGAAGCAAATCTGTGTTGTTTGATGGGTGCATTCTTGCCAAAGAACTTCAAGAGCTGGAAAAATCGGAGGACGATCGGGGAAAAGATAAATGGGAAATAATGAGCAAAGTCTGGGTGGAGATGCTTTCATACGCAGCAATCCGTTGCCGAGCAGACTCTCACGCGCAACAATTAAGCAAAGGAGGAGAGCTTATAACCATTGTTTGGTTGTTGATGGCTCATTTTGGTCTGGGGGAGCAATTTCAAATCAGCGAAGGCCATGCAAGGGCAAAACTCATTGTGGGGAAGTAGCTGGAAATGTTTGAATCTTTAAGAATCATGTATAAGAAGAGTGTTTGCTGTTTTCCATGTTTCTTTTCTTTTGCCCCTTTTCCATGTATAAGTTGGAAACGTCGCCGTGAAAGCTGTGTTATTAAGAAAATAAAGAGATCTTTTTTGTCAACTATGGAAAAGACTGGAGTAGATGAAAAAGTTGGGTCAATTATATCACTCAATTATTTTTTCATATGGATGTTTTTATAACTATGGAAAAGCTCCTAATAATAACTAGAGGTTGGCTACAGTTCAATACATATAATTTTAATCTAATATTTTATACTCTTTAAAAAATTAACACGTGTACAAATATATTTTGTTAAATTAATAATAATTAAGTTAATTTACTATACTATTTTTTTTAATTAAATTAAAAGTAAAATAATTTTTAATATGAAATACTTTAAATATTCTTATCAAAAATTAAAATATAACTAAAAAAAAAAATCAAAATACAATTACCTAAAAGATAAAAAAAAGCAAAAAGGAAAATGAATTTTAAATCAAACCAAATCCAATTCAATTCAGTTGAAGTTTCCATCCTGTTTCCCCATTTGGGATTTGATCAGAAACAGAGGATTCCTCATTAGAATTGGCATCAATCCCGGAAAATCTACTTAATTTCTTGTCAAATTCCTTCTAGGAGTGGCTGAAATTCTTGTTTTCCAGCGACGATCCAGCTTGCTTAAGAGAAGTTCTGCTCAAAACTCGCGGCAACTCCCCATTCCCCATCAATGGCGTGATTAATCCACAGGACAATTCACCATTCTTTAGCCCGATTGGATTTCTACTGCCAAAGCAAGAAAACTCGGCAGGCCTAGTTGCCGGATAACAGGCGAAAGACGGCGGAGGAGTAGCCAGGGGCACTAAATTTCTAGAATTAGCCATGTTTGTCTAATCAACATTTTGCAATTGCAGCTTATGTGGAGAATTTGAAGTACTGTTATTGAAAAATTCATTAATAGTGTTATTATTAGCCCCCACGTAATAGGCGCCGGCGGCGGTGGTGGAGTTCCCACTGCCACTCAGCTTTCTGATCAATTCACGGAGGAAGAAAGCTTCATTTGACAAGGCGGAGCTAGAGGCAGAAGATGAGGACACCATAGACTCAAAATGCGAGTATTGTTCGTCAACGGAGGAGTTGGAATTTGGGAATTGGAATTGATTTAATTTAAAATTTATTTTTAATTATATTTTGATTTTTGTTTTAGTTATATTTTAATTTTGTTAAGAATATTTAAGGTATTTCATAGTAAAAACTACTTTACTTTTAATATAGAATTAAAACTTCAAAGGAAGCATCTCAATTAAAAGTTTGTGAGCCAGAAAATTAGAATATGATGTTGCATGAAATTGGACATGAGATATTTTCTGTAAATTGTTAAATAATGGATTTTTGCTCCAAGAATGTACCAACATAAAAACAATATCCAAGTTGAAAAATGATTGTTTCGATTATTTTAATAATAAAAATTGATATTTATACTGATTGAGCCAGTGATGACCTTAAATCCACTAAGTTTAAGGAGCCCATTTTATGTGGATTTAATAGATCGTTTTGGTTAATCATGTTAGCCTTTTATTGAACTTTTGTTTATATGCGCAAATATATCATAATTGTATATAAGGTACAATACTATAAAATCTTATTTTATTTTGTAAAACCTATCCTCCATATTATACGTGTATTCTCAAATTTTAGTAAAGTTGCATTATATTTTTTGATATTACTCATTAACCTTTATGTATGTATATACATATATATATGAATTATTTTCAAGATATTTGTTTGGCTATTGGTTTATATTTCTCTCTCAATTAATATCTAATTAAATTATTAATTTGATTAATTATTTCTATTAAAGTTAGATACAGAGAATATAATTTTGTATTTTGTAATATGATGTAAATAAGGTAAATATTAATTTAAGAAATTCTAAGTATTTGTTTTTGCATATACAGTTACTAGCATAAACCCCGTGCTATGCACGGTATATTCACTTAACTAATAAATTACAAAAATATAAATATGCAACTAATTTTTTGTAATTTTACATATAAGTTATTACAATTTTTCATATTCTATAAAAAAATATTATCATTTTTAAAAGAAAATATTATTTTAAGTAGTTAAGTAGTAATATTTAATAGTATTCATTAAAATAAAAATGCTATAGTACTTTAAATAAAATTATTAATGTGAAGAGAGCAACATACATAACATATGAGGGAATATATATATATATATATTTATATACCAACACCTTATCCACTTCAAACTTTATCTTGTAAAGGATCAACGACTTTGATTTCAAGTCGTGATCCAATTCATTTGGTCAAGTAGTTCCATATAAAAAATACAAATCTAAACTATTTCAAAATATCTTGTAGTAATAAAATTATTTTGGTGCAAAATACTAAGATTCTTTATTAGTTTGAATATTCTATATTAAATCAAGAAGCAGTTCAGAAATATATAAAATATTGTCTAAGAAATTCTTGTTGCACACAAAAAAATTATAAATAGGAATAAAACTACAAAAATTATGTAACACATCAAAATGGGATATTTATAAAGAAACTTGGGTTATTTAATTATCAAATAAAAAGATTTGATGAATAAATAAAACTAAATTAATTAATGAAAATGAAAAAACAAATTAAAAAGTAGTCCTTAAATCCAAGTAAATATGAAAAGTGAAAAACTGGTGCATATATATATATGTATATATATTATACATACATTATTTACACAAAGGTAACTTGAAAAAATTGAATTAATTTGATAAAAAAAATATGAATAAAAACCACAACAAAATTAGAATTAAAAGATACCTTTCAAACATGATATTTATGGTCCAAAATAGAGAAAAGAAAAATACATATGAACTTAGAGAATATTGAATAAAAATATTAACCCAACAAAAAGGAATTATAATAAATTACAAACTAAACCAAATTATTACAATTGACAAAAGAAAGAAAGAAAAAATGAAAAAGAGAAAGAGCAAAACTTGCAACTTTACGAAATATCTTACACATGCTGGTAAAATTTCAAAACCCCAAATGACAAAAGCGGATGTGAAAATAAAGGGAAAAAATAAGTAATGTGGTTTGTAAGTAATTGAAAAGAAAAATACTTTCTAATCTTCTAGATTTATTATTGTTAAATATAGATCATCTACTTACAATTTTGTTGTAATATCTTTTATTATCAGCAAAATATTTATTCATCACACACACACACATAAAGAAGAAGAAAAAAAGAAAAAAAGAAAGAAAGAAAGAAAAACAAAGATTTAAATGATAATTGGGCAACAAATACATCTATACATGATGTTATGTTTCTCATGCGTATATTGAAAATGAATCAATATAAAGATGAAAAAAAATATATGAATACTGATAGAATATAAAAAAGTTCATTTGAAAATTTAGAATGAAAGAGTTATCTTGAAGAAGGAGGAGGAGAAGAAGAAGGGGAAGAGTGGAAGTAGAGATAAATAAGTTATGATTTGTTTAATGAGATGAAATTTATAGAATAACTTTTTTGTAGGAGTCCTTAATTTGGTGCTCATAAAACACCTTTTGAATTTTAAATTTATTTGTTGAAAGAAAATCAGAGATAAGATACGGTCATATCGGTTAGGATAATAATCAACAATTAATAAAAAATTTGAATTTAATTAAAAAACTCAAAATCCTAAAAATTTGCCACTTGGCCAAAATTGCAATCAAAATTGTATAATTGTAAGTCCCATACTGTTGTGCTATATGTAATAGTATAGATAGATACATATACTGGACAGCATCTTCTATGCGTCATGGACGTGGCTGCAATGATTTATGATGGTTGATTGGGATATGAGTCATATGACCCAACTTATTACATAATTTCGATTTCTCCTTGGTGCAACGTTCTTAATATAAAGATTTAATTCCACTTTTTTGTGTGATTTTAGGGCATTTCAAATCAAACATTTGTGTGTCTGTCCTTTACATTTACAATGAAGTGGAGTGTAATCTTGGACAATTGCTTTGTCCTTTAAAATTAGGTAATTTTTTTTTTAATTTATACACACGCACATACATCAGAGTCCACTCGAATTTGAACTCCTAACCTTTCACAAATTTATATCATTAGACCACAGGCCACTTGGCCGTTAAAATCAGATAATTTACATATCTTCTTTTATGTAATTATTAAGTATTTAAATCTAATCTTCTCTATTAAATATCAAGGGTTTGGACAAATTTAATTTGAATAAGAATGTTAGCTATTCAAAATTATTTTTTGGGTTGGATTTATCTAAAAAAATTAGCTGAGATCAACAACATGTACCTTTTATAACTAAAAAATTAAATCCAACAACGTTGTTCTTGATGTTAAAAATCATTAATTCTTGCTCCGATAGTATGCTTGTTTTTATTTGATAAGTGAAAAATCATGGTAATTAAAGACAACGTATTTTTAAAAAATAAAAATAAAAATATTAATAATTATACATGATCTATCTCAGTTCGAATAGTTGAAGAACAGGTGACATGCATGTGCTTTATCTCCCTCATGCACCCTTCAGATCGTCCTTTAAAACTATTGGGCTGACATCTCAAATTAGACATCCATATTTGAGGATAAGAATGATCATTATCCTATAATTTATTAATGTTAGGTGTGAGTAATATTAACGGCGTCATAATAATTATCTTATGTATGTGGATGTGTATAGAAATTATAAGAAAGATGAGATCCCATCCTAAACCATTTATTGAAAAACAACTCTAACTTTAGGTTGCGATTGCTTGTGAGATCATGTCTCATTTTTCATGTTCTTGAGATTTTGAGGTTGTTTTGATGATTGCGAGATATGAGAAATGAGAAATAAGGTTGTGAATGGTTGTGAAGTAAAATGTAATGATTATAGTGATTTGATGGATTGATGTGATGTGAGGTTGTGAATGATTATGAAATTGTTTGTAAGATATATTTGAAAAAATGAGATTGTTTTGTGAGTTTTTGATTTGTGGGTTTGTTTGGGATTTATAATTTTTTTTAAAAAATAAAATTAATTTATAAATTTAATAAATTGAATATAACTTAATTTCTTTAAACAATATACCATGAATTAACTTGGTAAATTTCAAGTCGGTATGGAGAAAAATGATTTTTTCCCAATAATATATCTACAATTTTTTAATTAATTGGGTATGGTTGGATTTTTTTATTAGTAATTTCAAGAATATTTTGAAATATTACGCATGATCCCAAATTAACGCATAAAACATGTTAAATATTATGTATTATCCAATATTAATGCACAAAATATGTTATTATTTTACTTTCTTTATTAGTGGAGGAAAAAAATGATGATTTTTTTTATAAAAAAAAATATTTTCGTCAAAAAATAAAAAGTCAGTAAAATTTAATAATTTTACAGGTTATGGGTTTGTTTGGCATTTAATTTTTTTTAAAAAGCGTAAATTAATTGTAAGTTTACTAAATTAAAAAACTATTTAAAAATTAATTTAGTTAATTAATTTGGTAAGACCCAAATAGCTTTGTTCTTCGATTTTTTTGAAAATTTTTTTCCACAAATTAGTAATTAAAACTTTATTATGTGGCCAAATTTATTTTGAACCAATTATTTTATATATTTTTTTTAAATCATTTTTATAAAAAAAAAATGTTGGCAAAATTTAATAATTTTATGGGTTATGGGGTTTGTTTGGCATTTATTTTTTTAAAAAAAGTGTAAATTAATTATATATTTACTAAATTAAAAAAACTATTTTAAAATTAATTTAGTTAATTAATTTGGTAAGATCCAAATAGCTTTGTTCATCGATTTTTTTGAAAATAATTTTCCACAAATTAGTAATTAAAATTTTATTATGTGGCCAAATTTATTTTGAACCAGTTATTTTATATTGTTTTTTTTTAAAATCATTTTTGTCAAAAAAAAAAATGTTGGTAAAATTTAATAATTTTATGGGTTATGGGGTTTGTTTGGTATTTTTTTTTTTTTTTAAAAGTGTAAATTAATTATATATTTACTAAATTAAAAAAACTATTTTAAAATTAATTTAGTTAATTAATTTGGTAAATTCCAAATAGTTTGTGCTTCTGTTTTTTTTTTTAATTAATAATTAATTAATTTCCCACAAAACTCTGTTGAGGGGACATTTGAGGGGCGTGAGGCAGGGAGACAGACAAACGTGTGAGGGGAAAAGTGGGGAGAGAGAGAGAGAGAGAGAGAGAGTAATGAGAAAATTGTCTCTGAAACACGCAGAATGCCACACATACAATCACACCTTCACTCTTTTTTTTTTGTTCCACAGGTGGAGAAATGAGACTTTTTTTGACAAACAATCGCAGGCTTAGTATCTCATGTTGTAATTGGCACCCATTTATTCGATATTTGGGGCTAATTACATGTTAAAGAGATGTTTTATTTCTTTGGATTAGTGCCAATTACTGGTTGAAATCCATAGATGTTTGAAGTGTTAAAAGGGGTTCAATAAGTATGGATTCTATAAATGGGAGTTGTCTCTCATTAGAATCAAGATAAAAATGTGGAAACTTGTGGGAATTCAAAATAATTTTGTTTTATCTTTATCCCACATAGGAAAAGCAAGGAAAACATGTCATACTATACCTATATATATATATTATCAAAATTGTCCCACATAGGAATTGGAAGAAAAGTTTGGTAAACTTCACTCCTATATATATTGTAGCCTTTCTTGTCCCACATGGAAAAACCTTAAAAGGTGATCCCCTCCTATCACTTATAAATTAGTCTGTTAGGTGTAGACTAAAGGAAGAATAACAGATTCTCTTTTATCCCTCTCATATACTTTTATAATAGTGTTGTTTATCATTTCTGGCGACTGAGTGGTGATCGAGGTGAAGTTCTTTTGGAGTGCACCAAAGGGCTTCTGAGACTGTCTTATCCTGGAGGAGGTTTCGCTACACCCGGTGCACTGGTAGGGGCGATAATTTCTTCGAAGCAAATCAGATTCTAGTGATTCAGTCTGAGTTCTGTTACGATACAGAACTTTGAGATAAGTTCTCAATTTAGATGTACTGATATTTGTATTTCTGTTCTTATATTCCAAATTGATATGTTTGCTTTGGTTTATGCTTATGTTAAACTAAATTGCAACTGAATAATTTTGGAATATATATATATTGTTGTTTGCTGTTTTCTGAAATATTTATTATATTATTTTTCCAAACACTGCCCCGTGATTATAAACTATTTTATAATTACTTTATAAACTGTTGTTTATAATCTGTACGTCCAACAATCTTGAAGAAATTATTCTTTTCTAGTGTTTGTTTAAACTGCTTATTTGAAAATGGCTTCTTCATCTGCAAGTGGTTTTGGTGTTGGTTCATTGTTGTCCTCAAGAGTAGACCTTTTCTGGCTTGCCAGAAAAGTTTGGGGGCCAATTTTTCAAACGTTGGCAACAACGAATGAAAATTTGGTTCACAATGAAAGGTCTTCTTTCGGTGATTCAGGTGACTAGACCTAAACCTACTGATATTGACCCTAAAACAGCTGAAATAGCTGAGTGGACTGAGAAAGATCAGTTAGGTCGAGGGATAATTTTGTCGTCACTGTCAAATGTTCTCTTCGATGTATACTGCTCGGACTCATACACTGCTAAATCACTGTGGGATGAGTTGGACCGAAAATATAATACTGAAGAGCAAGGGCTTGAGAAGTATTCTGTTTCAAGGTTCATGAAGTATCAGATGGTTGAGGGAAAGTCTGTAGCTGAACAAACACATGAACTGATCAATCTTGAGCATGCTCTTGCTGATGCTGAGATGAAACTTCTTGAGAAATTTCTGGTCATGTCCATAGTGGATAAATTTCCTAAGTCTTGGGAAAACTTTGGAATGACACTCAAGCATCAGAAAGGGAAGTTGTCTCTAGATGATCTGATGATTGCCACAAGCATTGAGGAAGAACACCAGAATCAAACTCATGAAGTTCCGGTTGAGCACCTACCTAAGGCAAATGTGGTTACTGAAGGGAAAAAAAAGTTCAATACAATGAACCAAATGAACTCGAATTCTAAAACCATAAATAAAGGCAAAACCAAGGCCAACAAGAAACCAAAAGCAAACAAACCATGCTGGAATTGTGGACAGGTAGGCCATTGGGCTAAGGAGTGCCCCTCTAAGAAAGCCAAGGCTAAACTTGAGTCTACTAGGCCAGCACTGGTCAACATGGTTGTGGGGGAACCTAGTGAAGCTAGGGCAAATGTGCACGTTTGTGCTGATAAATTGCTATTTGTGTCTTACCAACCAATCGATGGAAAATCCGTAACGATGGGGAACTCAAGTGCCGCCAAAGTGCTTGGGATAGGATGCGTGGACCTGAAGTTTCCTTCGGGGCGCATACTATCTCTGCTAAGGGTGCACCATGTTCCAACGATTCGTAGGAATATAATAAGTAGTTCTGTAATAGTTAGGGAAGGTTATGAACTTACTTTTAAGTACGATAAAGTTGTAATCTTGCATTATGGTTCTTTTGTTGGAAAGAGTTATTTGTCTGATGGATTATTCAAAGTGCGAGTTGAAAATGTTGGTTCAAGCATGTGTAATACTGCGTATTCTAATCTTTCTTTTGTGAATACTGTTGAATGTTCCACTGTTTGGCATAGTCGTTTAGGCCATTTAAATTTTGGTTCTGTTAAACGCATGATGAACTTAAATTTGATACCTAAACATGATATTGAAAGTAGTCACAAATGTCAAATATGTGCTGAGGCTAAACAAGTAAGAAAACCTTATCAATCGGTTGAAAGGAATTCTGAAATACTTGAGCTTGTGCATACATATATTTGTGAGTTCAATGGAATCTTAACTAAAGATCAGAAAAGATACTTCATTACCTTTATAGATGATTGCAGTAGGTATTGTTATGTTTATCTGTTAAAACATAAAGATGAAGCACTTGAAAAGTTTATCATTTTTAAAAATGAAGCTGAAAATCAAACTGGTAAGAAACTTAAAAGGTTAAGATCAGATAAAAGAGGAGAGTACGAGTCTAAACCCTTCGATGAATATTGCCGAAACTTTGGTATTATTCATGAAGAGACTCATCCATACTCCCCCTCATCTAATGGAATAGCAGAACGAAAGAATAGAACCTTTAAAGATATGATCAACAGTCTGCTTTTGAATTCAGGACTACCTAAATATATATGGGGAGAGGCTTTGAATACGGCTTGCCATATTCTGAATAGAGTCTCTCTCAAACATAAAGAAAGCACTCCATTTGAAGTCTGGAAAGGCAGAAAACCTAACTTAAAGTATTTTCGAGTATGGGGCTGTCTTGCAAAAGTTCTAGTCCCAGAACACAAAAGGAAAAAGCTCGATCCTAAAACTGTTGATGCGGTCTTCTTGGGCTATGTGGAAACAAGCTATGCATTGAGATTTTTGGTAATTAAATATGATATCCCAGGCATAGAGGTTAACACAATAGTAGAATTTCGTGACGCTACATTTTTTGAAGACGTGTTTCCAATGAAAACTGGAATTCCTCATGATGTTTCTTTAGATTCAGCTTTTACATCGACGTCTATTCCTGATCATGTGGAAAAGATGTCTAATATGGGGGGTTTTCCAAGTAGTTCTGGTTCAACCTTCGCTGAAGCTGAAGAACCAGATGAACCTAAACGGAGCAAGAGAGCTAGGGTCATCAAGGATTTTGGAAGTGATTTCATCACTTACAATGTCGAGGATGATCCTGTGACGTTCAAGGATGCTATGGCCTCACCTGAAGCTAAGCATTGGAAGGTAGCTATCAAAAGTGAGATGGATTCCATTGTCTCTAATGGGACATGGGAATTAGTCGATCTACCTCCGGGGTGTACTACGATTGGATGCAAATGGATCTTTAAAAAGAAACTTAAATCTGATGAACCATTGATAAGTTTAAGGCCAGATTAGTTGCCAAAGGCTTTAGACAAAAAGAGGAAATAGACTTCTTTGATACCTATTCCCCAGTTGCTCGATTGACTACAATTCGGGTGCTTATAGCACTGGCTTCCGTATATGGTTACCCGATTCACCATATGGATGTGAAAACAGCTTTTCTGTATGGTGATCTCGAGGAAGAGATTTATATGGATCAGCCTGAGGGATTTGTAGCTCCCGGTAACGAGCAAAAGGTCTGTAAGCTTGTTAAATCCCTTTATGGATTGAAACAAGCGCCTAAGCAGTGGCATGAGAAATTTGATAAAACTATTTTATCATTTGGTTTCAGCATAAATGATAATGATAAGTGCATTTACTGTAAGGTTAAAGGTGATGATTGTATTGTACTGTGTTTATATGTGGATGACATTTTATTAATTGGTTCTACCATTGAGATTATCAATGAGATAAAGTCATACTTGAAAAGTAAGTTTGAAATGAAAGATATGGGTGAAGCTAATGTGATTCTTGGACTCAAGTTGATTCGGTCAACAGAGGGTATAGCTATTTCTCAATCTCACTATGTTGAAAAGATGATTGAGAAATTTGGCTATAAAGAATGTAGAATCGCTAAGACACCATATGATCCTTCTGTGACTCTTTTCAAGAATGAAAGTGGTATTCCTGTGTCTCAATTGAGGTATTCTCAAATTATTGGGAGCTTGCAATATCTTGCAAATGGCTCGAGACCGGATATCTCATTTGCAGTTTCAAAGCTGGCGAGGTATACAAGTTGTCCCAATAGAACCTATTGGGAGGCTTTGGATAGGGTACTTCGGTATCTTAAGGGCACAACATCATTTGCTCTGCATTATGGCAGATTCCCTGCAGTATTTGAGGGATATAGTGATGCTAGCTGGATAGCCAAAAACTCTGGTAGTAATGGGTGTACAGGGTATGTATTTACCTTGGGTGGAGGCGTTGTCTCCTGGAAGTCTACTAAACAGACTTTGATAACTCGGTCTACATTTGAGGTAGAGTTATGTGCTTTGGACACAATTGGAATAGAGGCTGAGTGGCTACATGGGCTGATGGTCCAATTACCCATGGTAAGTAAGCCTTTATCTGCAATTGCAGTGCATTGTGATAGTCAAACCACAATTGCAAAGATCAGAAGTTCAAAGTATAATCAAAAGACCAAGAGACACATCCAAGTTAGACTAAAGTCTATAAGGGAGCTTATATCTGATAGGATTGTGGCCATTGATTTTGTTGGATCCAAAGACAAGATGGCTGATCCTTTGACGAAAGGACTTGAGTTGTCCTTATTCCAAAAATCCAGGCTGGGAATGGGACTGAAAACCCATTAGCGATGCACTTGCAGTGGCAACCCAACCTACCAAGTGGAGATCCCACAAGGAGGTTCAATGTGGTATAAACAAGCTGTTGAGTGTGTCAAAGTGCACCTAAACTTGATTGATACCCTAGTATCTAAGTCTGTCCCCTGGTATACCTGGAAGGTGCTGTTAACTGCAAGTAAAGTAAGAGTGCTAACTTTGAATGGGGTCAAGTCATGCTGACGAGATGCAAGCAGTGCATCCCTGGAGATGCCCAACTAAGTGAATGTTGTCGTTTGGCCGCGACTAGAGGAAAAGGGTTATTCCTTGAAAACATTCATGATACAGGATCGGGACACATGGCCGTAACGTGTCAAACCTAAAGATCACTGCATAGCCATGTAGCTTGTTGTTACCAATGGACGCCAACACATCCAAGGGCCAAATTCAAGGCTTAGATCCATTTGTCCCTGTGGTGGCATAAGTTGAATAACTTAGGTAGTGGTTTAAACTGGAAGGTACCATTACTGAAAGCAAGTTACGATAATCTTGATAGTCCAACACTATGGATTTGTGGGGGATTGTTGTAATTGGCACCCATTTATTCGATATTTGGGGCTAATTGCATGTTAAAGAGATGTTTTATTTCTTTGGATTAGTGCCAATTACTGGTTGAAATCCATAGATGTTTAAAGTGTTAAAAGGGGTTCAATAAGTATGGATTCTATAAATGGGAGTTGTCTCTCATTAGAATCAAGATAAAAATGTGGAAACTTGTGGGAATTCAAAACAATTTTGTTTTATCTTTATCCCACATAGGAAAAGCAAGGAAAACATGTCATACTATACCTATATATATTATCAAAATTGTCCCACATAGGAATTGGAAGAAAAGTTTGGTAAACTTCACTCCTACATATATTGTAGCCTTTTTTGTCCCACATGGAAAAACCTTAAAAGGTGAGCCCCTCCTATCACTTATAAATTAGTCTGTTAGGTGTAGACTAAAGGAAGAATAACAGATTCTCTTTTATCCCGCTCATATACTTTTATAATAGTGTTGTTTATCATTTTCTGGCGACTGAGTGGTGATCGAGGTGAAGTTCTTTTGGAGTGCACCAAAGGGCTTCTGAGATTGTCTTATCCTGGAGGAAGTTTCGCTGCACCCTGTGCACTGGTAGGGGCGATAATTTCTTCAAGGCAAATCAGATTCTGATGATTCAGTCTGAGTTCTGTTACGATACAGAACTTTGAGACAAGTTCTCAATTTAGATATACTGATCTTTGTATTTCTGTTCTTATATTCTAAATTGGTATGTTTGCTTTGGTTTATGCTTATGTTAAACTAAATTGCAACTGAATAATTTTGGAATATATATATATATTGTTGTTTGCCGTTTTTTGAAATATTTATTATATTATTTTTTCAAATACTATCCCGTGATTATAAACTGTTTTATAATTACTTTATAAACTGTTATTTATAATCTGTACGTCCAACATCTCATTCTTTCCCACATATTCTTTCCTTGATTTGCTATTAAATTTTTGGTTGTTCTTTCTTTAGTTGTAAGCAAGGGACTCTGAGCTTTGCATCGATATAAGATAAAGCCTATGGCTCACTGAAATTCCACTGCACCCAGTTAAAGTCCAATTAACTTTCACTTTTCCTGTCTTGTGTTTTCTTCTTCACAGCTCTCTTACAATAGTAATAACACTTTTCACCATAAATGGGATCCACAACTACTCGGTGTGCATAAGGTGCATCTTCACTTTCTACTCTAGCTGAGGTCTGAAGACTGACAATACTGTCCTTGTTGCCTCTTTTCCTTTCCTCAGTTTTCCCAAGAATATCAATATTTTCTTCCCTTTCCGATTGAATCTAGTCCCTTCAAGAAAATGTCCACTGGCCAAGAAACTGATGATACTGAAGCCATTAGACAGGATTTTGCAGCTAATGCTGATCCCCATGTTCAAGAAATCACCCCAGTTGAAAATGAACTCGCCTCAAAAATTCCCACTCCTCCTCCGGAGCATGGTCCCACCCAAATTACAGCAACCAGAAAACCAGAAACTGATGATTCTGAAGCCCATAAAAAGGATCTTGAAACTGATGCTCATCCCCATGATCTTCAATCCCTTCAAGAAAATATGTCCACTGGCCAAGAAACTGGTGATACTGAAGCCATTAGACAGGATTTTGCAGCTGATGCTGATCCCCATGTTCAAGAAATCACCCCAGTTGAAAATGTAATTGCCTCAAAAATTCCCCCTTCTCCGGAGCATAGTCCCACCCCAGTTGAAAATGAAATCGCCTCAAAAATTTCCACTCCTCCTCCGGAGCATGGTCCCACCCTAATTACAGCAACCAGAAAACCAGAAACTGATGATTCTGAAGCCCATAGAAAGGATCTTGAAACTGATGCTCATCCCCATGTTCAAGAGGTAACACCAATTGAAAATGAAACCACCTCAAAACATTCTTCTTCTCCCACCAATCCCACCCAGATTACAGCAACCCATGAACTAGAAAAAGGTGATAATGAAGCCCCTAAGGAGGAGCTTCCCAAGAAAATCTCACCGTGGAAGAGAGTCAAAAATCTTTTTCGCAAAAGGTGCAAAAGAGCACCGCCGAAACCATCAGGTGCCAGCCAGGCACAGGAGCCCAGAGGTCCAACTCAAGAGGAAGTGCTTTCCAATTTGATACAAGCAGATGTCGATTACATCCAGAAGGGAGCTAAAAAGCTTGGACAATACAACAATAAACTGAATTCAGTGCTCAAAGAAGCTTCCAGAGATTTTGAGAATCTCTTGAAACAGGGGAACGAGAAAGATTTCCACGAATTGAGAAAGGCTACGGTCAAACTGAAGCTTCAGATTCCTTCAAAGTTCACAGTTGATGCAGACGAAAAAGACCCTTACAAGAATTTGGAGTTCAGTTCCAAAGCCAAGCAAAAAATTCCGGACAATGTGCTTAAAATGATGCCACAGTTGCACAACAGTGATGTTTTTGAAAGCAGCATGGAGTTTAAAGATTTTGAAGCTCGTTACAATAAGCTGGACCTCGAGTTGAAGCTATGCTTGTTATGTTTTTCTGTTTTCCCTGAAAAAGCTATCATCAAGAAGAGGCTAATGATGCAATGGTGGGCTGCTGAAGGCTTTGTGTGCCAGGATGATGCTAATGGGCATTTTATGCAACTAATCAAACTGGGGTTCATTGAGCCTGTAAATGAGAACAGAAGCCTGAAAATTGGGCGTTGTCGAATGCAACCGTTTTACCGGTCTGCATTAGTAACACTTGCAGAGAAGGCCAAGTTCTTCAACTTTGATTCTAATGGATTGCCCACGCAAAACTTCTCAGAGTCTTTCCAGGCCTGCTTGGTGGGGGAAGGATTGATTTCCTATGAAGATCTGCAGAAGGGATCTTTGAAAGTTGATGATTTGGAGAAAATTCATCTACTGATGAACATGAATGAGCCTACTCTTGAATTCAAACTTGACTGGTTTTCCAAGATGACTAATGCGAATCTTCTCCACTTGGGGAGATGGAGAGTGTTGCCTACTGACCACATCGAAGTTGAGGATACAGTGTTCTTGGATGGATTGAAAAACATGAAATATGTCAAGTTTCTGAGCCTTCAAGGGGTTTCAAACATAATTTCCCTTCCTGAATCCATCTTACAGTTGACGAATCTCATAATCTTGGATATAAGAGCCTGCCATAATCTCGAGACCATCCCCGAGAAAATGGGATTGCTCCAGAACTTAACACATTTGGATATGTCCGAGTGTTATTTGCTGGATCACATGCCAAAGAGCCTTTCGTTGCTCATGAGCCTGAGAGTGCTGAAGGGGTTCGTGGTTGGCGACGAGAAAGGGAAGAAGAACTCATGCACACTTGACGATTTGAAGAAACTGAAAAACTTGATCAAATTGTGTATTTATACTGGTTTGGAGAAATTCCCTGAGGAGAAGCATGTTAAAGGTTTGGAAAACTTGGTAGATCTTCGCAAGCTAACAATTACTTGGGGAGGAAAGGCCTTACGAGCAGAAAAGGACAATCCTACAGCAGAAAAGACCAAGCCCAAGAAACAAGAGCCAACCTCGGAAAGTTCAGATGCCTCAGAATCGACAGCCAGACTACCTCGTAACCTGGAGAAACTAGATCTCAAGTGTTTTCCAATGTCAAAAACTCCAGACTGGCTGGCGCTTAAAAATATGAAAGACTCAAACTTGAAGAAACTGTACATCAGAGGTGGGAAATTTTCTGATTTGGGTCAGTATCAGGAGATCGATGATTGGAATATAGTTGGGTCAATGAAGCACACATGGAAAGTTGAGGTGCTACGGCTCAAGTATTTGTCTGAAATAGAGATGGAGTGGAGAGAGCTCCAGGAATTATTTCCTGAGTTGGTTTACTTGGAGCAAGTCAGTTGTCCGAAGCTTACTTTATTCCCTTGTGATGCAAATGGGGTATGGATCAACAAAAACAAAACGACAGCCATTGATCTGAGGCATTAAATTGTTCCTTAATATTTGACTTGGCTCTATCCTGGGATAGAAATCGTGTGACAATTGTGTTGATTTGGTTATGTCGTGTTTAAGTTCATGTTGGCTTGCTGCAAATTTTCCATTTGTGAGTTTATAATTATTGTATCTGTTTGTTGCCTTGCATTGCAGGAAAATAGTGTTATATTATAATAAAATAAAAATAAATTTAAAATTATGTATTAATGCATAAACACGCCCAATATAGCAAATTAATCCAAATATAGGTTGTTTGAATAAATTTGAACACCATGCTTAAGCACAAATAGAAAGGACAGAAATAAAAATATAAAAAAAAAAAAAAGAGTAGTGTTATTCAAAACTTGAGACCAAAATTAAATTCGAAACATGATATCTTATGACTGAACATCCTATTTTATTCGATAAAATTTTTGATAAAATTTAAAATTTTATTCAAATTCAACTCATTTAATTATCAAATCAAATTTAAAAATAACTTCAAATTGAAAAAAGAACATTCAAATCAAATTTGAATAATATGGATACGATTCTTTTTACACCCTTGTAAATAAAAAATCCATCCCATTCAGGCCTTTATTTTTTCTCCCATGGATGCAGTAGCAAATTGCAAATTTTGGCATTAACAAAGACTACTTACAAATTACCGACATCTAAACCCATGCCTGTGTTTAGCACGAGCTGCAGCCTGCAGTAGTGGTGCCTGTGCAAATTCTGCGGATCTTTGAGAGACCCGACCCGAGATCATATCCGTTCCAATTCCCTGCTTTTCATCCCCACCCGAAACCACCATACCCGGATAAGAACCTGGAACAACGGCCAGATTTCTCGCCCCATAGTAACTTCCATTATTGGCGAAAATTCTGGCAGGCATTTCATGTGGTCTTACTCCGGCTCCATGTACTTGACCCACACCTGGAAACCCAACGGTTACTTGACCTGGAGCAAGTGGTTATGGTTGAACAAACTGTGGCCGGATTGGAACAGTTTGAACATGACTATCGGGGCACGTAATGTATGGCGGGCATGGGTTGCACAGCCGGATTTGGGTAGTGCCACATCGGACCACCCGAATACACGGTTTGTTGAGGAACCATTTTCTCATTTAGTACCATCTCACTTTCCTTGGGTTTCACCACTTGAACAGGGTTAACGGGTTTGGTTTTTACAGGCGGAAGATCCGGAATCACTGGTACGTTAGCTGGGGCCGGCCATGATGAGGTGGAGCAGAAAGGTGAAGAAACAATCGGAGCAGGTGAACCCGGGTCAGGTATGGATACGTTGTCGTTGGCAAGGTTTTTGCTTTTCATATAGGCACTTTCCTTCACAGCATCATCGGAGTTATCCAATCCGCACAAATATCCGGCACTTCGGACAGAATAAACGACACCTCGGACCACCCGCGCTTAAGAACGGGGACCAAATCTTACCTGCCGTTAAGAGCGTAAACAAACCAGTTGTCGCGCTTAGCCGGGCCGTGCAGAAGTGAGTTAATGCTACTGGCTCTAGAGTTAGTATTATCAGTCGGGAAGAGAAAGAGCCTGAGCCCACCCGATTTCTGGCTGTGAGAGAGCCGGCCGTATTCTTCCATCATGTTCTCAACGTCTTCGTCGGTGGTGGCAGTGATAAGCGCGTCGAGTTCTTCATTGGAGTGTGCCGGGGGGACGGCGACGATACGAGTGTCCCCGCCAACGTAGCGGAGCTGGTTGTCCTGCGGGCGGGGGACGATTTTGCCTCCGAAGCTGCACATGAAGCGGATTTGCGGTTGTAGTGCGGTGGCGGCGCCGCCGTCATTGAGGTGGTGGTGGTTGGAGCGTAGCGTGGATGCGACTGAGTTGACGAGCCCTGAGTCCAGCTCGCTGACTGGATGGTGTGAGGCCATTAGTTAACTAACCTCCTGCAATTTCGTTTGAAAGATAGGGACTAGGCCTTAGTCCATTTTATTCGAAAAAAACAGGGGACAACATTTGGGTAGAATATGGAATGGTGGAGGATATGCAGGAACAGAAGAAGTTGAAGATTGTCTTAATTGGTGGGAAATTAATTTTAAAAAGTACCGTGGGTTTGGGATGTAATGCAGGGAATTAGTTGTTACTTGTTAGGTTTGGGATGGAGCGGCACTTGGAGTGGGTGGAGGAGCTGTGATCATGGGTGGAACTGCAGAAAAGCTTCGGCTAATGTTGTCAAGAGATCCAATTCCAGGGGGACCCAAATTGTCTTCTTTCTCATTGACGTGGCCCCCTATTCTCTTGTCTCCAGGGAAAAGTTTATGGCGTCCATCATAAAGATGCCAAAAAATACGAAATAAAAAAGGGGCATATGATGTTTCAAAATTAATTATGAATTGTTCGATTTCTAAGGTTGTTTGACTACGACTAGTTCTGCATGAATTTTCAATTCTCAGGTACGTCAATTGTCTTTGTTCGTTCAGTTTTGGGATATCTAAATGGTTAGTGAATAAATTAGACAACTGAAGCTATTGAGTTATATATATATATATACACACGCGCGCGCACATCATGAGCTTGTTCAAGTTTGAACTCTTGATCTTCCATATTATCTAGGAAACTCATGCCATTAAACCACATGCGACTCGACAATTAAAACTATTGAGTTATATATACTTTTTTGTATCTTAAGTAGTAGTATTTAACACTGTCTTTCCATGTGTAGGTATCAAGTTGTCCTGATAGCAATTTACAATGTATAGGATCTCATAGCATGATAGCAACATTCCTTTCTCTTATTGAGTGCATTAAAATGGAATCCCGAGAGGGTCTCTTGCACTTTAAGAAGAGGATGAACTAGTGATAAGATAATAAATTATAATAAAAAATTTATCATTAATCATACATAGCATGTGATAAAAGATTTTATTTTATCACCATAATGATTTTTATAAATTAAATAATGATAAAAATAGTGTTTAAATTGTCAATTAATAATTAGTGACGCACCTATGGTGACAATCTAGTGACAATGAAAATCTTGTCACAATTTATAATGGCAATTTTTATTTTCATTAAGTTGCCACCATATGGGTGATATTAATTGTCAATAGTGACAACTTAAAACATTAGTTTTTGTTATTATTAAATCATATTGTGACAAAATAAAAATTATTATCACTTAAAAAATATTTAGTGACAAAATTAAAACTATTGTATATCGTTAGTGATAATTTTTATATTATCAGTTGTTATTTTGTCAGTAATATCATATATTTCTTTTAGTGTTGATTGCGTCACCGTCGCATTTCCTGCTCACTCCAGCATTCTACTTTACGGCTAAGTGGTTGTGGATTATCGGTAGTAGCAAGTTTTAAACAGACAATAAGTATTATATTTTGTATGTGATGTTCAGTTAAAACAACAATATATATTTCATAGTTGTATTATATGCAGCGATTTCTATTCTGTAAAAGCGTAGACATAGGAAAAAAGCATGGACAATCTCCCAACTATTTCGTGATTTCTTGTCTTATAAAAACATCAAGATTCCAAAATGAGGTTGCCGTAGTACAAGGAAAACAAGCAGTTAGAATCCTATCCATTGAATATCTGTTGAATGGGCAGGATTCAAATTGTTGGGGAGAACCTTTACTTTGTGGCCAGTAAAAACCAATGCCTAAGTTCTTGGCTCCTGATAATTAGGCGGTTAATCTCCAATATTCACGGTTCAAGTTCTAGGATAGTGACGGTTATTCTGACAGTTAAGAAAACAAACCGTTAACATGACTTAAACCAAATCCACACAGACAACCCCTGCTTTTAACATCGTTGTTTCATGAGAATGCAAGAAGTGAAAATGAACAGAGAGATTCTCCATCAGTTTCTTCCTCCCGAGTATCACCCAAATTCTCAAACTACCTTGCTTATCCTCTACTCCAACCTTCCAGCACAAATGACATGAAAAAATGCGTGTTATGCCAAAGGGGCTAATCTCAAATTTTCCAACTCAAACATATCATCATTGTTCTTAAGTTTATGAACATGTACATATGTTTGTACCATCATTCTTATTTTCTTTTTTCATTTTGTACATACATTCTTTCCACTTCATGCATAAACCATCAATGAGTATATAAAGAGATGGTGGCGATGATTTCAAGATTATTTTGCCATAGGATAGCAATTCACGGACCAGTTCAAGTTTTAGCCAGGAACTGGCACAAAAAAGCGATCAATGTTACATGGGGGAAACCGGAAATGGGCTGGACAAAGTTAAACTACGATGGATCCTGCAAGTGCAAAACAGGACAGGCCAGCATTGGGGGGATATTCCGAAACCATAATGCTGAATTTTTGCTGGGATACGCCGAATCCATTGGGCAAAGCAACAGCACAATAGCAGAATTTGCTGCCCTTCTCAGAGGCCTGGAGATCGTGCTGGAAAATGGCTGGAACGACGTATGGCTAGAAGGAGATTCCAAGAGTTTGCTCGATATCATTGCTAGAAAGAAACCTGCTAAATGCACAAAAGTACAGAAGCATGTGGCACGGATAAATTTGATCATACCAGAAATAAATAACTGCATTCTTACACATATTTATAGGGAGGGAAATAGGGCTGCTGACAAATTTGCACAAATGGGATATCAGCTGAAGAAGCCTCAAATTTGGAGGCATATCCCTCCAAATGAAGTTCTGCGTTTTGTGAATGAAGATGCAAAGGGAAAAACAGTTATTCGAAAAAGATAGGCATATTTTTCATAACTTTTACATGTTTCATCAGATTATTGTTTTCTAGATTTAGAAGATGATTAATGTTGTCAAAAAGCATGAGACCACACAGACATGAAGATATGTAAGAACATTTGATTAGCAATTTGTAAACAGTTTACGCACCCCAGATGGAAGAAAACTTCCCATATTTGCTTCCATTTGTAAAGATACAGAAAATCAATGATTTAAGCTGCTCTTTTATATCCAGTTGCAAATTTCTGCTGCAGCATTTCTGTTCAATGGTATATTAAAATTGATTGGCAAGAGGAGATAGGAGATAATAGAAAGTTATCCTTTTTCTCTGCTTAACAAAGGAAGACAAAATGTTTAATTTCATAATAGCCTCGGAAAGCATGCATATTCTGAAGGCAATTTATGAAATTCAGATTATAAAAGCCTCATTACAAAATCAAGAAGATTTTTTGCCTCCTTATTCCCTTTCATTACAGCACCCTCCCTCACCAAAAACCTTGTGAAAAAACCTTTAAAATAGCCATGAAATCATATACCGAACAACTAGGTAACTGCTGACCAGAAATACAAACGTTCAAACAGAAATTATCATATGTTGTCCTGTATTTATATATAATGACGCCCGTTCAATTGGAATCGGCAGTATCATTTCCAGACAGTGGATCAATTTTATATGAGTTACCAAAAAGAAAGAAATGTATAGGAGCATTGGTATAAAAACGAAAATGCAGTAAAACTATTTTATTCATTGCCTCAATGCCTTCACAAGAGGTAAGGCCTCCTTAGCTTGGCCAATGGTTTTGCAGATCAGTTGAATGAATAATACAAGAAATTATTACATCCTTACAAAATTGTTACTGGGCACGCATGAGAGCCAGCAGCAGATGTCCATGAATTATTTGAACAGCAATACAAATTGTGTATAGTGATTTACAATTGAAATGTTTACATTGCCAAAAAAATTTATGCTGTAATAGCAGTTTTCACGACCATTCACGGGGCCATGAGTCCTTCGATTGTATAAGAAAGTGATTTTGCCCAGTCAGCTTTAAGCAGCAGTGTTTGTAGTGTATGCATCACATCATAATCTGGAGCAAGCTTCCGCTGCCACCCCTATTAAGAAACCCAAAACCATGGACTTGCAGGTGTTAATAACATAACTAATCCTCCACAACAATACTTATAAAAATTGATCTTCTTGAACGATAGCAATTGGCAACTATAGCAGTCATTTAAAACTAGCTAGACAAGTTATTTTGTTGATGCAAAGATATTGCCAAGGTGTAGCATGCTTTAAGGCCTGGCAAGTATATTCTAATCCAAACTTTCTTTATTAATCTCTACAAAAGGAACGGGAGGTAAAAATTCAAAATATACTAGCATATGCCATATGTTCTGCTGCATTCAAGAATTAAGTTCATAAAGTATTCATAAACACAACTCGACACACAAGTTTTGAAGTTAATGTGTACCAGAATAACTGAATACTAAACAGAGATTACCTCAAGGACTAGAAGTGTCACCATCACAGTGCAAACATTGCCATCAATATTTACTTTATGCCGCCGAACTTTCTCAAGTAGTTCCTGCATGCACTCAGCAGGATGGAAAATATCTCCTTCTGGGGTACCCCAAAAATCAAATAACACTTTCACTTCCTGTAAGCAAAGAAATCGAAGGGCTTTATAAGATAAGAAATTCACTGTCTCCAACCATATTAAACCACAAAAGAGGTATGAAACAATCAACCATACAGAAAAATACATCACACATGCAACAAACAAAATAAATCTCCTTAGGCGATGTGATTCACGAGCACAACCAATAAATAACGCAAGAATCTAGTGAACAACAAACCAAAACAAGATTATCCATAGACTTCAAATTTCAAAATAAGAACTTATTATCCCAATAATGAACAGGAATTCTTAAGCAACAGAAACAGAGGTCTCTCCTTGTAATCTAGCAAGAAAAATGTCACCAGATGAATCCGCATTAAGTTCTTTATCCATTCTAAATAAAGTGCCAGTCCATCAATACGTAGCATGCTCACGCAATTAAACAATGATGACAGGAAAGTTGCAGCAGCACAGCTCATTCACATCTGTAATATAGTTAATCCATCTGTACAAGATTGTGGGTTACGATGAACTCCATATAATGTCAATAGCACTATAAGTGTAATTAATTAATGGACATTGGCATGGTAGAATACATTGAAGAGATATTTACAATTTTATCCCCTTGGTGTTTTGAAACTGATATTTTTTGGTGTCTAATACCATCAGTATCTGAAATGCACATGAATGAATGAAAATGCAAGTTGTTCACCTGAATGAAGGCCTCTGGCTTTGGACAGTTCTGTTTCTTTGACAATTTCAGCGTGCACTCTGCTGCAGTCCGGCCATCCCTTCGAGCAACAGCTTTAAAGAACTCCAGTAAATTAATCTGATCATTCTTAGAAAGTTCGGCAGTCATGCCTACATCAAGGAAAATAACATGAGGCTTGGTTTTGAAGAGCTTTTTACGAGAAGGCTTGCTCTTTGCTACGCGAACAAGGATGTTTCCAGGATGCATGTCAGCATGGACAAAGTTGTCTACCTGAAAAATCACGCAAAAATTTCAAAACTCGGAACTATCCTTTATAACTATCATATTTATCAACAACATGTGCACTTTTCTCAAACCTATACAGCTAGATACATAATTGGAGGACACAGTGCAAAGAAATTAAAGATTAAAAACATATGCATGGACAGGTAGGAGGAGGGCCATCATAATATAAAATTCAAAGTCCAATTTTTAGTAACTGAAAAGTGAGCCTATTTCCAACTCCTAGACACAAGACAACAGATGAAAGAGCATCGGGAAATATACTTGTTGGATTCTGAGTCGAGCCAACACCTTTATTTAATAATATAATTGAGCTTCAAGTTCCATAATGTCTTCATCACTGGCCTAAAAAGCATAATAAAGGCGCTCTAAAACTACATTTCTCCTCTCATGGGTGAACACGATCATCAAATGGTTCCAAACATCACACTTGGAATTAAAATCTAATGGAAGTCAATTATAAAAATATCCCATTGGAGCCATTTTTCACAATGTAATAATCAGCCTGATGAATAGCAACATTCATCATTTGAGGCAAAGAAACTGAAGTTCCTGCACAGGCATAATCACAAAAGAAGGGAGCAAAGATTTTAAATTCAAATTATTCAATTAATAATCATAATGCATGATATGATAGCTAATAAGTTACCAGGAGCATCTTCAGTAGTGCATGGGTTCCAATGTGGGCAAGAGCACTTTTAATTCGTTCATTCCCCTCGAGCTCATCAACATAGTGAGAAACACTTTCTCCATGTTCAAAAGTTTCCACCAAAACAGCAGGATGTACTAGAGGATATACAGGCTTTGGGAAAGAGACATCCTTCCATCTGCGAAAATTATATATGAAGCGGCTCAAATGAGCAGCTTCTCGAGCAAGATCAACTTGAGACATCATGAAAACTGCAAACTGCTGGACACTTTCATCCAATCTCAACCAACTCAGCCCAGGAATAAAGCTTGAAATCTTTGCGACTATATTAATTATCTCAAAATCCCTTTTTATGGATTCCCCAACTCTTGGATGTCTCACCTTAACAGCAACTAACATCGGTTTCATCTGACGACCACGGTACCGGGATCGCAATGAAGCTCGATGCACTTGAGCAATACTTCCAGATGCCACAGGTTCTTCCCCAAAGTCATCAAAAATTTCTGAAATCTTGCGACCAAAAGCTCTCTCAATAGTCTTTTTGGTATAGGCAAAGCTATGTTCAGGTGCTTTTGTGTGAAGCTTTGACAGTTCAGTGCATAAATCCCTAGGAAATAAATCTGGCCGCGTGGCTGCCCACTGGCCCCATTTTATGAATGCTGGACCTGCTCTCTCTAGAGTCTGATGGACAACCTGAAGCCACAATTTCCTAAAACGAGGTCCAAAACTATCTGCAAATGGTGCCATGGCAATGCTCGGGGTGAACAGAATAGCCAGATAAAAAGCTCTAAGCAACAAGAAAATGCCTTCAAATATGGAAAGTGTCAATCTGGTTAAAAAGAGATGGCTATCTTGAGCATGCATATACAAAGTATGTCTTGGCTGAAAGATGACATCAGTCACTGGAGCGCCTTGTGCCCATGTTAAATGGGTTCCACACATGAGAGCAGACATGCCAGGAACAACAATGTAAGAGCGGCTCAACCCCAAGCTAACTGCCTGAGCAATCCTGTTTATAGGGAAACAAGTTCTCACATTATGTACAGATGCTTGTGACAACCTCTTCCAAGCAACTTGAGCATGATGAGCTATAGTATTACTTGCTGGAATCGCTGAATAGCTCCTGAAGTAACTACAACAGAAACCTTTTCCAGTTTCACGAGTTGCAATCCAAGCACATCTCCTGCTTGGAAACAAATGTGAACACAACCTATATTGAGGAGTCCACATACTGGCTCTAAGAAGGGCTCCATGATTTGACCCATGTCCATGTGAATAGATGCGAGTCTGATTTGTCCAAAAAGATAGTGACACTCTCCTGATAGCTCCTAATGTCAACAATCTGCAACCTCTTAAGGAGGTAGAAATAGCCACCTATAAGAATATTTAATGAAGAAATACAACATTCTGATCTAAACCACTTCCAGTTCCAGACTTCTACATATTGAAATACGTCAAGTAGATTCCAATAATGAAGTGCAAGACTTCCATCACAAAATGTCTGCACTCAATAAAAGAATGCATAGCTCAAACATTCGAGATGTGCTGTCTAATAATAAAAAATACCTCTCAGAAAATTGCACTAACGCCTAAGTCTCAGTAAATAGAAAAGTATCAAGTTCTTGATAACAACAAACGATATGAAAATAAGGCAAATAGGAATATTCAAATATTCAAACGATAAAAGAAAATGACAAAGAAAATGAGCAAGAACACAGAAAGAAAAGAAATTAGTAAACAACTTTATACATAGAGGGCAGCGGAATGCCAGAAATTACGGACCTTGACATCGCGAAAACTGGGCTTCAGAAAACAGGTTAGAGGATAACGCGCGCAGGAGGCATACTGAGTTGCCGACGAGCATTTTCTAGCGACAAATGAAGATTCAACCATATGCATCACACACCATTCACGAATTCAAGATTTGCCACCAACAAAAACAATTAATAGCAACTTCTTCATTCATCCTCATCATCATAATAAATAAAGAGAGAAAGATCGTCGATTCATACACAAATTCGGTAGAAATTTTTGCAAAAGCACAAGAAGATGAAAATTTGTTTGTACCCTAAGCGCGGGTGGCGAGAGATGAAACGTCAGGAGGAGGAAGAGGAGAAGAAGAAGAAGCGGGTTGTTTAGAGAGGGTCGGACTCATGTGCCAGGTTCGGTAATTTGGGTTCCATTTAGCTTGTCAGGCTTACGCCTTTTTTTTTTTTTTTTTTTTTTTTTTACTGTTTTTTGGCTTTTTGCCGACTTTTAGGAAATATCTTGGTACGGAGAATTGATGCGTTTGGCAAAATTTTAGGAAAATAAATTATGCGATAGAAGTTCTAATGGAACGATTTCAAATTAGATGATTGTATTTCATCGGAAAAAAAAAAAAGGAAAGATGATTGTGCAATTTAATTTATGTTTTTATTTTTTTTATAATTGATGATTATGCAATAGGCCTGTAAATGGATAGGGTGACCCTAACTAACCCAAGACTCATTGGGTCTAGTTTATTGGATTTATATTTTTAATGTATACACTAATTTTCTTAATATATACTAAAAATATTATTTGACATATGATAACAAAAAATAAATTTTTTTCTATATTTAATTTAATCATTAAATTTAAATTAATTAATTTTAAACCTTTTACTAATTAAATTAACTGTTTTATTAATATAATATTTAAACTTTATTAATATTATTAGCAGTTAAACTTTTTGCTAATTAAAAAAAAATACAGTTTAAAAGTTGTTAATTAAAACAGTTTATTAAAAAAACAGTTACTAAAAACAGTTTATTAAAAAAATAGTGAATAAAAATAGTTTATAAAAAAAATATAGTTTATTAAAAAAATAGTTAATAAAAATAGTTTAAGAGCAAAAACTTTTTCTATATTTAATTTTATAAAAACAGTTAATTTCTATATTAATAAACTTTATTCATTAGCAAAATTAATTTTATTAACTGTTTTTATAAAAATATTTATTCCATTATTAATTTTATTAATAAAAAACATTCAACTGTTGCTATTGCTATTCCAATTTTTTTTTTAAAAAAAAAATTGCTATCTCAATTTATTAACTTTATTAATTTTATTAATTTAGTTTAATTTTTAATGAAAAAATTTATTTAATTATTACCTCTCATTCACATATTTATAATTTTTATATATAAAAAGTTTATAATTAATATAAATTTGATTTCAGTATAAATAATTTTTAGGTTCATAAATTAAATTTAAATATAAAGTAATGGATAATATATGGGTATGGGTATATGGGTAATTTATGGGTATAGACCCTACCCATACCTATTACATTATCTTTAATAAGTATGGGTACGGGTATGGATATGGGTATGAGTATGACATTTTGGGCTTGAGTAGGGTATTAACCTACCCATTTACAGGCCTAATATGCAAATTAAAAAAAGTCAAAGTCAAGTGGCTTGTAGCTCAAGTGGCATCAGTCTCTATTAGGTGTGTTGTGCAAGATAAATAATGCAAACAAATACGCAAGTGCACGTGTCGCAACAAGTAATAAAATAATGAGAATAGTATCGATCCCACGAGAAAATAAATTATTCGCTACTAATTATTAATCTATCACACACCTGTTTTAGTCAAACAAAATCAATTAAATAATAATTAAAACTAAAGTAATGAAAATAAGAAAAAAGGTATTGATTAAGATTTCTATCAGGATAGAGAAGCCTAGAATTATGATTTCATCAATCGAATAAGTTGATTACATAATTTTCTCCCTATGAAATTAATAACAGGTTATTAGTCTTGAGTCTTATGCAATTATGAGGTTCTTCCGAATTACCCGCAATCAAATTCCTAATTTATTCAATTCACTATATTCCTATGTGAATTAACTAAATTATAAATAAGGTTGTACCACTCAACTAACTCCCTAGGGTAAGCAGGTATATTCTTATCCTACTCACAAATTAATTAGTTCATCAATTTGAACAATTAATCCTAAGGTCTTCTATTGTCAATTAATCCCTAGATTTTTTTTTCTAAGACTGCTCTAGGGTTTAAAGATGCACTTGACTGTTGATCAGGCAATCAAATAGAAAAAACACACAATAGAAGAAATAATTTTTTAAGCACTATTAATTTCATGAAAGAAAATAATGCATTAATTTATTCAAAGGAATCCATCATAATCCTACAGTAATGAATTAGTTCATGATTGAATTGTCAAACAAAACATGAATAAAACGAAACATCGTTTCAAATCCAGAATTAAAAACAAAATCAAAGGGAAAAGAAGAAACTCTATTCCTAGATGAATCTAATCCCCACTTTGTCCTCATCTGAATCCCAAATTCTTGTGATACTTCTAATATCCAAAATAGCAAATCTCAAAAACTCATAACTAAATGTCTGAAAGGCCTATTTATAACTGATTAAAAGAGTCTTCTGATTAGAATAGAACTCGAATAAATAAAAAAACTTTTCTGCCCATCATTGATTAGATCGTGATGTGTCATCTTATCAGCATTTCCACCAATTTGTGTCAATTTGTCCCCTTTTATAGCTTCTCCACTTATATTCTTGTAATTCCAAATTTTCATCAATTAGCAAGAGAATTATAATTTTTTTTAAACAAAAAAATTATTTGTTAAGTCCTAAACATGATATTAAAATTAATATTAATATGAACTTAACAAATACCCCCAACATTAATATGTTGCTTGCCCTCGAGCAACGTAAAGAAAAAACTCAAAGACACTAAAAGAAAAACAAATCAACACAAAAATGCATATACAAAAACATCACTTCTTTTTGCTACTCTCAGAACTACTTCAAAGCTATACTCATAGTCAACCACAATTGCGATCTAATTTTACTATGCACAAATAAGCAGATACAATGTTCAAATGAATCCCCTGTGTATGTGTGTGCTTTCTTTACAAGTAGTTACTAGCAATTTGGATTAATTTATGTACAAGTACAACACTCTACTCTATTACTCCATAGGTTTGCTTTTTATCTCTATCTCCACTAATATAGAATACACTAAATAAAGGATCATTTAGAACTTTCATAGCTTGTAATGTAGGGTTGGGCAAAGGTAGGAAAAATATAGATAATACTAACTCAATACCCACAGCAATTGTTCATCATCACCTCTTAATTCTCCCCCAAACTTATTGAACAATACTTCTCAATTTCTTTCTTTCTCTATTTTCAGGAAAAAAAATATTCGGTGCTCATGCCATTATGCATTTTTTTTTGTTTTGACCTTTTTTTGTTTTTTTTTTTTTTTGAGGGAGGAAGAAAATCAAACTCATGGGCACCATACTATTTGTTCCCATCTTCATAAGAAATTCAAATAGATCTAACAAGTAGTTATGGGATTTATTTGGTGGGACTATGTGTTTGGGCAGGTTGTTGAGTTAGTTAACGATTGAAAATGATATTTAAAAATAGGCTCAACAAGAGACCCAAGGGATATAGTATCATTTGTAGGTTTGAAAGGCTCAAACGGGTCAAAAATGGCCTAAGTCATTTCCTTTAATTAAGTGTTTTCTAGGACTTCGCCTTAATAGGGAATCAAACAAATTCTAAAGTTTAAAGTATTATCTATGTAACTCATGCATAAATATCCTCTAAATTAACCAATAACTAGAAGTAAAAAAGAGAGTGCTCAAAAATAGGGGATGTCATCCTAGCATTGCTTCTACTCAAAGTGCACAGTTCCATCATCACACAAGTATAATTTTCACGAAACATAAAATTAAAGGAGTAATATCTTCATTGATTCAAGAAGATTAATTTTTGTACATGTAAGACATCGACTCAATTACTGAACCCTAATCAAAATCAAAACAATAGAAAATAAAAGAACACGAAGGACTAAAAATTGACACGCAAAGCACCCCCCAAACTTGAGAAGTACTTTGCCCTCAAAGTACTAATACTATCATGACAGAGAAAGCAAGAAAATAAGAGATACTAATATTAAAAAAGGATAAAAATAAAAATAAAAACAAAAACAAAAACAAAATAAAGAAAAAGAAAAGAAAGAAAATACGTCATGATCAATCAATGATGCCATCATCCTTCTTGGGCTCTGGGGGTGGAATTGCAACAGCAATGTAAGGATATGGCTGTGGTGAGAATTAATTCCAAATAAAATTACTCTCAATAATACCTAAAAAAAATCAATAAATTCCAATCAATAAATCAACATCCAAAAATTTAATTCAGTTTGCATCCAAATATCCATCACTTCACCTCAATAATCAATCAATTATTTATTGAATAATCTTATATAATGGCCATTAAATTAAAATTATTCAAAAAATAATCTAACTAATTCCAAACTCTCGAATCAATAAAATAGACCTTTATTAACTAATAAATATCTAAAAATTCAAATCAATTTAAAACACTAATATATCTAAAATATGCTAAAGAGGAAGCAATGGGAATGGTGGTGTAGGTGGGTTTGTTTGAGAAAAAGAAAATTAATACAGAGAGAAAGAAAAAAAGAAAAGAAAATAGAAAAATGGAAAAGGAAAAGAGAAAAAGAAAAAAAAAAGAGTAGGGAATTGTTTTGTGGTGGCAGGCGTGGGGTCGGTTGGGGGGGGGGGGGTAAAGGGGTGGGCAATCAAAATTGGCTGCCCCCAATTTTGACTTCCTTTTTTTTTGGGCGGGGGGTGGGGTGTTAAAAGATTGTGTGCTGGGGCGCAAATTGCATTGGGTCTGGAATGGCTACTTAAAAGATGCCTCGCGCGCGGGTCATTGTTTTTTTTTTTTTTTGAAAAAGAAAAAACCAAATAACAAATAAATAAATAAGTAAACAAATAAAAAAATACTAAAAAATAAAAAAAAAATAATTAAAAACTTGGGTTGCCTCCCAATAAGTGCTTGATTTATAGTCTTTGGCTTGACTTTCGAGCTTCACTTGATGTTGATTAAGGTGGTTGTAGATTATTGATGATCAAATCACTTTTCCAACAGTGTTTGATTCTTTTCTTATTCGCCTTAAACTACCTTCTTGACCCAATTTCTTCCAACTCCATCATTCCATGTGAAAAGATTTCAATTATGTGAAATAACCCCAACCATCGTGATCTTAGTTTTCCTGATAACCACTTAAAACGGGAGCCGTAGAATAGTACCTGTTCACCTGGCTCTAATAGGTCTTTCAAAATTTTGCGATCACTCCTATATTCAGTCTCTCTTTTATGTGACTTGGCTTTTTTATTTACCACACTAACTGCAAAACACTTGTCAATAACCTTAGGAAAATCAAATGCTTTAAACACATTAAAAATTACCTTTTCATCTTGGACCTTCATGGTTAGCTCACCTTTTTGCACATCTATGATAGTCCTACCTGTGGCCAAAAATGATCTCCCAAGGATGATTGGAATTTCAATATCCTCTTCCATGTCTAACACAATAAAATATGCAGGGAAAATAAATTTGTTAACTTTCACTAATACATCTTCAATTATTCCCTTAGGATACTTGAATGTTCTATCCGCAAGTTGTAAGGTTACACTAGTTGGCTTGATATCTCCTAATCCAAGTCGTTGGTAGATGGAATGTGGCATTAAATTTATGCTTTCTCCAAAATCGCAAAGTGCCTGTCTAGAAAATTTAGTACCAATTTTGAATGGTATGGTGAAACTCCTAGGATTCTTAAGCTTTGGAGGTAACTTCTTTTGAATGATTGCACTGCATTCCTCTGTGAGAGCCACTGTTTCAAATTCACTCAAACGCCTTTTCTTAGATAAAATTGCTTTAATGAATTTTACATAACTAGGCATTTGTTCTAAGGTTTTAGGAAATGGAATGTTTATATGGAGTTTCTTGAAAACCTCTAAAAATTGTTGAAATTGCTTGTCTAACTTTTGCTTCTTAAGCCTTTGAGGAAAGGGTGGAAGTGGTCTGATAGGATCAACTTATTCAATTTCCTGCTTCTCATCCTTTCCCTTCGCAATCGGTGATTCTTCTTCCAATTCCTTTGAAGATGGAGGGACCTTCTGAAATTCTTGCAATTCTCTACCATTCCTCAAAGAAACAGCATTGCAATGTTCCTTGCCTTCTCGTTTAGGATTTATCTCAGTATCACTTGGCAAAGTTCCTTGCTATCTCATACTCAATGCAGTGGCTAGCTGACCCATTTGTGTTTCTAATGTTCTGATTGAAGCTGATTGACTCTGAATTGCTGCTTCAGTTTTTGTCATGAACTGCATAAACATCTCCTCTAATTATGGCTTCTTTTCTTGAGTTGGTGGATTTATTTGTTGATGTAAGCCTGGTGGTGGAGGTTTAGGGGCTGAAGTTTGTACTTGATTATTACTCCAAGAAAAATTGGGGTGTTGTCTCCATCTAGGATTATAAGTATTTGAGTATGGATTATTTTGATTCCTGTTGAAGTTCCTAACAAACTGCACTGATTCCAAAGTATGTTGACACTGATCTCTCAAATGCGCATCCCCACAAATTTCGCAAGTAATAAATTAGCTCTCTTGCTGCACTGGATAGGTCATAATACTTGCAAGCATGTCCATCTTCTTTGTTAAAGCTTCTAACTATGCAGCCAAAGATGTAGTAACATTTACCTCATAGACTCCTACAACTTTCTTTGGTTGAGTTAGTCTATCAATTGGCCGCTGATAACTGTTTGCTGCCATCTCTTCAAATAACTCAAATATTTTCCCAATCTTTTTCCTCATAAGTGTACCTCCTGTAGCAGCATCAATTATTCCTCTTGTTTGTGCAGTCAATCCATTGTAGAATGTTTGCACTTGAAGCCACTTTTTCAATCCATGATGAGGGTATTTTCTGAGCATCTCCTTATATATTTCCCACGCCTCATAAAATGTTTCTTGATCAAATTGGACAAATGATGTAATTTCATTCCTTAACTTTACTATTTGTGATGGTGGAAAAAACTTAGCCAAGAATTTTTGTGCTAGATTCTCCCAAGTGGCAACGGATCCCGATGGCAAGGATGACAACCAACTCTTTGCTTCGTCCTTTAGTGAAAATGGAAATAACCTCAACCGGATTGCATCATCAGAGACTCCATTATATTTGAAGGTGTCACAAATCTTCAAAAAGTTAGCTAAATGAGCATTCGGATCTTCTATTGGAGACCCCCGAAACTGTACTGAACTCTGTATCATCTGAATGATAGCGGGCTTGATCTCAAAATTATTAGCCTGAACAGATGATCTAGCGATTCCTATTTGAAGGCCCTGAATCTATGGGATAGCATAATCACCTAGATATCCATCTTCTTCTGCCATTTCTGTAGTATCCTCGTTTGCTCGCTGAAGTGCTCGTCTGTGTCTCCGAAAAGTTCTCTCAATTTCTGGATCAAAAGGCACTAATTCTGGCTCATGATTATCCTGCATATAGTTGCAAGGATTCCTGAAATAAATAAAAATAAAATAAAAATAGATCTAAATTAAAACTTGGTGCTTAAAACTAATATTAGCATAAACAAAATAATTTTAGTTCCCCGGCAATGGCGCCAACAACTTGTTGGGTGTGTTGTGCAAGATAAATAATGCAAACAAATACGCAAGTGCACGTATCGCAACAAGTAATAAAATAATGAGAAGAGTGTTGATCCCACGAGGAAATAAATTATTCGTTACTAATTATTAATTTATCAAACACTTGTTTTATTCAAACAAAATCAATTAACTAAGAATTAAAACTAAACTAATGAAAATAAGAAAATAGGTATTGATTAAGATTTCTATCAGGATATAGAAGCCTAGAATTATGATTTCATCAATCGAATAAGTTGATTACATAATTTTCTCCCTATGAAATTAATAACAGGTTATTAGTCTTGAGTCTTATGCAATTATGAGGTTCTTCCGAATTATCCGCAATCAAATTCCTAATTTATTCAATTCACTATATTCCTATGTGAATTAACTAAATTATAAATAAGGTTGTACCACTCAACTAACTCCCTAGGGTAAGCAGGTATATTCTTATCCTATTCACAAATTAATTAGTTCATCAATTTGAACAATTAATCCTAAGGTCTTCTATTGTCAATCAATCCCTAGAATATTTTTTCTAAGACTGCTCTAGGGTTTAAAGATGACTTGACTGTTGATCAGGCAATCAAATAGAAAAAAACACACAATAGAAGAAATAACATTAAGCGCTATTAATTTCATGAAAGAAAATAATGCATCAATTTATTCAAAGGAATCCATCATAATCCTAAAGTAATGAATTAGTTCATGATTGAATTGTCAAACAAAACATGAATAAAATGAAACATCATTTCAAATCCAGAATTAAAAACAAAATCAAAGGGAGAAGAAGAAACTCTATTCCTAGATGAATCTGATATCCACTTTGTCCTCCTCTGAATCTCAAATTCTCGTGATACTTCTAATCTCCAAAATAGCAAATCCCAAAAACTCCTAAGTGTCTGAAAGAGCTATTTATAACTAATTAAAAGAGTCTTCTAATTAGAATAGGGCTCGAATAAATAAAAAGACTTTTCTGCCCATCCTTGATTAGATCATGAGATGTTATCCTGTCAGCATTCCCACCAACTTGTGTCAATTTGTCCCCTTTTGTAGCTTCTCCACTTATATTCCTGTAATTCCAAATTTTCATCAATTAGTAAGGGAATTATAATTTTTTTAAACAAAAAAATTATTTGTTAAGTCCTAAACATGATATTAAAATTAATATTAATATGGACTTAATAGTCTCCCCTATTAGGTGAAAGGTTTTGTGTTTGACTTGAAATAGGCGCATTGTACACCGTATGTGCATTGTGTGTAGTTTGTACTTTGATTTATTTGCTTTGACAATAAGAAAATATTGATTTGTTGAAATAATAAAAAATTCGTCATTTGTAATACTCTCTCTCTAAAAAAAAAGGGCCAAAGGCTACCGCAACATAAATATATTGATAATATATTTGTAGCTTTTCAAGGAAAAAGAAAAAATATATTGATAAACTTATATACTAATTTTGTTCTTAACTTTATAATTATTTTATATATTTATTTATTTTTATTATTTTTTTAATCTTTACTATCATAGTTTTGTCTTAACTTAATTGATTTTAAATCAAAAACTAAAATTAAATAAAACAATTCTAATTCTTGGCAACTAATATATTATTTAATTCGTTATATTTTAAGTTTTAACTTAAAATATACTCATCCTCTTTTAAGTTTAAAATAATCTTAAAGTATTACAATTTAAAATTTTTTCAAACAACTTTCAAGCCGTCAATCTTGTGTTCTATATTATTATCATATATTTTTATTTTTTAATGCAACTATCTGTTAGCTTTTGATTGCATAATTTTTTTTATATATAAATTACATAATCATATTCATATATTTTTATTTTTGGATGTTTTAATTTTATTTTTTTAACTTCTCGTTGAAAATTTTGAAATTATTTTTTATGGCATAATGTATATGAGATGTCTTTATATTTTGCAAAATTTTAAAATAATAATTTTAAAACTTTAAATTTAATTTTACTAATTACTTGATATTTTTGCAATATTTTATTTTTATATTATTATTTTAGCTATATTTATAATTCAATAATTATATTAATATATAGTAATTTTAAAGAATTCGTGCACACAAGGATAATGCAAGTATTATTATATATAGCACAATAGTGTGGGACCCATAATTATGTAATTTTGATCCTAATTGTGAAATTTTTAGAATTTTGAGTATTTTAATTCAATTGAAATTTTTTCATTAACTGTTTATTTGCTTTTATATTTTATTTTAACACAATCAACTTATTTTTTATAATTAAAATATCATGTTGTGTTTATTCAAAATTGCAATATAGATTTCTATCTCGTAAGATAATTCAAAAAATATATATTATCATATTTTTATCTCACTAAATAAGTTTATAATTTTAAAATATTTTATAAGCACCATATTAAGTACTTTTATCACAAAATTCTATCTTACACATTTAATTTTTCACAAGATTAATAGATAAATATTTTATTTATTTTATATGTTCATTTTATTATTTCACAATTATTCTTTTTACCATTTTATTTCAACATTATTTGTAGTACAATTCTATATTTTAGTTGTAGGACCTCTTTCCCCAATTAGCATAATATAATAATATTTTTTCTTTATAATTAATTTAAAGTTCATTTCGTAGAAAATTTTATTATTTTTTTGCTTTGTTTTTAAAAAAATTAAATTAATTACATTTAATTTTTTTATCAATGTTATGACTTTATTATTTCATCAATATTTATTTAAAATTAAAGTTCTTATGATCAACTTAGAATTGTAATTGTTATATTACTTAAAAACATCAGCATGTAGTTTTTTTTATTTCAATTAATTATATTTATGTGTTTATTTTCAATACTATTTTCAAATATTGAATTTTTATTTTACTATTATTTTTGTTGCAGCTATCTCGATTTATCTAGATAAAAAAATTATACATACTTCATATTTGAGTAATGTACCTCGAATAATGTGATGTAATGAAGTATTTAAAAATATTATAATTTTATTAAGTTGTTGATATTATTTTAATTTTCTTATCAAATGAATGAAGAAATGCCATATATTTTTCTATAAAATATTTGTTAAATTTATTAGCACTTGATTTATCCATTTCTAATTATGTGCATATAAGAAAGAATTTTTTATAATATCATGTGCTTTGATAAATTTATTTTGATTGGTTGAATCTTTACTTAATATAATAGTTTTATAGGAAAATCATTTTATTTCTCTTTAATAAATAAATTATTTGTAAAAAATTATGTATACACAACTAAAAATCAAAACTTCATTGCTAAGTAAATATTTTTTTCACAATTGATATATTTTATATTTAGTAATTTATATTCACTTTGATAATATTAACTATAAAAAATTAAATGGATATATGAAGTAATGAAATTATCTAATAAATATGAGCTCTAATAAATATTAACTTATTTTTTTATTTAAAGAGTAAGATTTTTTTTAATTTAATTATACATTTTTATCCAAAAAATTTAAAAGTTATCCGAAAAAAGTAGTTGATAACTAAGTTATTTCCAAATAACAAACAATTTTTCATACTTAATAAATTCTTTTATATTTATACAGATATAATCACTTTAATTTTAGTTGAAGTAATACAATATTCAATTACTTCTAATCAAAAAATTATTAAATAAATATAAAATATTCAATCATTTGATCAAATAAATTCTTTTATTTCTTAATTAAAGAATTATTTTCTAGAAAACTTAGAATTTAAAAATATATATATACCTTTTACATAATTTGTATTAAATATACTTCAGAAGTAAAATTAAAATACGTAACAATCATAATTATCTCTTAATATCGTGATTTATTAAAAAAAATTGCAACTTATTTATTGCCTATGAAAGAGATAAAATATTTATGTAAAATATCAAATAATCACTTTTTTTATTAAAGAATTAAGAGTTTGAGAAATGAATAATTATAAATTAATTGATATATAAGTCCTCAACTTATCAAAGTCTTTAAAATTTAATTATTTTTACAATAATATTTTTTAGATATTTAAAATAACTTTAGATAAAAATTATATAATAGATTATAATATTTTCAACGAAGAATTTGTTTCAAATATAACAACTACTTCCTACAATAACTATAAACTCTGAACTTTATTTTTATATTATTAATTTAATCATGTTAGTTTTTTGGCAATATAATAATGGAGAACTCATTTTCAATTATTTGAAATAAATTATTTTATATGGGACATATATATAGTTGACATAGTTGAACATTTTCAAAAGTTTGATAAATGACCACTTAAATAGCAAATGGTATCCATTTTTATATTTTTTAATATCTTTAATTACTCTATTGTCTAATTATATAGCATACACTTATTTTAATATTTATGCTTATAATTATTCATAAAAATACTTTTACATGGATTATTGATGTGAGATTAAAAAAGTTTAACTGAAAATAACTATCCATTTAATTATTCGTATACGTTTATATACTTATTAAAAAAAACCTATGAAATATTGATATTTTATTTTGAATTGAATAATTTAAATATAATTGCTATAGTATTCATGTACATAATATATGTTAATTGGTAATTCAAAAATAATAAATAACTACATATATAAATAAAAATAAATAAATTTTAGTTATCAGGGTTATATGGAATATTAAGAGACATTTTAACTTATAAAAATTGTATGTTACAAACTAGTTGTTGAGTTAGTTATCAAATAATTAATAATCTAATGTAAGTTATTTTTATAGATAAAGTACAAAGAGGTTATATTTACTCTAACAAAAATTATTTAACATTTAAAATTCTCAAATGTTATGAAAATGTAACTGTAACTTCCAAATTATTAAGAAATCATACAAAAAAGCTTTATATTTTAAAAAATTTATTTACTTATTTATCATATCAAAATATATAAGTATAAATATACATATACACAAAATATATCTAATTTTTAAGGTGCATTTAGTAAATATTTTGTGCTATTTTTATTTTCTTAATTATTTATTTATTTTTTAAAATTTTATCATTTTGTAAATTTCTATATAAGCTTAGAATTAGCAATTCTTGATATTCTATAGCTTATTTAAGTATAAACTATCTTCAAACATAGTACTTTTAATTGAAATAGATACATTATTCTATTTACTTAGTAATAGATTTATTTCGTTAAATACTGAAAGTAATTACAAGTCATGTTTTAATTAAATAAATAAAATAAACATTATTATAAAATAAATTATTTCAATCTTAGAATTATTTTTTGTGCATTGCACCGAACACATGCTAATATTATCGTCATGTTTTATAACTTTAGACATTAAATTTCATTATTTCAACAATTAACAATTTTCGCCGGTATCCCTGTTATACATAACAAGGGATTCATTTAGTAGCAATGGTTCAATTTTGATAAAATACTAGTTTTAATAATTTAAAGTTTTTTAATACGTAAAAAATATATTGATTGGTTAATTAATGATAAATACAATATTTAAAATTTCCAAAAGGTTAGTTGAACCTTATTGAAGTGTGAAATTCTTTCCGAAGACTTTAAAGAGATGAACATGGTAAAAAACCAATATATATATATATATATATATTAGAAAATATTATAAATGATGAATTTTTATCCTTTCAACAAATTAATATTATCTTATTATCAAATTAAGTAAATTAAAGTACAAACTGCACCATCAAATACATATCAAATGCACAAAGGAACCCATTCAGATTCAAATTTAAGATTTTTCATATAATAGAAGAGATTGATATCACTGAACTACAAGTCACTAGACATTAAAAAAAAACCTATAATTCAACCATCATAATTAGAATAAATCGAATAAGTCAATTGCAAAGTGATCCCCTTGAAGGGGGCTGTCGATGAAATATGAAAAATGAAATTCAAAGCCAACTGTTGGGCTACGTTCTGACTTTATCATGAGACCATATAAGAATTTTTGGCATTGGATCTTGAGACCGAAAATGGGACAACAAGAACTACATGAAACCAACATATGTGGAGGTCCAAACAACCAGCCATTTAAGCGGTTGTAATAACTAGGCTGTCAACGGGTTGGATTTGAATTGAATCTGCTATATGCGAATTCGAATTCGAAATCTGAGTGAAAAAACCAACCCGGTTTTTTTTTTTTCTCATTTTGAATTTTATAAAAATATTGTATTTATAAAATAAATATATGTCATATTTGAATGTTTAACAATTTTTTATTATATATTAATCTAAAAGTTAAATATTTAAATACTAAATTCTTATTTCACATTATATTAATGCATAGATGAACTATTATATATTATTATATTTGATATTTTATCAATATCCTTCTTATTTTTTAAGTTAAAGACTCAATATTAATAGTATAATATAAGTGTTAATATAGATATTAGGTTAATATATTATATAGATTTGATTTTAAAATCTTTATTAATATTATATATAAAAATATTAATTTAATAAAAAATATTAAAATTCGGATCCGAATATTAAATGGATCGAATTGCTGAATTCTATATCTGATCCACTTATTTCATATTATGAATATTTATTATCGAATCTGATCTATCAAATATTATAATTCGAATTCAAATTAAATTCGAATTAAAATTCAATTCACTGATAGCCTATACCTCAACCGAGGGCTTTCAAGAAACATGGCCTATATCTGTTTTATAGTACCTATAAATCAATAGCATTCATTGTTTCCTGGAACATAGTTAAACTTGTAAGATCATATACATACACCTCATAGTCTAGACCTAACCATACACAGACACAAAGCAGACACTACACACCACTAGAAAAGAGACAAAATATGTACATTTATACATGTACATATCATCTTAATTGAAGGGCTATACAGCTAGTGTTTAGTCTTTCTTGTTTCCGCCAGTTTGCTTCTGAGAGTTGAAATATAGAGCAGCCGCGGGGAGCCCAAGTTCATTCTCACTTGCAAACTGCCGCGCCGGCCGCCTTACGACGGTTCCCATACGGCCGTGCTGCTTGAAAACTGCAAACACGTAGCGATAAATGCCGGCCGGTGGCGCCGGCCCCATATACGGCATTACCTCCTTGCCTGCAACATGCACTCGTATAGAATATTTATAATTATTAACCTATCATATTGAGTTAAGCACATTTACAATTTAAATCTTTTATTTTATTTTCTATTTCATTTATGATTCAATCAGTGGACGTGTAATTTATCGACTCCAAAATAAAAATTAAAAAGATTATGTAGTTTTTATTTAATGCAATTTGAGATGGAAAATTTCTTGAACTTTATTTTCTACCAAAAATAGATTCAAAATTTAGACACAAAATGACAAATATGAAAATAAGAGCTTCCTAAATTTTTTAAAAATATTGACTAATTCATAGACAGAGGTGTATTATAGTAATTTATTTCAACTCGAGACATAAACAAAGACAAGGATAATCAGACGCATTAAAGGGCTCAATGTACAAATAAATATCTATTTGAATATGAAATAAATATATCCATATACTTCTCATTCATATTTATGAAATGATACAATATGACAAAAGTTATACCGAAAACTGATTCCATTTCATAAATGTATGATATACATATTAAATATTTTTTATAAAAAAATCGATTGAAATTTAGATACATTTAATATATATATATATATATATTTAAATTGTAGAAGGTAAAATAGAGGATTCAAAATGACACAAGTGATTACTATTACCTTCACTAGCATCGGATTCCTCGGGAATGTCTATTACGTGCCTGCATAGTTAAGGAAGGAACCTTTTAATTTCTAACCACTCACAAGTGCATTATTAATTTCATAGATTATGTACCATTTGAATTTTTTATTTTAATAAACATTGTTCAATTTTTGGTGGATACCATAATATTTCTATAAGAAAATTAAATATTTGAAATATGTTTATACGTAAAAACTATTTAATAGATTGAATGTTTATTTATGAGCTGAAATAAAATATGAATAGGGGATCGGACAGGCTAGTAAGATTAAGGATGGCACCCGAGCAGGGTGGGGGCGGGGAGTTACTCCCACATCCCCATCCTCGAGCCCCACTTGTTCCCCCTTCCCCGTCCCTGATTCCCGTCATGGGGAATTTTTTGCCCCTGTCTCCGTTCCCTGAGCCCTTGTGGATCCCTGCAGGGATCCCCAAAGTTAATTTATTTTTTTTATTATGTGCATACAATGGACTAAAAATAAAGAATAACTTCTATGCACACGACTAAAACAACTCTAAGTCGTAATTTCAAGCAAATTGGTATGAATTAGGGTTTAAAATTTAGGAGACAACAAATAAAATTTAGAAATAAAAATTTAAGAATAAAAATAAGTCTAAATTAATTATTTTATTTATTTATATTTTATGACTAATAATTTTTATAAATTATATGAAATTACTAAAAAGTATAAAAAAATAAATAAATATATATATACACATGTATATATTAAGGGTATTTTAACGGGGACGGGGACCCCACGGGGCGGGGATTATGATCCTCGTCCCTGTCCCTGAACCCGAAATAGCTTCGAGGGGGATTTCTTCCTCATCCCCATTTCCGCAAGAAAAAATTCCCTGAATTCAGGATCCCTGCGGGGACTCCGAAATTGAGAATTATTTTGCTATCCCTAAATAAGATTACCAATGGAGCCACTCTTTGAAAGTGGGTTCACTTGGACTAGGAGCATCACCATTACCTATGCGGTGGCGCGTGTCCAACAACAAGTCATGTAATTAGTATTATAATTACCATCCTGCCCTCCCTCTATGTGTACCTTGAATTAATTAATTCGTACGAGCGTATAGTAATTAGGAGAGCCGCGGGAGAGGGAGCCGCTGATACGGACTCTAGGCCTTTCAGCTGCCGGCGACGGTTTTATCTCGCCGCCATTAATGCCAATCTGTCTCATGCCACACTGCACGGTCAGCTCCGCCGCCGGAACGAACATGTCGAGCACATCTCCGATCACTCTGCCCACAACCAAGGGATCCAATGCCGCCCTAGGCATCTGATCCATGCAAACCCCAATTAGTCAATAAGTAGTTAACCCCAACAACTAGAAAGGCGCTCTTTAATTTCTTAGTGATATGTGATTATCTAATTAAATAAATAAATAAATAAATAAGCTATATGCGTGAGTCAGCAGTGTAGGAGAGAGAAAAAATAGGGAAAAGACACGTAGTGAAAATGGGTTGATGATGGACATGTGGCGCTCGCACCGAGTAACGGTGCCAAGGTGGTGTGGACAAGTGTTAGCTGCTTCCGTGGTTACCCCGGTTTTGTCCAATTGGATGCTTCTCCAATGACACAAATTCTCGGAAAATCTAGAGAAATTAGATTGGTATCATATTCTAATTTGATCCGATGTGGACTTTTTTGTCACAATAAAAAATTAAAAATGTTGTTAGTATAATTACGTTGAGATGATATTATTCTTTAAAGTGAAATATTAATTTTTATATTATTACAAATAATTTAAATTTTAAAACCCAGCAAATAGCAATGTTCCCTACATTGATTAGGAGGAAGCCCAGTAACTTGGGCCAGCATCAATAAAATGGGACAGAAATTTGGAGTGTCATATCCATGGACTGAAAGCCAGCCCATTAATCCCATTAAGTTAGCATTGTGCCGAAGCTCTGAGAAGGTGTCTACTGTCTACTTTCTACTGTGTCGGGCTGTATAGGTTCACGAATGAGCCAAATTTCCATCTAGGCAAAAATCTGGCTGCTTGAAGCTGTGATTAGACCCAGGCAGTCTTTGTGATTGTCAGAGTTTAATTACTTCAAGGGCTCAAACATTTCTTTCAATTGTTGACTCTTGATGGCTTAGATCTTAATTTTGAATCTAACTGAAATTAGAAAATAGAAAAATTGAACCATTAGTGTATGTGTGGTGTGAGCTTAAGAGTGATCCTTGGATTTGATTAATGTCAAGTTAATCGAAGGAATTGAACGTGTGATCAAGCCAATTGGATGAAGTCCTCTAAAACTAGAAACTATAATAAAGCGCTAGGGTTATTGGGGGTTGCCGAGCAAAAGCCTCCAACACTGAAATTGGGATAAAAATTACGTGGATAAGTTGGAGATAAGTTATGGATTGATTTTGGACAGCGGGCATGGAAATATAATGGGTCTTGGGTATTTATAGTTCGGTGTCATTTGTAGTTAAGGAATAGGTGATATGGCACAATTTTGGACGTCCATATGTTCATCTATTAAGAGTTAAGATGTATTGAGCTAAGCACATATTAAATAGTTCAAATTCGTTTCAACTAAAAACATGTGAATCTTGACTTATTAAAAATGAAGATAAGTCTATATTGGTATCCCAGTTAATATGACAAATTTAAGCATAATACGATCATCAACTTATCCAATACTTTAGAGGCCAAATCCATGGAACATTTTAGTTAATTATGATGTCATAGAGAAGGAAAATTTTGTGAGGAAAGATTAATTGATGCGTAGAAAAGTGTGTAGCGACAGAATGACATAATGGTACGACATAAGAATTAATTAAGAAGAAGGAGACTTATCGTTGCTTATCTTAATTAGTCGTTTTATTTTCCACAGACCCGTGATTTAATTTCATGTGTGGATGTATATTGAGTGAACTTAATTAATTCTAACAAGTCATTTTCGGAAATGAAAACGCTGCGTGGACTATTACAGTGATTGTGGATGAAAATGTCAGCCGATCGATGTAAATTAGATTTGACAAGCAAGCAAGCATCGTGCATCGATTGTTACTGAGTTCACAAATTCAAATTCAAGGAAATTTATCATAAGCCTGTCGTAATCATATTGTCAAAGTGTGTTTCGGCCCTGACATATATAATTGACTACACTGAACCTGCTTCGTCTCCTAATTGAAGTTTTCTTGCAACAAAGAGCCTGCATCACGTTTTGTCTTGCTCTTTTTTCATGAAAAATAGATGAATAACCATTACACTAATTTTCATATATATAAATATATATTATGTAACAAATGAGATAAATGTATGCATTTCTACTATGATTGTATTTAATTTTATGATTACGGGTGTTCATTCGGTTAAAACTGATCGAATTGAACCGAATTTTTTTATTTTTTTAAAATCATAACTGAAAATCGAACTTAACCGAAAAAAGTGGTTCGATTTCAGTACCCATTTTTTCGGTTTTAATGGAAACCGGGGGAAAAAAAAAACTGAAATCAAAAGAATTTATTTTTTGTACCCAAAAAGTATAATAAAAGTTTGTTTAATAAAAAATTTGAATTGGATTAGTTATTCTTTTAGTACCAAAAAATTTATTTGATAAAAAATATTTATTTTTATGTGAAAATATTGAATTAGATTACTTTTTTTGTATATTGAAAATATTTGTTTTGATAAAATTATAATTTATCTATTCTAAACAAATATATTTAAAATATTAAATTTAAGAAGATAAATAAATATTTTAATTATTTTATGTTATAAAAATTTTATTATTCAAACTATCTTTTTTGTGTTGAATTCTTCAATTTATCCTTCAAACTATATTATCAGTTTTTGTTATTGGACTAATTAAAAGGACAAATTACGTAAATGAAAAAGAAAAAAAAAACTTCTATTTTAGACACAAAATGGATCTTTATTTTTATAATAATATAAATAAAATTTATATTGGCCAACAGATGCAATATACTGTTAGTACTACCACAGGAATAGCCAAATATGATTCAATCTCTTATCCCTTACTTTGCAATTTAAATTGAAATTTCAATTTTACTCATCAACATGTCCTATAATATATATAAATTTAATTAATTAATTAATTAATTAAAAGGAAAATTTTAATTTTCTTTTTATATAACATTCTTTGCTCTTTAAATCATAATCATATATTTTTTATATGTAGTGTGCATTAGTTCATATAATAAAAAAATTGTGCAATTGTACTGTTTGAGTTTAAATATATATAATTTTTTTTCTCTTTGCATCATAACTATTCATGTTTTTATATGTCATATATTAATATCTATACTATTTATAAAGCATAGGGTTTTTAATAACTATTTTGATATATTTAGTAAGCAGATGATAAATCAATTATATTTTATAAAATAAAGACAATATAGTTTTATTTTCTCTTCTCCAATTTTACTTCTTTTTTTCTCAATTATTTCACCTTATCAAAAATTTCCTTGTATTTATCCCAAAAACTTAAAAATACATTAACATTTACATTATTTGAAAATTTATATTTATTAATCTTAGACTTAAAAAGTTTGATAAAAAATGAGAAATAAAACTAAAACTAGTAGCACTTGAGTAAGAAAATTTTTATATATAAAAAATAAAAAATCAATTTCGGAACATTTTTTCGATTTTTGGTTCGGTTAACCATGTAAAAAAATTCAAACCGAACCAAAAATCAATTTTTTTTAAATACAAAATCAAAAACCAAACCAAACCTACGGTACAGTTTGGTTCGGTCGGTTTTTATTTTTTTTTAACACTCCTAACTATGATATTACCCCATATATATATATATATATATATATTTATTTATTTATTTCATTCTCCCGTTGAGAACTAATTTTACAATTTGTGCGCATTCTCCTTTATGCTTTGGACAATGATGTCTTTGATATTATGATCTTTAAAATAATTTTTTGCCTATAAGTTAGATTTTGTAAAATCAAAATAACTATTTTATTCGTAATGAATAATCAAAATTTCAAAACAATTTAGGGATCTATGCTTTCCTCATAGGTTCATTAGATCTAACATACAACATTCAACCTCATTTGTTTGTTAATTGCACGTGGCACCATTCTTCTAGTCCATAGAAAGTATGATGTGATAGGTCCACGTCATTCCACCATTATATAAATTTCAAATCCAGATTATTTAGATACGCATCATTTATTATTTCCTATATATTTAAACTCTAACCTCTTATTTAACAACTAACTTACTTCGATGGATTATAAGTGTGACCTTTCTAGCAATTTTTGACATATTGTTGTGTTTCAGGTCCTAAATCCCATCATTCAATATGTCCAAAAGATAGACTCGTTTGACAATAGGCAAATATAAAAAAGTTAAGTTCAATTACACCAGTTTGGACTACTCCGAATCAACTTGATTGTTTATTTTTTGGCAATTTTCTTGTATCTAAGTACTTGTAACTGTTTAGAAAGTTTAGATTCAAGCCCAACTTAAGACCAGATGGAATCGTTCACACCTTTTAGGTCTTGCCAAACTTAAATCCCACTGTCTCAGCAAGAGCAACCAACCAATAACATGTAAAAGCTTAAGTCCATGCAAACAAAAATTGATTAATCAAAATTTCCATACTTTGAGCAGAATTTCTTCCATTGATGTGCTGTCATGCCAAAGCTAATTGAAGAAAGACTTATAATTAAGAAGAAACATACGAAACTTTGATTTTCCCGGAGAAAAAACAAAAGTCCATGAAAGTTGAGAAATTTTGATGTAGAGGGGCAGAAGACATAAACCCACTTTAGGGAGTGGACTAATTCAAAACTCGGAGATCCCTTTTTCTTTGGGCGGTCGAGAAAGAAAGGGAGAGGCATTGAAATTAGAGAGAGAAAGCAGACTTTAATTTTGTCTTCGATGTGGTCGGTTTGTACAATTGCATAGTCATACACCGGCTGTACGCTGTACGCTTTACACCGTGACATTTTTTGACACGTTAGTCTATAATTAGTCTTTTAATTACATTTAGTACTTTGACGACGTTGTTTTTATGATTAGATTTAGAAATTCATGATGTATATATTTATCTAATGTTGTAATTAATTAATTATTTACATCTATTATTCAGCTCATTAAAAGCTGCATTCTAGAACCCATGTATAATCTCAAAGATTTCTTGATACAGCTGGATATTTAATCTTCAATGTGTCATAATTAAGAATATAACACTATTAAGGAAAAGAATTTAGGGCTGTCAAAGGTCGAATTTGGATTGAATCTGTCATATCCGAATCCAAATTCGATTATCAAAATTCATATTTTAATCAAATTCAAAATTCTATAGGATCTTTGTTAGTCAATACCATATTCGAATTCGATGGATATTCGAAATTTGATTAAAAAATCCAACCCGATTTATTTATTTTCTTTTTTCCCTTTTTGAATTTTATAAAAATATTATATTTATAAAGTAAATATATGTCATATCTGAATTATTAAAAAAAATTTATTATATATTAGTCCAAAAGTTAAATATTTAAATACTAAATTCATATTTCACATTATATTAATGCATAGATGGATTATTATATATTATTATATTTGATATTTTATTAATATCCTTCTTATTTTTTAGGTTAAAAACTCAATATTAATAGTATAATATAGACAGTAATATAGATATTAGATCAATATAATATGTAGATTTTATTTTAATATCGTTATTAATTTTATAAATAAAAGTATTAATTTAATAAAAAATATTAAAGTTTGGATTCGGATCTTTAACGGATCGGATTGCTTAATTTCATATCCAATCCACTTATTTCAGATTTCGAATATTTATAATCAGATCTGATCCATCGGATATTTTAATTGGATAAAAATTCTAAAATTCGGATCGAATTCGGATTAAAATCCGATCCATTGACATCCCTAAAAGAATTCATACTTTTGAGCATCGATTATCCTTTAAAAAAAATTTATTTTATACGAAAATAGACACAAACTTATATAAATATATATTCATAACTTGTATCATGAGTTTATGTTTTAATTCGTCCTAAGTGGTCAATAGATTCAGCAGTGACACCGCACTCGCACATATAAGTGCGAGATTCGGTATTTGGATTTTAAGGAATCCTTAATGTGTGCATATGTGAACAAAAAAAATATTTTATATTTTGTGTTGGGAACTAATTTAAAGAGTAAAAATAATACCTTTTATGTCAATAAGAAGATAAATCAAAATATAATGGACGATTCATCATGATATTCTCATTTAATAATTTATAAATTACATAGATACGGCTTAAAATTTTCTCATATTTGTACATTACATGAGGTATTTGTGACATACAAATGACGTGAATGGAAGCTTTAATGGCAGCAAAGAGATTTTGACATTTAGACAGCTGCGTCTCCGATCGATGGTACGATTAAGGAAAGGGAAAGCTAAAGTTGGCGAATAATTAATAATCGTGTGAGATTAATGGCCCTCCCTTTGGTAGTTTATACAAAGAGTTTGACTACAAAAAAATGTGTACACACTTTCATGAAATATAACATAAGGCCACACAATTTAACACTTTCTACTACGTACGTGATGATAATCTTTTTTCCAATTTTAACCAAATTATAATAGTTATATTATAATTATAACTGCACTTGTTTTTCAGTGAATGATTACTTTATCATATGATATGACAAGTGAAATTTGAGTCTTGCAATATCTATCATATGATGCCATTTTCTTTTTCTTTCTTTTTTTACCAAATGCATGTGGTTCACACAAATAGGCATATTAAATGAGAAAAACAAAGGGGAAATAAGCTGTCTTGGAAGCTTGACTAATATTGCATTGACTAATTATATTATGATAGTTCTTCATAATTATTGAGAGACTGAAACTTTTTCTCACTAAGATAGGAAAATTGCATCTTTATCAATGGATTGGGTGACCCTACAAACATTGTCGATAAAGTCACTCTGGCTAAGAACTGTAAGAGGACATTTTCCATTGAAAAAGAATTACATGCAACAAACAATGAATTATCGTGTATTATATGGAGAAGTTTAGATTATACGGATATGTTATGATTTACATTATTAAATATTTTTATATAATAAATATTAAAAAAATACCTCTATGTTAATATATGTGATGAAAGAAATACAGAAAAGAATGCTTTTGCCCGTGAGAATAGATCAAAATATTATCTAAGACTAAGATTTATGTCTTTTTAATTGAGTTGATCGGATCTGATGAATATGAACCGTTAGATGGAGACACGTGAAGTTATCCAAGACATTTATATAATTAAGATTTGTCATGTCCATATGTTTCTCTCACTATAAATACTCCATGATTCATAACATTCAGGACTTTTGAGAGTGCAAATATTTAGTTACAACTTCTCTTTGTACGACCTTAAAACTTTATCTAAAGATATTCAACGATTATTATTGGGATCTATCCAGTAATTCTCTGATCTGATTTTACACTTCAATCCCATCATCCGACGACCTATCATACTAATATGGAGGATACTTTATTGATTCAAATGATGTGAAGAACACCCAAATTAATATAAATAAAATTTTATTGCTTACACTATAAATCATTATATATCACCATTCACCACGATGGGTTGAAGCCGTTTTCGAAATCCATATCCGTCTCCCGGCCAACTCTACAACAGGTTATGAATAGGATCACGGTTAGCAACCGGGTCAACCGGTGACCCGTTCTCAAGATCAGTAGGGCCCACCCCATCATATTATTGAAACCACGTGTCCCTGTGATGACGTCATTGAGTGTTTGACGCACGGCTCATCAATTGCAGGGGAGGACAAAAAAGACAAGAAATAGCACAAGAGCCACGCCATGATTTTTCAATAAAGCGATTAAGATCTTTTTCAAGTGGTCCCCACCGCTCTAGCCACCTTCAGCAGCCCGACACGTGCCCAACCTTTAGTCAAACCCCCCTGCTTAGCTTAGCACAACCATGCAAATAGTTCACATAAATACATTACTTTATCCATGGGTAACTGTTTATGTCCTACAGGTGGCGCCAACACGTGTCCCCTTCCCCAACTCCGGCTACTGTCTGCGGCTGGGCCGCCGCCGCTACTCCTCTGTCGGGATCAATGAAACCAATATCTTGCCATAAAATTTCTTCTTCTCTCTCTTTAAAAACTTAGATTAATTAATGTAAGTAAGTGGGAGTAATCATTAATTAATGGTGTTAATCCCATTTAAGCAACTTTTCAAGACAATAACGCTAGTCAATAATAAGACAGATACGAAGTTTACTCAAGATAATCAGATAATGCTAATTTATTTAGAAAGTGTCTGGTATGGTGACTCTGGTTTCCCTTCCTGTAGCCATGCAAATATATATGTTCTTCTGCTAGGACCACACTACCAAATTCAAATTATATATGTAAATTCCATATATGGTTTTCGTTAATTTATGGGTTTTCGTTACGTGTATATGTCTATTTAATTCGTATGGATTTGGACATAGTCTAAGATATTTGATCATTGTTGTCTGTCTATCAGCTTGACATGATCAATTAAAATTAATTAATCAGATTGATTACATATTAAGACAAGAAAGCCAGAGAAAAGAAGAAGTCTGCTGATTCATAATTTTATGACAATAATAATGGAAATATTTTCTGAAAAACCAAACAACGATGTTGTCTTGTTAGATGATGAGCACCAGAAAATTTTGGAACAAGTTATAACTTCAACAGAAATTTTTACAAGAAACATGGGACTTTAAAAGGCCCAGAGGCCTTAAAAATTAAAGAAAAGAAAAGAAAAGAAAAGGAAAGGGAAAAAAAATAAATCTCCCTCCGCATCATTTAATACGGTTTCTGCTGATCAGGAAATTACATGAAATCGTTAACATCCAAGATATCTGGAATTTCAAACTTCAACATATTGCTGCAATAACTTTCCCTTTCATCTTCCGTGCTGCTGCTGGTGATATTATTATAATTAGTTGAACTGGAATGCAATGGGGTCGGACTCGACGATGGGGTCGACAAAACAGATTGGAAGCTGAAATTGTTGCTGCTGTTGGATTGAAATGTTGAAGTTTCTGATGATGGAGTCGGATCCACCACGGCTTGATGATCCAACCCGTAATAGCCATAGTTGGACGTCACTGGCAAATAATCATCTGTCAGGGTAGAAAGCATTGATCCATCGCCTTGCGGCCCGAACCCGGCAAGATTTTGCTGGTATCTCTCAACGCTGTCGTATTGCATGGGCTGATGAGCTTGAAGTGGAACAGTACAAGGTGTGGTTTCCAAACTGGATAAATCTTGAACTGGGGTTTGGATTGGGATGAATGATGGGGAAATTTGATTGGAGATTTGGGGATTTTCATCGCTGATTAGCTGGTTTTGATGAAGATTATAATTATGGGTGTTTTGCATGAGAAAATCTTGGTTTTGTCGCTGCTGGGAGGATAAGAGAGAGCTTGCTAATCTTATTAATTCAGGATTAATCAAAGGTTGCGTCCCTAGTAACCTCGAAAAATTCATCTGGGACTGTGAATTACTGTAGAGAGATGAGTTTAGGATCGTGGAGAGGTCGAGAAGATCAAGGCGAGGACTATGAGTAACAGGATCAATTCCCATTCTCAGAAGCCTTTTCCTAATATGTGTGTTCCAGAAGTTCTTGATTTCATTGTCGGTTCTCCCAGGAAGCCGAGCAGCAATTGCAGACCACCTATTTTTAGTCAAAAAAGAAGGCAAAATTAGAACACACAAAAAGAAAAAAAAATGAAAAAAGTTGAATGAAAAGTTCAAAATATAAACGTACTTGTTTCCAAGGATGCTGTGGAGTTGAATAATTGTCTCTTCTTCTTCAAATGAAAATCTTCCTCTCTTAATATCTGGCCGGAGATAATTGGTCCACCGCAGGCGGCAGCTCTTCCCACACCTCTGCAGCCCTAAGCAGTTGAAGAAAAAAAAAAAAAAAAGATGAGTATTAAATTCAAGAAACTGCCCATGCACATATATATTACTACACAGAAGAAATATAAAACTAACCAGCATTCTTTGGAAGAGTTCTCCAGTTTCCATAGCCATTCTTCTGTATATAATCAATGAGCTTCTGATCTTCTTCAGGGGTCCAAGGCCCTTTCTTGAGTCCATTTTTGTCACAGCAAGGAGCTCTTCCCATGGCAGTACTTCTTGCCTATAACTCAACCTTGAAATATTAATTAATTTTATCAAACAAGTGGGGAGTTAAATTTTTGTCCGTGGAGTAGTGGAGGGAAAGAGACGATCGAGGAAGAGCATGGAGAGTAGCAAGTGGGTTTGGGCACATATATATAGTTGGGAAGAAATAAGGGGTAGAAGAGAACAAATTGAAGTCAAAAGTATTCGGTGGCCGTCCCTGTTACTCCCATATGCGACGTGGCCCCGTTCTTTGCAGAAATTGTGACTTCACCAAATCTATCTCGTGCTAAATACTTTTGTGTTACAGCTTCTCAAATCTCAGTTAAATAGATATAATAATACTATAATTAGTACGTAGCATGTATTTTTGTCCCTAGCTACAGGTAAAAATTAATAATTATTGCTAAAGGTTAGATACATATAGATAATTTTTTTATTTATGGAAAGGGAAAAATTGAAAATTTAAAAAGACTGAAAAGTAAATGAAATTATAGTCAAAGCGAAAAGGAGTACTGCTGGTTCAGATTCTGTCCATATTATAAAATGTTATGCATGGCCATACATGTTCATACACATTAATTATTATTAAAAAATTTCCTTAAATAGTAATCTAATTTTGGAAAAATGCAATAATATACATATCTATAATTTGATGGTGGTGATCCATATTAAGCTTTGAATTGATGATGTTCAAATTTATTATCAGGTAATACTAAATTTTGTGAGGTATATTCACACTAATCTGTGTAATAAAGGGTTTATCCTTATATAAAGTCGTCTTGGACTCTCAGTACATGACTTTTAATTCCTCCAGTGAGGACTAACATTTTGTATGACCAAAAATCCTCAATCAATAATTTTGGGAAAAAACATATGACAAATTGCATTATTTGATGATGTCGAAATTTAACAAGACATAGGAGGTTCATCTTTCCAAGGAATTGTCCATTCAATCCACATGGGCGAAAATTTTACCCTCATATATTAAAACTTGACTATAATTGTAAGAAAAATACATCATGGTACATCCTACAAAAATAGGCATAAAAATTTTCAACTTTTACCTAAACCCTTGAAATTAATTAATTGCAAATTGGAAAATTCTAACACAAATTAATAAATGATATATGACAAGAAGTACATATACGCATGGTATACAACAATTACGGACCTTATAATATTTATCCGTACATCATCTTAATTTACTGTCATGCCTAATATTTTGACAACTGTGGGTCAGACAGGCAGTGTGTTTTCTATTTGTAAGCCTTCACATCAAAAAATCATTTTCCGGCGGGGGTTGCAAGTGTTAACTCCTCGCTTTCTGGATTCATATTAGCTGTCTTCAACCCATAAAAGCCACGTAAACCCCATCCTACGCCACCCACCCCCTCCCCCCATTTGAGTGCTTCACGCAGTTTTCAAGCTAATCCTGCATGGCGCCTTCGGATTGAAGCCGGCTTCATCAAGCCATGTAGCTTGGTATTCATATTAAAAGGACTATTCTGTCCACCCTGAAGGTAGAGAATCCCCGGAGGTTGGTTTCTCTCGGATATGGGCATTCTTGGACAAAAGCAGGCAAAGTATTTTAAGTTATTATTGTTTATTATTAATTTAAAGTAGAAATGCCAGGTGGTGCTGCATGTCTTTTATGGTTGGAAATTTTTGGATATTTTTTTGTAGAATAATAAATGCCTGGAAGACTTGAACACAATAATTGAGTTTGGTATTTGCCGAAATATGGGCGCATTTATTGTTTTAGTGCCTGTGTATGGGCTTCATCTAATTAATTAACAAAAAAGAGCTTATCAAAGTCCCGTGATTTTATTATTATTATTTACTTTTTTGGGTTTTGGAGGAGTCATCACGACCTCTAGAGCATGTTTGGTTATGTTTTCATTTTCAATTTTTATTTTTTAGTATTTTAAAATTTTTAAAAATTAGTTAGAAAAATTTAGTTGAAAATAAGTTTGTATTTGGATAGTATGTTAGAAAAATAATAATTATATAGGGTTTAGTAAGTTCTAGGTGGAGAGAAATAGTAATAATGAAAAAAAAAGAAAAAATATATACGTTACTGAAAGAAGATATATAGATTATTGAAAAATGTATTTTAAGATGAAAATGAGTTGAAATATAGGTGAAAAAGATGATAAGTTATTAATAATTTATTTTTAAATAATGGAAAAGGACAAAAATGAATTTGAAAACATAAACAAACTAGCCGTAACATTTTTCTTCATGGAAAATACATAGCAATTATTGCAACTTAATTAGGTTCAACCATGAATTCAAAAGAACTAAACAAATTAAACATATAAATATATTGTGCGCTGCGTTTGACAATGTGAACTAAATAGTAATATTGAAAACTACATGTTTTAATTAGATTTATCATTTTAATAAGTATTTTATTATATATTTTGATTTTTATGAATACATGTTCAATGTATTTGAAACACAATAAAAAAAAATTAAAAATAAAATATTTTATACATTTAATATGATAAATTTAGTATTCAAAATATTGAAATAAATGATTTAGACGGAAAAAATTGCAGCATATCTCATTGTAGATATACAAGCTGTGGATCACCATTAGTAATTAATTAGCATATATAGGACAATAAAGACACGATTGATCATCATGAAAAGCAGAAAAAATGGACAAAAATATGGTCAAACATATGTGGCAAGGAAAATGACTTCCGATGTTGCCCTTTGGCCCGTAGTGAATCACTTCTTTCACAGTCCCACCTCTCCAAGTTTAAACAACTATAATAAGGAGAGCATTTATTTCCACGTGAAGACTAGTAGAAGAAGAAGAAATTAAACTCATAACAAATTTGTCGTTGTATCTAGCATCACTATTATTGGGAGACCACAATTTATTTCCAAATAGAAATTATAACTTAAAAAATATTGTTACTCAAGTTATAAACCATGAAATAATTATAAATGGCCTTTTGTAATTGTGTTCATGTATTAATATTGATTTGGAATACTCACCGACTATTTGTATTCTCTTGGTTCTAAGAACAGATTGAATGAGGAAATTAAAAATCTAAAACACAAAATCAGGTTAGAAGGATGCTGAGACCATCTCAAATATAATCCATGTCAATTTAGAGTGATAGTTTGAAATGCTGATGAGTAAGTCCTAATTATAATTTTCGATACTAAAGTCAAATAGAATATTGAGGTTGATTAATTTAAATAAGTATAAATGAGAATATACAACTAGCTTGATCAATCTGAATGGGTAGGCATTTATAGAGAAATAAAAAGTATGAATTATCTATAGGGCAGATCGCTTCCACGTATCCTGATCGAACCGACATTGACTGCAGATCGTACGATAAAAAGTCATATAGGTCGAATCGATAGAAATGACAATAAGATGATTTTTAACTTTTTTTAATTATATTAGGAAGAAAAATGTTTTTTTCTAGAAATGAGTCGTGTCCGCATCCGAACCGATATAATTCTTTTTCTTGATTCCTGTGGACAAATAGTTCTTTTTCCTTGATTCCTGTGGGCAAGACAAAGTTTCTTTCTTTAATTTGTAGCAAATTTGAACTTGAAATTTGCTTATCAAGCATGCATATGCACATTTGATGGAATTCAAGTTGATTTGACTTTTAAACGCCAATAAGTTCCATCCAAAAATATGAGCTTGAATATATATTTGAAGTTGATTATCAATGATTAACTATCACTATATGTATGCTATATATAGCAGCCGGTCTTAGGTCCCCGCTCTTAAATTTAACATCAATAGACTAGCTAGACTAGACTAGGGTAGAATCAATTACATTTTCAGCCTTAATTCTTCCCATTGGCTTGCTTTTATCTCTAGCCACCACCAAACCAAAGAAAGTACAGAAAGTCTGGCTATTCCATATTTCGGGTTCACAATTAATTACTAAAACATATTTATTAATTTAGAAATGAGCATTGTGATTAATGCGATTGTTATACAATACTCTTATATAATACTTACTACAAAAAATTAGAGATCAATTAAGTTAATTCGTAGTTAATGCTAAAAAATTATAATTTTTACTATAAAATTGATGCTCTCATTGCTAACTTTCATTACAATCAATCTGTAATTAATGGGCATTCTTTATATATATATATATAATTTTTCTATAAATAATGCATAATTAATCTACAAACTGATAATTAATATTTCTTGTTGACTATAATTTAAAAAATTATATTTTCTGCAAAAGCTCATAGCTATAATTTGTAGTTATATTTACGAAATTAATTTTATAGTAATTTTCTGTAGCAAATACTTTATTTTTTAGTAGTGACTTTTGTGTGTGTGTGTGTGTGTGTGTTTTATGTAAATACTTTTTATATTTGTTTTTCTTGTATGTATGTATTTTGAAGATTTGTATTAAACTAAATTAGTTTTTGCCAATCTTCATGATGATATTAATATAATCCATATGGTACTACAATTAATCAAAATAAAAGCTGGACCTCATACGTGTCCTCATATAGTGGGACCCAATTTAAATAATTAAAACTATTGTCATACTAAAAGTAAAAGAGAAAATCATCAATTAATATATCAACTAGTTTATGCCATGTCATAAGTTTCAGCAAAAATAATAATATTTTTTTGTTTATACATAAACGAATTGATAATTCAACCTTCAATTCATATATAATAATATTTTTTTACTTTATAATATTATTTAATTTAATTTAATTGTTCATAATTTAGTTTTAATATATATTAAGTACTGTTGTCGTGGGTAGAATCTCAATTCTCAAGCCACCCTACCCTAATCTTTGGATATACTTAAATCTCAGTCCAATCTCAATACATATCACGTACGCCGGATTAGGACACGCGTTCTTATACGACTGTGCCTCTACTGGATCACAATACATCAGGCGCAAATTATTACCCTATATTTTTTATATACTTTAAGTATGTGCTAAGGACATATTAATTAAATTATTCTTAAAATAAATATATAATAAAGGTGAATCATCAAATTTAATAAATTCAATCCACTAAACCCAGATACTATATATAAGTATTAGTATTCATGACAAATGTTAGCCCCACACATCAGTTAAATAAATAAATAGTGATTTCTTTATATAATTTTGAATAATTCGCACTTCTTGAGTTTAACTTTTGAGGTAAGTTGAGCCCAAAGTCCATTCTTTGACATAGTATCAAAGCTACTCATTTTCGATGTTGAGCCACCCCTTTCAGTTATTTTACGCTCCAAATTTTTCATTCCTGAACGTGTGCAGATGGTATCAAAGCCACCAATTCTCGATGTTGGGTCACCCCTTTTAATTATATATTTCACGCTCCAAATGTTTATTTTTGGACGTGTGCAGGGTGTGTTAGATCCCACATTGGTTAAATAAATGAATAGTGATTCTTATATATAATTTTGGATAATCATCACCTCTTAAGCTACATTCTAAGGTGAATTAGGCCAAAAATTCATTTTTTAATAACAAATAAAGGAAAGTAATCAATTTATTTTTCACTCAAACAAATTCTCTAAGTAAATACATCTTGAATCAAAAATCCATAATTTTCAGCATTTAATTATAAATTTTCAAAAGCACACAGAAAACAAAGGTGATCCACGTCAATTCCAATCTTCAAATATGAATACATTAATCGAAAACGTTGAAATCCACGAGTAAAGATGTCTCCTTTCTCGCCCAGCTTTTATCACATATATTGAGGTTTCAAATTTTAGTCAAACATTATTATATTTGTCTTGAGTGCCACACACACACACACTAACACTAGGGCTCACAGTAGCCCTAATGTTCATTTTGACCAATCGTGCGACCACACTTCTTTAGGGTTTACTTGTGTGCCCTTACTATTGAACCACGCGTGTTCCTAATCATAAATCCAACCCCTATAAAAGCATACAACTCTCGCTTAAATATTCTTAATGACTTACATAATCAGATTTTTAGAACCTTAATCTTAGGTTAATGTCTCCATGCTTGGTGTCAGGGCCGCATTTCCTCTTCATTAAATAATTAAAACAAACCTTGGTGTGCTAATTAAGTGTTGTCTGTCAGTCTGTATGTTAATACTAATTAATTAATATACAGAATGCTTACATAATCGATCTTATAGTCTAATTAATTAGTAATTAATTACTTGTCCAAATTCTAAAGTTCGATTTAGATACCAAAATAATTAGTTGTCTAACAAAAGCATATAATTTAGGTAGGTCAGCTGTTTAACACGTAGTTTGTGCTGTTGCGAGCTGTTTGGTCCATCTAACAAAACTTGAATATATATTAGGCAATTGTACTTGTTTAATTTTAAGTAAATTTCATGACATGTAATAATTAAACACCACCAAAACTCACCATCCATACCCTTTAGCCCCTATTAGTGGTAACTTTCCGTCAGAAACCCGTCACTGGTTTTGATTTTTTAAAAACCCTTTTAGCAATGAAAAAATTTCAAACATATTCATCCCTTTGAACAAGTATATGTTATTCTCAATCAATTTGATCTTCATCGACCATTTCTATCAAGCTTCTTCCTTTCCTATATATCTACAGCTCTTGATTAAGTTGGTGAACAACTATCAAATCATTGCAAATAAATTAATTTGGATAAACATTTTAATTCTATTTTTATTAAATATAATATATATATATACGTACATATGGTATATTTTAGACATGAAAATTAAATGTAATAATTAATAGAAGGCAAGTAAGTAAGTTATTGAAAACTTTGAAATCTTGTGTTTGGTTGGTGAGTTTAGGAGAGTGCTTTGTTAAATTATCAATAATTCAAGGGGGGCAAAACATAATTTTAGCTGTCTTTTTTTGGATACAAGATCCAAGGAACTTGTGGCTGCTGTGCCAGGCTTACTATTCTCAGCAATTGCATGCATATTTAATTTATATATCATGCTATATTGCATTATTATTTTAAAAAGAGGAATACGTTCTTAAAGGTTTATAGCCATGCAATATTGCAAGTACACAGAGAGTCTTCATTGGGTGAATATTTTAATTTGATGATCAATGATTTGGTACATAATTGTAGAGAAGAACTGGAACACCTGGCTATAGAAATTCCAGATCCTTCCCGTCAGTCAGACTACTTTAAAACCACAATTTGATATCTGGAAACAATCAAGAAATTATTTTGGAGTTTCATGCAAGCAAATAGCGATAATATTAAATCACATTGTATTGTCTCCTACGAAATCTTGTTGTTGTCCTTTCTCATGCATGAACGAATCTCAGTCAAATGGGAACTCAGATGATTACATCTTATCGTGTTGGGAGATTATTGGTTTTAAAAATAAGTAGTTTAGATCTTACAATTTAATAAAATGAAATTACAAATAGTTTTTATTTAAAATGATTTAAGCTCATTATATTTGCATATTTTACTTTTTTTATTCATTAAATTTCTTGTTTCGTTCATGGTATTTCTGAAGAACCACATCTAAGGCAAATGTGGCAATTTGGGTGGGGTCAAGTTGGGTTGAAGTAGAAGTATAACATTAATTTTCTTAACCCGAACCCAACTCAACCTAATTCGTATCAAGTCGGGTTTGGGTCGATGAAATTTTTAAAACAATTATTTTGAATATTTGTTTTAATTTTTAGAAACTTTTTGGTATTTTTATTTTTTATTTTATCTATTTTTAATTATTAATAAATTATAATAGGAGTAAGGAGTTCTCATTATAACTTCACAAATGCACTCAAATAATTTTAATTGAACCACATAATATATTGATTTTTAGGATTTTTTTTGTCCCTTTCATTTTCTAATATCTATCTGCATCATAAAAATATTGAAATCACATAGTGTTTTACTTTTAAAAATATCACACTTTTCCAAATTTTACTCACCCACTCTCTTTAATTTTTGAATCTTTTGTCGATTAAATTATCTCTTTTAACTTTTTAAAATTAATGCCATTATTTTTTTAACTTTATATTGATTCAATTAAGCAACACATAAATCAATAAAGATATATCATCAAGTAAATATGTAAACAAATATTTTAAATTATACACATAATTTGGTTATAAAAGCTTGCTTAGGTCTTTTGAATTTTTTATAACATCTCAACAGAAAGAATTTTTATCTATTATTTATGCAAGATCTTGTGTTGTAAGGTCTAAGAAAAACTTATAGGACAATTCAGTAGTTAAAGCAGTGTTTTATTAACTTTTTGTAGAATATTTTTCATGTCCACTTGGATACAAAAATAATCATTAGAAGTAATTTAAAATTGTAATAATCCATCCTATATGGTTGTGAAAATAAATAAGACCAAAAAATGCCAAAGTAGTAATTTTGATATTGGTAAAGTTCAAATTTTCAAGCATTATTTTGTTATTTATATTTTTACTCCTAATAAAATTTAAATTTTATTCATTTAATTCGGATTAGTTCGAATTGGTTCAAGTGGATTCGGGTTGTCATTTGATCCACCATCAAATTTTGTGTTATTCATGTAACTTGAAATTCAACCCAACCCAACTCATTTTCTTCGGGTTCTTATTTATGTCGACCTTATTGGACCCAAACCCAAAATGGATTAATCTAAACTCAATTTTATCGTGTCGAATTCGTATCGGGTTATCGTATCGTGTTGGAAATTGCCACCCCTAATCTAAGGTATTTTTGGCTATTTCTGATGTAAATTTTCTTATCAGCATGTTTAGGCGAGGATTTTATGTAATTACAAGCAGTAAAAAACTTTGGTCCTCCCCGACTCCTCATATTCCTCTTAAGAGTTGAGATCTCAATTATATCTCAATACACACACACGCATAAATCAAATTAAGTTTTGATACTTCAAATTCTATGTAATAAATTCAATTATCATTCTGACACTATTTTACTCTTTCAAACTTAGAGATTTGACTCTTACGATGCCTCAAAAACTCTTGTAGGTTCACCTAAAAAACTCTTGTATAGAAACATAGTGGTGAATCTGCCAAGTAGCTTATAATCCAATGGCATAAGTCTCCCATATAATGTGGGAGGTCATGAGTCAAACCCGAACAGACTCTTAATGTGCATGTATATAAATACATATAATATATATAAAAATAAATAAATAAAATTCTTATCTGCATGTTTAGGCGAGGATTTTATGTAATTACAAGCAGTACAAAACTTTGGTCCTCCTGGACTCATATTCCTCTTAAGAGTTGAGATCTCAATTATATCTTAATACACACACACGCACGCATAAATCAAATTAAGTTTTGATACTTCAAATTCTATGCAATAAATTCAATGATCATTCTGACACTATTTTACTCTATTTCAAACTTAGAGATTTGACTCTTACAATGCCTCAAAAACTCTTGTATAGAAACATAGTGGTAAACCTGCTGAGTGGCCTGTAATCCAGTGGCATAAATCTCCCACATAATATAGGAAATCATGAGTCAAGCGCGAACGAACCCTTGATGTGTGTATATATAAATACATATAAAAAAAATGATGTGGCGAACCACAATGCAACAGTATTCACCAGTATAAGAATTTCAAACTGTGGCTGTGGCTGTCATAGTATTTGACAGCAAAGAATAGCAACAGATTCATACAATGCTACACTTTCTGAATATATTTTTCTTTCTAGGTTGAGGTATCCTGTATATCAAATGAGGAAAAGGTCCTAAATATTGTGATAAAAAGATTGGGAATCAATAAGAATTAAGAATGACATAGTAAAATTGGTGCATTAATAAATAACATCAAATGATATTCAGCTGGAAGATATAATCTCCAGTATCCCATTATGTATGCTATCATTGGTCACCAGAACACCACCAGAAGGAAATAGGACTCTCCGCTCAATTTGATCAGCGGCAAAGTCAAGTTGGCTACCTTTCCAGTCAGTCACCTGATCACAGAACTTCTATTTTATCAGACTCAAATGCCTCCTTGTACTAATGTAAACAAATTTCTACACAAAGAAATGCTTTCTCTATTCGTTTTCTATGGATAACTAACATGTAATACAAACTCCAATGGATTTAATATTACAATGGTAGTTCATCAAGTGCTTTCCATAATTAACAGTTTCACATCACATATTCCTAGTTACTCCATGTTATTATTGTTTGTCATGAAAAACAAGCCCAACATGTCAAAATGTTGCAAAAAGTAAGCATAAATTTTTTAATTTGGGCTCCATTATGTTTTTATTATTTCTTGGTACTTAAAGGGAATACAGAATGATTAATCAGATACATTAATTAGAACTGATGATACAGAAGTAGCGTGAATATACATATAGATAGATATGCAGATATAAATAAATATTAAATATATATATATATGAGAGAGAGAGAAGAGAGAGAGAGAGAGAGAGAGAGAGTGAGTGCCTTCAAGCTAATATGATGATACAGAGTGAAACAGTGGCAGGTTGCATACCTTTCCCCCAGCCTCATGAATACATATCACTCCCACAGCATGATCCCAGACCTATTTTTCAATTCAATGAAAGTGAAACTCAAGTTGCTTTAGCTAATTAGGCACAATCACATACTAAGAAAAAAAATACCTTAATAACCGTTTTAGTCCTCGCACGAAGAATGAAAACAGATGCCCTTCCAGATGCCACCATCAGATATTTACAGAGACTGTACAGATGGCAAACATAAGAGAAAGACCAAGCTCAAGGAATTCACCAAAGCCAGAACATGGGACATATATACAGATTAAAAACAATTGTCATACACCCTAGACAATTCAATAAGGAGATAGAGAATTGAAAAGTAACTACGGTATCAGTAAACAATTGATAAATGAGTAGAATAAATCTTTCTTTTGTCACTTATACAATTCCTTACTGCATGCTAGATTAATCAAGGTTTGCAAAGGTATGAATAACATTTGATGAATGATAGCAAATTAACTGAAAATCTTGAGCACAATTACAAGCTATTTCAGAAAATGCATATCTATTTAATATTGGAAATTATTTCGCATATGGCTTCCAGGTTTACATGATACCCGAAAGAGAAGCTGATTCAAATTCTACGATTCCAAGTGGTAGAAAGTATGTCATAACAATGGTTGACTGAAAGGAAGCCTGTACTGGGGAAGATGATTCGATAATTGTACGTGCTGCCTATTCCTTCGAAGGACTCCAAATGCAAAAAACACCACTAGGGGTCATTAGAGAGCAATTAAGCACAAAAAATGATGAAAATAGTTAGAAGCTTCACATTGTTTCAGTAATTAGACTATTGTCGGGCAATGTAATGGACTTCCACAAATATCACTAGACCAAGAATAACAATTATGATTTTTATCACTTGCTCCAATTCTGGCTTTGGCTCTAGAAGTCTGTCTTCATGATCAATCAATACACACTTTTTGCGCTCTTGATATTATACACATTCTTCATCAAGCATAGTGATTCAAAGAAACTTCATCCCATACACAAGAAAAAAAACATTGCTCAACATACAGCGAAACAATTATAAAGATATTAAAAGATGAAACAAATAATGTGTAAAAGTTCAAGGTATATATGCATATAATAAGGGAATGGAAGGTATATCTTCCTCGACTTAAAAGTGAACCTTCCACAGCAAGTAGGCAGAAGAAGAATCTGGTTCTCCCCAACACTGTTAGCATGAGTTGTTGCATTAAATTGAGTCGATAGGGGCAAAGACTCCCATGTTTGACTGTCTGGAATGCAATAATGCGCTTCATGAACTTGGTGAAACCTGTCGACTAGGCACCTGGTCCAATTATGAGCCATTCCTCTAGTGCTATTTTGCGGATCCCACAATCTTGTTCTCCATGTCCCACAACCAATATGAGATATCATAATAATCCCTGATCTGGAAACAGTATTCCCATCTCCCTGGACCTTGGTGTTGAGTACATTGGAATTCCCATCCTGCCAGTTGGGGCATCCCATAACACCCAAAACAATCTCTCCTTCAACTGCTAGAGCCAAACCAACCTGAGAATTCAGAGATGCTTAAATAACAAAATAAGAAACTAATAGTTTCATTGGGACCTAGACACATAAACTCGGACTGCAATTTTAGAAGAAAACACCAGTAGCAAGGTGCGGAAATATACTATTTAATTTTTTCGATCGAGTTTGTCTCAAAAAAAAACAAACCATTTATCGGTTCAAATTGTGCATCTTCTGAATTTTGAAAAAGTGGTTCGTGCTGGCAGTATTTTGATAAATATGAACTAATCATGCAAGAAGAGTTCGTAAATTGTACGGTCTCATTACTTAAAAGCAACTGTAATCTCATTTGGTTTGTTTAGCAGGTTCTCTAACTCTCAATGAACTAACAGAGGAAAGTCCCATCACGGTACCCAGCAAAGCAAAAAAGAACGTTCAGGAATAGAAAAACACAGATGCCAATAAACAAATCATATAAGATTAAAGAATACCAGACAGAATATATAAGTGTGATAGTAGATTGTCATCATAATTTTCTCAAGGGTGAGAATCAGTCTGCTTACATGTCATATGTAATACTACTATTCCTTCAAGTGTATCAAGATTGAGCACAGGTCAGCAAGTATACATTTGCATAACAAAAAAGACATGTGATGAAGAAAATGCATTGCAAAAAGTAAAAGCATTAATAACACCAAGTCCCATGGCGTGATGGAAGAGAAACTTATAAAGAAAACATACCACATAGAGAGATTCACTACCTTTGACAAATCCTCGTGTCCCATCAATAGGATCCAATATCTGTATAAATCCATGATGTTAGTACACAAGTTTCAGGAAACAAAAAGCAACTGGCATTCATCAGCCTAAAAAAACCACTATTTTAAACCCTAATCTTAACGAAAAGCAGGTAGTCTTGAAATGACAATCCAATCTGGATTTGGATGAAGCTCACCCAATAAGTAGCTGGCTCAGGTCCAAACAAATAGGCATCTTTGCCTCCTCTATCGATTGCTTTTAAAATGTCATCTTGACTTAATTCTGTATCACTAATAGATGATTTATCAGTTACCACTTCAGTAACAGCATCCACCAGATTATTCTCGCGCACGAACGCTGAGTCCTCCTCGGCTACCAATGGAATTGAAGGAAATAGTTTGCTCAGCTCTGCCACATTAAAGGGGAAAGGAGAAAAAGAGAAAACGAGTAAAAAAGAATAAATCAAGAAAAGAAATGTACGGGTAATCAACCAATTTTGCCTTTTCTTCTAAGAGTGAGAAAAAATTACCCAGGCTAACAAGAGCTTGAACTCCAAAATCTGCAATAGTAACCGGTGTCCGGTCCATTTTTTCGATGATTTTTCCATCACTCGAAAACAATGACTTTTGCACCTATCTTCAAAAGAAAATTTCAACAGTAATAACGAGGAAGAAAATAAATCTGATTAAAAGAAGAGAAAAGAAAACTTACGTCAACACAGAGACGGCAGGCGCGCTCGACAACATCAACAGCTGCTTGCAGATGTTCATTGTACTTAGCTTTCTGCTTTGGAAAAGGAAGACTAAAACTTGACCTGAAAATACTAAATAACAAAAGAATCGAAAATCAAGAACGTGCAAAACCCTAGAATTGTGCTAGAAAGTTTGGGAATGTGACCAAGGCGGAATCCGGTGACATAGACCTCGTGGCGGAGACGCATTGCCGGCGAGATGAACGGAATGGGCGTTGGGTATGAGGTAGAGGGAATCGAGAGGCCGCGGAGTGCATGAGGACATCCATGGCGGGAACCAAAATGTTGTTTCCGATAGATGTTTGGATATTTAACCATGGGCAGTACGACAGCGTTTGCCCAGAGTACCATGGAAATTTCTTAGGTAATATTTGGATTTAAATTATGTGTTCTAAATGATGTGTTTTGGAAGAATGAGTTTTGAGAGTAGAGTTGGAAAATGTGAAATTTGTGTTGAGAAATATGATATATGTTTGTTTATATTTTGAGAATAGTAAGAAAATTATTTTGAAAAAATTTAATATGTTTATTTAAGTTTTAGGATGAGACAAATTTTACAGTTGCAATCAAATCAATACATTTTGTTGAATTTTTAGGATAAAAATGAAATTGAATAATTTTTTTTTATTGTTAAAATAATAATAAAATATATGTGTGATATATATAAATATGTATATATATTGAAAAATTGAAAATTTTTGGGGATAATGAAAGATAGAAGAGGTTATTTTAAAATTTTTAATTTGGCATTTTAGAGGGAAATTTTTTATATATTTAATTACATTTTCAAAAATTAAAATTGTTTTTCCAAAATATAACCAAACATAACCTTAGTGTATTTGTACGTTTTGGGCCTTTTAACTCGGGCCGCTCAGCCTTTGTTTTGATTGAAGGCCCTAGGCGTCGTTCGGTGGGAGGGTAAGGCTTTCTTAGGAAGTCCATTTTTATATTTTTGCTTTTTAAGGTGGTTATTATTATGTTTGCCCTTATGATTTTGATAATATAAATTCTCACGAAACAAGTATTACTCTCAATTTTTTATTTTCAAAAAAGAAAAAAAATTCGAAGGCCACATCACAGGAGTCTTACTAAAAGAGATTTTCATAGAATACCTAGTGGTGAAATAATTATTTTTAAAAAATTCAATAAAAAAATTCAATAATTTTGAGAAAAGGGCACTAGGGGTCACAATGACAAAACTCGAACGACTGTTTACAAAAAAAATATCAACACCCACAAAATCGTAACACCATGAATGAGGTTAATGCATGCTCATTGCTGAAAGATCAAGAAGGTTATTGACATCTTGACATGAAATTAAGATCGAAATTCATGACAATTGTAATGATAACTGATATGGGGTGGCCCAAATACCTAGGCTCAAACCAAGTTGACCCAGAGGCGCGGCACCAGGCCTAATTTGGCACCCGTGGCCCATATGCATAATCAACCTCAATCGACCACTCGCCTGATGGTGGCCCATGCATAGAATGGCGTAAGGTCGACATTGTCGACCAGCTAGGTTGAGACAGTACAGTACTCTGCCACCGTATTAAATGCACTGATGGACAACACGCCTCCGCATCAATGGCGCATGCCATCCCCTCACCGCCTAACACAACAGGCGTGGCTACAATGAACCATCATGTCCTTAAAACCTGGAAGGGCAGTCATCTGGAAATGTACAGATAGGGGAAATGACTAGTCACCCATGGCACAAGGGTAAGGGCCCCTGGGTGTACTAGGGGCATCTCAGACAATTCCCCGAAGGGAGAAGGATATAAATACCCTCGCTCCAGTCTTTTTGAGGTACGCACTCACATACACTCAAAGCCCTTACTCCGCTGCTCGATATTCCTAGTCGATCATTACTGACTTGAGCGTCGGAGGGCCTAAGCTGAAGGCTCCTCAGCTAGCCTAACGTTTATTGTGATTGCAAGATTCATCCCACCTAAACAAGAATCCCGACCATCCAGGTCAAGTCTCATTCAAACCTGTAGTTGGACCCATATCCGATGAATCGAACCCTCATCATTTGGCGCCATCTATGGGAGAACATTTGAATCCTCTATCAAAAATGGTAAACACCAGGCGAGCCCCCTCAGGAAGTGATGAAAACAAAAGGTCCAGCTCCGCTCCCCTTCGATAAAACCCAGAACCAAATGCCCAGGGATCTAGCGCTCAACCTGAGCCCATGGTCACGTTAACAATGCCTCAGTTGATGCAGCTCATCAGTGAACAAATTTTAGCGCAGATTTTGGCCCAACTCTAAGCCGCATTGAACAAACACGCCGTGTAACCGGAACCGGCAGTCAATGCCACGCCCCAGCCCGTGGCCCCAGAGAGGGCGCAGCCTAAGGAGCGCTCTCAGAGACTGGAGTCGCGAAGGCCCCAATCAGGAAGAGAACCGAGCCCAGGCCGTTTCCCTAGAGAAGTGGTCCGCCCCCCACCACGGGAAGAGGTAGTAGACTCTATTGATCATGACGTTCGACCCCTTCGAGCCCCACAGCGCGATAGGATCGAACGCTCCAGATTCAGGCCAGGCAGAAAACGCATCCCAAGCGGATCAACAGGAATGGGAGGAGGTACCCCATCAAGTGCAGCAGCTGAACAGGTGACTGGAGGAGATCTCAAGGAGGAACGGAGAAAGAACCCTCCATCCGAATGGGCAACAGAGGTACCGGAGGGAGCAAGACTCACCGTTCGTTCAGGAGATCATCGACGAACGTATCGCCGTCGATGCTAAGATCCCTACTGGATTATCAAGGTATGATGGCTCAACAGACCCGAATGAACACCTGTTGCAGTTTGAACACATGATGCAGATGCATGGGCATAATGAGTACATCCATGCAAAGATGTTAGTAACCACGTTTCAGGGAATGGCCCTCGATTGGTTTGTGAAACTGGAACCGACGTCTATATTTTCTTATGACCAACTGTGTGATAAGTTCCTGCATCAATTTGCAAGTAGGAGGAAAGCTAAACTCCCCCATACACACTTGCATACCGTGAAACAAAATGAGGGGGAGTCCCTCCGGGACTTTTTCACCAGATTTAACACAGAGGTTTTGAAGATCGACAGCCCGAGGATTGAGTTCTTGATAGACGTGCTTTTCTTGGGCTTGAAACATAAGAAATGTGCAAACGCGCTGGTGCGTGAGCAACCCAGGTCAATGGAAGAGCTTCTCGACCTCGCGGAGAGGTACATGACCCAGGAGGAGATGAACAAGTTGAAGTATGGTAACCTGGAAGTTGACATAAAGAAAAAACAAGAAGAAAGATGACCATCAGGTCAGAGAGGGGCGTCGTTCCCCAATAAAACGCTTCCACGACTATACTCCATTCAACCTCCTGAGGAAAGAGGCGTTGTTCACCATACAACATGAGAACCTGCTCAAGAAGCCCAGGAAAATCACAGAAATTGAAGCCATGAAAAATTCAAAGAAATACTGTTATTTCCATAGACAGAAAAGCCATGACACGGAAGAGTGCTTCAATTTGAAAGATGAGATCGAAAGATTGATCAGACAGGGCCATTTGAAAAAGTTTGTCAATGAGCATGCTAGGCAAGAAGAGGGCGAACCGATCGAACTCCCCGTAGAGAAAGATCGGTCAGCCCGAGGAGGGAAGAAAAAGGAAAAATACCTGCCCAACAATCCAACCCACCCATTCGAGGAGTCATTGACATGATCGCGGGAGGCTCCACCAGAGGAGATTCCCGCAATGCGAGGAAACAAACTCAAAGACAGCTTGACTCGACCAAACCATTTAAGGTCGAGACAGTTTTTCAGCTATCGACCAGCGCTGAACCGATCTCCTTCAGCAACTCAGACCTTGACCATATGGAGAACAGAGGAGTCGACAGGAAAATAGACTGCCCTATGGTAGTAACCCTAGAAATTGCAAACTTCTAGGTCAGAAAGGTACTGGTCGATAATGGGAGCTCAGTGAATATCATGTTCTTGTCTGCCTTAAACAAAATGAAATTGGGGAAGCTAAAGTTTGATCCAGTCAGAACACCGTTGGTTGGGTTTGGTGGGTCTGAAATCATCCCCGAGGGATCCATCAATCTTTCCACTACATTTGGGCAAGGCCCCCGCAGCCGAACATTGATGATCAACTATCTGGTGGTCGACGCCCCATTTGCATACAATGTTATCGTGGGTCGACCAGCTCTTAATGACTTCAGAGCCATTGTCTCCACTTACCACATGAAGATAAAGTTCCAGACACCAACCAGAGTGGGAGAACTCTTGTGTAATCTCAAGGATGCTTGGTGCTATTACACCATTTCAGTCGACTCCAGTGAGTAGAAGAAACGACCCGAATTTAAGCCCTCGGGGGATGCCCCAATAGCGAAACCCGATAAGGGACCTTCATCAAAGAAAAAGAAGCTGGAAGACACCAGGGTCGAGCTTGTCGGCGAATTCAAAATAATAGAGCTTGAACCTGGGAACCCCGACAAAACCACCAAGATCGGGAGTGATCTAGGGGATCGACTGGAATGCCTTATGGTCGACTTCCTCCGACGCAATATTGATATTTTTGCGTAGAAGCTGTAGACCTTCAGGGCATCGACCCAACATCATTGTCCATCGACTCAACGTGGACCCAACTCACAAGCTCGTAAGGCAGAAGATGAGAACTTTCAATGCAGAGAGGTCGAAGATCATCGAGGAGGAAGTTAGCAAGCTCTTAGAGGCAGGATATATTGTAGAAATCCAGTACCCTTCCTGGCTTTGTAATGTTATAGTTGTCCCTAAAAATGAGGGAAAATGGAGGCTGTGTAATGATTTCACCGACTTAAATAAAGCTTGCCCGAAGGATCCTTACCCCTTGCCTCGTATAGATTTATTAGTTGATTCTACTGCTGGATATGAACTGCTCAGTATGATGGATGCCTTCCAAGGCTATTACCAAATATTTATGGCACCAGAGGACAGGGACAAAACCTCATTCGTTGTCCCCAATGGTGTATTCTGTTTTTGAGTCATGCCTTTTGGACTCAAAAATGCAGGCGCAGCGTACCAAAGACTAGTAAATTTCATGTTCAAAAATGAGATCAAAAAATCAATGGAGGTTTATGTCGACGACATGATTATAAAAACTGAGAAGGCCGAGGACCATCTAGGCGACCTCAGCCACACCTTTGCCATGTTAAGGGCTTTTGGCATAAAGCTCAACCCTAGCAAGTGCACCTTCGGTGTTCGAGGGTGCAAATTCCTTGGGTATATGGTCAATCAGAGAGGAATCGAGGCCAATTCGCAGAAGATCCAAGCAGTTGTGGACATCGCCCCACCTCATACAGTTTGAGAAGTTCAACGTTTGGTCGGCAAGGTTATAGCCCTGGGCAGATTCATAGCTAGACTGGCCGATAAGAGCTTATCTTTCTTCAAAATCCTCAGAAGTGCCAAGAAATCTGGTTTCCTTTGGGATCAGCATTGTGATCAAGCTTTGGTAGAGCTCAAGCAATACTTGTCTTCGCCGCCCATGCTCGCCAAACCCGACCTGGGAGAAGTTTTGTAGCTCTACCTAGCAGTGTCATCGGCCTCGATCAATTAAGTGTTAACATCGACAAGAGAAGGGACCCCCCGTCCGGTGTATTATTGCAGCAAGGTCTTGCATGGACCTGAGCATAATTATTTGGAGATCGAAAAGTTCGCTCTAGCACTCATCACGTAGGCCAGAAAGCTTCGGCCCTACTTTCAGTCCCATGTGATCGTGGTGCTAACGAATCAACCATTAAAGCAAGTGTTGTCAAAGCCCGATACCTCAGGTCGACTCACTAAATGGGCTATCGAGCTCGGGGAATTCGACATCACATTCCAACCACGGACTGCCATAAAAGCACAAGTTTTGGCCGACTTCATTGTCGAAAGACTCGACCTACCTACGCAAATTTCTGACAACATCTCCGTATGGACCTTACATGTGGATGGATCAACAACCATGTCAAGAGGCGGGATAGGCGTATCCCTCTGCTCCCCGCTTGCTGAGGAGTATGATTTTGCAATAAAACTCGACTTTTCGATCACCAACAATGAAGCAGAATATGAGGCCCTTATTGCAGGAATGCGTATGGCCACAACTCGCGGAGTCGAGCAGCTTGCAGTATTTACTGATTCTCAGCTGGTTGCAGAACAGGTCGAAGGCAACTTCGAGGCAAAAGAGCATAAAATGGCCCAATACTTGTCGGAGGTAAAACGACTGCAGCAGTTGTTTAAGAGCTTCATCCTGAGCCAAGTCCCCTGGTCAGAGAACGAACGAGCAGACTCGCTCTCGAAGCTCGCCAGCTCGGCGAAGGGTACCAGAGAAAGGACTATAACGTTTATTGCAGCCGACAAACTTTGTGTCGATGCCACCAATCAGCGCCTCGTCGGATATGTTGAAGAGGCAATTATCTCTTGGCAAGAGCCAATCAAACTTTACTTGAGGCAAGGTACCCTGCCTACCGGCGATAGGGAGGCCCGCAGACTCAGAGGGCTAGCAGCCAAGTTTGTGTTAGATGAGCATGGATAGCTTTATAAGAGGTCGATATCAGGACCTTCGCTGAGGTGTCTAGAACCCGATGAGGCCAACAAAGTCATGCAGGAGATACATGCCGGCATATGCGGCAACCATTCCGGCGGCCGATCTTTAGCACACAAGGTTGCCTGTTACGATTATTTTTGGCTGACTTTATTGCAGGACTCAGTTGACTTCGCTAGAAAATGCCCGTCCTACCAGATCTACTCGAACATTCAATACCAACTAGCCACATCGATGATCAACATTCAGATCACCTGGCCATTCGATCAGTGAGGGATTGACATAGTGGGATCTCTCCCAAAGACTTTGGGCCAGCATAAGTTTATTATAGTAGTGATCGAGTACTTCACTAAATGGGTAGAAGCTGAAGCGGTCCCGAATATCACCGAAGCGGCCATTAAAAGTTTTATTTGGAAAAATATAATCTGTCGATTTGGGTTGCCTAAGGTGTTAATCTCAGATAATGGCACTCTGTTTCAAAGTAAGAACATGAGGAAGTGGTGCGAGACTTTGGGAATCGTTCAACACTTCACATCGGTGGGAAACCCCCAGTCTAATGGCCAGACCGAGGTCACAAACAGAACTATTCTGGACCACCTCAAGACTCGAATAGCAGGGACGGGAGCCAGTTGGGCAAACGACCTCCCGGGGGTGCTTTGGGCTTACAGAACGACACCTCGAATAGCCACGAGTCGCAGCCCGTACAGTCTAGTCTACGGGTCCTAGGCAGTAATCCCGTCTGAACTGATTCAGCATACAGCTCGGGTGATCCATTATAACCCGATCACAAATGTGTCGGAGAGGGCTCTGGATCTAGTCACTGTAGACGAGCAGCGCCATGCAGCCTACAACACAATGCAGCGCTATCGGTCAAAAATGGCGGGACGCTATAGCAAGACAGTACGACCGCGGAGTTTCAAAGTTGGCGACCTCGTTCTCAAGAAAGTGGAAGTGTCAAAAAACGTGGGAAAACTTGACCCAAAATGGGAGAGACCTTACTCAGTGATTAAAGTGTCAAAAAATAATGCCTACCGACTAGCCGATTCATCAGGCCGTGAACTACCTCGACCATGGAATGCTATAAGCTTGAAAAAAAAATTGTGTAACAGGCCATCGGCACCCTTTTGTATCTCTCCGCTAAAATAAGATTATCGCACGATTAAACTTCATGAAACTTGCAGAATATCCTCCAAACAGTCGATTCCGTAGTCAACGAAGCAGGCTTTATGCCACCAAGTCAAGGCCTATGAGTTGAGACCAAACAGTCAACCCCGTAGTCGACGAAGCAGGCTTTATGCCACCAAGTCGAGGCCTATAAGCCGAGACCAAATAGTCGACCCCATAGTCGACAAAATAGGCTTCACGCCACCAAGTCGAGGCCTATGAGCCGAGATCAAGCAGTCAACCCCGCAGTTGACGAGATAGGCTTTATGTCGTCGAGTCGCGGCCTTTAAGTCGAATCGAAACAATCGACCCCAACGTCGGTTAAATCGACTCCACAATCGTTAAGATTGTTTAAAACCTAAAGACTAGCTATTACGCTAACGAGTTAATTACAATTTGCTTGTCATGAGCCAAGAATGAATTCTGCAAAGTACAGCCTTTATTTGACGAGGACCATGAATGAATGCTCCTTGACACACTCGAGAGCATTCGCCCAAAAATTCCAATACGCAGAATAATAAACACTGCAGTTAATACTTGTCAAGCAACATGCTCATTAAAGGGAGTGATTTATAACAAAAGCAAGAATAACCATCATCAAATTTGGAACCATAAAAACATTCATCATTCATCAACGTTCAAAAGCCTCATCGAGGCATAATATCACACATTTTTTGAAGGCCTCATCGAGGCATACATATTCCCTTGCCAAAAATAAATAGTAAAAATAAAGGATCAAGCCTAGCTAGAGCTGGCAATCTCCTCAGCATCAGGACCGCCCTCCTCGGCAGCAGAAGCAGCAGTACGCGCAGGCTCAAGCAAAGCCACGAAAATGGGCACAGCATCAATTACGATAGTTACGGGTCGAGAAGGGCCGGCAACGTCTTGCAAGAATTGTCGTTCAGGAATTGAGAAATATCTAGCGGCATCGGTTGTTCCTTCTGACACCTCGAAGGCAAGATCGCCGGCAAACTCAAACTCCTTGGCAACAGCCTTTAGCTTCATCTCGACTTCGGCTCGCCTTCTTTCCTCTTCAGTCAGTTCGACCTCCTGCGCGCCCTCCTCCCCTGTGGCCTGGACGACTGGTTCCTCGGCGTTGCCCTTTTCCTCGGGGTAGGGTCGCAGCTGCTCGTCGAACAAATGGCTCATGTGCGACTGATCCTCAAGTCGAACGCTATAGCCCAAAAATTGCAACTGCTTGAAGGCTTTCTCGAAAGAGTTCCGGGCGTCGTCGAGAGCGAGAACGACACTGGCATCCTGGAAGGCAGCACTTACCATGAATTATTGCACAGCCTCCCGACGTAACAGCCGCAGTATCTGGTTGAACTCAGCCTGAACCTTTGCTAAACCTGCATTCCGGCCCGCAGATCGACCGGAATCATAACTGACCTGCAGGTCCAACTGCAGCCTTTTCACCTGCCTGTCCATTTTGGTCCTCTCCTTGATCGCTAGGATCATCTGCTCATCCTTCTGCTCGAGGTCCTTGGTCAGCTGGCCGACCTGTTTCTCCAGCTCGTCGATCCTCGTCTGTGAAGACTCGAGCTGAGCCTTCAGAGTTATCGTGTCCCCTCCAGCATCCAGTTGTTCCCGATCAGCTAGGGCCAGCTCGGATCGACGATAGAAGTTGTAACCTAGTTGCCCGACCTGAAAGATAAAAGCCATTAAATATTTGACTAAAATGTAAAGATATAGGAATAAAGAATAGAGAACCCTACCATGTTGGCATGATAAGCAAACTCTCGAAGATCCGCCTCCTGACTCAACCCCATGATCCTTCTTTGGTCAGCCATGAACTGACCTGCCAGCAACACCTTCAGAGGGACAGCCCCGGTCGGCTCCGCAGTGTTCATGCACAAAGAGTTATGCACGATGGGGCTAAGCTCTGCCCCAAATCGAGGAGAGGGGAATTTTGGTAAGGTAAACAGTACATCGTCCCCTCGATCCTTGAAGAGGTCGTTACCAGTCGGTGGCCTCGACACAGCTATTTTTCCTTTGCCCTTCCCGGCAGCAACCTTCTTAGGCGCAAGACCTCCCTGCTCGACCATGGCCCTCTTGCCCCGACTTGCGGGGCTGTCGCTTATGGCCGCCAGAGGTCGATCGAGTGAATGAGTGGGTGATCGAGTAGGCGCTGCAGCCACCTGACGTTGCTCCTCTACTACAGCAGCCGCTCGACGGGCTGCAGTCCCCTATCACCGCTGCTGATTCTTCTCTGCTCAGGCCAGTACCTCTGCCCTCGACCTGTTCATGATACCTGCACGATCTGCCCAGCAGCAAATTAACAACAATCAGAAACCATAACAGTAAGGAAAAAGCAACAAAATTACAAGAAACACCGTCTACCTAGCTGATCATTCGCAGGCAATCCTAACGGGACCGGCGATAATCCAGCCAACACTAAATGTCTCTCCTCGATAAAAATCGAGGCCTCCATCTGGCCAAATCCAACCAGGTCTCGAACAAAGGTGTTGGGCCAGGTCAGAGTAAGGTTCCGCGGCATGTCGACATGCCCCCTCCACCAACCCCGCGGAATATTGAAACCCCCCACCACTCAAACAAACATATATAATTTTTTCCATTCTTGCCCGTATGAAGAAGCAGGGGCTACGAGGAATTTACGGCATGGTCGAGCGGTTAAATAATAGAAGCCCGATTCGTCGGCACTACCCGACTTGGGGGATATGGGGAGGTGAAAAAGGTTGGAAATTTTTTCAAAACTAGCAGGTTGGTTAAACAGATGCATTAAAACAATAAAACTACAAATAGTGGAGAAGCAGTTGGGTAGAAGTTGCATTATACACACTTGAAGACCCCTAAGCAGATTAACCATGCTATCACTCAAGGGGAACCTAAGACCACATCTAAACGCGTCCTCGAAGACTGTTATACAGCCTATAGGAGCGCGATGCATTCGACTAGGTGGTCCGGGGGTCAGAAGTTGATATTCAGGAGGGATATGATACAACTCTCTAAGACGTCTCAAGTCCGTAGGGTTAATGATGGATACGATTTCACTGTAATGACTTGGGGTGAACAGTCGACCTCGCGATGAGGGAATCTGGCTTGGCCCAGCTTCTTCCCCCCCGCGATTGCTGCTCGAGCTGCTGGAACTGGAATCGTTGCCCGACGACTCACTCGACGACCCGAAAGCATACCTAGGCCTATCAGACTAGGTGGCCTCACTATCCCCCCTGACTACCCTCAGAACTGTATAAGCCCAGCATGATTTTCAAAGGAAAGCTAAAGGAATACTTATGGAAAGGAAGAACTAAAGTCAAGAAGTCTTGAAAGCGAGGATGTTTGGACAAGCACTCGACCAGAAGCTAATGCGATAAAAGTAAAAATGGCTAGTTTTACCGCAGGTATTTATAGGGGAGCTAGCACGGGAAACCAAGCGCCTGTAATAATGCTTGTAACCGTCACGCCGCCCCACGATGTAACCACTCAATAAATGCGCCAAACCCTAGTCGATTTTCGAAAAGACCCTGGTCGATTATTACCAGTGCCCATTACACTACTTCCCAACGCTTCTCGTCGAATCTTCGTTCAGCCTCGCGAAGTGGGGGGACTCATGATATGGGGTGGCCCAAATACCTAGGCCCAGACCAAGTTGGCCCAGAGGCGCAGCACCAGGCCCAATCTGGCACCCGTGGCCCATATGCATAATCGACCACTCGCCTGATGGTGCCCCATGCATAGAACGGCGTAAGGTCGACATTGTCGACCAGCTAGGTTGAGACAGTACAGTACTCTGCCACCACATTAAATGCACTGACGGGCGGCACGTCTCCGCATTAATGGCGCATGCCATCCCCTCACCGCCTGACACAACAAGCGCGGCTACAATGTACCATCATGTCCTTAAAACCTGGAATGACAGTCATCTGAAAATGTACAGATAGGGGAAATGACTAGTCACCCCTGGCACAAGGGTAAGGGCCCCTGGGTGTACCAGGGGGCATCTCAGACAATTCCCCGAAGGAAGAAGGATATAAATATCCTCGCTCTAGCCTTTTTGAGGTACGCACTCACATACACTCAAAGCCCTCACTCCGCTGCTCGATATTCCTAGTCGATCATTACTGACTTGAGCATCGGAGAGCCTAAGTCGATGGCTCCTCGGCTAGCCTAACGTTTACTATGATTACAGGATTCATCCCACCTAAACAAGAATCTCGACCATCCAGGTCGAGTTTCATTCAAACCCATAGTTGGGCCCATATCCAACGAATCGAACCCTCATCAATAACAATCCTAAAATAGCGAAATTTCTAACTACTTTATTATTATTATTATTATTAACCACTATTTTCGGACGCTCAATTACATTGAATTAATAAAGGGAACTTCCAATATGTTTATGTGGAAGCATGTAGAACTCTCTGGGTTTCTTGCAAGATAAACATCCAATTTGGCCGGATGAGTTCTACAGTAAAACCTGGCAATTTGACTAACTACAAATGAAAAACCCCACAGGAATTCCTCGGAGCACCATTTCATTTTCATAATAATTTCTGGTTTTTTCGTTATTACAAAACGGCCACCTGCCATTAATCAATCACCCCCATCACATAAGCCAGTTACTTTTCCTTCACAAGTTTGTCTGTCTGTCTGTTTCACTCTGGCAGCCGGTTGTTTCAATCAGAACCCCCCCACTTTTATCAGACAAATAATCATTCCTGGCCCATTAATTCCACAGCTGTAGCACAATTTTCAAAGTTCAATCCATTTAGCAGATCAGCTCTGTCTCTGTCTCTGTCTCTGTATCTATGTAGTGTTGTACGTATTGTAATACTCGGGGATCATGAGTAGGGTGGCGTCCCAGGAGGGAAAGAGGGTGATGCAGGGGATCAAAGACGGCGCCTCTAAGTGTACTACTGATCCCACCATCAAATATGGTTCGACGTCGACCTCAAGGCAGGCGAGGAAGTTTTCCGATGCTATCGAGTCCGCGGGATTCGTGGGTGGCGCTAAGACCGACAAGTTGGAACAGGCTGAAGAGTCACTTCGGACAGTCATGTACTTGAACTGTTGGGGTCCCAACTGACATATATATACATAAATATATATATATTCCTTCGTCCTTATCAAACTGTCTTTCTTTTTGTATTATTGTAGTTGTTAGTTATTATTATTGCAGCTGTAGCTTTTTCGATCTTTTATGCATGTGCCAGTATCAAGTGTACAAGATACAGATAGATACTTTCTGAAATCTATAGAAATTTAAGAGCGGATGATGTAATTATTAGTGCTTTTGATGTGCTACCCTTTCTGGGATTCTTGAATCATATGTTTGTGGTGTTTGATAATATTAATGATGAACATATCGGGGTGTATTTCTTGTGCATTTTTTTCCCCTTCTCGAAATATTATTAATTAACTTTTAGATCCTGATTGAATGAATAGTCCAACAGCACCCTTCTTTTTTTTTTATCTACGATTCCTTTTCTATGGCAATGCAACATTAAGGCAATGAAGGCCCAATGGGCCTAATTATCATAAAGTCTCGTGTACCAATAATAGATAAATTGATGATATATGAGGTAAAGTGAGCAACCAAGAAAACTTTTTAAATGTGTTTATAGAAATCTCATTATTATCGAATGTTTGAATTGAGCTATAGTTACTGTATAAAGAATTGAGTTAGTTATTTGTTATTATAACCTCGATATTGTCAATAGTATTGAAATTCCTCTATCGTAAAAATGATTAATTCATAAATTAATACTACAACTAGGGTGAATAATTAATCTCCTTGTTGAAAGTTAGGATTAAGATGAAATGAACTAATATGTCGATATAGACAAGGTAGCATTTGAATTTTGAACTTTTGTTTATGGTGATACAATATTATGGTCAACCTTTGGAAGAAAACAATATTATGTTTAGCTTTGCACATCTTTTTCCTTTTTCAAATCTCATGTGCTCTCACTTTTGAATTGTAGCATTGGGACAGGAAAAGAAGAATAATGAGAAAGTCAATGCACTTTTGGCGCCTCCCGGATTTGAACAGAGTTTCATCGCACTATTAGTCTATTATTACATTTATAGTTACCACATATATGTGATATAGGGTTTTCGATCCTAACGACCTATCGGGTCCATTTATTTAGTACCTCTTTTGGATTGACATAAGTAGGTGGCTAACATGATCATTTTATCTTGTATAATTAAAATAATGGCCAAGTAATTTAGAAGATTTGTGCATTTTTATTCGGTTAATGCGATCAAATAATAAATATTACTCAACTCACATACCGATTATATAATAAATATCACTTAACTCACACACTGTCCTTCTAGTCGTTAATGCGATATATATGTTATCATTCTATTGACCTCAAGGAGATTGATATGAGGTGTTCATATGAACTCAACACTATAAGTGCCTCAATCTCCGTATCAAAATGAGTTTTTTTATGATATAACCATCTTGTATTTATTAACTAAATCTCTTTGATGATGTCGAGTATTGCAATCCCCTAAGATTAGGTTTTCTATCCCAAAAATCACTGCTAGACCAGTTTTTAAAGGGGGAGAATATAAATAAATTGTTTAGATTAACCTATTTGCTCACTTTAGACCAAGTTGAGCAGACAAGATCAACTAAATCAGAAATAAGAATAATGCTAGAATTTTTCGGTGGTTCCAAAAAAAATCCTCATATGCCTAAGTTTATGGATGACAATGAGTTCAACTAAAATTCAATCTCGTCCCAGACCCACCCTATTTAGGCTAGATTTGAAAGTATAAACGGCTTTGAAGCGGATCTTGGATTTTAATTTGTAAACCCGGACTCACCCCAAACCCACATGTTAGAATATTACATACACTAATTTTATTTATTATGAGTATATTTATATAATATGTATTCATATATATCTATATATATATATTTGAGAAATGTGTATATTGCATACATGTTTTATATGAAAGTAATATTATTGTCATCCCAAATAGTTTATGCATTGAATATGCATATCTAAATAGCAATAATTTTATAATTTATAATTTTTCAACAACAAAATATGCATGTATATATATTTAAATAAATAATTCTTTGTTAATAATATTATTTCTCTTATTTAGAAAGTTATAGTGTTTTTTTAAAAAATATCTTTTAATCTTTTTAGACATACAAAATGGGTTTGACGAGTTTAAAGAGTCCAACCCGCTAAAATTCGGGTTTGAGGTAGGGCAGGTCCTTGGTCCTTGAAAATCTTAATGGGGGCGATTCTTAGTAGGGTTGTTCATTCGGTTTTAACCGACCAAACGGTTAACCGAAACTTTCGAATTTTCAAAAATCCTTCGATTTTTAATCGAAAAACTCGGTTCGGTTTTGGTTTTTTTGGTTTGATTTTCGGTTTTTTCAGTTTCACTGAAACCAAACCCAAAAAAAAAAAAGAAAAAAAAAACTTTTTTTAATAAAAAAAAGTGTGATACAAGTTTGTTTGATAAAAGTTTGTTTAATAAAAAGTTTGAATTTGGTTACTTATTCTTTTAGTACCAAAAAATTATAAAAGTATATTGATAAAAAAGTATTTATTTTTAGGTGAAAATATTGAATTAGATTAGATAGCAAATTAAATTTTAAATTCAATCTACTAAAGTTAAATAGCTAATTAATCCAATGACATCATAATATAGATTGTGGATTTGTAAATTTTTTGAAAAATACAATTGTAACCTTATTAAACCATCATTTCTAAAGGATAATTTTGGAATATTGATAAAATCCATGTACAAACTATCTTTTTTATGTTGAACTCTTTAATTTATCCTTCAAACTATATTGTCAATTTTTGTTGTTGGAATAATTAAAAGGACAAATTATGTAAATGAACAAAAATAACTTTTATTTTAGACATAAAACAGTCTTTGTTTTTATAATAACATAGATAAAATATTTATTGATTTTTTTATGGTTATTAAACTGGTTCAGCTACTGAAATCAAACCGGTTCAAGATTATTAATTTTTTTTTACCAATAATTGTGATAAAAGTTTGTTTGATAAAAAAATGTTTGATTTTAGCTTTAGGTAAAAAATTTGAATTGGATTACTTATTTTTATAGTACTAAAAAGTTTATTTGATAGAATTAAGTTTGATATAAATGTTTATATTTAGGTGAAAATTTAGAATTGGTGAAAATTTGAAATAGGTAGACACTTTGATAAGCCATACAATTAGTCTAATGACATCATAATATAGATTGTGGATTTGTAAATTTTGTGAAAAATATAATTATAACCTTATTAAATCATCATTTTTAAAGGATATTTTTGGAATTCTCCACTTTATATTTTTTATATTGAATTCTCCACTTTATCTTTTAAACTATATTAGCTTTTAATTATATTTTAGACACAAAACAATGAATAATATTTGGTTTCATAATAATATAGATAACATTTTTATTGATCAGCAGATGCAATGTACAGTACATTATATACTATTAGTACTATATCACATAAACAGGATCCAATCTTGTAGTTTGCAATTAAAATTTTAATTTTACTCATCAATATACCTATAATATATATAATTTTAATTAATTAATTAAAAAGAAAAATTTTAATTTTCTTTTCATATCACATTTTTTGCTATTTAAATCATAATCATTTGTTTTTTGTATGTAATAGTATTAGTTCGTACAATAAAAAAATCATAATCATCTTTTTTTCCCCCCCTCTTTGTATCATAATTATATGACAATATGGGTTTAGGGTTTTTTGGGGGTATCAGAAATTTATAGGACCGAGTGCAACTTCTATTTGTTACTGTTGAAAGTTGCACTCGGTGAGTGCAACTTTCAACAGTAACAAAATTTTGTCCCTCAGCCGCCTTTTTTGACCGGTAAGCAAAATTATAGGTACTGTTGAAAGTTGCACGTGGAAAATTATGGCCGCGTGCAACTTTCAATAGTATCCATAAATTTTTTATTTGAATTTTTTTTCTTTCTTTGTGTATAAATTCTTTTAGGGCTTGTTTTCCTATATTTTGGGAAAATATTTTTCAATCCCCCAAAAAATGCATGCACATTCCCCAATCTTTCTCCCAAAATACTACAATTTTTTACCCAAACAACTCCTTCATAATTCACCCAAAAAAACCCTACACCTTAAAAAGCACACCTATCATCTCATTTTCTCACTCTATCTTTCACATCAACCCTTCATTTACTTGACTTATACACACACACACACACACACACACATATATATTTACATATCTAAAAATATTAAAATTTTGCTACTTAAAAAATTCTAAAACTTATGTTTATCTAAAAATATTTAATGTATTAATTAGTTAAAAATATTAAATACCTTATTAATTTTTAAATAAAAAATTATTTAAAAAATTCTTTTAGAAGAAATGTTGATTTAGTAGTAATAAAAACCTTTACTTGTCAAGGATGCAACGTATTTTTTCGTCGCAAGAGGGGGAATTTTTTATTTTTTTTTAAATTTCAATTTTAAAGACTTAATTTGGCTTCCCCCTAAGACATTTTCTTTTCATTTCATATCTCTCAGGTTCACTCCCCTCCTTCTCTTCTTCTTTTTCTTTTTTTTCTCTTTTAGTTTAATCTAAATGGCTGGCCGGCGGGCACTTTCTCTGGCCAGCTGGCCATTGCTGGTGCGGCCAGCAGGCTTTTGGCTGCACCAGCTTGGTGTGCTGGACGCACCAGCAGCACCAGCATGCTACTGGTGCGTCCAGCTGGCTCGCTGGCCAGCGATCAGCGGCTGGCCAGATCTGAAAAAAAAATTATTTTTATTTTTTCAAAAATTAGTTATAATTTAAAAAAAAAAACTAAAATGGTTGTTTGGGTTATTGTTTCAGGTTTGAAGGGTGTATAATTGTGTATTATTTTCCTTGATTGAGGTAATTTTTTTAATTATGCTAAAATTTAATTATGTTTTAGTTAATTGTCTCCATTAGCTAAAATTTGATCATGTTTTAGTTGAAATTTGGTTTACGTGTTGGTTAAACTCAGATAAAAATTTATTATTTTTGGTATAATAATTTGATTTAACAGAAATAATGATTTATGTATTAATTGAAATTTGAATTACATTTTATGTTAGTTTTATATGTTGTTATATTTGTTAGAGTTATGTTTTGATTTGAATTAAAAAATTTATTAGAATTATGATTGAGTTAAATTTTCTAGTACTATATATTGAATTGTATTAAATATTTAAGTTTTCATTTAGTTTGTGGAATTATGATTTATTAATAAATATGTGCGCTTGTAACATGTACCTAATGATGTAGGCTATCTTGATTTGGTAGAAATCTTTTGTGAGTGTTAATTTTAGTGGAGCATTTAAAGGTAAGTTTGGATATCTTGTTTTAATTTTGTAAAATTTTTATAGTACAATACATTAGAAATGTTTAGAATTGGTGGATTTATGAAGGAGGATGGGATGTTGGGAGAAGGGGTGGAGCCTTCTCATTTGTTGCTGATTGGTTTTTAATTGCTTGCATGATGATGATGGACATAAGGGGGAGTGTTTATGTGTCATTTTATGTTTACTAATATTATTAATTATAAATGCTAGTTTAAATTATGATTTATTATGTTAGTTTAAATTTAATTTATGTATTAGATTAAATTATATTAGTTTAAATTTGATTTATGTATTAAATGTTGTTATATAATGTTAGATTTGTGTTTTATGTGAATTAAAAATTCTATTAGAATTTTGATTGAGTTAATTAATTTTTTGTGAGTGTTAATTTATTTTTTGTACTGTAGAAATATTGAACAATGTAAATCTTAATATTTTATTAAGTTTTATGATAGTTATTGATTAGACTGATTAATTAATATAAATTATGTGTGTATTTGTGGAAGGTATGTCGACTTGGAGTACCATTGTTGTTCTAATATACTTTTGCGGAAAAATTACTAGAGATTCTCGCTCAGTAGATTATGATCGTCCAACATGCAGTATCATTAGAATATCTCATGAAATAACATATTTTGATATGTGCTACGAAATATATGGAGCGACAGCTATTGATAGCAGCAGCTATAAACTAAAAATTCAAGCAAAATTCTATTTGGATAAACAGTACGGGATATCTACACTTGTGAAAATACAGAATGATAATGGTTTATCTATGTTGTTTGGTCCATAGTGCCAACTTGATAGTGTGGAATTATATGTTGAGACAGAACCAATATGTCAAATTGGTGTTGATAATACTTTTAGAGTTGGGTCTTACATGGGGCTTTTGATGCACCCCGAAGGTCAATTTGCCTCTTACCAAGATTTTGGATGGGATCAACAATACCCAACTCAACCAGAAATAAATGTTCCCCGGATTACGCAAAGGTTTGCAAATATTGGGATTCATGATTTTGGTGAAGGCCCTTCTACCTCTCATCAAGTTTTTGAAGGAGAGCAAGATAACCCAACACATTTCGTTCATGATGGTGAACCAGAGCCACAAGTAGATAGTTTTCGTGATGAAGAGTTGAGGAATTCAGAACCAGCTGAAAATGATAGTGATGATTTTAATGGTAGTGACGATGATGAGGTAGATATTGATACAATGGAAGAGCTATTACCTTTACACGGCGAGGGAACATCTTCCCAATAACTACTACATGAGATGAGAAGAAATACATCCACAACTATGCAACCAAATCTGTATCCCCGTATATCCATTCTTCTTTGCAATAGATGATAATGATATGTTTATACAGGCAGATTCTGTGGATATTCCAACCCATGGTTGGACTGAGTTTTACGACTCAAGTAAAGTAGCACTCCACGTGGGAATGGTATTCAAGAGTAAGGAGCATCTTATCACTTCTGTGAAAGATTATTCTGTGCGAGTGGCGAGACGAGAATATCGGGTTCTTGAGAGCACACCAAAGTTATGGAAAGTGATGTGCAAACATAATAACAAAGAACAACCTTCTTGTATGTGGAGTGTTAGGGGAATATTGAAAGAGAAAAAGGGATTGTGGGGAATTACCAAGTATGGAGGCCCTCACACATGCCTTATGGATGAAGTTTCAATGGATCATTGGAATTTAAGCAGAAATATGATTGCTTTGAACCTATTGGACACTGTTCGAGGTAATCTAGGTTATGGGGTTGCAAGTGTGCAAATGATGGTAAAAGATAAGTACGATTATGAAATCTCTTGTGCTAAGGCATGGAATAACATGAAATGTGCGAGGGAAAAACTTTATGGGACTTCAGAGACCTCGGTAAGAAAATTACCCAAATATTTGGGAGCTCTCTATAAGTGGAATTTAGGAACAATTGTTGAATGAAGTCATATTGAAACAGGCATACGGGGACAAAAGATGTTGAAATATGCCTTTTGGGCATTTCGACCATGTATAGAAGGGTTCAAACATTGCCGCAAACTTATCAGTGTAGATGAAACTCATCTATACACAAAGTATAAACATAAAATGCTTGTTGCCGTAGCCATGGATGCAAATCAGAATGTTATGCCTATAGCTTTTGCCATAGTAGATGAGGAAACTTTGATGTCTTGGAGATGTTCCTTCATATGTTGGCGAAACACATTATCAGAGGGGCCGATGGCTATTGTTTACTTTCTGATCGTCATCGTGGTATTTTGGCTGCTGTAGAGAGCATACCTGATTCCACGCCCCCTCGTGGAGTAAATCGATTTTGTTTGAGGCATGTGTGTTCAAATTTCAATAAACATTTTAAGAATGTTCAATTGAAGGACATGTGTTGGAAAGCTGGTGCTGCAGTTCAAATTCAAAAATTTGAAAAAAAGATGGAGGATATAAAGAGTATTAATAAGCGTGCTTACTCCTACTTAGAGCGGATAGACAAGAGCCAATGGACATTATCTCATGATGGAGGATGGCGGTTTGACATTTTGACGACAAACATGTCCGAATGTATAAACGGGGTGTTAAAAGGGTCTCACCGACTACCAATTACAACTATTGTTCAAACAACATTTGATCGTTGCGTGAAATATTTCTTCGTCGAATCACTAATGCCCGTAGGATGAGGCAAAATGATCAATTATGGGCTGTTTATGCTTTTAACATATACACAAAATGGCAGCACCATTCTGTTAATCACTTCGTGCAAAAGGTTGATTACGCTCAACAATCAGCTTCAGTCATTACTAGAATGAACACATCACGTGGGAATCATACTCACATTGTGAAGCTTCGGACACGAGAGTGCTCATGTGGGAAATAAGTTGAATATGAAATTTCTTGCTCACATGCAATGCAAGTATGTCTAACATTTGGGGTCAATTGTGCATCATTTGTGAAGGAATATTATAAAGTGGAATATTACATTGCAACTTATAAAGGGAGATTTGAACCATTGTGGTCGGAGGATTATTGGGATGATCCTAAATTTGAGCTAGCCCACAACCCTGCACGTTGAGAGCGACGTATTGTAGGTAGAGACCGTATCACTCCAATTCAAAATGAAATGGATTGGCCTGAAGTAAGAGCAAGACAACAAGCACGTCGCCTTGATGAAGTTCAAAATGCACAACAAGGCCATGAAAGACTGAATCCCTAGCTTTTTTATATTTAGTAAATTGTAAGCAAAATATATGTGACACAAAGTATGTTGTCTTTGTAATTTATGTGTGTCTTCTTTATTACTTATTGTTGTGCGCGTTCATTGTAATTTTTTGTGTCTTCTTTGTTACTTGTTATGTGGAACCAATATTTGCAGTTGTGATCCTGATCTTGATTCAAAGCATCGAAATACAAATTTACAATTTCTATTTTATGAACCAATGATATTGATACACAATATTCTAAAAGGTAGCTCTAATAATGTCCTCCAGTGCCACAATCTCATCGTTGTCGTTGTCTTTGTGGTTGTCGTGCCCTTTCATCATGTGCCGCATCATGTCACTGATGATGGCTTGGACCAGCCTCATGGTGATTACGATACTCCGTACTACCTAGAAAAGGTACTGGCGAGATATGAAATGAGTGGCGTGCTGGTGCTGAATAATCATACTCCGTTGATCCCCATCCTAGACCAAGATCAGTATCTACTAGTCAGATACTGATTGTCTGCTAGCTGACATATATGGTGGTATAGGTGTTAACTCTGGAACTCCTGGTGGTTGACGTTCGTAACTGTCGGCATACAAGTTATGCAGCCTATTAACAGGACCTCCCACATTACTAACACCACCTGACCTAAAAGAATGAGTATCTTGAGCTAATGAATCACTCCCAGTGACCCAATGAATGCTATCATCATCAGTCGTGTTGTTGGATCTAATGCTGCGTCTCTTCCTTCTCGTATGTGTACTACCACTGACTTCTTATTGTTGAGGGACTTGGCTTGGAAAGCGTTGTCTAGATGCCAACTGATGAACGTTCTCAGCAATTAATCTATGATCATTCCTCATCTAAATGAAGTCTATAACCTTGGCATCATCGGCAACAGAATCACAACTGATCATCAAATTGTGCATTTGATTTGTCTGCAAAAAATAAGATAGGGAACATAATGTTAAATGTCATTTAAATTACTGAAGGATGTATTGCATGCTTTATATACATACCACATGTTGCCAAGCGCGTGGGTCCTCTGGATGGTATCCCGTTGGTGTGTTCTCATATGATGGACCTATGATTCGACGTGTAATTCGATCATACCATAACATGTATCCATTTTCCATAGTAGTTGATCCGATAATAGGAGGTCCATGCACAACAAGCCCACTGAGCAATATAATCCATGTGATAAATGGACCAATCTTGCCCAGGATGACCTCTACGTGATACGTCATGTAATATTGAACCTCTCTCAGCCGGTGGTGGAGGAATATGTTGTCGCATCCCAAATTGCCTTAGGACTCATTCTAGATGATGCATCTCAATTATAGCAAAGTTGATTAATGGACACGCTGCTGTCCAAAGTCTCAGGACACACTAGACTGGCAATGTTTGAATGTCTTGGATCGGGTCATATGATTGCCATATAAATTGCATATAAACGTATTGAGCCATATTTATATAGATAAATAGCTTATCATAATATTTGATGTAAAAACTATTATTATTATAGAAATTTCGACCTCATTTGCTGACATTCTATCAAGCATATCTCTTATGATTCGTACAGAGTGAGTTGCTGTTTGCGTGAAAGAATTATAATGCCACCATCTAAAAATCCATTCAATTGATATTAATATAACATTTTATATTATCCATATACGCAGAAAACAGTTGCACGAAAATGTTAATAAACTATAACATATATTATCTTACCGAGCACCATACGGAGGAATTGGAAGTCTATCAACTACTACTAGAGCTTCATTGTCATCGACACGAGAAGTTAATCTTATAGGCGTCAATGTTGTAATGCGTGACCATGCCCAAATCTACAATTAACAATTTTTTAGGCGTCATACCTAATTGCAAGAATTAATATAAAAGCAAAATAATACTACTTCACCTGTAACAACTACATCGCTCCACAAATATTTGATCTTCCTCTACGTGATGCAGTGCAAAGGTCACGATACATGAACGATAAAACTGCACTACCCTAACTAAAGTTACGGACTTCATATATTTGCTCCATATGCTGTAAGTAAACCAGTGATACTGTAGAACCCGATGAGCTTGGGCATATAAGACCTCCAAGAAGTATCAATGCACAGACACGTGCGTATTGTTGGACCTCCAAAACTGTGCTATGATCCGTAATTCTATTATTATGAATATGGTCCATAAGAGCAATAAGATGAAGTTGTGACCCCCTAAGGTCTAGCTCCTCTGGAATGAATCCAAGATAACGATGACAATAATCCTGCCACTGCGTGAGGTTGTGAACATGGGCTTTACCTGTAACAGCAATACCGTCTATCGATAATGCCCAAATAACTGCTATGTCCTGCAATGTAACTGTAGCCTCTCCCACATGTAAATAAAATGTGTGAGTCTCTGAGCGCCACCTCTCGACCAGAGCCGTAATTACATGAACATCAGTCTCAATATTTCTACAACTGTAGACACCATAGAATCCCATCTCAAATAATAAAGGTAATACACCAGGGTGTAGAGCTTGGCGTCCTATAATTCTCCAAAATCTTCCATATCCTCGTCTAACAACTAAAGTGTCATCTATATCTCTAGCTAATACACCATCTGATCGATGGCCATCTTGCCTGTATAAGATACTGGGATCACGTGGACCATATATATCTCTGATATCCATCCTGAAATATTTGTTGGAAAAATAAATAAAAATAATATGATTAGGTACATCCAAAATACTTATTGGTATATTAATGTGAATGACAAACAAATTGAGGATTGGAATGTCCATAGCCCATTCATAGTCCAATTCTTAATTTGTTTATCATTACATCAAACATATCCAAGTAGATAAAAATACCAAAGATTTAATATGATTAATGATACATTCTATTAAAGATTCCGTTAAATAGAATACTTCAAATTGCCTAAAAAACAAGACTCAACAAAATGTAAACCATTACTTCAGTTAAAAACAACTTATAATATTTATAAACACAAATTAGATATATGTGTTCATTACTATAACGAAACAACATATATCATAATTAATAAAGTGATTACCAATCTAAAATTTTCTTACAAGTGCACATATTTATCTATAAATCATAATTCCATAAACTAAAATTGAAATTTATAAAATTAATACAATCCAACATATACTAACAAAAAATTAATTAACTCAATCAAAATTCTAATAGAATTTTTAATTCGAATAAAAACACAAATCTAACATTATATAACAACATTTAATACACAAATCAAATTTAAACTAATATAATTTAATCTAATACATAAATTAAATTTAAACTAACATAATAAACCATAATTTAAACTAGCATTTGTAATTAATAATATTAGTAAACACATAATGACACATAACCCCCCCTATGTCCATCATCATCATGCAAGCAATTAAAAACCAATCAGCAACAAATGAGAAGGCTCCACCCTTTCTTCCAACATCCTATCCTCCTTCCTAAATCCACAAATTCTAAATATTTCTAATGTATTGTACTATAAAAATTTTACAAAATTAAAACAAGATATCCAAACTTACCTTTAAATGCTCCACTAAAATTAACACTCACAAAAAAATTTCACCAAGTCAATATAGCCTACATCATTAGGAACATGTTACAAGCGCACATATTTATTAATAAATCATAATTCCACAAACTAAATGAAAACTTAAATATTTAATACAATTCAATATATAGTACAAGAACATTTAACTCAATTATAATTCTAATACAATTTTTAATTCAAATAAAAACATAACTCTAACAAAAATAACAACATATAAAACTAACATAAAATGTAATTCAAATTTCAACTAATACATAAATCATTATTTATGTTAAATCAAATTATTATACCAAAAATAATAAATTATTATTTGAGTTTAACCAACACGTAAATCAAATTTCAACTAAAACATGATCAAATTTTAGCTAATGGAGACAATTAACTAAAACATAATTAAAAAAATTACCTCAATCAAGGAAAATAATACACAAGTATACACCATTCAAACCTGAAGCAATAATCCAAAAACCATTTTAGTTTTTTTTTAAAATTATAACTAATTTTTGAAAAAAAAAAAAAAAAATCAGATCTGGCCGGCCGCTAGTCACCGGCCAGTGACCAGCGGCCATTGCTGGTGCTGCTCCTGCTGGCCGCACCAGCAATGGCCGGCCGGGCGGAGGAAGTGCCCGCCGGCCGGCCATTTAGATTAAACTAAAAGAGAAAAGAAAAAGAAGAAGAAGAAGAAGAAGAAGAGGGGAGTGAACCTGAGAGATATAAAATGAAAAGAAAATGTCTTGGGGGGAAGCCAAATTAAGTCTTTAAAATTGAAATTTCAAAAAAAATAAATTTCCCCCCTCTTGCGACGAAAAAATCCGTTGTATCCTTGACAAGTAAAGGTTTTTATTACTACTAAACTAACATTTCTTCTGAAAGAATTTTTTAAATAATTTTTTATTTAAAAATTAATAAGGTATTTAATATTTTTAACTAATTAATACATTAAATATTTTTAGGTAAACATAAGTTTTAAAATTTTTTAAGTAGTAAAATTTTAATATTTTCATATATGTAAATATATATGTGTGTATATATATGTATATATAAGTGAAGTAAATGAATGGTTGATGCGAAAGATGGAGTGAGAAAATGAGAGGATATGTGTGCTTTTTAGGGTGTAGAGTTTTTTTGGGTGAATTATGAGGGGGGTTTTTGGGTAAAAAATTGTAGTATTTTGGGAGAAAGATTGGGGAATGTGCATGCATTTTGAAATTTTTTGGGGGGTTGAAAAATATTTTTTCAAAATATAGAAGAACAAGCCCTAAAAGAATTTATACACAAAGAAAGAAAATTTTTTCAAATAAAAAATTTATGGGTACTGTTGAAAGTTGCACTCACCGGTGAGTGCAACTTTCAACAGTACCCATAATTTTGCTTACCGGTCAAAAAAGGCGACTGGGGGACAAAATTTTGTTACTGTTGAAAGTTGCACTCACCGAGTGCAACTTTCAACAGTAACAAATAGAAGTTGCACTCGGTGATTGCAACTTACTATAAATTTATAATACCCCAAAAAAAGGCAGTATTTTTGTAATTTTTTTATTAAAAAAACCGTCAATATGTCATATATTAATATTTATCCTATTTATAAAACGTAAGGTTGTTAATAACTATTTTGTTATGATTAGTAATAAGATGATAAAATCAATTATATTTTATAAAATAAAGACAATATAGTTTTATTTTATCTTCTCCAAGTTTACTTCTTTTTTTCTCAATTATTTCACCTTATCAAAAATTTCCTTTTATCTATCCTAAAAACTTAAAAAGTACATTAGCATTTACATTATTTGAAAAATTATAGTCAAGCTTAAAAAATTCAATTTTCGATTTGGTTTAACCAAACCTAAAGTTTTCGATTTTCGGTTCGATTTCAGTTAACCGAGCGAAAAAACTAAACCGAACCAAAAATTGAATTTTTTTAAAAAAAATAAATTGAAAACCGATCCAAACCTAATTCAATTTGGTTCGGTTCGATTTTTTCGATTTTCGATTGGTTCGATCGATTTTGGTTTTTTCTAAACACCCCTAATTCTTAAGTTTGGTGAACCAGTCTTAGAGTCACCCATTGTCATCCCTACCTAAATTAGGGTTGAATAAATTAATAATAGAAGGTTAGTGCAATAAACTAGCATCAAATCATGTCTTTGTCACCATGTAGTTGAAATTTTTTATATATGTACATTGGGATGAACTAATTCATTTAGTTGTATGGTTAAGATATGTCTACATGCCTCAGTTTGACCCCTCTTGTTTATGTCGTAGGTGTCGTCAAATCTAATATGAATTGATCCGATTAGTAATAATCCATTTAGTTGTATGGCTAAGATATGTTTACATGCCCCAATTTGACCTCTCTTGTTTGGATCATAAGTGATGTCAATTCTAATAGAAATTGATCTGATAAGTGATAATCCATTTAGTTTTATTGTTAAGATATGTCTATATACCTCAATTTGACCCCTCTCATTTAGGTCACAAGTGCCGTCGAATCCAATCGGAATTGATCCACTTAAAAAAAAAAAAAAGAAAAAGTAAATTTTAGAAGATTATAATTATTTATTTTGTAGAGGGATAAAGTTAGTATTTAAATCCTTTTTTCCCAATTTCCCCCATATCAATATGAGTAATGAATATATTAATTGAGCGATCAACTATTCAAAGTTTGATGTCATTACCTTGGATCTTAAACGCGGAACTTCCCGTCAACAAACTAGGAATAGGATCAAAGGCAAACAGGGCAAATATTAATAAATTTATCCGTACTTTCAAAGTCAACACGCAAATGCTTTTTCACCCGCTCCATTATTACTATTTATTAGTTATTACCATACCTAATATCAGCCACCTCTAAACTTTATAATAGAACCTAATTATCGTGGGGAAAATTTCAAAATCCTCGTGATGTTTTAGTTCGATTTATCTTTCAAAATTTGAATCAATTTTATTTATAGGATTTAATTCTTGCAATAATTTTTTATGAGTAAAGAACACTTTCAAGTTTCATCATTTAATTTATATCAATTAAACAAATTTTAAAAAAATGTCTGAAATCTTAATTCTTCCGGAACCATTCACGGGGTATGAATGAGATCAATATTCTCCCTCTAATAATTCTTTTAACAATAATTTTTAGCGGATAGAAATATAATTTATTATTTAAGTATTGGTATAGTTGCAAGCCTCTCAATACGTGTTGAATTATTTAAAAGTTGTAAATAAAAGAAATAAATTTTTGATTAATTTTAAACAATATAAACTTTATTTTTCATTGTAAGACAATATTAAATGTTTTTATAAAATTGTAGTTTTATATTTTACTATGAATTGAAAGTTACCCATCACAAATTCACAATAATCAATTATATACAAATAATAAATATATAAATAAAAAATACTTGTATTTGTTGTGCGACTGACGCACCATATTTCAAAATCTTGAAATTTTATTTTATTTTTCATTCACTAGAACTTAGGGCCTGTTTGGTTTTATTTTTATTTTTAATTTCAATTTCAATTATTTCTAAAATTTGAAAAGTTAATTAGTGGAAATGAATTGAAAATAAGTTTGTATTTGGATGAATTGTTAAAAAATTAATGATTATGTTAGTTTAAATAAATTGTAAGTGGAGAGAGATAGAAATAATGGAATAGACAGAAAATATATAGGTTATTGGAATAAGATTTAGAGGTTATTGGAGACTGAACTTTGGAAATGAAACCAAACGAGCCCTAAGCTTTCTTGATGGTAAGTAATTAGTACTCAATTAATTATTTACATCATGATTTCATATATGATTTAATATTTTCTAATCTAAATTGATTTTTTTGGAGCAAAATAAATTATTTAAAAAAAAAAAAAAGGCATACCCTTCAAATTCAAATCCGCGGTGACCCGACCCATAACCAACAAAAAAGAAAAAGATAAAAAGAAGACCCACCCGTTGGAAATTTGCAAAAGGTTCATGCACCCCACCCCACCCCGCAAAGCACCAACAAAGAACTTTTCAAAAGTCGCACTCTCCGAAGTCATAAATCAAACCAGACCCCTCCCTGCGCGACGTCGTCTAGGTGCTCCGGCGACGGATAATAATTAATGGCAATCGCCGAAGAGAAATTCGAAGGAAAAGTGTGGGGGCTGTTCAAGCTGCCCTTCCGAAATTCGCCGTCGACGACGTCGTCTTCCTCAAATTTTGCTCATTATCAGCAGAATTACGGCCATGGAACAAATAGCAATCATTCGCAGGTGGAAGGATCGGGTGCTAACGGCAGCAGTGGTAGCTCTGTTTCTTCGGTCGCCAGATCTCTGCTCCCCACGCGCCGTCGTTTGAAGCTTGATCCGTCTAATAAACTCTATTTTCCTTGTATGGGCGCTTCTCACTCTGTCTAGTACTCCTATTGACTTTGGATAGTGTTTTTTAAACTTCTCCTTTGGTGTTTTACGGACTTGCTTCTTGATGGTATTTTGTTGGTGAAAGATTCCTTTTTATCTAACTTAGTAAGCTTGATCTGTTGTTTTCTTTTGACGAATGATTTGAAATTTTAAGCACTAAATATGTTGTTGATATCATATATATATTGGTAATTTTTAATGATTGTTGAGCTCTTGATAATTGAAGGCTCTCAGGAAAATTGAAGAAAACCATAGTAACTATGAGTTCAAGTGCTCCTTATCCTTTATCCTAACTTTTAATAGGGTTCATAGTGGGTAGAATTGGATATAAAAGCAAGTGAAATTTTACTAAGTCTGCTACCTATCAGAGTTGTGAGTTGGAGATTGGAGTCTTTCCTGTTACAGAAAGGTGATGCTGCAAAGTGTACCTCATTTTTTTGTTTTCAATTAATTGTCTTGCTTGAGTATACAAGGAAAAAAGAGTAATAGCATAATGACTAAGAAAAGCTGAATAGAGGGATAGTTTCTTTACCATAAAAGATTTCTTGCGACAATTTTCATGTTCCAGGAAGGAGGTTAACTTTGGTATCTGGTTTTGAATAGACTAGGTTGGAACCACTTTGCAGTTTTGAGAAGTGCAGGCTTCTTAATAGGAGCTTCTTGAGGTGCTCTCTTCGTTTGTGGTTAAGTACTGAGTTTCACATGATCTATTTTAGAGATGACTTCTCTATGACCCTAATCACCTGCAGAGACATGCACATGCATGTGTTTTGTCTTCTCTATTCTGGCAGTGAAGCCTTATTATTTAATTTTTGAATCTGCACATCCTGTAGAGACTGATTGGCTGAATCCAATTCCTTTTGTTTGTGTGCATTAAACTTACAATTTTTCTCTTTAACTATTTGCAGATGAACCTGGTAAGCAAGTCCGAAGTGCTATTAAAATTAAAAATACGAGCAAGTCTCATATAGCATTCAAGGTATGCCTAGCATTTGTTTGAATTTTGTTTGTTCTCTCTCTCTCTCTGCTCATTTTTCTCTTATCTGACGTAGAACTTGTGATTCACGTATGGTTTGGATTCTTTTGAAAATGCTTGATTTTGTTTTATGCATAAATGATTTATGCAAACACCACACTCAATTATTTTTTCTTCTGACTGATGTGTATTGTTGGTGTTCTAGTTCCAAACAACTGCACCAAAAAGTTGTTTCATGCGTCCTCCTGGTGCCATCCTTGTTCCTGGCGAGAGCATAATAGCCACTGGTAATTGTTTGCTATGAACTTTTTGCAACCTTTATCTTCCCTTTTTTCAAAATCTGAAAATTTGAATCTGTATATCCATGAGAGCATACCATTTGCATATTTATAAATGAATTTGTAGCATTTATCCGTTTGACTGAAAAATGATTCATATAATTCTCTCTTTCTTGGTCATCAGTATTCAAGTTTGTAGAGCCTCCAGAGAACAATGAAAAGCCCATGGATCAGAAAAGCAGGGTTAAGTTCAAAATTATGAGCCTAAAAGTGAAAGGACCAATGGACTACTTACCTGAACTGGTTTGTCACATTCCTTTATCTTTTATGGTATTTTTTTCAAGCAAAAATTTAAGAGAACTGGCAGTTTTATCACAAGCATAGCAGTATTAGAGAAGAATTTCACTTTATTTGGAATGGTTTAGAACATTTCGTGTACACAAAACAGATGCTAGCGGTAGATATCACAGATCTTCTTGACCATGGAATAATGTCTACATGAACTCTATTTCTATTCATTACGATCTGTTTCACCTTGTTTTGACTCAGTTTGATGAGAATAAGGATCAAGTTGCTGTTGAGCAGATACTTCGGGTAGTTTTTCTGGATGTCGAACGCCCTAGTCCTGTAAGAGAAGATTTTCTGATTTCTAAATCTTTTGCACCTTTGTGTCTTATGTTCATTCAGCATCTTGCATGTCCTTAAAAAATAGATGATTTTCACTGGGAATGCTTATTCAATTCTGCTTTATATTTGAAGGCTCTAGAGAAACTAAAGCGCCAGTTAGCTGAAGCTGAGGCTGAACTTGAGGCTCGCAAGAAGCCTTCAGAAGACACAGGCCCAAAATTTATTGGAGAAGGACTCGTCATCGATGAATGGGTGGGCTATCTTACCTTAAAATTTCTTCCCAGAAGATGTTCGCTGTCATTTTTGTTTGATCTTTATCCTCTTCCTCTTGGATTTTTCTATGCAGAAAGAAAGAAGAGAAAGATACCTAGCTCGACAACAAGTGGAAGGGGTAGATTCTATATGATGATTGGAACCTCATCCTGAAAGTTTTTTATGTCTGGCTGAAAATTCCTGCACTGTACTTTCCATGGTTGTATTTAGGTATTCTGCCCAAGTTTTCAGGAGGAGATGGCGGGCTCTTCAATCAAATTTGACAGTCGCCAGTTGAATCTGTAACTTGAGGTACTAGGTATTTGGCTTATTGCCTTATACATATCTGTAGATATGTGATTTTGTTTCTTACTGGAGAGAAATTAATATCTTCCTTGTGGACTCTTTTCCCTTTCTGCAGTTCCTTCTGGTTTGGTTTTCCTGTTTTTCTCCTTTAATTGTAAAACATAAATATAATTGGGATAGACTATTCCTGTGGGACAAGAAAACTAACTTTTATATTGCGACATAAATAGCAAGTCTGCTCTACTCTCTGATAACACGCTTTTCTGCTACAGTAAATTTATACTTGGATAAAATTCTTTATCTGAAATGAGTACTCTTGCGAATTTTAGTTCATCCATTTCGGGTACCAGATAGAATTGCCCTCGCCCACTTGAAATATTCGACATGGGCTGACGTTTTATCTTGTAATAAGGCCTGAAAACACTTTTGGAAAGACGTAGCCGTCACGTAGGTAAAGGCAAATTCTTGAGATCAAGTTTGGGAGGTGCAATGCCCAATAAGTGCTCGACAAAATTACTGATAGACCCCTGAATGGTGGAGACCACTGTCTCTGTGCCTGTGGACATCCCATTAACCCAGATAAAACAATAGTGTCCATCATTATCTCGCCGCTAGAAAACTCTTAAAACCATTGTCCCCGCCAACTGATAGATTTACTTACTCTGCCCATAAATACCTGCGCTAATTCTATCTTGCCTCGTCAACAATTGAACCCAAAAGAAGCAAATTTGTTGGAAATTCATATTGTTCCAAGACTAGAGAAGGTGAATAGAGAGAAGGGTGTGGAAAGATGGATCACCTAAGCAGAATTTGCGTGGCAGCTGTGGCTATGTTGGAAGACCAATCCGTGAAGAATAGTTCCGGTTTTCAAGCTCGTTGTTCCAGAATTTGGCAACCTCCTCCTTCAAATGATGCATTTGAAGATGGTGGAAGTTATTCCGGCAGCGGTGAGGAAAAGAATGAGAGGAACCAGGCTGATGAATCCTTTTATAAAGTGATGTACTTAAATTGCTGGACACAGAACTAACAGAAGCTGGGGTAAAAAATGGACAAAAGAGACAATCTTAGACGCCCAAAGAGAGAGACTATTGCTGGTCTTGAAAAATATCCTCTTCATTGGGCGGTTTAAGCAAGAATCATGTTTCATTTCTTGCGTTGGATCTTGGCAATGATTGTGACTGATAAAACTTCGATTTATTCGTCCACCCATTTTTTCTTGTTTGCTACTGTCTAACAGTTACCCATGTTTGCTTTATGTTTTCAAGAATTTGTGTCCAACTTCCAAAGAATCTGCACAGACTTATAAACTTAGATGGTGTTTAAACATCTTATAAGAGTTGATAAAAAGTGTTTGGTAAATTTTTTTAAAAAAGAGCTTATAAAATTCTAAAATAAGATGTTAGGAGTTTATAAGCTCTTTTTAAAAAAGTAAGAAGATCCTAACTTATTTTTAAGATCTTAATAAGCTCCTTCATTTTTAATCATTTTAATTACAAAATTACCATTATTAACATCTTATAAGCTTCAAAATCTTATTTTAAAAATAAGATCTAACATCTTATAAGCTCCAAAAATATTTTATAAGATGTAGGAGTTTATAAGATGTTTTAAATAAGTTTAGCCAAACACCCTCTTAGTTATATGATTAATATCAACTTCCCTTGTATACTCAACCATCCATATAAGTTTCATTGTTGCAAGTCGGCCCTATCAAAATCAAAGATAACAATGCGCTCTGGGCATGAATCTCAAATTTGTCATCAAATTCTTCTATAGGCTATAAATATATACCACCCCATAAGCCACACCCCAGAAAATTTGAGAAACAAAACATTTACAGCAAGCAAAAAGAAGAACAAATACATAAAAAAGAAAATGGCTAAGGCAAGCAACAAAATCTCCACTTTCCTCAACGTAGCATTGATGCTCTCACTAGTTCTTCTCATCATCAGTTCTATAGCAGAAAGCAGTTCAATTTTTGGTGGTAATTAAGTTAATTTTCAAATACGCACTTCTCAATTCGAATGTCCCTTGTGATTTTCTTTTAGTATTCTTATAATATATTCTTGGGAATTTGCAGTTTTGAGTGAATCAAGACCAACTGTCGCCTGTGAAACTGTTGTTGGAGTGAAGAGTGGAGATACTTGTTTCGAAATTGCACAGACTAACAACTTGACCACACAAGCCTTCGACGCCATCAACCCTAACCTCAACTGCACCGCACTCTTTGTTGGCCAGTGGCTTTGCATCGATGGCTCTTCCAGTTAACTTGACTGATGACATCATGATAAATATGTATTTGCCTTTCTGGGTTATGCATTTATGGGAGCTAGCCCATATGAATAAGGAGCCATATAAATAGACTATTTTACTTAGCTCCATCAAGTTTTAGTTTCTTGTTCATGTTTTTCTTGAATGATTGCACTTAGGTTGTTGTCAATGGAATTTTGAGAAAGTTTTGTTTTCAGTTTTTATGCTTTTTTTTTTACAATTTTATTATCTCAAATAACCTCGATTTTAGCATTATCATATCCCTCCATGGATGGTTCAGAGTATATATATATATATATCTTTATCTACACAAAACTACTCGTAATGAAAGCAAAAGTATTTATCATGCATCAGAGTGAATTAATGGCATTTCAATTCGGCAACAGATGGGAATATGTAGTTACATATAAATATATATATATATATATTTAAAAAAAGGATTATTTTTTGGAAGATTTTGAAATTTCGAATTTCAAAATAATCACAATTAAAGATGGCAAAAATATGGCCAATTTACAGAGCATGAAATAAAATTTCCTTTTTTTTTTCTTTTTTATCTTTTAGGTCTGACATCTTCATTTCATGTTATGTTGTCGTTTTATTTCAGTATCTGTGGGTTGACAAATAGATTTAAATGCCTACTTTTGCAGTTTTTCCCATACAAATTAAAGTGGTTACTTGCCAAATCCCAAGCCTTAGCACCATCTCATAAAATTTATAACGCGAGTGCTTACCTTAGTATCATATAGCCAGCATTCCTATTCGTTGGAACATTAACTTTTCACTATAGATATATTTCAAATAAACATCCATGCTCAATTTACCTACTCATTCTTTTATGATAGTAAACTTGACGCAATTCTCAATAAAGTGAAAATTTCATAATCATGAATTTCAGTTTCAACACCAACAATAAATTTTATAAGAAAAAACTTTGGCTTAGAGCAACCAAGTCCGAGTTTCTCTATCTTTCTTGAAAAATGTTACTAAAATCTTCAGGCCGCTCACTTCAAATTCCACTAGTACCGAGCATGCCTTAGGGCACACACTATGAAAAATTTTAGGAAGCAAATCTCTTTGATAAGGGACTTTAGTAAATTATCCAACTTAGTAGAGAAATGCTCCAACTTCTATTTTCCCAAAAACTTCACAATGTAGATATGTAGAGGGGATAGGGTATTTAAAGGAAGTGGGAACAATGGACATAAGTTTCCTACGAAGGATTTATACTTTTAAATGATCCTTTATGGATTTCTTAGACTCATCTATTAATTATGCGTAAACTTTAATATTAAGTTTTTAATAAGCTTAGTAATATACCAAAACAAATTAGGCAAGATTTCATTATTAACTTATCTCAAAAAAAGGGAAATAAATTGCAAATCGAACACATACAAGCAATAACCATACTACAATGTCAAGTGCTCATGACTCCATGATTTCAAGTTATGATTTATTAATCGATTGATATAAGCTAGTTATTCCTCCTGCTTTGGGGCAATATAAAATTAATTAACTTCTAACATTTTGCCTCTGTTTTTATTCATTTATATTTGCACGTATATTTAGTGTGTGTTATAATTTAAATTATGAATTTCATACATATTAAGATAAAGGCCTCATTTGATGTGGATTCAATACCAAATTGTAATACCATAGAAGTCGGAAAAGTTATCCACAGGTGAACCGGCTTTGTCTTCTTACTCTCACTAAGGACAGTAACGACATCTGTTCTCTCATCCCGAGTGGAACTCCTCTTTGGAACTCAGGAGCTTTGCCTGATTTCTTCCCGCTATTATAGTGGCTTTTTCATTCCTCCTCCTTGTTTGCTTCCCTCGTGTCCCTTTCTTAATTCCCCATCGGATTGTTCCTCTTTTTTGTATTCTATTTGTTCTGGTCTTGCTCTCGTTTCTTTTCTTTCTTTATTTCACAGTAGCTGGTCCATCCACTTCCTTTTATCCTTTCCCCCAACACTTTATCCCTTATCTTTTTACTCAATCATGAGCAGTTATTGCAATTCCGATAATGCAATTATGGGCCACAATACTCAAGATACAAACCTTTCATTTGATCCCAATCCCAAAGAAACCATTCCCCAGCTTTCAAGTCCCACTACTAAAACTAATCTTGCCCTCATTGCTAAAGTCCTATGCGAAAAAAGCGTAAACCTTACTGCCCTTAGAAACACTCTGATCCAAGTTTGGAGCCCCAGGAGTAAAGTGATGTCAAACAACTTGGGGAAAAACACAATTGCCTTTATTTTTGAAGATAATAGAGACTACAATAAGGTTTGGGAATTGGCTCCATGGAATTTCAACAGAAACCATATTGTCATTCAAAAATGGACTGATGACAAAGCCTTTCAAGAGGTTGATCTCTCAAAGACCTGCATCTGGGTAAGAGCTTTTAATATTCCTGTTCGCCTTGTAAACCTCGAAATTGCAAGAAAAATTGGGGATGATGTTGGATGCTTCATCAAAACAGACCTTTCCTCAGATTCACACCCCTGGAAAGCGGCCTTGCGTATCAGAGTAGAGGTGGATATTTCTAGACCTCTCCAGTACTATTTCCTTCTTGACAAAGGGAACGAAGAAGAAAGCTTTGTGGAAATTCGCTATGAAAGGCTTGGAGAGTTTTGTTTCTATTCTGGCATCATTGGCCACAAGATCCAAAATTGCAAGGATGCAAAGTGTGCTGGTACCTCAGAAACATCCACAAGTTTCAGGTATGGAGCTTGGCTCAAGGCTGAATCTAGTGAGTCTAAACCTAAATACCTCTTACCTGAGATTAGGACCCTAACCCAACCAAAGTCCAAAGGCTTGGCCATTAGTCTTCCTTCCCCAACCATAATCGAAAACTCAAAAAACACCATTATTTCCGGAAATCAGCTACCTAGTGAACAAACCAGTTGGGTCTCACGAATGGAGGCTCCTGTACAGTCTGATACTCCTCGAGACCTAAAAACCCCTGAATCTTGGTGTATTGAGGAGAAAACTCATCAGCAAAAAATACTCTCTGATAGTGACAAAACAAAATCTGATAGTGACAAATCACCTTTTGAAACCTTATCTATTAATGAACATGATAGCAATCAGAAAACCTCGAACCCCCCAAAAAACTTCCCTGTCCCTTCCTACTGCCTAGCCTCCAAACAACTATCCCTTCTCCTTGAATCTAGACAAGCTGCCTCAAAAAAACCCCCACTACAAAACCCCAATCCATCTCTCAGGGCCCACATCTCTCCTAAAGCTTTGCCCAATACTAAAACACCCTATAACACCGACGCCCCAAAATTGGGCCTCATAGTTGAAATAAAAAAAACTCTCAAAAGAAGCTTAAGCCCAGAAAATATCCTGGTTCCTAAAGACCTAAATTTGACCCAAATCTCAATCTAACCAATTTACTATGTCTGGACTCCCCAAAACCTCTACTTGCACTTTTAGATTCACTAAGCCCCACCTCCTCGAGCCCATCTAACCTTTTAACAGATTCAGCCACCAAGTTTCATGCATCTGAGACGCTGGTTCTGCAACAAAGGATCCATGTTGAAAGAAGAATTATCAAAGTCCATAGAACCATCCCAAAACTTCACAGAATGGAGAATCCATATAACTCTGTTAGCTTTGAAGAAAGTTCTTCGACCCCAATACTGCTTTACTCTGATCAATTTCAAAACCTCTCTATTTTGGACGAACAAAACGAAGGCCCTGAGGGGCCACAAAAGTGATCCTCTTCCTTCTCACCTTTGTCGTTCATGAGGATCCTAGCGTGGAACTGCCAAGGGCTGTCAAAGCCTTCGGCAGGAAGAGCCCTAAGGTCCCTCTTGAATGACTCTAAACCTGATATCATCTTTCTCTCTGAAACAAAACTCTCTTCTACTTCTTCTATTGCTCAAATCCTCCATTCTACTCACTTAGTTAACCAAGTTTTTGTTCCCCCAGCTGGTTTGTTAGGGGGACTTTGCTTTGCTTGGAACAATTCTGTTACCCTCCATGTCTCTACTCAAAACTCCTTTTCATCAATACTTTCATATCCCAAAGTCTTTCTCCAACTTGGCAATTTACTAGTATTTATTGCCCTTGTCCAAAGCACCTCAAAAACACTTTTTGGAATCTCATGAAAGATCCTGAATCTGAGTTTAGTAGGGCCCATGATGGGTGATTTTAATGGAATTTTTTCCCAGTCTGAAAAGGTTGGAGGTAGGCCTTTTGCTTCAAGTTCCAGAAACAACTTGATTGATGAACTTCACAATCTTGGCCTCGTTGACCTCGGTTACCTTGGCCTCACCTTCACCTGGAATAATAAAAGGAGTGGAAATGCCAATATCCAACTTAGATTGGATAGAAGTGTTGCAAACCCCGATTGGCTGACCCTCTTTCCTTATTCTTATGTCAATCACCTTCCCGCTGTCAGTTTAGACCATAATCCCATTTGTTTATCTAATGAAGAACACTCTCCTAACGCTTCCAAACCATTCCGCTTCGAACTCATGTGGCTTGCAGATGAAAATTGTGCTGAAATTGTCCATTCAGGATGGTTTCGCCGAGTCTCCGATTCTCCATCCTTCAAACTCCATCACCGTCTTAAAAATACTAAACATGCCCTTAAGGATTGGAACAAAAACCACTTTGGAAACTGCTACTCTAAAATAAAGCTTTTGAAAGACCACATCCACTATATCCAAGAGAAAGTTCAAACTCCTGAAAACATTGCCATTGAGGAGGCCCTTCAAGTAGAACTTGATGAGATGTTCAAAAGAATCCACATTATGTGGAAACAAAAATCGAGAGAAAAGTGGCTCAAGGAAAGTGACGCTAATACCAAATTTTTCCACCTAACTTCTGTTTTGCATGCTAGGTACAATCATATTCAAACCATACAAAACTCGGATGGTTCCATTTCAAATAATTGGAAGGACATTGGTGCGTCTTTTGTTGACCACTACAACAACCTATTCCAAACTGGATACTCTGGTGAGGACTTTCCTTTCCCCAATGATCTTCTGAACCTTTTTACTCCTGTTATTTCCAGTGATGAGAACTTGGACATCTGTAACATCCCCACCCCATCAGAAGTAAAAAATGTTCTGTTTTCTTTTGACTCAAACAAAAGCCCCGGACCAGATGGTTTTAATATCGCATTTTACAAACAATTCTGGGGTTTTGTAGGAAATTATGTGGTCCAGGCTGTCCAACATTTCTTCAAAACAGGTTTCCTGCTTAAGGCACTCAATCACACTTTCATTGCCCTTATCCCTAAATGCCCAAGTCCTTGCAAGGTGGAACAATTTAGGCCTATTAGTCTTTGTAATATCACTTACAAAATCATCTCAAAAATTTTGGCAAATAGGCTCAAGCCATTTTTAGACAAGATCATTGCTCCAAATCAAATGGCTTTTGTAAAAAGAAGAAACATAAACGAAAATTCTATTATTTCCCAAGAAATCATGCACTATCTCCATAAGAGGAAAGGAGAAAATGGATTCATGGCTATTAAAATTGATCTTGCTAAAGCTTATGATAGGGTTGAATGGCCTTTGCTGCTAACAATTCTTAAAAAGTTGGGTTTCTGTGATAAATTCATTGGATGGATATCTCAATGTATCTCAAATTGTAGCTTCTCCTTCCTTATCAATGGTAACTCATTTGGATTTTTGCAGCCATCTCGTGGTATCCGTCAAGGTGATCCTTTATCCCCCTATCTTTTCATTATTTACACTGAGTTACTTTCTAGACTTCTATTCAAAGAAGAGTGTGATGGTAGGCTCAAAGGCATAAAGATTGCTCGTATATCTCCTCCAATCTCTCATCTTCTTTATGCTGAAGACCTTGTCATTTACTGCAAAGCTCAATTTGATCGTGCTTCTTCTGTTTTTTCTACCTTGGATAAATTCTTCCTTTGGTCAGGACAATGTATGAATAAGGAAAAATCTTTCATTCATTATAGCCGAAATGTCGATTTTTTCCTAAAGGATAGAATCAATGATACTTGGGGGATCAATGAGTGCCAACACAATGCTAAGCATCTTGGCCTTCCATTTTGCAAGCCTAAATCTAAGAAGGCAGCATTCAAAGATCTTATTCCTCGCCTTCAAAATAAACTGTGGATGGAAAAAGAAAAATCTTTCGCAAGCTGCTAGAAGTGTCCTTATCCAATCAGTAACTTAATCTCTCCCTTGTTACCATATGTCCACCTTTCTCCTTCCTAAATCAATCACCTCCTTTTTGGACTCCATTATGAGAAAGTTCTTCTGGGGGGAAAACAAAGATGGAAATCCCCTTATGTTGAAAAGATGGGATTTGATTTGTTCTCCTAAACAGTTCGGTGGTCTCGGGTTTCGTCGGTCCTTTGATTTCAATCGTGCGGTCATGGCCAAACTTGCTTGGCAAATTGCTTGTAAGGAGGATAAACTCTGGGTCAAATTGCTAACCACAAAATACTTGAGAAGCTCCAGCTTCTTTTCCTATCCAAAGCCGCCAGCCGATGCTTCTTGGACTTGGAAGGATATCTTCCACTTTAAGGACCTGATTATCAAAGGAGCTTGCTTTGAGACAAATTGCTCATCAAATGTTTTAACTTGGCAGCAACCGTGGGTTCCTTTTGTCAAAGACTTCATTCCCAAACCAAAAAACAATGATCAAAACCTCTTAAACTCCCATTCCTCTGTTAGTGATCTTATGATTGAAGGAAGTTGTGAATGGAATCTCAGCACCTTGGATAACCTCTTTGACCCTTGCACTGTTGCTGAAATTCGAAAGATATTCATCTCTCCCTCTCAATCCTTCCCAAAACTCTTCTGGACACCCTCCAAGTCAGGCGTGTTTTCTGTCAAGAGTTGTTACTTTCTTGATCAACTACATAGGTTTTCATCTCCTCCGGAAACTCTTAGCTCCCTCATAAAAAATCTTTGGAAAGCTCCATTGCACAACAGGCATAAGTTTTTCTTATGGAAAGTGATTCACGATATCCTCCCTACAAGTAGTCGAACCGCATTTTTCAGTCACTCTATTCCCTTTAATTGCCCTTTTTGTGATGGTGAAATAGAATCTCTTGCACATTTGTTCCTCCGATGCCCTTTTATTGAGACTCTTTGGTTCAAATCTAAATGGAGTCTCCGTCTCGATCCATTTAGAAATGAACCTCTCATTTCTTGGATTGCCTCTGTCCTTGACATTAATAGTGGTTTTCTCCCTAATACGTGTTTGTTTAATGAGTTTTTTGTTTTTACTGCAGTTGTCATGGACCTAGTTTGGAGGAATCGGAATCGCTGTTTTCATGGTCTTGAGTGTTTTGATGTCCATACGCTGATCAAGTAAGTGGAGAAGATGACAGCGGAGCATGTTGAAGCTCAAGTTTCTAAAAAAGTTGCAACCCAAGAACTCTGCTCCTCAAAGAAATGGAAACGACCTTGTAAAGGCTGGCTGAAGTTTAATTCTGATGCAGCTTTCAAATCTGGACAGGCCTCTACTGCAATTGTCTTGCACAATGAGAATGGTTCCTTGTTAAAAGCTGCAACAAATCAGTTCTTTTGTGGAGATGCTCTAGCTGCAGAAGCTCTTAGTTTAATAGAAGCTTGTTTACTTGCAATTACTCACAATATCAAGTCAGCTATTTTCGAAAGTGATTGCCTCCCTGTCATTCAGGCCATTCTCTCCAAGGGGAACAACACATGCTGGACATTTAAGACAATTGTTGAAGAAATTAGGCGATATTGGGCTTGTTGGCTGAAATGGAAGTTCAAGTATACTGGAAGAAATGCTAACATGGCTTCTCATAACCTTGCCCAGTGGGCAGTTGTTTCTAAGTTCCGTGGAGAAGTCCCTTTTGTCAGCCTTCCTGTAGCAATTTTCTGTGATGGGGGATCCCCCCTGTGGACAAATTTTTCCAATTGTCTATAAAAACCTTTATTTTATCCAAAAAAAAAAAAAATACCAAATTGTAATCTCATCTAGTTGGGTGTTTGATAGACAAGATAAAATAGTGGGCCGGCCTGCTTTTAATAGATAGCCCGAAACTGTAGCAGCAAATAGTTGCTACTCATGTAACAACAATTGCGGTGCGATTAGTTGGCAATCAGTTGATGCAGCAAATTCTCATTATTGCCCTTCAATTTGTGAAACTATTTTAGAAAAAGGAAACATGGGCTGAAAGATAATTTTGGTGCAAGGGCAAAATGGTCATCTAATATAATAGTGGTGAGTATCAAACAATGATAGTAGATTATGCAAGGTTTATGTGATGGCTAATTTATATGTGTAATCTCCACTATCAAACATATCAATAAATTTATAATCTCTACTATTTCCACCATTAATACAACTCCACTATTAACAAAATTCCATATCAAATGAGGCCAAAGACAATTGCATGAAGTCTGAGTGCTTCATGCATCTAGAAAACGCAATAAATATCAATCTACAAGAATTTTTTTATTTTTCATAATGTTCAATCCCTCAAAAATCATTGAGTCTCAGCATACTCAGATATCAATTTAACTCAAAAACATATATTATGTAACACTGGATGTTCTTCATAGTTTTTGATGACTTAACTGTTAGTGAAACAGACAGAAGCATTAATCCAAATATTATAGTAATAATTTCACCAAAATTAATCATCAAATATTAACCATTATGTCATTTAGTATTTTTCTTGTTCTAATCAAATACAAAAACGTAACAGCCAAGAAAAATGAGCAAAGCAATTACACAATAAAAATGCGATGACTACTCGACAATTGAGAACTACTACAATGTTTCTTAAAAATTGTCTATTACAATGTGATTTTTTTTTTCAATTTTTTTTTGTTTTTGTTTTTGGGGAGTATGTTGTTGACATATTTCTAGAGCTAAGAGACAACATCATAACAATGTGTACTGTAAATATTGCAAAGCTGAAACACATAATCTCAGCTTAGGGATCAGAAATATTATGGCTAAGTCACAAGATAGGACGATTATTTTTCTTTTCTTGACAATTTTAACCTTGATTTACTTTTCTCTTTTAATCGTTGAGGGTAAAAGTGATGGCCCGAGTGTGGATCCGCCCAATTCTTCGGATCTTCAAAGAATCGTGGACAAATTCCGAGCCCTAGACTACTCCCACTTACAAATCCATATTTGGTTAGTTTCTTTATATTTGGATTTAATTTTAACCTTATATATAATTTTAATGTATTTCTAACATATTGATTTAAGTCTATAACCTTTTTCTTTGCCTTTTTATTTTATGGATGAAGCTTGCTATTTTTATATCTAGGATTTACTTATATAATATTTATTACTTCGAGACGGAATTTTTTATAATTAGTTAAACTTTAAGTACTTTTGATTTCTCAAGCTAAGAAACCTATTTATTAGGATATAAATAGTTCAATAGGATCAATAATTTTCCAAAGTATTTATGGGGTTTTGCACGAATTTGTACTTTTTAAAAGTGTTTAACTTTAGAGGTTATGGAAAAAGTGACTAGTAGTAATAATGAGGAATGTTTGAAAATTGATTAGATAAGTATATAAAAAGAAGTAAAATGAGAATTTCTGATAAAAACTAACTTGTGATTGACCTTTTGTGGAAAAAAATAATTCTAAATTATGTTTGAATACGAGAATTAAAAAAAATAATAAAGACAAGATTTTTAATTAAATAAAGATTATAAAAAATTACTAAAAAAGTAAAAAATTAAAAAAATTCAGATTTTACTTTTAGCTTCTATCATATTGTAAATTTTATTTAAACGGCTATACAAACAAAAGTAGGTGGAGAACATACTCAGTACTTGCTTATTTTTAAGTTAAAAATATAAAAGTTGCGATCTCCAACTCTTGCAAATGCACAGAAGAGTCGTTAAAAAATTGAAAGTATGCCGACGGTGCTTTCATTTTCAAGATTTTATTTTCTAATAAATAAATAATTTGTTCTTTTTTATACTTAGCATTCAATGCATCAAGATTCCTTGCAAATAATGTAGCCACCATTCAATCAATCAAAATTATGCAAGAATAATGTAGCTACTAGCTTATAATTAAGTAATAATGCACATATTTTTTAATATGTATACCTATATTAACAATACTTTTTCTAACACAAATATTTATATTAATAGGTAGATAGACATTTTTTCCCTTAATTAAGTTAGATATTTCGGTTATTTTTATATCGTTGCATGATGATGAATTTGTGATGGATCAGTGGAGCCCAATGATTCGAGCCCAACATGCTATGTCGTGGTAGGGCTGCCGGAAGGAGACACCTGCGACGACATTATAAAGGTGTTTGGCATGTCCGCTGATTACTTCTATTCTATCAATCCTAAGTTCCTAACATTGATTGTGATGTCCTCTTTACTGGTGAATGGATCTGTATTGTGGGACAGACATAAAATGGGAGATTTCCCTTTATGATCAGACCAAACATGGAATAGCACCCAAATCATGTAATCTATTTTGCACTTTTAATTTAATAAATCAATCGAATTTCCATGTGGGCTGTTCCAAACTAGATATATATGAAATTGGGCCCCAACAGTTTCTTTTTTATTTTTTTATTTTTAATTTAATGATTCCAGCCTTAACACTCATCATTACAAAATTGGTTAAAACAAATGCGGATTATAATAAATGTGAATTATTTATGCCGACTAAGAGAAAATAGAATTTAGATGTTGATTTCATCTAACGTGACTGAGACTAGATTTTTCTTTTCTTCTTTTTAAACATTATAAAATCAATAGTATCAAATAAAAATTGAGGGTCTTGAGGTTGTTTTCCTCTATTTTTGTAAGGTCTATTTTTAAAATATTTTTTTTATTAAATTGCATTAGCTTGTAGTCAAGTGACGTCAAATCTTCTCTATTATGTGGGAGGTCTCGTATTTGAATTTGGATGGTTTCTTTGTGCACCTTATGTGTGCATTTGATTGTGAATTTGTATTTTATTTTCTTGATTTGATAATTAAATTCTATACACTTACTGTAAGGCTAATTTATTAATTTTAGTCATTTGTAATGTTCTAAAATATAATCAATGCGGTTACAACTATATGTTCAACAGAAAATTTGATAATCATCACAAATTATACCGACTTTTGATATATCACCACAATAGGAAGAGAAAGGACGACCTGGTCCCCATTTTAACTAACCAATTATATGCATCAAACACCAATATTTGGGCTAATCATGGTACATAGATTGCTTCTAGACAAAGAAATTGTCCAAAATTTCAGAATTTTGTTCACAATGCTTTCGCTCCCATCATCCATTCAACTAAACAACTGAGTAAATTAATTTTGAGGTCCATTGAACCACAAATTTTAGCATATTGACAATTATTTTTACTTACATTGGATGTAATCCTATGTAAGTATTCTAATGCATTTCACTTTGTTTTTCTCATTTACTCTATTCTTTCTTCATAATAACACTATCTCCCTCATTTGATCTTCATAATAACACTATCTCCCTCATTTGAAAGACAGTTTTGCCCTCAAAAACTTCAAAAAGAACAAAGATCCACATTGTTTTTACTTGGATAATGATCCAACCCAAACCGACTCGAGTCAGGACTTGACTTATATGCTGTTGATTTAAATAAGATCCAACAAATGCGTAAATACCATGTGGAAATTGTACAAGAAAGGGCATATAATAGTACTTTTTATTCAAACTTTAATCAAACTCTTGGTTATTCCTTCTTTATTCTTGCCTAAATCCAATTTAGGCATTAAAAGGCCTTAGCTAAGGATAATCTCAACTAGCTTGTAGTGTGTTCTAGTAATTAAGCCACATACCTGAAACACTTGTCCGGATCGAGATCGAAATTTAGGTTATTTTCAGAACTCCAGTTTGAGCAAGAGACCTAGGTTCCAAAACTGCATCACTAACAATAACATAATTTTATTTATTTGTTTGCTTATATTTATTTTTTAAAATTACAAATCACTAATGAATTGAGCTATTTGGATATATAATTTATAAATTTCTAACCTCCATCGTATCAATCAGGCCGCTAAACAAAGTTTTCCCGTAAAACCACTGGAATCCGACCATGTACACACTTGGCTATCAATATCATCTATCAAAGTAGTGAAAAGCAGAGGAACAACTACCCATTCAGGCACCACTTATCCCATACTATCCAAGGAAGAAATCCTCATCTCTTTGTAATAATTAATTAAAAATGCGGTGTATCATGTGAGTCATGTTTCTTGCTTTTTCCCGTGACCTTCATTTCCTAAATGAGTAGTGGCCCAGAAAAGAAAAGTGAAAAAAAAAAAAAAAAAAAAAGGCAAAAAGGTCTATGTTAATCTAGAAATTACGATCACCTCTTTGCTTCATTTGCAAAGCCGTGACTAAATTGATTATCCCTTTTGTTTTTTCTTGGAAATTACAGAAGTCTATGAACAATGTTGTTTGTCAGCAAAAAGGCACTTTGGTTTCATTGTTTTGGGACACAGGAAGAAGGGGGCACTGATTCTCCTTAAACAACATGGTTATCGTTAGTTCCATTCTCACTGTTGGTAAAGGAGTGGATATTACGATTGCCCATTTATTGATGCCTTTAACATCGAGTCCCTTTATGAAGAAATCCAACTCTTTTGTTAGCCATTATCCATTTAATACTACAAAACAAGGGGATGCACTTATCCAAATCTACTATTGCATCACTTTGATCCTCTTCATTAAATTACAATTAAACATCTTTTGATTAAAAAATAGCATGGCAGCATAAAAAAAGCTTTAATTTTTTTGGATATTACGATTGTCTTTTTACGTTTGATGAAAGATTCTTTACTTGCCAATGATCTCTTAAATACTAATCAATTCACTTAATTTGGTTTATTGTCCCATTAATCATAAGATAGGAGTTCGCAAAGCGGACATTGTAGTGAAATTATGTAAACTTAATACAACGACGATGACCACAAAGGCACTTAAACCACTGAAATTAATATGTACTATTTGTAAACAACGAAAATCTAAAAATAGAGTCATCAACAATTACTCCAACTATTACTAATACTCGTAAGAGTAAGCTAAATCAAATTCAATTATCAAAAGGGAGCCAAAAAAAAAAAAAAAAGAAAGAAAAAAAAAATGAAGCTAAATTCAATTAAATCCTATGCGACAAATAACTCAATCCAGCTTTGACTTGGTCATACGTTGTGGCTGTTATCCCCTCCTTTGTTCATTTCAATCGATCCATTAGGATAATCCTCATCGGTCACGAACCTGGACCAGAACCAGTGCTTCTTCCACACAATTGCCATCTCCTCAATCGGAATATTCTTAGTCTCCGGCAAGAAAAAGTATATGAAAACAGTCATCACCACCACAAAGAAGGCAAAGAATAAGAACAATCCAAACTTCAAATGACAAAGCATATTCAAGAACACTTGAGCTATAATAAAAGTGAATATCATGTTCACAGAAACGTTAAGACTCTGTGCAGCAGATCGAATCTCAAGCGGGAAAATTTCACTCGGCACTAGCCAGCCCAAAGGCCCCCATGACCATGCAAATCCAGCCACATATATACATATAAACGCCACCACCACAACCGCATACCACCTTGGCAAATTCCCTGGATTTCCATCTATGCCAAATTTTAGAGCTATGCAAATTGTAACCACAATCTGAAAAACATAAAAAGAGTCAAAAATTATTACATATAACTATAATATTGTCGTAATAAAAAACATTTGGAAAGAATTGAATTAAGTTACCTGACATATGAACATTTGGATGCCCCCTTCAAGGAAAAGGAACCTTCTTCCCCACTTATCCACTCCATATATGGAAACTCCAGTGGCCACAACATTCACACAACCAGTAATCACAGCAGACATCAACGAGGCATCCCCACCAAACCCAATTGTCTTAAACAAGACAGGCGCGTAAAACATGATAACATTAATGCCAGTAAATTGCTGAAAGAAAGGAATGGCAATTGCCATTGTCAGGTGAGGCCTATACTTCCTCTGGAGGAGGTTTCTCCATGGGTGCTCTACTTTTTGGGAGGCCTCACTGGCCGCAACCAAGTCATGGAACTCTTCATCAACATTGGATAAACCTCGAATCCTCTTCAATTTGGCCTGGGCTTCATCATGCTTACCACGCTCGATCATGGAGTTTGGTGTCTCGGGTAGGACTAATGAACCGAGGATGATGATCAATGCAGGGACCATTGCACCACCGAGACTCAATCTCCAACCCCATCCACCCGTAATTTTTGCAAAGCCATAGTTTAATAAGTTGGCGGCTAGGATGCCGAGTGTGATGGATAGCTGAAATCCAATGTTGAGTGAACCTCTGTACTTGTAAGGAGCCATCTCAGACAGGTAGAGTGGCACTGACTGCAAGAACACAATACAAAAATTTTCTTAACACTTTTACTCAGCCAAGAACAAAAAATTCAAATAAAAAAAATAGTGGGTTCAACTTATAATCTAACTGAAATTTTTACTGAAAAAAAATAAAAGAACAAATACAAGAAAAGAAGAACAGTCAAAATCAAGTGGAAAATACATAGCCTTCTCTGGGGCCAGTTGGGTTTGTCAGCTACCTCTCTGGGAAGACAATGCAAATATTGCTATTCTAAGTCTACATTCAAGACAATTATAAGTGATCAATTTCTTGACTTAGGCCATTGCTTCTAGTGAAAAAATAAAACGTATACACAAAAGTTACATGCGCAAAGAAAAACTGGACATTTCTGATTCAGATTCCATGTCTTGGGAAAAGGTACCTCCCTTTTCAATTATTCCAATTTTTTTTTCTACTACCTAATTAGTGATAATGACAATAGTCAGATCACTTATGATTGCTGCCGATATCTTCTAAATCAAATTCAGAATCCAGTAGATTTACTTCAGACATAATCCATAGTTAAATCCAAAAGAATCAAAATTTTGGAAAAAAATGCATTCCCTGTCGGCTTCTTGAACATACTCTCTTAACTTCTATTCAATCACGGGGGGTTAGATCTGAGCTACCACAACACTTTCGATTTTTTTTCTGTGTTGCCAAAACTAGAAGAAATATATATATATATATATGTGTGTGTGTGTGTGCCAAAAGTACCTAGGAAAAGAAAAGGGGATAGCGAAACAAAGAACAAAACCACATAGATTATAGATGAACAATATGAGACTAAAAAATCTGGAAGCAATAAAACAAACCCCTGAAAATACAATGTTGGAATTTCAAAAAACAACACTTTTGTTCTGTACTAACAACTTGCTATAAGGACAAGGGAATGGGAATACATCTAAAACATGTGAATCTCTTGAGTTTTGATGCAAAACAATAAAATAATATTAATTAAAATCAGGAAGAAACAAATCCTTTTCTCATGCAGAATGATTGTGTACATACCTGATTGGCGAACCCAATTCCAAAACCCAGAAGAATGCGGCCAACGATCAGCATCCAAACAGCCTGAGCGAAGCCATTTATCAAAGCCCCGGCGCAAAAGAGCAGGCCGCCGAGCAGCATTGACAGTTTTCTTCCCAGTTTTCTGGTCACCGCCGAGGCCACAAGGGACGACAATAGCGCAGCCAAATACAGCGACGATGTAAAAAGAGTAAGTGGTACGCTGTCAAATTTACAGTACTGATTTGTGGAATCATCGGCCATCTCTTTCCTGTATACCGACGGGAAAAATTCCTTCAAGAATGAATCCATCGACGTCACGCCACCTGTAAACGGATAAAACCCATTACCCAAATCCAGCCTCGACAAACAAAAACAAGAACACAAAACGCAGGAACATGATTCGAGAATAAACAAGTTATAAAAAACTGAGAGTAATTATACGTACCTGAAATTCCGATATCGTAACCAAAAATGAGACCACCCATGGCCGCAATGACACACGTGACGATGACATATGGCGTTAGATTGCCGGGATATTCTTTCCCGTTTCCAGGACCGGGGCCAAAACCACCGCCGGCCATTACTGCTTCTGTAAGAACTTAGAAAGTGAAACAAGACGAGAATTTAGCGAAACAGATTGTATTGAGAGAGAGAGAGAGAGAGAGAGAAGATATGAAGAGATGCAGGAGAATGGGAGGACTATATATAGAGACAGGCTGACTGTAATGGAGCAGACCCCTTAGCTGTCATAATAGATTAGATTTAGAATTCTACTGCAGTATGGACATTAAAATTTGTAATAAGCAGTGGATTATGTCTGTATTTTCAGATAATATTCAACTGAATCGGAAAAGGACTAATAGTAATTTAGGATTTGATTCAATTATTTAGAGATCAATTTTAACCTGAACTCTTAATTTTGGAGAATTTGATTTTTTTTCTCTTTTCACTTTGGTATTCCCAACATATATATAGGCAACTTTGTAACTTATAAAATGATTCCCACTATTCCTCAATAATACACCACTTCTCATTCTTAATTTCCACTATCCCTCAATAATATACCACTCTTCTTATTCTTAAATAAGATGCACCTTTACATATACTTGCATAAATAGGCAATTACTTCATATTCCTCCATTATTTCATGATTAATACCCACTATCTTTCTCATTCTTAAGTGATACCCCCTTCATATTCCACTTGTAACTTATAACCATAATTTCAACAATAAAAGCCACTAATTGTCATTACTTAATTGAGTTAGTAAATTGATTTTTTATTATTATAACTTTATTATTCTTGGGGCATTACAATAGATCTTGAATCCTTAAAAATTTTAACGAAGTGGGTCCCAAATTTTAACAAGCCTGTTCCAAGTTCATCCCATTGCCATCTCTATATTTGTCTAATATATGCTAGATATATACCAAAACTATTGTGGATAAGAGGGAATTAGAATATGACATCTCCAATGAATCATTAATGGTTACATAGAATTGAATTTGAAGCGATTTCATGAATTTGGACAATCTAAATTCGGATGATGATAATGAAATCCATTTGGTTTTGATATTTACTTAATTTTGGTTTCTAATTTAGGGGCAAATCATTTATATTATTATGATAACGAATATTATTACATAATTAAATAATTTAATAACTAGAATTATTTTCATAGGTAGTACCACGCGCATACTAATTATATAGTACAATGCTTCATTGATCCCATACTTAGGCAACTTTTTATATCTGTTGGTTATTTATTTATTTTTGTGGAGAGGCATATATTTTGACTTTGTTCAAAATGAAAAGTGAGGAGGCTTTATGGATAGAGTTCGAACCCTTCAAGCTAAGACATGGAGGGAAACAATTGATGAACTGGGGGTTGCTAAAAGATCAAAAAATTCCTTTGAAAGCCTTCTTTCCAACAGAGAGCAAACAAGCAAGTTTGCAAAGCAACATTAAATTTCGTCTGGATGACTGGCTTTTTTTTGTTTTGACTCTTTTTCTTCTTGCTGTCTTGGTGAAGACTGGGGTAGCCAGCGAAAGATAGAACTTACCCTAAGTGGTCTTGGCATGTTGTGGGAATCGATATAAGGAACCCCACCCTTTTCACAACCAAAGTTCAAGGGACAAAGCCAATAAAATAAAGGATTGGGAATGCTAAATTTAACAAATTATTGTATATCATATAAGAAGGAGGTGTTGGGCTTCAAGTATAGTTATGTTAACTAAATGGCATATATATATATATATATGTATTCCTAGAAGGCTATAATAGATGTATTTACAAGTGATGACAATTAACACATTTTTTCATCTATCATACCTCATGTAATCTATTAAATTTCAGGATTCAACAATTAATTTGAAATAAGTTCAAATCTTATTCTTGTAAGATTTAACGACCTTTTATAGAAAAACATACATCCCCATATGTAAGAATTACTTATTTAACAAAAGATATTTTATTTAATAAAAGAAATTTTAGTAACATTGCGACTGCATTATGGAGGTGCTTGGCATGTTGTCTAATTACCTCTATTATGTCAATCCTAATATTGATTGCAATGCGCTCTTTAATGGTGAATGGATATGTATTATAGGACAGACATAAAATGGTGATTTCCCCTTATAATCAAACCAAACATGGAATAAGACTCAAATTATGTAATCTATTTGGGTGAATAGTATTTTACCCCCTGTGTTATACGAAATGGGCAATTTACCCTCTTGTGAAAAAAGAAGAAGTTAAAATACCATCTTGTGTTTTTAATTTGTGGTTCACTGTCCCCTTCCATCTATTTGAGTTGAATTTTTCATTGAAAGGATGAAAATACCCTTATATATACATAAAATTACTTTATATCCTTATGTTTTTCTTTTTATTTAATCTAAATTAAATAATTTTATATTTATAAAATACATAAGGTATTTATATAAATTAAATACTATTTATTATTTATACAATTATATATACATGCATATATATATATGATATGGGATGGCCCAATGGGCTCGGCCTATAGACCACAGGCCCAAGGATGTAGTAACAGGCCCACCTCATACTCTATGCCCAATCATCCACTCAGATCGACGTCGCTCGCGGGCAGGGCCACTGATCTATACTTCGACCTCATCGCTCGTCCACCCCATACGCCGAGCGCCTGTCCATGGGTAGGTCGACTTGTCTTCTGACTAGGGAGGTCGACCCGGCGCGGAACCATCCCTGCCGCATTAAATGTTCTGGCAGGTAGCATGCCTCTGCGTTAATGGTGCATGCTGCCTCGTACCACCCATGCTGCCGTACTAGGGAGGAGACGCGTCTACAATGTCTTATTATGTCCCTAAAACCTAGAGAGGCAGCCACTTGGAATAGTATAAGGGTGGGAGATGACCTAATGGCCCCCATGCAGGGGCAAAGACCATTGTCACATGTCAAGGGCATCTCAGACACCCACTTCAGCCTCTCAAAGTTATGCCATTCTAAACACACAAAGCCCTCACTCTACTCATTATATTTGGTCGACTCTATACTGACTTGAGTGTCGGAGAGCCTAAGCCGAGGAGCCCTCGGCTAGCCTGACGTTTGCTCGTGATTGCAGGACTCAGCCCATTTGTATCCATATATCGACCAGAGAGGTCGAACTAATCCGAAATCATTACCTGATCTAGCTTCTAATGGATATCACCCTCATCAATATATATTTTTATGAAATATATAACATGCTTATATAAATTGAATACTATTTAATATTTATAAAATTATATATACATACATATATATAAAATAATCAAAACTATATAATTTAATATTTATAAAATTATATATATACATAATTATCAAAACTCAATAATTTCATATTTATAAAATATATAACATATTTATATAAATCAAATCACTATATAACATTTATAAAAAATTATATACATACATATATATAAAATTAAATTTGCATATATAAAAATACATATATAATTATTTATGACATATATATATATTCATACATATATATAATATATACATAACCCCCCCACCCCCGACAACAGGCTGCCATGGCAGCCTGAAGTCAAGTCTCTCTCCCTCTCTCTCTCTCTTTTTCTTCTTCTTTTTTTTTTTTTGTTGAATCTGGCCAGCCAGATCCGATTAGCCCTTCCCCCCACCCCCGGGCCACCTGCTGCCATGGCCACTAAAGCCAAGTTTTCATTTTTTCTTTTTAACACGAAGGTCGTCGGGGATTGCAGCTGTTGGCCAAATGGCCGACCATATCTGCCATGGCAGTCTGCCTCTCTCTATATATACATATATATATATGTATAATATTTTTTTTTTATAAATATTAAGTCCTATTTAATCTGAACCATTCATTTAAACAAAAAGATTCAACGGTTGATAGACTAAGGGCATAATAGTTATTTTATTTATAAAAAATCACAACCACTCGCATTCTTGGGCGTGTGCACTGCACATATGGTCTCAGGGGATTTTCCCACTCGTTTTTAAAAATACAAGGCAGTATTTCCACCTTTTTTTTTCCACAAGGGGCTAAACCACCAAAGTCGTTTTTTTGAGGGGGCTAAAAATACATTTTTCCTAATCTATTTTGTACTTTTTATTTAATAGAACAGTCAAATTTTCACGTGGGCTGGTCCAAGCCTGATCTATATGAGATTTGGGCCCTAGTACTGAAGCTTGGCTCAATGAAAACTTCAGGTAATGTTTGGATATGAATTGTATGTTTTGGATTATATATTTTGAGAGAATGAGTTTTGGAAGTGGGGTTGAAAAATGTGATGTATGTTTGTTTATATTTTGGGAATAGTTAGAAAATTATTTTGGGGAAGTTTTGGTATGTTTGTTTATGTTTTGGAAGGAGACATTTTCAACTGTAACAGTCAAATCAATATTTTTTTGTTGGATTTTTGGGGTGAAAATAAAATTGAATAATATTTTTTATTATAAAAAAATAATGAAATATATAATATGCATATGTGATGATTGGATATGATTTTTTAGTTGTAAAAATAATGAGAAAATATTATGATATGTATATGTATGTATATGGGACTTTCGGTAATAAGCCAATTTGTTTGAAGGGATATTCTGAGAATTAGCATGTGTTGTTTTGACAAAAAAGTGATATATATGTCTGGTTACATTTTGTCAAAATGAATTTATTTTGCCAAAATGTAACCAAACATAGCCTTAGTTTTTCTTCTTATTTTTTATTTTTTTATTTAGCTTCTAGGCTTAATCCTCCATTATTGCAAAAGCGCGTTAAAAACAAATTCGATTTTATTAAAGGTGAAATATTTTTATGCCGTTGAAGTGAAAGTTTCTTTGATGTTGCTTACATTTAATGTGTCTTGAAATATAATAAATTGGGAGTTTTCAGATTTTCTTTTTCTCTCTTATTGTAAGGTGTATTTTTAGAGTAAAATTCAGTTAATTCATGTTAATTGGATAAAATAATTGATGCAGTTAGGCCTGTATATTTAAAAAACAATAGATGTAATAATTATCACAAACTATATCGACCTGATCCCAATTTTAACAAACCAATTAATGCTTCGAATATTAATTTTAGGGCTAATCATGGCACATTATTTGCTTCTAGACAAAGAAATTGCCCAAAATTTCAGAATTTTTTTCATTCATAATGTTTTCGCTCCCATGATCCATTCAACTAAAGAAGTGGTAAATTTTGAGATACATTGAACCACAAATTTTAGCATATTGACAATTACTTTACTTACATTGGATGCAATCCTATGTAAGTATTTTAATGAATTTCGCTTACTCTTCTCATTTATTTTATTCTTTTTTTCGTAATAATACTATCAATTGCATTATAATTATAACATAATTTTATTTATTTATTTATTTAATATATATTTTTAAATTATAAATTACAAATGAACCGAGCTATTTGGATATATAATTTAAAATTTTCTAACCTTCATCCTATCAATCAGATTGCTAAATAATAAAAACTCAATTTATTTGATGATCAGATTTTAAAGCTCTATCATTTTGAAAGCGTGTTAAAACAAATGTGGGTTTTAATAAAAGTGAATTATTGTTACTTTTTGAAGTGAATAGAATTTAGACGTTGCTTCCATCCAATATGTCTAGGAATAAATTTTTATTTTTGTTTCTAATGGTACGTAATTAATAATATCAAATATTATTCTATGTTAAACAAAATGAGAATTTTGAGGTTGTTTTCCTCTCTTATATATTTTTCTTTTGGAAGAAAAAACATTACAAATGACGAATTTTTTATCATTTTCAAGGAATCAATATTTTTCTATTTTTAAATCAAATAAATCGAAGTATAAATTACATACAATACACATAAGGTGCACAACACGCCCATTTCAAGTGGAACAAAAGACCTCCAACATAATAGAGGATTCTAATACCACTAGGCTACAAGCTGGACGTTTGCCTCTCTTATTGTAAGGTGTATTATTAGAATAAAATCTCTATTAATTCTACCAAGATCGCTTATCAAAGTAGTGAAAAACATATGAACAAGTACTTATTCAGGCACCATTTATCCAATTCTATCCAATTAAGGAAGAAATCCTAATCTCTTTGTAATAATTAATTAAAAATGTGCCGAATCATGTGAGTGATGGTTCTTGCATTTTCCCGTGACCTTCATTTCCTAAGTTAGTAGAGGCCAAAAAAATAAATAAATTTCGATCTATGTTAATCTAGAAGTCAAGATCACATATTTCCTTCATTTGTAAAGCCGTGACTAAATTTATTATCCCTTTTGGTTTTTCTTGAAAATTACAGAAATATATGAACAATGTTGTCTGTCTGCAAAACGGCACTTTGGTCTCATTGTTTTGGGACAGAGGAAGAAGGGGCTACTGATTCTCCTTAAAACAACATTGTTATCGTTAGTTCCATTCTCACTTTCGGTAAAGGAGTGGATATTAGGATTGCTCATTTATTGATGCTTTTAAGAAATCCAACTTTTTGGTTACCCATTATCCATTTAATACTACAAAACAAGGGGATGCACTTATCCAAATCTACTACTGCCTCACTTTGATCCTCTTATTTAAATTACAATTAAACATCTTTTGATTAGAAAATAGCATGGAGCATGGTAGCATCACTACAAAAAATTGCATTTTAGATAACAAAAAAGTTTGTAACAAAAGTTTAATTTGTCACAAGAACATGTTTATTGTAACAAACTACAAATGTCATTACCAAATATTTACTTTTTTGTGACGATAATGAAATGGTCGTTACAATAAGTAGTATTTTGTTACAAAAGGTAACTTTCTAGTGACAATTAGAAATTATCCTTACAAAAAGTAAAGTTTTGTTACGAAAAAGTTATTTTTACGTGACAAAACAAAATATTCGTTACAAATAATGTTGTATCGTCACGAAATTTTTTTCCTTTAGTGACAAATATAAAACTTGTAACAAAAAAGTTCATCATTGTAAAAAAGCATTACTATTTGATTAAAATTAGTGAAGGATACTTGGATTGGATAATTCGAGCCTAACCCAATGTAATAGATATTGGTTAATTTGGGATGATTATCTAAACTGTTATCAAAAGAAAGGGTTTTGTGTCTAAATTGAAAGTTATTTTTAAATTTTCAACTAAAATAGACAATTCAATCCGAAGAGTGAAATGAAAAATTTAATCCATGAAAATAGTTTGGATACCAATGTTATTAATATTCCAAATTTATCCTTTGAATTCTTTTTGCAAAAATATTTTATTAGTAAGGCTGAAATGATATTTTTTATGAAATCCACTAACCCACCAAACTTATAAGAATTGTATCATTCCCACAAGTACTCTCACAAACACTTAGAAAAGCTATACCTCTATTCCAAACCATATATCCATCCTCATTGAAGTATTAGAAGAATCATACATATCATTCTTAAAACTTAAAACCCATGACTGAGATGTGACGTAATATGTATTTGTTATGAATTAAGTTATAATATAACGAAGGAGAAATATGCATAACAAATATAATACTCAAAAAAAAATTATACACATGGAATCGTGTGCAACAACTACTAGTTTGAGGTAAAAGGTTAGATTCTCATTAATTTCATTTGCTAAATCAAAATGAAAACTTTCTCTTTATCAAAATAACTAAGTATTTTTAAATGAAAATAGCCAACATTTAATAACAAAAAAATAAAAATAAAAATAAATACTGTATATGTAAGCCCGTCTCCTTAGGTTTAAGTTTGTACTTGTCTAGTTTATAACTTATGCTGCCTTATATTTTAATTATACCAAACTTGATGAAATTGAAAATATAAGATATTTTTTATTTTCATATATTCTCTTGATATTATTTAGATAAAATAACTAAAAGAATTCTTATAATAAATTTTTATATCCAAAAAATCCATGTAAATATTTTTAATTCAAAAATTTAGCAATTAATTTTTTTTTGGCTAAAATAAAAATAATTTCTTAATTAAGAATTTGTTGAATTGATTTTATAATATAAAATCTTTTTATTTAGGTTGTTCAAATTTATTTTTATTAGTCAATAACGATTAGTTTTAGTATATTGAGGGCATGTTTACTTTGTTGGATGAGGTAGGATGAAAGCCCACATCCTGTCTTATTTCATATTTACTTTTTAGGATTTAGACCCTATAATAACCCATCAGCTCGCAATTGTGCTGACTATTAGTTGGATGAGGCATCCCACCTTTGAGGTGTGATAGTTTTATCACGCCTTTGGTACTGCAACTTCAAATAATTTCTTATTGCGGAGCCAATCAAACAATTTAAAAATAATTAAAAATATTAAATATTAAAAATATATTTATGCTTGGAAATATTTAGTTTTTGATTGGAAATATATTAAAAATAATTTCTTTATGTTTGGAAAAAAGAAGAAATAGTTGGATGTTGTATTAAAATGGAGAAAAATTAATTTTTTTTTATGCTAAATAGAAAATATTTTAACCATGGGTACTTTAGTCTTTTATGATTTATCAAAGTATTATAATTCGTGTTTATGTAAACATTCTCAATGCAATAATTTAATTTTATCATTCATATCATCCCACAAATTAAACATAATATAAAAAATATAAAATTGTATTAATCCTACTCTTCATCCCTCATTTCATCCTATCACTCCACACCCCATATCATAAAGTAAACGGGTCCTAAATATTTTGAAAAACACTATGATATTTATAAATTAAAATAATAGATATAATTTTAATTTTTAAGTAAAATAACAGAAATAATTTTAATTTTTAAAACAGAAATAATGAAAAGAAAAATTATATTTACAATACATACTTTGCATAAGAAGACATTTATTACAATAAATTTAACTTTGTCACCTAATCACAAAAATTTGCTTTTGGCGGTAAGATGGGCGCTCATTTTTCTCCCTCTTTTTTTCTCTTTCTTTTTTTTTTTTCCCTTCTTCTTCCCGGTTTTTAGTTTATTGCCCTAACTTTCTTCATTTGTTCATAAGTCTTCATTCTTTCACTTCTCTTGGTTGCAATCGCAGGTACGTTTCTTCCCCCCCTATGTGTGTATGTGTGTTTGTGTGTTGCTTTCTCTTCTCCTCCTTCCCCCTTTTCTATTTTCAAATGGCATCACTCAATTCCTTTCTTGTTTTTTTCTGTTTTTTTTGGATTTTTTCTTCAATCGATTTTAGGTTGGCTCAAATTTGGTGTCTCATTTGGTCAGGTAATCTTTCTATTCCCATTTCCCCCTCATTTTCTCCATGCCTTGCACATTTTAGTTTTGTTTTTTTCTTTTCAATCCATTATAGTGTTTATGGGTTTTCCTTTCTTTTTTTATTTTCTGTTTTTGCTCTATTTTGAGATTAATAATATATCAAACTAATGGGTAGGGGCTGATTTGAGGAGGGATGGGGGTTATTTCTAGATAAGGGATGTTGGGTAGTTTTTAAAGTGATCAAAGATGTGGATATTTACTAGTTGATTGTCTCTGTTTTTGTTAACTTTCCAAGAATGATCTGTTTGTTTTTGAAATTGTGCACCTCAAAGTTAGGCAAGGAAAGAAAGACATTAATTTAGTGCTTTCAATGTTTGAAAGCTCAAAAAGAGTGTAAAATGATATTTTTGTGTATCACATTCAAATCATAAGAATTATTATACTTTCTGCCTCATTATTTGGTTTCCAATCCAGTTTCTGGACTGATTTGGTTTCCAGTCCAGAAACAGGACTGTTTTTTTTCTTTTCTTTTCTTTTTTTTTCCAGAAACTGGTTTTGGTTTACAGTCCAGTTTCTGGACTGTGAACCAGTTTCTGGTTTCTGTCTGGTTTCTGGACTGTGAACCAGTTTCTGGTTTGGTTTTCAGCAGAAATTTTCTGTTGTTTTCAGCAAAAAAAAAAAAAAAATCTGCTATGCAGAGAACAGCATATTATTGCTGTTTTTTTCTTCTGAAAATAGCAGAAAATCATGTTGTTTTCAACAGAAATTTTAGCAAAAATTTTCTGCTATTTTTCTGCTGAAAATAGCTGAATTTTCAGCAGTTTTCAGCCAAAAAATAGCAGAAATTTTCTGCTGAATTTACATTTGAATTAAACTAAAAACATGTATTCGTATCTCAATTTTTTTTTTTAATTTTCTCTTTACCTTTATGTACGAGCAGGAGATGACAAAGTGGTGCAAGAAAATTGGAGACTTTGTGTTGAGAAACTTGTTTTGCAACTAGGTACTTTATTGCAATTTTATTTTGGACAAGTGTTAACTTTAGCTTTGATGTGATACTCTAAAATTCTTTGTCTCAAAAAAATTTCAACAGCTCTGATATTGTTAATTTTGAAGCCAATCATTCAAGTTCTTAGCATTTTGTTTCTCATCTTTTATTATGAAGTGGATATATTTGCATAAGTTTTCCATGCTTGTGAATTTTGTGATATGAGTTGTTCAAGTTATCTTGCTTATTTTTACTTATTCTAGGTTCTACCTTTAATAAATTTAAATTTTGGTTATATTTGCAGGTTTTTGAAGTAAATGGTGCAAGAATGGAGAATGCGATATGAATATGAAAACTAGTATATTTTGATCACTCAATGAATACCCTTTTCAAACATGTCACTATATTTTGTCTCATTAAAGCTACAATATTTATAACTTTATATTCTCTTTTGTAACAATTTGGATGATATCTTTAATTTCAACTATGCTTATGTGATCTAAGTTGCTGCTTTTGTTAGCTTAGCATGACACTTCTTTATTTTGAATTTTATTTTCTATATATTCATATTTTATGTGATATAATGTTTATATGTAAGGACTTCCAGATAGTTGCAATAAAATTTTAGTTCAGGTTTCGAAAATTGGTTTCTAACCCTTTTGATACAAATAAAAACATTGGTCAAACGTTCGTTTTAGTAAGGATTCTATGTTGTCGCATTTAGTATTTGTGACAAAAATTAGTATTCATCATAAAATATAAAATATTAATAATTGTGAGTATTGGTGAGGACCACATGTTGTCATAATTAACTATCTGTAACGAACTTACTGTTACAAATATATATTAAAAAATATTTTAAAATTGATTATTGGTAACAAATGCTTATCTTTTGTAACGAATGTCAATATTTTTGTGACAATATAGTTGTCACTAGAACTAATGATATCGTAACGAAATATCCATTGTTACCAATATATTTGTGACGAAAGGGAATGTTTGTTACCTAAACTTTTAGCGTCGAGCTTTAGAGGACAAATATTGTAACGAAGATTTTTCGTTACAAAAAGTTACTGTGACAAAAAAAATAACTTATTGTAACAAATATTTTCCTCACCAAAAGTAAAATTTCTTGTAGTGCATCAAACACGCTGCAATTTTTTTGGATATTACTATTGTCTTTTTAAGTTTGATGAAAGGTTGTTTACTTGCCAATGATCTCTTAAATACTAATCAATTCCTATATTTAGATTGGAATAATGCAGTTTGGATTTCCTATCTTGATAGATGTTTTATTTATTTCAACTCTAAGAATAAACTGATAAATACATTTAATTCACAATTAATTATTTTTATAAAAAAATATTTAATGCACTTGATACGTACATATGAAATAAAATATGAAATGAAACTGAGTCAATATAGTAGTGTGCATGTCCAAGCCACCTATGTTTGAAGCCTTTGGATATGGTCCATTTTTTGGATCACCATTAGTCATAAGTTAGGAGTTCGCAAAGTGGATACTGTAGTGAATTTATAAAAACTTAATCCAATGAATATAACCACAAAGGCACTTAAACTATTGAAATTAATATGTACTATTTGTAAACAATGAAAATCTAAAAATAGAGTCATCAACAATTACTCCAACTATTACTAGTACTTGTAAGATTAAACTAAATCTAATTCAATTATAAAAAGGGAAAAAGAAAAGAAAGAAAGAAAAAAAAAGAAGCTAAATTTAATTCAATCCTATTCAAAAAATAAATCAATTTAACTTTCACTTGGTCATACGTTGTGGCTGTTATCCCCTTCCTTGTTCATTTCAATTGATCCATTAGGATAATCCTCATCAATTACGAACTTGTACCAAAACCAATGCTTATTCCATACGATCGCCATCTCCTCAATTGGAATATTTTTAGTCTCCGGCAAGAAAAAGTATATGAAAATAGTCATCACCACCACAAAGAAAGCGAAGAATAAGAACAACCCAAACTTCAAATGACAAAGCATATTCAAGAACACTTGAGCTATAATAAAAGTGAATATCATATTTACAGAAACATTAAGACTTTGTGCAGCAGATCGAATCTCGAGCGGGAAAATTTCACTCGGCACTAGCCAGCCCAATGGCCCCCATGACCATGCAAATCCAGCCACATATATACATATAAACGCCACCACCACAACGGCATACCACTTTGGCAAATCCCCTGGATTTCCATCTATCCCAAATTTTAGAGCTATGCAAATTGTAACCACAATCTGAAAAACATAAAAAGAGTCAAAAATTATTACATATAGCTATAATATTGTCGTAATAAAAAACATTTGAAAAGAATTGAATTAACTGACCTGACATATGAACATTTGGACACCCCCTTCAAGGAAAAGGAACCTTCTTCCCCACTTATCCACGCCATATATGGAAACTCCAGTGGCCACAACATTCACACAACCAGTAACCACAGCAGACATCAACGAGGCATCCCCACCAAACCCGATTGTCTTAAACAAGACAGGCGCGTAAAACATGATAACATTAATGCCAGTAAATTGCTGAAAGAAAGGAATGGCGATCGCCATTGTCAGTTGAGGCCTATACTTCCTCTGGAGGAGGTTTCTCCATGGGTGCTCTACTTTTTGGGAGGCCTCACTGGCCGCAACCAAGTCATGGAACTCTTCATCAACATTGGATAAACCTCGAATCCTCTTCAATTTGGCCTGGGCTTCATCATGCTTACCACGCTCGATCATGGAGTTTGGTGTCTCGGGTAGGACTAATGAACCGAGGATGATGATCAATGCAGGGACCATTGCACCACCAAGACTCAATCTCCAACCCCATCCACCCTTAATTTTTGCAAAGCCATAGTTTAATACGTTGGCGGCTAGGATGCCGAGCGTGATGGATAGTTGAAATCCAATGTTGAGTGCACCTCTGTACTTGTAAGGAGCCATCTCAGACAGGTAGAGTGGCACTGACTGCAAGAACACAATACAAAAATTTTCTTAACACTTTTACTCAGCCAAGAACAAAAAATAAAAAAATAGTGGGTTCAACTTATAATCTATCTGAAATTTTTACTGAAAAAAATAAAGAAGAAAAAATACAAGAAAAGAAGAACAGTCAAAATCAAGTGGAAAATACATAGCCTTCTCTGGGGCCAGTTGGGTTTGTCAGCTACCTCTCTGGGAAGACAATGCAAATATTGCTATTCTAAGTCTACATTCAAGACAATTATTGTGATCAATTTCTTGACTTAGGTCATTGCTTCTAGTAAAAAATAAAACGTATACACAAAAGTTACATGCGCAAAGAAAAACTGGACATTTCTGATTCGGATTCCATGTCTTGGGAAAAGGGACCTCCCTTTTCAATTATTCCAAGTTTCTTTTCTACTACCTAATTAGTGATAATGACAATGGTCAGAGCAATTATGATTGCTACCGATATCTTCTAGATCAAATTCAGAATCCAGTAGATTTACTTTAGACATAATTCATAGTTAAATCCAAAAGAATCAAAATTTTGTAAAAAATGCATTCTCTGTCGGCTTCTTGAACGTACTCTCTTAACTTCTATTCAATCACGGGTAAGATCTGAGCTACCACAACACCTTTGATTTTTTTTCTGTGTTGCCAAAAACTAGAAGAAATATATATATATATATATATATATGTGTGTGTGTGTGTACCAAAAGTACCTGAACAGGGGATAGCAAAACAAAGAACAAAACCACATAGATTATAGACGAACAATATGAGACTAAAAAATCTGGAAGCAATAAAACAAACCCCTGAAAATATAGTGTTGGAATTTCAGAAAACAACACTTTTGTTCTGTGCTAACAACTTGCTACAAGGACAAGGGAATGGGAATACATCTAAAACGTGTGAATCTCTTGAGTTTTGATGCAAAACAATAAAATAATATTAATTAAAATCAGGAAGAAACAAATCCTTTTCTCATGCAGAATGATTGTGTACATACCTGATTGGCGAACCCAATTCCAAAACCCAGAAGAATGCGGCCAACGATCAGCATCCAAACAGCCTGAGCGAAGCCATTTATCAAAGCCCCGGCGCAAAAGAGCAGGCCGCCGAGCAGCATTGACAGTTTTCTTCCCAGTTTTCTGGTCACCGCCGAGGCCACGAGGGACGACAATAGCGCAGCCAAATACAGCGACGATGTAAAAAGAGTAAGTGGTACGCTGTCAAATTTACAGTACTGATTTGTGGTATCATCGGCCATCTCTTTCCTGTATACCGACGGGAAAAATTCCTTCAAGAATGAATCCATCGACGTCACGCCACCTGTAAACGGATAAAACCCATTAGCCAAATCCAGGCCCGACAAACAAAAACAAGAATAGAAACCACCGACACATGATTCGAGAATAAACAAGTTGTAAAAAACTGAGAATAATCATACATACCTGAAATTCCGATATCGTAACCAAAGATAAGACCACCCATGGCCGCAATGACACACGTGACTATAACATATGAAGTTAGGTTGCCGGGATATTCTTTACTGTTTCCAGGACCAGGGCCAAAACCACCGCCCGCCATTATTGCTTCGGCAAGAACTTAGAAAGTGAAACAAAAAGACGAGAATCTAGCGAGGCAGATTGTATTGAGAGTGAGAGAGAGAGAGAGAGTGAGAAGATATGAAAAGAGATGCAGGAGAATGGGAGGACTATAAATAGAGACAGGCTGACTGTAATGGAGCAGACCCCTTAGCTGTCATAATAGATTAGATTTAGAATTCTACTGCAGTATGGGCATTAAAATTTGTAATAAGCAGTGGATTATGTCTGTATTTTCAGATAATATTCAACTGAATCGGAAAAGGACTAATAGTAATTTAGGATTTGATTCAATTATTTAGAGATCAATTTTAACTTGAACTCTTAATTTTGAAGAATTTGGTTTTTTTTTTCTTTTTTTTTCTTTTTCAGTTTTGTATTGTACTTAGGATTTCTTTTGTCTTGGAATTCTGGTTCAAAGTGGAATAAGAATAAATTAAATAAGGGTGTTTATTGTTTACTTAAAAACTATAGTTGTGATATTTATAGATAATTACTTTAAGTCATGAGTTGAACAATATAAAAAAGTAGGATAAGTATTTATTTATTTATTGGATAAAGGTGATTTTACAAGGAGTTTTTTAATTTAAAGTTTGGATATTTTAAATTCAAGTATTATATTATATTGATAAAATACGTTTATAATAAAATGCATATGAATACTGCTAAATCATGTAAATTGTGTGCATTTTATTCTTTTCATTAACAATTATTATTTTTATTTTTAAATTTGTGAATGTAATTTATGGATTACACAATTACTATCAGAATCACTAATATCGATTTTGTGAGAGCAATTTTCAATGGGAATTGAAAATGATTTGTTGGCAGTCAAAGTTGAATTTTGGTTCTATCCAGAAATTGAATGGTGCCATGTTCTTTTTTGCGTTTCTTCTTCTTCTTCTTTCTTCTATGGGTTTCCTTAATTTTGATTTAAGTTGTGAATCGAATTGAGTCGATATAAGGATGATAATGAGTTCGAGCAAAATTTGAACCCTCCAAACCTATCCCGTTTAGAGCGAATTTTGCAAATTTAAACGGGTTTGGGATGGTTCTAATTTTTTTTAGCCTGCACTCGTCCCAAACTCGCTCCATTCAAATATTGTAAGGGTGGCAAATGGATGGGTTGAGTTGTGTATGGTTTGGGCCCATTTGAGTTGGTTTCAATATGAGTAGGCTCTATATGAGTTTTAAGTAGGTGAGTTGAAGATGGATTGAGTTGAACATGAGTTACTAGTTAGGTCGGGTTGAAAATGGATCCAAATGAAAAAAGTTATTTTACTTAATAAAAAAATTGATTCAAAAGACAATGGTAATATTAATATATCTTTCATATCTTATATTTAATATGAAATTTTACAATATAATAGGAGATTTATTAGATTATATACTTATTTTATTAATTTTTTTCATATGTAATTATGTTCATAATTAATTACAATCCTAGTAGTTATTTTGTAAAAAAATTGATCCTTTTGAAGAAAATGACACCATTATCACACATAGGGTTGTAAATGGATATTCGAAAATTCATTTACCGTTCGTATTCGTATCCGTTTATACAAAATTTATCCGTATCCATTTAAAGCGGATATTATCCATATTCGATTAGTAGATATCCGATTATAAATAGATACGGATATGGTAAATGCGTATTCGATCCGTTTAATATCCGATTCGAATATATATTTATTAAATAATATATTATTTATATTTTTCAATAAAAATGTCATAATCCATATATTTATATATATAAATAATAATTGAAGAATTGGAAACCAAAAAGAATAAAATTAAAAATTTATTGTAATATAGAGAAAAAAGTGAAGAATAAAGTTAATCAACATAAGGGTAAATGTCACTAATAGTCCCTGATGTTTTGATTTAGTATCTCTTTAGTCCTCAATCTTTAAAACTTCATCTTTTAGTCTCTAATGTTAATATATCGTTTCACTTTAGTCCCCAAAATCATTTTTCGATAGATTTTGGCCAGAAAATTGACCAAGTTTGACATTTTTAAGGGCAAAATTGTCAATTCATAGTTTTATGTTCCACTTTAGTTCCTATATAAAGTTTTATGTTCCACTTTAGTTCCTATATAAGGTTTTATGTTCCAATTTAGTTCCTATGTTACTTTTTTTCTTTTTATAAATATATGTCCATGTGTGTATATATATTTGTGTATAATATATGTGTATATATAATTGATACTAATATTAGTCACATGCTCATATATTATTATTAATATTTAATAATATATTAATATCATTTGTGATACTATTGTAATTAATAATATTAGTAATATTATTATTAATATGGGATAGCCAAATAAGCCCAACTTAATAACACTCAACTAGGACATGAGCTGGTTTGATGTTCCCTAAGCAGTTCGATTGCCCTTAAACCCAACTCATTTTGGACCATGCAGACATTCGACTGCCACTCAATCTCTGGATCCCTATCTGTCATGGTGGATATTAGTGTTCTTGATCGACCAGGTTATAGCCAATAACCTCCGTTAGGTGGCCTCAATCCTTCAACCAAAATGATGTAGCTTCGACCAGAATGAGCTTGGTGACCAAGATTCTAGTAGATATTCCTGTTGGAGTACTCGTCTTGACCAGAGAGGTCGAGGAGTGACGAAAGCCCTTTGCCACATTGAATGCCTTGCTAGGCATTGTGCTGCCGCATTAATAGCATGTGCCACCACCAGTACCACCTTTTGTAGCCATGTTAGGCTAGGAAGCGCCTCTAATGTACCACTTTCTCCTAGATAGCTGCCTCTTGAAACAGTATACAAGTTGGATAAGATTGATATGTCTTTGATACCCCTATTGTGTAAGAAGGGCCATTGTCCTTGCTTGAGGACTTTCCAATTTGAAGAGGGCCATTATCCAGCTTGTGTACAGTTCCAGCTTGTGTACTATTTTAGGAGGCAACTACCTAAGATAAGGTGATACACTAGAGGCGATCCCTAGCCTGACACGGCTGCAAAAGGTGGTACTGCTGGTGGCACGCACTATTAATGCGGTAGCACGGCGCCTGGCAAGGCATTCAATGTGGCCAAAGGGCTTTCGTCACTCCTCGACCTCTCTGGTCAAGACGAGCACTCCAACAGGAATATCTACTAGGAGTTTGGTCACCAAGCTCATTCTGGTCGAAGCTACATCATTCTGGTTGAAGGATTGAGGCCACCTAACGGAGGTTATCGGCTATAACCTGGTCGATCAAGAACGCTAATATCCACCACGACAGATAGGGATCCGGAGGTCGAGTGGCAGTTGAATGTCTGTGTGGTCCAAAACGAGTTGGGTTTAAGGGCAGTCGAGCTACTTAGGGAGCGTCATACCAGCTCTTGTCCTAGTTGAGTGTTATTGGGCTGAGCCTATTAGGCTATCCCATATCAATAATAATATTACTAATATTATTAATTACAATAGTATCACAAATGATATTAATATATCAATAATATATTATCAAATATTAATAATAATATATGAGCATGTGATTAATATTAGTATCAATTATATATACAGATATATTATACATAAATATATATACACACATGAACATATATTTATAAAAAGGAAAAAAAAAGTAACATAGGGACTAAATTGGAACATAAAACTTTATATATGGACTAAAGTGGAACATAAAACTTTATATAGGAACTAAAGTGGAACATAAAATTATGAATTGACAATTTTATCCTTAAAAATGTCAAACTTTGTCAATTTTCAGGCCAAAATCCACCGAAAAATGATTTTGGGGACTAAAGTGAAACAATATATTAATGTTAGGGACTAAAAGATGAAGTTTTAAAGATTGGGGACTAAAGTGATACTAAATCAAAACATCAGGGACTTTTAATGACATTTACCCTCAACATAATTATTGTTGGTTGACTTTATAATTAATATATTCAAATGCCAGTATTATTATTAATAAGTACTATTAATTAATTATAAAGTCAATTATTGATTAAAAATTATGTTATTTGTTTGATTGTTTTTGTTTTAATGAAATTATATAGTTCCTTCTATTAATTAAAATATGTATTTGTCATAGGTTTATAGATTCACGTATTTTTAGATATTCGTAAAGGGATATCTAAATAATTATTATCGAATATTAATATAAAATAATAATTCAAATACAGATAAGTTTAATAAAATATGAATGCATTTGAATAATTATAATCGAATACGAATATATCCGCATCCAACCGATATCCGATAGATACGAATTTGGATATCATTTTTAAATATCGTCAAATCCGTATTCGTATCCGAATATTGAAAAAGTTAAACAGATACGAATATGAAAATAGTGTATCTGATTCGTTTAATATCCGTTTACACCCCTAATCACACGAATAAATGTATATTAAATATTCAATAATGAATTTGTATAGTTTTCATTTTTTAAGAATTAATGTATATAAGATGTATGTCAATCTTACTATTGACATGCAATATTGGTTAAGCAATAAATTAAATTTAGAATTTATTTTCAATTAGTAGATACAATATTTATTCCTATGATCACTTTTATATATTATTCATATATTAAAATTTGTATTTTGAGAAAAATTCAAGATAACTAACCTAAGTCCAAGATGATTATTTCAATTTAAATATTATTAATCATCCAAAATTATGAGACTCTGAAAAAAAATGAGAAAATAAAAATAATATAAATTTATGATTATTAATTTGAAGTTATTTTTTAATTTGTTAAATTAATTGCTTGAACTCATTTTTTTTTTTAGCCCACATAAATCCACTTTGAGCCCAAAACCAAATAAAACCCACCTCAACCCATTTTCAGAACTTTGAAACCCAACCAACTCAAAATCATGTGGATTAGGGTGGACCCATGGTTTACAACTCAATTTGCCACCCCTAAATATTGTATACACTAATTTAATTCTTATGAGTATATATATGATATATATTGATATATATTTGAGATATGCATCTTAAATATATATTTTATATAAAAGTAATAATATTGCCACCACAAATATTTATGCATTGAATATGCCTATATAAAAAAGCAATAATTTTATAATTTTTAATTTTTTAAAAATAAAAACATGCATGTATAAATACTTAAATAATTAATTGTTTATTAATAATATTATTTCTCATATTTAAAAAGTTATGGTGATATTGTCTTTTTAATTTTTTTTTTAAACATTCAAAATGGGTTTGACGGGTTTAGTACATCCAACCCGCTAAGATTTGAGTTTGGGGCGGGATAGGTGTCACGCCCCAAGTTAATAAAATAAAATTAAATTTTTATACATAAATCAAAGTAGTAAAAGACTAAAACTAGAAGGTTGCTCCTTATCTCTTGACCTTGCTAATTTTCCTCCATATCTGAAAATGTCAACAAAAAGAGTGAGCTTGAAAGCCCAGTAGGTATTTTACATATATTTAAGATGCAAAATATTCAAAATGACTTATAATTAGCATGACCATGAGACTATAACACCCAAAAATCGGTGGACACACCACCGCCATATCAAAATTCACAAAGTATTCGAAACTAGTTTCGAGCCGGCATATTCAAAGATTCGCATCGCGATAGATGTCATATCATATAACAAAGTGTTATAACCAACATGGCTATGCAAAACATATTCTCATATTAAGGATTGCAAACATTTCAAACCTCAAATATATGTAAAACACTCACCATGCAAATTCTTATAAAAAAAAGTAAAAACACTCTTCAAGAATCTTCTTCTCCTAATTCTTTCTCCAATACTTTCTCTTCCACTTCTAACATTTTCTGCTCATAAGATATGTATGTTTCCACATATTCCCAACATATATATAGGCAACTTTGTAACTTATAAAATGATTCCCACTATTCCTCAATAATACACCACTTCTCATTCTTAATTTCCACTATCCCTCAATAATATACCACTCTTCTTATTCTTAAATAAGATGCACATTTACATATACTTGCATAAATAGGCAATTACTTCATATTCCTCCATTATTTCATGATTAATACCCACTATCTTTCTCATTCTTAAGTGATACCCCCTTCATATTCCACTTGTAACTTATAACCATAATTTCAACAATAAAAGCCACTAATTGTCATTACTTAATTGAGTTAGTAAATTGATTTTTTATTATTATAACTTTATTATTCTTGGGGCATTACAATAGATCTTGAATCCTTAAAAATTTTAACGAAGTGGGTCCCAAATTTTAACAAGCCTGTTCCAAGTTCATCCCATTGCCATCTCTATATTTGTCTAATATATGCTAGATATATACCAAAACTATTGTGGATAAGAGGGAATTAGAATATGACATCTCCAATGAATCATTAATGGTTACATAGAATTGAATTTGAAGCGATTTCATGAATTTGGACAATCTAAATTCGGATGATGATAATGAAATCCATTTGGTTTTGATATTTACTTAATTTTGGTTTTTAATTTAGGGGCAAATCATTTATATTATTATGATAACGAATATTATTACATAATTAAATAATTTAATAACTAAAATTATTTTCATAGGTAGTACCACGCGCATACTAATTATATAGTACAATGCTTCATTGACCCCATACTTAGGCAACTTTTTATATCTGTTGGTTATTTATTTATTTTTGTGGAGAGGCATATATTTTGACTTTGTTCAAAATGAAAAGTGAGGAGGCTTTATGGATAGAGTTCGAATCCTTCAAGCTAAGACATGGAGGGAAACAATTGATGAACTGGGGGTTGCTAAAAGATCAAAAAATTCCTTTGAAAGCCTTCTTTCCAACAGAGAGCAAACAAGCAAGTTTGCAAAGCAACATTAAATTTCGTCTGGATGACTGGCTTTTTTTTGTTTTGACTCTTTTTGTTCTTGCTGTCTTGGTGAAGACTGGGGTAGCCAGCGAAAGATAGAACTTACCCTAAGTGGTCTTGGCATGTTGTGGGAATCGATATAAGGAACCCCACCCTTTTCACAACCAAAGTTCAAGGGACAAAGCCAATAAAATAAAGGATTGGGAATGCTAAATTTAACAAATTATTGTATATCATATAAGAAGGAGGTGTTGGACTTCAAGTATAGTTATGTTAACTAAATGGCATATATATATATATATATATCCCTAGAAGGCTATAATAGATGTATTTACAAGTGATGACAATTAACACATTTTTTCATCTATCATACCTCATGTAATCTATTAAATTTCAGGATTCAACAATTAATTTGAAATAAGTTCAAATCTTATTCTTGTAAGATTTAACGACCTTTTATAGAAAAACATATATCCCCATATGTAAGAATTACTTATTTAACAAAAGATATTTTATTTAATAAAAGAAATTTTAGTAACATTGCGACTGCATTATGGAGGTGTTTGGCATGTTGTCTAATTACCTCTATTATGTCAATCCTAATATTGATTGCGATGCGCTCTTTAATGGTGAATGGATATGTATTATAGGACAGACATAAAATGGTGATTTCCCCTTATAATCAAACCAAACATGGAATAAGACTCAAATTATGTAATCTATTTTGTACTTTTTATTTAATAGAACAATCAAATTTTCATGTGGGCTGGTCCAAGCCTGATCTATATGAGATTTGGGCCCCAGTACTGAAGCCTGGCTCAATCAAAACTTCAGGTAATGTCTGGATATGGATTATTTGTTTTGGATTATATATAATGGAAGAATGAGTTTTGGAAGTGGGGTTGAGAAATATAATATGTTTGTTTATATTTTGGGAATAGTTAGAAAATTATTTTGGGAAGTTTTGATATGTTTGTTTATGTTTTGAGAGGAGACATTTTTTACTGTAACAGTCAAATCAATATTTTTTTGTTGGGTTTTTGAGGTGAAAATGAAATTGAATAATATTTTTTATTATAAAAAAATAATGAAATATATAATATTATATGTGATGATTGGATATGATTTTTTAATTGTAAAAATAATGATAAAATATTATGATATGTATATGTATGTATATGAGACTTTCGGTAATAAGCCAATTGGTTTGAAGGGGTATTCTAGAAATTAGTATGTCTTGTTTTGGCAAAAAGGTGATACATATGTCGGGTTACATTTTGCCAAAATGTAACCGAACATAGCCTCAGTTTTTCTTCTTCTTTTTTATTTATTTATTATTTAGCTTCTAGGCTTAATCCTCCATTATTGCAAAAGCACGTTAGAAACAAATTCGATTTTATCAAAGGTGAAATATTTTTATGCCGTTGAAGTGAAAGTTTATTTTGATGTTGCTTCCATTTAATGTGTCTTGAAATATAATAATATTATATTTTATTCTACATTAAATAAATTGGGAGTTTTCAGATTTTCTTTTTCTCTCTTATTGTAAGGTGTATTTTTAGAGTAAAATTCTGCTAATTCATGTTAATTGGATAAAATAATTGATGCAGTTAGGCTGTATATTTAAAAAACAATAAATTTAATAATTATCACAAACTATATCGACCTGATCCCTATTTTAACAAACCAATTATATGCTTCGAATATTAATTTTAGGGCTAATCATGGCACATTATTTGCTTCTAGACAAAGAAATTGCACAAAATTTCAGAAATTTGTTCATTCATAATGTTTTCGCTCCCATGATCCATTCAACTAAAGAAGTGGTAAATTTTGAGATCCACAAATTTTAGCATATTGACAATTACTTTACTTACATTGGATGTAATCATAAGTAAGTATTTTAATGAATTTCACTTGCTTTTCTCATTTATTCTATTCTATTTTCGTAATAATACTATCAATTGCATTATAATTATAACGTAATTTTATTTATTTGTTTATTTATATTTATAATTTTAAATTACATATCACAAATGAACTGAATTATATGGATATATATGTAATTTAATATTTTCTAACTTCTACGGTTCTACCCTACAATCAGATTGCTAAATAATAAAAACACAATTTATTTGACGATTCGGATTTTAAAATTTAGCATTTTAAAAGCCCGTTAAAACAAGTGTTGATTTTAATGAAAGTCAATTACTTTTCCTCTTGAAGTGAATAGAATTTAGATGTTGCTTCCATCCAATGTGTCTAGGAATAAATTTTTATTTTTGTTTCTAATGGTACATAATTAATAATATCAAATATTATTCTATGTTAAACAAAATGAGAATTTTGAGGTTGTTTTCCCCTTTTATATATTTTTTCTTTTGGGAGAAAAAGCATTGCAAATGATGAATTTTTTTTATCATTTTCAAGAAATCAATATTTTCCTATTTTCAAATCAAATAAATCAAAGTATAAACTACACACGATGAACATAAGGTGCACAACGCGCCCATTTCAAGTGGAACAAAAGACCTCCAACATAATAGGGGAGATTGATACCACTGGGCTACAAGCTGGACGTTTGCCTCTCGTATTGTAAGGTGTATTATTAGAATAAAATCTCTATTAATTCTATCAAGATCACTTATCAAAGTAGTGAAAAACATATGAACAAATACTTATTCAGGCACCATTTATCCAATTCTATCCAATTAAGGAAGAAATCCTAATCTCTTTGTAATAATTAATTAAAAATGTGCTGAATCATGTGAGTCATGGTTCTTGCATTTTCCCATGACCTTCATTTCCTAAGTTAGTAGAGGCCAAAAAATAAATAAAATAAAATAAAATTTCGATCTATGTTAATCTAGAAATTAAGATCACATCTTTCCTTCATTTGCAAAGCCGTGACTAAATTTATTATCCCTTTTGGTTTTTCTTGAAAATTACAGAAATATATGAACAGTGTTGTCTGTCTGCAAAAAGGCACTTTGGTCTCATTGTTTTGGGACAGAGGAAGAAGGGTCTACTGATTCTCCTTAAAACAACATTGTTATCGTTAGTTCCATTCTCACTTTCGGTAAAGAAGTGGATATTAGGATTGCTCATTTATTGATGCTTTTAAGAAATCCAACTTTTTGGTTACCCATTATCCATTTAATACTACAAAACGAGGGGATGCACTTATCCAAATCTACTATTGCATCACTTTGATCCTCTTATTTAAATTACAATTTTTTCTTAATACACTCGCACATCAAGAGTCCGTTAAAGCTCGAACTCCTAACTCTTATTTAAATTACAATTAAACATCTTTTGATTAGAAAATAGCATGGAGCATGGTAGCATCAAACATGCCGCAATTTTTTTGGATATTACCATTGTCTTTTTAAGTTTGATGAATGGTTGTTTACTTGCCAAATGATCTCTTAAATACTAATCAATTCCTATATTTAGATTGGAATAACGCAGTTTGGATTCCCTATCTTGATAGATGTTTTATTTATTTCAACTCTAAGAATAAATTGATAAATATATTTAATTCACAATTAATTATTTTTATAAAAAAATATTTAATGCACTTGATACGTGCATATGAAATAAAATATAAAATGAAACTGAGTCAATATAGCAGTGTGCATGTCCAAGCCATCTATGTTTGAAGCCTTTGGATATGGTCCATTTTTTGGATCACCATTAGTCATAAGTTAGGAGTTCGCAGAGTGGATATTGTAGTGAATTTATAAAAACTTAATCCAACGAATATGACCACAAAGGCACTTAAACTATTGAAATTAATATGTACTATTTGTAAACAATGAAAATCTAAAAATAGAGTGATTAACAATTACTCGAAGTATTACTAATACTTGTAAGATTAACCTAAATCTAATTCAATTATAAAAAGGGAAAAAGAAAAGGAAAAAAAGAGAGGCTAAATTTAATTCAATCCTATTCAACAAATAACTCAATCCAGCTTTCACTTGGTCATACGTTGTGGCTGTTATCCCCTCCTTTGTTCATTTCAATCGATCCATTAGGATAATCCTCATTGGTCACGAACTTGGACCAAAACCAGTGCTTCTTCCACACAACCGCCATCTCTTCAATTGGAATATTCTTAGTCTCCGGCAAGAAAAAGTATATGAATACAGTCATCACCACCACAAAGAAAGCGAAGAATAAGAATAATCCAAACTTCAAATGACAGAGCATATTCAAGAACACTTGAGCTATAATGAAAGTAAAAATCATGTTCACAGAAACATTAAGACTCTGTGCAGCAGATCGAATCTCAAGCGGGAAAATTTCACTCGGCACTAGCCAGCCCAAAGGCCCCCATGACCATGCAAATCCAGCCACGTATATACATATAAACGCCACCACCACAACCGCATACCACTTTGGCAAATCCCCTGGATTTCCATCTATTCCAAATTTTAGAGCTATGCAAATTGTAACCACAATCTGAAAAACATAAAAAGAGTAAAAAATTATTACGTATAACTATAATATTGTCGTAATCAAGAACATTTGAAAAGAATTGGATTAAGTTACCTGGCATATGAACATTTGGACACCCCCTTCAAGGAAAAGGAACCTTCTTCCCCACTTATCCACGCCATATATGGAAACTCCAGTGGCCACAACATTCACACAACCAGTAACCACAGCAGACATCAACGAGGCATCCCCACCAAACCCGATTGTCTTAAACAAGACAGGCGCGTAAAACATGATAACATTAATGCCAGTAAATTGCTGAAAGAAAGGAATGGCAATTGCCATTGTCAGGTGAGGCCTATACTTCCTCTGGAGAAGGTTTCTCCATGGGTGCTCTACTTTTTGGGAGGCCTCACTGGCCGCAACCAAGTCATGGAACTCTTCATCAACATTGGATAAACCTCGGATCCTCTTCAATTTGGCCCGGGCCTCATCATGCTTGCCACGCTCGATCATGGAGTTTGGCGTCTCGGGGAGGACTAATGAACCGAGGATGATGATCAATGCAGGGACCATTGCACCACCAAGACTCAATCTCCAACCCCATCCAACCTTAATTTTTGCAAAGCCATAGTTTAATACGTTGGCGGCTAGGATGCCGAGTGTGATGGATAGCTGAAATCCAATGTTGAGTGCACCTCTGTACTTGTAAGGAGCCATCTCAGACAGGTAGAGTGGCACTGACTGCAAGAAAACAATACAAAAATTTTCTTAACATTTTTACTCAGCTGAGAACAAAAAATTCAAATAAAAAAATAGAGGTTCAATTTATTGTCTAACTCAAACTTTTACTGAAAAAACAAACAAAAAAAAAACAAATACAAGAAAAGAAAAACAGTCACTCTGGGGCCAGTTGGGTTTGTCAGCTACCTCTCTGGTAAGATAATGCAAATATTGCTATTCTAAGTCTACATTCAAAACAATTATATGTGATCAATTTCTTGACTTGGGCGATTGCTTTTAGTGAAAAAAATAAAACATAAATACGAAAGTTACATGCGCAAAGAAAAACTGGACATTTCTGATTCAGATTCCATGTCTTGGGAAAAGGTACCTCCCTTTTCAATTATTCCAAGTTTTTTTTTTCTACTACCTAATTAGTGATAACGACAATATTCAGAGCAATTATGATTGCTACCGATATCTTCTACATCAAATTCAGAATCCAGTAGATTTACTTCAGACATAATCCATAGTTAAATCCAAAGAATCAAAATTTTGGAAAAAAAAAATGCATTCTCTGTCGGCTTCTCTTGAACATACTCTCTTAACTCTTATTCAATCACGGGTTAGATCTGAGCTACCACAACACTTTTGATTTTTTTTCTGTGTTGCCAAAAACTAGAAGAAATATATATGTGTGTGTACCAAAAGTACCTAGGAAAAGAAGAGGGGATACCAAAACAAAGAACAAAACCACATAGATTATAGATGAACAATATGAGAACGAAAAATCTGGAAGCAATAAAACAAACCCCTGAAAATACATTGTTGGAATTTCAGAAAACAACACTTCTGTTCTGTACTAACAACTTGCTATAAGGACAAGGGAATGGGAATATATCTAAAACATGTGAATCTCTTGAGTTTTGATGCAAAACAATAAAATAATATTAATTAAAATAGGAAGAAACAAATCCTTTTCTCATGCAGAATGATTGTGTAAATACCTGATTGGCGAACCCAATTCCAAAACCCAGAAGAATGCGGCCAACGATCAGCATCCAAACAGCCTGAGCGAAGCCATTTATCAAAGCCCCGGCGCAAAATAGCAGGCCGCCGAGCAGCATTGACAGTTTTCTTCCCAGTTTTCTGGTCACCGCCGAGGCCACAAGGGAAGATACTAGCGCAGCCAAATACAGCGACGATGTAAAAAGAGTAAGTGGTACGCTGTCAAATTTACAATACTGATTTGTGGAATCATCGGCCATCTCTTTCCTGTACACCGACGGGAAAAATTCCTTCAAGAATGAATCCATTGCCGTCACACCACCTGTGAAAGGATAAAACCCATTATCCAAATCGGAACCCCATAAACAAAAACAAGAACACAAACCGCCGGAACATGATTCGAGAATAAACAAGTTATGAAAAACTGAGAGGAATTATACGTACCTGAAATTCCGATATCGTAACCAAAGATAAGACCACCCATAGCCGCAATGACACACGTGACGATAACGTATGGCGTTAGATTGCCGGCATATTCTTTCCCGTTTCCAGGACCAGGGCCAAAACCACCGCCCGCCATTACTGCTTCTGTGAGAACTTTGAAAGTGGAACAAAAAGACGAGAATCTAGCGAGACAGATTGTTGAGATAGAGAGAGATAGAGAGAGAGTGTGTGAAAGAAGAGAGCTCTTAACCTCTCCTGTGAGAAGATATGAAGAGAGATGCACGACTATGGGAGGACTATATATAGACACAGGCTGACTTCAATGGAGCTGTCATAATAGATTAGATTGAGAACTCTACTGCAGTATGGACAGATTTAAGACTTGTAATAAGCAGTGGATTATGCATGTATTTTCAGATAATATTCAACTGAACCGGAAAAGGACTAATAGTAATCTAGGATTTGATTCAATTATTTAGACATCAATTTTAACTTGAACTCTTAATTTTGAAGGATTTGATATTTTATTCACTTTTGTATTGTATTTAGGATTTCTTTTGTCTTAGAATTCTGGTTCAAAGTGGAATAGGTATAAATTAAATAAGGGTGTTTATTGTTTACTTAAAAACTACAGTTGTGATATTTATACAATAATTACTTTACCTCATGTTTGAGCAATATAAAAAGGTAGAATAAGTATTGATAAAAGGTGATTATGCAAGGTGTTTTTTCATCTAAATTCGGATATTTTAAATTCAAGTATTATATTATATTGATGAAGTACTTTTATAATAAATTGAATACGAATACTGCTGAATCATGTAAATTGTGTGCATTTTATTCTTTTTATTAACAATTATTATTTTTATCATTAAATTTATAAATGTGATTTATGGATTACATAATTACTATTAGAATCACTAATATCGATTTTGTGAGAGCAATTTTCAATGGGAACTGAAAATGATCTGTTGGCGGTCAAAGTTGGATTTTGGTATACTCTATGGGCTCGTTTGCTTTGAATGATGTAATTAAAAGTGATATATAAGCAAATGATATATTTTAAACATATTAAGATAGAATATTTTAATTTTATATTTAGTTGGTATGATTAATATATAAATAAATTAAAATATAGTATATAAATTTACTATTATATTCTTTATACTTTTTAATAAGTTTTTCACAATTTCCTCATTTTTCCCCGTTCTTAGGATCATGGTTTAATTGAAAATAAGATAAAAAAAAATACACCCTATTAGATCTTTGGAATTCTTATCACATCTAATCAAGCATTCCCCATCTTGATCTATTTTTCAAAAGTAACAATAAATAATGTAGGGCATAGGATTTTTTCTATCAATTGAAACAAACATTAAAAGTGATTTGGTTAGGTATGTATCACACCTAATCAAGCCAAGCAAACAAGGCCTATGAGTCTATCCAGAAATTAAAGGGTGCTATGTTCTTTTTTGTGTGTCTTCTTCTTCTTCTTTCTTCTAAGTGTTTCCTTACTTTTGATTTAAGTTGTGAATCGAATTGACTTCATCTAAGGATGACAATGAGTTCGAGCAAAATTTGAAACCCTTCAGACCTATCATGCTTAGAGCAAATTTTGTAAGTTTAAATGAGTTTGGGATGGTTCTAAATTTTATTTTTAAGTCTGCATCCGTTCCAAACTCGCTCCATTAAAATATTGTATATAGTAATTTATTTGTTATGAGTATATCTATATGATATATATTTATATATATTTGAGACATGCATATTAAATATAGATTTTATATAAAAAATAATAATATTGCCACCACAAATATTTATAAATTTAATGTGCATATATAAAGAGCAATAATTTTATAATTTTTAGTTTTTTTTTTAAAACAAAAACATTCATGTATAAATACTTAAATAATTAATTCTTTGTTAATAATATTATTTCTCATATTTTAAAAGTTATAGTGATATTATCTTCTTTTTTTTTTAATTTTTAAAATTTTTTTTAAACATTCAAAATGGGTTTGATGGGTTTAGTACATCCAACCCACTAAGATTTGAGTTTGGAATAGGGCAGGTCTTGAATCCTTAAAAATTTTAACGATCCAAATTCACCCCATTGTCATCTCTAAGCCTGCCTAATATATATCTAGATATACCAAAACTATTGTGGATAAGAGGGATTTAGATTATAACATCTCCAGTGAATCATTAATAGTTAAATAAAATTAAATTTGAAGCGATTTCATGAATTTGTACAATCTAAATTCGGATGATGATAATGAAATCCATTTGGTTTTGATATTTACTTAATTTTGGTTTTTTAATTTAGGAGCAAATCATTTATATCATTATGATAATGAATATTATTATATAATTAAATAATTTAATAACTAAAATTATTTTCACATGTAGTACCACGCTCATACTACTTATATAAGTACAATGCTTCATTGACCCCACACTCAAGCAACATTTTGTATCTGTTGGTTATTTATTTATTTTTGTGGAGAGGCATATATTTTGACTTTGTTCAAAATCAAAAAGTGAGGAGTTTTTATGGATAGGGTTCGAACCCTTCAAGCTAAGACATAGAGAGAAACAACTAATGAAGTGACGGCTGTTAAAAGATCGAAAAATCCCTCTGAAAGTCTTCTTTCCCACAGAGAGCAAACAAGCAAGTTTGCAAAGCAACATTGATTTAGCTTGGCTGACTGGCTTTTTGTTTTTACTCTCTTTTTTTTTGCTGTCTTGGTGAAATCTGGGGCAGCCAGCGAAAGACAAAACTTACCCTCTTGGGATGTTGGGGGAACAGATACAGGGAACCCCATCCATTTCACAACCAAGGTTTAAGGGAATAAAATAAAGGATTGGGAATGCTAATTTTAACAAATTATGCTATATCATACAAGAAGGAGGTGTTGGGCTTCAAGTATACTTATGTTAACTAAATGGCTTATATTTCCCTAAAAGGCTATAATAGATGTATTTACAAGTGATGACAATTATCACATTTTTTTTTATCTATCATACGAGCTCATGTAATCTATTAAATTTTTAGGATTCAACGATTAATTTGAAATAAGTTTAAATCTTATTCGTGTAAGATTTAATGACCTCATAGAGAAAAATGCATATCTCCATATGTAAGAATTACTGATTTAATAAAAGATATTTTATTTAATAAAAGAAATTTTAGTAACATTGCGACTACATTATGGAGGTGTTTGGCATGTTTTCTAATTACTTCTAGTATGTCAATCCTAACATTGATTGCAATGCGCTGTTTACTGGTGAATGGATATGTATCATAGGACAGACAAAAAATGGTGATTTCCCTTTATTATCAAACCAAACATGGAATAAGACCCAAATTACGTAATCTATTTTGTACTTTTTATTCAATAAAATAATTAAATTTTCATGTGAGCTGTTCCAAACTTGATCTATACGATGAAGCTTAGCTCAATCAAAACTTCAGTTTTTCTTCTTCTTTTTTTTATTTTTTTAAGTTTAACTTGGAGCCTTAATCCTCCATTATTGCAAAAGCGCTTTAAAATAAATCTGATTTTAATAAAGGTGAAATATTTTTATGCCAGTGAAGTGAATTTTTTTTTGATGTTGCTTACATCCAATGTGTCTTGGAATGTAATAATATTATATTTTATTCTACATTAAATGAATTGGGAGTTTTCAGATTTTATTTTTCTCTCTTATTGTATGGTGTATTTTTAGAGTAAAATTCTGCTAATTCATATTAATTAGACATAATAATTGATGCAGTTAGGCCTATATATTTTTAAAAAAAAAATTTAATAATTATCACAAACTATATCGACTTTTGATCCATTACCACAAGAAGAAAACAAAGGAGCTGGTCCCTAATTTAACAAACCAATTATATGCGCTTCTAATATTAATTTTGGGCCCAATCATGGCACATTATTTGCTTCTAGACAAAGAAATTGCCCAAAATTTCAGCATTTTTTTTCTCTCATTCATAATGTTTTCTCTCCCCTGATCCATTCAACTAAAACTGGTAAATTTTCAGATCCATTGAACCACAAATTTTAGCATATTGAGAATTACTTTACTTACATAATTACATTGGATGTAATCTTATGTAAGTATTTTAATGAATTTCACTTGCTTTTCTCATTTATTTTATTCTTTTTTTCGTAATAATACTATCAATTGCATTATAATTATAACATAATTTTATTTATTTATTTAATATATATTTTTAAATTATAAATTACAAATGAATCAAGCTATTTGGATATATAATTTAAAATTTTCTAACCTTCATCCTATCAATCAGATTGCTAAATAATAAAAATTCAATTTATTTGATGGTCAGATTTAAAGCTCTATCATTCCGAAAGCACGTTAAAACAAATGTGGGTTTTAATAAAAGTGAATTATTGTTCCTTTTTGAAGTGAATGGAATTTAGATGTTGCTTCCATCCAATGTGTCTAGGAATAAAATTTTATTTTTCCTTCTAATGGTACATAACTAATAATATCAAATATTATTCAATGTTAAACAAATTGAGGATTTTGAGGTTGTTTTTCTCCCTTATTATAAGGTGTATTATCATAATAAAATCTCTATTAATTCTATCAATATCACTTATCAAAGTAGTGAAAAACCGATGAACAAGTACTTATTCAGGCACCACTTATCCAATTCTATCAAAGCAAGAAATCCTAATCTCTTTGTAATAATTAATTAATCAAATATGTGGTGTATCATGTGAGTCGTGGTTCTTGCATTTTCCCCGTGACCTTCATTTCCCAAGATAGTAGAGGCCAAAAAAATCTTTCATTTTGTTTTTTTCTAGAAGATATTGCAGAAGAATATGAACGATGTTCTTTGTCAGCAAAAAGGCACTTTGGTCTCATTGTTTTCGGACAGAGGAAGAAGGGGGCACTGATTCTCCTTAAACAACATTGTTATTGTTAGTTCCATTCTCAGTTTTGGTAAAGGAGTGGATATTAGGGTTGCTCATTTATGGATGCTTCCAACTTCAAGTCCCTTTATTAAGAAATCCAACTTTGTCACACCTTGTTGCTATTATCCCCTCCATTGTTCATTTCAACTGATCCATTAGGATAATCGTCATCAGTCACGAACCTAGACCTGAATCAGTGCTTTTTCCAAACAATTGCCATCCCCTCAATCAAAATATTCTTAGTTTCTGGCAAGAAAAGGTATATGAAAACAGTCATCACCACCACAAAGAAAGCGAAGAATAAGAACCCAAACTTCAAATGGCAGAGCATATTCAAGAACACTTGAGTTGTAATGAAAGTGAATATCATGTTCACAGAAATGTTAAGACTCTGTGCAGCAGACCGAATCTCAAGTGGGAAAATTTCACTCGGCACTAGCCAACCCAAAGGCCCCCATGACCATGCAAATCCAGCCACATATATACATATAAACATCACCACCACAACAGCATACCACTTTGGCAAATCCCCTGGATTTCCATCTATCCCAAATTTTAGAGCTATGCAAATTGTAACCACAATCTGACAACATAAAATAGCGGAATCAGTTATAACTCTTATAATGTCATAATCAAAGGTATTTGGGAAGAATTGAATTAACTTACCTGACATATGAACATTTGGATACCCCCTTCAAGGAAAAGGAACCTTCTTCCCCACTTATCCACGCCATATATGGAAACTCCAGTGGCCACAACATTCACACAACTAGTAACCACAGCAGACATCAACGAGGCATCCCCACCAAACCCGATTGCTTTAAACAAGACAGAGGCATAAAACATGATAACATTAATGCCCGTAAATTGCTGAAAAAAGGGAATAGCGATCGCCATTGTTAGGTGTTCCTCTGGAGGAGGTTTCTCCATGGGTGCTCTACTTTTTGGGAGGCCTCACTAGCCCCAACCATATCATGGAACTCTTCATCAACATTGGATAAACCTCGAATCCTCTTCAATTTGGCCTGGGCTTCATCATTCTTGCCACGCTCGATCATGGAGTTTGGTGTCTCGGGGAGGACTAATGAACCGCGGATGATGATAAAGGCAGGAACCATCGCACCACCAAGACTCAATCTCCAACCCCATCCACCCTTAATTTTTGCAAAGCCATAATTTAATAAGTTGGCGGCTAGGATGCCGAGTGGGATGGATAGCTGAAATCCAATGTTGAGTGCACCTCTATACTTGTAAGGAGCCATCTCAGACAGGTAGAGTGGCACTGACTGCAAGAACTCAATACAGAAATTTTATTAACAATTTTACTCAGTCAAGAACAAAAAATTCAAATAAAAAAAATATTGGGTTCAATTCATAATCTAACTTAAATTTTTACTGAAAAAAACAAAACAAAAAAACCAATACAAGAAAAGAAAGAACAGTCAAAATCAAGTGGAAAATACATAGCCTTCTTTTGGGCCACTTGGATTTGTCAGCTACCTCTCTGGGAAGACAATGCAACTATTGCTATTCTAAGTCTACATTCAAGACAATTATATGTGATCAATTTCTTGACTTGGGCATTGCTTTTAGTGAAAAAATAAAATGTATATACAAAAGTTACATGCGCAAAGAAAACCACATGGGATTATAGATGTGTGTGTGTGCGCGCACCAAAAGTACCTAGGAAAAGAAAAGGGGATAGCAAAACAAAGAACAAAACCACACAGATTATAGATGGATAATATGAGATTAAAAAATCTGGAAGCAATAAAACAAACCCCTGAAAATACAATGTTGGAATTTCAGAAAACAACACTTTTGTTCTGTGCTGACAACTTGCTATAAGACAAGGGGATGGAAATATCTAAAACATGTGAATCTCAAGTTTTGATACAAAACAATAATATAATATTAATTAAAATCAGGAAAAAACAAATCCTTTTCTCATGCAGAATGATTGTGTACATACCTGATTGGCGAACCCAATTCCAAAACCCAGAAGATCGCGTCCGACGATCAGCATCCAAACATCCTGAGCGAAGCCATTTATCAAAGCCCCGGCGTAGAACAGCACGCCGCCGACCAGCATTGACAGTTTTCTCCCCAGTTTTCTGGTCAAGCGACGACGAAAGCGCCGCCAAGTACAGCGACGATGTAAAAAGAGTAAGTGGTACGCTGTTAAATTTACAGTACTGGTTTGTGGAATCTTCGGCCATCTCTTTCCTGTATACCGACGGGAAAAATTCCTTCAAGAATGAATCCATTGACGTCACGCCACCTGTAAAAGGATAAAATCCATTGTCCAAATCCGAACCCCATAAACAAAAACAAGAACACAAACTGCGGGAACACAATCATGATTCGAGAATAAAGAAGTTATAAAAAACTGAGAGTATTTATACGTACCTGAAATCCCGATATCGTAACCAAAAATAAGACCACCCATGGCCGCAATGACACACGTGACGATGACATATGGCGTTAGATTTCCGGGATATTCTTTCCCTTTTCCAGGACCAGGGCCAAAACCACCGCCCGCCATTACTGCTTCTGTAAGAACTTAGAAAGTGAAACAAGAAGACAAGAATCTAGCGAGACATATTGTATTGAGAGAGAGAGAGTAAACAAAATTTGAAAGAAGAGAGCTCTGAAGTCTTAACCTCTCGTGTGAGAAGATATGAAGAGAGATGCACGAGTATGGGAGGACTATATGCGGACACAGGCTGACTGCAATGGAGCAAACCCCTTAGCTGTCATAATAGATTAGATTTAGAATTCTACTGCAGTACATTAAAATTTGTAATAAGCAGTGGATTGTGTCTGTATTTTCGGATAGTATTCAACTGAATCGGAAAAGGTCTAACAGTAATCTAGGATTTGATTCAATTATTTAGACGTCAATTTTAACTTGAACACTTAATTTCGAAGGATTTGATTTTTTTTTCCACTTTTGTATTGCATTTCGGATTTCTTTTGTCTTAGAATTCTAGTTCAAGGTGGAATAGTTATAAATTAAGTAAGGGTGTTTATTGTTTACTTAAAAACTACAGTTGTGATATTTATAGAGTAATTACTTTTAAGTCATGAGTTGAGCAATATAAAAAGGTTGAATATGTATTTTTCGTTTTTTGATAAAGGTGATCATACAAGGAACTTTTTTTTTTTTTATCTAAAGTTTGGATATTTTAAATTCAAGTGTTATATTATATTGATAAAATACTTTTCTAATAAAATGCATACAAATACTGCTGAATCATGTAAATTGTGTGTGTTTTATTCTTTTTATTCACAATTATTATTTTTATTATGAAATTTGTGAATGAGATTTTATGAATTATATAATTACTATCAGAATCACTAATATCGATTTTGTGAGGGCAATTTTCAATGGGAACTGAAAATGATCTGTTGGCGGCCAAAGTTGGATTTTGGTAGACCACTCTATCCAGAAATTGAAGGGTGCCATGTTCTTCTTCTTTTTCTTCTTCTTTGTTAAATCTTCTTCTTCTTCTTCTTCTTTCTTCAATGGGTTTCCTAAATTTTGATTTAAGTTGTGAATAGAATTAAGTCGATCTAAGGATGACAATGAGTTCGAGCAAAAGTCGAACCCCTCTAGACCTATTTGCTTAGAGCGAATTTTGTAAGTTTAAACGGGTTGAGGATGGTTCTAAATTTTATTTTTAAGTCTGCACCCATACCAAACTCGCTCCATTAAAATATAGTATAAATTTTTACAAGTATATCTATATGATATATATATATTTATATATATTTTTGAGACATCAGACATGCATATTAAATATGTATTTTATATAAAAGTGATAATATTATCACCACAAATATTTATGCATTGAGTATGCACATATAAAGAGCAATAATTTTATAATTTTTAATTTTTTAAAAACAAAAACATGCTTGTATAAATACTTAAATGATTAATTCTTTGTTAATAATATTATTTCTCATATTTAAAAAGTTGCGGTGATATTATCTTTTTTTTTTAATTTTTTAATTTTTTTAAACGTTCAAAATGGATTAGATAGGTTTATACATCCAATCCACAAAGATTTGAGTTTGGGGCGGGGCAAGTCTGCAAGTCTTGGATCCTTAAAATTTTTAATGAAGTGGGTCTCAAGTTCTAACAAACTCATTTCAAATTCACCCCATTGTCATCTCTAAATCTGCCTAATATATTGTGGACAAAAGGGAATTAGATTATTACATCTTCAGTGAATCATTAATGGTTAAATAGAATTAATTTTGAAGTGATTTCATGAATTTGGACAATCTAAGTTCGGGCGATGATAATGAAATCTATTTGGTTTTTATATTTACTTAATTTTGGTTCTTAATTGAGGAGCAAATCATTTATATCATTATGATCATGAATATTATTACATAATTAAATAATTTAATAACTAAATTTATTTTCACAGTTAGTGCCATGCGCATATTAATAATATAGTACAATGCTTCATTGACCCATACTTAAGCAACTTTTTATATCTATTGGTTATTTATTTGTTTTTGTGGAGACACATATTTTGACTTTGTTCAAAATGAAAAGTGAGGAGTCTTTCTAATGAAGTGGTGGCTACTAAAAGATCGAAAAATCCCTCTGAAAGCCTTCTTTTCAACAAAGAGCAAGCAAGCAAGTTTGCAAAGCATCATTAATTTAGCCTGATGACTGCCTTTTTGTTTTGGATTCTCTTTCTTTTTGCTGTCTTTGTGAAGACTGAGATAGCCAGCGATAGACAAAGCTTACCCTAAGTGGTCTTGAGATGTTGGGGGAAACGATATAAGGAACCCCATCGTTTTCAGAATCAAGGTTCAAGGGACAAGAACAATAAGGTAAAGGAATGGGAATGATAATTTTAACAAATTATGCTATATCATGTAAGAAGGAGGTGTTGGACTTCAAGTTTACTTATGCTAACTAAATGGCTTATATATCCCTAGAAGGATATAATAGATGTATTTACAAGTTATGACAATTAACACAATTTTTTTTTTTTTTTTTTTAATCTATCATACCTCATGTAATCTATTAAATTTTTAGAATTCAACAACTAATTTGAAATAAGTTCAAATCTTATTCGTGTAAGATTTAGATGTTGCTTCCATCTAATGTGTCATAGAAATAGATTTTTACTTCTCTCTAATGGTACATAATTAATAGTATCAATATTATTCTGTGTTAAACACATTGCGGAATTTGAGATTTTTTTTTTTTTTTTTCATTTTCTAAATGTGAGGTGTATTATTAGAATAAAATCTTTATTAATTCATATTAATTAGACAGTATAATCGACGCATTTAGACTTAAATATTTAAAGGTAAATTTGGTAATTATCACAAATTTCTCTAGAAAAGCACTCGAATCCGGCCATGTACACCCTACCTATCAGTATCACCTGTCAAAATAGTGAAAAGCAAAGGATTAAGTACTCATTCAGGCACTACTTAACCAATTCTATCCAAATTAAGGAAGAAGTGTTTGGTTATGTTTTCCATAATAAAATTGTTCTGGGGAAACATAATCTAAAATATTCTTATTTTTCTTTTAAAATTTTTATTTTTCAATAGATATATACATATATTATATATACATATTATATTATTTTAACAATAAAAAATACTCAATTCAATTTTCACCATAAAAAACCCAACAAAGAAGGATTGACTGCTACATTAAAACAGTATCCTCCAAAACATAAACAAACATATTAAAATACAACTCTCACAGTCTCCAATAATTTATTTATCAAAGTATATAATAAACACATAATAAAATCATAAAAAAAACATAACCAAACATTTAATAATTAATTAATTAAAAATGTGGTGTATCATGTGGCTCATGGTTCTTGCATTTTCCCGTGACCTTCATTTCCTAAGTTACTAGCCCCCCCCCCCCCCCCCCCCCACTCAAAAAAACAGGCCATCTATGTTCTTGGAAATTACAGAAATTTATGAGAAAAAATGCATTTTGGTCTCAGTGTTTTGGAACAGAGGAAGAAGGGGGCGCCGATTCTCCTTATGCACCATTGTAATAGTTCCATTCTCAGTTTTGGTAAATGAGTGAATATAATTAGGGCATGTTGTTTTATGTTTTAGCATTGTTTTAGAAAAAAATTTGGGAAATGGATTTCGGAGAAAATTTGTTGAATATGTCAAGTGTCTCTTATTGTTTTAGAAAAAATATGAAAAATAATTTGAAAATGAGTTATTTGTTTCTTTAAAATTTGGGGAGAACTAAGCTCTATTGTATATGTCAAATCAATTATTTTTTTGTTGATTTTGTAGGGTGAAAGTGATATATATATATTTATGTATTATATGTATGTATATTTATAGTTGGATGATGTGTGTGTATATATGTATATTTGTAATAATTGAAATATGAGTGTAACTAATTTAATTGGTCATTTAATTTGAAATTTATATTTTTATACATTTAATATTAGTAAATAATGTATTATTTGGAATAAAATATATATTAATAAATATTGATTATTCATGAAATGATAATTATATCATAATTATTAATATTGACTTATAAAAAAATTTAATTACTATACGTTAATTATAAATTAATTACTATTTATTAATTAAAATATAATTATTTAACTATTTATTACTTACAATTTATGTATAAATAAAACTTAGTTATTTATTTAAATAAAATAACTTTTTAATAATTTATATATAAGACTTATAACGATTCATCAAATTAAAAAAAATAAATAATATTATATTATATGATATTACATCATCTTAAATTATTTATTAAATAAATAAACGTAATATTTAATTATACATAAAATATGAAGCATAATTAATATATAAATAACAAGTTATTTAAATAAATTAATTTGATTAATTTAAGTTATTTAATTACTTTAACTCATTATTTAATTAATAAATTATTTAATTAATAAATTATTTTATAAATAAATTACTTAGTAATAATCAAATAATTTTACATAAATTTAATTAATTCTCTCAACAATTACTTTAAGCATATCAATATTAATTTATTAAACTTAATTTATTATTAAATAAATATCACCCTACAATCAAATTTTTTATTATAATTTTAAATAAATGTGAAGATTAATATTTAATGAAGAATATTTTTTGAAGAAGATTAATTTACTTATTATATAAAATTTAAACATATTAAGTTATTTATTAAATGAACAAATGTAACATTTTATTAATACATTAAATATTATATATATCTAATACATTATTTAATTAATAAGTAAATTTAATAAATTTAATATGTTATTCAATAAATGAATTATTTAGTAATAATATAAATAATATTTAATTAAATTCACTTCATTTTTTTGATAATTAGTTTAATTAAATTTCTAAGCATAGGTTTTAGAATTTTTTAACTAGTAAAATTTTAATATTTTCACATATATATATATGTGTATATATATATCTGGATTATATATATGGATAAGTGAAGTGAGAAAGTGATAAATGAATGAGTGATATGATAAGTAGAGTGAGAAAATGAGGGGGTAATGTAGTTTTTAGGATATAGAGTTTTTTGGGTGAATTGAAAGGGATTTTTTGGGGGGATAAAATTTGAGTGTTTTCGTAAAACATTTGGGGAATTTGCCTTCATTCTAAAAAAATTTTGGGGATTAGAAAATATTTTTGAAAAATGTAGGAAAATAGCCTTAGGATTTCTCATTTATTGATGCCTCCAACTTGAAGTCCCTTTATTAAGAAATCCCAGGGCTTGTTCTTTTACATTTTGGACATTTTCTAGAAAATATTTTGGAAGAATGGATTTTTGGGAGAAAATTTGAAAAATGTGCCAAGCGCTTGATTTGAAAATGAGGTGGTAGTTCTTTTTTGTTTTGGGAGGAGACAAACTTTACTATAGAGGTTAAATCAGTTGAATTTTTGTTGGGTTTGTAGGGTGAAAGTTTTTTTTTTTTTATGTAATATATGTATATATATTTATAGTTGGATAATGTGTATGTGTGTATATATATGTATAATGATTGATATATGGTTGTAATAAAATGATGTGTAATTAATTTAATTGGTGATTTATTATGAAATTTATATTTTTATAAACCTAACATTAGCAAATGATGTATTACTTGGAAGAAAATACTTATTAATAAATATTAATTATAAAAAAAATTGGCTAATACCATAACTATGTCATAATTTGTTAATATTGGTTTATATAAAAATAATAATAATAATTACTATTCATCAAATATAAACCAATAACTATTTATTAATTCAAAAATATAATTATTTAACTATTCATTATTTCTGATTTGTGTACAAGTAAAACTTAATTATTAATTTAAATAAAATGATTTATTTAATAATTTATATATGTAATACTTATAGCAATTCATCAAGTTAAAAAAAAATTCTATATTATATGAAATTAAATCATCTTAAATTATTCATTAAACAAATAAACATAATATTTAACTATACTTGAATGAAATATAAAACATAATTAATATGTAAATAACAAGTATTTAAATAATTGAATAAATTAATTTAATAGGTTTTTTAATTACTTTAGCTTATTATTTAATTAAGACATTATTTAGTAAATAAATTAGTTAGTAAAGAATCAAATAATTTTTACTTAAATTTAATTAATTTTATCGATAATTATTTAAATTATACTAATATTAATTTATTAAACTTAATATATTATTAAATAATAATTAAATTTATTATTATAATTTTAAAAGAAATCTAAAGATTAATATTTAATACGTTATCTAGTAAATAAATTATTCAATAATAAGTAATTAATATTATCAAATATAACTAAATACGTTATTTAATTAATAAGTAATTTAATTAATTTAATATGTTATCTAGTAAGTAAATTATTTAGTAATAATATAAACAATATTTAATTAAATTTAATTATTTTTTATAATTAATTTAATTAAATTTTAAACATAAGTTTTAGAATTTTGTAACTAGTAAAATTATATATATATATATAGATGAGAGAAATAAAATAGTAATAAATTAGTGAGTGATGCGAAAGGTAGAGTGAGAAAGTGAGGGAGTAGGTGGGGGAAGTGTGGTTTTTAGGGTATAGGGTATTTGAAATTGTTTTGATAGGGGTTTTCTGGGTATAAAATTTTTTTTATTTTGGAAGAATGATTGGAGAAAGTGTATACTTTTTGAGATTGCTCAAGGAGTTGAAAAATATTCTGGAAAAATGCTAAAGAACAAATCCCCAACTTTTTGGTAGCATCAAAAATTTTTCAATCTTTTTGGCTTTTAAGATCGTCTTTTAATTTGATGGAAGATTGTTCTTAACAATAATCTCTTAAATACTACTAAGTTTCTATATTTAGGGTGGAGTGGTGCGGTTCAGATACTCCATTGTAATAGAAGTTTTTTTTATTTTAACTCTATCGCAAGTGTGCTTGATTTTTAAATAATTATTTTTATAAAAATATTTAATAAACTTAGTACACATGTATATGAAATAAAATTTAGAGCTAAAATAATTATTAAAATAGAGCCAATATAGGATTGCCCATTGCCCAGCCACCTATTTTTGAAATCTTTGCACATGGTCCATTTTTTGTATCACTTAATTTGGTTTATAGTCCCATTAGTTATAAAGTTAGGATTTTGCAAAGTGGATATTGTAGTGAGTGATAAAAACTTAATCCAACAATGATGACCACAAAGGCACTTAAATTAAACCATTCAAATTAATATGTACTATTTGTAACCAATGAAAATCTAAAAATAGAGTCATTAACAAGTACTCGAAATATTACTAATATTGTAAGAGTAAGCTAAATCCAATTTAATTTATCGAAAAAAAAGAAGAAGCTAAAGCTAAATCCAATTCAACCCTATCGAGCAAATAATTCAATCCATCTTTCACTTTGTCATACATTGTTGTTGTTATCCCCTCCCTTATTCATTTCAACCGATCCATTAGGATAATCCTCATCGGTCACGAACTTGGACCAAAACCAATGCTTCTTCCACACAACCGTCTTCTCCTCAATTGGAATATTCTTAATTTTCAGCAAGAAAAAGTATTTGAAAACAGTCATCACCACCACAAAGAAGGCGAAGAATCATAACGATCCAAACTTCAAATGGCAAAGCATATTCAACAACAATTGAGCTATAATAAAAGTGAAAATCATGTTCACAGAAACGTTAAAACTCTGTACAGTAGACCGAATTTTAAGTGGAAAAAATTCACTCGGCACTAGCCAACCTAGAGGCCCCCATGACCATGAAAACAGAGCAACATATATACATATGAACGCCACATACCCGCCATCTCCTCAATCGGAATATTCTTAGTCTCCGGCAGGAAAATGTATATGAAAATAGTCATCACTACCACAAAGAAGGCGAAAAATAAGAACAACCAAAACTTCAAATGGCATAGCATAGTGAAGAACACTTGACTTAAAATGAAAGTAAAAAACATGTTTACAGAAACATTAAGACTCTGTGCAGCAGATCGAATTTCAAGTGAAAAAATTTCACTTGGCACTAGCCAGCCCAGAGGCCCCCATGACCATGCAAACCCAGCAACATATATACATATAAACACCACCACCACGACAGCATACCACTTTGGCAGGGCCCCTGGCTCTCCATCCACCCTAAATTTTAGAGCTATGCAAATTGTAACCACAATCTGACAACATAAAAAAGCAGAATTTGTTATTACATATAACTCTTATGATGTCATAAAAATAAAAAATATTTGGGAAGAATTGAATTAACTTACCTGACATATGAGCATTTGAATACCCCCTTCAAGGAAAAGGAGCCTTCTTCCCCACTTATCTACACCATATATAGAAACTCCAGTAGCCACAACATTCACACAACCAGTGACCATAGCAGACATCAATGAGGCGTCCCCTCCAAACCCGATTGTCTTAAACAAAAGAGGTGCGTAAAATATGATGACATTAATCCCCGTAAACTGCTGAAAGAAGGGAATGGCAATTGCCATAGTCAGCTGAGGCCTATACTTCCTCTGCAGAAGGTTTCTCCATGGGTGCACTACTTTTCGGGAAGCCTCACTGGCTGCCACCAAATCCTGGAACTCTTCATCAACATTGGGTAAACCTCGGATCCTCTTTAGTTTGGCTCGAGCTTCATCATGCTTGCCACGCTCAATCAAGGAGTTTGGCGTCTCGGGTAGGACTAATGAACCGAGGATGAAGATCAAGGCAGGGACCATTGCACCACCCAGGCTCAATCTCCAACCCCATCCACCCTTAATGTTTGCAAAGCCGTAGTTTAATACGTTGGCGGCTAGGATACCCAGTGTGATGGACAGTTGAAATCCAATATTAAGTGCACCTCTTTGCTTGTAAGGAGCCATCTCAGAGAGGTAGAGTGGCACTGACTGAAAGAACACAACACAAAAATTTTTTGAGCACTTTTACTCAGCTAAGAACAGAAAATTCAATAACAAAAAAATAGTGGATTCAATTTATAATCTAACTCAAATTTTTACTGAAAAAAAAAAAGAAATATAAGAAAAAAAGAGTCAAAATCAATTGAAAAATACATAGCCTTCTTTGGGGCCAGTTTTGTTTGACAGCTACCTTTCTGGGGAGACAATTCAAATATTGTTGCTTCAAGTCTGCACTCAAGTCAATTATATGTGATAAATTTGTTGACTTTGGCCATTGCTTTTTGTGAATGAGATTATATCTAAGACATGTGAATCTCTTTAGTTTTGATACAAAACTATAAACTAAGATTAATTAAATCAGGAAAAAAAAGAAAAGAAAAGAAAAAGAAGTGTCTCTTCGATGGAGAATAATTCTGCACATACCTGATTGGCGAACCCAATTCCGAAACCTAGAAGAATGCGGCCCACGATCAGCATCCAAACAGCCTGAGCGAAGCCATTTATCAAAGCCCCTGCCCAGAATAGCACGCCGCCGAGCAGCATTGACAGTTTTCTCCCCAGTTTTCTGGTCACCGCCGAGGCCACAAGCGACGACAAAAGTGCCGCCAAGTACAACGACGATATAAAAAGAGTGAGTAATACGCTGTCAAATTTACAGTACTGATTTGTGGAATCATCGGCCATTTCCTTCCTGTATACCGACGGGAAAAATTCCTTCAAGAATGAACTCATTGACGTCACACCACCTGTAAACGAATAAACCCGTTATCCAAATCCGAACCCGACAAACAAAAACAAGAACACAAACCGCCGTTACATGATTCGAAAATAAACAAGTTGTGAAAAACTGAAAGTAATTATAAGTACCTGAAATTCCGATATCGTAACCAAAAATAAGACCACCCGTCGCCGCAGTGATGCATGTGACGATGACATATGGCGTTAGGTTGCCGGGATATCCTTTCCCGTTTCCAGGACCAGAGCCAAAACCACCGCCTGCCATTACTGCTTCTGTAAGAACTTAGAAAGTGGAACTAGAAGACTAGAATCTAGCAAGACCTGCACGTTGAATTATATACATGTACTAGCAAGTCTAGCATGCGAACGAGTCAAGCGAAGTAGCTATCAACGTCTTCAACATGACAATTATGACGTAAACAAAGTCATGCCCAGTGCAACCTATAAAAAATAATTATATGAGTAAATAATTTATTTTATAATAATATTTATTTTACTTCATATATTTAAAATATGAATTATAATTATTTTTAGTATTTTATGAAAAAAAATTATTATTAATTAAATAAAATAATATAAATATTTTAATTAAAAATATTATATTTGAAGATAATTTATACTTAAATAAATTGTAGAATATCAAGAATTGCTCATTCTAAGTTTATAAATTATATAAAAATTTATAAAATAATAAAATTTAAAAAATAAATAAATAAATTAAGAAAATAAAAATAACACATATTATTTTAATAAATATGCTTTTTAAATTAGATATATATATATATATATTTAATATGATAAATAAGCAAATTATTTTTTATAATGTAAAGTTTTTTTGTTTGATTTCTTAATAATGTGGAAGTTATAGTTACAATTTTCATGACATTTAAGAACTTTAAATGTTAACTATTTTTTGTTAGAATAAATATATAATATCTTTGTATTTTATCTATAAAAATAGCTTACATTAGGCTATTAGTTATTTGATAACTAATTCAATAATTAGTTTGCAACATGCAGTTTTTATAAGCTAAAATATCTCTTAATATTTCATATAACTCTGATAAGTAAAATTTATTACTTTTTATTTAATTATTATTAAAATTATCAATTAACATATATTATGTACATGAATAAAATAATAAGTAAATTTCAATATTTAATTTAAAATAAAATATCAATCTCTTATAAGTTTTTTTTGTAATTAGAATATAAAAATCAAGAATAATTAAACGGATACTTACTTTCAATCAAATTCTTTTAATCTCACATCATGAATCCATGTAAAAATATTTTTATGAATTATTATAAGAAAAATATTAAAATAAATATATGTGATATAATTATAAAATAGTGTAACTAAATATATTAAAAAATATATAAATTGATATTATTTGCTATTTAAGTGGTCACTTATCAAACTTTTGAAAATTTGCAACTATGTCGACTATATATGTGTCCCATATGGAAGAATTTATTTTAAATAATTGAAAATGAGTTCTCCTTATTATATTGCCAAAAAATAAAATAATTTAAATTAATAATATAAAAATAAAGTTCAGAGTTTATTGTTATTGTTATTGCATAAAGTAACTGTTTATATTTGAAACAAATTTTTCAATGAAATTATTTGTTATATTCTATATATATAATTTTATCTAAAAATATTTTACATATCTAAAAATGTTATTGTAAGCATAATTCAGTTTTAAAGGCTTTGATAAATTGAGGTATAGCGTCCCGACTGAGAGGTGCCTACTTCGGCCCAAGGTGCTACTCCAATTAGTCTTAAGTCATTCAGACTTCTGATTCGATGCCCCATAAAAAATTTTCACAATCTCCAAGGATAGCAACATGCTTTAAACTTAAAGCGGCACCACTAGGATACCAAAAACATAATATATACAAACCACTTGTCTAATATTATTCACCATAATTTATACATGTCGCAAATCTTCAACTCAACTTAACATATCATACCCTCTCTAAGTCAAGGCCTGATGTCCAAACGATCCCATAAGCACGTTCAAGCACTCATCCCATTACCAAATATATCTTTTAGTCCAAGCCTGAAGCTCAAGTCCACCATCGAATCATGTCTAGGAAAATCAAGAAATACATGGGATGGTGAGTCTTAAGGACTCAATGAGGGATAATAAGTAGCAGCTCACGGATCTATCAAAGAATCAATAATTCAACAGAGTAATACTGGCATGAAAACAAAGACAACATGAATATGCCAGAATAAGAATGTTAACGGTCCAAATATTAATCAATGCTAGTTCGAAAACTGTGATCGTTGGCTCATCAGCCTGGTTGTCTCGACCGATTCTGCACGGGAGGTTTAGGGACATCTCAACCAATCAAAGTCAAGAGATTACCATTAGCTCATATGGCTGGGAACATTAGCCCTATCTAGATAGGAAACCACTCCAACTTTATTGCTCCTTGAGCAAAGTACAATTAAGAATAACAATCCCAATAGTATATGCATTTCAATTAATTCAAAGAGAACTGCATATCCGATTCTCCTTATACCAACCAACTGATTAAAAGCTCAATAGCTCAAGCACAACAGCTTGGCAATAACAGTTCGATAACAAAATAGTAACAGAACAATCAAATAACAGAGTAGTCAAATAACAAAACAATAAGATAACAGAACAGTCGATAACAAATCAATCAAACAACAGAACAATCAGATAACTAAACAATTGATAACGATACAATCGATAACATAACAGTCGATAATAGTTTCCAATCAATAACAGTTTCCAGTTAAATCGATCATAACAGCACAACCCAAGTTCAACGACTGGGATCAACATAACAAAACATCCCGAGCTCAACAGCTGGGATCCACATAATGGCACATCCCAAGCTCAATAGCTGGGATCCACATAACGACTTACCATAACAGCACGTCCCGAGCTTAACAGCTGGGATCAACATATCAAGCTTATCAATTTTTCCTATTTCTGTCATTCCAAACGTTTCTGCATGTCCTTAGCTCAATGGCTGGGATCAACATAACAAACTTAATGGTACGTCCTGAGCATAACAACTGGGATCAACTTATCAGCATGATTCAAATGAGCTGACATAGCGAATCAATGATATAGAAACAAATCACATAAGCCGACAAGGTCAAACATGCGATAGCAGAATGAATTCATTCTTATCGATATCGAATACGAAACATGTTCTGGGCATCAGAATGGAAACGATCAATTCGAATCAAGGTTCGAATAACTGAACAAATACTCACAAGGTATGCAAAATAATTGATTGATACAATTTGCGAGTTCAAACGAGATTAACCCTCACAGGGGTGCACTAATGATTATCGAAGCAGTAGAACTTTATAGGATTTCAACAATCAATAACAGATACAAACAATCGATATAAGTACTACTGAACCAATAACGATAACGATAGTCAAAGTAATAGAACCTGACAGGGTTCAGAATTCAGTAATAAACGATAACGGTAGTCAAGCGATAGAACCTCAGAGGGTTCAGAAAGCAGCAATAAACGATAGTGATAATTAAGACAATAGAACCTCACAAGGTTCAGAATTCAGCAATAAACAATCGTAGTAGTCAAGACAATAGAACCTCAAGGATTCAGGAATCAGCAATAAATGATAACCATAGTCAAAGATAGGTATCAAAACAATGGAACCCCACAAGGTTCAATCACAATGCAATTGCTTTACTAAAACAATTACCAGATCAACGGATCCTCATAGGGTACAATAATTAACGAGAAAGCTATAATCAAAACAATAACCCAAAGAGGAGGTCCTCACTTTAAAATCACAAAATGTAAGAGCTACTCCTATCTACTAGTCGGCGAAATCCTATTCTTCATCACCTAATCAGAAGAAAGGAGTTTCTGTCAAAATCCCCATTGTCGTCATAATCAAAATCGTACTAATAGCAGTCTAAAACTAGTCATTATACTATCAATAATATTCCTCGGTGATTAGTCTTGACGTGATCAATAGGTATTATTCCTAATTATGCCATTATTACGGAAAATATTCTTGGGTTTTGCATCAGTTTCAATAAAGAGATACAATTGGGCCCTTGAATATAGAACTGATCTTGTAAGATTACACAAAGCCAATTATATTAACGTAACTATTATTAATAGTCCAAATTCACCACCTAGTACTCATTTATACAAAATTAGAACCTAATTACCTAATTAACTCAACTTTATCACATGATGACACAAATCCGAGTCCATTAAAGTTATAGTGGTATATGAATGACCCAAATCTTGATTTTGTATCATCTCAATTAACCCAATTATCACCACTTAGGTTCCAAATTCATAAAATAAGGATTTTCTTCATCTAATTACCTAATTAATCAAGATTATTACGCGATATAACAAAATTCGGGTCCATTAAATTTATGTAATTATATGTATGATTCAATTTCCCAATCAATTCAAGTATTCTTCGTTTATACGATACATCGTAAGGTTTGGAGGCATACACATACACATGCATACAACTTTAACACAAGTTTCTCGTTTTTACCCAATATCTTTTTGTTGAAGCTTCGAATGCACAATTAGCTTGCGTGCATGTAATCACCACGACGAGATGAAGATTCTGTCCCACTGCGCCGCCATCTGTCGCCACCGAAGATACACACCACCACCACTGGTAGATGCCTTTCAGCTAGAGCAATCCAACGCCCCAACCAATTTTTCCAATTGCCACCGAGAAGGCATCTAATTTTAGCTTTGACGCCACAGCACCGCTCGCCGCCGCCTTGTTTTTCTTCAATTTCTCCTCCGTTACCATGCCATTCTTCAATCCAAAGTTACCAATGCGATCCTTGAGCGGAGGGCTACAAAACCCAATTTTTAAATCTAGGCTTTCAATTGCCGGAACAAAGAAACCCATCACTGCCGAAACTTATTGCCATCGAGCTTATTTTTTCGGTGTTTTGCTGGGTGGTTTTGCAAGAAAAAAATATGTATGAGTTCACGGTGAAGAGAGGAAGAGGTTGGTGCAAAGTTTGGTAGGTTTTGCCGGTCGTCGGAGGAAGTGGCCGGAGAGAGAGATGTTAGGTTTCGGTGGATAAGAAAATAAAAATGGGGGGTCCAATTGAAGATTCAATATTTATAAAATTGATCTTTTCTTATTCGCAGATTGACCCTAAAAGTTTAATCCAGTTTTCAACTAAGTCCTCTAAAGTTTGACCCACTTCAATTTCAGTCACTGGACTTATATAGAGCCTAACATTCACCCCTTAGACCAAAAGTATTTCTAATTGAACCCACAAAACTCTTTCAATATTGGTCAATCAGGGTTTCTTCAACTTGCGATTTGACCCCAAAACTTTTAAAGTTAAATAAAAACTTATAAAAATATTATTAAATAAATAATATCAATAATAGGATTTGTAGGAGTGTTACATGAGGACTTGCATATCAATTAGTTTATAATTATTCATTTCTCAAACTTCTAACTCTTTCATAAAGAAGTGACGGTTTGATCTTTTACATAAATATTTGTTTATCTCTTTTATAAGCAACAAATAAGTTGTAAAAATTTATAAGTAAGTCACGATCTTAAGAGATAATCATGATTGTTAAGTATTTTAATTTTACTTTTGAAGTTTTTTAGAAAATAATTATTTAATTAATAAATAAAAATAATTTATTTGATCAAATGATTGAATTTATTTATTAAGTTGATGATTAAAAATAATTGAATATTGTATTACTTCAACTAAAACTAATGTGATTGTATCTATATAAATACAAAAAAAAAATTATTAAATATGAAAAATCGATTGTTTTTAAATAACTTAGTTATCAACTACTTTTTTTGGATAAATTTTAAGCTTTATTGGATAAAAATATATAATTAAATTAAAAACAAAAAAAATCTCACCCTTTAAATAAAAAATAGGTTATATTTATTAGATAACTTCATTACTTCGTATATCCATTTAATTTTTGATAGTTAATATTATCAAAGTAAATATAAATTATTAAATATGAAATATATCAATTGTTTAAAAGTATTTACTTAGCAATAAAAAATTTATTTTAGCTGTATATACATAATTTTTTTTATAAATAATTTATCAAGAGAAATAAAATAATTTTCTTACAAAAAAATTATAAATAAGTAAAGATTCAACCAGTCAATATAAACTTATCAAAGCAATTGATATTATATAGAAAAAAAATTCTTATATGCCCATAATTAGAAATGGGTAAATAAAAAGTGCTAATAAATTTAATGAATATTTTTTATAGAAAAATATACAATATTTCTTTATTCATTTGATAAGAAAATTAAAATCATTTCAAAAATTAATAAAATTATAATATTTTTAAATGTTTCATAACATCACATTATTCGAAGTACATTATTCAAATATTAAGTATGTATATATATTTTTATCTAAATAAATTCTTATATAAACATACAAAATATTTGAAAATAATATTAAAAGTAAATATATAAAATATAATTAATTGAAATAAAAAAGTACTACTTGCTGACACTTTTAAGTAATATAAAAATTACAATCCTAAGTTGGGCATAAGAAATTTAATTTTAAATCAATATTGAGGAAATAATAAATAATAATATTGATAAAATATTTAAATATATTAGAAAAGTGTCTAATTAATTTAGAATGAAAACAAAATAAAAACAAGGGCAAATGTCATAAATGATCCTTAAAGTTTTAGTTCAGAATCACTTTAGTCCTCAAACTTTAAAACTTCATTTTTTAGTTCCTAATGTTTGGATTTAGTTTCAATCTAGTCCCTAAGTCAACTTTCCAGCAACTTTTTGCCGGAAAATTGACCAAGTTTGACATTTAAGGGCAAAATTATCAATTTATAGTTTTATGTTTCACTTTAGTCCTTATATAAAGTTTTATGTTCCTCTTTAGTCCATGTATAAGATTTTATGTTCCAATTTAGTCCCTATGCTACTTTTTTTCTTTTTCTTTTTTTCTTTTTATAAATATATGTGCATGTGTGTATATGTAATTGATACTAATATATTATTATTATTAACATTAACTAATATATTATTGATATATTAATATCATTTGTGATACTATTATAATTAATAATATTAATTGTATGATTAGTGATATATTAATAATAATAAAGATTATATTATAATAATTTTAATTATATTCATAATATATAGTATTAATAATATTTTAAATATTATTAATATAATAATTTATTATTATTATTATTATAATATTACTACTATTAATAATAATACATGATACTAATAAATATTAAATTAATTTTATTATTATTAATATAATTAATCATAAGAATAATAAGATTAATATTATCAATGATAATAATAATAGTATTATTATGATAATATAATTATCTAATATTATTAGTAGTATTATTGATATGGGGCAGCCCAACAGGCCCAGTCCAACGATAGTCGATCAGGACAGTGGTGTGATGTCCAGCGGCCTAATCATCGATAGGCTCGGCCTATCAACCGCAACCCAACCTCGGGTTTTGTCAGCCAGGACAGTGCACCGGCACCACCTTGTCGATTGGATTCTGGTCGACCCGGATCCGAGGCGTTCTCCCTTATTCATCCAGCAAGATCCAGCTCTAGCTGGATCACGCCTTGTCGATCAGAACCCGAGAAGATATCATGCAGAAGTGATCGTATCGACCTTGGAGGTCGAGGAAAGGTAGCAGGCCCTCAACCACACTGAATGCTCCACCAGGCGGCGTGCCCCTGTATTAATGGTGCATGCCATCACAATACTACCTTTTCTCAGCTACGCCAGGCTGGTACGCACTATTAGTGTACCCCCTTGCCGTAGGCTGCGCCACCTAGAATAGTACACTATGAGACAATTGGGGATGGGGATGGGGATGGGGATGGGGATGGGGATGGGGATGGGGATGGGGGTTCTGGAGGGTGCAGGGTGCAGGGGTGGGTGGGATTATTATACAAATATAATTATATAGTATTTTTATATATTTATATTTATTTATTAGTATATTATATATATATATATATATATTTATTAGTATATATCATATTTAATTATATTACTTTTAATTATTAGTAAAGTGCTAACGCCCTATCTATAGTAAGGGGCCTTTCTTGCTCGTTAGCGCTTTAGTTGGATGCCAGCTAGGGCACCCCTTTTCTTTCTCAAAGTCAACTTTCTTGCTTCTTAGTCAAGCTTTGAAGCCCCAGCTCCCACTTATGGGATATTTGAAGAAGCGCAGGTTTGGAACCCCATGCAAGGGGCTGGTCTCGATCTCGCTTGGTGGTACCCCTCTCGATGATTGTTGACTCAACATTGATTTCGTGCTTGAGTTGGATTTCTTAGAGTAGAAAAAGGAAGGCCTCTTTGTGTTGATTTTGTTCAAAAGGCCCTTCTTATTCTGATGGCCTGGCCTGGTCAGTACCTAGCTGGGCCCTTTTTTTTTGTTCCAATGAATTATAGATAAATGATGATTTATCTTATATTTGATTTGAAAACAAAAAGACTTTTTTTATTATATTCAATTGAATATTTTATATTCAAGCAACAAGAAAAAGAAGAAAGACTATTTACATTCTTTTTCTTGTTATATTTTATTTTCATTTTCTGAACTAAAAAAGAAACTATCGATTCTTCCACAATGCATTTTTCTGTTATTATTTTAGTATTTTTTTTCGATCCGTATCATCTATCTTCTTCAGCAAAAGAGAAAACTTTAGTTATTTAATTTAACTTAAATGAAGCCTCTTTTTCAAATCTCATTAAATTTTTATCTCCTCACGAAAAAGTTCAACACTTTCATTTTGATGATTCTTTGATGATCCTATCTTGATCATGCTTAATTATCTTGTTCGACAAAAGGTCCATTTGTATACAATAATCGTATTGTAGCGGGTATAGTTTAGTGGTAAAAGTGTGATTCGTTCTATTAACCCTTTAATAGTTAAAGGGTCTTTCGGTTTTATTCATATTCCAATCAAAAACTTTATTTCTTAAAAGGATTTAATCCTTTACCTCTCAATGAGAAATTCGAGAAAAAAATACGCATTCTCGTGATTTGTATCCATGAGTCACTTATAAATTGAAAAGTTGGATTATGAAATTGCGAAACATAATTTTTGAATTGGACCAAGACTTCTAATTGAATAAGTATGAGTAAAGGATCCATGGCTGAAGATAGAAAGTAAATTTCTAATCGTAACTAAATCTTCCATTTTTTTTATTGCTAAAGAGAGAAATTGAAGCAAAATAGCTATTCAACGATGACTTTAGTTTACTAGAGGCATCAGCATATTGTTTTAGCTCGGTGGAAACAAAATCCTTTTCCTTAGGATCCTCTCAAATAGAAATAGAGAACGAAGTAACTAGAAAGATTGTTAGAATCACCTTCTTCTAGAAGGATCATCTAGAAAGCAATTCGTTTTGTTTGTATTTAGACAAAAAGCTGACATAGGTGTTATGGGTATAATTTTGTTCATTTTGTTCACACCTTAGATCTAGGAATTTACTCATCTTCCATAAAGGAGCCGAATGAAACCAAAGGTTCATGTTCGGTTTTGAATTAGAAAAGTTCAAAGCGCTGAATTGACATCGACTATAACCCCTAGCCTTCCAAGCTAACAATGCGGGTTCGATTCCCGCTACCCGCTTATTTCCTTTTTTCTAAATATTCTATTATAATTCTATTTTAGAATATAGATAATATATTATGATTTATGATTACGATTAGTGAATTATTAAATATACAATTCATAAAATTTTCTCACATACAATCCGATTTTTTTTATTTTCAATTCAAACAAGAGGTAGAAAAATCAAAATACGAAAAAAATTGGAATGAACGGCGTTCATTGTCTAATGGATAGGACAAAGGTAGGACGGTTCTCAAAGCCATTCGGTTTACGTGGAGTCAAGACTGTGATTCGAGGGCATAAAGCGAGACACTTTTTTCTTTCTCATTCGGAAGGCTCAATCCCACACTCTGACTTCAATGATGGGTTCCGCACTCCGGCGCTCCAATGAACAAGAGTTTTCTACCTTACTCTATTTAGAATAGTGGTCGATACCTCGGGAGGGAGTTACATTCGTAACAACATGTTATAATAATAATAATAATAATAATAATAATAATAATAATAATAATAAATTATTATATTAATAATATTTATAATATTATTAATACTATATATTATGAATATAATTAAAATTACTATAATATAATCTTTATTATTATTAATGTATCACTAATCATACAATTAATATTATTAATTATAATAGTATCACAAATGATATTAATATATCAATAATATATTATTTAATGTTAATAATAATATATTATTATCAATTGTATATACACACATGCACATATATTTATAAAAAGAAAAAAAGTAACATAGGAACTAAATTGGAACATAAAATCTTATACATGGACTAAAGTGGAACGTAAAACTGTATATAGGGACTAAAGTGAAACATAAAACTATAAATTGACAATTTTGCCCTTAAAAATATCAAACTTGGTCAATTTTCGGGCAAAAAGTTGCCGGAAAGTTGACTTAGGGACTAGAGTGAAACTAAATCCAAACGTTATGGACTAAAAAAGAAAGTTTTAAAGTTTAAGGACTAAAGTGATTCTAAACTAAAACTTTAAGGACCATTTATATTTGCCCTAAAAACAATATAAAGATGTGTTTAAAAAAAAAAGGGTAAATGTCACTAATAGTCCTTGATGTTTCGATTTTGTATCACTTTAGTCCTCAATCTTTAAAACTTCATCTTTTAGTCCCTAACGTTAACATATCATTTCACTTTGGTCCCCAAAATCATTTTCCAGTAATTTTTGGCTAGAAAATTGTCAATTCATAGTTTTATATTCCACTTTAGTCCCTATATAAGGTTTTATATTCCAATATAGTCCCTATGTTACTTTTTTTCTTTTTATAAATATATGTCCATGTGTGTATATATATTTGTGTATAATATATGTGTATATATAATTGATACTAATATTAGTCATATGCTCACATATTATTATGAATATTTAATAATATATTATTGATATATTAATATCATTTGTGATACTATTGTAATTAATAATATTAGTAATATTATTATTGATATAGGATAGCCCAATGGCCCAGCCCAATAACACTCAACTACGACAGGAGCTGGTCTAACGCTCCCTAAGTAGCTCGAATGCCCTTAAACCCAACTCGTTTTAGACCACGCAGATATTCGACTGCCACTCGACCTCTGGATCCCTATCTGTCGTGGTGGATATTAACGTTCTTGATCGACTAGATTATAGCTGATAGCCTCCATTAGGTGGCCTCAATCCTTCAACCAAAATGATGTAGCTTCGACCAAAATGAGCCCGATGACCAAGATCTTAGTAGATATTCCTGTTGGAGTGCTTGTCTTGACCAGAGAGGTCGAGGAGTGACAAAAGCCTTTTGGCCACATTAAATGCCTTGCCAGGCGACGTATTGCTGCTTTAATAGCGCATGCCACCAACAGTACCACCTTTTGCAGTCATGTCAGGCTGGGGAACGCCTCTAATGTACCACCTTCTCCTAGGTAGCTGCCTCCTGAAACAATACACAAGCTGGATAAGATTGGAAAGTCCTCAAGCGAGGAAAATGGCCCTTCTTACACAATAGGGGCATCAAAGACATATCAATCTTATCCAGCTTCTGTACTGTTTTAGGAGGCAGCTACCTCGGAGAGAGTGGTACACTAGAGGCGATCCCTAGCCTGACATGGTTGCAAAATGTGGTACTGTTGGTGGCATGCGCTATTAAAGCAGCAGCACGACGCCTGGCAAGGCATTCAATGTGGCCAAAGGGCTTTCGTCACTCCTCGACCTCTTTGGTCAAGACGAGCACTCCAACAGGAATGTCTACTAGGATCTTGGTCACCAGGCTCATTCTGGTCGAAGCTACATCATTCTGGTTGAAGGATTGAGGCCACCTAATTGAGGTTATTGGCTATAACCTGGTCGATCAAGAACGCTAATATCCACCACAACAGATAGGGATCCAGAGGTCGAGTGGCAGTCGAATGTCTGTGTGGTCTAAAATGAGTTAGGTTTAAGGGCATTTGAACTGCTTAGGCTCGTCAGACCAACTCCTGTCGTAGTTGAGTGTTATTGGGCTCGGCCTATTGGGCTATCCCATATCAATAATAATATTACTAATATTATTAATTACAATAGTATCACAAATGATATTAATATATCAATAATATATTATTAAATATTAATAATAATATATGAGCATGTGACTAATATTAGTATCAATTATATATACACATATATTATACACAAATATATATACACACATGGACATATATTTATAAAAAGAAAGAAAAAATAACATAGGGACTAAATTGGAACATAAAATCTTATATAGGGACTAAAGTGAAACATAAAACTATGAATTGACAATTTTCCGGCCAAGAACTACTGGAAAATGATTTTGGGGACTAAAGTGAAATGATATATTAACGTTAGGGACTAAAAGATGAAGTTTTAAAGATTGAGGACTAAAGTGATACAAAATCAAAACATCAGGGAGTATTAGTGACATTTACCCAAAAAATTATTAAAATTTTTCTAAATTAACTTTAAATTAATTGAAAAGAAAAAAGAAACATAATTATATTATGCTAATTGAAGAAAGAAGTCCTACAATTAAAAATATAGAATTGTACTACGAATAATATAGAAATAAAATGTAAAAAGAATAATTGTAGAATAATAAAATTTATACATAAAAGAAATAAAATATTTATCTATTAATCTTGTGATAAATTCAATTTATAAGATAAAATTTTGTAATAAGAGTACTTAATATGATGCTTATAAAATATATTTTAAATTATAAACTTATTTAGTGAGATAAAAGTATGACTATAGGTATCTTTTGAATTATCTTATGAAATAGAAATTTATATTATAATTTTCGATAAATATAACATGATATTTTAGTTATAATATATAAGTTGATTATATTAAAATGAAATATAAAAGTAAATAAACAACCAATAATTTTTTTAACTAAATTAAAGAAACTCAAAATTTTTTTAAATTTGACATTTGACCAAAATTGCATAATTAAAATTAAAATTGCACAATTTACGAGTCCTACAACATTATGCTATATATAACAGTAGAGAGAGAGAGAGAGAGATAGAGAGAGAGAGAAGATATGCAGAGAGATGCACGAGTATGGGATGACAAGAGGACTACATATAGATAGGCTGACTGCAATGGAACAGACCCCTTAGCAGTCATAATAGATTAGATTTAGAATTCTACTGCAGTATGGACATTAAAATTTGTAATAAGCAGTGGATTATGTCTATATTTTTAGATAATATTGTTCACACAAATTTCGTTGTCTGCAAAATTAAATCACAAGACAAAGAAAAATAATGGACAAATTGAATTTGTATTAAAAGAATATAGAGAATTACAATTTATCAGAGAAAAATATATAAATTCCCTAATAAAACTAATCCCCTAATTCTTCTCCCAATATATATATATGATCCAAGGGCTTGAAGCTTGTTCTTGGATATACGGTGTAGTATCCTTTGACTTGATAAAAGAACACTACGAGATTTCTTTGAAACTCGAACCTTGACTCCGAGATCAAAGGACTTGATGCTTTGAAAAGGTATAGGACCTCGCGGTAACAATATGTCGTCACAGCAGAAACTTGAAGACTTGGACTTGAGAAAATGTGGATATGAGAATATGTGAGTATGAGAGTCTGTGAATATTTGTATAAGTCTCCAATCATCCCTTTATATAGGTGCTCAGCAGGAGATTTTGAAATGACTTGAACTCATTTGATAATTATCTCTTTAATGTACATTTAAAAGATAATATCAAACATGCTTGACTTGATTGGTCCACGTACATGACTGCACCACGTGTCCCAACTTGATTAGCTTGAGAGTGTTGGGCCATCAGACTTGACTTTTGACATGATATATCTTCATCTGGACACTTGTCAATATTTGATTTGTATAAAATAAATATTAGAATAATAATTAAAATTAACTATTTATCATTTGGAATTAAATTTAATAAATTCCAATACATAAATAGAAAATTTTAAATTAATAACTAGTATATTATTTACACATGTCATTTTTCAATTGGCCCAAAAATTAAGCCGTCTACAAATGCCCCCTCGAGATTTGTTCACGAATAATGTCTTCCAATACATTCCTGAGTGAATAAGTCACGATAATTATTTTATATATCTATATATAAATACATATATATACCTAATATATGGGCCTTTATAATAGACATATATATGTATATAAAACATATGAGCATTAATATATATATATACATATGTGACAAAAAAATTTCTCTCATATATATATATATATATATATTACAAAAGCAACTTGGAATCCACATGCTTTCCAACATATTCAAATTCTACAATTCCAAGCATATTTCCAAATCACGCTGCTGTGGCAATTACAACAGAATTTCCACTCCAATTTCTATTTCTTCCCATGATACAGCAGACTTTCCACTCCAACATGATAAACAAACCACACGGACCCACGCGAAATCAAATTGAATTGCCAAAGCTAAATCATGTTTTTGTCTTGCCAAAGGAAACCGAGTCCACTGTGCATAATTAACTCTGATATAAGTAGAGTTCTTCAGCTCGCGGGATTAGTCTCTTCTGAGGCACGAAATTCACTGCTGTCTCAAAATTCAATTGTCAGCGTATGAGTTTTATGGCAATTAAAAGTTCATATTTATGCCAAGAGACCCGTCAAGACTAGGATTCTTATGACGTTGCTGTTCTCAACAGATAATCCAACAGTTCTCAAATTCTTCCACATAATTCAGAAAACACCAAACCGTGCATCTCTAGCTCTATTAGGACTAAAAAATAATCCCTATAAAAAGGAATCTCTCTTAAGAATTCAATTCCAGAAAGAAGAATCTGAATTTTTTTAAATGATTATTGTTGTGTTGTTTTTTGGGTAAGATTTATTCAAAAGTGAGCCAGCTTCTGCCTCCTTCAGTCACGCACAATGACTATTTGTAATATTGCCTCAATGATATTAAATCATTCTTAATTCTTCCATTCTTCTGATAAAAAATCTCATTGCAGGAGAACAAAACAATCAGAGGAAATCTTTGTATCATTCCAATCCATCCTGGAATAATTGGTGATTAGCAAAAGACTTACTCTGTTTATTTATTCAAGTTTTCTCATCCCCTTTTCTTTTTATTCTTCTTCTTCTTTTTGTTGCAGGTTAGGAAACACATACCATTCCTGATCAACTCGTGAGGATGTATATTGAGGATTACACAAAGCCATTTCCATGCATTATCATTGGGAGTGACAAAGACACCCTCAAAGTCAAAAGCACCAGATTGGTTATCCATAAATCAGCTAATGATATTCTTCGTTCCATACCTCGACCTCCCAGTAATTCCATGCATATTCAAGAGTGGTCCGAGGAGGTGACCAAGGAAGTGATTGATCCTCGTTCTGGCATTACATCTCGTTCTAGGATACTTTTCTTGAAGTCCTCTCTTCATGATGCCAAAGCCATTAGTTTGGAGTTTTTATTTGCAGGTTATCATTCCAACATTAATGGACGCTCGGTGAGAATTCCTGCATCAAGTTTGGCGAAATATCTTTTCATGCAGGTTATTGGGAATGGACGGAGGATGTATTGGGACATCATGTAGACACTCTTCATCAAGGTAGAATCTATGCAGCAGTCCATGCCTCGCTTTTCACATACGTCTGCCATAAGAACATCCTCCAAGCCTTCTTTGAGCTATGGTGTCCTTCCACAAACACTTTGCACACTGCTACCGGTGAATTTTTAATTTCTTTATGGTATCTTCGTGTACTTGGTGGATTACCTATTCGTGGATGTTTCTATGATGAAGCTATCCCTACTGCAAAAGGGCTACTTAGTGACGACAGACATGGTCTTTCTCAACCACGAAGCTGCAAGTATCTATTTCTGGCTTACCATATGCTTCCAAAGGACTCTGATGGTGTTCCTATTTCTGATTGGATTGGCTTTTGGTTTAAAGGACCAACGAGATATGCGGAGCTCCCTTTGAAGTCTTCCCAGAAGAGGTCTACTGAGCCAAAAATCTCTCACAATCCATGTGGAAAAATCGATGCATTACTTTTGCCTCGCACCAGGGAATATGATGAGCCATTTATGATGCTGGAGGTTGAAGAAGATGTTAGAGGGGAGACCTACTTGGCTGCTTTTCTTTCATGCTGGTTGTGCAGTTTTGTTCTACCATATCGCAAAGCAAATATGATTCGTGCCACTGTTTTCAAGGTTGCTAGTAGAATGGCAAATGATGATTGTTTTTCTCTTGCAGTTCCTGTATTGGCGGGCATCTATCATGGTTTAAGGAATATGTCAACTTTGCCAAATCTTCAGGAATCTTCTTCTATCTTTCCTATTCATTATGTTTACAGTTGGATAGGGCACTACCTTGGCACTCATTTTTTATCCAAGATTGATGTAGGAAGAGCTGAGATGGTCAAGTATGCAGGGGATAACATGGCCAAATATTTTGATCTTTCAGAGGCACGAGATTTGTTCCTCAGTATCAATCCTTCAGCTATTCAAAATCTACGCTCATATCCACGCAAGCAGTTCACAGTAATAGATGGCACATGCATATCAAATACTTATAAAGACCTTTTTGTGGCTTGACGTTCTAGCTATTTGACATTTCGATGTGGAAAAAAGCATATCATTGAAGCTTATAGCCCTCATCGATTCAGTCGGCAATGTGGATTTTGTCAACACGTCCCGGGGAACTTAAAGAAAGAGATTCTTACTTGTGATTGCACGAGCTTGTTCAACTTTGGCAGTCATGTACTTTACTAAACACATCTCACAAACTTATCATTCCCGACAATACTTCTTCATTTCCATTGGCCACAAAGGAATATGTAGATTGGTGGGACAAACACTAGAAGACTTTACAAACAAAAGGTACTAAAACTGTTCTCAAAGTTAATCAAAAAGATGTGGAATCAACTTCTGGCCAACTCAATCAACTTGGGGAGAGAATTAAACATTATTCATCTGAGCCTGGGCATCCTGGAAAGAAGCTTTCTCATTCTAAACAGGCCTTAATGGAAGATCCCAAAAATAACTTAGCAACTTGACCTCTTCAAAATCCTATTGTTTTAGGGCAAATTAAAGGAGGGAATTTGGCATCTAAGGAGTATAATATTGCTAACCATACCAAATTGTCATCTAAAAGACGTAGCTTACTCAATGTTTCATCCCCCGCTGATGTTCCATTGGAAGGAAATAAAATAATCTCTGCACTTTCTTGCTCAAATGATGACTCCAACAACCAATGTATTCTCAAGAAGAAACCAAAGGTTTTGGATTTAGATAACATCAGTATTAATTCAAATTTCTTTGCAGATGTCTCAAGTTCTTCTTTACCTTTGGATGAATTAGCAAAATATGTAAAGTTATTATATTTATTAATTTTTATTTTTTTTTACATATATATTTGCCAATCCTTTACATTAATCTTCCCTTCTTTTTTTTAGCTTGCAGATCTTGAGATACCAGTTCCAATTACATCAGAAGGTAGTGTTGGTTTGATAAATGGGATTCATCCTTGTAACTTGCTTGAAACAATCACTCCTCCACCTCTTGATGATGGCATCCAAGCTACTCATGACACTGCAAATTCCAATAAGCGACCAAAGGTGACATTACCTGAAATTGCAAATGACAAGGCTTTTGTTGATAAAGATAAGCCTAAAAAGACATTTGAAGCTCCATCTTATACACTTCCAGTTGCTGAAGTTTCTGAGTTTTGTCCTCAAGTTATAAAGACTGAAGCTGAGCAGATGTTACTCAAATTCTATTGGAAACGCATATGTCAAAAAATCATGAAAACTCCATTTGAGCAACTTTCAGGGATAAAACCAACGATTGATGATTTGATTGCAAAGATGAGATTATACATAAAAAACACATCATCTTTGGAGAACCACTTGAGATCTTTCTTTGAGGGTGCTTCCAACTACACAAAGGTTAAGTCAAATTCAATTCAAAAAGAAACATAAGAAACCCATGAGAAAACACTATTTTTTGCACAACAGGATCTATTTGAGGCCGAGACAATAGAAAGTGAAAGAGTTGAAGAGGTGAATGGCCTTAAAGATGAACTTCTTCAAATCTCCAAGCATCAAGAGGAATTGAGAACACGACTTGCTGAGTTAAGCAGTAAGGAAAAACTTGCAAACTTATCACTCCACAAGGCTGAAGAAAACTTGTCCACTATTCAGAGAAAAGTAGCCACCAAAAGAGATAAAGTTTCAAAGCTTGAAGATACTCCATTTTTTACTGATCAAGAGGTTGAGGCTTTAAAGAGGATGGAGGCACTACTTGAAGAATCTCGCAAGGAATTAATAGCTTTTGATATACTCGCATGAGTACTTAGCTACTTTTTTATTTTTTTATTTTTTATTTTTTTTGCACAATTGATGTAAAAAAACACTTGATTACTGCATATGCAATAAAAAGTTGTTCTTTTTTTTTATGAATTCTTCTTGTGCATTTTTTTATTTAGTATTTCTTCAAATTGATGCCAACTTCAAAGAAAAATTGCATTACAGGCCCCAACAATGGAGTGGAATAAACTTACTTAAGCTTCTGAGTAAACCTGGCCATCTAATGAATTGAACTTGAAAACGATCAAAGCTTCTTCCAATGATATATTTGAAATTGATAAACCATCCAGAATTACTCCAATGATTTGATTGAACTTGAGAAGTAAGTCATCCAAATTTGCTCCGATGATATGATTGAACTTGGAAGGTCCTCAAAACTTATTCCAGTGATGTGACCAAACTTGGCGAGCCATCCAAACTTGTCCAAATGATGTGATTGAACTTGGGAAATAATTCATCCACATTTGATCCAATGATATGATTAGCTTGTGAAGCCATCTAAACAAACAGCCTCCTTTTTTTTTTTTGATATGACTGAACTCAGGAAATAACTCCCAAGCTGACTACGTACCCCAACAAGGGGATCAAGTCATTACGTAGTTCAAAGTAAAGATTTTCTTTTTTTGGGGGGGGGGGGTGTCATTCACAGTTTATACTCATGCGGGCCAGGAGTATCCATTACTTAACCACCTTGGACTAGGAGGGGTATTTAATATTTTAGCCACATAAAATACCTTTAGTGGGGGAAGTTAGCAGTTTAACCACATGCACTACTTTTGGTGGAGAAAGCTAGCAGTTTAACTACATGCACAGCCTTTGGTGGTTACCGTACACAGTTTATATCATGCGGGCCAGGAGTAACATGCAGTTTAGGCTCGTGCGTCAAGGAGCAACGTGCAGTTTAAGCTCGTGCATCAAGGAGCAAACTTCTTCATGGGTAATATCGTTTCAAAAACTTGCCATTTATGGGGCCTATGCACAATCCATCTTTGTCAACCAACTTGTAAGCACCATTGGTGTAGACTTCTTTTATCACATACGGACCATCCCATTTTGACATAAATTTACTTCCCATTCGCTGGGTAATGGTAATGGGCCTTATTACTGCCAACACCAAATCTCCAACTTGAAAAGATCGCGGACGAACCTTCTTATTAAATGCCCTTGTCATACGTGCTTGATAGCATTCAAGTTGTTGTTGTGTTTCTAGTCTTTTCTCATCTAATGCTTCCAATTCCTCAAGCCGAAGGCAAACGTTGTCTCCAGCAGTAAGTCCTTCTTGAATTACTACACGAAATGAAGGTATTCGACTTTCAAGAGGGAGAACAGCTTCAACTCTATAAACCAGTGAATACGGAGTAGCCTGGGTAGCAGTCCGATGAGTTGTTCTATATGCCCAAAGAGCTTCTCCAACTTTTTCATGCCAATCCGTTTTAGATTTTGACACTACTTTCTTTAGCAGGTTGCATAAAGTTTTATTAAATGCCTCTGCTAGACCATTTGCAGCGGCATTGTACATAGAAGAATTGTATTGCCTGAATCCAAATTGTGCACATAATTTGTCCATCAATTGACTGTAGAAAGGCTTCCCATTATCGGTAATGATGTAACGAGGCACCCCATACGTAAAAATCAAATGACAATGAATAAACTCAGCAACAGTTTCTTTCTTCATTTCCTTGAGGGGAATTGCCTCTGCCCACTTGGAGAAATAGTTTGTAGCTGCCAATATGTAAGCATGGCCAGCTGACGACTTAGGAGCAATAGGACCTACGACATCAAGACCCCATGCATCAAATGGCTATGAAGCAACTGTAAGATGTAAGGGTTCAGGAGGCTGATGTATAAAGTTAGCATATTGAAAAATGATACACTAAATAAACACATTGAGACTATCTAATAAGTGAACGTAAAAAATAAATAATCTAATCAAACAAAAAATGTTGAGGTTAATTTTTCACCAGAAAAGGCCAGTGCTTTTATTTTTTAATTTAACTTATTTCAAAAGAAAGTTAAAAGTTTATCAAAATAAATTAGGTGATAATTTATGTTGAAACAAATAAATTAATTTTTCATGTCTAATAATTTTTTTATGTATTCCAGAGATATAATAGTTTTATTTTTGGTTGAAGCATAAACCTTCAAGTTTTATTTGTATCTAAATTAAATAACCGTTTCCTTAATAGCTTATAGTTTTAAATAAATATATATTATTTTTAAATAATGTATATTTTTAATATATTTCACAAGTAAAAAAATGACTTAGTAACCATATTATTTTTCACATATTATAATTATTAAAATTTTACAACTTATATGATTCTTATAAAAAGAATAGTACACCTATTTAATGGATATTAAGTTACTATTTTCTTGGTGAAAGAGTTTAAAGTTTGATAAATGAATAATAATGTATTGATTGATAAGTATGTCCTGATGACCTAAACTTATTAAAAAACCTTCAAATTTAATTATTTTAAGATAACCTCTTATAAATATGTAAAATATTTTTAGATAAAATCGTATATCCAAAATATATATGACTAACACTTTAATTTAATTTAAAATATATCATAAATATGGGGCATTATTCTATAATATCATCAATTTTATTTCTATATTATAAAAATTTTCAACTATAAAATTTTAATTTTTCAACACGACTGAAGAAAACCCATTCTCAAATATTTTGAAGCAAATTTCTTCTGACATACGTAAGTGTATGGTTAGTGTAGTTGTATATTTTAAAAGCATAATAAATGAACATGGATTATATATCCATAGAAGACTATAATAGATGTATTTATAAGTGATGACAATTAACACAATTTTTTATCCATCATACCTCATGTAATCTATTAAATTTTTTGGATTCGACAATTAATTTGAAATAAGTTCAAATCTTATTCGTGTAAGAATTACGATCTCATAGAGAAAAACGTGTATCTCCATATGTAAGATTTACTTATTTAAAAAAGATATTTAAGTACTTCATTATAGAGGCGTTTGGCATGTCCTCTGATTACTTATTTTATGTCAATCCTAATATTGACTGCAATGCGCTTTTTGCTGGTGAATGGATATGTATTATATTTATAGAACAGACATAAAATGGTGATTTCCCTTTATAATCAAACCAAACATGGAATAAGAGCCAAATTATGTAATCTATTTTGTACTTTTTATTTAATAAGACCCAATTTTTTTCCTTAAATTTTATTTTATTTTATTCTTTTAAAAATTTAATTATTCAATTCTTGGTCCTCCATCATTGCAAAAGCGCGTTAAAATAAGTCAGATTTTAATAAAGGTGAAATATTTACGCCGTTAAAGTGAAAAAGAATTTTAGATGTTCCTTACATCCAATGTGTCTTGGAATATAATAATATTAAATTTTATTATATATTAAAAAAATGGGGGTTTTCAGATTTTTTTTCTCCCTTATTGTAAGGTGTATTTTTAGAATAAAATTCTGTTAATTCATATTAATTGGTACAATTAAGTCTATATATCTGACAATAAATGTAATAATTATCACAAACTATATAGACTTTTGATATATTACCACAATAGATTAGGTCCCTATTTTAACAAAGCAATTATATGGTTCGAATATTAATTTTAGGGCTAACCATGGCACATAGTTTGCTTCTAGACAAAGGAATTGCCCAAAATTTCAGCATTTTTTTCATTCATAATGTTTTCGCTCCCATGATCCATTCAACTAAAGAACTGATAAATTTTGAGATACATTGAACCACAAATTTTAGCATATTGACAATTACTTTACTTACATTGGATGTAATCCTAAGTAAGTATTTAATGAATTTCACTTGCTTTTCTCATTTATTCTATTCTATTTTTGTAGTAATACTATCAATTGCATTCTAATTATAACATAATTTTATTTATTTGTTTGTTCAATATATATTTTTAAATTACAAATCACAAATGAACCAAGCTATTTGGATATATAATTTAAAATTTTCTAATCTTCATCCTATCAATCAGATTGCTAAATAATAAAAACTCAAATTATTTGACAATTCGGGTTTTAAAACTTTAGTATTTTAAAAGCGCGTTAAAACAAGTGTTGATTTTAAAGAAAGTGAATTATTATTCCTGTTGAAGTGAATAGAATTTAAATGTTGCTGCCAACCTATGTGTTTAGGAATAAATTTTTATTTTTATTTTTCTAATGGTATATAACTAACAATATCAAATATTATTCAATGTCAAATAAATTGAGGATTTTGAGGTTGTTTTCCTCTCTAATTATAAGGTGTATTATTGAATAAAAGCTCTATTAATTTTATCAAGATCACTTATCAGAGAAGTGAAAAACAACAGATGAACAAGTACTTATTCAGCCACCACTTATCCAATTCTATCCAATTAAGGAAGAAATCCTAATCTCTTTGTAAGGGGTTCGCTACGGTTCTATACCTATAGTTTTAACCTAACATCCTACACCCCTTAAAAAATTAACACATATCTAAATACATTTTTTAAATCATTAGTAACTAAGTTAATTTACTATACTAATCTTTTTTAATTAAATTAAAAGTAAAATAATTTTTACTATGAAATGTCCTTATAAAAAAATAATATATAACTAAAACAAAATATAATTACCTAAAAAAATAAAAAAATAAATTTTAAAATAAACCAATTAAACCCACCATCCTCAATTCCAAATTCGATATGCACAAATGAGAAACAATTTATGTTCTTCAAATAGATGTAGAACATATTAGATGGGGATGGCCTTCCAGCAGAAATTTCTGTTCTTCAAATAGATGCACCACATATTAGATGGGGATGGCCTTGCAATTTCTTCCAGTTTCTTCCGGCGGGGGCCTTGCAGCGGAAATTTCTGTTCTTCAAATAGATGTAAAACATATTAGATGGGGTGGCCGCTGCAATTTCTTCCGGCGGTGGCTTTGCTTCTGATTTCCGTTGACGGATGTGGATGATATGTGCCGGGTGAAGATCGGAAATTGACTTACTGGTTTGGGGAGTTTGAAGAATAGAAATTGTTTCTCATATGTGTATGTTGAATTTGGGAATTGGGGATGGTGGGTTTAATTGGTTTAATTTAAAATTTATTTTTATTTTCTATTTTTTAGGTAATTATATTTTATTTTTTGTTTTAGTTATATATTAATTATTGATAAGGACATTTAAAGTATTTCATATTAAAAATTATTTTATTTTTAATTTAATTAAAAAAGATTAGTATAGGAAATTAATTTAATTATTAATGATTTAAAAAAAATATTTGAACACGTGTCAATTTTTTAAAGGGTATAGGATGTTAGGTTAAAACTATAGGTATCGAACCATAACCAACCCCCTCTTTGTAATAATTAATTAAGTAAATATGTGCTTAATCATGTGAGTCGTGGTTCTTGCATTTTCCCGTGACCTTCATTTCCTAAGTTAGTAGAGGCCAAAAAAATAAAAAATAAAATAAAATTTCGATCTATGTTAATCTAGAAATTACGATCACATCTTTCCTTCATTTGCAAAGCCGTGACTAAATTTATTATCCCTTTTGTTTTTTCTTGAAAATTACAGAAATCTATGAACAATGTTGTTTGTCTGCAAAAAGGCACTTTGGGCTCATTGTTTGGGACAGAGGAAGAAGGGGGTACTGATTCTCCATAAACAACTTTGTTATTGTTAGTTCCATTCTCACTTTTGGTAAAGGGAGTGGATATTAAGATTGCCCATTTATTGATGCCTCCAACTTCAACTCCCTTTATTAATTAAGAAATCCAACTTTTTGGTAGCATAAAAAAAGTTTCAATTTTTACTTTATTTTCAAATAATAATTTTTATAAAAAAAAATATTCGATACACTTAATATATAATAAAATAAGAAATAAAACAACTATTAAAGTAGAGCCAATAAAGGGATGCGCATTGCCAAGCCACCTACGTTTGAAATCTTTGGACATGGTCCATTTTTTGGATCACTTAATTTGGTTTATAGTCCAATTAATCATAGAGTTAGGATTTTGCAAAGTGGATATTGCAGTGAATGATAAAAACTTAATCCAATGACGATTACCACGTGCACTTAAAATTTTGAAATTGATATGTGCTGTTTATAAATAATGAAAATTTAAAAGTAGTGTCATTAACAATTACTCAAAATCTATATTATTATATATAGCACAATGGTGTGGGATCCACAATTACTCAATTTTGATTACAATTTTGGCCAAGTGGCAAGTTTTTAGAATTTTGAGTTTTTTAATTAAATTCAAAAAAATTTATTAATTGTTGGTTATTAAATTTGATATTATTTATTTTATTTTTAAAGATATTTATTCTTATTTATCTCTAACGGATATGGATGTATTTTATTTTAAAAGAAAATTCTTCATTAGACAAAGAATTTATTTTTTGAGTTTTTAGTTGATGAATAGAAATTGATATTATCTCTTTCATATAATTGATGAGATAATATTATAGATGTTTAGATATTTAGAACTCTTCTATGTATATCTATACCATTATATATAGCACAATAGTGTGGTGCAATTTTGACCAAATTTTAAATTCATAGAATTTTGAGTTTTTAATTAAATTTGAAAATTAATTTTTAATTATTAAATTTGATATTATTTATTCCTTTTAAAGATATCCGATTTTTTAAAATTATTTTCTTGATTAGAACAATATTCTTTATTTATCTCTAATGTCAAAAAATAATTGCATTTTATCTACAAAATCTTTTTCATATCTACTTTCAATAATAGAAGATTTCTTGATCATTTGGACTCTATAGGTTGATAAGTCTTTCGTAATTTTCTCTTATCTTTAATAACTAATTTATATCTATACTAGTATATATAAAGTCTTGCAAAAGTCATTTTATTAATATTCTCAAGTTCTAACATTTTTTTCACTCTATTATTTGTGTCATCTTTATTTTCTAGCATTTTTTTTCTTCTATCTCTTTGTGTGCATCTTTAGTTCATTATTCAAATTTTTTTATTGCTTATTTGATTTTATTGTTCACCTTTTTTATTTTGTTTTCTTTTTTCGGTTTGTTCTAGGTATATTACATGATGAAAGAGAGTTTTTGGATTTTAATGCTATAATTTTCTTTTCAACCTAAATAAAATCTATCATTTAGCTTTTATTACTATTAAATTTGTAAATTTCTATATCTTTTTTGTTTACTACTTAGTTTATGCTATCAATTCATTTATTGTGAGATCTATCAACTACGCTTAATATTTTTAATTTAACTTAATTTTTTTTGTCACATTTTTCTCCTTAATTATTGATAAATTTTGTCATTTAATTTTTATTTTATTTAAACTATTATCCTTTTACTCATTTTTTGAATCAAGTTATTAGTTTATTGTTAAATTTTGCAATTTATTTTTCAATTTGCCTTTTTTTTTGCTCATTTAAGTTTATAATTTTATAGGATGAGATCTATTTTTCTATTTTAATATTTTTAAAATTTATTTTACTTTTTGAATATTTGTAATTTTAGAAGTATGTCATTTAATTTTATTTTATATTCATATATTTGTGATTATATACATATAAATATGTATAATTTGAACTATTTTAAAAATTTTATATACTACATCAATATATATTCTTAGATTATTTTTTATATACTTTAAAAAAAATCACGAGATAGTTATTTCAATAGAAGATATACCTATTAACTTTTTAATTTTATATCTCTAGACATTATTTAGTCTATTAATTTATATATATATATATAATTTTATTTTTTATTTTATTTTTTAAAATTTAATTGTTTGAAAGGTTAACAATTTTTTTAATTCACTTTTTTTTTCTATTTATGAAATATAACATGAAGATCCAATTACATTCATAAAAAAAAAAATGAAAATGAACATAATAATTTATTTTTTTATATTTTATTTTACATTCTAATTTCATCCTCATATCCTATCACTAATTCCTATTTAAAATTAATTTTGAGCTTACAATTACTTCATCAATTTATTATGATTTTAGCTTTGCATTACTAATATCTAACTTTTTTCTTCACTTAATTATTCGATAACTAAGCTATTAGCCAAATTAAAATGTTTTTATGCACTTATATACTGATATCAATTTAACTTTTTAATTATTTTACATATATATATATATATCTATATGTATATATTTTAATTTTTTAATTTTTTTTTATCTTTACTACCATAGTTTTCTCTTGGGTTAACTGATTTTAATTTTAATCAAAACTAAAATTAAATAAGATTTTTCTAATCCTTGGCAATTAATATATTATCTACTTCTTTATATTTGAAGTTTTAATTTAATATATACTCATCATTTTTTAAGTTTAAAATAATCTTAAAGTATTATAATTTTAAATTTTTTCAAACAACTTTTGAGCCATGAATCTGGTGTTCTATATCATTCCCATATATTTTTATTTTTTAATACAACTACCTGCTAGCTTTTGATCGTATAATATATATATATACTTTTTAATGAAGTACATAATCATATTCATAGATTTTTTTTTTATGTTTTAATTTTTTTAAAATTTCTTGCTGAATAATTTTGAAATTTATTTTTTATGGCATAATGTATATGAGATGTATTTATATGTTACAAACTTTTAAATACTAAATTTTAAAAATTTAAATTTAATTTTTCTAATTACTTGATATTTTTGTGATATTTTTATTTTTATATTATTATTTTAGTTATATTTATAATTCAATCGTTATATTAATATATAGTAATTTCAAACAATCCGTGCATAGCACGGGTATAATGCTAGTATTACTAACATTTGTAAGAGTAAGCTAAATCCAATTCAATTATCAAAAAAGGAGAGAGAGAGAGAGAGAGAGAGAGAGAGAGAGAGAGAGAGAGAGAGAGAGAGAGAGAGAGCACAGCTAAATCCAATTCAACCCTATCCAGTAAATAATTCAATCTATCTTTCACATTATCATACGTTGTTGCTGTTATCCCCTCCCTTGTTCATTTCAACTGATTCATTAGGATAATCCTCATCAGTTACGAATTGAGACCAGAACCAATGCTTTGCCCACACAATCGCCATCTCCTCAATCGGAATATTCTTAGTTTCCAGCAATAAAAAGTACATGAATAGAGTCATCACCACCACAAAGAAGGCGAAGAATAAGAACAATCCAAACTTCAAATGGCAGAGCATATTCAAGAATACTCGAGCTACAATGAAAGTAAAAATCATGCTCATAGAAACATTAAGACTCTGTGCAACACACCGAATTTCAAGTGGAAAAATTTCACTCGGCAATAGCCAACCTAGAGGCCCCCATGACCATGTAAACAGAGCAACATATATACATATGAACGCCACATGTCCATCATCTTCTCAATCGGAATATTCTTAGTCTCCGGCAAGAAAAGGTATATGAAAACAGTCATCACCACCACAAAGAAGGCGAAGAATAAGAACAATCCAAACTTCAAATGGCAGAGCATACTCAAGAACACTTGAATTGTAATGAAAGTAAAAAGCATGTTTACGGAAACATTAAGACTTTGTGCAGCAGATCGAATTTCAAGTGGAAAATTTTCACTTGGCACTAGCCAGCCTAGAGGCCCCCATGACCATGCATACCCAGCTACATATATACATATAAACGCCACCACCACAACAGCGTACCACTTTGGCAATTCCCCTGGATCTCCATCCACCCCAAATTTTAGAGCTATGCAAACTGTAACCACAATCTGACAACATAAAAAAGCGGAATTAGTTATTACATATAACTCTTATAATGTCATAAAATCAAAAATATTTGGGAAGAATTGAATTAAGTTACCTGACATATGAGCATTTGAATACCCCCTTCAAGGAAAAGGAACCTTCTTCCCCACTTATCCACAACATATATAGAAACTCCAGTAGCCACAACATTCACACAACCAGTGACCACAGCAGACATCAATGAGGCGTCCCCTCCAAACCCTATTGTATTAAACAAGACAGGTGCGTAATAAATGATAACATTAAGCCCCGTAAACTGCTGAAAGAAGGGAATGGCAATTGCCATAGTCAACTGAGGCCTATACTTCCTCTGTAGAAGGTTTCTCCATGGGTGCTCTACTTTTCGGGAAGCCTCACTTGCTGCGACCAAATCCTGGAACTCTTCATCAACATTGGGTAAACCTCGGATCCTCTTTAGTTTGGCTCGAGCTTCATCATGCTTACCACGCTCAATCAAGGAGTTTGGCGTCTCAGGTAGGACTAATGAACCGAGGATGATGATCAAGGCAGGGACCATTGCACCACCCAAGCTCAATCTCCAACCCCATCCACCCTTAATTTTTGAAAAGCCGTAGTTTAATACATTGGCAGCTAGGATGCCGAGTGTGATGGATAGTTGAAATCCAATATTAAGTGCACCTCTGTGCTTGTAAGGAGCCATCTCAGAGAGGTAGAGTGGCACTGACTGTAAGAACACAACACAAATTTTTTTGAACATTTTTACTCAGTTAAGAACAGAAAATTCAATAACAAAAAAATAGTGGATTTAATTTATAATCTAACTCAGATTTCTACTGAAAAAAAAAAAAAAAGGAAGACAAATATAAGAAAAGAAAAACAGTCAAAATCAATTGGAAAATACATTGCCTTCTCTGGGGCCAGCTTTATTTGTCAGCTACCTTTCTGGGGAGACAATTCAAATATTGTTGCTTCAAGTCTGCACTCAAGTCAATTATATGTGATCAATTTGTTAACTTTGGCCATTGCTTTTTGTGAAAATATAGAACATATATACAAAAGGTACATGCGCAAATAAAAACCGGACATTTCTTATCCGAGTTCCATGTCCTAAAAAAAAGGGAATGAGTATATCCAAAACATGTGAATCTCTTGAGGTTTACCTGATTGGCGAACCCAACTCCGAAACCCAGAAGAATGCGGCCGACGATCAGCATCCAAAAAGCCTGAGCGAAGCCATTAATCAAAGCCCCGGCGCAGGACAGCACGCCGCCGAGCAGCATTGACAGTTTTCTCCCCAGTTTTCTGGTCACCGCCGAGGCCAGAAGCGACGACAAAAGCGCCGCCAAGTACAACGATGATGAAAAAAGAATGAGTAGTCCGCTTTCAAATTTACAGTACTGGTTTGCGTCATAATCGATCATCTGCCTCATGTATAACGACGGGAAAAATTCCATCAAGAATGAATCCATTGAGGTCACACCACCTGTAAACGAATAAAACCCGTATCCAAATCCGAACCCGACAAATAAAATAAAGAACACAAACCGCCGGAACATGATTCGAAAATAAACAAGTTGTAAAAAACTGAGAGTAATTACAAGTACCCGAAATTCCGATATCGTAACCAAAAATAAGACCACCCGTGGCCGCAATGATGCATGTGACGATTACATATGGCGTTAGGTTGCCGGGATATTCTTTCCCGTTTGCAGGACCCGAGCCAAAAGCGCCGCCCGCCATTACTGCGTCTGTAGAACTTAGAAAGTGAAACTAGAAGACTGGAATCTAGCGAGAAAGGTTGTATTAAACAAATCCCTTAGCATGTGTCCTGTACCCAAAATTAATTATATGATTGAATAATTTATTTTATAATAATATTTATTTTAGTTTATATAATTAAAATATGAATTATAATTTTTTTTAGTATTTAATGAAAGAAAATTTATTATTAATTAAATCAAATAATATGAATATTTTAATTAAAAGTATTATATTTGAAGATAATTTATGTTTAAATAAATTGAAGAATATCAAGAATTGCTGACTCTAGATTTATAACTTATAATACAAAAATTTATAAAATACTAAAATTTAAAAAATTTAATTAATTAATTAAAAAATAAAAGCATAGAATATTTTAATAAATATATTTTTTAAATTAGATATAAATATATATATATATACGTATATATATTTTACTATGATGAATAAGTAACTAATTTTTTTATAATGTAAAGTTTTTTTGTATGATTTCTTAATAATATGGAAGTTATAGTTACAATACTCATGACATTTGAGAACTTTAAATGTTAAATATTTTTTGTTAGAGTAAGTATATAATTAATATCTTTGTATTTTATCCATGAAAATAACTTACATTAGGCTATTAGTTATTTGATAACTAAATCAATAACTAGTTTGCAAACATACAATTTTTATAAGTTAAAATATCTCTTAATATTCCATATCACTTTGATACGTAAAATTTATTAATTTTTATTTACATATGCAGTTATTTTATTATTATTGAAATTTCAATTAATATATATTATGCACATGAATAAAATACTAAGTATATTTCAATATTCAGTTTAAAATAAAATATCAATCTCTCATAAGTTTATTTTATAATTAGAAAATAAAAATTACGAGTAATTAAATAGATGCTTACTTTCAGTCAAACTTTTTTGACCTCACATCATTAATCCATGTAAAAATATTTTTATGAATTATTATAAGAAAATTTTTAAAATAAATGTACGCAATATAATTATAAAATAGTGAACTAAATATATTAAAAAATATAGAAATTGATATCTTTTGCTATTTAAGTGGTCATTTATCAAACTTTTGAAAATTTTCAACTATACTAACTATATATATGTCCCATATAGAAGAATTTATTTCAAATTAAAAATGAGTTCTCCATTATTATTAGCCAAAAAACTAAAATAATTTAAATTAATAATATAAATATAAAGTTTAGAGTTTATAGTTGTTGTAGGAAGTAATTATTTATATTTGAAACAAATTCTTCAATGAAATTATTTGTTATATTCTATGTATATAATTTTATCTAAAAATATTATTGTAAAAATAATTGAATTTCAAAGACTTTGATAAATTGAGGACTTGCATATAAATTAATTTATAATTATTCATTTCTCAAACTTCTAACTCTTTAATAAAAAAGTGATGATTTGATATTTTACATAAATATTTGTTTATCTCTTTTATAAGCAACAAATAAGTTGTAAAAATTTATAAGTCATGATGTTAAGAGATAATTATGGTTGTTAATTATTTTAATTTTACTTTTGAAGTTGTCTAGCAAATAATTATTTAATTAATAAATAAAAATAATTTATTTGATCAAATGATTGAATATTTTTTATTTATTTATTATCTTTTTGATTAAAAATAATTGAATATTGTATTACTTCAACTAAAAATAATGTGATTGTATCTATATAAATACAAAAAAAATTATTAAATATGAAAAATTGATTGTTTTGAAATAACATAGTTACCAACTACTTTTTTGGATAAATTTCAAGTTTTTTTGGATAAAAATATATAATTCAATTAAAAACAAAAAAATCTCACACTCTAAATAAAAAATAAGTTGATATTTATTAGAGCTTATATTTATTAGATAATTTTATTACTTCATATATCCATTTAATTTTTTATAGTTAACATTATCAAAGCGAATATAAATTATTAAATATGAAATATATATATATCAATTGTGTAAAAGTATTTACTTAACAATACAAATTTGATTTTTAGATGTATATATATAGTTTTTTTTATAAATAATTTATTTATTGAAGAGAAATAATTGTAACATCACGGATTTTGAATTGCATGATAAAATTAAAATAAGATAAATATAAGTCTCAAATACGATGAAATATTTTGCTAAGTTAAAGAATTAAATCATAATAAAATCTCTAATTGGGTCAATTAAGGCCTGAACATAAATATTAAACGTCAAAGGACTAAATATTTATTAAATTAGGGACTCAAATACACCGAATAAAAAATATTAGCGGTTAATGTGGGCAAGTTAAAAGTTAAAGAACTTCAAAATAATTAAATTTGGACCTAATTGCCCAAAAATAGAAATGTCAGGGGGTCAATGTGCAAAAAAATAAAAAATTAAGGACTGCATTAACATTTTGGGGTCAATTTGTAAGGCAATTAGAAGTTTTGAGCTCAATTGAAGGCGGTCAAAATCTCCTGAGGTCAAATTGAAAATGCTAAAAAATGCAATTATGTATATAAATTAAGGACTAAACTTTATCAACTTCTCAAAAAATGCCCCAACTCCGCCCCAATGGTGAATCACTGGAGAATGACCTATGGCCGAAAAAGCTTGCGCGACCATTGCGAAATTTTGAGGTGGGGTTTTGTGATTCCTGCGATAGAAACCTAAAATTGTCTGAGAGGAACTAATGGGTTCACGGAGGGGAGTATTGATGGTGAGAATTCTTAGTTTGGACAGCTGGCGATGGAGTAATTAGATGACAAAAGATGCAGCGGCGGTAGGGCTCTTGTGTCTATTTTTCGTGCAATTGACAAGTGAGGCGATGGCAGAACAGTAAATTGTTCGACGGGTTTGCTTCCTCTCACCGAGATTCATCAATTGGTGCCAGTGAGGACTAGTTCCGGAGACTATGCATTGCAACGGCGACACTCCAGCAACTTCAATGCAGTAGCTTGGAAATCCTTTTTTGAGTTCAACAGGGCCAAAATTGGATCTTGATTCTTACCCAAACCTAGTCAAATTTGGTAAGTTTCGGTTTATAAAATTAATTAGCTCTAATTTGCTACGATTGAATTATAATAGATTGAAATTGGATGCTTAAATTAATACTAAATAGAATAAACTCTAGATTAAAATCAAAATCAAACTAGGAATCGGATTCTTATCCATTGAATTTGGATAATTCTTATAGAATACTGACTCGATTAGTCCTTCATTTTTTATTAGAACCTTGATGGAATTAAGGTTGTTGAGCTATCAATGGGGCTAAACTAGTGATTAATATTGGGTAAAATAGTTTTTACCCCCATGTGATAATGGAAAAGAGCAAAAAGACCCCCTATGAAAAAAAATTAGGCAAAGAACCTCCTTGTGATTTTGAAAAAATAGCACACCGCCCCCTCCCTGTGATTTGCTGCAATTTAGCCATAATTTTAATGTATAAGGACTATACTACCCCTAATTATTTCATATATTTTTAATTTTATTTATTTATTCTTTTAAATATATTTTTATATATCTTCTTTCTTTTATTCTTTTTAAATATAATTTCATTTAATTTTATTCTTTTATTTATTTTTTATTTTTTATTTTTAAATTTAAAAACTATTTTAACTTTCATCTTTCTATTTATTCAATTTTTTATTTTTATATAAATATAAAAACTATATATAGAAATATAATATATTATAAATACATTAATATATTTATGTATATATTTATATAAAATAAAAATAAATATATCAATTAACAAACATAAACATAATATAAATAATATATATATATAGAAATATAATATATTATAAATACGTTAATATATTTATGTAAAATAAGCATAAATATATTAATTAACAAACATAAACATAAATACTTTAATATATTTATGTATATATTTTATATAATATAATATATAAATAAATAAAACAAAACATAAATACACCCAACCCACCCCACCCCACGCCACGCCACGCCAACCCAAATCGCTGCCTCTGCGAGTGCCAGCCATGGCCGGCGCCGTCCACAGCCAGCCATGGCTGCGTTCACAGAAGCGACCATGGCTGCCTCGCAGGCCGGCGCTGTCCACAGCCACAGAGGCGACCATGGCAGCCCGCAAACGCGACCATGGCCAGTCTGCAGCCGGCCACGGTGGCTGCGTTCACAGCCTGCGCAGGCCACCCGCGAACTTGGTAGTGGTCGATCTGCGATTGGCCATGGCGGCCGTCAATCGGCGGTGGTAGGATGGGGAAGGGTTGCCCCGGGGGGGGAGGGTTGGAACAGGGGAAGTTGCAGGTTTATATATATGTATCTATAATACATACATATATTTAATTTAACTATATATAAATATAGTTATATATATAAATATATGTATAATATTTTATATTTTTATAGTTAGAAGTAATCTGAGCCATTGATTTTTTTTAATTCATCCAACGGTTGATATTTAAGGGTAAAATTGATATTTTAACCACAAAAACCCTAAAACAATCGCACTTGTCGCGCGTGAATTACACCACGAGACAGAGGGGGGTAATTTGCTATTTTTTTCAAAATCACAAGAAGGTTCTTTGCCTTTTTTTTTTTTTTTCACAGGGGGTCTTTTTGCTCTTTTCCATTATCACAAGGGGGTAAAAACTATTTTACCCGATTAATATTATAAGTGTTGAAAACTTGTGATAAGAACAATTGAACATAATTATTTGACAAGTTGGACTCAATGAAATGAGAAATGATTGTTAAATTATCACTAGTATCTTAAGTGAGATTTTGACCATGTTGGAATTTAGGAATAATTATCTAACAAACTGAGTATCGACCCATTGAGTTAGGAACAATTATATTTATTGTCTTGAACATCTGAATATAATATGAAAATTGAGGAAATTATAACTAAATGAAGGAATAATCTAAAGAACCGATAAGGATAATTAAGTACATTTAGATTTATAAATTAGAAGATAATACAATGTTGGTTCAGATTATCTTATTCTAAATTTTAGATTGGCCAGGAAGCTAGGACGTGAGCATCGATATGACTAAGGATTCCTCAACATTTGCCATATGAGTTTGTATTAGATTTCTTCGCTGAGGAAAGAATATATATAATTGTTATTATAACCCTTGTTGTTTGGTCTTGTTGTGTTGAGATTCAATAGTTGTTGCATGTTTGTTATATGCTGTTCCTCGACTCCTATCTTAGATTTGATAATCTGTCTGACCTATTCTGCTTGTCTGTAATTCTTAAGTCGATACTAACCAAGCCTGATGTGAATTCCTATCTTACACACACACACAATTATATATAGCACAGTTTTGTGCTTATCTAATTGTGTAATTTTGTCCACATGTCAAATTCTTAAAATTTTGAGTTTTTTAATTCAATTGAAATTTTTTCATTGGTTGTTTATTTAATTTTATATTTTATTGTAATATGATTAACTTATCTATTATAATTAAAATATCATATTGTGTTTATCCAGAGTTGCAATATAAATTTTTATCTCATAAGATAATTTAAAAAATAGCTATAATCATATTATTATCTCACTAAATAAGTTTATAATTTTAAAAATATTTTATAAGCACCACATTAAGTACTCTTATCCCAAGTTTGTATCTTACATATTTAATTTATCACAAGATTAATGGATAAATATTTTATTTAATTTATATTATTTTTTTTACATTTTATTTTCACATTATTCATAGTACAATTCTATATTTTTAGTTATAGGATCTCTTTCCACAATTAGTTTATCATTAATAATATTTTCCCTTTTTAATTAATTTAAAACTTATTTTATAGAAATTTTTTAATATTATTTCGATAATAGATTTTTATATTATTTTTTAAATAATTAGACATGTTTCTAATATATTTAAATATTTTATCAATGTTATTATTTTATTATTTCTTCTATATTTATTTAAAATTTAAGTTCCTATGGTCAACTTAAGATAAAAACATCAATTTTTAATTTCAATTATTTAGATTTCATTTATTTATTTTTTATACTATTTTCAAATAGTTTTGTACGTTCATATCAAAATTTATCTTTGATATTGAATTTTTGATTTTCTATTATTTTAGTTGCAACTCTCTTGATTTATCTAGATAAAATACTATATATATATATTTATTTATAAATATCGTATTTGAGTGATGTACTACGAACAATACGATGTTATGAAATATTTTAAAATATTATAATTTTATTAAGTTGTTGAAATTATTTCAATTTTCTTATGAAATGAATAAAGAAATACTATATACTTTTCTATAAAATATTCATTAAATTTATTAGCACTTGATTTACCTATTTTTAATTATGTGCATATAAGAAAGAATTTTTTTTTTCGTTATATAATATCATGTGCTTTGATAAGTTTATTTTGATTGGTTGAATCTTTACTTATTATAAAATTTTTGTAAGAAAATCATTTTATTTATCTTCAATAAATAAATTGTGTATATAAAGCTAAAAATCAAATTTTCATTACTAAGTAAATACTTTGTCATGATTGATACATTTCATATTTAGTAATTTATATTCATTTTAATAATATTAACTATAAAAAATTAAATAGATAAATGAAGTAGTGAAATTGTCCAATAAATATGAGTTTTAATAAATGTTAGTCTATTTTTTCATTTAAAGGGTTATATTTTTTAAATTTAATTACACATTTTTATCCAAAAAAAGACTTTAAAAATTTATTCAAAAAAATAGTTGATAACTAAGCTATTTCAAGAAAAACAACCAATTTCTCATACTTAATAAATTCTTCTGTTTTTATATAGATACAATCACTTTATTTTTAATTGAAGTAATACAATATTAAATTATTTCTAACCAAAAAATCATTAAGTAAATAAAAAATACTCAATCATTTGATCAAATAAATTCTTTTATTCCTTAATTAATTAATTATTTTCTAGATAACTTAGAATTTAAATATATATAACTTTTTACATAATTTATATTAAATATACTTCAAAAATAAAATCAAAATACTTAACAATCACAATTATCTCTTAATATTGTAACATATTTAAAAAAATTTACAACTTATTTGTTGCTTATGAAAGAGATAAATAAATATTTAAGGAATATATCATATCATCACTTCTTTATTAAAGACTTAGAAGTTTGATGAATGATCAATTATAAACTAATTGACATGTAAGTCCTCAATTTATCAAAGTCTTTAAAATTTAATTATTTGTATAATAATATTTTTTAGATATGTAAAATAATTTTAAATAAAACTATATATATATATAGAATATAATAATTTCATTGAAGAATTTATTTCAAATATAAACAGTTATTTCATACAACAATTATAAACTCTGAACTTTATTTTTATATTATTAATTTAATCATTTTATTTTTTTAGCAATATAATAATGGATAATATATTTTTAATTATTTGGAATAAATTCTTTTATATGGGACATATATATAGTTGACAACTTGACATAGTTGAAAATTTTCAAAAGCTTAATAAATGACCACTTAAATAGCAAATGATATCAATTTTTATATTGTTTAATATATTTAATTACATCATTATTTTAATATTTTTATTTATAATAATTCATAAAAATATTTTTACATAGATTAATGATATGATATCAAAAAAGTTTGACTAAAAGTAAGTATTCATTTAATTATTCATATATTTTTTTATACTTATAAAAGAAACTTATGAGAAATTGATATTTCATTTTGAATTAAATATTAAAAATTTACTTACTATTTTATTCATGTACATAATATATATTAATTTATATTTAAAAACAATAAAATAACAGCATATATAAATAAAAATAAGTAAATTTTACCTATCAAAGTTATATGGAATATTAAGAGATATTTTAGCTTATGCAAATTTTATGTTACAAACTACTTATTGAAATAGTTATCAAATAATTAATAAGCTAATGTAAGTTACTTTCATAGATAAAGTACAAAAAGATTATATATTTACTCTAATAAAAAATATTTAATATTTAAAATTCTCAAATGTTATGAAAATGTAACAGTAACTTCCAAATTATTAAAAGAATCATACAAAAAAATTTATATTTTAAAAAAAATCATTTGCTAATTTATCATATAAAAAGATATTAGTATATATATCTAATTTAAAAACCCTATTTAGTAAAATATTCTGTGCTATTTTTATTTTCTTAATCTTTTTTATTTATGCCTTTAAATGTAATCATTTTATAAATTTTTGTATAATTTATAAACTTAGAGTTAACAATTCTTGATATTCTATAACTTATTTAAGTATAAATTATCTTCAAACATAATATTTTTAATTAAAATATTCATATATTTTATTTAATTAGTAATAGATCTTTTTCATTAAATGCTAAAATAATTACAGTTCATATTTTAACCACATAAAGTAAAATAAATATTATCATAAAATAAATTATTTTAATCTTATAATTATTTTTGGTGCATCGCACTGGGTACATGCTAGTGTATGTGTGTGTGTAATTGTATCACTATTACTCGATCCTTCCCTTGTTGAAAATATTCGTTCACCTATGCCAAATCATTCGTGTAGGATTTAACGACCTCATAGAGAAAAACATATATTTCCGCATGTAAGAATTACTTATTTAACAAAAGATATTTTATTTAATAAAAGAAATTTTAGTAACATTGCCACTACATTATGGAGGTGTTTGGCATGTTCTCTAATCACTTCTATTATGTCAATCCTAATACTGATTGCAATGCACTCTTCGCTGGTGAATGGATATGTATTATATTTAGGGCTTGTTTGTTGCAATCGATTGTGTTTGATAGATGCATAATCACTCATAATTTATTATTTGTTTGCCTTCATATAGGGCCCATGATAAGTTAATAGTCATGTATTAAGTTGAAATATGGATCAAGAAGTGAGACGCATGATACATTTTTCTTGGATTTGATAAGATTTAACCAGATCAAATTACCCTTAATTAGTATATAAAAAGATATGTTAAAATAAATAATAAAAGGTTACAATTGTAAAATTATATATTTTGTTTTAATTTACTTTTCAGTTAATCTTACCATACCAAATGTGAATTATATTGTTTTATCTTGATAAATTTAAAATATATTCATTTATTTATATATTATTCATAATCACATTACTCTAAGCAAACTAGCTCCTATAGGACGGACATAAAATGATGATTTTCCTTAATAATCAAACCAAACATGGAATAAGACCCAAATTATGCAATCTATTTTGTACCTTTTATTTAATAGAACAATCAAATTTTCATGTGGGCTGGTCCAAGCTTGATCTATTTGAGATTTGGGCCCCAGTACTGAAGTCTGGCCCAAACAAAACTTCGGTGTTCCTTTTTCTTTTTCCTTTTTTTTTTTTTAATTTAACTTCGAGCCTTAATCCTCCATTATTGCAAAAGCGCAATAATAAAAATTAAAAAAAAAATCTGATTTTAATAAAGGTGAAATATTTTTATGCCGTTGAAGTGAAATTTTTTTTTATGTTGCTTACATCCATGTGTCTTGGAATATAATAATGTTATATTTTATTCTACATTAAATAAATTGGGAGTTTTCAGATTTTCTTTTTTTTTTTTTTTTGTCTTTTCATGGGGTGTATTTTTAGAGTAAAATTCAGCTAATTCATGTTAATTGGATAAAATTAGTGATGCAGTTCGGCCTCTATATATATAAAACAATAAATTTAATAATTATCACAAACGATATCAACTTTTGATATATTACCACAATCGGATGACGAAGGACCTGGTCCCTGTTTTAACAAACCAATTGTATGATTCTAATATTAATTTTGGGCCTAATCAGTAATCATGGCACATTATTTGCTTCTAGACAAAGAAATTGCCCAAAATTTCAGCATTTTTTTCAACTAAAAAGGGGTAAATTTTGAGATCCATTGAACCACAAATTTTAGCATATTGACAATTACTTTACTTACATATATTGGATGCAATCCTATGTAAGTATTTTAATGAATTTCACTTGCTTTTCTCATTTATTTTATTCTTGTTTTCATAATAATACTATCAATTGCATTATAATTATAAGATAATTTTATTTATCTTTATATTTTTAAATTACAAATCAGAAATGAACTGAGCTATTTGGATATATAATTTGAAATTTTCTAATCTCCATCCTATCAATCAGATTGCTAAATAATAAAAAGTCAATTTATTTGACGATTCAGATTTTAAAGCTCTATCATTTCAAAGGCGAGTTAAAATAAGTGATGGTTTTAATAAAAGTAAATTAATGAATTATTGTTCCTGTTGAAGTGAATAGAATTTAGATGTTGTTTCCATCCAATGTGTCAAGGAATAAATTTTTATTTTTCTTTCTAATGGTACATAATTAATAATATCGAATATTATTCAATGTTAAACAAATTGAAGATTTTGAGGTTGTTTTCCTCTCTTATTGTGAGGTGTATTATTAGAATAAAATCTCTATTAATTCTATCAAGATCACTTATTAAAGTAGTGAAAAACAGATGAACAAGTACTTATTCAGGCACCCCTTATCCAATTCTCTCCAAGGAAGAAATCCTGATCTCTTTGTAATAATTAATTAATCAAATATGTGATGTATCATGTGAGTCATGGTTCTTGCATTTTCCCGTGACCTTCATTTCCTAAGTTAGTAGAGGCCAAAAAAATAAAAATAAAATAAAATATCTATCTATGTTAATCAAGAAATTACGATCACCTCTTTCCTTCATTTGCAAAGCCGTGACTAAATTTATTATCCCTTTTGTTTTTTTCTTGAAAATTACAAAAATACATGAACAATGTTGTTTGTCAGCCAAAAGGCACTTTGGTCTCTCAGTTTTTGGATAGAGGAAGAAGGGGTTACTGATTCTGCATAAACAACATTGTTATTGTTAATTCCATTCTCGCTTTTGGTAAAGGAGTGGATATTACGATTGCCCATTTATTGATGCATTTAACTTCAACTGCCTTTATTAAGAAGACCAACTTTTTGCTAGCATAAAAAAAGTTTCAATTTATTATTTTTATAAAAAAAATATTTAATACACTTAATATGCATACATAAAATAAAATAAGAGGTAAAACAATTGCTAAAATAGAGCCAATATTTTTAGAGCCAATATAGGAATGCAGATTGCCAAGCCACCTATGTTTGAAATCTTTGGACATAGTACATTTTTTGGATCACTTATTTTGGTTTATAGTCCCATTAATCATAGAGTTAGGATTTTGCGAAGTGGGTATTGCAGTGAATGACAAATACTTAATCCAATGACGATTATCACAAATGCACTTAAACATTGAAATTAATATGTACTTATTTATAAATAATGAAAATCTAAAAGTAGAGTCATTAACAATTACTCAAAGTATTACTAATATTTGTAAGAGTAAGCAAAATCCAATTCAATTATCAAAAGGTAAACAGGGGGGGAGGGGGGGTGAAGGCAGCTAAATCCAATTCAACCCAATACAGCAAATAATCCAATCCGACTTTCACTTTGTTACACCTTGTTGCTGTTATCTCCTCCATTGTTCATTTCAATTGATCCACTAGAATAATCCTCATCAGTCACGAACCTGGACCAAAACCAATGCTTCTTCCACACAACCGCCATTTTCTCAATTGGAATATTCTTAGTCTCCAGCAAGAAAAAATATATAAAAACAGTCATCACCACCACAAAGAAGGTAAAGAATAAGAACAATTCAAACTTCAAATGACAGAGCATATTCAAGAACACTTGAGCTATAATGAAAGTGAAAATCATGTTCACAGAAACGTTAAGACTTTGTGCAGCAGACCGAATCTCAAGGGGGAAAATTTCACTCGGCACTAACCAGCCCAAGGGCCCCCATGACCATGCAAATCCAGCCACATATATACATATAAATGCCACCACCACAACAGCATACCACTTTGGAAAGTCGCCTGGCTTTCCGTCCACCCCAAATTTTAGAGCTATGCAAATTGTAACCACAATCTGAAAACATAAAAAAGCGAAATTAGTTATTACATATAACTCTTATAATGTCATAATCAAAAATATTAGGGAAGAATTGAATTAACTTACCTGACATATGAGCATTTGAATACCCCCTTCAAGGAAAAGGAACCTTCTTCCCCACTTATCCACGCCATATATAGAAACTCCAGTAGCTACAACATTCACACAACCCGTGACCACAGCAGACATCAATGAGGCATCCTCTCCAAACCCGATTGTCTTAAACAAGACAGGTGTGTAAAATATGATAACATTAATCCCCGTAAACTGCTGAAAGAAGGGAATGGCAATTGCCATAGTCAGCTAAGGCCTATACTTCCTCTGCAGAAGGTTTCTCCATGGGTGCTCTACTTTTCGGGAAGCCTCACTGGCTGCAACCAAATCATGAAACTCTTCATCAACATTAGATAAACCTCGGATCCTCTTTAGTTTGGTTCGGGCTTCATCATGTTTGCCACGCTCAATCATGGAATTTGGCGTCTCGGGAAGGACTAATGAACCGAGGATGATGATCAAGGCAGGGACCATTGCACCACCCTGACTCAATCTCCAACCCTATCCACCCTTAATTTTTGCAAAACCATATAAAACATTGGCGGCTTGACATGATGGACAGCTGAAATCCAATGTTGAGTGCACCTCTATACTTATAAGGAGCCATCTTAGAAAGGTAGAGTGGCACTGACTGCAAGAACACAACACAATATTTTTTTACATTTTCACTCAGCTAAGAACAGAAAATTCAAATAAAAAAAAAATAGTGGATTCAATTTATAATCTAACTAAAATTTTACTAAAAAAAATAAAAAAAAATTATATATATATATATATATATATATAAGAAAAGAAAAACAGTCAAATGAACTGGAAAACACACAGCTTTCTATGGGGCCACTTTTGTTTGTCAGCTACCATTCTGGGGAGACAATTCAAATATTGTTACTTCACGTCCACACTCAAGTCAATTATATGTGATCAATTTCTTGACTTTGGCATATTCTTTATATTGTGTAACTCATAATTTAAAGGGCTAGTGGCTTACGGCCTAATGGCATCAAATTTTCCTTATCATGTGGAAGGTATCATATTCGAACCCAAATTGATTCCTTTATGCACTTTATATGTGCCTCTGGTTGTGGAGTTTGTACTTTTATTTTTTTTAATTTGATAATTGAATTATATTGACTTGTTGTAAAATTAATCTTTTTAATTTGATAATTGAATTCTATAAACTTTTTGTAAGAATTCTTTTCATCATTTATAATATTCTCTCAAAAAAAAAAACTCATAATTTAAAGTAACTACTCTATAAATATCACAATTGTATCTATTTATGCTATTATATATAGCATAATGGTGTGAAATCTGCAATTGTGTAATTTCGACCAAATTCTGAATTATTAGAACTTTGAGTTTTTTAATTAAATTGAAATTTTCTTATTGTTAATTTTTTTTTAATACAATTATAACTTGTCTATTAAAACTAAAACTTCATCTTGTACCTATCCAAAATTGCAATGTGAATTTTTATCGCATTAGATAATTTTAAATATTCATACTGATAGGTTTTTATTTCATCATAAAAGTTTAAAATAAAAAATCTCATCATATAAATTTAAAATTCATTATATACTTAGTAATTGAATTTTTATTTTTCTATTTTTTTACTGCATTTTTTTTTCTCTAGATAAAAGAAAAGATTATTTTGTATGTGATTTATATTTGAATAATGTACTTAGAATAGTGTGACTTTGTGAAATATATCATTTTACGAATTAGTTGAAATTAATTCAACTTTTCTATCAAATGAATGAAGAAAAAATTATACATGGGTATTTTGAATTTCTTTAGTTAGATTTAATAAAGAGTATAATACTTCTGCTTCGTAATGAAACATTTTTGTGTGGAATTTACTTAATTATCTTGATATGTATATTTCAATTAATTGAATTTTACAAAATTCTTATAAAAAATATTTCATTTCTCTATCAATAGATAAATAAAGTATATTAAATTATTTATAAAAGTTCATGTACTTTTATTTAAAAAGTTAAAATTTATTACTAAATAAAATGCTCTTTTACATAGTATGTGTATATTCAGTATTTTAATTTAACTTATTTCAAAAATAAGTTAAAATTTTATCAAAATAAATTGGTTGATAATTTATGTCGAAACAAATAAATTAATTTTTCATGTCTAATAATTTTTTTATGTATTCCAGAGATATAATAGTTTTATTTTTGGTTGAAGTATAAACCTTCAAGTTTTATTTGTATCTAAATTAAATAACCGTTTCCTTAATAGCTTATAGTTTTAAATAAATATATATTATTTTTAAGTAATGTATATTTTTAATATATTTCACAAGTAAAAAAATGACTTAGTAACCATATTATTTTTTACATATTATAATTATTAAAATTTTACAACTTATATGATTCTTATAAAAAGAATAGTACACCTATTTAGTGGATATTAAATTACTATTTTCTTGGTGAAACTATCAAAATATTTTTTTGTGTTTTAGCATGTTGAAAAATGATACACTAAATAAACACACATTGAGACTATCTAATAAGTGTACGTAAAAAATAAATAATCTATTCAAACAAAAAATATTGAGGTTAATTTTTCACCAAAAAAGGTCAAGTACTTTTATTTTTTAATTTAACTTATTTCAAAAATAAGTTAAAATTTTATCAAAATAAATTGGTTGATAATTTATGTCGAAACAAATAAATTAATTTTTCATGTCTAATAATTTTTTTATGTATTCCAGAGATATAATAGTTTTATTTTTGGTTGAAGTATAAACCTTCAAGTTTTATTTGTATCTAAATTAAATAACCGTTTCCTTAATAGCTTATAGTTTTAAATAAATATATATTATTTTTAAGTAATGTATATTTTTAATATATTTCACAAGTAAAAAAATGACTTAGTAACCATATTATTTTTTACATATTATAATTATTAAAATTTTACAACTTATATGATTCTTATAAAAAGAATAGTACACCTATTTAGTGGATATTAAATTACTATTTTCTTGGTGAAAGAGTTTAAAGTTTGATAAATGAATAATAATGTATTGATTGATATGTATGTCCTGATGACCTAAACTTATTAAAAAACCTTCAAATTTAATTATTTTAAGATAATCTCTTATAAATATGTAAAATATTTTTAGATAAAATCATATATCCAAGATATATATGACTAACACTTTAAGTTAATTTAAAATACATCATAAATATGAGGCATTATTCTATAATATCATCAATTTTATTTCTGTATTATAAAAATTTTCAACTATAAAGTTTTAAATTTTCAACACGATTGAAGAAAACCCATTCTCAAATATTTTGAAGCAAATTTCTTCCGGCATACATAAGTATATGGTTAGTGTAGTTGTATATTTTAAAAGCATAATAAATGAATATGGATTATATATCCATAGAAGGCTATAATAGATGTATTTATAAGTGATGACAATTAACACAATTTTTTATCCATCATACCTCATGTAATCTATTAAATTTTCTGGATTCAACAATTAATTTGAAATAAGTTCAAATCTTATTCGTGTAAGATTTACGATATCATAGAGAAAAACGTATATCTCCATATGTAAGAATTACTTATTTAAAAAAAGATATTTAAGTACTACATCATAGAGGCGTTTGGCATGTCCTCCGATTACTTATTTTATGTCAATCCTAATATTGATTGCAATGCGCGCTTCGCTGGTGAATGAATATGTATTATATTTATAGGACAGACATAAAATGGTGATTTCCCTTTATAATCAAACCAAACATGGAATAAGACCCAAATTATGTAATCTATTTTGTACTTTTTATTTAATAAGACCTAGTTCTTCTTCTTCTTCTTCTCGCCCCCCGCCCTCCCCCCCTTTTCCTTACATTTTATTTTATTTTATTCTTTTAAAAATTTAATTATTCAATTCTTGGTCCTCCATCATTGCAAAAGCGTGTTAAAATAAGTCAGATTTTAATAAAAGTGAAATATTTACACCGTTAAAGTGAAAAAAAATTTAGATGTTCCTTACATCCAATGTGTCTTGGAATATAATAATATTAAATTTTATTATATATTAAAAAAATGGGGGTTTTCAGATTTTTTTTTCTCTCTTATTGTAAGGTTTATTTTTAGTATTAATTGGATAAAATAATTGATACAATTAAGTCTATATATCTGACAATAAATGTAATAATTATCACAAACTATATAGACTTTTGATATATTACCGCAACAGATTAGGTCCCTATTTTAACAAAGCAATTATATGCTTCGAATATTAATTTTAGGGCTAACCATGGCACATAGTTTGCTTCTAGACAAAGGAATTGCCCAAAATTTCAGCATTTTTTTTCGTTCATAATGTTTTCGCTCCCATGATCCATTCAACTAAAGAACTGGTAAATTTTGAGATACATTGAACCACAAATTTTGGCATATTGACAATTACTTTACTTACATTGGATGTAATCCTTAAGTAAGTATTTTAATGAATTTCACTTGCTTTTCTCATTTATTCTATTCTATTTTTGTAGTAATACTATCAATTGCATTCTAATTATAACATAATTTTATTTATTTGTTTATTCAATATATATTTTTAAATTACAAATCACAAATGAACCAAGCTATTTGGATATATAATTTAAAATTTTCTCACCTTCATCCTATCAATCAGATTGCTAAATAATAAAAACTCAAATTATTTGACAATTCGGGTTTTAAAACTTTAGTATCTTAAAAGCGCGTTAAAACAAGTGTTGATTTTAAAGAAAGTGAATTATTATTCCTGTTGAAGTGAATAGAATTTAAATGTTGCTGCCAACCTATGTGTTTAGGAATAAATTTTTATTTTTATTTTTATTTTTCTAATGGTACATAACTAACAATATCAAATATTATTCAATGTCAAATAAATTGAGGATTTTGAGGTTGTTTTCCTCTCTAATTATAAGGTGTATTATTAGAATAAAAGCTCTATTAATTCTATCAAGATCACTTATTAGAGTAGTGAAAAACAACAGATGAACAAGTACTTATTCAGCCACCACGTATCCAATTCTATCCAATTAAGGAAGAAATCCTAATATCTTTGTAGGGGTTGGCTACGGTCCGATACCTATAGTTTTAACCTAATATCCTACACCCCTTAAAAAATTGACACGTGTCCAAATACCTTTTTTAAATCATTAGTAACTAAGTTAATTTACTATACTAATTTTTTTAATTAAATTAAAAGCAAAATAATTTTTAATATGAAAAACTTTAAATGTCCTTATAAAAAATTAATATATAACTAAAATATATATATATATATAATTACCTAAAAAAAGAAAAAAAGAAAAAAATAAATTTTAAAATAAACCAATTAAATCCACCATTCCCAATTCCAAATTCGACATGCACAAATGAGAAACAATTTCTGTTCTTCAAATAGATGTAGAACATATTAGATGGAGATGGCCTTCCAGCGGAAATTTCTGTTCTTCAAATTGATGTACAACATATTAGATGGGGTGGCCGCTGCAATTTCTTCCGGCGGTGGCTTTGCTTCTGATTTCTGTTGACAGATGGGGATGATATGTGCCGGGTGAAGATTGGAAATTGACTTACTGGTTTGGGGAGTTTGAAGAACAGAAATTGTTTCTCATATATGTATGTTGAATTTGGGAATTGGGGATGGTGGGTTTAATTGGTTTAATTTTTAGTTTTATATTTTATTTTTTGTTTTAGTTATATATTAATTATTGATAAGGACATTTAAAGTATTTCATATTAAAAATTATTTTATTTTTAATTTAATTAAAAAAGATTAGTATAGGAAATTAATTTAATTATTATTAATTTAAAAAAAGTATTTAAACACGTGTCAATTTTTTAAAGGGTATAGGATGTTAGGTTAAAACTATAGGTATGGGACCGTAGCCAACCCCCTCTTTGTAATAATTAATTAAGTAAATATGTGCTTAATCATGTGAGTCATGGTTCTTGCATTTTCCCGTGACCTTCATTTCCTAAGTTAGTAGAGGCCAAAAAAATAAAAAATAAAATAAAATTTCGATCTATGTTAATCTAGAAATTACGATCACATCTTTCCTTCATTTGCAAAGCCGTGACTAAATTTATTGTCCCTTCTGTTTTTTCTTGAAAATTACAGAAATCTATGAACAATGTTGTTTGTCTGCGAAAAGGCACTTTGGGCTCATTGTTTGGGACAGAGGACGAAGGGGGTACTGATTCTCCATAAACAACTTTGTTATTGTTAGTTCCATTCTCACTTTTGGTAAAGGGAGTGGATATTAAGATTGCCCATCTATTGATTCCTCCAACTTCAACTCCCTTTATTAATTAAGAAATCCAACTTTTTGGTAGCATAAAAAAAGTTTCAATTTTCCCTTGATTTTCAAATAATTATTTTTATAAAAAAATATTTAATATACTTAATACATATACATAAAAAAAAAAAGAAATAAAACAATTATTAAAATAGAGCCAATATAGGAATTCGCATTGCCAAGCCACTTATGTGTGGAATCCTTGGACATGGTCCATTTTTTGGATCACTTAATTTGGTTTATAGTCCCATTAATCATAGAGTTAGGATTTTGCGGAGTGGATATTGCAGTGAATGATACAAACTTAATCCAATGACGATTACCACAAAGGCACTTAAAACATTGAAATTAATATGTACTATTTATAAATAATGAAAATCCAAAAGCAGAGTCATTAACAATTACTCAAAGTATTACTAATATTTGTTAAGAGTAAGCCAAATCCAATTCAATTATCAAAAGAGAAAAAAAAATACAAAGAAAAAAAGAGAGAGATAAAAAAGGATGTAAAAAAAAAGGCAACTAAATCCAATTCAACCCTATTCAACAAATAATCCAATCCGGCTCTCACTTTGTTACACCTTGTTGCTGTTATCCCCTCCATTGTTCATTTCAACTAATCCATTAGGATAATCTTCATCGGTCACAAATCTAGACCAAAACCAGTGCTTCTTCCACACAATCGCCATTTCCTCAATTGGAATATTCTTAGTCTCCGGCAAGAAAAAGTATATGAATATAGTCATCACCACCACAAAGAAGGCGAAGAATAAGAACAATCCAAACTTTAAGTGGCAAAGCATATTCAAGAACACTTGAGCTATAATAAAAGTGAATATCATGTTCACAGAAACGTTAAGACTCTGTGCAGCAGATCGAATCTCAAGCGGAAAAATTTCACTCGGCACTAGCCAACCCAAAGGCCCCCATGACCATGCAAATCCAGCCACATATATGCATATAAACGCCACCACCACAACAGCATACCACTTTGGTAAGTCGCCTGGATTTCCATCCACCCCAAATTTTAGAGCTATGCAAATTGTAACCACAATCTGACAACATAAAAAAACAGAATTAGTTATTACATATACTTCTTATAATGTCATAATCAAAAAAATTTGGGAAGAATTGAATTAACTTACCTGACATATGAGCATTTGAATACCCCCTTCAAGGAAAAGGAACCTTCTTCCCCACTTATCCACACCATATATGGAAACTCCAGTGGCCACAACATTCACACAACCAGTAACCACAGCAGACATCAATGAGGCGTCCCCTCCAAACCCGATTGTCTTAAACAAGACAGGTGCGTAAAACATGATAACATTAATCCCCGTAAACTGCTGAAAGAAGGGAATGGCAATTGCCATAGTCAGATGTGGCCTATACTTCCTCTGCAGAAGGTTTCTCCATGGGTGCTCTACTTTTTGGGAAGCCTCACTGGCTGCGACCAAATCATGAAACTCTTCATCAACATTAGATAAACCTCGGATCCTCTTTAGTTTGGTTCGGGCTTCATCATGCTTGCCACGCTCAATCATGGAGTTCGGCGTCTCGGGGAGGACTAATGAACCGAGGATGATGATCAAGGCAGGGACCATTGCACCACCCAGACTCAATCTCCAACCCCATCCACCCTTAATTTTTGCAAAGCCATAGTTTAATATGTTGGCGGCTAGGATGCCGAGTGTGATGGACAGTTGAAATCCAATATTGAGTGCACCTCTGTACTTGTAAGGAGCCATCTCAGAAAGGTAGAGTGGCACTGACTGCAAGAACACAACACAATATTTTTTCACATTTTCACTCAGCTAAGAATAGAAAATTCAAATAAAAAAAAATGGTGGATTCAATTTATAATCTAACTAAAATTTACTGAAAAAAAAAAAAATGTAAAAACAGAAAAACAGTCAAAATGAACTGGAAAACACACAGCTTTCTCTGGGGCCAGTTTTGTTTGTCAGCTACCTTTCTGGTGAGACAATTCAAATATTGTTACTTCACGTCTACACTCAGGTCAATTATATGTGATCAATTTGTTGATTTTGGCATATTGCTTTTTGTGAAAAAATAAACGTTTATACAAAAGTTACACGCGCTAAGAAAAAACTGGACATTTCTGATACCGGATTCCATGTCTTAAAAAACAAGGTATCTCCCTTTACAATTATTCCAAGCTTTCTTTTCCACTTCCTAATTAGTGATAATGACAGTATTTACAGCAGTTATGATTGCTACCAATATCTTGTAAATCAAATTCATCATCAAGTAGATTTACTTCAGACATGATCCATCGCTTAAATCCAACAGAAACCAAATTTAATAAAAGAAACTTTCTGTCAGCTTCTTGAACATATTCTACTAATTCCTATTTAATCAGGGATTAGATCTCAACTACCACAACGCATTCATCCAAAATTTGTAATTTTTTTCTGGGTTGTCAAAAACTAAAAGAAAATTTTAATATATGGATGGACAAGATAAGATTAAGAATATCTGGAAGCAATTAAACAAACCCCTAAAAATACAATGTTGGAATTTCAGAAAACAACACTTTTGTTCTGTACTGACAACTTGCTACAAAGACAAGGGAGTGAGAATATATCTAAAACATGTGAATCTCTTGAGTTTTGATACAAAACTATAAACTAAGATTAATTAAATCAGGAAAAAAACAAAAAAAAAAGAAAACCTGATTGGCGAACCCAATTCCAAAACCCAGAAGAATGCGGCCGACGATCAGCATCCAAACAGCCTGAGCAAAGCCATTTATCAAAGCCCCGGCGCAGAACAGCACGCCACCAAACAGCATTGACAGTTTTCTCCCCAGTTTTCTGGTCACCGCGGAGGCCACAAGCGACGACAAAAGCGCCGCCAAGTACAACGACGATGTAAAAAGAGTGAGTGGTACGCTGTCAAATTTACAGTACTGATTTGTGGAATCATCGGCCATTTCCTTCCTGTATACCGACGGGAAAAATTCCTTCAAGAATGAATCCATCGACGTCACGCCACCTGTAAACGGATAAAACCCATTATTACCCAAATCCAGGCCCGACTAACAAAAACAAGAAACAAACCGCCGAAACATGATTCGAGAATAAACAAGTTATAAAAAACTGAGAGTAATCATACGTACCTGAAATTCCGATATCGTAACCAAAGATAAGACCACCCATGGCCGCAATGACACACGTGACCATAACATATGGTGTTAGATTGCCGGGATATTCTTTCCCGTTTCCAGGACCAGGGCCAAAACCACCGCCCGCCATTACTGCTTCGGTAAGAACTTAGAAAGTGAAACAAAAAGACGAGAATCTAGCGAGACAGATTGTATTGAGAGTGAGAGAGGGGGGGCTCTTGATCTTTCCTGTGAGAAGATATGAAGAGAGATGCACGAGTATGGGAGGACTATATATAGACACAGGCTGACTGCAATGGAATAGCCCCTTAGCTGTCGTAATAGATTAGATTTAGAATTCTACTGTAGTATGGACATTAAAATTTGTAATCAGCAGTGGATTATGTATGTATTTTCAGATAATATTCAATTGAATCGGACAAGGGCTAATAGTAATCTAGGATTTGATTCAATTATTTAAAGATAGATTTTGACTTGAACTCTTAATTTTGAAGGATTTTTTTTATTTTTCACTTTTGTATTATAATTAGAATTATATTAGGTATTTTAATTTTGGGCGGAATAGGTATAAATTAAATAGGGTCTTATTGTTTACTTAAAAAATATAATTGTGATATTTATAGAATAGTTACTTTGAGTTTTGAGTTTCGCAATTTAAAAAGGTGATGAAAGTTTTTTTTTTTTTTTTTTGACAGTTTTAAGAGTGATAGTACAAGGAGTTTTTTAACTTAAAATTCAAGCACCAGTAAAATATTTTCATACTGAAATGTTTACGGATTCTGCAGAATTATATAAATTATGTGTATCTTATTTTATTTTTATCTATCGAGTATTATTTTATTATTGAGTATGTGAATGTGATTTGTCGATTACTTAATTACTACTAGAATCCCTAATATTAAATTTCCTGTTTGTCTTAAATTAGGATTACCATAAAATAGTGGATAAGATAAAATATCGATTTTGTGAGAACAATTTTCAATGGGAATTGAAAATGCTCTGTTGGCGGTCAAAGTTGGATTTTGCTACGGTATTGGTGGGACTATACACGTCATCCATTGCTCATTTAACAAATCTCTATCCAGAAGTTAGAGTCCCATGTTCGTTCGTTGTGTGTTCGTCTTTTCTTTTTCTTTTTTTTTTTTCCTTGGGTTTCCTTAATTTTGATTTGAGCTGTGAACTGAATTGAGTCGGTCCAATAAATGTCTGGATATAGACCAAAACTCTTGTGGATAAGGTGGAATTAGATTATAACTTCTATAGTGGATCATCAATGGGTTATTAATAGAATTAAATTTGAAGTGATCTCATGAATTTGGACAATCCAGATTCGGATGATAATGAAATCCATTTGGTTTTGAATTTTTGATATTTGATTAGTTTTGAGTTTTAGTTTAGAAGAAAATCATCTACATTATTATAATGATAATGAATATTAGTACGTAATAGAATAATTTAATAATTAAAATTATTTCATAGGTGTTAGATATATATTGGGAACTGTGGGTTCATATATTTGTAGATTTAAGCCTTGTTTGGCATGTATTATAAAGCTATTTTAAAGGTTTTATTAGTTGGTGGCAGCATGTTTGATAGGTATGATTATAATGACAAATCTTGAGTAATCATGTATTTTGATTTATACCTCATTTGATAATACTATAAAGCTATATCAAAGGTTTTAGCAGTTGATAGTAGCATATTTGTTAGGCACGATTAGTGTTGGGATATGAGCTCGATTTGAGTTAAATTGTAACAGTGATTGCAAATCAATCAAGTCTTGCCATTTGAGGTATGATTAACTTGTGAAAATTAGTAACAAGTCCCTATTTTGTAAATTGACGTGTGAGCAATTCGAGAATACTAATGTATCCTCTAATTTAATAGCATGAATCAAATGACAAGACTAGATTGTTGTAATGAGATATAACACTCTTAATGTAATATATCAAATGAAAATAAAGATTACACAATATTAACTTAATCTTCGTTGAAGTGCATCGGCCTTCATTTTGTAGTAGCGAAAATCAAAGGTGGTCTTACTCAATATATAACCAACAAAGTTTTGAGGTTAGTATATATGGCCTTATTTGATATGTATTTTGAAAATTGGCATTAGTATGTTTGATACACACCAATGAGCTTGCAGCAAATTAACTTCGAGCCTAATTCCAACTCAGATTGTAGAAGAGATTATCAACCAATCAAATTTCATTATCTAATATAAGATTAGTAGGTTCGGGTAATATACTGATTTACAAAGTTACCAACTCTGTTCTCAATTTATAAATTGGGGATATGTGTAATTTTGAAATACTAACATGTCCTTTGATTTAGTAGGATAAATCAAATGATAAGGTTAGATTATGGTAATGAAAAATAAAAGTGTTAATCTAATATATCAAGCGAAAATGAAGATTATAGAAACATTAAGTGGAGATTATTAGTGGTTGAAATCAAATACCACCTTTTCTTTTAAGTGCAAAATAATCGAGAGACACGTGAAGTTACAATTAAGTAAAGGCTCAATTCAATTAAAAAATTTAAATTCTAGATGATATTGCCAAGTCACAAAATTGCGTTTCCACATAATTCCACACAGAAAATGTTGTTGATTGGGTAACGTCGCCGCTGTAATGATTATCGGTAGACCGTTGGGCTCTTTATGCACCCCATTTCCTCCACTCCAAACAGCTCCCACCAAATCCACGCATTTGGGAAAGAAGAAAAATCTTAAAAATAAAGAATTATTTTGAAAAATTATTTTCCATTTCTTTTTTTTCTTAATGGAAGATTATGCATATTGGATGTAAGAAGAAAAATGGAAGATGATGTAAATTTGACGTAAAAAGTAAGGGACTCGTTTGGCTAAAGCCTAAAAAAGAAAGAAAGATAACAGGATTGCAAGTTTATTGAGAAATTAAATTTGATAATTAACAATAGACCACCCAAATTTGAAGATCAGATTGTGGGGACAGCCAACTGGCTTCTGGGTCCCAAAGAAAGACCAGAGCAGGTTGTCTTCTGTGCTGAGTGGGGCCCACTCCTTTTCTATTCATGCACGTGTCTACTTGGAAAATAGTTCATTTCTTCACACTGCAGCTCCGACCTCCGTTGGGGCAGTTCCGTTTCATTTTTAAATATCATATCATATTTTTTATTATTTCAAAATTAAAAGTGCATTATTATATACTAACATTCAATGCACGCAATTTTTGAGTGTATAAAATACAAAAATATATTATGAAAATAACATAATAATATACACACACATATATTTAACATAGATTGAAATAGATTTAAACAATTATATGTTTTCAAAGTAAATATAATCTTCTTCTGAAAATAAATTTTAACAACAAAAAAAGTTCAAACAATACACTTAAAGTACTTCATTTTTCTTGCATTCTAATTTACCCACAATGGAGGAATTAAATTAAAAAGAGAGATAAATGTAAGCACATGAAATCCAATAATTTGGCAATGAATGAGAGAGTAGAAATTTGAAAAATTTACCTGCATGTTTTTTTCTCAAGTACTAAAAGAGTGATATCTTGGTATTACCTATATAACATAGACAAGGGAATGTGGGTATATGGTTATATGGGAAAAGGAATTTAAGGAGAATGTGTGCAATTGGATAGAAATATTTTACCATTTTACCCTTGTCATAAATTTTCATACAAATTGAGGAGAGAGGTGTTTTTGGAATAATGAAAATTGGTATCATAACTACCCAGGGTTATACAAATTTTCCATTTTAATCAAGAATTGAAATACAATTGTGCACTTCAACATTTATATAGAAGGATTTTTTAAGAAAAAGTGGCCAAAATTAGTATGATAACTACCATTTTAGAGACAAAAGTAGGTTTCTTTTTATAATAGCGTGTATGGGTATATATATTTAATTGACGTACGTTATTTTATTTTTAAAATACATTCCTCAATAATTTATGTATTTTTTCTTAATAATCTATTATATTTCTTTCTATTATCATTGTTATTATATTCACCGTCTACAACCTACTAAATATAATAATTATTTTTTTAACAATTTATTCAAAATTCAAATACAAATTCATTTTTGATAATTACTTTTTTAAATTTTAAAAATAAAAAAGAAAACCAAATGGGCCCTTAGTTTTCAGTTTTTCTTAAAAAGGAACTGATGATAATATCAAGTTCCTTTTTTAGGGATTTACTTTCTATAAATAAATTAGAAAAAAACACAAAGAATCAGAGGGTTTCAACTTAAACTCTTCAATAATTAAATCTACTCATTATTATGTACAACCTAAAGAATTTATGCCTTTAAAAATATGTGACAGAGTGTAGAATAAAAATTACCGATGGGGCATTATATGCTTAGACATAAGAAGAAAATATGATGATAGCCATTTGCTAAACTGAACTTTTTGCAAAGTCTTTGATATAATTATAAGAAAGTCTCTTATATAATGTGGAATATTAAAAATTTAAGTTTGAACGAACTCCCGATAAATATAAGAAAATCAATTCAAATAAATAGTCAACAAGAGTATAACTTATCCTCAATATGGGTAGTAATAAAAGTATGGTTCAGTAACACAAACACATCTTATCTTTCATACATCCATTACTCAGATCAATTAATTCTGCAATATTTATGAAGTCAACTTCTATCTTGGTTGAAGCTATAGTCAACCACTGGAAATGATAGTACCAGGTTGACCATTTCCTCCCCCCCCCCCCCCCCCCCCCCCTCTCCTTTTTTTTCGGTTGTTTTGTTGGGGGGGGGGGGGGGGGGGTTGTGGAACACAAGGGCTAATTGTTAAGTTAGAATAAAGATATACCTTTTTTTTGTTTTTTTGGAAAAAAGAAAACTGATACAATTTTGCCTCTAGAGTTTCTTGGAGTTTTGCACTGAAAAGTAGGCATAATATGTTCGTAATTCGAGAACGTGCTTAATTAGAAAAATTACTCAAGTGAGAAAGTAATTATATATCCTCTTTTTTGCCAACTTTGAAGGTTTATAATAATGTATTTTAGGCCCAAATCTATATTCACATTGTAAATATTATTCTCATGTAAGATTTATTGCATAAAACAGAGTTTATTAATGTATATTTTAATTATATTTTTATCACATCATATAAACCTTGATTTTCTTATCTGATGTATAACCTGTTAAGGTTTAATGGACCCCGTCTAGCAAAATAGCTCTTGCATCCAAATAATGCATCATTCATTTGTCTTTTGCAGTTATAAAACAAACATATTCTCGTTAAGAGGTCAATTTTGTCATTATACACAGGTTGGATTGGACGGAACAAAAAACGCGTGAGTTTGAGAATATGTCGGCTCGACAGCTGATTGGTCGGATAATTTTGGGTTTTATTGGAATTTCACTTATTTCAATTTGCTTTTGGATTTTATTTCGTGGTTCAATGTTAGCAGCAAGAGAACTTAAATCTTTACGTTGTCGTTGGGGAATCGAAAACGAAAACAATATGGTAAGAAAAATTGAACATAAACGGAGATTAATTAAAAGTTGAAGAGGAAAAAAAAAAAATTATACATGAAATTAGCTTATATTCTCATGTGGCGAGTGATAATTATTTTTATAATTTATAATCTTATTTCGTGGTGCAAAATTATTTTATTCTTTTACTAACTTTTTTTTTTAAAAGAAAAACTAGCATAAAAATCAACTATGAAAAAAAATTTCAAAAGAAATAAGTAATAGTCTTTTTATGAAAAATTACATGAAAATACGTTGAATCAAGAATCGACAATGACATTCTTGTGATGAATATTTGTAAGCATTCGATGTATTATTAATTTGAAATAGATGTGAAATAAATTATATTGTCCATTCTTGTGATGAATATTTGTAAGCATTCGATGTATTATTAATTTGAAATAGATGTGAAATAAATTATATTGTCCATTCTTGTGATGAATATTTGTAAGCATTCGATGTATTATTAATTTGAAATAGATGTGAAATAAACTATATTGTCTGATATGCCGAGGATAGAAAGGTTTTAAGACCACAGAAAAAATCATTTGGCACACCATAAAATTTTTATTTATAGCATAACGGAATATTTTGAATGTGACCGAGTTCACACCCTTCATTGAATATATTTTTCCAGCTTTCAAAATTAATGCAAATGGATGGACCTGAATAGGTTGGCCCAATATGCATAGCCCAATTCCTTATATAGTCCATGACGTTAAATTTTTTTATTGTATCATAATTGTCGAATTTTGTGGGCAAATGGATCCCGGTCCAACAACAGTTCGTCTAAATTTGGGCTCTCAGCCACTCTGATTTTAATCCAAATTCAATTATATTGTTTTTATATCTTCAAGCGATTATAAATTCGTAACAATGATAAGATTCATTTAAAACATAGGGATCGATTTTTTTTCCTTCTTATTATTCATACACAAATATGCACTTGTACTGAGCTCACTCGATATAGGGATTAAGTTTTTTTAATTATTCATACGAGCACGTACATCAAGATTCATTAAGGTTGGGACACAAATTATTTATATCGTGAAAGTGATGCCACAAATTGGCTGACCACTCAACCAACAGAAATCAAATCTTGAAAGAAGAGATGTGATACTTAGAGAATTAAAATTCGATAATTTCTGTCTAGTGGCATCAATTTTTTTTATTATGCGGGACGTTTCGAGTTTGAACCCGAATGAATTCTTTTATGCGTCTTATGTGTGCATCTGATTGTGTATTTATTTATTTCTTTTAACATTACAAATAATCAATAGCATTCAATTATCAAATCAAGAAAATTATCCGTACAATAAGTCAATATAATCTAATTATCAAATCAATTAAATAAAAGTACAAACTTCATAACTAGATGCACATATAAGGTGCACAAAGGAACTGATTCATGATCGAATACAAAACTTCCCACATGACAGAAAAGACTGATGTTATTGGGTTACAAACCAATAGACCATTTGGCTGTAGAGTTTTTAGTTTGTTATTTGTAAAGATTTGATAATTGGATTCTATTAACTTGTTATAAGGATAATCTTTGTTATTTATAATGTTCTCTAAAAAAAATTCAATAATTTCTTACAACTTTATTAATATGCTAATTGACTTCTAATATAAAATAATTTAAGATCTGAATTTAATAATTGATAATTAATAATACGCACTAATGTGGTACTGAATCTTAAATTTATTTGGACCTTCAAATTTTCTCAAAATCGAACTCAACACCCATTATTTCATGAAAAATCAAATTCGAACATATAATTTGGACCTGAGATTTTACCCATAAAATTGTCACAGGCGTATGCTTAAATCTCCCTTTTTGCGTCCTTCCTTGAACCTTCATCTTTAACTTCCCATGTGTACGTGGTTTATGTTCTTGCTTTTGCGCTCTACTTTTTCAAAACCAAAAGGTCCTCTCTAATTTCTATGGGCATAAATAAATATTACTTTTAAATTTATTTTTTCTATATCTTTTTTTTTATCAATATCTCATTTTATGATATAATTATATTGATATTTAATAATTCATAATTTGAATGTATACTAAAATAGGCGACAAAAGTGAGAATTGCATTATTTCTATTTTTTTTTTTGAACAAAGCAATAGTAAAAAAGTATTGAAGTGGAGAATTTTAACCATGCACTATACCAAACCAAACCCACCATAGCATGCATGCTTTATTAACTCACCAACTAAAGTAGCCTCTTAATATCTTTGGTCTTTACAATGCCACCCTATCTTTCACTCAAGTGATCCAAAAATGACCACAATTTTAGGCATCTGTAAGAAATTATAATTCTTAGTCTATTTAATTTAAACCCAATTAATAAAAAATCTGGTTGGTAGGTCGAGTGGCCAATCAACTCAATAATATCGTCCATATATTTGCATGTATACGATTTGGAAGCAAAATTCTTTATCTATATATATACATGTATGTATAAATATAGAAAAACCTGTCTAGATTTTGAATCCTTAATCTAGTAAAATAAGTCTTTACCACTTCAATAAAGTCATATTAATATTTATGGACAATTTTGATGGGTTATTATTAAGCTATTTATATTATATTAAATAATTAAATAAATTAAGTAACAAAACCAACAAAACGTCCACATACGGGGCTTTGCCTTTTTTTACTTGTAGAAAGATATGGGGAATCAAATACACGATTTCAAAATGTGATATGTCTTCATGGATTCAACTTTATATTGAAGAAAATGACGTGAAAGGACTTAGGTAATAAAGTCTGCACCATCTTTACAAGCTTTATTTTGCTTCTATTCAAGTATTCAACACATGTGTGCCGCCTACTTCCAATTATTTTTGGGTTAAAAAGAGAGGCCAGCTCGCAAAGAAACCCACTCTCTCAATTGAAAATAATTTAGAATTATAATCCATAAATAACTTGCACTAATTAAAGTTTTGAGTCTTTCTTTAGAGATTGTGTACCTAAACTTATTAAAAGATGTTATAAGTTTTCTAAGTTCATATTTTTATATAACATTCAATCTCTAAAGTTGTTTGCATAAAATAAAATTTTTTTAAACTATAAAATGTTATCAGTGACAATTTTATAATTTATATATTTGAAATTAAAGAAATTAAAAAAAAAAAAAAAAGAACTTCTTACTCATTTTTTAAAAATTTTACTAAATATTTATATGCTGTTAAACAATTTATAAGATGTATTGAAATTTTTTTAAGCTAAATTAAACATCCACTTCACTGATCAATTAGTCGAGTAACATGATCCTCACCCTTATATATTCAAGATTCGAACTCAAATGAGCCCCAGTTGCATGTATATATGGGTGTGAATTAAATAATTATAAAAAAAAAAAAAAAAACACCCTCGTTATTAATTTGTTGTATACATGCATTCTTGTTTGCAAATTAAGTTGCTACATCTCAAATTTCCTCAAGTGTAAAGGAATCATGATATATGGGATACTCAAAGTTCAAAACCATATGCTGAATAGCTGAAAAAAATAATAGGAGTAGTGCAAAACCAAGGCACCTAAATTTAAAAAGTACATCCCCCAATGCCCTTCTCATTTTTGCTTTTAAAAAAGCATAGCTTTTGGTATCAACTTTCGTAAAAAGTAATTAAATGTAAAGAAGCATGAGTAGAATCCCACCAAAAATATCCTTCTTTTCACCACCCCACTATATAAACACCCCCTCCACTTTCTTGATCTTTCCATGGATGCATGAGGGAATTGAGTGAATCTCCCTAAGATTATGAGGTAAAATCCCAAGAAATACAATTCCCTTCACACTTATACCCATTTTCCTCTCATCAATGGAGGGTTCAATCAAGGCCCAAAAGATTCAAGCCATGAAAAAACACAAGAGGGCTCAATTTCTATACAATTTTGTTCTCTACTCACTCACATCTTTGATCACTTGCTTGTTCTTTTCCTACCCCTTTTGGATTCCCTCAATGAAGCACCTTTTGTTTTCCCTTCCGAGCAACATTTCCTTTTTCCTTAATCCTAGATGCTTCTTTCTCGTGGGAAATCTCATCGTCTTCATCCTCATAAGGGAATCGAAGCTAGCACGATCATCACATTCATCTCCGGCCTCAGACATCTACGATGAATATGTTGCAAGAAGCCGGAGTTATAGCTATAAGGTTGAATCTTATGTTATTGCAAAGGAGAAAGAGGAGGATGGATTCATGCAAAACATGCATATTGAAGTGAAAAAGCATGGAAATGTGAAGAATGTGTATGATGATGAGGAAAAGAAAAAGGAGATCATGAGGGTGTGCAAGAGTAATAGTTCTATGCATCATCATAAAGAAAAGAAAATGGGCTTGAGACAGTGCAAAAGTGAAGTTTGGGGTGAAAGTGAGATTGTGGAAAGGAAGAAAAATGAGGGGGAAAAAGAGGGGCAGCTTTATATACCCACAGAGGAGTTGAATAAAAGGGTGGAAGCTTTTATTGCAAGAGTCAACAAGCAAAGGTTGCTTGAAGCTAACTAGTAGATCATGGTAGAGGTTAACTGAAAATAAGGAGATTTGGGGTTTATGTAAGAGTTAGTATATGTAGAATTTGTTATATAGATAATTTTCAATTTCATAGTTTTATTTAATTCGTACTTAGATCCTGAACTCAAGATTTTCTCTGAGGTTAATTAATATATATATATATATATATGCTAAAAAATATGAAAAAAAAAATGTTTAATGTACTATGTTCCTGAGAAAAATCATCTTCATGTGAGGAAAAGTATTTTAGAGTATTCAAACAACTTAACCTTTTTTCAAAAAATATTATAAATCAGAAATGTCGTTGATTTTGTTTTATAAAGTTATTCTACTACAAAGATTTTCACAAATAAGATGTTCTTGAATTATATTTCTATCTGTAGATATAGTTAGTATAGTTCAAATGGTCTTTGAATGAGCTTATTATAAGTTGTTTACAATATTTCTTATCAGAAATGTTTAAAATGTTTGGTAAAATTTTAGAGAAAAGTTTTATAAGCTTTAAAATTTTAAACTCTGGCAAACTCTTGCATAAAATTTAAGTGGTTCTTAATTTATTTTTAAAATCATAATTTTTTTTTAATTTTAATCATATTAATTACAAAATTATCATTACTAACATCTCATAAATTTTAAGATTTTAATTTATCTAAATATTTAAAAATTTTATTTTTAAAATAAAATTTGATATTTTTATAATTTGTGAAAATATTTTATAATATATCAAAAGTTATTCCAATACCTCGTAGCAGTATCTAAATGCACGACAACAATATTATAATATGCCGTAATACATATGCTCAAAAGTATTGAGTGGGCTCTCTTTAGGGCCATTGATTGGTTACACCAAGATATACCCAGCCCATCAAGTGCTAGGACACTTGATCCAATCAAAATCCAAACACATATTATTATTATTATTATTATTATTATTGTTATTTCTTTTTTGTAAATCTTTTTCCCACAAAATAAATTGAAACATAGTCACAAGCTATCTGTTATCATGTTTATTATTCATCAAAGTTTCCCAATTCAAGTAAGAAATTGGCACAATAGTACAAATTTATAGTTTCTATATTTGTTCACTCTTACAAAATATTATAGTTACTTATTGTTAACAAATATACATAATGTACACAAAAATATGCATTTAAATTCGAACTCAAAATCTCGTACATAACTATATAATAGGAAAGATTGAATCATTAAGTTAGACGTCACTAGACGTATTTATTAAAAGTTAATCGGTAGCTTTATCGCTTTTAAAAAAGGAAAGACGTGGGGGAGGGAGGGGGGTTTGGGGTTGGTTGGAATAAGAGGTCTACATTCCACTATGGGTCAATTACAAGATTAATAATTCTATTCAACAATGGAGTTTTCTAGTACAGTGCCAAACGGAAACGGGAAATCCAAATGTAAGAATAAAAGGAAGTCCACCAAAAACCGGTACAACGGAACGCCAACTACGACTCTACATTGATTTTTCTTAAATTCAACAACTCTCTGTTTTGATCAGCATATATTTCTGCAAGTACAGGTGGAGTTCTTTATCACATTCTTTGAGCTATTGCCAAGATTTTATTTATCTTCATTGCTGGCCGAGATAGAAAACCAGAAGAAGAAGAAGGGATGACTTCATATCTGCGGCAAAAATTCCAGTATTTCAAATCACTGTCCTCAGAACCGGAAGATGTAAAAGAAGAGGGCCTCGGCTCTGAAAACAGAGAAGAGATTGAGAGGAGTAAGATTGAAATCATGAAGGCCCTTGCCCAGAAACAAGATCCATCTGCTAAGGTCACCCCAAAGATTCCATCTTTTTCACTTTTACTTTGCACTAGTCCACTGCCCACACACCAATTCTTTGCTTTTCTTTGGTTTTTCATTTTGTTGATGTTTCTTTGTTGACTGAATATATATGATTGAGCTCTGTTTTGTGATTTAAATTTGCCGTATGCTCTTATCTCTCAATCAGTTTTCTGTTGAAGGTAATTTCTATTTGCCGCTTACCTTTAAGTCCCATTCTTGATCAATGTGTTTTGGGAGAAATAGTAAGCAAATTTGATTAATCATCCTTTAATTGTAAATTGATTATTCTATACTGGTTAGTAGTGATCGTGAAAATTGGAAATCATGAGCACATTTTTCTCTATATGTTAGAATTTAGAAAGGGAATCATCTAGAATAGAACACATAAATTGATCTGAGGATGGAATGTGGTTCCTAGGAGCTAAGCCAAGATAGAAAAATTCTGTTGGATGGTTTACTTGCCTTTTGTTGACCTTTAGCAGCTATAGAAAAGGAATTTACAAGGCCTATGCAGCCTTCAACCAGACGGTAAACATTTCTAAGTACATTTCAAGATGAATGTTGCCAGCTGACAACTTTACTACATTATATTTATATTTGGCCATGGCCCATCAATTATTTAACTTGATGGAAAACAGCCAAGTATGAGTAATATTGTGAAGTTGCTTTAATAATGAAGAATAAGTATATTGAATTCCAGGAAAAGTCTGTTGATAATGATCTCTATTCTTGGTGCTAAATATTTCCTTCAGAAGAGAAAGGAGAAGATTAAAACTGCATTTAAATGGTGATTAATGTAGAACTAACTTGGAGGGAGAAGACAGTATCAGTCGAAAGTATAGTTTCTTATAGAAGTTGAGTGGAGGAATTTAAAAATAACCAGAATCCGCTAAAGCCCCCTAGAGACTCAGTCCAACTTTCAGTTATCTCATCATTGACTTGGAGGTCCTGAGATCATTTTCCCCACTCTTGTCATTCTTCTCTGGCTTATCCAAACCTTTTGTGACCAAGCTTATGTCCATAGAAATTATACTTGTTACTGGTCTGCAAATTATTGAAATTATAGATTTGGGATTTCAGGATGTGGATGATCTGATGATCCGTAGATTTCTCCGAGCTCGTGATCTGGATGTTGAAAAGGCATCGGCTATGTTACTCAAGTATCTGAGTTGGAGGAAAGAATTTGTTCCAAACGGTTTCATAGCTCCATCTGAAATTCCCAATGATCTTGCTCATAATAAGTTATTTATGCAAGGATACGATAAGACTGGACGTCCCATTGTAGTTGTCTTTGCTGCCCGGCATAAGCCCATAAATGTTGAAGAATTTAAGCGTACGCAATAAATCAATTCTCTTACATCTCTAATGGTTTCAAGTAGGCTCCTTATAAATTTACATTTTCTTGTGCTAATTCTTGGTTCCTCCTTTTGGACAGGTTTTGTTACTTTCACTCTTGACAAAATTTGTTCAAGGTAACTTAGTTCCTTGGGTAGATCACTCATTGCTCAAGTCCTCGTTTTATACATAGAGAAGTTAGATGTCTTACGAGCAACCTATTATTTTGGTGTCATATCAAAATATTGTCTGATCTCCATCTTGCATTGGTTGCAATATCCAACCATTTTCGACTTTTCTTTCTCATATTTCTGCTCTTTTCCCCTCCTTCCTCTGTGAAGCCGAGGAACAAAACTAACTTCCAATTCATTCTTGGCTGCTGTTAATTTGCACTGATATAGTGATATTCATTCTTATGCCACTGTTATTTCAGAATGCCAAGTGGACATGAGAAGTTCACTGCCATAGCAGACCTAGACGGATGGGGTTATGCCAACAGTGACATTCGTGGATATCTTGCAGCTCTATCGATTCTTCAAGTATGAGTTGCTTTATATACAATTGACTAGAAAATGAAACAAATGCGTTTTACTATAACACCAACATAAATATGGTTGTCTTCGGATTGATTTTGGTCGCAGGATTGCTACCCGGAGAGGCTGGGCAAGTTGTTCATTGTTAATGTTCCTTACATATTCATGGCCGCGTGGAAGATGGTTTACCCGTTTATTGATAAAAACACTAAGAAAAAGGTACATTATCATCTGTCTTATGGCCATTGTTCTCATGTCTGCAGGCTAAGTTTTGCAAAATTATTAGATTGGGCACATCTGTCTAACTATATTTTATATGATTATCTATATGAACAGATTATTTTTGTCGAGAACAATAAAATGCAATCAACCTTACTCCAAGATATTGATGAGAGTCAACTTCCGAATACCTTTGGAGGAAAACTTGAGTTGGTTCCCATTCAAGAATGCTGATAGTGACATTGTGTACACACTGCTATTGCAAAAATATTCACTCGCCGGATAGGGGGGATTTCAGCAGTCCTCTTGTAAATTTGATTTTATATAAATTAAATTATATGATGTTTCTTATATATTTTACCTTTTTTATTTTATTTTTGACAATAGTTTGATGCCATGGAAACTAACGAATGATCGGAGATTCACTTCTTGAGATAAAATCCCCGCACGACAGCACAAAAAATACATCCAACACAAATTAAGAGAGCATAAATTCCTTGGTGGCTAATGAAGAACATTATCAGGCATCAGGAGAGTTTATAATGCACATAACAAACCCTCGGGACAATATTTATTTTTCTAAGAATTATAATCGTAAAACCAACTAGCCAAAAGGAAGAAAGAACAAGTAGCCAGCATTATTCAAAAAGCTGAGCTCCTTCAGAATGCTCGGCCATTCAAGTCAAATGAAGATAACAGAACAGCCTTGAAAGACAAAATCATAAAATTACACATGAGCATGAAAAGATAAAGCCCCCAGAGTTCTGGCTTCCTCAGGTTTGGTGTAAGAAATACCTAATAAAGTAAATTCTCAACCAATCAATAACTTGTTCTCATCCAAGAAGCTGTATGTGGGAACTTCCAGGTTGAATGGTGCAGGTCCTTTGCGAATCCTACCAGAGATGTCATAATGAGATCCATGGCATGGGCAGAACCAACCACCAAAGTCACCAGCATTTGGCAAAGGAATGCACCCAAGATGGGTGCACACCCCAACAACAACAAGCCATTCTGGATTCTTAACCCTAACAGCATCTTCTTGTGGATCACGAAGAGAGGCAACATCAACACTGTTGGCCAACTCGATATCATCTTCAGTTCGACGCCTAATGAAAACTGGCTTCCCACGCCACTTCACAGTAACAGTTGTCCCAGGTTCAATGCTAGATAGATCCACCTCAATGGAAGCAAGTGCAAGGACATCTTTACTGGCAGACATGCTCAAAACAAATTTGAGTACCAGGAGACGGGCCAATGATGCATACACAAACCTGCCACCAGTCAGAACAAAGTAAGCAAATGCACGTTTGCTCGGATCACCCGGCGGATATCGCTCATGGTTGTGCTCATCATAGACGATCTTTGAACTGGGATTCTTGATTGCAGCAACTGTAGCTGGGATATCTGGAATCAGACCCAGCTCATCTCTTGGAGCAAGAGTATCAGAAGAAAACCCTACAAAAGTTCACCAAAGGTTGATTTAGAGTTATAGCTGATTAGTCATTTCTAACATCCTCTGCACAAGAAAGAGGAGGGAAGGCGCCAGCTAAATGTTTGTTGAGGATAAATGTGTAGATCTAATTCATTGATGCATAAGGATCATAAAAAAATCCAATTTATAATTTAAAAATAAAAATAAAAAAAAAATAATAATAATAATAATAGACACAAGACAGTATGGTAATATGAATATTTGAGCACTTATCATGTTCAACCTCACCCCCTACCACGGAGGTGCAATGACCTTGATAAGTAGAACCAGGACAAGCAGAGAATGAGATAAAATCACTGAGGTAAGAGAATCTAATCAGGAGAAGAAGAGTATAGTAACACAAAGCCAGAGCAATGACTAGGGGGAAAAAATCAAATGGCAGTAAGAAGAAAACAAAGAGAAAAGCAACAATATGCACTAGTTAACTTTTAACCTGAAGTAGAATCAAAACCTATGGCAAGCCTATTGACGTATCAATGCATACAATTGAGTGAGATGCCCATTCATTGTACCAAGGGTTGATATCCTACAGAAACCTGAGTTTATTCATGCCCCAACCTATCACCAACATATTCTCTAACAAGCAGTATCAATCACCTTAAACAAAAGCTCTCCAGTGGAATACTAGTCCTCTCTGACAATTGAGAGAGACATAAACCGTCACCACCATTACCTCCATTACAACTTATACAACAAGCAAAACGCATAGCCTAAAATAAGATTCTGAAGGCAATAAAATATTTATTACTCCTTAATCATAAATTGGACTCAACTGATTAATTCAACAAATCCTCACCCCCACATCAACCTGGGATTTGCAAAACCCATCCTCCTTCTCTGGCCCACTGAATGCCATATGGAAAAGTCATTATAGAGTTTTTATACTCTGTGCCAGGCCTACAAGTTCTCTCGTTTCATTTTGCACCAGTCATTGAGGAAGCAAATATGATATGTAAGCCAATAAGATGGCAGAGATTTATATGCAAATGTAAACTATATATGTCAAGACAGCCTGCTTCTAATCAACAAATTATACCAATATCTTCAGTGCGGAATGGTAAGAGGACATTATTTCCAGACTCATTCATTAAGATTCTTTGGGGAAAAAAAAAAAAAAAAAAAGAAGGAAAAAGGAATGGCTCAAAATAAACAACTCCTAAACAAAGACCAGGCAAGAGCAGATTGCATATGTCAAGATAAGTTTCAGAATTTCATATGCAATGAATTGAAAACATGAAAACTTGAAATTACACATGCATGCGGTAAAATCCACAAAACTGGGTTTAATGATGTTATGATATTTCTATGAAATGCATATTGTCCTTCACAAATCAATTAATTAAACAAGTATATTCTTCATTATGAGACTCGTGTCATCATACAGCCTACTTATTCTATCATCTGTAATAGCTATCATCCACATTTCACAATGTATGGTCTAGAAGCCTAATTATTCCAAAACTATCTAAACAAATTGAGTGGAAAAAGAAGAGCAGTAGCACAACAAATTATTATATATAACAAATTATATAGAAATATGGAAATAATCTCATCCACCAGCTCCATGAAACCCCTCCAGAAAACTGACCAAACAAATGGATCAACTTTCTGAATTGAACTGTATCCAAGTCATAACTCCTTTCTCAAACAGAATAAAAGGAATCTGGAATTATCCGCGTCAACACATAAAACAATATTCAAACGTTCAATTCCCAAATAAATATAGAACGCCAAATTATGAAATAAATGTCATAAAACAAATCCAAAAGGTTGGAGCTATTCAATTAATAATATAACTTAAAAAGAATCTAAACAAGGTAACTCCAGATTCCGTCACAAAAGACAGCTCATGTCATCCGAAGCACCTAGTAGAGACCAGAGTGAATCCCCTCGCGCCCTTTGAAAAAGAAAATAAATAAAAATTGCCCAAAGTTTCGAAATTTTAATTTCTCAATAATCCGATAGTAAAAAGCACAAAACTCCCGATTGATAAAAACAATAACAGAAAAATAAAAGCACCGTCGAACCTCTGATTTGATTGGGAAAGGAGTTGGTGAGGGCAAATGAATGAGCAGGCGAAGAGATGGATACGGTGCGTCCGTCTGAGGATGAATCAGAGGCGGCGAATGGATTTCTGGACACGAACGCGGCGGATGAAGTCTGACCAGATCGCCACGAGAGAGAAGACAGCCTCCTCCCTGCTACTCTCAGCATCTTCAATCAATGGAGATTTCTCAACCTTTTCAGGATGCGTATGGTTAATTATGATGGATTTTGCGAGCCCTTACTTAGGGTTTCGTCTCTCGCACAGGAGTAGGGAATTTGATAGAGACAGAGAGAAATAGGAGAAGAAAAAGGAAATCTGAAATTGTCGTTGAATGAGGAAATATTCAAATCACATAATATCTCTGTCATTAATATATTTAATAAATAACCAATCAACACAAAGCCGTCTTAGCTCAGCCGGTAGAGCGCATGGCTTTTAACCATGTGGTCGTGGGTTCGATTCCCACAGACGGCGAGAGGCAACTCTTTTGGGCTGGGTTCTCATATTATTATATTATATATTTTGCAGTTGACGAATGGGCCTCGTGTTTCCAACTGCTTTTATGGTTTTTCTTGGGTTCTAAATTGGGCCTCAGCAGAGTCCTGAAGTTGGAATATTGGGCCTAGCCCAACTATTACAAGTTTAATTGTCTCATTTAATAGGAATTTCCTGTAAAATTATTGAGTATCTTTTATCATACATGTCCTTGTAAATTGGCAAATAACTTATTGTTGTTGCAAACCCAATTTTTTCTTATTAATATTTTTTTTTATTTATACAGTAACACACTAAAAGTTGGATAGGTTTTAAATCCCAAAATTTAAGTTACCTACACATAATGCTCGTAAATTAGCACTTTATTTCTTCATAAATTTATTACTCAACTGGGATGCACGTGGCTACAGAGCCACCACGCATGTCCAGCATTTTTAGTTCTATTTTGTTCTCAGGTTCTGCATTCAAATGGCGCCATTTTGGAGAGTAGGTGCTTTTTGGATTTGTACTTCTTACTAAATTAGTTCTATAATAGAGTAAGAAGAAACGTTGTTTGCTTTTTGTATGTGAGAAGACACATCTTTTGATTGAGAAAAATGGCTGGTGTTGGGTTTAGCTTTTCTTTCTTTGAGATAGTACGGAGATGTACAGAGAATAGTGATAGGTGAAGCCAGTTTTGCGGATTGGGTGTGCGATTTGCTCGGATTGATTTTCAATCTTTAATGACTATTATAAGGATAAATAACTATACATCCAAAAATTAGGGGTGGCAAATGGGTGGGTTGGGTTGAGTATGGTTTGAACTCAATTGGGTTGGGTTCAATATGGGTGGACTTAATATGGGTTCAAAGTAGGTGGGTTGAAAATAGTTTGGGTTGAGTTGAACATGGGTTGGACTGAGTTGAAAATGGGTCCAAATGAAAAATAAAATAAAATTTACTTAATCAAAAATAATAGTAATATTAATATATCTTTCATATCTTATATTCAATATGAAATTTTATAATATAATGGGAGATTTATTAGATTATATGTTTATTTTTCATATGTAATTATATTCATAATTAATTACAATTCTAGTAGTTATTTTGTAAAAAAAATTGATCATTTTGAAGAAAATGACACCATTATCACACTTAGGGGTGGGCGTTCTGATCGGATGATTTGGGTACCGACCCGACCGGATAATATCCGATCGAGTCGAATTTTTCTTATTTAAAAAAATTGCAGGTTGGGTACCCAATACCCGAATAAAATTTCAGGTTGGATATCGGATAGAAAGTCCTACCTGATTGGGTAGTTTGGGTACCCGACTTTAACAGTGGCCAAACTTTGGCCCTGGCCTCTGTTAGTCAGAGGACTAACAGAGGCCAAAGTTCAATTTTATTTTTTTTTTTCATTTTTTAAATTTTAAAAATTTAAATAGTATTTAGTGTCGGATATTCGAAATATCGAGTACTCGATAATTTTAGATTAGTGTGGAGTAATTAAAATTACTATCCAAAAAATCGGGTACTCAATCCGAACTACCCAAACCCAACCTACCGGTTCCGAACGTCTACCCCTAAATTCACACCAGTAAATATATATTAAATTTTCAATAAAGAATTTGTATAGTTTTCATTTTTCAAGAATTAATATATATAAGTTGTATGTCAATCTTACTATTGACATGCAATATTAGTTAAGCAACAAATTAAATTTAAATTTTGTTTTTAATTAGTAGATACAATATTTATTCCTATGATCACTTTCATATATTATTCATATATTAAAATTTATATTTTGAGAAAAATTCAAGACAACTAACCTAAGTCCAAGATGATTATTTCAATTTAAATGTTATTAATGATCCAAAATTACGAGACTTTAACAAAAATGAGAAAATAAAAATAATATAAATTTGTTATTATTAATTTGAAGTTCTTTTTTAATTTATTAAATTAATTGTTTGAACCCATTTTTAACCCACTTAAACCCACTTTGAACCCAAACCAAATACAACTCACCACAACCCAACCTGCCTCAATCCATTTTCAAAATTTTAGAACCCAACCCAACCCAAAACCATGTGGATTAGATTGGACCCATGGTTTACAACCCATTTTGCCACTCCTAGGCAAAAATTAAAAACAATTAAATTAAAGGATCAATGGTGATATTTATTATTAGTAATAATTAAAAATTTTATGAGTTTTAAAGTGAGAGAAATTAAAAATAATTATTATAATGTATTCCAGACATTATTGTTGATTCCAACTACCTAAACTGACCGCTGAGCAAGGAATGTCCCAAGTTGCAATAATAACCCCATTGTAAGCTCATGCTTCACCTGTATCTTCCGACCCATTTTGGTAAATTTGAAAGAATTTCCATTCTGCTACGAGCAGCAGAATTTAAGCATGACATAGACCTGTTGTCAAGCATCATGATAAGATCGTGAATCTTCCTTGTTTTTTCTCAAACCAAAACTCTCAGCTCTCATCGGAATCTTGAATTCCATTAGCCGGAAAACCTAAACCCCTCGCCGGAAATGGGTTTTCTTCAAAAGTGATAAAAATTTCCAGAAAAAATGGGTGAAGATCAGAAGAGCACACCTGATCAATCATCCACAGAATCTACAAGACTACACCAAGCAATTGTACTACTTTCTTCATTAATTTCTCTCTCCCATTCAATCAAAATATTTTCTGCAAAATGGCAATCCGTTGGAAACAAGCTTGAAGAGCTTTTTTCCAATCTCACCGCCATCGAAAATTGTGAATCCACCGATAATTTTTCACTCTCGATTACTCTGGAGTCAATCTTAGCCACTCTCAAGAACTGCGATGAGCTTGCGAAACAATGTTTGGAGCTTTCGTACAGTGGAAAGCTTCTCATGCAAAGCGATCTTGATATTGTGGCTGCAAAAATTGATGCCCACATAAAGAGTATTTCTGATATTTATGCTATGGGATTGCTTACACAAAGCTATGCTATAGTGGTCTCAAGGCCTAGTCTTTCAGCTTCAAGGGATGATATAAGGTTTTATGTTGTTGATTTATTGTCAAGGTTCAAGATTGGAAGTACTGATATGAAGAAACAAGCCCTTGTTGCCTTTAATGAAGTCGTTCAAGAAGATGATAGATATGTAAAGATTGCACTAGAGATGGATAACTTTATCAGTTTTGTTGTGAATTTTCTTGATGTTAAAGATAGTGAAATTCAAGAAGAGGCTGCAAAAGCTGTGTGTTTGATTGCAGGGTTTCAGTCTTGTAAGAGTGTGTTGGTTGGTGCAGGGGTAATTGCTCCGTTGATCAGAGTTCTGGAGTTCGGGAGTGAACTGAGTAAAGAATTTGCAGCAAGGTGTTTGATGAAGGCCACGGAGAATTCTGATAACGCATGGTCGGTTTCTGCTCATGGTGGAGTGACTGCCCTGTTGAAGATTTGTAGTAATAGTGGTGATTTTGATGGTGAATTGGTTGGCTTGGCTTGTGGGGTGTTGAAAAATCTTGTTGGGGTTGAAGAAATTAAGAGGTTTGTGGTTGAGGAAGGGGCAATTTCTCAGTTTGTTAATCTTGTAAGGTCTAAAGATGAAGTGACAAAAAGAACTTCTCTTGATGTATTGCAAACTATGGCTTATAGGGATGAATCTATAAGAGAAATAATTATTCAAGGAGGAGGAGTTCGTGCATTAGTTCGAATTTTGGATCCCAAATCATTGGTTTCAATGAAGACAAGAGAGGTGGCTTTTAGAGGAATTGTGAACATATGTTGTTCACTAGAGAAATCGTTGAACTTATTGATAAATTGTGGATTTATGGATCATATACTTTACTTTCTTCGGTATGGGGAGTTTCCAGTCCAAGAATTGGCCTTAAAAGCAGCATTTTGGTTATGTGGAACATCAGAGGAAGCTAAGAAGGTAATGGGGGATGCAGGGTTTATGCCGGTCTTTGTTAAATTTCTGGACTCAAAATCATTTGAAATCCGAGAAATGGCAACTGAAACACTTTCTAGCATGATTATTGTGCCCAAGAACAGAAGGAGATTCATCCAAAACGATCAGAATGTTGGAATGCTGCTGCAAATGCTTGATCCTGGAGAGGTCAATTCAGGTAACAGAAAGCTATTGCTTTCTATACTAATGTTATTGACAAGCAGCAATAGTGCAAGAAAGAAGATAGCCAGTTCAGGCTACTTAAAGAACATTGAAAAGCTTGCCGAGGCTGAAGTTTCAGATGCCAAAAAGATTGTCAGAAAGTTATCTTGTAATAGATTCCGCAGCATCTTGAGTGGATTCTGGCATTCTTGATTTTGTTATATGCCCTCTTTATTTAGAGTAATTTTTCGTAAAGAACTCATGTTTATGTACACCTTAATCAGTTCGTGCAAAAGGGTAACAGATTAACGTTTTTGTTTTTTAGCTTGTAACCCTACTTAGAATGTAATAAAACTGGTCTCCTCCATCAATGGTTAAAAAGTGAAAAAAACATTTGCACATGGGCAAGTGGGCTGTGGCCATCAGTGTTTTGGAAGCATTTCGTCATATACAAAGAAGAATGTGATAGATGATGATCAGCATCCTTCTGTCCTTGCTTGTCTTTTTTCCTTTTCTATCTTTCTCTCTTTGTCATGCTCTGTTGGCATTGTTTTTTCTGCTAAATGTGTTGTCTCAAGCTTTTTGGTATGATCTGGAAATATCAAGTTTCTAGTTGTGAACTGGAAAATGGGATTATTGGAAAATGTAAAATATAGATTTCTATGTAGAAATCTTGAAATAAATAGTGAATATAACAGTACTGGCTCTTATTTAATGCCTTGGGTAGATGACTGGTGGCCAATCAAGAATAATGTGATCCAATTCTTGGATCAATGGAAAAGATGCATTGAATGGTTATGGACCATTGCTTGCTTTCCATCTTTTTAGATGGAAAAATTGCTGGCCCCTATGCCTTTGAGGGGCAAAATCTTTTAGGTAATATGCATACAGAAAGTTTGTTTTCTTATTGATTTGTGATAGTACAATAAGTCTAATTTGAAGTCGGGCATGCTGTACTCCCGAATGAGCTACACTTGATTGTGTAATAAATAAACGAAAAAGCATACATCTAGAATTATATAAGTAGGATATAACTGAAGATATTGAGGTAAACATGTTTTTTTTTTTTTTTTTCAAATTTAATTGACATATTAGGATGAAATCATGTGTCTTCAATCACCAGTTGAGATAATGGATCACAGTCGAGGAGAATTTGACCCATGCAAAAGTATGAAGATCTTAAAGTGTAGAAAAATTATTTGCAAGTATCAAGGACAGAATAGTCATTTTCCTCCTTCCCCACATCACTGGTATAATTCTGGTCGGGGTGCAGTGTTTTTTTATTTGGCTAATTAAATTCCAGGGCACGCCAAAATGCAACTAGAAAGTTTCAACCCACTTTTCCGTATGGGAATGGGCCATGGCGAACTTGACCAGATCCAAACCACTTACTTTTTTGGAAATTAAATTAAAAATTAGGTGAAATTAAAATTTTCCTACAATTTTACTTTTTCATTTATTTTTCTGATTTCTTGCATGGTCTTTGTACGTAATGGGGCTGGCTAAGAGGTGTAGAAGTAAAAAGAGGAAACGAGGTCACAAATAGGACAGCCCGTTACCCGTAATAGGAAGAACAACCTCTTTTTTTCACTTAGGTGAAAAGGATAGAAGAAGAAAGGAGTTGCTTTCAAATTTCAGTAGTCTCTTGGGCCTTGACAAATGCACCTTCGCCCCCACCATGTGCCCCTTTTTCTTGATTTTGGCACCTGCTTTTCTGCTACCAGAAAAGAAGGTGAGTCTTCGTGCGACTATAAATGAAAAATAGAGTCTTCTCTTTCAAGTTTCAACTACACAATTCAAATTACCTTTTATCTCTTTTAGGAAATTACCAAGCAATTACATAATACCAAGTGTGGATGGAGCAATTCAAACATATCACATCAAACTCACTTATAAATCTTATTTTGATTGAATTATGTGCATCCTTGTTTACATACTTTAAATTCATGAAAATTTATAATGTCAATTCAAATATGAATTCCGCCAAGTGGCATGTGACCCAATGACATAAGTCTCTCATATGATGTAGCAGGTTATAAGTTCGAGACCTAATGGACTCCTAATATGCGTGCATGTGTATAAATTAAAAAAAAATAAATTCAAATATGGATTTCAATGATATGTAATCTTATTTTACATCCAAAAAAATCTTGGAGAATTTTTGAGATAATCCTAAAGTGATTTCCTTTCTTACCCTTCCTATACTTTTTTCTAACAAAACCCATTACAAATATATGCCGATGATATAATATCTTAATGCGACTAGATCTTCAGATTCACCACAAATTTACTCATCATCAAGTGAAATTCTTACATCATTACATCAGTAATTTGCTTTTAAAAAAACATTAATTTACCATATTGAACGTTCCAAATTGAGTAAGTTGGCATGTATGAGAAAATTTATTTTTCTCCCTTTAAAAATCGAAAACACAAATTTAGGTTTGGTACAGGAAAGCATATAAGTGATGTTGATGCCTGTCCCATGTTAGGTACCAAAAGGCAGTTTCACGTATGTAACATAATTAACTGTGCTCGTAGGCTTATTATTGACCTAAGTAATAAGATCAGCGGACCAGCCAGTAATTTTTGTCTGCTATATGCCCTGGTACAGTGGTACGTAACAAGAAATCGACATCTTACACTTTTCTGTTGGTTGTATTGTACCTATATATAATATAGTTTTAATTGATTGTTTTCTTACAAGTTACAACTCTAATTATTAATTTTCTGCCGAATATTAGGGTGCAAATTTGACATCGGATTCGTGTTGGATTCTTAGTAGACCAAAATTATTTAATTAATGTAAACATACTATTTAAACCTATGTTAATCAATAATTGGACAGACCAACATGTAGGTTCGGAAGCGCCCAATAAGCGGGCTTTCACAACGGCTACGACACTAGAAGTCTACTTGGGCTGTCGGCCTACGATAATCCAAATCTGAAGGCCCAATAGGCTGTATAATTGGCAAACCAATTACATAATCGAATATAATTAATTATTTGGATCTTAAATCTAATAAAAATTGTTTCAAAAAATATCCAACACATAAAGCGAAAAATTCAAATAATTGAAAAGTTCTTAATATGCTTTTAAATTAAAATCCAAGATCCTAGCACAAAAGTTCCCCCAATTAGGTGGGTTCATTGGTCCCGATTAACGATAGAAAGGTTATTTCGATGAGGTCATAAATTTTTTAAAACATTTTCATAAAAGGCTTTACAGCTTATAATACGTCATGAAAAAATATCTGACTAAATTCATTTTAAATTTTTTTATAAATTCCTGCAATTAATAACATAATCTTATATGAAGTGAAAATACAAAAACTTATAAGATCTTTTAGATTTAATGTACATTTTACATGCACTTCTATGCAGAACATAGCCTCACATTTATGTGAAAAAATATTATCATTGAATCAACTAATCACTTAACTATATAGAAATATATCATAGCATCACTCAAGAGACTCTTGACACAAAGGAGGTATAGTGATCACGTCCACAAGTTAAGGGAATGTTTGGTTATATTTTTTGTATGATTTCATTATGTGTTATTATATATTTTGTGAGAATAAATTATTGAATAATGTAATAATTATTTTTTGATATTCTTGTTTATATTTTGGGAGAGACATTTTTTTACTGTAGCAATCAAAACAATATTTTTTAATTGAATTTTTGGATGAAAATAGAACTAAGTAATTTTTTTAATATTAAAATAATATATATAATATATGTATGTATATATTGAAGAATATATAATTTGGAAGGAAAATGAGGATATGTTTGTTTTGAAAAAACATAACCAAACATTCCCTAAGTTTGAATTGCCAATGTTCATGAAGAAAAGCAAATTATGCTTCCCTACAATTCCTGCATGAACAGAAGCACCATTCACAGGCAGCACATATATCTTTATCTTGATCATGATCATCATCTAAGACAAATAACATGGTAAAATTTACCTGAACAACATCTCCATTACCCTGAACCTCTCATATTAGTCAAAGATCTGAAGTAGGGGCTTTCAAGAATGGTGTTAAACTCGGACGAATTTTCTAACAGCATGATAACTCTTACATTCTAAGTTTCAACCTGAATCCAAAACCCTCCCGACTTTCTCATCATCATGAACGTCTTCCCCACAATTGGTTCGCAAATAAGCTGAAATCGTACCGGAGTTCGTTTCTTTTCAGAATGCATCTTTGCCACCTGAACACTGTTAATCGTTGTTCTTTGATACAGTTCTACAATATTTAAGCCACTAACAATACAATAGGGAAAAGATGCGGAAAAAAAAAAAAAAAAAAAAAATTCAACTGGGGAGAGATCTTCTCTCGTAAGAAAATGTGCTCTTGATATCTTCGCCTGTCATTTTCTACTTCATTTGTACCAATTAATAAAGAGAAAATGTGCTTAGATCTTAGAATTTCGAGCCCTTGGGATGGCTATAGCCTCACGCCTCAGATATAAACACATCCCAGTGGCTCTGTGGACATAAAACGCTCACCTCTTTTTATTATTACTTCTTCCAATGCTCCAATTTTTGCGAGAAGTATCTGATCCCCTCAACTGTTGCCTTTCACAACCACTATACATTCAATTACTTGATCCCAATCCTAACCAACCATATGGAAGAACGACCCTGCAAGCATATCGAAAGGAAACAGGATTGGCTTTCATTATATGATAATCACAAAAAAACATCAAGATTTTCTAAAAGTTTCTTCAATCAAGGGAGTTTATGAGATGGCAGAAAGCACTGACCAACGATTCTTTTTTTCCCGGCACTGTCAAAGAGTGAGAACGAACGGTGGGGCATCCCATCTCGGCCCTGCTACCGAACGATAGATGTAAACTTTGTCAGGTCGATTCTCATCACTTCCCTCATCTTTGATAACTTCAACATTCAATCTTGGCATCTCCTTTGCAAGTTGCCGGCACCCCGTCATTGTCACACCACATGATGACATCCACAATGACCGCATCATTTCATATTTCTCTCGTCCAGCCAGCAGAGCAGGATCTCCAAAGGGGCAATCTCTTATCTCAAGCTTCCTCAGCTTAGAGCAACCTTCAAGAACACACTGCATCCCCCAATCACTGCTGCCAGCAAAAGCCACAGAAAGTGTCTCAAGATTTTTGGCATACTTGCCAATATACTCAAATGTCAGATCAGTTAGATGGCCTGAAACTGAAAGCCTTTTAAGTTTAGTGCAAGTTTTAGCCACAGCACCAAATGCCTCATCCATAGGTTGATTTGTCAGGTAATCTGGCTGGCCTGGAGTCATTATGCAAAGACGAAAGTGGGTAAAATCTGGGCAGTTCTGTACTATGGTCACAACAGCAGCATTAGTCATCCTCCGGCAAAAGTAGAGGACATAGCGAAGTTTGCGGCATCCACGAGACACGGCCAAGAAGCCCACCTCAGTCACCCCATCGCGATGATGCCGGTCGTAAGGATCAGCTGGGAAGACCCGGAGTTCTTCAAGGAAGGGACAGCTAGATCCAACAGCCTCGAGCCCCTTGTCTTCAACTGTATCGATGACCTTTATCAAAAGAACTAGTTTAAATATCATTCACTAGCAAAGCGCAAGGGACGGGAAATAGGAAGTAGAGATATAAACTAGAAGCAACTGCAAAAGGTAGTCTTAACTCTCTTATATCTTTACTTTATGTTCCAGTTCATTCTTCAACTATTCCTACTAAACACTTGAACCTTTCTACAATTTCAAAAAGCCATTAAAAAGCATACCACATAAAGCCAATTAACCCTCACAGCAAAGAAAGCAATTCAACAACTTCCAAGCATCATTAACACCCAGCATTGATAGAAAAGTAGAGACATTGCAATTATCCGCAAGATTCTTAAAGAACGCAGAAGGCGTGATTATCTCCATTTATGGAGAAAAAACCAAATGCTTATCAAATAGATGGATGACTCTTGTCTAATAGAACAATGATAAAAGCAAAAGAAACTTTTCAAATTATTTACGACAAATGTCCATGATCAGAAGTTTTTGGAGTTCCTGACAGTCACTAAGATGAAATTGTTTTGTATTCTTCTTTGTCTCAGAAATTTATTAAGATCAAATTCCCCCATGATGGATTCTTTTAAGTACTAAATCATCCCAATTATCAATTCTTACCCAAAGGCGTCGCAGATTAGGGCAGTGAGCAAGAAGCTTTGCAAATTCACTACTTTGAAGGGCCACATCACTCAAGTTCAAGAAAGTCAGACTGGTGCAAGCTCCATAAAGAACAGGGAGATTGGCTGAAGTTGCATCCCACAAACCTGAAAGAGCTTCAAGATTTTTACAATTACTGAATGCACGTTCAATATCTTCATATTGTCGAGGTGTAAGTTCTTGCAGGAAGGATCCAGTACCAAGCTCCGTTATTTGAGGAGCATGCACGAGCAACCGTTGCAATTGATCCAAGGTAATACTCTCATTGACCTTCAGAACTCGTAATGATTTGCACCGACTCACAAGTCTCTCCAGATCATCAAAACTGACCTCACTGTTGAGACTGGCAAAATTTAGTACTTCCAGTGAGGCAAAGTTCTCTGGGAAGCTACTCAACCAATCTCCAGCAAAATCCTCTGTTACGCTGTCCTGAATATCGAGCTCGATCAAGTTCCTGGAAACCAAATATACACAATAAATGATCTTGTTGGGATAATTTTGATACAATAACCTATAAAATTTCATGCCAGCATAAAAGTAAAGGGATGATTGAAAGCAACACGTTCAAAATGTCTCCAAGTTTATTTTCTTTTATATTCATGTTTTATCTACTCCATTAAATCATCACCCTAAGATATGTATAAGCGAGGAGGTTAACAAATGCTTCACTCCATAACATCTGCCACATGGTCCTCTCCAGAGAAAAGATAACTTCTGAATTTGGTATTTTGGAAACATAAGACTACACTTATGGATAGCTAAAATTTGACTGAATGTATTCATGGAAGGGTCTCAATTCTGGACAGATGATGCACAACTTGTGAGAGAATAGAAGCTATAGCAGCAGTTAATAAAAGAAGCCAGGTCTTATTCATATTAATTCATAAAGCATAAGCAGTTCTTCACACCACCCCATCTTCAATTTCTATTTCTCTTCGACTCCTATATTTGATTCTTCCAAAAAATGAATAATAATAATAATAATATACGACACAATGTTATTTTGTTCAACTACCATATCTTATTATCAGCTACTAATTTGAAGTCACTAGGAAATTATAAGCTCGTTAGCTTTATTAGGAATACAAACAGGATTCTTCCATAAATTCGAACAGAGTGGAATAAATATAAACCAAACTACTGAACCAAGGTCTACAGGATAGTCATATTAATGTTGTTTCCATGCAGTAAAGTTATGCAGCATATATATATATATATATATTTCGAGAAATGAGTGTATTCCATGGGTTTGCTATCAGGTTCATACAGTTGCACTAATAAACTACCCAGCACTGAAATTCTTTGAAAGAAAGGAATCAAATAATTTTCTTTGGGGAAACAAAATCTCTCTCATTACCCTGCTAATATATTTTCTTTTCCAGTTTTTGTGAGTACTCTCTGATGTTTTTTGAGGTGACTAATGAAAAATCACCAAACCAGGCTAATATCGGATTTAAAATGTATTCATGCATAGGCACATCTCATACAGTAATTAGTGATTTTCAGTAGAAGGGCGAGGAAGCTCTTTAATCAATTCAGATATCTTCATTAGCAATGCAGCTACAATAGTTGCTGAGCTACTACTTTTTTTTCCCCCCGTTTTTTTCCCATATAAGCGTATCCTACGATGTCTTAAGTAATTTCTCTGGTTCTAAGGTTGATTAATCTTTGTATTTTATCTGCATAGCCCAGTCCGGAAAAGGCAAAAGAATCTCAATAGCAACTGGCAACATATCTTCTTTTCTTCATATTCTCAAAGTAATGATTTGGGCAATATATCTTCTTTCTTTTATCATTCTCAAAGTTTAGATTTTTCTGTCTATCCAGAAAGCCTACCAAATCAACTATTGTTAGGCTATTGAGATAGTAGATTAATCTTTGTATTTTATCTGCATAGCTCAGTCCAAAAAATTCAAAAGAATCTCAATAGCAGTCTTTCCTCCTCATACACTTTGACATGCCTCCTTCGCTCTTGTAACTTGCTTGGTGATATATTAACTCCCTCATGGTAAAACTACATGCTTCTAGAATTTTTTATCCGTAGTCATTCGAGTTTCTTATAATATATAAAAGAAAAGCTATCGTGATTTTTCCCTAAATACAACACATCCATATATAGTCACTTCAAGCTGGCAACATGATCAAACAAATTCTCTTCATATTGATGTTTAGCAGGCAAAAATTCTGGCAATATATCTTCTTTATTTATATTCTCAAAGTGCAGATTTTTTCCATCTATTCAGAAAGCCAACCAAATCAACTATTGTTAGGCTAACATATTCCTTGTCACCTAAAAGGAAAAAGAAAAAAGATTTGCCAATGGACAAATAGCAACTTCAGCAATGCAAATTTTGTAGAACGCCAAACATCATTTGGCTACCTCATTGTCATAAACATCTGACTCCACTATGCATAAACAGGAATAGAATGTCTTAAAAGTCACAAGCCAATCACAAGAAATAAATATGCTAACCAATAATGTGAGACACCAATAGTTGTCCACGACTATTGGAGATTGATTAAAAGAAATGTCAAACAATGCAAATTTTGTAGAACGCCAAATATCATTTGGCTACCTCATTGTCATAAACATCTGACTAAAGCATCTGACTCCACTATGCATAAACAGGAATAGAATGTCTTAAAAGTCACAAGCCAATCACAAGAAATAAATATGCTGACCAATAATGTGAGATACCAATAGTTGTCCACGACTATTGGAGATTGATTAAAAGAAATGTCTTAAACAATGCAAATTTTGTAGAACGCCAAATATCATTTGGCTACCTCATTGTCATAAACATCTGACTAAAGCATCTGACTCCACTATGCATAAACAGGAATAGAATGTCTTAAAAGTCACAAGCCAATCACAAGAAATAAATATGCTGACCAATAATGTGAGATACCAATAGTTGTCCACGACTATTGGAGATTGATTAAAAGAAATGTATTTCAAAAAAATTAACAGAGAGCTGGAGAACCAAGGTATCTGGTTCTAATTCCTGTAACAGCAATATTTTTAAGCCATGAAAACCACAAGCATGCCAGTTATTGATAAACCATCTCACGCTTGCAACAGTCCATATGCAATATATTTAAAAGGTCAAAGAAACACTAGTTGCTGCACCTCAGCATAAAATTTTCGAAACGAAAATTTGAATCAGAGTATCATACAGTTGGACAGAAAGAAAGCACAAGATCATAAACTGACTTTAATTGCATGTCATGAAATATTGGAAAATATAGTCAGAATAAGCTAAAACATAGCAACATATGTAATTAACAAACATAGTGGTTAAGCTTTAAGGTAACTTCTAAATTCAACTGAAACCTTCAATCTTCATATATAAATACCAAGGTAAAATTTTCAACTACAAAACAGATAAATTTCACAGGCATGTAAAATATCTCAAGCATTCAACAAGGTGTCACCAAATGAATAGTTCACTAGTCTGCAAATTCAAATGGCTCTCAGCAGATGCATATGGAGATATGCAGACTGTGTGACATCAAGGGCATGCTATTCATTAAATGCAAGGCAACAGGACATACATCACAATAAGATAGCAGCAACAAAAAAGTATGAAAGAGAAACATGAAGTAGAAGCGCATCAAGTTTCCACTCTTCTTGATACACTTAAAAATAACTAATAAACAAAATAGTTGGGAGACGATGCGGACATGTGCATCCCATTGCACATGTCAAAAGCTGCCTCATTTAGTTCTAAGGCACATTAACAAATAGAACCTTCCCACTCACACAGCATCGTATCTCCTTTCACTAATCTAGATCTCACATGCTTTGTTAAATATGAACCACAAATCCCATTATACGGTATCGCTACAAACACCAACTAAATCCAAGCCCAATTTGGTAAAACGGCTGATCTCAATAAAACATACAAGCACAGTCAAATACAAGCAACTCATAGTTCACTGTTCTTAAAAAAAGATCCCATTTCAGAAAATAAACAGAAATACCAGAGTAGAGTAGAACGTGATAACATAAACCGAAATTGACTTTTTCCAGAAAACCTAAAATCTCACAACCCCCTTAGATGAATTTAGTGAAGACAGCTCCGATCAAGAAATTTTTGAAGCAAAACAAAGAGGCCTAGTTTTCTATCAGAAAATTCATCTGGAGAGAATCCTAGACTGCAGCAACTTAAAACTATGTTACATGAAGTAATTTCCACTTCCATAAAACTACAGACTGTTAAACAACCAGAGCTACAAATTCAAGATTCATACAAGAGACAAAAGAAACAGACTGCAATAATGATGAAAAGGAACAAAACTTTACTCACTGAAAAACAAAATAATAGACATTTTACCTGCAATGACTGGCAATGGCTTTGAGACCATGTTCGGTGAAACCATCACAGCTTGACAAAGATAAAGCCTTGAAGCCCGAAAACAACTTGGCCAAGAGCTCCAAGCTCTCATCAGTGACAGTCATCCTCTTGAGCCTCAGCTCCTCCAGACAAGGGTAAACTTTTGCAAACATGACCAGCCAAGGATGCACATTAGCACCCCAATCTCGCGGCAACATATTAAAATCAGAAAATCTAGGCTTTCCTTTAAGTGTAACACTCTTAATTCTAGGAAACCTTCTAGCTACGATTTCTGGTGACACTGCATAGCAGTTCCCTATAAAAAGCTTTGACCTTGTCCATCTCTCAGCATTATACCAATCTTTACGCACAAGGGAGACTGAGCTCCTGTCCTTGTGTGAATCTATGAATGAAAGGACTTTTTCCAACACTTCATCAGGGAATGGCGACTGAGGTTGAGTTGCTCCATGTGAGTTGGCCGAGTTTGATGTTGAGTCCTCCGAGTTATTGGGGTCTGGATCCATTTGAGTCTGGAGGATGGCTTGATTCAGGACTCAGGAAAATCTCAAACCCCACATAGACTGCAAGTTCTTACATAAACAAATATAGAAATCAGAACCCATTTCATTTAAATGCATTTGTATTCATAATTCAATGAATAATAAAAATCTTGAATTTAATTTTTATTCTTTAAAAATAAAAATAAAAACGAAAAAATCATACAGAGGTGGACCTTTAATCCAAAAATTTAGGAAAAGAATCGTATAGGAGAGAAATCTTGAGAAAAAGGGTTGACAGACTTCTTTTTGACTCAGAAAAAAAGAAAAACTAAAATAACTAAAGCAGTCCAACATATTGGCTGAAAAATTAAAATTTGAATGAATAAACCAAAAAAATAAAAAATAATGAAAACCTCCATATTGTTGGCTCACTTGTACCTTTACGCTGTAATCGGCGACACCCTTTTGCTTGAAAAATTGAAATTTCATGTCATAAAACAAGTAGTTACCAAAATGCAAAAGCAAAATCATCACAACATTCCCCCATAGACATAAGTAACTAGCTCAACCCCAGAACAAAAAACAGAGATCCGCCAAGAAACCTGATATAATATAAAAATCTTTAGATCCAGAACCTTTTTCCCAGTCCACAAAATAAATGCAAATACAACTACATGAATATGTGTGCAACAGCGATTGGATTAGAGAACAAAATGAAACAGCTAAAAACAGAAAGAGGAGAAAAAGAAAGAACAGTAGGAGTTTACCTATCCGTGATGAATGCTTGGATGAACCGAAGAGCCAAAGAAAAGCTCACACAAGCCACTTGCATATTTTATTATAACAAGAAAAATAATAATTATTACTGTTCCTACTACAACTACATAAAAAGAGCACCAAAAAGAATAAATTTTCCTATTTAATAAACGCCAGTTCGTATATTTTATGAGTAAATACAATACGAATAAGATATGTGTATGTACGTAAAGCTTTTTAATTATTAGGCAGTCCACCTTAGCTGAAGTTGACAGACAATGGAGGCGAAGCACCTAACCTCCACCGTGGGGTGATGTGCGCACGCCCTCTCGCCTTTTGACACGTATTGCGCGTCCGTTGGCTCCCGGCGCATGTTAGGTTCCTTCGCGGTTGATTACCTGATTGGCAGTAAAGCAGCGCAGTGAAGGTTTCTTTTTTCACTTTTTAACTGCGGTTGATTTTTCTTAACGGGGTTGCCGCCGTGAACGGCTTATCTCTTTTTCCCGTTTTACCCCTCCTTATTACATCAAATTTCAGATCAACCTTCCCCGTGAAAATTAATAGGCACCCTGCGATGGACGCCCTTTTTGTCCATTTCACTGTCTGATTGATAGGCATATTTGTTTGTATTGTAAAACCTTCAATAAAAATGGGCAACAAGAAAATGGATTTGACATAAGTCAATTATTGGCCAACAATAATATATTTTATAAAAATTACTCTTCCTCCAAAGCACAAGGAAAGTATTTTACCAGGTGGATTAATTACATTTATATTCTTTTTTGTAGTATTTTAAATATTTGTTCTTAATTTATTATATTCATCAAATTTCTAGTGCTGTTAGAACTTTAAAAAAGGAATTAATGATGTCAGGGAACAAAAATTATTATTTTACCTTTAAGTCAACGGTCTTTAATTGTGTTGACTAAAGTGCTTTGTTAAGATTTTAACTTCAAAATGGCTGTAAAAGTAATAATCAAATAAATGGAAGAGGAAATACATCACAAAATACTGTTTCAAAAATAAAAATATTGGATGGGAAAATGGATTATCTTAAAATAAAAATTAGCTCTTTGTGGCTTTTTCTATTTTCCCAAATATAGCTATTTGTCAGTAAATAATATTTCATAATCAATCTCATTAATACATATTATGAAAGTCATGTTCGATGAAAGTCATACGGACAACTTGAAAGGGGATTTTCTATGCTTCGAGACCCACCTCATATTATGGAAGTCATATTCGGTGAAAGTCATATGTACAATTTAAAGGGAGATCGTTTATGTTTCGAGACCCACCTTATAATATGAGATAAAGAAAAGGCCAAAATAAGTCATTTTAGACCTAATTCATCAATAATATTACCACATGTTTAATAGTTATCAAAATGGTTACGATTATTCTTTTTTACATATAACAAGATTGTATTGTTTTGCTCATACACGATAATTTTGTCTAATCTTCATATGATCCGATTTTTCTAAAAAAAAGTTATTAATAATAAGGTGTATAATATTTTTATTTGTGTTTTTTTCTCTTATGTCACATCTCATTCTCCGGATAATCAAAACGATAGTGAAGCACCCTACCTTTACCTCTGATAGTATGCAAACGACCTCCATCATTTTCATCTGTCCAAATTTCACTACAAAAAAATATAATATTAGTAACAAAACAATAAGTGACAAAATAAAAATTATTACTAATAACATACATTACGTGGCAATAGTTTTTATTTTGTCATTAATGATAACTTTTAAGTAACAACAATTTTTATCTTATCACAAAATGACTCAATAGTGACAAAAATTAATGTTTTAAGTTGTCACAATTAATAATTAGTAACACCCCTATGGTAACAATTTAGTGACAATAAAAATTGTCACTACAATTTGTGACAAGATTTTCATTATCACCATAGGTGTGGTGACAACTCTAATACTATTCTTGTCACTATTTAGTTTGTAAAAACCATTAAAGTGACAAATTTAAATTTTTTGTCACCCAATATACATAGTTAGTGACAATTTTTATATTGTCACTTACTATTTTGTCACTAATTTATCTTTTTCTTGTAGTATTTTATTATCACCAAACCTCAATCGTAAAATCGTAAATATTTCTCAAAATTACAAAGTAGATACCAAAATTGGTCAAATTGCATTAAATATTAACAAACAAATAGACCATTGAAAAGGAGAAAAGAAAAAGATAAGACACCCTTTTAGTTATGTGATTGGTTACGTTGGCAATACGATCACCTTTATAAAAGCGACCAATTTTAATTTGCAGTATTAAGTGCCGTTTTTCTAGAACATTAATGGATGCATTCTCATATTGATTTTAGAGGGTTGATAGAAAGCTGCTAGATTAGTGCACTCCACAATTACATGGACGTCATCCAATTTAATTATTTTTTATAATTGGTGGTTGAATTTTGGATTAGCTTTCACTAATAAAAAGGAAATATTAGTAACACGAGTAATAATATTACACCCATCATTGATTAAATAATAACTTATGATAACTACATAAAAATTATAATTTTTTATTATTAATGACCCAAAAATTATGTATGGAGTTAGCATTTTAAATAATTATCGACACATATATAATAACTGAATGACAACATAAAATGTAAACTAACCCCCCTTTTTCGATACAAGAAATAATAAAACAAATTCAAATAAAAGTTTCTCATATCGAGTTTACACATAATTAAGTTCGAACTGATAACTTACTCACAATATTAAAGTAATTATCTATCATTTACTCATATTCCTTTTTCAGTTCAATCCAGACTAATTCTAAATTAAAGTATCGAGACGAATGTATATATATATATATATGTATGTATGTATGTATGTAAATGTATACATATAATATGGTATCATTGGAAGCGCATGATGAAAAACAAGTGCATGAGAACCGGTTTGCAGGCTTCAACATAGTCCACAAGTGGGGTCTTGAAGAAGAAGGTTATAGGCTTAATTTAATGTATCATTAGTGCATAAAAAGATTAGTTTGCTAACTCTTTTGCCAAGATGTATGAATGCAATATACAATAAAATAGTGGTGGCATGTTCCCTATATGTTCATTCATGTCATTTGGAGAATACCTAATCAGATTCCCTCCCCATTTGGCCCTACCCAACTTTGCTCATCAATACATACATACATACATACATACATACATGTATTTGTATGATTATTTCTCTTTCAAAAAAAAAAAAAAAAAAGAAGATAATTAGCTAAGCAACGCATCTATTTACAGAGTTGATAAGGGAATATATAATATATGCCAGATTTAAAGGGAAAAAAAGAGAGAAGATTTTGAGGTATGCAAGTTGTTTAATTGCTAATAATACCATTCTTGGCGTATAGTTATTATTGTTTCCTCCTGTGCTGATATGCTTTTCACTTTACAATTATGATGCATAATTTTCAACTAAAGTCTTCATAAATCCTCTTTAAATTAGACTAATCTACTAATTAAAGGCCTCTTCTCTCCAATTACAATATAAATATTGCGACATCAACAAAATCATAACCCTTTATTTTTTTTGTTAGCCAAGTGAAAATGGGGCACATTTTCAATCCATATCACATCATTTTCCGGCACACATTTTTAGTTTAAAAATCTATCCTTATCAAGAAATCAATTTTGTACATTCTTTTTCTGGAATTAAGAAATGGTAACGGTCTGATCACTTCTGTTTCTTTTGTCCAAGTGCCATGCAGCTTAGTTGTAGGAAAATCTGATCATTAGTTTTTCAGAGTACTTATGTGCAAATGCTGTTGGGCAGTCACAATTGTTTGAAAGAAATGGCTTTTGCTTTCAGAAGCAGGCAACGGTTTGTGGGATGATCAAATTTTATCTATTTGGGTACGATGATTGAACTGAAAACTATTGGAAAATCAACTTGGGAAAGGATTATCAGAGTAGGTGTTGGGTCTTAATCCAAATCTTATTTCTTGAGGAGGGGCAGTTTTGAAGCATTTCTCAATGTTGAAGAAATTCAATGCATCATAATACACATGGTTGAAGTTGCATAAATTAATTGTGCTATAGTTGAGGTTGCTGAGTTGATCTTGTCCTAATCCAAAAACCTTCGACTGGTCTATTTCTAGTCCTCCTTGTCGGGTAATTTTGTTGGGTTCAAATATAAAATCTGAGAGGTCTCCAAGGAGAACAGATAAATGAATGGAGAAATTTAAATCATACTAAGAGGTCCAATAATAAAGTTGGTAAGTAAGGCCCCGTTTGTTTTTATTCTCAAACTCTACTTTTATATTTTTTACTATTTAAAAAATAAAAACACATCATTTTATACATATTTTTATTTTTATTATCAAAACACATTCATCAATAACATATATATATTCTTTCTCTATTATTATTATTATTATTACTATCTATATCCACCTACAACCTACTAAACTCAACTAATTATTACTTTTTCAATAATTTATCCAAACACAAGCTCATTTTCAACTCATTTTTATTAATTAACTTTTCAAATTTTAAAAAAGATTAAAATAAAAATTGAGCATAAAAATAAAACCAAACGGACCCTTTCATATTTTTATGTCATGTATTTATAATAGGGATTCTGATGTGAACTTGTCATGTCAAATTTTGATGAATTAAAAGATTTTGCCACATTACAAATCAGTGTTCAAAATTACAGATCTCCATCCAATCAATGATGATCAGTTCAACCCATTTAAAAAGACATGAATAATAAAATATAGTATAAAATCACTCTCTTAAAAATTGTGGTTTACCAAATATTTCAAACTTTTAAACACTATTCCTACCAAATTATTCTCACTCCTAGGTAACATGGGCTCATTATTTAGACCAGCAAAACTCCAATAAAAAGAAACCGAGAAGGCAAAAAGGAGAAATGACACAAGAAAAAAAAGCCATGTAGGGAGATAAGAAGAGAGAGAGATTATTATGATGAAGCCCAAAAATTCTCATAAAAACACGGCGGACTTGACATCACCACCACCAAAGAATGGCCCTTCTTCTTCCACCCACAAAAAAAAAAAAGAAAAGAAAAAAAAAGGGGAAGATAGAAAGTGAGGATTTTTATAATATAGGGGCAATAGGTGCCTCATTTGCTATTAGAATTGACGCCCAAAATTCTTGTCTCCCCATCTTTGAGAAGCCCATGTTACCAACAATCATCCTTTTTCTCCTCCCCATGTCTCCATCGTTATCCAATTCCTGTACCCTTTTGTCCGCTTTCCCCCCTCCCATTTTTCTGTTAGGCAACCCAACATGGGGGCTTGACACGTGTCCTCATGATTGGGCCCACTCCATTCTTGTTTGGCCGTTGAACACTCACTCTTGAGAATGTTGGGTTGGGTTGACCCGTGTGGAAATTTGGATGGAGCCCAAATTAAGGGATGTGCATATTTGGCCCCAAATGAGGAATGCTCATTTGATATATGAATTATGATGATGCAGTAGACTATCTAAAGTGTTGAGATAAACTAGTCAAATACTAACATTAGTGATCTCAAGTCATGAAAATGTGATACTACTTTGTAATAATCGAGAAAAGATAGTGTAGGATCCTTATAATCATGTACTTTGCATGTGATAGTGTGTTAGGCTGAGGAGAAAAGTGCCATAGCCCTGCAGCAAGGCGTAATCCCGTCAATTCTTTTATTCCTGTCCTCATGTAAATTCTAAATTAAGATAAGAAACAATAAATATAGAATAAGAGTTCTCCTCATAAAATTAAAATATTGACTAATCCACATACGAACACATCACAATAATTTATTCTAATTTGAGAGGTAAGCAAAGACAAAAATAAAGATAAACATACTCGTTAAAGGACTTAATTTGCGAACAAAGAATCTGCTTTGCTTTGAACTAAAATGAAATAGACTTTTTTTCACCTCAATGATCTGAGTTCAAGATTTGAGATTGCTTGCTTTCTCCTGCAGCTCTTTCATATACTCAACCCAATCAGACGATTCTCCAATCAAATCCTCCAAAGAAATAAATGTATTCGGCTGATGCTTACCCACCTCTTCTTCATCCAATACCATTTTCCCATGTCGAGCCAAATGCTCGGTCATCAACTCCATAATCTTGGCCATGGAAATATTACCGTAAGAACAAAAATCAGAAACTGTTTCTGATTTTTCGTCGAGCTTTCTCTTTCCCTTCAAGTTTTCCTGTTGCGTTTCATTATCGCCGTGATCTCTCTGCCTCCTCAGAATCCTCTGTGCCGCCAAAATCATTCTTGTTTGGTCCTTCTCGTTGGTCGTTGCTTGGTTTTTGAGAGAGTCAATTTTTCCTTCCAAAGTCTCTTGCTTATCTTTCAGGTTTATGATTTCAGCCCTCAACAGATCTTGCCCCTTCATCAAGATCTCTAGTTCCTTCTCCATATTGCTGCTGCCGCATGAAGACGAAGTCGTATGTAAGAAAGGTTCTATGTCTGAAGATGACTGGATTCTTGGGGAAATCTGATTTCTTCTCTTGATGTTCCTCAGCAAATGCCTCTCCCCCTTCCGGAAATACTCATTCCTGTATTCCCACTGCTCCCAGCTGACTTTTCTGAAACCCTTTTACACCCAAAATTTGTCACAGTTAACTTCAAAAGTAAATTAAAGCAAGACAAAATTTGCAAAACAGATTCTAAATTGAAAATGTCGAAATGCTAAATTAGTTTGTTTTGATTGCGTACTTACGTAAGAGTTGAGTTGGGTGATAAAGCTCTGAAAGTTGCGGTGCCTGAAGTATATGGGAAGAACATTAGCAGCAAAGGAGTGAGGGTCCGTTATGACAAAGCTAGTTCCTGTTGAACTCCAGGACACTACAGAGTTTGTTTCATTGTTCCCCAGCATGTCGTATATTTTGAGCAGAAACGGTGGTATTGGCCTGGATGAACAAGTGGAGCAAAGAGAACCAATGCTTGCTCCTCCACCAGTTTTGGCAGCGCCACCGCCACCACCGTCGACGTGAGTCTCAGTAGTGTCACTGTCTAGCACCACTATCTCTATAATCGCTGCCTGATTTTCAGTTCCCTTGTCCAACTTTTCGCACTTACCACCATTGTCCATCGTCGCATTTTGTTCCTGTTTTGCTGCCATGGTTACACACATCAATAACAAACTCTTAAGCGGGATTATGTGTATGTTTTTAGAAGTGCATTCACAGGAAAATCGTGAGATGCAGCTCTTGGAAAGTCATTACATGGGACGTGGGAGTACTTGGTCTACCCTGTCTCCAATATCGGTTTGTGCTGAAGAATATATTCTTTCCTCACAGTAGATCAAAACGTATATATTTCGGTTCACAGCCAAATAAGTAGTAATTTTCACCCTCAATTTCCCAAATAAATAATTTACTTACAATCAGCCATTCACCCCTTTTCTGCTCTTTACTGTAGCATACACGTACGTTCAAAGGATCATAGTGTTGAAATAAGAACCAGATCAACGACCTAACAAGCAATTTGCATTAATCTGTTTGGCTAATGGATAATAATATGAGTACTTTGATGATTGCTTTCAGTAAGTTGAACCAACTTTTGACCTGCCCCATCTTCAGAACTAAATTTTAGGAGAGAAAAACATATTGAAGATTGTTTCACTCAGAAAACCAGAGTTCTTGCTAATTGTATTTAGCACCCAAAATAGTGTCCAAAACCTTTAAATATCTATTATGCTTTCTTGTAAGAAACAGATGTTTGCACGATACACCAAGAAAAAGAATACATGCATTGAATACATTATTTTTCGGTACAAAAAAGTTGCCGCCGGAATATATTGTCACAAACTCATCTAGCTGCAAAATTTGGGTTTGTGAGAACCCTGTTATTATATAGTATTTCTTGGCCCAATTTGGGCATCTTCAAAAAATGAACAAACAAGCAAAGAACACTCCTTTTGCCACGTAAATGGCAGAAAATGACAAAGATATATGCGCCAAGGGAATAAGAGAGAGAACAGGCTGATGACGCTTATTGGAAAACATAGAACACTTGAATCTCCTAAATGGAGCTCGAGTCCCTTCCAAAAATAAAACGCCTCCCCCAGTCTGATATCACCAGTGCTCTTGTACGCCAACTCACTAGCTTGCTGAATAGACAAAGATACAGTTATCAATGAATTATACTTACTGGAAAGGCAAGGTCTGATATTCCAGCAAAAGAAAACTTACCTCGCATATACAGAATACCAAAGCCACTGTGTGCTGTGGCCTATAGAAACCCAATCTCCGGGAAGCTGGGCAGCTGTCTGCTCCCCTCCCAAAGGAGCAAATTGTCCAAAATGCTTGTACCTTCAGCAACATCATAATGTTAGTACATAAGCATGACATCCACCTTCTGCTACAATGGTATGTGCCCAAAGCTTTAATTGAGTAGCTATTCTTGCTAAATGGTTGATAGAAGTTTTCCAAAAAGAATTTCAAACTTTAAGCACACTGCAATTCATTATTTTATATTTACTTCCATATTATCATATAAGGAGGAGAGCTGCAGAATAATTGTTTTATCTAGACTACCTTATTTTTTCAGGAGATGGGTGTTGGGAAATGAAGAAAAGCAGAAGAGCTTTGAAAAAACAAGTCTTTATTATACCTGAATGGGTGGAATCGGTGGCGTCCTTCACCCCTGAAGCGCAGAGGACCTTCTGGATTTTTCTCACACTCTTCCATGCGGTTGAAACAATCAGCAAGATAGGAGCCTTGCTGTGCTGCAACCTACATTGCCACCAATAAAGCATAACAATGTCGTCATATATTTCCAGAGGAGAGAAGAAACTAAAATCAATCATCATGTATGATCCGACAGAAAACCTGCGCTGTTGCTGGAAGATTCTTCATTTGAGAATCCACCTGGGAAAGAGCTGATTTGAATTCTTCTAGGTTCACTTCAACTGATTCCTTTACAGCATCCCCTTTGGAATCTTTCAACAGATCAACAAGACTGCGCATCTGTCTGTTTTTCAAATAGAGTCCCACTTGGGGGTATCTTTCAGATATATCATCAAGGACTTCTTGAAATTCCTTAACAGTAAGTGTCCCTGAGTTGTCTTTATCCACTTTGCGAAATATAGCCCAAATATCTTCCTAATAATAAAAATAAATGGGGTTAAGATTAATCAAGAACTCCATGAAACAAAACGGAAATTATAAATGATTACAAAGGCATAAAAAGCAGACTTATAGAAAGACACAAGTACACGGATGTATGCATCTTTTCTGTAGAATGTTCCAATCAGTTACTATTTTCACTTGGAAGGCACTCAGACATGTATAAAGTGTTCTTAAATGGCACTTTCTCTTCAGCGATTAACAAAGCACTTAATGGCGCAAGACCTGAACATGTTCCAATACGCAACACTGGTTCCCACATATTCAGTAACTTAGCCCCAATAAATTTCCTACAAGTTACTGATTGCTTTAAATAGCAAAACTATACTGGCAAGCAAGGGCCAGAATTTGAAGCAAATGCACCCACCGTATATATTTACTCTAATCCAGCAACCGGCTAGAAGCCACAAATCATTGCCCTACCCACCCCAGTGAAAAAGACAGGGAGGCATTGTCCCCCAAAGGCATGAAAAGAAGAGGTTTAGCTATCATTATATTTATGACACATATTGCTAAGCCAGGTAAATGCACGTAATCAGGAAACAATCATTCAGGCACCCTGTTATGGAACAAAGGTGTGATTGCAAAATAGAAACAGTGGATTGACCAAGTGCATAAATAGTATCATAATAGAATTCTAAGAGTTCTGTCAATCATAAGTATATCATGAAGAATAGATACCATGACTTTGCGCTGATTTATAGTGACACAATCTCCAAGTGCATATATGCCATCACATCCTTCTGCTCGCAGCCACTCATCAGTTGCTAGTACACGTCTGTTAGCCTGGGTGACAAAAACTCGATTTTCAGCTATTTTGACAATTCATTTTGGATCAACACAGCAACAAACCATGAGAAGAACAGAAAAAACCACCACCGAATCTAAGGCAGTTGTAAATGTCTCTGAGCTATTACCTGACCAATTTGCTTCATAAAATCCATTATAACTGGGTGAGTTCCAATACCTGTTGACCAGACAACCATGCCATATGGCATAGTGGATACTGCCCCACCATTATTAACTTCTTTAGTGGAAATTTCTTTATCTGATACTTTCACAACCATTGCCCCAGTTTTCACATCAATACCATCCCTCTGAAATTTCTCCTCAGCAAAAGTCGTAATTCTTTTGTCAAACCTGCACGGGCCAACTTGCATGAGACCATAGTTCATGGGGACCAGCAAGTTAGATATTACATCTCTGAATCTTAAATCATTTACTCATTAAAAATATATGTATGTATACCTATCAGTCAACATATTTTAACATTAAGTGCAGGTAACAAAAAGCAGCAAACTTCTAAAGTTGGACAAGGCATGTAATTCAATACATTTACTTAAGCTGTACAAATACAGAATTATAAATCTAATAAACTAGACCAAGAATGTATAATATTATCCAAAATGCACAAAGTTCCAGCACTTACTAGCAATAAATCAGCTCAATGCGTTAAACAAAGATATACATACTCTGTAATTCCATCCAGAAAAGACAAGCTATACCACATGATACATTTATCATGATAAGAATAGAGCTTATTTCTTGAGATCTGTAAATCATGCGCATCAAGTCTCATTATATATCCACAGCACTAACACATAATCAGCAATGCAGCATCAATTTATTCACTTCCAATTCAGGGTAGTGTACAGTTAAAGCCACCAATTGATTACACTTCGAGTAGCGACTGAAATTGGATTCACAACTTGATACTTATTACCAGCTTTACCCCAGTCCATCGCTATTTATCTTCAGATTTTCTGGGTTGTTGATGGATCATCATAAACCAAACAGCAACCTCAAGACGCACTGGACCAATCTTTGTGATCAATCATAGTAGCATTGTTTCTAGAGTTTTATTTTAAATAGGCAGGAACTTACATGTTTAAAATATGATCTGTAGCTTCAAGAAGTGTTATCTTAACTGCATCTTTAACCTTGGGGTACAATTTGACTAGATCTTCATTGATATAATCATGAAGCTCTGCTGCAAACTCCACACCTGTTGGACCTCCACCAACAACAACAAAATGAAGAATTTTCTTTCTCTCTTCCTCACTTAAGTTAGGTAAGCTAGCCCTTTCAAAACAATCAATAACAGTCCTGCGGATCCTCTGGGCATCTTCTATTTCCTGTAGGAGAAGCAGTTCCAGGGACCAAGTTGCAATTAAGAACCACAATCCAATAGCTTCCATACATAAGTCTGGGTTAACCAAATTGCATAATATTTTATGCACTAATATGGAATGCTCATGGAACTTACATTCATCAATCAGGAGGATTATAATAGTCACACAGGATGACATAGCATATGGTAAGACAACTATGGATGTTACCTTCAAGAAATGGCAATTTTCCGCCACACCAGGGATGTTAAATGTGTTTGCACGGGCTCCAATGGCAATCACGAGGTAGTCATAGTCCATAACAATTTCCTCTTTCTCGTTCACATTGCTTATCAAATTAGACCGACAATAAACTTTCTTATTTTCTGCATCAATCTTGAAGCACTCTGCTTCCCAGTAATGAACATCTACATTTTTCTGCCAGATTAAGAAACCACTGAAATGGTGAATAAAACTTAAATAATAATACTAAGCACTAGAAATGTCAAATGTCAATGATAATGCTGCTTAACAGATTCACTTAAAGCCATCAGAGAAGCACGTTCTGCAGATGAGATTGTCAAATGGTCAAAGCTTGACTTGGCCATGCAGAGTAAAAGTAAATAAAGATCACAAAATGCTTCTATAATAGTATAATTTCACAAGTCAAAGAATACTCTGTAAATGGCAGATGAGAGAGGCACTAAAATTGCAATTAGATAATTTTACAAGCTAAAAGTGGAAAAAGCAGCACATGAAGCAACCTGATAATTTTATCAATTTATGAGTTCAACGAAGATTGAAAAGCACTTCGAAGATAACTTACAAAATAACTTCTATAGTACTATAATAAAGCTTGGGGCTTATTATACTGCTCTAATCACAATACTTACCTTTCGAACAATGTTCCGAATCGGTTCTACAATGCTGCGAGGTTCCACAGTACCACATGTGACACTTGGTAGTAATGGTGTGAATGCAAAATAGTTACGTGGTGATATCACCTGAACATCATATGAGGAATTTTTCAGGTTCTTCAAGAAACTTATTCCAGCCCAACCAGTTCCAAGTACCACCACTCTCTTTTTATTGCTATCAGCCTCAGCTGACTTGACAATACTCATTTCGTTCCCTGAATTAGCCTCAGAATATGCCATAAGGCCACCACCACTGTGTAGAAGTTATAAGATAAGAATGAGTTCATATAAAAAGGTTGTTCAGTTTGCTGAGAAATGATGTGTTCTCCTCCACTATTATAGAATGTGGACAAAATATTGCAGCATGAAACAATAACTGTCACAATGCATTAAAAACAGGAATGCATGCTAAATCATGCTGTGGATACAGACTAATTCACGTAGTCAGAATGAAGCAATAATGAAATACAGAACTCCTTAGTTCCCACGAAAGCTGAAGCGAAGAAGTAAATTGTCTCTGTTTCCCTACCAAACTTGAGCAAATACCTCCCTAATTTTGCTGCATGAAGTCACTGTTTCTAGACATGAACAATATTAAAGAAAACGTTCAAATCTAAGCTCTACAGATTAATTTCACCCCTAATTTTCACCATTCATCCAGATACATCTTCAGCTTTGTTAAGAAAATCACAATAGAGACAACATTATTGTCAGTAACGGATACATTCTGTATAAACAGGTATTGGTTGTAAAGGAATGCATTTCAAAAAAATCAAGTAATTCATTCCTATAATATAAGCTAGACATGAATGTCCTCATCTCGATCGTGAATCTATGCCATTTTAACAGTTACTTTTAGCATTTCCAAATCTGATTCAATCACAATTCTAAAGAACTAAGTGCCTCCAAATTCACCTAACCTTCTTACTAAATATAAAATAGGACAGCAAAATACAAGGAAAAGAAAATTTTCAAATCCAAACTACATCTCACAATCAAACAGGAAGACAATGTGGAAAAATCCCGTAGGAAAAAGGAAAGAAGAAGAAGAAGAATTAAACTACTACGTATGTGACAGAGAAAACGGTACCTGAAGGTGAAAACAATCAACATCTTTGCAAGCGACGAATTTTCACGGAAAGTTCTGGAAAATCTCTGGAAGACTGCCATTTTCTGCATTTCTTAGCTTGAGATCACCTGAGAGAAAACCAGAAGATCATAAAACAACACAAACACAAATTCGCATGCCAGTATGCATGCTGTACATGTGTACAAAGAAAGGAGAGGCTTACTTTGGTTTTACCTTTTAGAGAGAGAAACAGAGGAATGCCTTTTTACTTTTCTGTTTGAACAGGTTGCTTGCGTTTTAGAGCAAAGGCAGCGAGCAGCAAATGAAAAAGAAGCAAAAGCAAAATTCCCCAAAAGGTAGGAGGAAGGATGCGTGATTCTGTGCGCCGGTCCTGACCTGTGGTCGTACGACTCTTTTCAGGCACTTTCGTCTGCCTTTTGCCTTACTTCGCGCGCAAGAATCAAACACGTGTATTACGGAGACCACCTCCGTGATTCGTGGGTCACATGCTTTGCTAAGAAAAATCGAGTCGTGCAACTTTTGATGCGGAAGGTACAGCTAGAGACAGCTTGTGATTTTGGGCATCGCCGTATTTGCTGACGATTTCTGTGATAGCATATGGGGTCGTATGCACGAATTCAATTAATTATAATTAAAAATATAATATATATATATTATTTTAATTTTGTGTGAAAATAAATTTAATTTAAAATATATATTTTATTTATAATACAAAATTGAAAAGAAATTCAAAATCACAATATATGAGTATCGGATATAATGAAAAGTCATGCTTGTCACAATATCATTATTTATACTATATATAAAGTATTTATACCTTTTTGGTGTATTTTTAGATAATCTTTCTAAAATGCTCTGATTATTATTTTTAGTCATTACAACTATGTGATACTTTTCTTTTCTCTTCTATGATATTTTCTTCTCTTTAATTGTTTACTTTTTTCTTTTTCTCCTTACCATAGTTCTTTTCCCTTTTACTAATCATAAAATTTCAAATAAATATATAAAAAATATTAAAAAAATAAAAATTCTAGTAATATATAAAAAATAAACAAATTATACATTATAAAATTTTAATACCTGCATCAAGTGTACCAATTGCTACTATCTGTAAAGGCACGATGTAAAAGTAGAAAAAAAAATGTTTTTTCATAATAAAAAACAACTCAATAAATCTAAAACAACTTAAACAAAATTATAAAATTACAATCCTGAAAAGATGAAAAAGAATGATGAATAATATTAAAAATATAAAATCTTAATACATAACAGAAAATCAACTCAAGTAAAAGGTGAAAATTATATTAAACTATTTTAAAAATTAATCTACATATAGGAAAAAGAATATGATCAGATATCACTGTTTTTTTTCCTGAACATTTGCATTCCAAATCCTCTTTATATAAATTAAGGCACTCATTACATAGTTGGGAATAGAGTGAGCCACTATTTTCTGCATGAGAAAGAAAGTTCTTGTTCGAGCCTTGGAGTTTCTGCCAAATTCTCTCTTTAATAAACTTGAATATCTCATTCTTTTTCCTCCCTATAAGACAAGGCAGGCCAAGGTAATTGCTATGATCTATCTGTTGCATAATATTAAGGTTATTATAGATTTCCAACCTTAATCCAGCCTCCGTATTTTTGCTAAAAAAGATAGAAGATTTCTGGACATTAATAAGCTGACTAGGAGCTTTCTCATACTCCGCAATGCAGAACTTGATCACTTCATACTCTCTAACATAGCTTTGAAAAAAAGCATACTATCATCAGCAAAGAAGAGATAGGAAACTAGTTGTGCATTACGTGCAATTCGACAACCATGAAGCCATCCTTGGTTTTCCACTTTTGCCAGGAAAGCTGAGAAGCCTTCAGCACAAATAATGAACAAGTAAGATGATAGTGGATCACCCTTTCTGATTCCTCTGCAAGGAGTGATAGGACCTATTTCATGGCCATCATTGATGATAGTATAACTAACCGATTTGACATACATCTTGACAAGATTGATAAATCTTATGTCAAAGCTCAGTCTCTCCATCATACGTCTCAGAAAGCACCATTCTACTCTGTCATAGACTTTGCTCATGTCAACTTTAAGTGCAGCCATTCTCGCTTTGCCTTGTGATTTTCTTTTAAGGTAATGCATAATCTCAAAATCAATCGTCACATTATCATAGATAAGCCGATTGGAAACAAAAACACTTTGAGTATTAGAGATAATGAATGGTAGAACTTTCTTTAGTTGATTAGCAATAACCTTTGCGATAATGTTGTAAATCACATCACAAAGGGATATTGGCCGAAGGTTAGAAAAAGCTTCTGGCTTGTTCTTTTTTGAGAATTAAAGTAATGATCGTTTCATTTAAACCCGATAGCAGTCTATATTCCCTTAAATAGGAGATATGCTCTGCTAACATCATCACCAACCACATGCCAAAATTGCTAGTAGAAATCCAAATGCATTGAGAAGACAGCCTTCCTTGTTTCCTCATTACAAAAATCAGGAACAAGATTTTCATTTTGACTACTTTTTTTCTTTTGGGAAGACAAAGTCAAAAATCCTTTCATCACAACATGTCTGAGCTGAAAAGAGATTTTCAAAGTAATTCTGAATAAGGTTGGTAAGACCATTCTCCCAACTAATCCAATTTCCTTGTTCATCCCTCAATTGATTCACCATATTACTCTTGCGTCTAGCAGAAGCGCTTCTAGTATGGAAGTATCTTGAATTAGGACCATCATGTCTAAACTAAAATTGTTTTGTCCTTTGCCTTTCAGAAATCTTCTTGTTGTTGAAGGGAGCACAGATACTATTTCTGAGCTATTAAATATTGAGTGACAGAATCCTTATCACTCCTAGCCTTTAGTCTTCTCATCTTAGTTTTGCAAGCTTCAATCCATTCACGAAATTGAGAAGGAACTTAATGCCCCATGCATACAAATAATGACCACACCGATTCAATTGATTCTGAATTGACAATCCTGCACTTCGATTCCAGTTATTTTCAATAATCTCGTTACATTGCTCCTGCTTAACCCATCCATTTTCAAATTGAAATCTCCTAGTTTATCCTCGAGGGATATTCTTAGTAGGTAGAATGAGTAAGGGAGAGTGGTCCGAACCTGCAGCATCAAGATTAATAAGCTTAGCGTCCTTGAAAATGTTCAAGATTAATAAGCGTAGCATCCTTGAAAATGTTCAGTCACTGTCGAGTTGCCATGGCCCATCCAATCTCTCCCTAACCTAATTATCGGACCCTCTATCTCTCTCTCTCGCTCATGAAAATGGATGCCCAATCATATCCAGATTGATAAGGCCATACTGTTCGATTGTCTCCCCGAAACCTTCACAAAGCTAAAGGGGCTGAGAACACCTACGCACCCCACTTCTCATCAGGAGACAAGATGTCGTTGAAGTTCCCAAAACAACACCATGGTAGATTAGATAGATTTTTGAGGCTCCAAAATAATGCTCAAGATTCCTTTCGATGAGTTCTTTCTAGATATCCATACCTATAAGTCTCCATTTATCTTTCCCTTCTATCTGAATTTCCATATTAATGTGGTTTCTGGAATATTTTATCAGATTTGCCATTTCCTTTTTCCTCCATAACATCGTTAGACTTCTGTTGTTTCTAATACTTTCAATCACAAAAGAACCTTCAAAGTTCAATTCCCTTTTGACCATATCCATCTTCTCCTTATTAACCATTGTCTCAACTAGGAAAATTAGGTTGAGCTTCTTAGGCTTTACTAAATCCTTGGCCAAATTGCACAGCGCCCCCTATGATATTCAAAATTAGTTCATAACCCCATGTGAAAAAAAAATATACAAAAAAGTTCCTTGTGTTTTCTAAAATCATGCAATGAGCACCCCTGGGAGGGTTGGTGTCGTTCACGTGCAGGTGCGCGCGATTTGGTATGCATTTTTATGTATAAAAAGACGATCATGCCGTTAGATTTTCTTTAAAGAAATCAACGGCCCAAATTAAATTATATAATATCTTTTAAAAAAATTAAAAGAAGTAGATAATATATTATTATATATATAATATAATAGATATACATATAATGTATAATCTAATATATAATGCATATATATATATAATATAATGTATGTCCCACCCAACCCCACATGGCAGCCGATTTTTCATGGCGCAGGTAGCTGGCAGCCAGCCCCGACAGCTCGCCAATCGGCTGTCAGCTACTCAAAAGAGGAAAAAAAAAGGAAAAACATTAGATGGCGACCGGCGACCGCCATCGACCATGGCGGCCAGTGGCCGGGTGTGGTCAGATCTGGATCTGGCTAGATCAGGCCATTATGCATGGCAGCCATGGCTGCTCGTTGAGTTTGGGAAAGAGGAGTAGGGGATGGGGTGGGAGATGATTATATATATAATATGTTATATGTTATATACATATAACATATTATACATATAATATATGGCGGCCAGTGGTAGGGTGTGGTCAAATTTGGATTTGTCCAGATCAGGCCATTATGCACGGCAGCCATGGCTGCTCGTCAAGTTTGGGGAAGAGGGATAGGGATGGGGATGGGGTGGGGTGGGAGATGATTATATATATATATATAATATATGTTATATATAATATATGGCGGCTAGTGGTAGGGTGTGGTCAAATTTGGATTTGTCCAGATCAGGCCATTATGCACGGCAGCCATGGCTGCCCGTCAAGTTTGGGGAAAAGGGATGGGGATGGGGGTGGGGTGGGGTGGGGCGGTAGAGGTGGGTGGGAGATGATTATATACATTATATGTCATATAATATGTTATATATAACATATATTATATGTATATTATATGTATAATATGTTATATGTATATAATATATAACATATTATATATATTATATATGTTATATACAATATATATGTTATATATAATTTTGTATAAATAAAAAATATATTTTATATTTTTACAAATAATAAATATTACTTAATTTGAAATGAAGAAAAAAATTATATATATTATATGTATAAATAAAAAAACATATGTTTATATTTATAGATGTACATATTTTTTATATATAACTATAAATAAAAAAATATATTATATTTTTATAAACATTTTATATTATTTAATTTGAAAAGGACTAAAGAAAATTTATATATATGTATGTATATATATATAAGATATGAATAAATAAATAATATATATGTATATATTTATACATATAATATTATATAAGTGTAATTAAAACTATATTATATATATATTTAAATATTTGATATTATTTAATTAAAGAATTTATATATTATATATATAAATAAATAAATATATATGTATATACTTATGCATAAACTTATATATGTATACATATTATATATATAAATATGAATAGAAACATATTATATATCCTTTTCAAAAATATTAAGTATTATTGAATTTGAAATGGATAAAAAAAATAATTAAAAAAATGATATAAATAATATATAAGATAAAAGTAAAATTGATTTGAATTTCAATTTTACTTAAGGGCAAATCTGTCTTTCTAATACTCAATGGACATCGAACAAGAGCATGGGTCAAGTGAGTTACATTCAATTAAACACATGGTGTATAAGAGCTAATCTCTATTTCATATGGGGGTTATGAACCAATTTCGAATATCAGCGATGTGCAATTTGTCCCTACATTCTTCAACATGTGAATTGTCTATCAACTCCCAAGCCAACGACAATTCAATGTCAATATACTCATGATTGTTGGCAGGCCTAGGATCGAAAACCCTAGTTTGACATATTCTGATCCAACTAAGCATTCCCCAACTTCTTCTATGCTTCAAGCACTATCCTCCTCTCTAACCCAATAGCTTGGCCCAATTTATGTTCTTCGCTGTTTTGAGTCCAATACAATTAATCTAGTGGAGAGGCCCACATCACTAACTTTGTCAGTTATTCCTATATCTCCTTGTAATCCAGCATTTCCTTCCAAAGTGCCTACTTTCTTGCCTTGTCCTCATTTGTCCACAACGTGCCCACATTGTATGCAGATTTCCTGTTCTTGCCAAATTCAGTTGATCTTTCCATATTTTCATTTTTGTCCAATTAACCTTCCTCCAGCGAAATGTAGAGCCATCACTCCCCGATTCCTGTTTGTTGCCTTATGTTCTGAGCCCTTAACCACAATCCATGAGGTAGTTCGATGGATGTTCAATCTTCATCATAAAGTTTAGCACATAACATCTCTGAATGACCGATAATCCCACAAAAGAAACAAAAGGTAGGCAATCGTTCATATTTGAAGTTTATCCAAGCCCAATCACCCCTACCTCTTAATCTTCATCCACCTTTTAATAGGTTTACTGACATCTATTGAGACCCTTAACAGCAGGAATAATTTCCACATTCCTCCCAAATTGTTAGGATCATATTCTACATATATGCCAATGCAATCTCCTATATTATTATAGATCCGTTCAGTGGCAAAACCAACAGGGAGATCAAATACCTGGACCCATATATTAGTATGCGTTAGGCTAATGTTTTGAGGTTGTTCCCCCGAAAGAACTTGTTTTAGCAATAAAAGATGTTGATTTAAAGTCCAAGCCCCCCCAGACAGGATGTTGTGCATATCAACTTCGTGAAAGAGTTGAAATAGATACATTGTCAAATTTAGCTCCTTGATACTAATACCCTTCATAAGTTCCCAAATAGATGCCATCATATTCTTAAACACCAGAAAATTAACATATTTTGTTGCTAACAATCTTCCAACTAAACAGTAACAAGGTTGAGGATTTTGATCAGTTTCCTCAAGCTCATCTAAAATTACCCCATATTCTTCTTCTAGTGAAACTCTAACACACCGGTTGATCAAATCTTGCTCCATATTTCATAAAAGATTAGACAGACTTAGCGAAAGATAAGATAGAGAAAACTTGTCATACGACAAGAGAGAGGAGTTGTGCTTAGCTATGGGACTATCCTAATAACAAAACTTACGCCCAGTGGTTTGTAGTTCAAATGGCATCTGTCTCCCCTATCAAGTGGGAGGTCTTGTGTTTGACCTGTAATGGACGCATTGTGCACTTAATGTGTTTTGTGTTTAGTTTATACTTTGATTATTTGATTTGAGAATATGAATATATTACTTTGTTGAAAGGATAACATTTTGTCATTTGTAACGCCCTCTAAAAAATAATAATAATAACGAAACTCACTTAACTCTTTATTGTTTGTGTTTTGAGGGGTGACATAATCAATCTCAATAAGCAATAATCGAATCAAGAAGTTGTAGCTTCCCACATTGCTTAATTACTAGGGATGAAAGTGCAACTAAAGGCTATTTAAGTATGTGCATCTATTTTATTGAAATGGACGACAATTATTATATTGGTGGGTATTTGCTCCAATTATACTCATCAAACACTCATACACTACAACAGTACATTGAACTTGTCATTGCTCAATCTTCAATGTAGCTCCGCATGAGATGATCTTTTTATGCTATTGTTTGTTTTCATTATTTTTTTTATTTGATACATATAATTAGTAATAACTTTTGCATTATCATTTATTATTTTGTCATCAATATTTTTTTAATAGGAATCCTCGAATCTTTCCTTTTTTCAAAAAAAATAAAATTGATATCTGAGTATTTTTCAAGTTTGTTTATATATCCATCTATAATAACTATATTTAGGTTGGTCCAAAGACCTAACTACTGTATATTAGAATGCGAACATATTTCAAGTTTAGTTTATTATGTATTGAACTATGTCCATGTGTAATTATAAATGGTTCAAGTTTTGTAGGCAAGCAAATGCTACTGCTCATGCCTTGGCTAAATGGGCTTTTCATTCCAACTGGAACGGTTCTATTGATGTAAAAAAGTTTATTCCAGTTTTGTCGAACTCTCTTATTAATCGGGCATTCGATTCTTCTTGTTGAATATTAATACAAATTGTTTTTCTTATATATATAAAAAAAGAACTACATATGTCCATGTGTAAATGTCAAACTTTTTTTTTTCTAGTTAAATCATTATACTATAATGACGAAAGATTTAAGATGATTTCAATTCTAGCTTATTTTTAGGTATTTTTTTCTAAAATACTTTATTTATTTTTTTAATTCTTATAATTAAACCATTTATAATCTATTATTATATATCATTCATAATACTTCTTTTATTTTATTTATATAAAAAATTAAATACATACATTAAAATAAAAAAAAATTATAAAATTTAATGTAGAAAAATAAATAAATATTCTATTTATTCTATATTATTAAAAATTTTATGACACGCACGTGATGACGTGAACATACCAAAAGAACCGGAAATCGAGGGGCTATAGTCATGATTCATGCCGTTCGAGGGGCTATAGTCATAGTCATGATTCATGCCGTTCGAGGGGCTATAGTCATAGTCATGATTCATGCCGTTCGAGGGGTCATAGTCATGATTCATGCCGTTCGAGGGGCTATAGTCATAGTCATGATTCATACCGTTCAAGGGGTCATAGTCATGATTCATGCCGTTCGAGGGGCTATAGTCATGATTCATGCCGTAACGATGCTAGTCTCTTTTCTCCTTTTCTTGCTTAATTCATCGCTGTACGTACATCTACTCTTTGAAAGCACCGATGAATTTGATTTTTTTTTTCTTTTCAAATCAACCATTCAACATGCATTCATTAAATAAATGAGATTTTATCCAAAGGGGGTGTCCCTGTACCCCATCGTAAAAAAAATAGTAGCAGGGTGTACATCAAAAGAAGTTGGATCAGTCCACTTACAATTGTTTGTCCACCTAACATGATTATTGCAGCTGAATTTGCATTCCTATTTACATATTTGAAAATTTGATTGAGCCAAGCATAAGTGGTTACAAAAAAAGGTAGGGCATATATGCAATGAGGTATCATCGAATTTCACTTATATAAGATATTTTTAAATTAAATAATATATATTCTTCTACAAAAGTTGGTGTTAATTTCACAACATGTCATTGTTTTGTATTTTAAAATCTTAATACATTTGATGTTTGATAAATGTGTTTTCCAAAATAATAAAAATAAAAATAAAATCTATTATCTTGGATGATATAATTTAATTATTTTTAATTCCGTGTTCTTAATATTAAATAATAAATATATCTAAAATAATATAAATAACTCTAGCTAAATTTATTTATTAATCAAGATATAAAATTAGAAATAGTAAAATCTAAATCTATCATTAATCTAACGATGTAATTTTAGCAATTTTGACTCGTGTGCTCAATAATATTAAATAAATATATTTAAAATAATTTAACTAAATTTCTTTAATAAGTAAAATATTTTTTCAAAAAGAAAATTTTAAATTTATTATTTCAGATAATATCATTTTGATAATTTTAAATACATACTTAATAATATTAATAACAAATAATATTGAATTTAACAAAATTTATTTATCAATTAAAAATAAATTAAAAAAGATTTAAAAAAAGAAGAAGAAAGAAAGTATCTTCCTTCTTCTAACCCCTCACCCCCAACCTACCCCGCACCCAGAGACAGCCAACCATGGTAGGCCTGGCCATGGCTAGACAGGGACAGCTGTTGGCCATGGTCTGCCGCCCGATGGCGATTGGATTGTGGGGGCGGAGAGAGTTAGGGTGGAGGTTATATATATATATATATATATATTTGTATGTTATGTATATATTCTATGTATTTAATTTATATATATGTATATGTATTATATAATTTACATACATATGCATATTTATATATGTAAATATATAGATATTTGAATATATTTTTAATAAAGGGCATTTTGTCATTTACTATTTAATTTTTTATTGATTTTCTTTTAAATATTTTCACTGAGAGTTAAAATGATCATTTCACATTTTCATTTAAGGTTGCGGAGTAATTGTAATTTTTTAAAATATAAATAGGATCATATTAGCCAATATATTAACACAAGATATTAAAATAATATAACTAATTGAATTTTGGATTGAGTTGAGAATGTCAATAGAGAATAAATTCTAACATTTTTCTTAAAATAACTTGTTAATACAATTTTTTAAGTATATTAATGTATATCACGTATAATTATTTGACATATATATTGCAACTTCATTCATTTTTCATTGATTTAAAAATAAAAATGCATAAAAGGATAATAAAATGCTATATGTATTGAAATTAAAAGAGAATATATATATACTAGTATAATAAATATAAATAGGCTCATTTTACATTTTATAGGTTTAATGAAAAAGTCATTGAAAAGAAAACTCAATTTAATAGGCCCAAAATATATATGAAATCATTTAATGGATTGGAGGCTAAAATAAATATAAACTTTTATTATTGGTAGCCACTATTTTAATACAATGAACCCTCAACATACAATTAAAATTCACATCAGTCGCCTGTACGGATAGCAGGTTAAATAATTTTTATTATGTTGCCAACTATCATCAAAATGAAATATATGATTTTATTTTTTAAATTCAACGGCTTAAATTAAATACATTTGTATATTCTTGACATGATGTATGCATAATTAAGTTTGCACCATACACTACTCCAACTATTAATTGCAACACTTAATTTATTGTATTTAATGTTATCATAAAAACTGGCCTTTATGCCATTGTATTTATATAGTCCTCGATCTGTTTTGATTATTTTAATTCTAAGTTCCATCTAAATTTCTTTAGTGACTAGAAAAAGCTTTTCCAATTATGATATAGGAAAAGTAATTAATAATTAGAGTAACTCAAATTTTAAAATAACATAATAAATGAGTAGAAGTATTAATACAGAGAAGTTAAATTTCAAAAAAATAATTTTATTTGAACTTAGAATTAAGTTATTTACTATTTAATCTAAATCAATTTTAGTTCTTTTTAGTAGAGATGAATAACTATATTTTTCGTTAACTCAAATAAGATTTTCTAATGGAATAAACATATACTTAATTATTTTTATTCAAAAAACTCTAAGATTTACTGAAAGACGTCTTTATTCAATTTGTTAAAAAGAAAAAGAATAAAACCAAATTTAGAGGGTGTTTGGGTGAGCTTATAAGCTACTTAAGACATCTTATAAGATGTTTGAGGGCTTATAAGATGTGAAAAAGTGTTTGGTAAATTTTAAAAAAAAAAAAAAAACTTATAAGCTCCTAAAATAAGATATTATGAGCTTATAAGCTCTTTTTAAAAAAATAAGGTGTATCTAACTTATTTTGAAGATCTTAACAAACTAGCTTAATTTTAATTATATTAATTACAAAAATACCATTACTAATATCTTATAAGATTCAAGATATTATTTTATTTATACACTGTAAGAACTTATTTTTTTTAAAAATCTAACATCTTATAAGATGTAAAAGCTTATGAGACCTTTTAAATAAAATTATCCAAACACTTTCTTAAGTTAATGGAGATATACTTATCATTTTTATCCAAAATAATATTAGATAATTGATAATCATTTCAAATTCAAATAATCAAAATTATATTTCATGTTTAATATAGGGTATTACACACCTCAAAAAATATTGAAAATTATGCATGTAAAGTCAACATGATATGTGTAAAATTTATCCGATCATTTACTTTAGGACAAGTAACAAAATTGCGGGGGTGAATTGAGAGATATTAGGAGTCAACTCTCTCATACATCTCCACTCCCCACGGAAAATCATGTTTTTGTTTAAATATGCAAGGAGTGCCCCAAGCCTTACTCTATTTATAGGAGTCCGGTCCCAGTTTGCTCCACACCAGTATACCACTGCTCAGCAAAAATGGCATACTCTAAGCTTAATTTGTGCTTATTTTTTCTGCTGCCTCTTTTAATTTTACAAACTACTGTTGTTGGTGAACCACAAGTCCCATGTTTCTTCATTTTTGGGGACTCGATGGCGGACAATGGCAACAACTTAAATCGCCAAACCACTGCAAAAGCTAATTACTTTCCGTATGGTATTGATTTTCCCAAAGGTCCAACCGGTAGGAACAGCAACGGTCGAACTATAGTTGACGTAATCGGTAGACCCATTTTTCATATTATTATGTTATTTTTTTATCTTATTATAATTTCGTGCGATCTTTGTTATTATTATAATTTTTTTGTTCTCTTTACTTACAGCTGAAATGTTGAATTTTGATGAGTACATTCCACCATTTGCTAATATTACAAATCAAGACATTTTAAGGGGAGTAAATTATGCATCTGGCGGAGCTGGAATTTTTAATGAAACTGGACGCAACCGACTTGTACAATCTCTCTCTCTCCCCCCCCCCCCACCCCCGTCCCATCCCGTCAAGTTTAACCTTCCTCCTAATATACAAAAATTGAATTGTTAGACCACAATATAATAATATCATCTATATATATGTTATATTATCTATATTATTATAAAAAAATCTTTTCTATGTCTAAAATTGAAGTTATGATACCAAATTTCAAATATATTAGATTTATCTTTTATTGATCCTATTCAAAAGTTCTCCCTTTTACTAGGTGAACTTAATATTTAAATGACCTTTGAATATAAAATATTTATGTTATATGACCATTATTTTCATAACTACGCAGATTACAGATATATTTTAGATGTATCTCAATTTTTACTACAATAAATTAGGGCTGTCAACGGGTCGGATTTGGATCGGATCTGCCATATCCGAATCCGATTAACAAAATTTATATCCGAATCCGACCCAAAATCCGATAGGATAGTTGTTAATTAGTACCATATCCGAAATCCGGTTAAAAAATCCAATCCGATTTCATTTTTTTTCTTTCTTGTTTTTTCCTTTTAAATTTTATAAAAATATTGTATTTATAAAGTAAATATATGTCATATTTGAATTTTTAACAACTTTTTATTATATATTAGTCAAAAAGTTAAATATTTGAATATTAAAGTCCTTTTTCACATTATATTAATGTATATATAAACTATTGTATGTTATTATATTTGATATTTTATCAATATCCCTCTTATTTTTTAGGTTAAAAAACTCAATATTAATAGTATAATATAGATGTTAATATAGATATTAGGTCAATATAATATATAGATTTTATTTTAAAATATTATTAATATTATATATAAGAGTATTAATTTAATAAAAAATATTAAAGTTCGGATTCGGATCTTTAACGGATCGGATTGCTTAATTCCATATCCAATCCATTTATTTCGGATTTTGAATATTTATAATCGGATCTGATCCATCGAATATTTTAATCGGATAAAAATCCTAAAATTCGGATCGAATTCGGACTAAAATCCGATCTATTGACAGCCCTACAATAAATGTGATGATCTGCATAAATAATATGCATTATTGAAAAATATTTTATGAGAGCTCCCAGCGTGTCACAGGGCGCTTCTCAAGTAAAGAGGAAACTGCGCACTGTGCAGCTAGTAGCTTGCCACACGCCAACTACGTCCGCCAAAATACAACAACCGTCAACCGTCTCGATAATTGTTAAGAGCTTAAAACCGTCAAAGCATGCCAGCCGTTGGGTGATTGTGTGTCGCAATCGCGCCCCGCGAGATGTTTTAGAGGCACAATCCCCAACGGTACTCACTCACACGCCGGAACGCTTTGGAAAGAAAACTCGAATTCATTGATAACAGCAACAGTACAATATCGATAATCGTTAGAGCAACGCTAGACGTTGAGGGGGACTCTAACAATGCACAGTACAACTCAGCTTCGAATACTCATTCCCCCCTATAATAGGCTTAAAAAAGAAAAACGTTGTTACAGCAGTAGATACTGAAAAGCTGAAAATTACAACAAAAATGGCAGCATCCTACCTACATATGTACAATATTGAAACCAAAAGACACCTAGGACACGGTAGATACTCCTTGGAGTGCAAGTCTATTGATGCAAGCTGTTGAGGGGCGGCCGGGGCGGCCTGGATGCCCAGTAGACGGTCAAGGAGCCCTATGGCGGGAGCGACCCTTGACACAGCGGGAGTTGTGTACAATAGGCTACTAGCATTTATCTAAACAAAGTTGTGGATAACATAAGCATTTATACCGAAATAATAAACCAGTGTTCCATATTTTTTATTTATTTATTAGATATCACTTTATTTCTAATTGAATTTAATATTTTTTGTTCATTAAATGATTGTCTCCCTAACAACTTAAAATTTTAAATATATACAGATAATTTATATTTAGCATACTTCACAAGTTAAAAAAATAACTTAGCAACCACGATTATCTTTTAAGTATTATGTTTTGCTTAAAATACTTTATAATTTTTTAGTTTCTCACAACAAGGGATAACACACATATTTTTGTGGAATATCAAACAATTTTCTTAGTAAAAGAATTTAAAATTTGATTAATAATTAATTTTGCATTGGTTGAGAATTTATCGGAGCTTTTGAATTAAATTTATAAAATAATCTATTTTAGATATGCAAAATATTCTTAATTAAAATCATATATCCAAAATATAACTAAATTTTGATTTGAATTTAAAGTTTGTTATAAACATGAAAATTACTTTCGACAACTTCTATAATCTTTCATTTTTATTTTTAGATTACCAAATTTTTTGAATAAAGAAATTTTAGTTTTTCAACTAACACTATAATAAAGAACTTATTCTCAATTATTTGAAGCAAATTTCTTATAGGCTACATAAATGTATTGTTCATATAGTTAAATTTTTTAAAAGTTTGATAAATAAAAATTTAATAACCAATAACATAAATTTTTACAGTTTCGAGTTTTACTTGCACATTTTTATATCTACATCATATACATTTATTTACATATTTTTACTTAATAAGAATTTATAAAGAATATTTTGCATGGACAAAATATTTGGTTGGAATAATGTTATATCAAGAAAAAAAAATTTAAAAATAAGAACCATATTAAATTATTTTTGCATTTTATTTTTATAGAAAAGTTTATGAGAATATTGATTTGTTTTCTGTGAGTTAAATACTAAAAATTATTTATTATTTTAAAATTATTTGCAACGTATGTATGTGATTTTATATTTTAAAAATGGTTAAACAACTCCATAATAAAGTAAATAGATCTTACCATCTTGACAAATAGCTAACATTTTAGATCCAGAAGTGTCATAAAAAAAAAAAAAAAAAAAAGTTACTATGACCTACATTATTAACAAAATTATACTAAAGATTTCATATTTTAAAATTAGTTTGCTTATTTTATATATCAAAATATTCTTAATTGAATAAAAAAAAATTCTTCATTTTTATTATTTTTCCTCATTTATAATTTTTTGAATTTTATGAGCTTTAAGATCTTTACATGAGCTACAAATTTAGAGTTAACACTTACTAATTCTAAATGCTCTACAACTTAGCCAAGTTATGCAGGTTATGCTCAAAATTTAAAATATTTAGATGCAACTTTCATTTCATGTTATTTAACAATAATTTTTTAAAAAAATTAAAAGATATTATTTGTTATTCAGTTACTGAAGTGAAATAAATATTATTATAATATAAAAATATTTGAAAAATTAATTTTTTTGGTTATCATGCATTTTATTTTTATAAGTAAACGTCTCAATGGAGTGAGACAGAAATATATTTTGTAGTTAAAAATTTATAGAAAAAAAAAGGATTATATTCTTAAATTCTATTTTAATAAAGATTTATTTTGATATATTTATTTTCTAATTTCAACATTCATCTTATTTGTGAAAATTTTGTTTGAATGCTCATTATTCAAGTACGTAAAAGATAAACAAATAAAAAACTTGCAACTTTAAAATGCAATTAGTTAGGTAAGTATGATGAAAAAAGCCAAAAAAAAAACAAAGGAAAAAAGAAAATAATAATGGATAGATAAAACCTGGATAAAACAACAATAACTCATAAAAATATTAGGTTAGAAATAATTATATATGTTTATACTATTTTTCTTCTTTTAAAATTAATAAATGAAAATCATTTTTTTTAATTTTTAAAATCAATATTTTGGCAAAATCAAATTAGTCACACCATAAATCGTGATCTCTTTTTGTAAAAAAAAAAAGAAGGTAAAAACTAACTAGTGATATTTGAATATTTTTTATATATGTAAATTAATTTTTATTTTACATAATGTTTACTTTGTTTTCAAATAATTTAAGAATGTGTTCACCTTTTATTTGAGTTGATTATCTATTGTTGAGTAGGTCTAGATATTTTTAATATTGTTCATTATTTTTTTTATCTTTTCAAGTATTATATATTATTTTTTTGTTTAAGTTACTTTAAATTTATCGAGTCTTTTTTAATTATGACAATTTATAAGTGTTTATGTTTTTTACATTGTGTTTAGTAAATATGATGATGTTGGAGCATGTACTAATAAATACTCATACATTATGATTTAGTAGAAAAATATAAAATTTTATACTATTCATCTAACTAAAATTATATATCATGAATAAAAATTTATTTTTATATGAAATTAAAATAATATATATAAACTATATTTTTAATTATAATTAATTTAATTTGTACATAATCACTAAATTCATACTAGTAAAATAAAATACTAACATTATTTTGTATAATTTAATAATTCATAATCTAATTTGAACATATAACCAAATGATTGACATACCATATGAAACATGATATAAAATTTCTACCGGTGCAATAGGGGTCCTGAAAGAATTTCATATTTAAACTTGATGAGTCACTGTAAATTTTATTATAGTTAGACAACATAATAAATAGGGGTGTAAGATGAGTCGAGCTGGCTCATGAGCCTCATGAGCGGGCTCGATTATACCTCGACTCAAGCTCGAGTTTTTCGAGCTCGAGCTTTAACATGAGTCGAGCTCGAGCTCATCTTTAGTTGTTCAAAAGCTCATGAGCCGGCTCATGAGCTTTTTCCTATTTTTAAATATTTTTTATATATTAATTAAATAATTAATATATATAATAATTTACTTTCTTTTTCTAATTTTAAATATTTATTATATATTAATTAATATGTATTAATAATTTACTTTTTTTTCTAATTTTAAATATTTATATATATAATTAAATAATTATAATATATTAATAATTTATCAATAATTATAATATATTATAATTCAAATCATTATAGTAATTATTATAATTTCATATATATTTAATTTATAATAATAATTTTAATTATTTTATTAATTATTATTAAATAATTATGATATATTAATAATTTAATATTTTTATTTAATTTAAAATTTTTTGATGAGCCGGCTCGAGCTCGACTCGAGCTCAAGCCCTTAAGAGCAGGCTCGATGAGCTCGAGCTCGAGCTCAAAAAGCTGGGCTTGAGCTCGAGCTCAAAAGCTCGAGCCTGCAATTTTGGCAAGCTCGAGCTCGAACTCGACTCATTTACACCCCTAATAATAAACTCCAGTTACCTCAAATAAATACCTACAATATGAAATTGTATATATTTTTACAAATAGAGTTGTGATATCTAATGCTAATTTTTTAATATTTGTTTTTGAAGGGTGACATAATCAATTTTAATGAGCAATTATCGAATCACGAGGTCATAGTTTCCCTCATTGCTAAATTACTTGGGAGCGAGAGTACAACCAAGGAATATTTAAACAAGTGCATCTATTTTGTCGAATTGGGGAATAATGATTACTTCTCTTGGTATTTCCCTCAATGTTACTCCTCAAACATCAAATATACCCCACAGCAGTTCACTAAATTTGTCATGGCCCAATATTCAAAACAACTCCAAGTAAGATTTTCTTTTCCGAAATTTAATATGCAGTTCTTAGTCTTTATTTTCTTTAAACTAAAATTTCATCCTTCTTCTTCTATATATTACAGAGACTGTACAACAATGGGGCAAGGAAAGTAGCTGTGAGTGAACTTCATAATTTATCCATTCTTCCACTAGTATTGGCCTCCCGCAGCTTCCCAGAACGTGGTGACAGCGCTATTCAAATTTTCAATGAAAATCTTAAGCTTCTGATTAATGATTTGAATAATCAGTTTCCTGATGCTAAATTTTTATACACAGTAGACAGAACTACCGCTTCTTACGGTACATTTAGAACTAATTAATTTTATAGTAAAAGTGAAAGTTTTAAAATTACATGTGATTATTTAATGATGTTGATTATTTTTAGGTAATTTTAAGGTTATGAATGAATCATGTTGTGCGACAATTGAAGGGAGCTGTGTTCGGGGAAGTGTTCCATGTAGCAACAGAGATGAGTACATGTTCTGGGACGGATACCATCCGACAGATGCTGCAAATGTAGTCTTTGGAAAAATTGCCTATGATAGTATGTCTCCATTGTATCTTAACTCCATTGATGTTCTGTAGTGCCCCAACTGGGAGGCACCTGCTCCCATCCAAGGGCTACCCATTCTATATCACAAGTTTTCTGGATACTGAAAATATATTTCTCAAAATTCAAAGTATTTAATTTCCACCAGCGATATCCATTAGAGGTTCAACTTATAATCAAAACATCATAAATCACACTTAGCACTTCCAATCCATTCGTCGCATCTATGTCAGTAGTTCAACAAATACAACCACTATATTTGTATATCCATTGGGTTTATTACCTCATATGTTGCGTGGTTTAGTTTACCTTCATCACTCGTTCTTATTTAGGATAAAGAACGAAAGAAACAATACAAGAACTGTAAGTTCGAATGACTTAGTGATATATTTTAGCAATACCAATAGAGTGACAATTTATCAAATATGATATAGGAGACTAGTAGAAGCATTAAAATTTTCAAAAGTCGTGAGAGAAGGTTTTAGTCAAAGTTTAAAGTGTTCTATCTCACCACTGTTCCATTCCAGCGATGAGACTTTAGAAAACTCACTATCTTTTTACAGAGATTTAAATCTCAAATAGGACGAAAGGGGTCGATATGACATTAGAGCAATCCCTTGATTTTTATCAAATATTCGAGTTTTAAAGCACAAGTATCGAACGTATCAATTATTTATACAATCTTGTTGTTGGTAGTTCTCCTACCTTGTCACTTCACTTTCGAAAATATGAAAATTCTTATCCCTCCAAATTCCAAGTAATCGGCTCGGACACATAAACACTTACAAGGCATGGCTAGTCGCATGCCTGATCCCACTCATAGAAAGCTATATCCATCTAGCTATGAGATGGGATTATATATACAGCCTGTAGGGTATCAGCTGAAAGACCAACCACCATCAGTCCATTCTGCCTGATTATCTTTCGAACCGATCCCAAGGCCTATCCCTAAGGGTATCAAGTACATTCACGAATATCATGTAATATAGACAACAACATTTCAATTCATATTCCAATTTTCCATGATAAACAAGCGATCAAGCAATTAATATCGAGCTTATTTCATGATAACAGTTACGGTAATACTGGACCATGTATTTCGAGATCATTTTTGAATTTTCACACACAATCACCAAATTTTAAATAAAATAACATAAATCATGATCAAATAGGAGCCGTAATTGGTGTAAGGGGTATCAAAACTTGTGGGAGCATGATATTCAGTTCAGGGTTCAAAAGCTCAGAATGGATAAGGAATTCAGATGAGAATAGCTCAAGAACCATAGATAAAGAAGAAAAAAGGTCTAAATAGACTATCAAGAGCAATACAAGCATCGAAGGTCAATATGATATACGTGAACAATAGCTTTTAACAAAAAAATCGTCAAGTGGAACAAGAGTAATACAAAAATCGAAGGTCGAAATGGCATAGGTGAACGACCATTTAACAAAAAAGGGTTAACAATAATAATATATTTACTAGTATACATGAAGATAAGAAATCGCATCAGGCGAGATTAAGAATTTGAATAACAATAGCTCAAGAGTTTCAGGCAAGAAGAACAGTTCAGATAAATTGTCAAATTCAACACACGAGCTAAAAAATAGTACAAAGCGAACACTCAATAATTATTGATTCTCAACACAAATAGGATCAAGCAATGAACAACAAGGATATAGTAACAAATATGTATGTTCTTTTCCCAGCAAAGGAAATTAATATAAACTCACCTGGTGACCTGTGGTAGGAGTCCCTTAATTATTTAGACTACTCTCAACCATATTTCCTAGTCAATCACTCAATCCAAGGACTCGTATAAGGTAACTGAGCTATAAGCGGATTAATTCTCTCTAACTCGTGTATATAAATACAATTAGCTTTCATATTGAACCATAAGACCTAATTTATTCTATTCTGACATATTCTTTTAATCTCTGCTTCATACTTAAATATTTAAGACAATTAAATGTGACAATCCTTAGTTGCTTGGAGAGGCCAAGTCCTTGTTTTCTAGGCACTTCAGAGTTCGGAATAAGATAACCTAAATCAACGTCGTATTGGTTTCTGAATCATAACTTTTAATGCACTTAAATGTCCTTATCAAGTCCCTTAGTTAATTTCTTTATTTAGTCATAATTTCCTCAAGTACTATGTTACACTTAAATGTTTAAGATAGTCATATTTCACTGTTCTTGACTAAACGAGCAGGTAAACAAGTTGTTAAAATCTTACTTAAGGTCCTAACGGCCTCCCTTCAAGTCGATTAGGTTCAACTATAATAGTTAATTATGAGATTAATCCATAACCAAGGCTAAACCATAATTTAACAATCTTAATTCATATGATGATTAGGCTTCGATCCGAAAATTCAATGACATTCAACAAATTAATTGAATTGAAATTCAATTATGAAATTTACATAAATTGAATCTAATCGAGATCCAATCTCAAGCTAGGAACAACCAAAACGGACTTAAAATCACATTTTGAATAGTTTGTCAGCTTGCTGCTCCCACAATGCCTCCAACCACCATGCTCTGTCGCTTGAGGTAGAGGTCGCCCCCTCCCACAGGTGCGCCTCATTGAGCCCAACCAAACGACCTAGTCAATTTCTAATTCTACCGCCTCCTCACTAGTGAATTAGCCAAAAACAACTGCGGAACCCTAACCTGCTGCCATCCGCCACCCATTTCAATCCCTCTATTACCACCGGTCGAAACCTCAAATTGACACCACCATCTCCTTGCCCATGAGCTCGCGACCAAAACCCACAAAGCCTACCTAAAACCTGCCGTTGGAAGTCGTAGAACCGCCACTCCCGCCACATGCTCTCCATCGCCACCGTCGCCATCAATTTCCAGCGATTTCCTTCGATGTTTTTGATCAATATTGGTATGGTTGTGCTCCTCTCAGCTATATAAAGCTAACTATAGAGTTATTTTTAGCTTTTCTGGTCACTTTTTGGTGGTTCGCATGTCGAGTAGAGGTTGGGTAGTTTCTGAAAATTTGATAAAATTTAGTTCTTAATCCTATATATAATTGCATTTGCCAGCCTTTTCAATTTAGCTCCAGAAGTTCTTGACTGCCTTCAATTAAGCCCTCCAGAACTTTGGCCGACTTCACATTAGCCCCAAAATTTCATCCGTCTTCCAATTTAGCCCCAAAACTTTAGTTTAGTCCTCAAAAGTTTTATTTGTTGCATATTGAACCCAGAGATTTTTGTTCCTGAGCGATTGGGACCAAATTTAATTATTTTACAGTCGTTAATCTTTTTAACTTTCCCATATTGACCTCTAAATTTTATAATTTTATATAGTCAAACCCTTCTCTCATTTACAATTTAATCCCTCGATTGTAAATATTTAATTCTGGAGTTTAATTAAATCTAACCCAAAATTAATCTAGCCAAACTTATCGATTTCATATTTTATTTTATTTTATTTTAGAATTTCAAAATCAGGGATGTTACATGTTTGGTGATTTATTCACTTAATCAAATCTTCTATTTTAATTAGCACTAGTATGTATCGCATGCTATATATGGATTAAATAAATTATAATTAAAAAATATAATATATGCATATAATTATAATTTATTTAAAAAATATAGGTTATGTTTGGTTACATTTTGGCAGAACAATTTTTGTTCTGCCTAGCTGTAACCAAACATACATCATTTTTTTTTTCAAAATACCAAATTAACTTTTTCCAAAATACCATCTTTTATCCTTCATTATCCCCAAAATTTCTCCATTTTTCAATATATATATATATATATATATATTATTTATTATTATTATTCTTACTATAAAAAATTATTTAATTCTATTTTCACCCTAAAAATCAATAAAATATTGATTTGATCGCTACACTAAAAATTATCTCCCCCCCCCCCCCCCAAAAAAAAATATATAAACAAATATACCTAAACTCTTCAAAATAATTTTTCAATTATTCCTCAAAATATAAACAAAAATTCATCACATTCCCAAACTCTACTCTCAAAACTCATTATCTCAAAGCATATAATACAATAATACAAAATGTATAAAATGTAACCAAGCATTACCATAATTATTTTCATTTTATATTTAAAACTTCTAGTCACATCAAACTACATATGTTTTTATGTGATAGGAGAATACTTTTCCGTCTCATTGCACTTTTTTTGTTTTTCACTTAAATAATTTATAGAGTTGCAAGAATGATAAGAAGCCTCTGAAAATACGGAAAAGCTAACAGTCTGTTTGGTTTTATTTTCAAGACCTATTTTCAGTCATTTTTAAAAGTTGGAAAGTTAGTATAAAGTTGAAATAAAAATTGAGATGTATTTGAATAAAATATTGAAAAGTAATGATTAGAATAGGTGTAGGATTGAAAAGTATGTTAGTTTATATTTTTTTTATGTCTAAAAATATTTATTTTTTAAAATATATGTATATTTTATTAATTTAAAAATAATAGTGGGTATTTTATGTCAAATCTAATTTTAATTTGATTGATGTGTAATAAGATGACAAGGTAGGTTTAGAAAGGGTTGAGAAGAAAATGTATGGTAATGTTTGGTTATGTTTTTTGTTTGATTTTATTATGTGTTTATTATGTGTTTTGGGAGAAGGAATTATTGGAGAATGTGAAAGTTATTTTTTGGTATGTTTGTTTTTGTTTTGGAGGAGACATTTTTTACTGTAGCAGTTAAATCAATGCTTTTTTGTTTGATTTTTAGGGTGAAAATGGAATTGAATGACTATTTTAATATTAGAATAATAATAAAATATATAATAATGTATATATATAATATGTGTATGTATATATTGGAGAATGTGTAATTTAGAAGAAAAATGAGGATATGTTTGGTTATGGTTTTCCAAAACAATATTGTTCTGGGGAAACATAACCAAACATTCCCTATACTTTTTCTAAAAAAAGTTGTGAGAAAGTGTTTGTTTTAATTTTTATTGCCAAATAAAAATGAAAATGAGGCTTAGAAATAAAAACAAACGGGTCGTAAAGAGCGCATGCGTCAATTCTTAATTTTGATAGTTATCAACTTCTTACCAGAAATCAAAATTAGGTGCGTCGGTGAACAACTGATGTTTATATTACGCATGACTCAAAGACCTAGGCTCTGTTTGGTTGCATTTTGGATGAATTTTAAAAAAATATTTTGAATAAAGTGTTTTGAGAGTTAAAATTGAGTCTCACTATTTGATTTTATTTTGAAAAAATACAAAAAATAAAATTGCTCGTTTGAAATTGTTTTGTAGGAGACAAATTTTATTGTAAATATCAAATCAGTAATTTTTTTGTTGGGTTCATAGGGTAAAATTGTATTTTTAAATTTAATAAATATAAATTGATATATATATATAAATATGGTTAATTGATGTATGTATGTATGTATGTATATATTTGTAATGATTGATATATGATTGTGGTGAAGTGATGTGTAATTAATAATATTAATAGTAATTAATTAAGTAAAATTTGAAATAATTTTGATAATATTTTAATTAGGGTATGATCATTAATATATTCACTAATTTAGATAATATTTTGATAAGGTTTTAATTAATAATATATTTACTATAACGAGTTGAGAAAAATATTATTTATATTTTAATAAATTTGTAATTATTAATATATTGACTATTTAAATAAATAATTAAATATAAATATGCAATAATTAATATAAATACTATTTAATTAAAAATGTAATGTAAATATGTAGTAATTATTATAAAAACTAGTAAAGAAATAATTAAATATATAAGATAATAAATAAAATAATAAAATTATATATTAACTTATTGAATAAGTGTGACGCTCCTAAAATTCAGTATTTTGGGAAATAAGGATTTAGAAATTAAAATATTGATTGATCAGATTTTAAGACTCGAAAAATAAATAAAAAGGACTTGATTACAAAAATTTCGGAAGTTTAAGGGATTAATGTGGGCAAATTAGAAGGTGGAGGACCATAAAATAATTGGATTAGGACTTGATTGTCCAGAAACAAGAATGTTGGGGGTCAATGTGCAAGAGTTGAAAGTTGAGGACTTAATTAAAGTCCAGGGACTAAATTGAATGCAGTTTAAAAGTTTTGGGGTAATATTGAAGTCGTTCAGAACTTTTGGGACTAAAGTGAGAAGGCTGAAAAGTACTTATATATATATAGAATGAAGGACATATTTTTGTCAAATTCTCAAAAAAGGCCTAAAGTTACCCCACTAGCAAATCGCCGGATATTGGCCGTGAAACCCGAAACCAAGGCCATGGTTAGCTTCCTCCAGCTGAGGCGAGCAAAACTATATCAATATTGACCTAAAACCACTGATTAAATGGCTGGGAAGTTGAACCCGACGGCTAAGCTTGGCGGAGGTGACGGTTTCACCGCTTCCGACGGTGGAACGAGGATGGGTTTTGGTGGGAAAAGCATGGGTAAGGTGATGGTGGTGTTAATTTGGTGAAATGATGAACGGTGGTGGTGGAATCAAAAAGGTGGCGGACGGTGGCAAGTTAGGGCTAGCCGTGGCTTTGAATGGCCAAACGGGAAATTGCTTGAGGGGTTCTGTTGTGCTTGTTGAGACGCACCTAGTGGTGGTGTCGGTTTTCATCTCCGACGGCGATGCGTACGGCGGTTCTAGGGCAGATTGTTCATATTTGAATTTTAGACGTGTCTAGACTAGTTCAAGCATGAGATTGGATTTCGGTTCGATTCAATTTGGGTAAATTTTAATAATTGAATTTTGATTCCATTAAATTATCGAATGCAATTGGATTTTCGGATGAAGTTAGTTGTGACCTGAACTAAGATTGTTAAACCACAATTTAGTCTAAGGTTATAGATTAATCTTGTAATTAATATAGTGTTGAATTTAATCGGCTTGGAGGAATTATCAGATTGTTGTTGAGATCTTAAATAAGATGTTAACAACCAGTTTATCGACTTATTGAGTTAAGAACTACGACAGGTGATTACCTTGCACAGTTGAGTGTAACATAAAATTGAGAATTATGATTGAATAGTTAGAGTAATTGAGGAACGTGATAAGAATATTTAAGTGCACTAAGAATTATGATTAAGAAATCATAATCAATGTTGGATTTAGTTTATGTACTTTGAATTTTAAATCAATTGGGAAACAAGGTCATGGACTGTTTAAATATCTAAGAATTATCGAGACTATGTTGGAATACCCTTAAGTTTGATAATGACATTCATTATTTTATAGTTAAGATTCAGAAGGATTAATTGTGAACTTATTCCTTTGATAGGTGACGAAGGAGTAGGTCCCACAGGCCAGTAGACTACCGATTGTGGTTGCTTTCTGAGATTTCTAAGGTGAGGATCCACCAATCTGTCACTCTTGTACCTATCGATCTTATTAATAAACCCCTGTGTGGGTTGATATTGATTTGATTATCATATTCCATACATTGTTGTTACCCCTGTGAGGGACCTGCCAATTGATTATCGCTTGTATGAGCTTATTTCGTATCTAATGTTGAACCTATTAGGTTCTGCTGATTTGATATCTGTCTTGATTAAAGTTGCTTGATTATCGAACACTGTGAGGTTCTCCTGAATTTGAAATTATTTGGTATTTTTTCGTATTTTCTTAAAAATAACTATTTTTCAATCGAACTCTGTCAATTTCTCTAATCCTTGTTAGTTTCTTATAAACATGTTCTTTGTTCAAGTGTATCGTTGATCGCCTTGTTGACAAAATTCTTAAATTGTTCTGCCCTGTTGGCAACTGAACGTTGAAAATCTTGATCCTTTTAAATATCTTGTTTGGTTAGTACTATGAAATAGGTACCGGGCAAAGCAAAAGGCCACACTAGTTGATAGTGTATGTCCAGTGAGGCCTCATCTTGAATCTGTTATAGAGCAAAGAGTCACACTAGTTGACAAGGCATGTCCAGTGGGAGGCTCCTCTTGAGTCTGTTACAAAGCAAAGAGTCACACTAATTGACAGTGCATGTCCAGTGGGGGCTCCTCTTGAGTCTATCCCCATTAGCGTCTCTGGATTTCAGTATTAGACCTATTTATGTCAAAAGTTCTCTTAAATTGTTCATGTACCTTGCTTTTTGGAATAGGCCTTGCCGGCCATTATTGGAAAATGTTTTTCCTTGTAAATGGCAAATCATGTAAAGTTTCGAAATGTTTATGTTATTTCTTGAAAGCTTAAATTCTTATCTGTTGATATTATATCTTTTCAACCATGGCAGTTTTCAACTTATGGGATGCCATGGGTGCTTTTCACTCGGAGGGACGTCACAGGGGGTTTGGGCCCAGGGGCTACGTCCAGAAGACGGTTGGGCAGAACGGACCGACAGACATAGGTCTTATGGCTAGTACCCACCTACGATCCTTACTTACAACTAGTTGGAGGTAGCAAACTGTGAGTGGCGGGATCCAACATGTGACCAGTCATGCCATATAATTAAGTTGTTACCCGCCGAGCTGAGTGCTCGAGCAATGGAGCAATAAGAAAATCTTGTTTATATTGTACCGATGCTCGGTACTCGCAATTATAATTTGATTCAGGAGTAATAAGGTCGAAATGACCAACAGTTTATCAAGTTCAATATCATATGTGTCATGTACTCTATTGATCATGTTAAAATTCGTGCTTATCATCGAATTTTGTTCCTATTGAAAAGTCTTGCTCATTACCGAATTTTATAGTTGATTATTGTATCTCAATAGTTTTCCTTCTCATCTTATCATTTTCTTCTCCCTCACTAAGTCTTTTGGACTTACCCTCGTTTATTTTGATTCTCTCAGACATGGATTAAATGAAGGATGAGACTCCAGACAGGACATGAATAGTTTGTACTAAATCAGGTGTTGAATTTATAAATGGAAATTGTTTGATTGCTAAATTTGGACTCAAGACGCTGTGATATATCATGTAGATGTGATCGACTTAAGAAATGTAAATATTTTGTTATGTAAGAATGTGAATCATGGCGTTTACTTAGTCGGTTGATGAGTCCATTACAATTGAAATCCCGCTATTTCTGATAAGTTGAATTTGAGATTTTGTGGCATGTATGTAGTATATGTGTTGTATGTTACAGGATTGTTTAAGGTTTGAACTTATTGTCTTATGACAGGTTTGTTTAAGTTGGAATCCGCAGCTATTTCTGATAAGCTTGAGACGTTTGATTATGAACTATTGATTAATTTGTAGGTTCAATTTAAGATTGAACTGAGTGGCGCCTCAGCTTATGTGCTATCCTGAATGGGAGCGTTACAATGAGAAAACCTAACTATGAAGTATACTTAACATATTTACTTTGTAATTAGTAAATGAGACATTGAATTATAAATTAGTTATTCATAAATAATATATTTTACTCGAAAATAAAAAATAAATAAAATATTATTTTCAAATTATAGTTAAATTTTTAAATATTTTTGGATGATTATGTTAATTTATTTTATTAATATTTTATTGCATGTTTTAGATTATTTAAAGAATTATCACGCTATATTTAATTTTTTTGGTTAAATTTATAACTAAATACAAAAAGAAAATAAAAAAAATTAATTAATAAATTTTTAATATTTTCATATATGTAATTAATACACACACACACACACACACACACACACACATATATATATATATATATGAGTGAAGTGAAATGAGAGAGAGAAAAACGAACAAGTGATGTGAAAGGTAAAATGAGAAAAAGGGGTAGGTGTGTTGTTTTTTGCTTTTGGGTGGTATTTTAAGAATAAAAATATATATTTTAAGAATTAAATACAATTCATTTATTATTATTTTGTGAAGTTAGAAAATGATTTCACAAAAACTAAGGGAATGTTTGGTTATTGATATGGGATGACCTAAGCGCCTAAGTCCAAACCAAGTTAGCCCAGAGACGCAACACCAGGCCCAGTCAGGCGCCCGAGCCCCATATGCTTCATCGACCTCACTCGACCATCGTGAAGTTGAGTCGGAGGTCGAGACAGTACAATACTCTGCCACCGCATTAAATGTACTGATGGGCGTCACGCCTCTGCATTAATGGCGCATGTCATCCCCTCACCGCCTGATACAGCAGGTGCCGCTACAGTGTACTATCACGTCCTTGAAACCTGGAAGGGCAGTTAACTGGAGATATACAGGTCAGGGAAATGACTAATTACCCATGGCGCAAGGCTAAGGGCCCCTGGGTGTACCAAGGGCATCCCAGACAATTCCTCGAAGGGAGAAGGATATAAATATCCTCACTCCAACCTTCTAGAGGTACACACTCATATACACTTAAAGCCCTTACTCCGCTGTTCGATATTTGTGGTTGATTTCTACTGACTTGAGCGTCGGAGGGTCTAAGCTGAGGCCTTCTCGGCTAGCCTAACGTTTACTGTGATTGCTAGATTCTTCCCTTCCAAGCAAGAATATAGACCCTTCAGGTCGAGTCCTACCCAGATTCAAAGTCAGTTCCCTATCCAACTGATCGAACCCTCATCAGTTATGTTTTCCCAAAACAAAACATATACATTTTTCAATATATACATACATATTATATATATATTATTTTATTATTATTTTAATATTAAAAAAATAACTCAATTCCACTTTCATCTCAAAAATCAACAAAAAAATTAATTTGACTATTACGGTAAAAAAAGTCTCTCCCAAAACATAAACAAATATACCAAAAAATAATTTTCATATTCTCCAATAATTCATTCTCTCAAAACACATAATAAACGATTAATAAAATCACACAAAAAAATATAATCAAACATTCCCTAAACAAACATACAGACGTAATTTTAACTACATTTGATTGCGATCTGCGATCTATATTTCTGTACAACTATAGTCTACATTGACTTTGGATTTTCTTGAGAAAAGTTGCTGTTTCATTTGAAAAAAGTAACGTGGCGGACCTAGCGGCTAGCGGCTAGCGGCTAGCGGCTAACGGCAGTCGAGACTCGAGGATATATAGACTAAGACCAGTCGAAAAGCAAAAGAACCAAATTATGTCAATGGGCTTTGCCCAATCCGCTCTGTATAAAAATTTAGGGCCCGTCTGGTTTATTTTCATTTCTAATTTTTATTTTTATTACTTTTAAATTTTGAAAAGCCCGTTAATTAAAAAGAGTTTATATTTGAATAGATTATTAAAAAAATAATGATTATTTTAGTTTTAATATATTATAGGTGCAGAGAGATATAAATAATGGAATAGAGAGAGAAGATGTATATGGGGTTATTGGGAGAAGATATATAATTATTGAAAAATATATTTTAAAAATTAAAATAAAAATGATGTTGGATGAAAATGTGTAAAAAATAATATATTTTATTTTTAAAATATCAGAAAATATAAAAATGGGCTTTGAAAATGAAACCAAACAAGCCTTATATATTGAAGTGGCTTTTCAATTTGAAAGTTTGATGGGCTTAGGCCCACTTATATTTGTAAAGTGAAAAAAGAAAAATTGAATTAATCAATCAAATATACGCCCATGATCATGCAAGAATAATTGAAATTGACTATGGCCATAATAAAATCATCTTTTGGTTGGAAAAAAAATCCAAAAAAGTAAAAATCAGATTGATTGATGAGAAATATGGTGAGTATTAAATATATATTTTTTCTTATATTCCTTCTTCTTCTGTTGGCCTTTCTGGTTTCGAGATAATTTTAAAAATTAGATTGAAAGGTATATGATTCATGTGATTTCACCATAATAAAAAAAAGTCATAAATGCAATAATATTAGAGAGTTTAGGAACTTTTATTTTTATATATGAATTCTCAATTTCAATCACATTAAATGAGACTTTATAAACTTATCGAGTAATAATACTCAAAATTCATCATCATAGACAAAAGCTCAACTTTTTGAAACGTCGTCTCACTTGCACTTGTAATATAATGTGGTCCTTATGAAAATACGTCGTTGAATGACACAGGAGGGCTGCTTATAAACTATTTAAAACTCCTAAAATTCTTCTTGCTTGGAATAAATTTAGTATCATTAATAAATAAAATAAAATTTTAATTTCATTAAAATACAATATATTAGGGGAAAAAATAAATTAGAAGAAGTGTCTCCTTATTTATCTTTTGCTCATTTTATCTATACAAAGATAGGTTAAAGATCTATGTTATTAACAGATCAAATTCAAATCATTAATAAAATAGAATCAAAATTTCAATATTCTACAATGCAGATAACCTAACTTTTCAATGTAATTATCCACTGTTCTACAAGATGGATAACATAAGCTAACTTGTCGATGAAATAGTAAGTAGCCATTTCAGCCATCAATCATCTTCACCAAGTCCTGGGCACCACTTTGGATCCTCTATTTCATCTCCTATTCCAATTTACTGTAATTATGCCAAGTGTGTTTAATTCTCAATAAATTATTTTTATAAAAAAATATTTAATACACATACCATATATTTATAAAATAAACTAGGAGATAGAATAAGAAATGAAATAGGAGATTTAAACAGCTTGGGCACAATGGGGGAAGAAGTCAGCAGTAGAAAGTGGGTTGTGTATTCTTTCCCTAACTTCCACGTCATATGACTCATGTCCTTATCGCTTAGGACATTCATGTACTGTGCACCAGGCCACGTTTTCACATGCCCAAGTGCCCTTTACCTATCCCACGTAGTAAACGCAACTTTATCATCCTGAGTCCTAACCCACAAAAAAAAAAAAAAGGGATGTCCAAAATGCAAAAGGAAAATATCTCTCTGTTGCATAATGTTAAGGCTATTACAGATTTCCAACCTATTTCATGGCCATCATTGATGATAGTATAACTAACTAATTTGACACACATCCTGACAAGATTGATGAATCTCTTGTCAAAGTCCCGTCTCTCCATCATACATCTCAGAAAATACCATTATACTCTGTCATAGGCTTTCCTCATTTCAACTTTAAGTACAGCCATTCTTGTTTTGCCTTGTGATTTTCTTTTAAGGTAATGCATAATCTCAAAATCAATAGTCATATTATCATAGATAAGCCAACCAGAAACAAAAACACTTTTGAGTATTAGAGATAATGAATGGTAGAACTTTCTTTAATGGATTAGCAATAACCTTTAAGATAATTTTGTAAATCAAAGTACAGAGGGATATTGGTCCAAGGTCAGAAAAAGCTTTTGGCTTGTTCCTTCGGAATTAAAGTAATGATCGTGTCATTTAAACCCAATGGCAGTCTACATTCCCTTAAATATGAGATACATGCTCTACTAACATCATCAACAACCACATGCCAAAATTGCTAGTAGAATATTAGATTCATGGCATCCGAACCTGGGGATTTATCGGAATGCATTGAGAAAAATAGCCTTCCTTATTTCCTCGTTACAAAAATCAGCAACGAGATTTTCATTTTGACTTGCTGTTTCTTTTGGGAGGATAGAGTCAAGAACCCTTTCATCAAAACTTGTCTGAGCTGAAAAGAGATTTTCAAAGTAATCCTGAATAAGGTTGGTAAGACCATTCTCCCAACTAATCCAATTTCCTTGCTCATCCCTAAATGGATTCACCATATTACTCTTGCATCTAGCAGAAACTTCTAGTATGGAAGTATCTTGAATTAGGACCATCATGTCTAAACCAAAATTGTTTTGTCCTTTTCCTTCATAAATCTTCTTGTTGTTGAAGGACGCACAAATACTATTTCCGAGCTATTAAATATTGAGCAACAGAATCCTCATCACTCGTAGCCTTTAGTCTTCTCATTTTAGTTTTGCAAGCTTTAATCCATTCATGAAACTAAGAAAAGAACTTAATGCCCCATTCATACAAATCATGACCACACTGATTCAATCGATTCTAAACTCACAACTCAGCACTTCGATTCCAGTTATTTTCAGTAAACTCTTTACATTGCTCCTGCCTAACCCATCCATTTTCAAATTGAACTCTCTTAGTTTTTCCTCGAGGGATATGCTTAGTAGGTAGAAGGAGTAAGGGAGAGCAATCTGAACCTGCAGCATCAAGATTAACAAGCTTAGCGTCCTTGAAAATGTCCAAGATTAATAAGCTTAGCATCCTTGAAAATGTTCAGTCATTGTCGAGTTGCCATGGCCCTATCCAATCTCTCCCTAACTCAATCATTGGACCCTCTCTCTCTCTCTCTCTCTCTCATGTAAATGGATGCCCAATCATATCCAGATCGATAAGGCCATACTGTTCGATTGTCTTCCCAAAACTGAGAACACCTACGTACCCCACTTCTCATCAGGAGACAAGATGTCGCTAAAGTCCCCAAAACAACACCACGATAGATTAGACAGATTTTTTAGGCTCCAAAACAATGCTCAAGATTCCTTTCTATGAGTTCTTTCCAGATATCCACACCTATAAGTCTCCATTTCTCTTTCCGTTCTATCTGAATTTCCATATCAATGTGGTTTTTGGAGTAGTTTATCAGATTCGCCATTTCCTTTTTCCTCCATGACATCGTTAGACTTCCGTTGTTTCTAATATTTTCAACTACAAAAGAACCTTCAAAGTTCAATTCCCTTCTGACCATATCCATCGTCTCCTTATTAACCATTGTCTTAATTAGGAAAATTAGGTTGAGCTTCTTAGACTTTACTAAATCCTTGGCCAAATTGGACAGTACCCCCCTATAATATTCAAAATTGGCTCATAACCCATGTTGAAAAAAAAAATACAAAAAAGGAGCACCTCTGGGAGGGTTGGTGTCATTCACGCGCGGGTGTGCTCTCAATTTGGCATGCATTTTTATGTATAAAAAGACGATCATGCCCTTACTTATCAACCGTTAGATTTTTTTAAAGAAATTAACTGTCCCCACCCCACATGGTAGCCGGTTTTTCATGGCTGCCGGACCAGCTTCGACAGCTCGCTAGTCGGTTGCCGGCGGCCCAAAAGAGGGAAAAAAAAAGGGAAATACATTAGATGGCGACGGGCAGCTGCCATCGGCCATGGTGGCCAGTGGCTGGGTGTGGTCAGATCTGGATCTGGCCAGACCAAGCCATTATACACGGCAACCATGGCTGCCCGTTGAGTTTGGGGAAGAGGGGTGGAGGATGGGGGTGGGGTAGGGCGGTAGGGGTGGGTGGGAGATGATTATATATAATATAATTTGAAATGAAGAAAAAAATTATATATATATTATATGTATAAATAAAAAACATATATGTTTATATTTATAGATATACATATATATAATATATGTTATATATTATATCTAACATATTATACATATAATATATATAATATATGTTATATATAATATGTATATTATATGTACAATATATTATATGTATATGATATATAATATATATTATATATGTGTTATATACAATATATATGTTATATATAATTTTATATATATGAATATATATATACATATTATGATAAATTTGTATATATGTATATAAGTATAAATAAAAAATATATTTTATATGTTTACAAATAATAAATATTATTTAATTTGAAATGAAGAAAAAAATTATATATATAATATGTATAATAAAAACATATATGTTTATATTTATAGATATACATATATATAATATGTTGTATATTATATGTACAATATATTATATGTATATGATATATAATATATATTATATATGTGCTATATAAAATATATATGTTATATATAATTATATATATGATATATATACATATTATGATAAATTTGTATATATGTATATATAACTATAAATAAAAAATATATTTATCTGCTTACAAATAATAAATATTACTTAATTTGAAATGAAGGAAAAAAAAATAATATGTATAAATAAAAAAATATATGTTTATATTTATAGATATACATATATTTTATATATAACTATAAATAAAAAATATATTATATTTTTATAAATATTTTATATTATTTAATTTGAGAAGAATTAAAGAAAATTTATATATATGGATACATATAAGATATGTATAAAGAAATAATATATATGTATATATTTATACATATAATATTATATAAGTGTAATTAAAAATTATATTACATATATTTTTAAATATTTGATATTATTTAATTAAAGAATTTATATATTATATATATAAATAAAAAATATATGTATATACTTTTGCATAAACTTATATATGTATACATATTATATATAAGTATGAATAGAAACATATTATATATCCTTTTTAAAAATATTAAGTATTATTTAATTTGAAATGGATAAAAAAAAATTAAAAAAATGATATAAATAATATATAAGATAAAAGTAAAAATGATTTGAATTTCAATTTTACTTAAAGGCAAATATGTCTTTCTAATACTCAATGGACATCAAACAAGAGCATGGGTCAAGTAAGTTACGTTCAATTAAACACATGGAGTATAAGCGCCAATCTCTATTTCATACGGGGGTTATGAACCAATTTTGAATATCACATGGGGCTATGCAATTTGGCCCTAAATCCTTCAACACGTGAATTGTCTGTCGGTTCGCAAGCCAACGACAATTCAAAGTCACCATACTCATGATTGTTGGTGGGCCTGGGATCCAGAACCCCAGTTTTACATATTCTGATCCAACTAAGCATTCCCCAACTTCTTCTACGCTTCAAGCACTATCCTTCTCTCTAACCCAATAGCTTGGCCCAATTTATGTTCTTCGCTATTTTGAGTCCAATACAATTAATCTAGTGGAGAGGCCCACATCACTAACTTTGTCAATTATTCATATATCTCCTTATAATCTAGCATTTCCTTCCAAAGTGCCTACTTTCTTGCCTTGTCCTCATTTTTCACAACGTGCCCACATTGTACGCAGATTTCCCGTTCTTGCCAAATTCAATTGACCTTTCCATATTTTCATTAGTTTCCAATTAACCTTCCTCCAATGAAATGTAGAGCCATCGCTCTTCGATTCCTGTTTGTTGCCTGATGTTCTGAGCCCTTAACCAGAACCCATGAGGTAGTTCGATGGATGTTCAATCTTCATCATAAAGTTTAGCACATAACATCTCTGAATGACCAATAACCCCACAAAAGAAACAAAAGGTAGGCAATCGTTCATATTTGAAGTTTCAAGCCCAATCACCCCTGCCTCTTAATCTTCATCCGCCTTTTAATAGGTTTACTGACATCTCTTGAGACCCTTATCCGCATAAATAATTTCCACACTCCTCCGAAATTGTTAGGATCATATTCTATATATATGCCAATGTAATCTCCAATATTATTATTGATCCGTTTAGTGGCAAAACGAACAGGAAGATCAAATACATGAACCATAAATTAGTATGCATTAGGCTAATGTTTTGAGGTTGTTCCCCCAAAAGAACTTGTTTTAGCAATAAAAGATGTTGATTAAAGTCCAAGGCCCCCCAGACAGGATGTTGTGCATTTCTAGTCCGTGAAAGAGTTGAAATAGATACATTGTCAAATTCAGCTCCTTGATACTAATGCCCTTTACAAGCTGCCAAATAGATGCCATCATATTCTTAAACGCCAGAAAAAGAACACATTTTGTTGTTAACAATCTTCCAACTAAATAGTAACAAGGTTGAGGATTCTGATCCGTTTCCTCAAGCTCATCTAAAATTACCCCTTATTCTTCTTCCAGTGAAACTCTAGCACACCGGTTGATCAAATCTTGCTCCATATTTCATAAAAGATCAGACAAACTTATCAAAAGATAAGATAGAGAAAACTTGTCATATGACAAGAGAGAGGAGTTGTGCTTAGCTATGGGACTATCCTAATAACAAAACTTACTTAATTCTTTATTGTTTGTGTTTTGAGGGGTGACATAATCAATCTCAATGAGCAATAATCGAATCAAGACGTTGTAGCTTCCCATATTGCTGAATTACGGGGGATGAAAGTGCAACTAAAGGCTATTTAAGTATGTGCATCTATTTTATTGAAATGGACGACAATTATTATAGTGGTGGGTATTTGCCCCAATCATACTCATCAAACACTCATACACTACAACAGTACATTGAACTTGTCATTGCTCAATCTTCAATGCAGCTCCGCATGAGATGGTCTTTTTATGCTGTTGTTTGTTTTCATTATTTTTTTATTTGATACATGTAACTGGTAATAGGAATCCTCGAATCTTTCCTTTTTTCAAAAAAAATAAAAATTAATTGATATCTGAGTATTTTCAAGTTTGTTTATATATCCATCTATAATAACTATATTTAGGTTGGTCCAAAGACCTAACTACTGTATATTAGAATGTGAACATATTTCAAGTTTAGTTTATTATGTATTGAACTATGTCCATATGTAATTGGTTCAAGTTCCATAGGCAAGCAAATGCTACTGCTCATTCCTTGGCTAAATGGGCTTTTCATACCAATTGGAACGGTTCTATGATGTAAAAAAGCTTATTCCTATTTTGTCAAACTCTCTTATTAATCGAGCATTCGATCCTTCTTGTTGGATATTAATGCAAATTGCTTTTCTCATAAAAAAAAAAAAAAAGAACTATGTCCATATGTAAAAGTCAAACTTTTTTTTTCTAGTTAAATTATTATACTATAATGACGAAAGATTTAAGATGATTTCATTTCTAACTTATTTTTAGGTATTTTTTTCTAAAATACTTGATTTATTTTTTTAATTCTTAAAATTAAGCCATTTATAATCTATTATTATATATCATTCATCATACTTCTTCTATTTTATTTCTATAAAAAAATTAAATACATAAATTAAAATAATAAAAATTTATAAAATTTAATGTAGAAAAATAAATAAATATTCTATTTATTCTACATTATTAAAATTTTATGACATGCACGTGATGACGTGAACGTACCGAAAGAACCGGCGCAAGAGAAAATCGAGGAGTTACGGGCATGATTCATGCCGTAGTGTAGTGATGCTCGTCTGTTTTCTCCTTTTCTTGCTTAATTTATCACTGTATGTATAGTCTACTCTTTGAAAGCACCCATGAATTTGATATTTTTTATCAACCATTCAACGTGCATTCATTAAATAAAGGAGAATTTGGTCAAAGGGGTGTCCCCCATCATAAAAATTATTAGCAGTGAGTATATCAAAAGAAATTGGATCACTCAACTGACAATTGTTTTGCCCACCTAACAAGATCATGTGCAGCTGAATTTGCATTTCTATTTACACATTTAAAAATTTGATTGAGCGAGCATAAGTGGTTAAGGTAGGGCATATGTGCACTGAAGTATTGTTGTATTTTACTTATATAAGATATTTTTAAATTAAACAATACATATTTTTTACAAAAAGGTAGTGTTAATTTCACAACATCATGTGTTTTGTATTTTAAAATCTTAATACATTTAATGTTTGATAAATATTTTCTCCAAGCTAATAAAAGTGAAAATAAAATCTTTTATCTTGGATGATATAATTTAATTATTTTTAATTACATGCTCTGTAATATTAAATAATAAATATATCTAAAATGATATAAATAACTTTAGCTAAATTTATTTATTAATCAAGATATAAAATTAGAAATAGTAAAATCTAAATAAATCATTCTAACAATGTAATTATAACAATTTTGACTTGTGTGCTCAATAATATTAAATAAATATATTTAAAATAATTTAACTAAATTTATTTAATAACTAAAAAAAAATTCAAAAAGAAAATTTTAAATTTATTATTTCAGGTAATATAATTTTGATAATTTTAAATACATACTTAATAATAGTAATAATAAATAATATTGAATTTAACAAAATTTATTTATCAATTAAAAATAAATAAATAAAAGTATCTTCCTTCTTCTAACCCCCCACCCCCAACATACCTCGCACCCAGAGACAACCAACCATGGTCGGTCTGGCCATGGCTAGTCCAGCAGCCCAGGGACAGCTGTTGGCCAGACAAACGCCCGGCCATGGCGGTTGGATTGTTGTGGGGGGGGGGGGGGGAGTTAGAGTGGAGTTATATATATATATGGATATGTAATATATAATTTACATATATATATATGCATATTTATATATGTAAATATATAGACATTTTGAATATATTTTTAATAAAGGGCATTTTGTCATTTACTATTTAATTTTTTTTTATTGATTTTCTTTTAAATATTTTCAATGAGAGCTAAAATGATCATTTCACATTTTCATTAAGGTTACGGAGTAATTGTAATTTTTTAAAGTATAAATAGGATCATATTAGCCAATATATTTATACAAGATATTAAAATAATATAACTAATTGAATTTTGGATTGAGTTGAGAATGTCAATAGAGAATAAATTCTGACACTTTTCCTAAAATAACTTGTTAATACAATTTTCAAGTATATTAATGCATATCACGTATAATTATTTGACATATATATTGCAAATTCAATCATTTTTCATTGATTTAAAAATAAAAATACATAAAAAGATATTAAAATACTATATGTATTGAAATTAAAAGAGAATATATAGTAGTATAATAAATATAAATAGGCTCATTTTACATTTTATAGGCTTAATGAAAAAGTCATTGAAAAGAAAACTCAATTTAATAGGCCCTAAATATATATGAAGTCATTTAAAGGATTGGAGGCTAAAATAAATAAATAAAATTTATTATTGGTAGCCACTATTTTAGTACAATGAATCCTCAACAAACAATTAAAATTCAGCATTAACCGCTTGTACTGGTAGCAGATTAAATAATTTTTATTATGTTGCCAACTATCATCAAAATAAAAATTATGATTTTATTTTTTAAATTCAACGGCTTAAATTAAATACATTTGTACTCCTTGCCTTGAGGTATGTATAATCAAGTTTTCACCACACACTACTCCAACTATTAATTGCAGCACTTAATTTATTGTATTAAATGTTTTCATAAAATTGACCTTTATGCCATTGTATTTATATTGTCCTCGATCTGTTTTGATTATTTTAATTCTAAGTTCCATCTAAATTTCTTTATTGACTAGAAAAAGCTTTTCCAATTATGATATAGGAAAAGTAATTAATAATTAGAGTAACTCAAACTTTAAAATAAGATAATGAATGAGTATAAGTATTAATATAGAGAAATTAAAATTTTAAAAAATAATTTTATTTGAACTTAGAATTAAGTTATTTACTATTTAATCTAAATCAATTTTAGTTCTTTTTAGTAGAGATGAATAACTATATTTTTCGTTAACTTAAATAAGATTTTCTAATGGAATAAACATATAATTAATTATTTTTATTCAAAAAACTCCAAGATTTACTAAAAGACATCTTTATTCAATTTGTTAAAAAGAAAAAGAATAAAACCAAATTTAGAGAGTGTTTGGATGAGCTTATAAGCTCCTTAAGACATCTTATAAGATATCTTAGGAGCTCACAAGCTCTTTTTAAAGAAGCAAAGAGTGCCTAACTTATTTTGAAGATCTTAACAAACTAGATTAATTTTAATCATATTAATTACAAAAATATCATTACTAATATTTTATAAGATTCAAGATATTATCTTATGTAAACACTTTAAGTACTTTTTTTTTAAAAAAAATTTAACATCTTATAAGCTCCAAAAATATTTTATAAGATGTAGGAGTTTATAAGACCTTTTAAATAAGATTAGTCAAACACTTTCTTAAGTTAATGGAGATATATTTTTCATTTTTATCCAAAATAATATTAGATAATTGATAATCATTTCAAATTCAAATAATCAAAATTACATTTCATTTTTAATATAGGGTATTACACACCTAAAAAAATATTGAAAACTATGCATGTAAAGCCAACATGATATGTGTAAAATTTATCCAATCATTTAATTTAGGATAAGTAATAAAATTGCGTGGGTTGAATGAGACCTATTAAGAGTCAACTCTCTCATACATCTCCACTTCCCACGTGAAAATCATGTTTTTCTTTAAATATGCAAGAAGTGCCCCAATCCTCTATTTATAGGAGTCCGGTCCCAATTTGCCCCACACCAGTACACCACAGCTCAGCAAAAATGGCATACTCAAAGCTTAATTTGTGCTTATTTTATCTGCTACCTCTTTTAATTTTACAAACTACAGTTGTTGGTGAACCACAAGTCCCATGTTTCTTCATTTTTGGGGACTCAATGGTGGACAATGGCAACAACTTAAATCGCCAAACCACTGCAAAAGCTAATTACTTTCCATATGGTATTGATTTTCCCAAAGGTCCAACCGGTAGGAACAGCAACGGTCGAACTATTGTTGACGTAATCGGTAGACCCATTTTTCATATTATTATGTTATTTTTTTATCTTATTATAATTTCGCACGATCTTTGTTATTATTTTAATTTTTTTGTTCTCTTTACTTACAGCTGAAATGTTGAATTTTGATGAGTACATTCCACCATTTGCTAATATTACAAATCAAAACATTTTAAGGGGAGTAAATTATGCATCTGGCGGGGCTGGGATTTTTAATGAAACTGGACGCAACCGACTTGTACAATCTCTCTCTCTCTCTCTCTCTCTCTCTTCCCATCCCGTCAAGTTTAACATTCCTCCTAATATACAAAAATTGAATTGTTAGACCACAATATAATAGTATCATCTATATATATGTTATATTATCTATATTATTATAAAAAAATGTTTTCTATGTCTAAAATTGAAGTAATGACACCAAATTTCAAATATATTAGATTTATCTTTTATTGATCCTATTCAAAAGTTCTCCCTTTTACTAGGTGAACTTAATATTGTAATGACCTTTGAATATAAATTTTTTATGTTATATGACCATTATTTTCATAACTACGCAAATTACATATATATTTTAGATGTATCTCAATTTTTTCTACAATAAATGTGATGATCTGCATAAATAATATGCATTATTGAAAAATATTTTATGAGAGCTCCCAGCGGGAGCTGTGTACAATAGGCTACTCGCATTTATCTAAACAAAGTTGTTGATAACATAAGCATTTATACCAAAATAATAAACCAGTGTTCCAAATTATTTTTTTTATTAGATATCACTTTATTTCTAATTGAATTTAATATTTTTTGAATTATATCTTAATTAAATGATTGTCTCCCTAACAACTTAAAATTTTAAATATATACAGATAATTTATATTTAGCATACTTCACAAGTTAAAAAAATAACTTAGCAACCACGATTATCTTTTAAGTATTATGTTTTGCTTAAAATACTTTATAATTTATTAGTTTCTTACAACAAGGGATAACACACATGTTTTTGTGGAATATCAAACAATTTTCTTAGTAAAAGAATTTAAAATTTGATTAATAATTAATTTTGCATTGGTTGAGAATTTATCGGAGCTTTTGAATTAAATTTATAAAATAATCTATTTTAGATATGCAAAATATTCTTAATTAAAATCATATATCCAAAATATAACTAAATTTTGATTTGAATTTAAAGTTTGTTATAAACATGAAAAGTACTTTCGACAACTTCTATAATCTTTCATTTTTATTTTTAGATTACCAAATTTTTTTAATAAAGAAATTTTAGTTTTTCAACAAACACTATAATAAAGAACTTATTCTCAATTATTTGAAGCAAATTTCTTATAGGCTACATAAATGTATTGTTCATATAGTTAAAAATTTTAAAAGTTTGATAAATAAAAATTTAATAACCAATAACATAAATTTTTACAGTTTCGAGTTTTACTTGCACATTTTTTATATCTACATCATATACATTTATTTACATATTTTTACTTAATAAGAATTTATAAAGAATATTTTGCATGGACAAAATATTTGGTAGGAATAATGTTATATCAAGGGAAAAAAAAATTAAAAATAAGAACCATATTAAATTATTTTTGCATTTTATTTATATAGAAAAGTTTATGAGAATATTGATTTGTTTTCTGTGAGTTAAATACTAAAAATTATTTGCAACATATGTATGTGATTTTATATTTTAAAAATGGTTAAACAACTCCATAATAAAGTAAATAGATCTTACCATCTTGACAAATAGCTAACATTTTAGATCCAGAAGTGTCATAAAAAAAAAAAAAAAAAATACCATGACCTACATTATTAACAAAATTATACTAAAGATTTCATATTTTAAAATTAGTTTGCTTATTTTATATATCAAAATATTCTTAATTGAATAAAAAAAAAATCTTCATTTTTATTATTTTTCCTCATTTATAATTTTTTGAATTTTATGAGCTTTAAGATCTTTACATGAGCTACAAATTTAGAGTTAACACTTACTAATTCTAAATGCTCTACAACTTAGCCAAGTTATGCAGGTTATGCTCAAAATTTAAAATATTTAGATGCAACTTTCATTTCATGTTATTTAACAATAATTTTTTTAAAAAATTAAAAGATATTTTTTGTTATTCAGTTACTGAAGTGAAATAAATATTATTATAATATAAAAATATTTGAATAATTGATTTTTTTGGTTATCATGCATTTTATTTTTATAAGTAAACGTCTCAATGGTGTGAGACATAAATGTATTTTGTAGTTAAAAATTTATAGAAAAAAAAAAGGATTATATTCTTAAATTCTATTTTAATAAGGATTTATTTTGATATATTTATTTTCTAATTTCAACATTCATCTTATCTGTGAAAATTTTGTTTGAATGCTCATTATTCAAGTATGTAAAAGATAAACAAATAAAAAACTTGCAACTTTAAAATGCAAATTAGTTAGGTAAGTATGATGAAAAAAGCCAAAAAAAAAAACAAAGGAAAAAAGAAAATAATAATGGATAGATAAAACAACAATAACTCATAAAAATATTAGGTTAGAAATAATTATATATGTTTATAATTTTTCTTCTTATAAAATTAATAAATGAAAGCCATTTGTTTTTATTTTTATAATCAATATTTTGGCAAAATCAAATTTGTCACACCATAAATCTTGATCTATTTTTGTATAAAAAAAAAGGTAAAAACTAACTAGTGATATTTGAATATTTTTTATATATGTAAATTATTTTTTATTTTACATAATGTTTACTTTGTTTTCAAATAATTTAAGAATGTGTTCACCTTTTATTTGAGTTGATTATCTATTGTTGAGTAGGTCTAGATATTTTTAATATTGTTCATTATTTTTTTATCTTTTCAAGTATTATATATTATTTTTTTGTTTAAGTTACTTTAAATTTATCGAATCTTTTTTAATTATGACAATTTATAAGTGTTTATGTTTTTTACATTGTGTTTAGTAAATATGATGATGTTGGAGCATGTACTAATAAATACTCATACATTATGATTTAGTAGAAAAATATAAAATTTTATACTATTCATCTAACTAAAATTATATATCATGAATAAAAATTTATTTTTATATGAAATTAAAATAATATATATAAACTATATTTTTAATTATAATTAATTTAATTTGTACATAATCACTAAGTTCATACTAGTAAAATAAAATACTAACATTATTTTGTATAATTTAATAATTCATAATCTAATTTGAACATATAACCAAATGATTGACATACCATATGAAACATCATATAAAATTTCTACTGGTGCAATAGGGGTCCTGAAAGAATTTCATATTTAAACTTGATGAGTCACTGTAAATTTTATTATAGTTAGACAACATAATAAACTCCAGTTACATCAAATAAATACCTACAATATGAACTTGTATATATTTTTACAAATAGAGTTGTGATATCTAATGCTAATTTTTTAATATTTGTTTTTGAAGGGCGACATAATCAATTTTAATGAGCAATTATCGAATCACGAGGTCATAGTTTCCCTCATTGCTGAATTACTTGGGAGCGAGAATGCAACCAAGGAATATTTAAACAAGTGCATCTATTTTGTCGAATTGGGGAATAACGATTACTTCTCTTGGTATTTCCCTCAATGGTACTCCTCAAACATCAAATATACCCCACAACAGTTCACTGAATTTGTCATGGCCCAATATTCAAAACAGCTCCAAGTAAGATTTTCTTTTTCGAAATTTAATATGCAGTTCTTAGTCTTTATTTTCTTTAAACTAAAATTTCATCCTTCTTCTTCTATATATTACAGAGACTGTACAACAATGGGGCAAGGAAAGTAGCTGTGAGTGAACTTCATAATTTATCCATTCTTCCACTAGTATTGGCCTCCCGCAGCTTCCCAGAGCGTGGTGACAACGCTATTCAAATTTTCAATGAAAATCTTAAGCTTCTGATTAATGATTTGAATAATCAGTTTCATGATGCTAAATTTTTATACACAGTAGACAGAACTACCGCTTCTTACGGTACATTTAGAACTAATTAATTTTATAGTAAAAGTGAAAGTTTTAAAATTACGTGTGATGATTTAATGATGTTGATTATTTTTAGGTAATTTTAAGGTTATGAATGAATCATGTTGTGCGACAATTGAAGGGAGTTGTGTTCGGGGAAGTGTTCCGTGTAGCAACAGAGATGAGTACATGTTCTGGGACGGATACCATCCGACAGATGCTGCTAATGTAGTCTTTGGAAAAATTGCCTATGATAGTATGTCTCCATTGTATCTTAACTCTGTTGATGTTCTGTAGCGCCCCAACCGGGAGGCACCTGTTCCCGTCCGAGGGCTACCCATTCTATACCACAAGTTTTCTGGATGCTGAAAATAAATTTCTCAAAATTCAAAGTATTTAATTTCCACCAGTGATATCCATTAGAGGTTCAACTTATAATCAAAATATCATGAATCATACTTAGCACTTCCAATCCATTCATCGCATCTATGTCAGTAGTTCAACAAATACAACCACTATATTTGTATATCCATTGGGTTTATTACCTCATATGTTGCGTGGTTTAGTTTACCTTCATCACTCGTTCTTATTTAGGATAAAGGACGAAAGAAACAATACAAGAACTACTTAGTGAGAAATTTTAGCAATACCAATAGAGTGACAATTTATCAAATATGATATAGGAGACCAATAGAAGCATTAAAATTTTCAAAAGTCGTGAGAGAAGGTTTTAGTCAAAGTTTAAAGTGTTCTATCTCATCACTGTTCCATTCCAGCGATGAGACTTTAGAAAACTCACTATCTTTTTACAAAGATTTAAATCTCAAATAGGACCAAAGGGGTCGACATGACATTAGAACAACCCCTTGATTTTTATCAAATATTCGAGTTTTAAAGCACAAGTATCGAACGTATCAATTATTTATACAATCTTGTTGTTGGTAGTTCTCCTACCTTGTCACTCCACTTTCGAAAATATGAAAATTCTTATCCCTCCAAATTCCAAGTGATCGGCTCGGACACATAAACACGTACAAGGCATGGCTAGTCGCATGCCTGATCCAACTCATAGAAAGCTATATCCATCTGACTATGAGATGGGATTATATATACAGCTTGTAGGGTATCAGCTAAAAGACCAACCACCATCGGTCTATTCTGCCTGATTATCTTTCGAACCGATCCCAAGGCCTATCCCTAAGGGTATCAAGTACATTCACGAATATCATGTAATATAGATAACAACATTTCAATTCATATTCCAATTTTCCATGATAAACAAGCGATCAAGCAATTAATATCGAGCTTATTTCATGATAACAGTTACGGTAATACTAGACCACGTATTTCGAGATCATTTTTGAATTTTCACACACAATCACCAAATTTTAAATAAAATAACATAAATCATAATCAAATATGAGCCGTAATTGGTGTAAGGGTATCAAAACTTGTGGGAGCATGATATTCAGTTCAGGATTCAAAAGCTCAGAATGGATAAGGAATTCATATGAGAATAGCTCAAGAACCATAGATAAAGAAGAAAAAAGGTCTAAATAGACTATCAAGAGCAATACAAGCGTCGAAGGTCAATATGATATACGTGAACAATAGTTTTTAACAAAAAAATCGTCAAGTGGAACAAGAGTAATACAAAAATCGAAGGTCGAAATGGCATAGGTGAATGACCATTTAACAAAAAAGGGGTTAACAATAATAATATATTTACTAGTATACATGAAGATAAGAAATCACATCAGGCGAGATTAAGAATTTGAATAACAACAGCTCAAGAGTTTCAGGCAAGAAGAACATTTCAGATAAATTGTCAAATTCAACACACGAGCTAAAAAATAGTACAAAGCGAACACTCAATAATTATTGAATCTCAACACAAACAGGATCAAGCAATGAACAACAAGGATATAGTAACAAATATGTATGTTCTTTTCCCAGCAAAGGAAATTAATATAAACTCACCTGGTGACCTGTGGTAGGAGTCCCTTAATTATTTAGACTACTCTCAACCATATTTCCAAGTCAATCACTCAATCCAAGGACTCGTATAAGGTAACTGAGCTATAAGCGGATTAATTCTCTCTAACTCGCGCATATAAATACAATTAGCTTTCATATTGAACCATAAGACGTAATTTATTCTATTCTGACATATTCTTTTAATCTCTACTTCATACTTAAATATTTAAGACAATTAAATGTGACAATCCTTAGTTTCTTGGAGAGGCCAAGTCCTTGTTTTCTAGGCACTTCAGAGTTCGGAGTAAGATAACCTAAATCAACGTCATATTGGTTTCTGAATCATAACTTTTAATGCACTAAAATGTCCTTATCAAGTCCCTTAGTTAATTTCTTTATTTAGTCATAATTTCCTCAAGTACCATGTTACACTTAAATGTTTAAGATAGTCATATTTCACTGTTCTTGACTAAACGAGTAGGTAAACAAGTTATTAAAATCTTACTTAAGGTTCAACTATAATAGTTACGAGGTTAATCCATAACCAAGGCTAAACCATAATTTAACAATCTTAATTCATATGATGATTAGGCTTTGATCCAAAAATTCAATGACATTCAACAAATTAATTGAATTGAAATTCAATTATGAAATTTACATAAATTGAATCTAATCGAGATCTAATCTCAAGCTAGGAACAACCCAAACGGACTTAAAATCACATTTTGAATAGTTTGTCAGCTTGCTGCTCCCACAACGCCTCCAACCACCGTGCTCCATCGCTTGAGGTAGAGGTCGCCCCCTCCCACAGGTGCGCCTCATTGAGCCCAACCAAAAGACCTAGTCAGTTTCTAATTCTACCGCCTCCTCACTAGTGAATTAGCCAAAAACAACTGCGGAACCCTAACCTGCTGCCATCCGCCACCTATTTCAATTCCTCCATCGCCACCAGTCGAAACCTCAAATTGACACCACCATCTCCTTGCCCATGAGCTCGGGACCAAAACCCACCAAGCCTACCTAAAACCCGTCGTTGGAAGTTGAAGAACCGCCACTCCCGCCACATGCTCTCCATTGCCGCCGTCGCCATCAATTTCCAACGATTTCCTTCGATGTTTTTGATCAATATTGGTATGGTTGTGCTCCTCTCAGCTATAGAAAGCTAACTATGGAGTTTTTTTAGCTTTTCTGGTCACTTTTTGGTGGTTCGCATGTTGAGTAGAGGTTGGGTAGTTTCTGAAAATTTGATAAAATTTAGTTCTTAATCCTATATACAATTGCATTTTCCAGCCTTTTCAATTTAGCTCCAGAAGTTCTTGACTGCCTTCAATTTAGCCCTCCAGAACTTTGGCCGACTTCACATTAGCCCCAAAATTTCGTCCGTCTTGCAATTTAGCCCCAAAACTTTAGTTTAGTCCTCAAAAGTTTTATTTGTTGCATAATGAACCCAGAGATTTTTGTTCCTGAGTGATTGGGACCAAATTTAATTATTTTACAGTCCTTAATCTTTTTAACTTTCCCATATTGACCTCTAAATTTTATAATTTTATATAGTCAAGCCCTTCTCTCATTTACAATTTAATCCCTCGATTGTAAATATTTAATTCTGGAGTTTAATTAAATCTAACCCAAAATTAATCTAGCCAAACTTATCGATTTCATATTTTATTTTATTTTACAATTTCAAAATCAGGGATATTACATGTTTGGTGATTTATTCAGTTAATCAAATCTTCTATTTTAATTAGCACTAGTATGTATCGCATGCTATATATGGATTAAATAAATTATAATTAAAAAAATATAATATATGCATATAATTATAATTTATTTAAAAAATATAGGTTATGTTTGGTTACATTTTGGCAGAACAATTTTTGTTTTGCCTAGCTGTAACCGAACATACATCATTTTTTTTTTCAAAATACCAAATTAACTTTTTCCAAAATACCATCTTTTATCCTTCATTATCCTCAAAATTTCTCCATTTTTCAATATATATATATATATATATATTATATTTTATTATTATTCTTACTATAAAAAAATTATTTAATTCTATTTTCACCCTAAAAACCAATAAAATATTGATTTGATCGCTACACTAAAAATTATCTCCCCCCCCCCCAAATATAAACAAATATACCTAGACTCTTCAAAATAATTTTTCAATTATTCCTCAAAATATAAACAAAAATTCGTCACATTCTTGAACTCTACTCTCAAAACTCATTATCTCAAAGCATATAATACAATAATACAAAATGTATAAAATGTAACCAAGCATTACCATAATTATTTTCATTTTATATTTAAAACTTCTAGTCACATCAAACTACATATGTTTTTGTGTGATAGGAGAATACTTTTTCGTCTCATTGCACTTTTTTTTCTTTTTTTCACTTAAATAATTTATAGAGTTGCAAGAATGATAAGAAGCCTCTGAAAATACGGAAAAGCTAACAGCCCGTTTGGTTTTATTTTCAAGACCTATTTTCAGTCATTTTTAAAAGTTGAAAAGTAAGTATAAAATTAAAATAAAAATTGAGATGTATTTGGATAAAATATTGGAAAGTAATGATTAGAATAGGTGTAGGATTGAAAAGTATGTTAGTTTATATTTTTTTATGTCTAAAAAGATTTATTTTTTAAAATATATGTATATTTTATTAGTTTAAAAATAATAGTGGATACTTTATGTCAAATTAATTTGAATTTGATTTATGTGTAATAAGATGATAAGGTAGGTTTAGAAAGGGTTGAGAACAAAATGTATGGTAATGTTTGGTTATGTTTTTTGTTTGATTTTATTATGTTTATATTATGTGTTTTGGGAGAAGAAATTATTGGAGAATGTGAAAGTTATTTTTTGGTATGTTTGTTTATGTTTTGGATGAGATATTTTTTACTGTAGCAGTTAAATCAATATTTTTTTGTTGGATTTTTAGGGTGAAAATGGAATTGAATGATTATTTTAATATTAGAATAATAATAATAAAATATATATATAATATATGTATGTATATATTGGAGAATGTGTAATTTAGAAGAAAAATGAGGATATATTTGGTTATGTTTTTCCAAAACAATATTGTTCTGGGAAAACATAACCAAACATTCCCTATACTTTTTCTAAAAAACGTTGTGAGAAAGTGTTTGTTTTAATTTTTATTCCCAAATAAAAATGAAAATGGGGCTTAGAAATAAAAACAAACGGGTCGTAAAGAGCGCATGTGTCAATTCTTAATTTTGATAGTTATCAACTTCTTACCAGAAATCAAAATTAGGTGCGTCGGTGAACAACTGATGTTTATATTACGCGTGACTCAAAGACCTAGGCTATGTTTGGTTGCATTTTGGATGAATTTAAAAAATATATATTTTGAATAAAGTGTTTTGAGAGTTAAAATTGAGTCTCACTGTTTGATTTTATTTTGAAAAAATACAAAAAATAAAATTGCTCATTTGAAATTGTTTTGCAGGAGACAAATTTTATTGTAAATATCAAATCAGTAATTTTTTTGTTAGGTTCATAGGGTAAAATTGTATTTTTAAATTTAATAAATATAAATTGATATATATATATAAATATGGTTAATTGATGTATGTATGTATGTATGTATGTATGTATGTATGTATGTAATGATTGATATATGATTATGGTGAAGTGATGTGTAATTAATAATATTAATAGTAATTAATTAAGCAAAATTTGAAATAATTTTGATAATATTTTAATTAGGGTATAATCATTAATTCACTAATTTAGATAATATTTTGATAAGGTTTTAATTAATAATATATTTACTATAACGAGTTAAGAAAAATATTATTTATATTTTAATAAATTTGTAATTATTAATATATTTACTATTTAAATCAATAATTAAATATAAATATGCAATAATGAATATAAATACTATTTAATTAAAAATGTAATGTAAATATGTAGTAATTATTATAAAAACTAGTAAAGAAATAATTAAATATATAAGATAATAAATAAAATAATAAAATTATATATTAACTTATTAAATAAGTGTGACGCTCCTAAAATTCAGTATTTTGGGAAATAAGGATTTAGAAATTAAAATATTGATTGATCAGATTTTAAGGCTCGAAAAATAAATAAAAAGGACTTGATTGCAAAAATTTCGAAAGTTTAGGGGATTAATGTGGGCAAATTAGAAGCTGGAGGACCATAAAATAATTGGATTTGGACTTGATGGTCCAGAAACAGGAATCTTGGGGATCAATGTGCAAGAGTTGAAAGTTAGAGAACTTAATTGAAGTCCAGGGACTAAATTGAAGGCGGTTTAAAAGTTTTGGGGTAATATTGAAGTCGTTCAGAACTTTTGGGACTAAAGTGAGAAGGCTGAAAAGTACTTATATATATATATAGAATGAAGGACATCTTTTTGTCAAATTCTCAAAAAAGGCCTAAAGCTACCCCACTGGAAAATCGCCGGATATTGGCCGTGAAACCCAAAACCAAGGCCATGGTTAGCTTTCTCCAGCTGAGGCGAGCAAAACTATATCAATATTGACCCAAAACCACTGATTAAATGGTCGGGAAGTTGAACCCGACGGTGAAGCTCGGCGGAGGTGACGGTTTCACCGCTTCCGACGGCGGAACGAGGATGGGTTTTGGTCGGAAAAGCATGGGTAAGGTGATGGTGGTGTTAATTTGGTGAAATGGTGAATGGTGGTGGTGGAATCGAGAAGGGTGGCGGACGGTGGCAAGTTAGGGCTAGCCGTGGCTTTGAATGGCCAAACGGGAAATTGCTTGAGGGGTTCTGTCGCGCTTGTTGCGACCCACCTGGTGGTGGTGTCAGTTTTCATCTCCGATGGCGACGCGTATGGCGGTTCTGGGGCAGATTGTTCAGATTTGAATTTTAGACGCGTCTGGACTAGTTCAAGCATGAGATTGGATTTCGGTTCGATTCAATTTGGGTAAATTTTAATAATTGAATTTTGATTCGATTAAATTATCGAATGTAATTGGATTTTTGAATGAAGTTAGTTGTGACCTGAACTAAGATTGTTAAACCACAATTTAGTCTAAGGTTATATATTAATCTTGTAATTAATATAGTGTTGAATTTAATCGGCTTGGAGGAATTATCAAATTGTTGTTGAGATCTTAAATAAGATATTAACAACCAGTTTATCGACTTATTGAGTTAAGAACTACGACAGGTGATTACCTTGCATAGTTGAGTGTAATATAGAATTGAGAATTATGATTGAATAGTTAGAGTAATTGAGGAACGTGATAAGGATATTTAAGTGCACCAAGAATTATGATTGAGAAATCATAATCAATGTTGGATTTGGTTTATGTACTTTGAATTTTAAATCAATTGGGAAACAAGGTCATGGACTGTTTAAATATCTAAGAATTATCGAGACTATGTTGGAATACCCTTAAGTTTGATAATGACATTCGTTATATTTATAGTTAAGATTCAGAAGGTTTAATTGTGAACTTATTCCTTTGATAGGTGACGAAGGAGTAGGTCCCACAGACCAGTAGACTACCGATTGTGGTTGCTTTCTAAGACTTTTAAGGTGAGGATCCACCAATCTGTCACTCTTGTACCTATCGATCTTATTGATAAACCCCTGTGTGGGTTGATATTGATTTGATTATCATATTCCATACATTGTTGTTACCCCTGTGAGGGACCTGCTAATTGATTATAACTTGTATGAGCTTATTTCGTATCTAATGTTGAACCTATTAGGTTCTGCTGATTTGATATCTGTCTTGATTAAAGTTGCTTGATTATCGAACCCTGTGAGGTTCTCCTGAATTTGAAACTATTTGGTATTTTTTCGTATTTTCTTAAAAATAACTATTTTTCAATCGAACTCTATGAATTTCTCTGATCCTTGTTAGTTTCTTATAAACATGTTCTTTGTTCAAGTGTATCGTTGATCGCTTTGTTGACAAAATTCTTAAATTGTTCTGCCATGTTGGCAACTGAACGTTGAAAATCTTGATCCTTTTAAATATCTTGTTTGGTCAGTACTATGAAATAGGTGCCGGGCAAAGCAAAGGGCCACACTAGTTGATAGTGCATCTCCAGTGGGGCCTCCTCTTAAATCTGTTACAGAGCAAAGAGTCACACTAGTTGACAAGGCATGTCCAGTGGGAGGCTCCTCTTGAGTCTGTTACAAAGCAAAGAGTCACACTAGTTAATAGTGCATGTCCAGTGGGGGCTCCTCTTGAGTCTATCCCCGTTAGCGTTTCTGGATTTCAGTATTAGACCTATTTGTGTCAAAAGTTCTCTTAAATTGTTCATGTACCTTTCTTTTTGGAATAGGCATTGCCGACCATTATTGGAAAATGTTTTTCCTTGTAAATGGCAAATCATGTAAAGTTTCGAAATGTTTATGTTATTTCTTGAAAGGTAAAATTCTTATCTGTTGATATTATATCTTTTCAACCATGGTAGTTTTCAACTCATGGGACGCTATGGGTGGTTTTCACCCGGAGGGACGCCACACGGGGTTTGGGCCCAGGGGCTACGTCCAGAAGACGGTTGGGCAGAATGGACCGACAGACATAGGTCTTATGGCTAGTACCCACTTACGATCCTTACTTACAACTAGTTAGAGGTAGCAAACTGTGAGTGGCAGGATCCAGCATGTGACCAGTCATGCCATATAATCAAGTTGTTACCCGCCGAGCTGAGTGCTCGAGCAATGGAGCGATAAGAAAATTTTATTTATATTGTACCGACGCTCAGTACTCGCAATTATAATTTGATTCAGGAGTAATAAGGTCGGAATGATCAATAGTTTATCAAGTTCAATATCATATGTGTCATGTACTCTATTGATCATGTTAAATTCGTGCTTATCATCGAATTTTGTTCCTATTGAAAAGTCTTGCTCATTACCGAATTTTATTGTTGATTATTGTATCTCAATAGTTTTCCTACGCATCTTATCATTTTCTTCTCCCTCACTAAGTCCTTTGGACTTACCCTCGTTTATTTTGATTCTCTCAGATAGGCATTAAATGAAGGATGAGACTCCAGACAAGACATGAATAGTTTGTACTAAATCAGGTGTTGAATGTATAAATGGAAATTGTTTGATTGCTAAATTTGGACTCAAGACGCTGTGATATATCATGTAGATGTGATCGACTTAAGAAACGTGAATATTTTGTTATGTAAGAATGTGAATCATGGCGTTTACTTAGTCGGTTGATGAGTCTATTACAATTGAAATCCCACTACTTCTGATAAGTTGAATTTGAGATTTTGTGGCATGTATTTAGTATATGTGCTGTATGTTACAGGATTGTTTAAGGTTTGAACTTATTGTCTTATGACAGGTTTGTTTAAGTTGGAATCCACTGCTATTTCTGATAAGCTTGAGACGTTTGATTATGAACTATTGATTAATTTGTAGGTTCAATTTAAGATTGAACTAAGTGGCGCCTCAACTTATGTGTTGTCCTAAATGGGAGTGTTACAATAAGAAAACCTAACTATGAAGTATACTTAACATATTTACTTTGTAATTAGTAAATAAGACATCGAATTATAAATTAGTTATTCATAAATAATATATTTTACTTGAAAATAAAAAATAAATAAAATATTATTTTCAAATTATAGTTAAATTTTTAAATATTTTTGGATGATTATGTTAATTTATTTTATTAATATTTTATTGAATATTTTAGATTATTTAAAGAATTATCACGCTATATTTAATTTTTTTGGTTAAATTTATAACTAAATACAAAAAGAAAATAAAAAAATTAATTAATAAATTTTTAATATTTTCATATATGTAATTAATATATACACACACACACACATATATATATGAGTGAAGTGAAATGAGAGAGAGAAAAACGAATGAGTGATGTGAAAGGTAAAATGAGAAAAAGGGGTAGGTGTGTTGTTTTTTGCTTTTGGGTGGTATTTTAAGAATAAAAAAATATATTTTAAGAACTAAATACAATTCATTTATTATTATTTTGTGAAGTTAGAAAATATTTTCACAAAAACTAAGGGAATGTTTGGTTATTGATATGGGATGGCCCAAGCGCCTAGGCCCAAACCAAGTTAGTCCAGAGACGCAGCACCAGGCCCAGTCAGGCGCCCGAGGCCCATATGCTTCATCAACCTCACTCGACCATCGTGAGGTCGAGACAGGACAGTACTCTGCCACTACAGTAAATGCACTGACGGGCGTCACGCCTCCGCATTAATGGTGCATGCCATCCCCTCACCGCCTGACACAGTAGGCGCCACTACAGTGTACTATCACGTCCTTGAAACCTGAAAGGGCAGTTAGCTGGAAATATACAGGTCAGGGAAATGATTAATTACCCATGGCGCAAGGCTAAGGGCCCCTGGGTGTACCAGGGGCATCCCTGACAATTCCTCGAAGGGAGAAGGATATAAATACCCTCACTCCAGCCTTCTAGAGGTACACACTCATATACACTTAAAGCCCTTACTCCGCTGCTCGATATTTGTGGTCGATTTCTACTGACTTGAGCGTCGGAGGGCCTAAGCCGAGGGCTCCTCGGCTAGCCTAACGTTTACTGTTATTGCAAGATTCTTCCCTTCCAAACAAGAATATAGACTCTTCAGGTCAAGTCCTACCCAGATTCAAAGTCGGTTCCCTATCCAACCAATCGAACCCTCATCAGTTATGTTTTCCCAAAACAAAACACATACATTTTTCAATATATACATACATATTATATATATATTATATTTTATTATTGTTTTAATATTAAAAAAATAACTCAATTCCACTTTCATTTCAAAAATCAACAAAAAAAATTAATTTGACTATTACAGTAAAAAAAGTCTCTCCCAAAACATAAACAAATATATAAAAAAATAATTTTCATATTATTCAATAATTCATTCTCTCAAAATACATAATAAACGCATAATAAAATCACACAAAAAAATATAATCAAACATTCCCTAAACAAACATATAGACGTAATTTTAACTACATTTGATTGCGATCTGCGATCTGTAGTTCTGTACAACTATAGTCTACATTGACTTTGGATTTTCTTGAGAAAAGTTGCTGTTTCATTTGAAAAAAGTAACGTGGCGGACCTAGCGGCTAACGGCAGTCGAGACTCGAGGATATATAGACTAAGACCAGTCGAAAAGCAAAGAACCAAATTATGTCAATGGGCTTTGCCCAATCCCCTCTGTATAAAAATTTAGGGTCCGTCTGGTTTATTTTCATCTCTAATTTTTATTTTTATTTTTATTATTTTTAAATTTTGAAAAGCCCATTAGTGAAAAAGAGTTTATATTTGAATAGATTATTGAAAAAATAATGATTATTTTAGTTTTAATATGTTATAGGTGGAGAGAGATATAAATAATGGAATAGAGAGAGAAGATATATATGGGTTATTGGGAGAAGATATATAGTTATTGAAAAATATATTTTGAAAATTAAAATAAATATGATGTTGGATGAAAATGTGTAAAAAATAATGTATTTTATTTTTAAAATATCAGAAAATGTAAAAATGGGCTTTGTAAATGACACCAAACAGGCCTTATATATTGAAATGGCTTTTCAATTTGAAAGTTTGATGGACTTAGGCCCACTTATATTTGTAAAATGAAAAAAGAAAATTTGAATTAATCAATCAAATATACGCCCATGATCATGCACGAATATTGAAATTGACTATGGCCATAATAAAATCATCTTTTGGTTGGAAAAAAAATCCAAAAAAGTAAAAATCAGATTGATTGATGAGAAATATGGTGAGTATTAAATATATATTTTTTCTTATATTCCTTCTTCTTCTGTTGGCCTTTCTAGTTTCGAGATAATTTTAAAAATTAACTTGAAAGGTATATGATTCATGTGATTTCACCATAATAAAAAAAGTCATAAATGCAATAATATTAGAGAGTTTAGGAACTTTTATTTTTATATATGAATTCTCAATTTCAATCACATTAAATGAGACTTTATATAAACTTATCGAGTAATAATACTCAAAATTCATCATCATAGACAAAAGCTCAACTTTTTGAAACGTCGTCTCACTTGCACTTGTAATATAATGTGGTCCTTATGAAAATACGTTGTTGAATGACACAGGAGGGCTGCTTATAAACTATTTCAAACTCCTAAAATTCTTCTTGCTTGGAATAAATTTAGTATCATTAATAAATAAAATAAAATTTTAATTTCATTAAAATACAATAATTTAGGGGGAAAAATAAATTAGAAGAAGTGTCTCCTTATTTATCTTCTGCTCATTTTATCTGTACAAAGATAAGTTAAAGATCTATGTTATTAATAGATCAAATTCAAATCATAAATAAAATAGAATCAAAATTTCAATATTCTCCAATGCAGATAACCTAACTTTTCAATGTAATTATCCACTGTTCTACAAGATGGATAACATAAGCTAACTTGTCAATGAAATAGTAAGTAGCCATTTCAGCCATCAATCATCTTCACCAAGCCCTGGGCACCACTTTGGACCATCTATTTCATCTCCTATTTCAACTTGTTGTAATTATGCCAAGTGTGTCTAATTCTCAATCAATTATTTTTATAAGAAAATATTTAATGCAAATGCCATATATTTATAAAATAAATTAGAAGATGAAATAAGGAATGAAATAGGAGATTTAAACAGCTTGGGCACAATGGGGGAAGAAGTCAGCAGTAGAAAGTGGGTTGTGTATTCTTTCCCTAACTTCCACGTCATATGACTCATGTCCTTATCGCTTAGGACATTCATCTACTGTGCACCAGGCCACGTTTTCACATGCCCAAGTGCCCTCAACTTTATCATCCTGAGTCCCAACCCACCAAAAAAAAAAAGCGATGTCCAAAATGCAAAAAGAAAATATCTATCTGTTGCATAATATTAAGGCTATTACAGATTTCCAACCTATTTCATGGCCATCATTGATGATAGTATAACTAACTAATTTGACACACATCCTGACAAGATTGATGAATCTCTTGTCAAAGCCCCGTCTCTCCATCATACATCTCAAAAAATACCATTCTACTATGTCATAAGCTTTCCTCATGTCAACTTTAAGTACAGCCATTCCTGTTTTGCCTTGTGATTTTCTTTTAAGGTAATGCATAATCTCAAAATTAATAGTCATATTATCATAGATAAGCCGACTAGAAACAAAAACACTTTGAGTATTAGAGATAATGAATGGTAGAACTTTCTTTAATGGATTAGCAATAACCTTTGCGATAATTTTGTAAATCAAAGTAGAGAGGGATATTGGTTCAAGGTCAGAAAAAGCTTTTGGCTTGTTCTTTCGGAATTAAAGTAATGATCATGTCATTCAAAACCCAATGGCAGTCTACATTCCCTTAAATATGAGCTACATCCTCTGCTAACATCATCAACAACCACATGCCAAAATTGCTAGTAGAATATTAGATTCATGGCATCCGAACCTGGGGATTTATCCGAATGCATTGAGAAAAATAGCCTTCCTTATTTCCTCGTTACAAAAATCAGCAACGAGATTTTCATTTTGACTTGCTGTTTCTTTTGGGAAGACAGAGTGAAAAAACCCTTTCATCAAAATAAGTTTGAGCTGAAAAGAGAATTTCAAAGTAATCCTGAATAAGGTTGGTAAGACCATTCTCATAACTAATCCAATTTCCTTGCTCATCCCTCAATTGATTCACCATATTACTCTTGCGTCTATTAGAAGCTTCTAGTATGGAAGTATCTTGAATTAGGGGTCACCATTCCTAAACCAAAATTATTTTGTCCTTCGCCTCCAGAAATCTTCTTGTTGTTGAAGGATGCACAGATATTGTTTTTGAGCTATTAAATATTGAGCAACAAAATCCTCATCACTCCTAGCCTTTAGTCTTGTCATTTTAGTTTTGCAAGCTTCAATCCATCACGAAACTAAGAAGAGAACTTAATGCCCCATTCATACAAATCATGACCGCACTGATTCAATCGATTCTGCATTAACAATCCTGCACTTAGATTTCAGTTATTTTCAATAATCTCTTTACATTGCTGATGCCTAATCTATCCATTTTCAAATTGAAATCTCCTAGTTTTTCCTCGAGGGATATGCTTAGTAGGTAGAAGGAGTAAGGGAGAGTGGTCCAAACCTACAGCATTAAGATTAATAAGCTTAGATAGCATCCTTGAAAATATTCAGTGACTATTGAGTTGCCATGGCCATATCCAATCTCTCCGTAACCCAATTATTGGACCCTTTATCTCTATCTCATTCAAATGGATGCCAAATCATTTCCAGATCGATAAGGCCATACTGTTCTATTGTCTCCTCGAAACCCTCACAAATCCAAAGGGGCTGAGAACACCTATGCACCCCACTTCTCATCAGGAGACAAGATGTCGTTGAAGTCCGTAATACAACACCACGATAGATTAGATAGATTTTTGTGGCTCCAAAACAATGCCCAAGATTCCTTTTGATGAATTCTTTCCAGATATCCATACCTATAAGTCTCCATTTCTCTTTCCCTTCTATCTGAATTTTCATATCAATGTGGTTTCTAGAATAGTTTATCAGATTCGCCATTTCCTTTTTTCCTTCATAACATCGTTAGACCTTCGCTATTTCTAATACTTTCAACTTCAAAAGAACCTTCAAAGTTCGATTCGCTTCTGACCATATCCATCTTCTCCCTATTAACCATTATCTCAATTAGGAAAATTAGGTTAAGCTTCTTAGACTTTACTAAATCCTTCAACACGTGAATTGTCTGTCGGTTCCCAAGCCAACAATAATTCAAACTCAAGATACTCATGATGCTGGAGGGCCTGGGATCCAGAACCCGCCAGTTTTACATATTCTGATCCAACTAATCATTCCCCAACTTCTTCTATGCTTCAAGCACTATCCTCCTCTCTAACCCAATAACTTGGCCTAATTTATGTTCTTCGCCATTTTGAGTCCAATACAGTTAATCTAGTGGAGAGGCCCACATCACTAACTTTGTCAGTTATTTCTATATCTCCTTGTAATCTAACATTTCCTTCCAAAGTGCTACTTTCTCGCCTTGTCCTCATTTTTCCACAACATGGCCACATTGTATGTAGATTTTTCGTTCTTGCCAAATTCAATTGATCTTTCCATATTTTCATTGGTTTCCGATCAACCTTCCTCTGATGAATTGTAGAGCCATCGCTCTCCAATTCCTTTTTGTTGCCTTATGTTTTAAGCCCTTAACCACAATCCATGAGGTAGTTCAATGGATGTTCAATCTTCATCATAAAGTTTACCACAAAACATCTCTGAATGACCAATAATCCCACAAAAGAAACAAAATGTAGGCAATTGTCCATATTTGAAGTTTATCCAAGCCCAATCACCCCCTGCCTCTTAATCTTCATCCGTCTTTTAATAGGTTTACTAACATCTATTGAGACCCTTATCCGCAGGAATAATTTCCATATTCATCCATGTTAGGATCATATTCTACATATATGCCAATGTAATCTCTAATATTATTACGATCCGTTCAGTGGCAAAACCAATAGGAAGATCAAACACTTGGACCCATATATTAGTATGCGTTAGGCTAATGCTTTGAGGTTGTTCCCTCGAAAGAACTTGTTTTAGCAATAAAAGATGTTGATTGAAAGCCCAAGGCCCCCGAGACAGGATGTTGTGTATATCAAGTTCATGAAAGAGTTGAAATAGATACATTGTCGAATTCAACTCTTTGATATTAATACCCTTCACAAGCTGCCAGATAGATGTCATCGTATTCTTAAACGCCAGAAAATTAACATATTTTGTTGTTAGCAGTCTTCCAACTAAACAGTAACAAGGTTGAGGATTTTGATCAGTTTCCTAAAGCTCATCTAAAATTACCCCTTATTCTTCTTCTTCTTCTAGCGAAACTCTAGAACACTGGGTGATCAAATCTTGCTCCATATTTCATAAAAGATCAAATAGACTTATTAAAAGATAATGTAACACCCCCTCTCGGGACAGCACCCAATCTGAGGTGCTACACAATTCAGTTTTAAAATTTTGCCTATAACAAACAATAGATCCATAAAACTTGTCCCCAAATCCTTCAGGCCATATAGAATATTAACTCCATATATCCTGGACACAATTAAATAATATATATCATTCAACAAAACATGTACCGGTGTCCAGCAATCACCATCATTCATGACCTTTTTCAATTTTCCAATTTCACCCTAACATACATGGAACTTCATATACGTACAATCAAAAGTCAGTACTATTACAAAATACATTTAAGCCTGAGGTCTTTGCCCATCATCTGTACCTGTTTGAGAAAAGTTAAAATAATGTTGGAGGGTAAGTCATAAGGACTTAGTGAGGGAAGAGAGACAAAAAAGATTCAAAGAAAAGGAACGTGGTTCAATTATCAGTGAATAGGTGTTAACAACGAGAATGCCCATATGAATCAGCAAGGTATATATTACTCAGAAAATCAAAGTTTGATGAACTGTTGGCATCCTTCCTTATTGCTCCTAGATGAAATTATGGTTGTTAGTACTAGGTATCGGTACAGTATAAATAGAACTTCCTTATCGTTCCATTGCTCGAGCACTCAGCTCGGCAGGTAATAACTTGTTTGTAAGGAATGGTCGACCGCATGCCAGATCCCGCCACTCACAGTTCACTACCTCCAGCTCCCTGTTGAGTCAGGATCGTAGGTGGGTACGGCTGGTAGACCTGTCACCGTCGGTCCGTTCCGCCCAGTCGTCTTTCCGAACCTAGCCCCGCGCCCAGCTCCCCCATGGCGTCCCTCTAGATGGGTTCCCCATGGCATCCCATGGTTAGTAATATTTAATGCCAACGTATATGAGTTTAACCTTTGAACAATCAGTATGAATATAACAAGGTACAATGTGTAACAATCAATATACAGGCCAGCACGGCCGTTCCGAAATAACAATCCAAGCACTATGCTGGAATTGGCACTCAGCCGATACAATCAATAATCACGTATGTCTTATGGGCCAAATAATCAACACATAAAATAGATTCAGGAAATACAGGGTTAGCCGACAAGGCTGTGGGGTACAAGGAACAAAAATCGACAACATGAAGGGAGTTCTGGGCACCGGAACAACTAAAACAGATTCGATGACAAAGCATAACCCTCACTGGGGTGTTCAAATCAGATGTCAGGTCATAAAATGAAATCAATATCAAACGATAACCCTCACAGGGGTGCTCCAATCAGATGATAGATAACAAATCAGATTTCAAGCATATTAGAGTACGATATAGAAACAGAAACCCACACAGGGGCTTATCACAAATAACAAATAGTTAGAAAATGTGTCAGATTGGCAAACCCTCACCTGAATCAGTCAATCAGCGCAGTCAGACTCTACTGATCCTCAGGGTCAAATCCTCCGTCACCTATTCAAAAGGTAACCTTATATTAAAATCCATGTTCAATCCTAACGATCACTAACATTTAGAATCATATCAACAGTAACCCCAAGTCTAAATGATTATCCTACTGATACGTCGGTAAAGGCTTGTTTCGATACTACTGCCCTAAAATACTAGTAATATCAAATATAGACGTATACGGGTTCGCATATATATATACATATATATATAGTACATATCGATCTTCAATATTAATCATAATAATCCAGTTGTCCGTAAACGTCCAAACTTTTGGCGATTAATCTCGATGACATAAAAAATGAAGGTTTCTATACTTAGTATGCTATATAACCTATAGTTACATGAAATAATATCATTATGGATTTACTAGGCCTATTTAATCGATCAAAGGTGTTTTAATCTAATGCATGAGTGTTCTGATCGACCAAGACCATCATAATATACGAAAATACAAAGTTTTACAAGGATTAGAACGTACAAACGTACACATGCAAATATATACATAAAAACTAGCATTATATACCAATATCTCACTAACGAAGGGGAATCTTCACGATCAGACCGCATGCATGTGATCACCGCGACGAGGCAAAGATTCTTCCCTGTCACCGCCGGCCGCCGCCGTTCACCGTCACCGGAAAATAGAACCACCACCACCAGGAGATGATCCTCAGCTCCAAGAATCAAACCCCTCAAACATTTTTTGATTCAGACGTCATTTGGCCGTTCAATTGGCCAGAAAACCAAAATCCCGCCACCAACACCGCCGCTTGGTTTTCTTCTAATTTCTCCTTCCACGGTGGTCCGTTTGAGAATCTAAAAGTACTGTCGCGATCCTTGAGCTAAGAACGTCAAAATTGTGCCTATTTACGCCGTAAAAAGTCACCGTAACATAGAAACCCATCACCACCACCGCGACAGTAACTTCGAGGTAAAATTCCGGCCACCTTGCCTGTCGGTTTTGGGTGAAAGTGGTATATTTGTGTTCCTATAGCTGAGAGGAGCAAAACTGTATATAATACGTAGGGTTTTTCCGTTCACCGGAGGAAATGGCTGGAGGAAGAAGATGATGGTGCAAGGTGAAAAATGAAGAAGAAAAGGGGCTGTCTTGTTATTTAAAGGCCTACTTCCGAAAATTATGTTTTCACCCCCAAAAGTTTATTCCAGCCTTCACTTGAGTCCTCAAAAATTATTTCATCTTCAATTTCAATCCCAAACTTAGTTAATGTCTTATTTTGTCCCCTATTGACTCAAAATTACTCCATTAAATTCCCAAAAGTTTCCAAGTTTGGTTCAATCAAATTTTTGCAAATTGCAAGTTAACCCTAAAACTTTCAAAATTCTTACAATTAAGTACTTTTATTTTTTTCCAAGCCCTAAAATCCGATCAAATTAATATCTTAATTTCTAAATCCTTATTTCTGAAATTTTGAATTTTAGGGGTGTTACAGATAAGATAGAGAAAACTTTTCATACGACAAGGGAAAGGAGTTGTGCTTAGCTATGGGACTATCCTAATAACAAAACTTACTTAATTCTTTGTTGTTTGTGTTTTGAGGGGTGACATAATCAATCCCAATGAGCAATAATTGAATCAAGAAGCTGTAGGTTCCCGCATTGCTGAATTACTGGGGATGAAAGTGCAACTAAAGGCTATTTAAGTATGTGCATCTATTTTATTGAAATGGACGTCAATTATTATATTGGTGGCTAATTGCCCCAATTATACTCCTCAAACACTCATACACTACAAAGATATGCTGAACTTGTCATTGCTCAATCTTCAATGCAGCTCCGCATGAGATGGTCTTTTTATGTTGTTGTTTGTTTTCATTATTTTTTTTTTATTTGATACATATAATTAGTGATAACTTTTGCATTATCACTTATTATTTTGTTATTAATTTTTTTAATAGGAATTCTTGAATTTTTTTCTTTTTAAAAAAAATTGATATTAGAGTATTTTCAAGTTTGTTTATATATCCATCTATAATAACTATATTAGGGTTGGTCCAAAAACGTAACTACTGTATATTAGAATGTGAACATATTTCAAATTTGGTTTATTATGTATTGAACTATAATGACGAGAGATTTAAGATGATTTCATTTCTAGTTTATTTTTAGGTATTTTTTTCTAAAATACTTGATTTAATTTTTTAATTCATATAATTAAACCATTTGTAATCTATTATTATATATCATTCTATGACCCTACTATTGCTACTTCATCATACTTCTTTTATTTTATTTATATAAAAAATTAAATACATAGATTAAAATAATAAAAAATTATAAAATTTAATGTAGAAAAATAAATAAATATTCTATTTATTCTATATTATTAAAATTTTATGACATGCACGTGAACGTACCAAAAGAACCAGCTCAAGAGAATATCGTGGGGCTACAGTCATGATTCATGCCACAATGATGCTCGTCTCTTTTCTCCGTTTCTTGCTTAATTTGTCGATGTACGTACAATGTACTCTTTGAAAGGACCGATAAAATTGATTGAGCGAGCAAAAGTGGCTACCAAAAAAGGCAGGGCATGTGTACGGACAGCACGGTGAAATATTGTCATATTTCATATTTCATATTTCACTTATATAAAATATTTTTAAATTAAATAATATATGTTCTTTTACAAAATATTGGTGTTAATTTCACAACATGTCATCGTTTTGTATTTTAAAATCTTAATACATTTAATATTTAATAAATATTTTTCCCAAAATAATAAAAATAAAAATAAAATCTATTATTTTGGATTATATAATTTAACTATTTTTAATTGCATGCTCTGTAATATTAAATAATAAATATATCTAAAATAATATAAATAACTTTAGCTAAATTTATTTATTAATCAAGATATAAAATTAGAAATAGTAAAATCTAAATCTATCATTCTAACAATGTAATTTTAACAATTTTGGGTACTTGTGTGCTCAATAATATTAAATAAATATATTTAAAATAATTTAACTAAATTTATTTAATAAGTAAAATATTTTTCAGAAAGAAAATTTAAATTTATTATTTTAGATAATATAATTTTGATAATTTTAAATATATACTTAATAATATTATTATTGAATTTAACAAAAATTATTTATCAATTAAAAATGAATTTAAAAAAATTTAAAAGAAAAAGAAAAAGAAAGTATCTTCCTTCTCCTAAACCCCCACCCCCAACCTACCTCGCAACCAGAGACAGCCAACCATGGCCAACCTGGCCATGGCTAGTCCAGCAGCCCAGCGACAGCTGCTGGCCATGGTTTGCCGCTCGGCCATGGCGGTTGGATTGTGGCGGTGGGGGAGTTAGGGTGGGGGTTATATATATATATATGTATGCATGTACGTTATGTATATATTCTATTTATTTATATATATATATGTAATATATAATTTACATATATATATATGTGAGTATATAAATATTTTGAATATATTTTTAATAAATGGCATTTTGTCATTTACTATTTAATTTTTTTTTATTGATTTTTTCTTTTAAATGTTTTCAATGAGAGTTAAAATGATCATTTCAGATTTTAATTAATGTTACGGAGTAATTGTAATTTTTTAAAATGTAAATAAGAACATATTAGCCAATATATTAATACAAGATATTAAAATAATATAACTAATTAAATTTTGGATTGAGTTGAGAATGTCAATAGAGAATAAATTCCAGCACTTTTTTTAAAATAACTTGTTAATACAATTTTTTAAGTATATTAATGTATATCACGTATAATTATTTGACATATATATTGCAAATTCAATCATTTTTCATTGATTTAAAAATAAAAATACATAAAAAGATATTAAAATACAATATGTATTGAAACTAAAAGAGAATATATAGTAGTATAATAAATATAACTAGGCTCATTTTACATTTGATAGGTTTAACGAAAAAGTCATTGAAAAGAAAACTCAATTTAATAGGCCCAAAATATATATGAAGTCGTTCAATGGATTGGAAGCTAAAATAAATATAAAATTTTATTATTGGTAGCACTATTTTAGTACAATGAACTCTCAATATACAGTTAAAATTCAACATCAACCGCTTGTATTGATAACAGGTTAAATGATTTTTATTAGGTTGCCAACTATCATCAAAATGAAAGGATACGATTTTATTTTTTAAATTCAATGGCTTATTTTAAATATAATTGTACATCCCTCACATGAAGTATGTATAATCAAGTTTGCATCATACACTATACTCCAACTATTAATTGCAACACCTAATTTATTGTATTAAATGTTATCATAAAATTTGGCCTTTATGCCATTGTATTTATATAGTTCCTCATCTGTTTTGATTATTTTAATTCTAAGTTCGATCTAAATTTCTTTATTAACTAGAAAAAGCCTTTCCAATTATGATATAGGAAAAATAATTAATAATTAGAGTAACTCAAAATTTAAAATAACATAATAAATGAGTATAAGTATTAATACAGAGAAGTTAAATTTTAAAAAATAATTTTATTTGAACTTAGAATTAAGTTATTAACTATTTAATCTAAATCATTTTTTGTTCTTTTTAATAGAGATGAATAACTATATTTTCCATTAACTTAAATAAGGTTTTCTAATGGAATAAACATATACTTAATTATTTTTATTCAAAAAATTCCAAGATTTACTGAAAGACACCTTTATTCAATTTGTTGAAAAAGAAAAAGAAGAAAACCAAATTTAAGTTAATGGAGATATACTTATCATTTTTATATTGATAGTTGATAATTTTGAATGAGACACATTATTAGAGCTAACTCTCTCTTTTCTCTCCACTTCCACGCGTAATTCATGTTTTTTCTTTAAAATGCCAGGAGTTCCCCTAGCCTTATTCTATTTATAGGAGTCCGCTCCCAGTTTGCTCCACACAAGTACACCACAGTCCACAGCTCAGCAAAAATGGCATACTCTAAGCTTAATTTGTGCTTATTTTTTCTGCTACCTCTTTTAATTTTACAAACTACAGTTGTTGGTGAACCACAAGTCCCATGTTTCTTCATTTTTGGGGACTCAACGGTTGACAGTGGCAACAACCTAAATCGCCAAACCATTGCAAAAGCTAATTACCTTCCATATGGTATTGATTTTCTCAAAGGTCCAACCGGTAGATGCACCAACGGTCGAACTATTGCTGACGTACTCGGTAGACCCATTTTTCATATTATTATTATGTTCTTTTTTTTGCCTCATTATAATTCTATATGATCTTTGTTATTATTATAAATTTTTTTTATTCTATTTTCTTACAGTTGAAATGTTGAATTTTGAGAAGTACATTCCACCATTTGCTAATATTACAAATCAATACATCATAAGAGGAGTAAACTATGGATCTGGTGGAGCTGGAATTTTTTATGAAATTGGACGCGAGCAACTCTCTCTCTCTCTCTCTCTCTCTCTCTCTCTCTCTCTCTCTCATAAGTTTAACCTTTCTTCTAATATACAAAAATTGAATTGTTAGACCAAAATATAATAATATCATCTATTTATATGTTGTATTTCTATATTATTATTATTATTATTATTATTAAAAAGCCTATTCTGTGTTTAAAATTGAAGTTATGATACCAAATTTCAAGTACACTAGATTTGTCATTTATTGATCCTATTCAAAAGTTCTCCTTATTACTTGGAAAACTTAATATTTTAATGACTTTTGAATTTTTTTCTTTTGTATGGTAATGGGCTATAACATTTTTATGTTATATGACCATTATTTTCATAATTATGCAAATTATAGATATATTTTAAATGTATCTCAAATTTTACTATAATAAATGTGATAGTCTGCATAAATGATATGCATTATCCAAAAATATTTTATGGGAGCGAGAGCTGTGTACAAAAGGCTACTAACATTTATCTAAACAAAGTTGTTGATAACATAACTACTTGTACCGAAATAATAAGCCAATGCTCCGTATCTAATATTATTTTATTTATTAGATATAATCACTTTATTTTTAATTGAATTAACATGATTGAATTATATCTTAATTAAATGACTGTCTCCCTAACAACTTAAAATTTTAAATATATACAGATAATTTATATTTATTATATTTCACAAGTTAAAACAATAACTTAGCAACCACGATTATCTTTTAAATATTATGTTTTGCTTAAAATAGCTTATAACTTATCAGTTTCTTAAACAACGATAGCACACATATTTTGGTGGAATATCAAACAATTTTCTTAGTAAAAGAATTTAAAATTTGATTAATAATTAATTTTGCATTGGTTGAGAATTTATCGGTGCTTTTGAATTAAATTTATAAAATAATCTATTTTAGATATGCAAAATATTCTTAATTAAAATCATATATCCAAAATATAACTAACATTTGATTTGAATTTAAAGTTTGTTATAAACATGAAAATTACTTTCGACAACTTCTATAATCTCTCAATTTTATTTTTAGATTACCAAATTTTTTTAATAAAGAAATTTTAGTTTTTCAACAAACACTACAATAAAGAACTTATTCTCAACTATTTGAACCAAATTTCTTATAGGCTACATAAATGTATTTTCATTTAGTTAAAATTTTTAAAAGCTTGATAAATAAAAATTTAATAACCAATAACATAATTTTTTACTGTTTCGAGTTTTACTTCCACATTTTTAATATCTACATCATATACATTAATTTACATATTTTTACTTAATAAGAATTTATAAAAGAATATTTTGCATGGACATAATATTTGGTAGGAATAATGTTATATCAAGAAAGTTTTTTTTATGAGAATATTGATTTCTTTTCTATGAGTTAAGTACTAAAAATTATTTATTATTTTAAATTATTTGCATAATATGTATGTGATTTTATATTTGAAAAATGATAAAATATATAACTCCATAATAGAGTAAATAGATCTTACTATCTTGACAAATAGCTAACATTTTAAATCCTGAAGTGTCATAAAAAAGTTACTATGACCTACATTATTAACAAAATCATACTAAAGATTTCATATTTTAAAATTAGTTTCCTTATTTTTCATATCAAAATATTCTGAAATGAATAAAAAAAATTCTCTGTTTTTATTATTTTTCCTCATTTATAATTTTTTAAAATTTACGAGCTTTAAGGTCTTTACATAAGCTATAAATTTAGAGTTAACAATTACTAATTCTAAATGCTCTGCAACTTAGCCAAGTTATGCAAGTTATGCTCAGAATTTAAAATATTTAGATGCAACTTTCATTTTATGTTATTTAACAATAATTTTTTTTAAATATTAAAATATATTTTTTGTCATTTAGTTACATGAACTAAAATAAATATTATTATAATATAAAAATATTTGAATAATTAATTTTTTTGGTTATCATGTATTTTATTTTTATAAATAAACGTCTCAATGGTGTGAGAGAGAAATGTATTTTGTAATTAAAATTTTATTTAAAAAAAAGGATTGTATTCTTAAATTCTATTTTATTAAAATTTTATTTTGACATATTTATTTTCTAATTTCAATGTTCATCTTATTTGTGTAAAATTTGTTTGAAAGCTCATTATTCAAGTATGTAAAAGATAAATAAATAAAAAACTGGCAACTTTAAAATGCAATTAGTTAGGTTAGAAATAATTATATATGTTTATTCTATTTTTCTTCTTTTAAAATTAATAAGTGAAAATCATTTTTTTTTTATAATTTTTACAATCAATATTTTGGCAAAATCAAATTAGTCACACCATAAATCTTGATCTTTTTTTTTCCCTTTAAATTTAGGTAAGAACTAAGTAGTGACATTTGAATATATATTATATATATAAATTAATTTTTATTTTACATAATATTTACTTTGTTTTCAAATAATTTAACAATGTGTTCACCTTTTATTTGAGTTGATTATCTATTGTTGAGTAGGTCTTAATATTTTTAATATTATTCATTTTTTTTATTTTTTAAAGTATTATATATATAGGTTTTTTGTTTAAGTTACTTTAAATTTATTGAGTCTTTTTTTATTATGAAAAATAATAAGTGTTTATATTTTTTACATTGTGTTTTGATAAATATGATGATGTTGTAGCATGTACTAATAAATACTCATATACTATTTATCTAACTAAAAATATATGTCATGAATAAAAATTTATTTTTATATAACATTAAAATAATATAAATAAATTATATTTTTAATTATAATTAATTTAGTTCGTACATAGCCACTAAATTCATACTATAAAATAAAATACTAACATTATTATACATAATTTAATAATTCATAATCTAATTTGAACATATAACCAAATGATTGACATACCATATCAAACATGACATAAAATTTATACCGGTGCAATCACTGTTTAAAAAACTGGACCGGACCAGCCGGTCGAACCGTCAACCGGCCGGTGAACAGGTCCTGTTTTCTCAAAAAATCGGAAAAATGAAAAAAACATCACATTTTGTAAAAACCATTCAAACCGACCGATCGGACCGGTTTTTTCATTTAATTTTTAATAAAATTAATTTTTTTTTAAATTATTTTGGTGTAAGTACAAAGTTTGAAGGTTAAAGTACACTTCACAAGCTATTTTAAAGTAAAAAAAAGCCTTAGTTTAGAATTTAGAATTAATTTACACACTATCAACTTTAAATTTTAGACTTGATATATTTAAATTGTTGTGATCATTTATAATATGAATTGTGAAATTTGGATTGTAATGTTAGATAATATCATTTAAGCTCTTTATGTTTTATATTTTGGAATTTTATTAATTTTTAAGTAATATATATAATATAAATATATATATTTCATAATTATGACGTCAGGATTTAATTGCAGTTCAATTACAGTCCGACCAACGGTTGAACTAGTGAACCGGTAAGTTTTTCGGTTCAATGAACGGTCCGATTTTTCGAACACTGGGTACAATAGGGGTCTTGAAAGAATTTCAGATTTAAACTTGATGAGTTCTGATTTTTATTAAAGAATCAAGATTAAATTAAATTTTTTAAATGAACTTTTAGTCACCGTAAATTTTATTATAGTTAGACAACATAATAAACTCCAATTACCTCAAACAAATACCTACAATATGAAATTGTATATATTTTTACAAATAAAGTTTTGATATCTAAAATGTTAATCTTTTAATATTTGTTTTTGAAGAGTGACATAATCAGCTTTAATGAGCAATTATCGAATCACGAGGTCATAGTTTCCCTCATTGCTGAATTACTGGGGAGCGAGAGTGCAGCCAAAGAATATTTAAGCAAGTGCATCTATTTGGTCGAAATGTGCAGTAACGATTACTTCTTCTGGTATTTCTTTAAATTGTACTCCTTAAACACTAAATATACCCCACAACAGTTGGCTAAAATTGTCATTGGCCGATATTCGAAACAACTCCGAGTGAGTTTTTCTTTTCCCAAAATTTAATATGCAGTTCTTAGTCTTTATTTTCTTTAAGCTAAAATTTCACCTATCTTCTTCTATATATCACAGAGACTGTACAACAATGGGGCTAGAAAAGTAGTTGTGAGTGAACTTCATAACTTTTCCACTCTTTCGGCAATATTGGCCACCAATAGTTTCCCAGACTGTGCTGACAGTGCTATTCAGATTTTCAATGAAAATCTTAAGCTTCTGATTAATGATTTGAATAATCAACTTCCTAATGCTAAATTTTTATAAACAATAGACAGAACTACCACTTCTTACGGCACATTTAGAACTAATTAATTTTATAGTAAAAGTGAAAGTTTTAAAATTGCATGTGATGATTTAATGATGTTGATTATTTTTAGGTAATTTTAAGGTTATGAATGAATCATGTTGTGCGACAATTGAAGGGAGCTGTGTTCGGGGAAGTGTTCCGTGTAGCAATAGAGATGAGTACATGTTCTGGGACGGATACCATCTGATAGATGCTGCCAATGTGGTCTTTGGAAAAATTGCCTATGATAATATGTCTCCATTATATCTTGACTCTATTGATGTTTGGTGATTTATTCACTAAATCAAATCTTCTATTTTAATTAGCACTAGTATGTATCCCATGCTATATGCGGATTAAATAAATTATAATTAAAAAATATAATTTATGCAGATTGATATGGGACAACCCAAGTGACTCGACCCAAACTACGTGGGCCCAAAGGTGCAGCACCAAGCCCATCTTGCACCCAGGGCCCAACAGCGCTATCGATCCTAGTCGACCTCGATGATCGACGGCGTACCCAGGCAAATGAGCATTCGACCAGGCCTCGCACAAGGCCGCAGGTCAATATGTCGACCTGTATCGCTAATCCGTGCTCCAATCCATTATCAGGTTGATCATTCTTCCGACCAAAGAGGTCGGCGAACACAGTACCATCTTTGCTGCATTAAATGCACTGACAAGCAGCATGCCTCTGCATTAATGGTGCATGCTGCCCCATTACCACCTGGCGCGGCAGGTGCGTCAATAGTGTCCTACTCTGTCCCTAAAACCTGGGAAGGCAGCCACCTGGAATAGTGCAAGGATGAGAGATGACTAATTGCTCCTCATGCAATGTCAAGGGTCCTCCTTGCACATCAAGGGCATCTCGGACAAATCCCCAGGGAGATAAGGCTATAAATACCCCTCCACTCCAGCATTTCAAAGGTATGCTCTCACATATACAAAAAGCCCCCACTTTGCTGCTCATATTATCTAGTCGACCTATATTGACTTGAGCGTCGAAGTGCCTAAGTCAAGGGCTTCTCGACTAACCTGACGTTTGCTAGTGATTGCAGGATTCAGCCCACATATACTCGTTTGTCAACCAGAGAGGTCGGACCTCATCGAAACATCTACTTGATCCAACTTTCAACGGATTCTACCCTCATTACATATAATTATACTTTATTTAAAAAATATAGGCTATGTTTGGTTACATTTTGGCAGAATAATTTTGTTTTGCCAAAATATAACCAAACATATATAATTTTTCCTTTCAAAATGCCAATTTAATTTTTTGCAGAATACCATCTTCTATCCTTCATTATCTCCAAATTTTTTCTATTTTTCAATATATATAAAAATATTATTATTATTCTTACTATAAAAAAAATTACTTAATTCCATTTTCACTGTAAAAACCCAACAAAAAATATTGATTTGATTGCTACATTAAAATTTCTCTCCCCCAAAATATAAACAAATATACCAAAACTCTCCAAAATAATTTTTTAACTATTTCTCAAAATATAAACAAAAATTCATCACATTCCCAAACTCCACTCCCAAATTTCATTATCTCAAAACACATCATACAAAACGTATAAAATGTAACCAACCATTACCATGATTATTTTCATTTTATATTTAAAACTTCTTGTCACATCAAACCACATATGTTTTTGTGTGATAGGAGAATACTTTTCCATCTCATTGCACTTTTTTTTCACTTAAATAATTTATAGAGTTGCAAGAATGATAAGAAGCCTCCGAAAATTCGAAAAAGCCTAAGAGCGCATGTGTCAATTCTTAATTTTGATAATTATCAACTTCCGAATTGGGTGTGTCGGTGAACAGTTGATGTTTATATTACGCGTGACTCAAAGACCTAGGCTCTGTTTGGTTGCGTTTTGGATGATTTTGGAAAATATTTTGAATAAAGATGTTTGAGGAGTTAAAATTGAGGAATGGTCTTACTATTTGGTTTTGTTTTGGAAAAATATGGAAAATGGAATTGCTTGTTTGGAATTGTTTTGCGAGAGACAAATTTTATTATAAATGTCAAATCAATAATTTTTTTGTTGGGTTTATTGGGTAAAATTGTATTTTTAAATTTAATAAATATATGTTGATATATATATATGGTTAATTGATGTATGTATGTATATATTTGTAATGATTGATATATGATTGTGGTAAAGTGATATGTAATTAATTTAATTTTAAACTTAAAAAAATTATAATTAAGAATATTATTATGACTTAATAATTTGATGAAATGAATAAAAATTATGAAACAAAAATAATATTATTTAATTATAAAACTTTATTTAATGATAATTAAGCAAAAAATGGATAATTAAGCGTATTATTATGCACTGCTAATTACATTTTTTTTTAAATTTCTATAATTAATAATGTTAATAGTAATTAATTGAGTAAATTTTGAAATAATTTTGATAATATTTTAATTTATGGTACAATCATTAATATATTCACTAATTTAAATAAGATTTTAATTAATAATATATTTACTATAAAATATACGAGTTAACAAAAATATTATTTATATTTTAATAAATATGTAATTATTAATATATTTACTATTCAAATAAATAATTAAATATAAATATTTAATATTTAATATAAATACTATTTAATTAAAAATGTAATGTAAATATGTAATAATTAGTATAAAAACTAGTAAATTTAAATATATAAAAAATAAATAAAATAATAAGATTATATATTAACTTATTGAATAAGATAACCTAACTATGAAATATACTTAACATATTTACTTTGTAATTTGTAAATAATACATTGAATTATAAATTAGTTATTCACAAATAATTATTTTACTCAAAAATAAAAAATAAATAAAATAATATTTTCAAATTACAATTATTTTTTAAAATATTTTTGGATGATTATGTTAATTTATTTGATTAATATTTTATTGAATATTTTAGATTATTTAAAGAATTATCACACTATATTTACTTTTCTTGGTCAAATTTATAACTAAATGCAAAAAGAAAATAAAAAAGAAATTAATTAGTAAAGTTTTAATATTTTCATATAATATATCTATATATATATATATATATGAATGAAGTGAAATGAGAGAGTGAGAAATGAATAAGTGATGTAAAAAGTAGGGTGAGAAAAAGGAGGGTAGGTATTTTTATTTTATTTTTTCTTTTGGGGGGTATTTTGAGAATAAAAAAAGATATTTTAGGAATTAAAATTGAGGAATGTGTAATTCATTTGTTATTATTTCGTGGAGTTGAAAAATATTTTCACAAAAACTAAGGCTATGTTTCTAGGAGAATGTAACCAAACATAGTCCTTTAGTTTCTCCTAGAATGTGACTGCAAATGCCCAGAATGCCCCTAGAAATCAATTGACAAAAGACCAAAAACCCCAACCTGGGCTCTCTCATTTCATCTGCCAATTGGCAGATTTTGTCCCCCACTATATATATATTATGTATATTATTTATATATATAATATACATATTATCCTTATATATTATTATATAATATATTATATATATTATACATATAATTACTATATATATTAATATATAATCTAATATAATATATATAATATTGTATATAATATTAAAAAAATCCATTTACACCCTCAAAATCCAACAAAAAGACATTGATTTGACTGCTACAATAGAATTTGTCTCCTCTCAAAACATAAATAAACAAACCAAATTTTTTCAAAATAATTTTCTTACTATTCTCAAAACATAAATAAACATACATCACATTTCTCAATACAAATTTCACATTTCTCAACCCCACTCCCAAAACTCATTCTCCCAAAATATTTAATTCAAAATACATAATTCATGAGCAAACATTACCTAAACAAACATAGGCCTAATTTTAAGTTTTAACCCCATTGATGTTGCGATCTGTACAACTATACTCTACAAGTCATTGACTTTGGATTTTCTTAAGAAAAGTTGCTGTCCCATTTGAAAAAATTAATGTGGCGGGCCTGGCGGCTAACGGCAGACGAGACTCCAGAATTGACTAAGACCAGTCGAAAAGCAAAGAACCAAATTAAGTCAATGGGCTTTGCCCAATCCCCTCTATATAAAGGGCCCGTTTGGTTTTATTTTCATTTTCAATTTTTATTTTCATTATTTTTTAAAATTTAAAAAGTTAATTAGTGAAAATGAGTTGAAAATGAGTTTATATTTGGATAGATTGTTGAAAAAGTAATGATTATGTTGATTTTAATAGGTTGTAGGTGGAGAGAGATAGAAATAATGAAATAGAGAGAGAAGATATATATGTTATTGGAGAATGTGTTTTGAAAATAAAAATAAAAATAATATTGGAAGAAAATGTGTAAAAATAATGTGTTTGATTTTTGAAATAATAAAAAATGTGAAATTGGGCTCAGTGTTCGAAAAATCGGACCGCTCATTGAACCGAAAAACTTATCGGTTCACTGGTTCAACCGTTGGTTGGACCGTAATTGAACCGCAATTGAACTGTGACGTCATAATTACGCAATATATATTTATATTATATATATTATTTAAAAAATTAATAAAATGCCAAAATATAAAACATAAAGAGTTTAAATGATATTTTCTAACATCACAATCCAAATTTTTGAATATATCAAGTTTAAAGTTTAAACATATAAATAATTTAATGATATCTGAGTCACTCCTCATTTGACTAATACTAGGCTATTTTAACGTTTAGCTTGTACTATAACCTTTAACTTTAGTACTTCGGCAAAAAAATAAAAAAATAATTTCATTAAAAAATTAAAAAAAAAAAATAAAAAACCGTTCCGGTTCAACGGTTGAACCGTTCAAACCGGACGGTTTTCATAAAAAATGCTCATTTTTCTGTTTTTTCTATTTTTTGAAAAAAACCGGGCCACCGGTCGGATCGTCCGGTTCGGTTTTTTAATCAATGATTGGGCTTTGAAAATGAAACCAAGCATATCTTTATACATCTGAAACGGCTTTTCAATTTGAAAGTTTGATGGGGTTAGGCCCACTTATATTTGTGAAATGAAAAAAAAATGAATTAATCAATCAAATATACGGCCACGATCATTCAAGAATATTGAAATTGATATGGCCATAATAAAATCATCTTTTGGTTGAAAAAAATCCAAAAAAGAAGAAGAAGAAGAAATCAGATTGATTGATGAGAAATATGGTGAGTATTAAATATATATTTTTTCTCATATTCCTTCTTCTTCTGTTGGCCTTTCTGGTTTGGAGATAATTTTAAAAGCTAGCTTGAAAGGTATATGATTCATGTAATTTCACTATAATAAAAAAGAGTCATACATGTAATGATATTGGAGAGTTTAGGAATTTTTACTTGTATATATGAATTCTCAATTTCAATCACATTAAATGAGACTTTATAAATTTATCGAGTGATAATACTCAAAATTCATCATCAAAGATAAAAACTCAACTTTTTGAAACATTATCTCACTTGCACTTGTAATATAATGTGGTCCATATGAAAATACATCGTTGAATGACACAGAAGCATTGCTTATAAAATATTTCAAAATTCTAAAATTCTTTTTGCTTGGAATATATTTAGTATCATTAATAAATAAAATAAAATTTTAATTTAATAAAAATACAATATATTAGGAATAAATAAATAAATTAGAAGAAGTGTTTCCTTATTTATCTTCCGCTCATTTTATTTATACAAAAATATAGTTAAAAAATCTACGTTATTAACAAATCGAATTCAGATCATTAACAAAATAGAATCAAAATTTCAATATTCTCCAATGCAGATAACCTAACATTTCAATGTAATTATCCACTGTTCTACAAGATGGATAACATAAGCTAACTTGTCAGTGAAATAGTAAGCAGCCATTTCCGCCATCAATCATCCTCACCAGGCCTCGGCCACAATGGGGGAAGAAGTCAGCAGTGGATAGTGGGTTGTGTATTCTTTCCCTAACTTTCACGTCATATCCTTTTCACCCAAGACATTCATGTACTGTGCACCAAACCACGTTTTCACATGCCCAAGTGCCCTTCACCTATCCCACGTAGTAAACACAACTTTATCATCCCAAGTCCTAACCCGCAAAAAAAAGTGATGTCCAAAATGCAAAAAGAAAATGTCCTAACCTAAAAGTTTTCCTTGAAAAAGGGAGAGGTGGTTTTATCTTTTGGTCTAAAAAGTGGGGGAGATATTTCTAGCCCTACTTTTTATATTAAAATATTTAGTTATGTTGATAATGTTATATGTGAGAATAATAATTAAATACTTTTTCAATCTTTTTAATTGTTAAGCATATGATAATATTAAATTTTATCTTGCATCAATGAAACTGTAGATTTCAAAAATTTATAAGTTGTATCTCTTTTATTAGTGGTTGAAATATTTTCTATATGGACAATATACCGCAATTAACATCACTATGATCTGGCTATGAAACATAGGGTTAGAAGTGAATTACAAGTTGGACCAATCTACGAATCTAGTGAGCTCCCTTACATACAATGATGTGGTGGTGAACCTATTATTCTAATTCAACGTTTTTTGAACCGTATGTGCTAGAAGATTTTCTTTCACACGGCTCACCAATTTAATCTTCTACGCATCTGTCCGAACAGGCTTGGAAAAGAAAGTCAACATAATCAGTTACATTTGCCACTCAAGTGGTACACATACACGTATACCAAGAGTTCATTAGTATTCGAAGTCCAACTATCACACATATAACTATGATGATGATATATATCTTCAACCCTGTGCCTTAATAATACTATACTTTTGAAGGAATTAATGTAAATTTGGACATCATAAAAGACTTCTTTTAATTTAATATTTTGATAACTTGTGTTCTAATTGTTTAACCTAATCTTGTCCCTTATCTGCATGAAAAAAAGACTATCCAATGAGGTTTTATATAGCATCATTAATTAACTTCACGACAAATCCAACGAAAAGCAGGAAAGAAAGAAAAAAAAGTCTTAAGACTTACAAAAACTTCAAGAAATAAGAGGAAACAAAAATTTCTTGAGACTGTGAGGGCATACCAGTCATTACACAACCCTCATCATTAGTAATCTTTGGATTTAGTGATTAAACGCGATTTAATCCTTGATTAAATACAACGGTAAAACCTCTATGTGCTAAAACCCAGAACCCCAGAAAACGTCTGCCCTTTTCATTAATTACAAAATTTTCGATAAACTGTACCTAAACCCCAATCCATAATTCGCCGGCGATTCCACGTCATCTCGCTGGAGAAAGATCAATTTCAATCAAATTCTCTTCATCAACCTCGCTGTTCCTCTTCTCATCCAAGGCAATCTCTATCAAACCCTCTCTATCATCCTCCTCTTCCCACCGGAAACACATATTCTCCGGCGAGTCCGTATCTCCGTTCGTCGGGAAATCCCCGTCTGACGAAGCGTCGCTGTCGGATTCCGGGTAAAACAAAGACAACGATGCGTATCGCTGGATAATATTCATCTCCGTCTCTCTCTTCGCCTCAGAAACGCCGTCGTTTTCCTCGTACTCTTCGCCTTCGTATTCTTCGTATATAACTTCCAGCGGGGCTCTCACGTCCCATTCGACGAAGGAGTCCGCATAAAACAGGTGCGAGTTGGGGTTCGGGTTCGAGTTCGGGTCATGGCTGGAACAGATTTCGAGTTCCGCGCCCCTATCGGATACTCTGCCGCGATCACGATCAAGAAACTCTTGAATTTGCTCTGGTAACAATTGGGCTGAACTGAACTCACCGGAATCGAATTCATTTCGTTCAGGCGTGGAATTTTGTGTTGCGCCCAGCCTGAGAAGGTAAAGTAAGAGAATTAAGGTGGAAAGAACGACAGGGGAGGAAATAAATTGCAGGAAAAGAGAAGGGAAGTAGAGGAGTACCAGAGTATGGACAGTGATAATGGTTGAGAATAGAGAATCGGAGGAGAGAAAGGAAAGTACTTCCCCAAGAAACTTCATAATTTTAGCAAATCGAATTCTCTCGAATTTTTCTGCAGGAAGGAAAATTGAGCTGGGATGAGAAAAAGGGATTCAATAGTGGCGGATTATAAAGAAGAGCTTGGATTATTGTGGATTGAGAGGTATAATTAGAGGACATTGAATTTGCACATACTAGAGTACTGTACTTCTAAATCCCATGCACAAATATATGCGTGTTCTTGAGAGGGAGTGAGAGAAGTAAGATGGTTGCCCAAAGAGTTTTAGTGGGTGTAAGTGTATGATGTAATGGGGCTATCAGCTATGAGCGTAGACAGAGCAAAAGGGGGTGGCAGCCCCTTTAAAATATTATAATTTTATTATCACTTGAATTATAAAAGTATTCTTCCTTTTATTGAAAATATGCCCATTGTCATTGTTCATCTTTGTTTTCTTATTTTTCTTATATCGATTGTTTTGAAACTATAGACTTTCAATGATTAGGATATATGATTAATATATATATATATGTATATCATATTTTTTTTATAATTCAGAATTTCGCCCCCATAATAAAATTTTTTGGTTCCGTCCCTGACTATGTGCAAGGAATAGATTACCCCCTTGTTCCAAATATGGGATTATTATTTTAATGATTTTAAAAAATATATAAAAAAATCATATTTTAGTGCATTTGAAATATTAAATAGGTTTTTGATTGCTTATTAGTATTTATCATCTTTGCCAGTAGTTCAAATTTTAGAGTTGCTATTTAGCTTAATAAAAATAAATTTCACACATAAAATATGAGGTTAAAAGTTTGAACTTAGTGAATTTTTGAATATATATATATATATATATATATCATTCGGAAAGATACACTTGATAGAGGTGCCGATTATCCACATGCTCATGCTGTGAGAAAGCTTAGCATGCAAATTAACATAGTCATGATTACGCAAATTGCAAAAATAAGCATATTTGACCGTACAAGTGCTACAATCTTGTATTTTTTTTCCTAAAAAAGAAAGGGAAACAATCCACGATTGAGCATTATAATTTACATACTCGTATTTATGTAAATGGTGACATATCACATGCAGTTACAGGGGGAAAAGGTGTTATTTTAATATCAAGAGTGCTAGTTCTTGGCAAAAGAGGCAAGGTGTCCCAGAAGAAAGCACCATTTTGTCAGACACCAAATTCCGGAGATGTCATTTAGAGAGAAAGTAAATCATTATGTTCATCTTCTATTTTAATAATTGTTTCATTTTTTATTCTATCTGGACACTGAAGAATATTCAAACAGGCATTGTGAGTCATTAATGTAATTCTATCTCTCTCTACTCCTTTCATTTGAATAAAAATCAATTTTTTCTTTTAATGATTTAATCTTTTTTTATTAATATATTTGTAATATTTTGAATTCTTATTAGTGAAATCCAAGTAATCTTTAGATTGATCAAAAGATTCTTTCAATTGACTAAAATTTGTTATTTGATTGAAACTACGTCTTGTGGAATTATGAATATTTAACTCGACATTCAACACTTTTTCAAAAAATTGATATTTATTTACCCACCACATATTGCCAAAAATATATATATGAATATCATATGTAATAAATATTTTATCATTAAAACACTATATTGCAGATTATACATAATAGAATGAAAGACGAAACAATAAATAATATTATATGAAATCATGTTAATATATTATATTTTACATATTTTGTGTGTGTGTGTATATAAAATTATATAATATGACTTAATTTGAGCTGTTGATTTTTTAAAAGAAGATTCAATGGCTAATAAACAAGGGTACAATATTCCTTTGTTTGAAAAAATACAAGCCCAATTGCACATGTTGCACATGTGTTACTCCAACGTTATAAGGAGAGTTTGTTGCATAATTTTTAAAAATATAAAGATTTTTTTGTATATTTTTTTTTACAGGGGGATGTTTTGCCTATTTTGACGATCACAGGGAATTACTTATAAAAAAACTATTTTACTTTTTATTTAATTAGAAAAAATTAATATAATAAATTAACTTAATTAATAATAATTTAAAAAAATTATTTGTATGCATGTCAATTTTTTAAAAGGGGTAAAATGCTAAGATAAAATTATAAGTATCAAATCCTAACCAATCCCTCCGAAGTACGGGTAAAGCATGTTAACTTTGCCGGCTGCATCCAGACTTTTCCTTTCTTTCTCACAATTATGTGCTTTAATAATAGATGAAGACTATTAATTATTATTCGACACAATTAACACTTAATAATTTGGTAAGAAATGGATCTCCTCACATCTCTAATAATGATGCAGAAAATAATTTCAAAACTTCGACCTGGCGTGGCCTGTCAAACTTGCCAGCCCTCTTTCCCACTCCAGGCCACCGACTTTTTCTGTCTCTCTCTTGAGTAGAATTATGCACACTTGTCAGAAGATTTTATATCCTCCCATTGATCATCTGATCGGACTAATCTTCAAAGATGTTTAAAGCTGGCACTTTTATCCGTCAAATCTAATAAAAGCATTTGTTCGGAAGAGTCCCAGAAGGAGGGCCTTTGGCATTTCTCACAAGTTGTTTTCAAATATCCATTTGCAAATTTTAAGCAAAGGCAAAAAGGGAGACAGGGGTTGGGGTTGGGGTTGGGGTCTGCTATAGCTTTTACCATGCTAAAGGCAACTCAACTTTAAAGCATGGAGTGGGCAATGGGTATGGTGGATGATGAGTTTTGGCCGACAAAGAATCTCTGCCGTCAATTTACTGTTGTATAACTCCCACACTGTACCTGAGTTTCACTGTAGTTGGGAAGAATAAAGTTATGGGGACAACCAGAAATCAGAAGTTCATGTGCATATCTATCCCAGGATAGCCTTAAAAGCAAATTTTTGTGACCTAAGTAAGCCACAAATCACATGGCTTTGGGGCCCAATCATAATCCCACCTCAAAACTGTGAGTCATGGCATCTCCAATCCAATGTGACACAGCCTGAGGAAGAAACAAAACAATCAATGATGAGAAGTAACAGACAACACCAATCAGTGGTTTCAACAGAAGATTCTACCTAAATTCATCATTGAACTTCAAATTTTCGTCAATATCCATATTCACAATATGGGTTGATGATGAACAAATCATTCCGTCATCAACATAGAGGTTCAGCCGCATCGAGGTATTGTCCTACTGACACATATTTGATGGAAAGTTTTATTCTTGGAAAAAGGTGCCTCGAAAGATGAGAAAGGAGAAATAACTTATAAACTATTTCAAGTCACTCGACTTCTTCGATGTAAAACATGAGTACATGACAGAGTATCATGGGTGTTCAGAAAAACATGTAGATCACCTTATTCTGTAATTACACACAAAGATTGAGAACCAGAAGCCCTGTGGAGGATGAGGGTAAAACCAAGATACTCTAAAGCTATAGGAAAATTCAGACAAGCAAGTGTTAGAAAAGAAGGTGGGGGATATACTCCAGCATGCTGCACATCTTTTGGAAAGCTTCCCTAAGGTAACTTACGAAATTGGGTCCCATGAGAACCTGCCAAAGGATACAAGGAGAAGACACTGTAGTCAGTAGAACATCGACAAGGCAAAAAATTAGACACTAACTTGCTGAGTAGACAAAAAGTAGCGCACACAAAACAAACAGGAGAGAGCAAACATTAGAATTCATCAACGTTTATAGAATCTAGGAGACTAGGACTATGCTCACGCACGAGGCAAATCAACTACAGGACCAAATGACCAACCAGGCAAGTATAGATGCTAGTTCAGAAAAAAGAAAAATGTCATTTCGCACCTTATGGAGATGGTCTAGCAGGCTATCACGCCTTGCGGCCGAGAGATAACATGGTGTGCCACCAGACCCCATGGCATATTCACTATCGCAAGTGTTGGTACAATAATGAAGATGCTCTAGGATGTGGTCCAGCTATGTTGCTCCGGCGCCTAGGATCAACTGCAACTCCTTCTAACAGATGCCTGCCATGAAACCAGTATGGTTTGTAAGATTCATCAACTCCATAACTTGGACGGACCTTGCCAACACAACCCTTGGGTGGGCTGCATTGTGCTACCCTGAGTATTGTTTGTCCTGGTGTAACCATAGCCAGTGAAACATCCAATGTAATGAATATCATGTCATGAATCACAGAAGGGCTTGTGAAGTAGCTTCCACCAGAATCTCATAATACAGGCTAACAAGAGAATGAGGAATCACAACAAGAGAGGCATCTACTGATCTACAGATGTTGATCAAATAAAAGCAACAATATTAGAAAGTTAGACATACTCAATGCAGAAGGAGAACCATTCCAGTAAGTTAACTTGATTTCGTAATTGTAGGTCGGCAAGTGACTGAATTGGAGCTTTCCGACAATGTTGAATTTTAGTGCTACCACACAACATGGGAAAACTTTCTTATCTCATCCATTGATCTCTTTGACTCGGCTCCACTAAGTTCCACAAACAAAACCTTAATAGGCACAAAAGTATGTCAACTCAACATCACCAGAAAACAATGAACACTCAATTACTTAAATATATGTTCTTTCTGGACATGATAAAGTAATCATCTGCCGTAGACAAATACTTGCTCATGGGCAAAGTATAATTGAGTCTCCAACCTTGGATAAAAAGCTGGGACCATAAAGCTTGGAGAGATCTTGAAGAACAAACAGGAAATTAAGGGTTGAAATCACTAAATACAATTAAACTATTCAGCATATTTGTGTGGATCACCCTTCAGTCCAGCATCACTGTTTAACAGTGTTCCCAATTGTAAGTAATAAAATCAAAACATGTAAGCAGATCAGCTTGACTTTGGGTTTTGTTCCTCAACCAATGTAGTCTCTCATAATCTCAAGTTCCTATTGCATATAATGCTTAAATAAACCTTAAAACTTTTCCATTTTAAATCCACCCACAAAATCTTCTTGAATTTCAATCACGGCTATTAGAAACAGAACTACCAGACAGATCACCAATTAATAATTAGGAAAACCACTAAAGAGATAAGCATGCAATCAAAATTTCATAAAAAGGTCTGTTTAAAATGACAGCAGCTAATACTTCCAAAGAATGCCCTGCTGATTTGGTCATTCTAAGCATACATTATAAATGCATTCTTTGCCATGTAAAAATGGGATGAAATTTCTGGTAATTTACAGAGCAAAATACAAGCACATTCGCTGAAATATTTAAATAACCGCATAGAATAATTCCAGCCTTTGAATAAGAGTAAATTGCAAAAAATTTCCCCGTGGTATTTCTAATTGTCAAAAATCCACACCAACCCCGCCCCCCCTTGAGATATGAATTTAAGCAACCCCCAGTCCCACCCCTTTATGTTACAATTTTAATCGCTCACCACCCCTACATCCATTTAACCATTGATCAGTTGTAATTTGACGAAAATACGCTCATTTAATTACATGATTTTTACTGCCCATTTTTTCACTGATTCTTTGGCTTCCAAGAGTGCAAGTTCTTCCGGTTTAACCTCTGGGGGAAACGGGCCACTTCTCATGAAACATCTGTTCGGTCTCAAGAAACTGACACTTTTCTAGAATCAAGTTACGGATATGTTAGGCTGGTGCGGAGGTAACAACTCTACAAGGTTAACTAGGTCCAAAAAGGAAAAATAAAGCCGATGATTCGTGATTATGAACCTTTACAAGAAGATAACTTATCTGATTCAGAAGAAAAGACATCCTTCACAAGATCAGAAAATGAAATGAAGTCAACATTGAAGGAGGAAAAAAGCTCTTTGCTGCAGATTCTTGATTCATGGTACAGCGGCAAAGGGGGTGAATATTGCAGGAAGGACGAATTGATGAGCATCACGAATGCAACAAATGCCGCAGAAAACATGTTAAGAGCTATTCGTTTGTCATAAAACATGTTGACAGCAAGGAAAAAATGGTTGATGGTATATTGGGTAACTTGCAGAAGTCCGGTGAAAGGCCAACTGAGTCTATGGTACCGGGCTGAACTAATACATAGAGAAAGCCAGTTTATGTCTCTATATAGCTCCTCGCGTGAATAAGATTACAGGGCTCTCCACAATTTGATCAAAGTTTTTTGTTGGCATTACTTTCAAGTAGTTTCTACTGGAATGGCAGCATTGTCGCAGCTGTACTCAGCCAAAGAGGCAATACTTATGACAGAAAAGATCGTTTGTAGAATGCAACAGAGTGGCAATGAGCTTAGTGACATGGTTGTCTGAAATAAGCAGGTTTCTGTCCACACATTTTCAGCAGCAGACGAGGAATTTCACTAGAGCTATATGGTTAGTTATAACATTCTTTTCCTCTATATACTAGTGCTCGCTTTCAGTCTTAGTAGTAGCAGGAGCTCAACCACTAATATTACCTTTACTGTCCAATGCTCGAGCTCAAAAGGTATTTTTCATTTCTTTATATTTTATATGCACACATAGCAACCGGAGAAGGCTTTGACACTACTTTGTTCATATCCATATCCTCTTCTTCCATAACAGAACTTGAAAAACTTCCAAAACGAACATCTCCATCATACTTCATTGGCTTGCTAGTATGTTCCCATAATACATGCTTCTGCTTACACCATGGAAACATTGCAATAATTGTTCGAACAAAAGTAGTAAAATTTACCTTTTGATGGTTTCAACTATGGGTGGCAAATTGGGTTTAGAACCATAGTTTCAGCCTGATCCACTTAGTTTTGGATTAGGCTAGGTTTAAAATAATGTGAGTGGGAGTTTGGGTTGGTTTTATTTTTATTTTTTATTTTTGGAATTGGGTTGGGTTCTAATCCAAAACTAAGTGGATTGAAAATGAATTGTAAATGATCCAAGCCAATTTCACCTAAATTTTGATTTAAAAAAAATAAAATAGATCCACCCAAAATTAACATGCTCTTTTATTATTATATTCTTGCTTAATTGTTAAATTCTCAATAAATAAGAATTTATTTAAGTATAATTTATATATATATAATTTGAGTTAGAATTACTTTAATTACATGTCACAATTTGTAATATACATACAGATATCAATGAGGTCACAATTTTTTATTTTTTATTTTTTAAATAAGATCATCTTAAGGAAATAGAGGTGGAGGTTTATTAAGAAATTTTCAAAATTTATATTTAAGATTACTTTTCTTTCATTTATGAAATTTAATTAAAATAAGAGTTAGATTATAATAAAGTAAAATTTCAACTGAAAAGAAAGTTAGACTATAATGGATTAAATGAGAATTACTAAATAATTAATAAGAATTAAGAATTCTTTTTTACTTATTCTAAAGTTTTAACATATAAATTATGCCAAATGAATGTTGCGTTTGTATTTGGTAATTGCAACTAAAGAGTTTTAAGTCACTACGATTTTTACTTTATTCATTATCTTCTTTTTGTTAATAATAATTAATTAACATATGTAAAATAAAGATAAAAATCATAATTTAATAAAATAATATAGTAATATATTTAGTAAAAAAATATACATATATTTTGTATTGGACCTGCCCAAGCCCAGTTTAACTCAACTCATTTTGAACCCATAAATAAAATTCATTTTGAACCCAACCCATAAAAATCCAACCCGTATCCAACCCAATTCACCCATTTGTCATCCCTAGTTTGAACCTAGGTTCAACAATCCTAATTCAACAACCACATTGTTGAGTACTGGAGTATTGCAAATCTAGTGGTGGCGGGCTGTTCTTCATCAATCTCACACTGGAAGTTTTCACTAGGTAACTCATCGGAGTTTTAATGGAAGAGAAGGGGAGGAGAAGAATTTCTCTTTGGGAAGAAAAAGAGGTGCTCTAGGGAATGGTACTATTTTTACTGAAGAAATTAAGGATAAATATGACTTTTAACATAGTGAAAATACAACACAAATTGTAAAAGACGAGCATAAGTAACACCAGTTCTGGACAAGGATTTTAACACCATTGACCATTTTTCACAAGGTATTAAGTTCACAGTTCACTATTAAAATAAGTTAAGAGGGGTAAGTGCTTCCATCCATTTACACATGAGAGATTTTGCAAAAACCTCCTTAAAATAAAGTGGAGGAATAAACTTCAAAACTCAACCAAGAATAAGTCCAGGATTCAACGAATATTTTCGGATAGAATTAGTTCTTGAAAGAAATAGCTTAAACCCGCTTCCTCCTAAATTTTAAAATTTACCACTTTTTATGCCCTTTCAGGGTCAGGAAAACAAATGACTCAGTTCAATCGACCAGCCAAAATTAGTGCTCAATTGGTCCTATAATAATATATTAAAGAAATCCAAGAATTCGATAGAATAAACAAAAATAAAATAAAATCAATAAAGAGAATTTATCATAACTATGCCGCTATCAACGGAATTGAAAGCAACTTCCAGGTTGGACATGGCAATGTGACAATGTGTTTAGCACGTATTATATACATTATTAAGATGATAATTGTAATTAAATTAATTTTGGAGCCAAAATTATAGCAAGGATTATAAAAGAATCAAGTAATTTCACATGGTTTATTAATGGGCAATCTTTAATTTTTAAACTCAAAATACAAATACACCCACAAAGTGCTTCCGAAACCAAAGTCAGCATATTACCCTAACACAATACTTAGTATAATAAAATAAATCAAAAAGAAAACCATATTACTTTAATTGAAAATAACATTATCATATCAAACAGAAATATATGTTACTCAATAAGTTTCGTAATAATGAAAATCTAACATGTGTCTCAAAAACTTATACTTTTGATCTCATTTTTTCATGAAATTCATTTTTTTCCTCATTTATCTAAGCACTATAATAAAGTAAGCCCAGAGTATAAGTGTTTTAGATAAAAACAACCACACTATATTTTAATTAATTTTGTTCCCTACACATACAGTCACGCAAACTAAATATTACTAAAACTGTTTTCTGGGCCGGAGCCCAAACATGTTCGGTTTAGTATCCAGTATCCAACTAGGTATAGACTCTAGAGCTATCCGGGATGAGGTCATCATTCTCTTCAAAAACTCACCTTCGAACCAAGAGGGCGGGAAAACTAATTTTAAACAGGCAATCCGCCCACTAATTTAGGGACCGCCAATGTTTCCCACAACCACCCAAAATCACAGCCATTTTCTATGGGATGAATTTACAGCGGACCAAAGCAAGTGGCTTTGATCGCCACCTCCTTTCAATTCAGTGATTTTGGTTGGATTGAGTGTATTTTATTCGATCCAATTAAAAATATAATTTTTGATGATTTTGAAATTTTTTCCTCATTAATTTAGCCAAAAATATAAGATTACTCCAAATATTTGCTCACAAGAAACAAATTTCACTTGATTTACTCAAATAATTTTATTACCAACTCCATTCAATTCAATGATTTTCATTGAATCGAGTGTGTTGTATTTGATCCAACTAAAAACATCACATTTAATAATATGATGAAATTCTTTTTTGACTATTACAACCAAAAATATAAGATTACTCCTAATATAAATCAACTTGAAACAAATTTTATTTGATTCACACGAATAAATTACAACATTGCGCATAATCCATATGTACAGCATACTTCCCATCCACATCGAATTGAGAGAAAACCCATATCAAGAATATCCTAAACCATTCCCTACATCCTCCCCACATGTACAAACAAAATGCAGACAAGCCACCCCATCTTCAATGGAAAGGGTTGAAGAAAAACTGGCCTGGAGATATATTGTTTCTAACATGTACACATTACCTACAATCTGATATGCATATCAGGCCAAACAAACAAAACCTGAAATTTTACATGTTCAATGCTATACAAAACCTTCTTCAATTCCCTGTTTCCATTTCAAGAAATAGATTCCTCTTCGGCCAATCCTCCTCGTCATCAGAAGCAAACAGGGCAACTGAAATGTCAGCCAGTTTCTTTGCATCCAACCTTCGCCGTGGAACCCTTGATTGTTTTGGAGCATTTGGGGCTTCAATCTCATCAAAGTCTCCAAAACAGTCCACATTTCGGAACCCCACCGTCTTCCTCGGCGTGCTATAAGCAAAATGGGATTGCTTTGCAATCAAAGTCTGCTTGGATCAAAGCAACCATATCAACTTAAGAACTCCAATAAATCTTGGAATCAAAAACAGAGTTGATTATAAATCATGAAGGAAAAACAAAATCAAAGCTCACCGCTTCTCTTATTGCTTTGGATACAAAGAAAAGCCTCTTCAAATCATCATGCTCCACATCACACAATATTCTAACCTGAATAACAAACACATGAATCGGATAAGCATTCATTCCATATATAATCAAATCAAAACCAGAAATCATTAGAAGTACTTTAAGACTAACCAGAATTTCCTGAGGCAATTCCTCAAGTGCAGATTTCTCTGTACAGAAAAATGAACCTTCAAAGCAGTGTCTCTTCAAAGGCGTAGTGGCAATGCAATCATCATAATTCCCAAATTCCACACTAACATTTGACAGGGCAACTCTTTTCCTCCCAAACGATGTATTCCTCACCAGCCCCATTCTATACCCTTCGTTTGCCCTTGCTGTATTCGAAACATATTTCTTCTCAAACACCATTTTAATTTCTCAAGTTCCTAACTCCGAGATCTGATTTCAAACTCCCAAAAATCCAATCCTTAACCAACAATCTGATGAATTAGGCAGACCCCCAAACCAACCAAAATCTCAATCTCAGCCACGAACACTTATGCTGAAAAATATGCGTGTGTAAAATGGATTAGAAAAAACGCTAATCAGAAGACAGAAAGTAAATGGAGATTGGTGTAACGGTTGTACTGAACAAGGAAACAAGAACCGTCCCTCCAACTATCTTCTATATATATTTTTCACACGCACTCACACACTCACTCTGTCGAGTTTTCTTTTTTCTTTAAAAAAAAAAAGGGCTATAAATATTTTTACCCTTCTCTCTCTTTCTAGATTTTAAAAATATGTGATAAATATTCTTTTTAGGGATCAAGATTTGATTTTTAGTAGAAAGGACTGGAATTTTCCAATGAAAAAATCTTAAAGAGGAATCCAATGTATATAGTAAAGCAGAAAAACTAGCCGTTGGAGGGGACACGTGCCGCCATAAGAGAGGTTGGAGGAAGCAACATGGGTGGTTCTGCTGACGTGGCAAATAGTGTGGTCGGTCTAAGTCGGCTGGCGACAGAATTCAACAACTCATAGACGTGTCTTAGGTGTGTGGTACAGTCACCCAACGTGTTCGCTTTAATTTTAAGATGGTGACACGTGCCCATGTGACGGATTGGATGGTCAGGATTCGATGTTGAGACACAGAAGAAGATTGTGGGACAAGGATTCCAAAAAGGAGGCTGACCCGAATGCCGAGTGACGGCTTACAGTATTCAGACGCTGTTTTTGTTTTTTCTAATGGAAAAAACACGGTTTGACCCATGGTCTTTTCTTTTTTTTTAAATTGGTATAAATAAATAATTACTTCTTTTTTATTTTATTGATTTGTGTGCAAAATCTGTTTGGGGATTTTGTAATTTAAATTTCTAGATAATTGAAATAATGAGTTTCATGGAAATTTCACCTCAATAAATAAGTGTAATTATTATAAAATTCAGAAACCTCGAGTCTTGTGAAAATAATTCACTAACATTTAATATCAATTGATAATTGCAAAGAGCCATTTTTTCATAAAGTTGGATATCATTCCCAAGTATAGCATACATAACATTTTGCAATTAAAAGAAAATGTTTTTGTATTTTTGTTCACGAGCTTGTAATTTATTGCAATTTCTTGATGAAATATTCAGCATTATTGATTAGATCATTTTTCTTTTTCTTTAATGAAAATTGTTGATAATAAGTTATGCGGAGACAGATTCATCAAGTCATTCAATACACATACTCTCAATTCTCTATTTTGATGTTTAGAAATAAAGTATTGACTTTTCATTGTATTTGATATTTATCTATTATGATTTTGTGGAAATTTTTTAATTTGTGCAATGTATCTTATTAAAAAATATATTGTGAATTAAATTTATTTTTATATAAAATTAAAATAATGTATATAAATTATATTTTTAGTTATAATTAATTTAATATGTGCATAGCAAGGTGCGCATGCTAGCATACATTAAGTGATAAAAATTTTATTTTGTCACTTTAATAATTCTTACAAATACAATAGTAACAAAAATAATATTTAAATTATCATAGTTGACAATTAGTGATACATGTATAGTGACAACTTAGTTATAATAATAATTGTCAACGATGACAAATTAAAATATTTGTCACTTAAGAACACCAATAGTGATAAAATAAAATTTGTTTTTACTTAACATATATCATTAGTGACAGTATTTATGTTGTCACTTATTTTTATCACTAATATTATATTTTTTTGTAATTTTTTTGACTAAATTATCCTTAACTCATTAAATAAAGAAATTTAGTGAATTTAATTTTCTAATATAAAAATTTTCTTTAGATTTCTTAAGTTGATTTGTATCAATAATTATTTTAACTTTAATAAATTAAATTTTTTTTGTGAAAAACATACTTTTTTGAATTTAAAATATATAAAAGTTATAGTAGATATCATTTTAATTTTTAAAAACAAATAAACTAAAAAAAAAGATTAATTTTTATAAAATCCACAAACCTACATTGTTGAAATACCATCCTCCATCGTAATAATTATAACTTTCACAAAATCTACAACCCATTAACCTACATTATCAAAAATCCATTTTCTATTATCTTTTTTACCACGTCATAGCCTGACATAATTTTAATTTTATTTGATAATTCATATTATTTTATACATTATTTTGAGGGACTCAAAAAAGTATTTTTGTGCGGATAAAAACTGCATTGGGCAACTGCCAATACACACGAAAGAATAATTTACACTATTTGTATTCTGTTCGGATACTATCATCATTGTAATCAAAATTACAAAAAATAAGTAATATAAAAATGAAAAAATATCGAAATTGATAACTTTTTTTATAAGGAGTGGGGAAAAAATTACGATGATAATGAGCATTTGAAGGCATAAAAACCCCCCTTAGGCTTTTAGCACAGAGTATGAACCTCTAGGGATTAAAATTGAGATGTAAATATAATTGGAATCCAGGTTTAAATAAAATGTAATGTATTTAAATTAAATACCTCTTAGCTTCGTGAAGAGGATTCAAATAATAATTGTTTGCATTATACTGGCCATGATATAAATCCATCCCCATTTGTTAGCCATAGTATCTTAATCATTAGCACAATAAAAAATTACAACATTAATGAGGGTTATCTATTTATCTATCTATCTATATTATTATACATAGTACACAACGGTGTGGGATTCATAATTATGCAATTTTGATTCTAATTGTGCAATTTTGGTCAAATGACAAATTCTTAGAATTTTGAGCATTTTAATTCATTTAAAAAATTATTATTTGTTGATTATTATTTCTAATCGATGTGATTGTATCTTATCTATAATTTTCTTTCATTCCATATTTAAAATAAATAAATCTATCTATCTATACTATTATATATAGCACAACAGTGTGAGACCCATAATTATGCAATTTTGATTCTAATCGTGCAATTTTTCGCCAAATGGCAAATTCTTAGAATTTTGAATATTTTAATTCAATTAAAAAAATTTCATTTATTGTTTGATATTATTTATTTCATTTTTAAAGATATTTATTCTTATTTATCTCTAACTGATATGGATATTCTGTTTGGAAAAAAAAAATCTCCATTAGATAAAAGATTTCTTTTTTGAGTTTTCAATTGTTGAATCGAGTTTGATCTTATCTCTTTCGTATGATTGATGAGATAATGTCCAAGATGTTTAGATGGATTAGAATTCCTCTATGCAAACACATGTTTAAAGTAGTGGAGTCCAAATATAATTGAATTAGTAAAAACACGTCCAAATTGGAAGTATCTCTCATCAAGTCTTCCAAGCATCTCACGAATAATTTTTTTAAGTAAGTAAAAACAACTTCTTGCTATTTAATATGTAATTTTAATCCATGTGCATATTGTATGTAATTTCATTATCAAGTGTTGGTTTTTATATTAGTCATATGTATATGTATGGAGATAACTGATGATCTTATATGGAGGAAGACCAGAAGGATGGGGGGAGACCTGAAGTAAAACAGGCATGACTAAATATTTGTTGCCCTAATATTCTAATAACCAAAAGAAAAAAAAAAAGAAAAAGAAAGAAAGAAATAAAAGAATACCTTTTGTTATGTGTACAAGAAGGGAATTTGCTAAATGGAATTTAATTACGACTCCACACACACACACCCAACTCCGAATTGCCCAAAAAAAGATCAAAAGTATGCAGATTTATATTATGGAATTGTTATTTTGTGTTTGTTGCATTTGAACTAAATTTAAATTTATTTTAATTTTTTGCGATTAATTTTTTTATCTTATAAATATTTTTTTATAATCAATTGAAATTGTATTATTATGCAATATAGATATATATAATCGACTAACTTTTGACATATTTAATTTTGTAGGCTTTTTGGAATATATTATTGTTCTCGAGTTCAAGTAAGTCATCTACTTAATATTTTATAATCAATTGGAATTGTTTTATTATTATTCAATATATAGATGTTCTACTAATTTTTTATATATTTAATTTTGTAGGCTTTTTTGAATAGATTATCATTATTATTCTCAAGTTCGGTTAGTCGTCATCTACTAAATTTACAAGATAATATTCTTTTTTGATTCATTTCTTAAAAAAAATTTATCTTATAAAGTAATTTCTTATAATCAATTAAGAATTATATTATTATTCAATATGTATTAATTGTGGATTTTCTTGGACATTCTAATGCCTTCTTTAGCATTTCCTTAGAATGATCTTAATTTGCATAGATGATATTTTTTCGTGATTAACTTCTTAATTTTTTAACTTATAACTTTTTATAATCGGTTGGAATTGTTTTTTTTAATAATAATAATAATAATAATAATAATAATAATAATAATAATTATTATTATTATTATTATTATTATTATTATTATTATTATTATTATTATAATTATTATTATTATTATTATTATTATTATTATTATATATGTGCTCTACTAACTTTTGCCAATTTTGTAGGTTTTTCGGAATAAAATATTGTTCTTGAGTTTCAACATGAATTTTTTGTGAATTATTATAGTAGGCTTTTATTTACTAACTCTATTTTTTATACCCCTACCACAACCCAAAAAATAATATGAGTTATTTTATATTCTTTATATTGGATGTTAGAATCTCAAAATTGATCCTATATGGGGCAAATTTTAGACACGCACAAATTAGCATCCTGAAGACTAGCTAATATGGTCTTGACTAAAAAGTTGTTTGAGTCAGTTAGGCCTAGCATGAGCACAGTGAATGGCAATTGGTTTAGAACCCACTAAAAATTCACAATAAATTTTTTGTAATATATGTTTTTGTTTTTATTTTTTGAATTAGATGGACAAGCATATCAATTGTGGAATTTCTTGGACATTCTAATGATTTATTTAACATTTTCATAGAATGATCTTAATAAGTCATAATATTGCAATTATCAAAAATTATAATTATTTTATGAAGTTCATGATACATAATATATTTAAATCTAGGACACCATTCTATATATAATATTGTATTATTACACAATTCAAGATGTAAATTGACAGTGTTAAATTAAAAGTATGTATCAACTTAATTAAATATTGCATTATCTAAAAAATTTTAAATCTCAACTATTTTTAATTATAATAAGTTTACATTTCAATAAAGCATAAAAACGTATATAACTATAGAATTTAAAATAAATAAATAAATAAATTTTGTGGACATTCACAAGTAGTTTGGTCTTAATCTCACCATCTCCGTATGATAGCAATTCATGTTTTTTGGGCGTTAAATTTATATAAATATAACACGCTTCTGAAAAGAAATTGTTTTTTTCTATTTTTATTGATCATCATCTTAAGGTTGGAACTATGAATAGATATGTAATGTAGATCTACCTTATAAAGTAAACTTCTAGGATAATGAGTTTCCACCATAATTATTAATGCTATTATATTTAAGGCTTGGACTTCCATTGGCTATTGCTCCCCCCCCCCCCCCCCCTTCTTCCTGATCTCATTGGCTTATTTATTACTAAAATAATAAAAAGATTGAATATTTCATTACTATCGTAATTTAACAAATAATATAATCAACAATCAATGTTTTCCATAATCACCATGTATGAAAAATAAGAAATCTCAAATGGATTGTCATTCCATAAATATATTATGTAGAATTGACAAAGCCAATAAATTTAATAGAACTCAAACTCTCATCTCAAACTAGAGCTTTATTTTTTTAGTACTAAGATTAAATTTATTAGTTGTCAATTAAAATAATTTTTAAATAAATTAAATGATTGAAAAAAAATGTAATACTATGAAATGAACTATAGTAAAGTTCTTTTTTTTTTTCGATTTAATGTGTCATTAGTTAATCTCGACATAAATAGTTGGACCTTAGTTAATCTTGACATAAATACATGGACCATTTGTTGTCCTCAACTAATAAAATATACAAAAGAATACATGGACCGTCAATAGTTTTCAACCAGTAAAAAACATACAAGAGAATTTCTTCAATAAAATTTTTTATTTTGAAAATATCCATAGTGGTTTTAAAAATAATTTGACTAAAAGCTATTGATTAGTTGGATATATTTATATAAAAAACATTTATGCATTAAAACTCACTTTTATGTTAAATGAGAAGGATTTATATATATTATACTTTTTTTTATTAATTTGAATAAAAACTATTTTTACCAAACCTAAACAATAAAAAAGTTCCTAACTATTTCAAAATTAAATTTTTAGAAAAATATTTATAAAGTTACATATAAATTATTAATTATTTAAATTAAAGTTGGTTTAATCTTTTCTAAGGAAAGATAAAGGTACATATTATTCATTAAGAATTTAAACATTAAAAGGAAAAAGTAAAATCCGTGCATAGCACGGGGTACACACGAGTATTGTTATATATATCACAACGATGTGAAACCTATAATTGTGCAATTTTGACCAAATTTTGAATTCTTATAATTTTGAATTTTTTTAATTAAATTTAAAAATTGATTTTTAGTTATTAAATTTGATATTATTTATTCCTTTTAAAGATATTTGATTTTCTGAAATTATTTTCTTGATTAGAATAATATTCTTTATTTATCTCTAATATCAAAACATAATTGTATTTTATCTACAAAATATTTTCCATCTCTAGTTTCAATTAGGGGTGGGCGGAGGGGGGGGGGGATACCCTCTCGGGTATCATTTTTTGATACCCGAGTCCCGACCCCCATTTTATGGGGGTACCCTCAAAACCTCCACTAATTTTTTTTATATTTTTAATAAATTAAAATTAAAATTTTTTTAATTCATTATTTATTTTCGTTGTGAATCAATTGATAGAACTACAATTCATTATTCACAAATTCTAAATCCCACCTAATATATAATTTTAAAACTTAAATATAAACATTAATATATAATATGTGATATACATCATATATAAACACTTCAATTAAATGTATAATACTTAATAATATAATTAGTTTTTTAAAAATAAAATGGGGGTAGTCAATATAATTTTAAAACTTAAATATAAACATTAATGTATAATATATGATATACATCATATATTGGCACTTCAATTAAATATATAATACTTAATAATATAATTATTTTTTTTTTAATAGAATGGGGGTACCCGATCGGGTATCGGGTACCCCACCCCGATACCCGACCTCCAAAATTTTGGGTGCCCCCATAAATACCCGTTTGGGGTTGGGGGACTAAAAATACCCGACCCGATCGAGGCGGTCGGGTACCCCCATACCCGAACTCGATGCCCACCCCTACTTTCAATATGTGGAAGATTTCTTAATTATTTGAACTCTATATTTGATAAATCTTTCATGATTTTCTCTTATCTTTAATAACCAATTTATATCTATACCATTATATATAAAGTCTTTCAAAAGTTATTTCATTATATTATCAGGTTCTAGCATTTTTTTTTTTTACTCTATTCTTTGTGTCCTCTTTATTATCTAGCATTTTTTTTTAATCTCTTTGTGTGCATCTTTAGTTCATTATTCAAAGTGTTTATTGTTTATTTGATTTTATTGTTCACCTTTTTGATTTTGTTTTCTTTTTTCTTTTTGGTTTATTTTAGGTATATTATATGATGGAAGGGATATTTTGGATTTTAACGCTATAATTTTCTTTTCAACCTAAATAAAGTATATCATTTAGCTTTTTTTACTATTAAATTTGTAAATTTCTATATCTTTCTTTACTACTTAGTTTATGCTATCAATTCATTTATTATGAGATTTATTAATTGCGCTTAATATTTTTAATTTTATTTTTATTAGTTACATTTTCTTCCTTAATTATTGATAAATTTTGTCATTTAATTTTTATGTTATTTAAATTATAACACATTTAGCATCCTTTTATTCATTTTTTGAATCAAGTTATTAATTTATTTTTCAATTCAATTTTTTTTTTTGTTGGCATATCTAAGTTTATAGTTTTATAGGATGAGATCTATTTTTATGTTTTAATATTTTTAAAATTTATTTCACTTTTTGAATATTTATAATTTTAGAGATATGTCATTCAATTTTATTTTATATTCATACATTTGTAATTATGTATGTATAAATATATATAATTTGAACTCTTTTTAAAAAATTTATATACTACATCAATTAATATATATTCTTAGATCATTTTTGATATATTTAAAAAAAAATTATGATTTGATTATTTCAATAGAAAACACACCTATTAACTTTTTAAGTTTATAACTCTAGACATTATTTAGTCTATCAATATATAATTTTATTTTTCTTTTTTTTTTAAATTTTGATTGTTTGAAAGGTTAAATTTTTTTGTTATTCACTTTTTTTTTTGCTATCTGCGAAATATAATATGAAGATCCAATTACATTCATACAAAAAAATTGAGAATGAACATAATAATTTATTTTTTCCATATTTTATTTTACATTCTAATTTCTTCCTCATATCCTATCACTAATTCCTATTTAAAATTAATTTCGAGCTTATAATTACTCTATCAATTTACTATGATTTTAACTTTGCATTACTAATATCAAAGTTTTTTCTTCATTTAATAATTCGATAACTAAGCTATGAGTCAAATTAAAAGGTTTATATAAACTTATATACTAACATTGATCTTAACTTTGTAATTATTTTATATATTTATTTTAACTTTTTAATTTCTATTTATCTTTACTATCATAGTTTTGTCTTGACTTAATTGATTTTTAATCAAAAACTAAAATTAAATACAATTTTTCTAATCCTTGGCAACTAATATATTATTTAATTCTTTATATTTTAAGTTTTAACTCAATATATACTCATCATCTTTTAAGTCTAAAATAATCTTAAAGTATTATAATTTTAAATTTTTTCAAACAACTTTCAAGCCATCAATCTAGTGTTCTATATCATTCTCATATATTTTTATTTTTTAATGCAACTATATGTTAGCTTTTGATCGTATAATATTTTCTTCTTCTTTTAATAAAGTACATAATCATATTCATAAATTTTTATTTTTGGATGTTTTAAAAAAAAAATTAACTTCTCGCTGAATAATTTTGAAATTTATTTTTTATGACACAATGTATATGAGATGTCTTTATATTTTGCAAACTTTTAAATACTAAATTTTAAAACTTCAAATTTAATTTTACTAATTACTTGATATTTTTACGATATTTTCTATTTTTATATTATTATTTTAGTTATATCTATAGTTTAATAATTATATTAATATATAGTAATTTTAAAGAATTCGTGCATAGCACGGGGATAATGCTAGTAGTATTATATGTAGCATATCGGTATGTGCCCCATGATTGTGCAATTTTGATCAAATTCTGAATTTTTAGAATTTTGAACTTTTTAATTAGATTTAAATTTTGGTTTTGGATAATTAAATTGAAAGTATTTTATTCTTTTTAAAGATATATAGATTTTTAAAATCATTTTTTTTATTAGAACAAATTATTCTTTGTTTATCTCAAGTACCAAAAAAATGATTGTATTTTATCTACAAAATATCTTTTATCTCTACTCTCAATATGTGGAAGATTTCTGAATCATTTGAACTCTATAGCTTGAAAAGTTTTTCATAATTTGCTATTATCTTTAAAAACTAATTTATATATATTTATACAACTATATATAGTGTTTCGAAAGTCATTTTATTAATACTTAGTTTCTAGCATTTTTTTTCTCTTTATTCTTTGTGCGCCTCTTTATTTTTTAGCATTTTTCCCATCTATCTCTTTGTCTGCCTTTTTATTCTTCAAATTGTTTATTGATTGTTTGATTTTATTTTTTACTTTTTTGATTTCATTTTTTTTTTTTTTTGGTTTATTTTAGGGATGTTATGTGCATGATGGAAGAAATTTTTTAGATTTTAATGCTATAATTTTCTTTTCAACCATAAATAAAGTCTATCATCTAGCTTTTATTGTTATTAACTTTGTAAATTTTTATATCTTTTTTGTTTAATACTTAGTTTAAGTTATCATTTCATTTTTAAATTTTGTAACTTTGAAATTCCTTTTTTGTTCTTTTAATTTTATAATTTTACGACATGAGATATATATTAATTGCTCTTAATATTTTTTAATTTTATTTATTTTTATTAGTTATATTTTTCTTTTCAATTATTGATAAATTTTGTCAATTAATTTTTATTTTATTTAAACTGTTATACATTTAGTATCTTTAACTCAATCTTTGAATTAAATTATTAATTTATTTGTTAGATTTTGTAATTTATTTTTAAATTCTCTTATTTTTGTTTATCTAAGTTTATAATTTTATAGGCTAATATCTATTTTTTGGTTTTGGTAATTTTAAAGTTTGTTTCACTTTTTGAATATTTATATTTTAAAAGTATGTCATTTAGTTTTTATTTTTTATTCATATATATGTAATTGTGTATGTATAAGTATGTATAATTCATACTATTTTTAAAAATTTTAAATACTATCTTATCAATATATATTCTTAACTCTTTTCTTCACTTAATTATTAGATAACTAAACTATGAGTCAATAAAAGGTTTGACTTATATACTAATATTGATTTTAACTTTATAATTATTTTATATATTTATTTTATTTTTTTAAATTTTTTTCTTTACTATCTTAGTTTTGTCTTTGCTTAATTGATTTTTATTCAAAAATTGAAATTAAATAAGAAATTTTTTAAACTATTGGCAGCCAATATATTATCTAATTGTTTATATTTTAAGTTTAACTTAATATATACTCATTGTCTTTTAAGTCTAATGTAATCTTAAAGTATTATAATTTTAATTTTTTTCCAACAACTTTAAAGCCATCAATTAATATTGCGTTTTAGTTCCTTTTCATATACTTTTATTTTTTAATGCAACTATCTATTAATTTTTTGTTGCATATTATTTTTTTCTTTTTAATAAAATATGTAATCATATTCATAGACTTTTATTTTTGAAAGTTTATAATTTTTTAACTTCTCACTGAATAATCTGAAATTTATTTTTTACTAATCATTTGACCATGTTTTGCGATAATTTTATTTTTATATTGTTATTTTAATTATATTTATAATTCAATAATTACATTAATATATAGTAATTTTAAAAAATCCATGTATAGCACAAGGATAATGCTAGTACTATTATATATAACACAATTTTATACTTATCTAATTGTGCAATTTTTTCCACATGTCAAATCCTTAGAATTTTGAATTTTTTTAATTCAACTAAAAAATTTTCATTGGTTGTTGATTATTATCTCTAACCAATATGATTGTATCTTATCTCTAATTTTCTTTCGTCCAAAAATGGAAATATATTTAACAATATTTCACAATCTTTATTAAAGAGCTAGAAGTTTGAAAAATGAATAATTATAAATTAACTGATTCGTAAGAGCTCAATTTATCAAAATCTTTAAAATTTAATCATTTTTACAATAATATTTTTTAGATATGTAAAATATTTTAGATAAAAATATATATATAAAATATATCAAATAATAAAATTTGAAGAATATTTCAAATATAAAATGCTACTTCTACAAAAACTATAAACTCTGAACTTTATTTTTATATTATTAATTTAAATCATTTTAGGTTTTTAGCCATATAATAGAGAATTCATTTTAAATTAAGAGTTCTATTGTTTGGGACATATATAGTTGATATAATTGAAAATTTTCAAAAGCTTGATAAATGACAACTTAAATAGCAAATAATATCAACTTTTTATATTTTTAATATATTTAATTAAATAATTCTATAATTATATCGCATACTTTATTTTAATATTTTTTCTTATAATAATTCATAAAAAGATATTTTTACATGAATTAATAATATCATATAAAAAAAGTTTGACTGAAAGTAAGTATCCATTTAATTACTTATACATATTTATAAAAGAAACTTCTCTATGACAGAGTGATATTTTATTTTGAATTGAATATTAAAAATTTACTTATTATTTTATTCATGTGCATAATATTTATTATTTGATATTTCTAAAAATATAAAATAACTATATATTGATAAAATAACTATATATTGATAAATATAAATGAATTTTACTTATCATAGTTATATAGAATATTAAGAAATATCTTAGTTTATAAAAATTGCATGTTACAAACTATGTACTGACTTAGTTATCAAATAATAATCTAATGTAAGTTATTTTCATAGATAAAGTATAAAGATGTTTATATATTTACTCTAACAAAAAACTTGACATTTAAAAATCTCAAATGTCATGAAAATTGTAATTATAACTTCCACATCATTAAGAAAATCATATGCCAAGTGGCATATGGCCCAACGGCATAAGTTTCCCACATTATGTAGGAGATAAGAAGTCGAATCCAAACAGACTCCTGATGTGCGTGTGTATAAATAAATAATAAAAAAAAAATCATATAAAAGAACTTTACATTTTCAAAAATTTATCTGCTTACTTATCATATCAAAATATGTATGTATAAATATATCTAACTTAAAAAGCATATTTAGTTAAATATTCTGCTCTACTATTATTTTCTTAATTCTTTCATCTATTTTTTTAAATTTTATCATTTAATTTTTTTTTGTATAATTTATAAACTTAGAGTTAGCAATTTTTCATATTCTGCAACTAAATTAAATACAAATCATCTTCAAACATAATATTAATAAATTAAAATATTTATATTATTTTATTTAATTAGTAATATATTTTGTTTCAATAAATATTAAAAATGATTATGGTTTATTTTTAATCACATGAAGTAAAATAAATATTATTATAAAATAAATTATTTCAATATTAAAATTCTTTTCGATGTATTGCACTGGGCACATGCTAGTTAATACAAATATAAGAGTTTACAAGACCATCAATAAAATCTTAAGAGATTATAACCTATACAACTTCAAATGTGATGATATTTATTTGTATAAAATGATAAGACTAATCTTAACGGGGATATTTGATTTAAACACAAGTGAATCTCCCAAAAGATAAACTAGGAATATTTGATTTGTTATATCTTCTTATATATATATATATATATATATATAGGACTAGGTTATACTCAATTTTCATTTAATTTTGCACTTCTTCTCAATTCTCTTTCTATTACTATTGTCTCCTCAGCTCTTCCAAAAAACAAAAATGGCTGGGGAAGTCATAATTACTTAGGCCAGTACTCCATACCCTGCAAACCCACATTGAAGGTTATTATTGATGGCTATGACATTGGAATATGAGGTGATAATGAATAAATATTTTTTTTTATTTTTTATTTTTATGTAGGAAACTTTATGACTATTAAAATGATGGGTGAATATATGTAGGTGGAGTTACATTGATGTCTCCTTTTCTGAAAAAAACTCTTCCCCGATGTCTATAGAAGGGAAGAACTCAATGTTGGAGCTCAATATTGCCTGTACAAATTAGTATTATAAATTTGGTGACGCTAAATTGACATTATTTTTTCAGTCTCTTTATTTGACTATTTTTTTAGTATTGTTACTTTTTATTCTTCTTTCTATTATTTTTATTCTCTCTTTTGCTCTAATTGACGATATAAAGAAAATAATAGATATAAAATATTTCAGTAATATAATTAATTACAACTAATAAAGAAATTAAGAGAAAAGAAAACTACAACATTTTAATCTTAAATTGATGTTTTCAATAACAACTCTTTTCCAAATGCAAAATCCATAGAATCATCAATACTGGGTTCATTTTACATTTGCTTGAGAGTTGAGATACACCAAATAATAATTTTTTCTCTTATTTATACTTTCTACCCTCTTAAATGAATGGTAGTGATTCAAAAAGTCTAATGGTTATAAGATGTTTTCTAGAACTCTTCAAGCATATCTTACAATTTCCCAACTTTTTACAACCTTTCGAATTGCTCTAGTACAATTTTTATATATTTTGAAACATCTTGAATTAAAAATCTTAAGGCAAAATTGCACTTTATTTTCGTATCACTCAAACTGTTTGGACATGTCGTTGCATGTTTTATGGACACCAAAAAAAAAATATTATTGTGAAGATATCAAATGAAAATATTCAAATTATTACTAAATATGTATATCTAGTAATAAAATTCTTCCTTTTGTTACAATGGAAAATAATTTTTCAATATCTCAAAATAGTATATATATTTGTTAGTGTATACATGTGTGTGTGTGTGTATGTATATGACTATTATACATGTGATATCACCTTGAATTTATGCAAAAGTGAAAAATGATAAATAATATAATAATTTTCATATTGTATGCATAAGGATAAATTGAATAATTTTATAATTCAATAAGCGATATCTCTATTTTCTTAAAATATAAAGAGTGATATGCTCCTTGTTAATAAAATAGATTTTACCCAAACACTTTTTAGTGTCTTATCAGAAATTCAATCTCATATCAAAATCAAGCCAGTATTTGAATTTAATTTTCCTATTAACATTACCTCATGCCTACCACACACAAAAAAAAAAAAATGGCAAAAAGAACTTCTAAGAATGAAGATAAACTGGAATATTTTTCACGATTACTTGAGAAGAAATCAATTAAAAAGAAGATCATAAGGATGTAAAATTGCTTAGCATGAAAGTTCTTTTGAGTTTGAGACGATCCTAACAAATGGATCTCGAGATCCAGAAATAAGACAAATATTAATGCATCTACATCAATTCTTGGGAAAAAGAGTTTAATAAATTTGGTGACAAAATAATAGGCTTGACCCTAAGTACATAATTTGCATACCACATAATATTAAGACAAATAGTAAGTTTGTATTAATACCATAACAACTATGATTGAACCTTGATCAAAACAATTACAAAAGACAATGACGATAGGGTAACTTAGATTGGGCCTCCTTGTGAGTTGTGATTCACCACCCAATATTTTCATTTAAATTTTCTTACAAATATTTTTGCTTCCCACTGGAATCTGTTGGACCATAACAATAAAACCAAATAAAAAGTTGTCTTTGAACTCAAGTTCTTTCTTAGTGATGACATACATTTTCCGTAAAAACATTTTTCCTCCATGGAAAGGTATGGTAGAAATAGAATACATTTTGTTCTACAATTTGTACATTTATGTAGAATTAATCAAGCCACAACGTTGTTGTGACTTGCAATTTGTACTAAATTAAGAAATAACTAGGAATTCTCCTGGGAAGATCTTTTCAGATATGGGTCATCCTTGTACTTTGAATAGAGCGGTAGATCAAGAGCTCTCTCTGAAATTTTCCCATCCTCGTGGATCCTTGCTACTAGGCTTTCAAGGGATGGAAAGTTGGCCTGTGAAATTATTAGAACACCCAGCTGTTTGGTTACAAAGATAAGAAGTAATGTTGCCTCATGTAAAAATATGGCTATAAAATAAGTCCCCTCTTACATACCTCTGGTCGGATATAGCCAACTATAGCAAGGCGCAAATCCTCGCCATAAAAGCTCTCATTAAAATCATGAAGCAGCCATGGCTCCTGTAATGATCTCATGGGATTAGAATTGACATTAACGCTATGTTGGATTAAGGAATTTAATAAAGAAAACTTGAATGAAAATGGCCAAGGTACAAAAATCAAAATACACAATTACATCATTTGAGGCGTGCAAATATTTTCTGAAATCCCAAGATCAAAAAGGAAAAGCAAATTGCACAAACAACAGAGCTAAATGAGCATGACTCACAATTGTCTTCTCTGCATTGTTGAAGTAAGGGTTCCAACCTAGGCTCATTACCATCTTATAAACACCTCGAGTTCCTAAGCTAGCCCAACCAAAATAAACTCCTGTAGCATGTTCTGAAAGGAGATCTGAATAACCCTCAGTGGACAAGTTAGCTGGACATGGAGTAGAAGAAGAAAACATGCTGTCAGAGCAATTTACTCTCTCATCAAACAAAAAAACAAAAAAAACAAAAGAAAAGAAAAGGAAAAAAGTGCATGAGACTCAATCCTTATTGGTTTGTAGTCAAAATGATTTATTCAAGTAACTGAGCATAGATACAATTCATAATAATCAACAAGAATATTGGATTTTTTGCGAGTTAAGGGATTCAGAAGTCAAGAAACCTGTAGGGATTCCAAGCACCTTTGAGCCACGGCCGAAACCTTTGATCACAGGACCACCAATGTACCAAGGTTCTATTGGTAACGTACCTTCTATCCCTGCAGCAACAGTTTTATCAATGCATAGGATATGGACAATGTTAAAGAAACATAAAATAGTGAAAGAGGCTCACAGTCTTCAAATGCAGGTAGGCCCCACTGTTCCAGTTGCAAATCTAGTAGGGAGTTAATCACCTCATCTGCTGTGGTGAAAAGGTGGGATTGTTTAGGAAGGGATGGGACAGCAACCACTTCCATTCCAGCTGCCTTACCAGCAGCAACACCTAGCCTAGCATACAACAACAATTCTCATATTAGAATTTAGTATGATGATTGTTACTAACTGGCTGTGGACTTCCACAATGTTATTCAAAGATTTTATGAGAATGGCGGACATATAATATTTACATAAATAGAAAATAAAAGAAACTCATTGCCAAAGTGTTTAAAACTTGAACAAAGTTTTGAACTATTGAACTATTATAAAATGAAACAATAAGGTGGCAATCAAGCGTTCAATCATGCTAAAGCAACATTCTCAATGTGTTTGAATGTAGATAAAAGAATTCCTCTGTAAAACAACAAAAAGGTTATCATCTTGCAAGAATTACTGTCTGCTCATAAAAATGCTTCACTGATACTTACGTTGAATCTTCAATGACAAGACAGCTGGAAGGATTCATCTTAAGCCTCTTAGCAGCTTCAAGATATCTTAAATGATGAAACACCAAATCAATGTAAGCACTGATTCAATTCCTCCATGACAAAGCATTCAAAAACAAAAAATAAAGTTTAAGTTCCATCTTACATTTCAGGAGATGGCTTTCCGTTGGTGACATCATCACGACCTATAATAACAGAGAACGATTCTTTCCAACCTAACATTTGTAAATCCTGGACAATGAGATCCAGATCGGGGATGCAAACAAAAACGGTACTTACATAAAGAAAATAGCTTTACATAAGAAAAATTTATTGATTGAGATGAGATTTCACATATAAGTACCCTGATGATACGATATCTTAGTCTCAATATTTGCCTTTGTAGAATTTGAAGCCAAGGCCATTGGCACACCATGACCTCTCAAATGGTTAATTAACCTGTTGGCACCAGGTTGAGCTTTGATATAGCACCATCTACCATAAAAATTAGAGATATAATCAGTGAACGATGAGAAATGCAATCTTCAAAAACAGAATTGGAAGCTATATTAATTTCTCATAGAGAAAGAAGCCACATTTGAAGATAATACTTGCAAAATAGCTTAATCACGGATTACCTCAAATGATGCAAACGAAGTATCCACAAATTTGGTGAATTAAGTATTTTGGCTAGAAATTAAAATACAACAAAAACACCAAATGCAGAGAAAATAATCCATTGAAATACTTTTTCACATTTTTAGTTGACTGTCTCCCTAGGCAAACATAGCAAAAATTACTAAATTATGCAGTTGTGGTTTTTTTCTTTCAAACCTTACTTTGGCAAACTTTAGTAAAAATTATATATGGAACCAGATTTCTTTCTCTTCACACAACAGAGAGCTGAAAATTTGTTTTTAAAATTTTCATCCTCAAGTATTCAAGGAAAACCTGTGTCAGAAAATCTTTGTGAGAACAAGTTGCCCCATGACTTTCCCAACTCATAAGCATTCAAAAAATGCCATAAGAAGAGAACATTTCACGTCCCAAATATCGTAGAACTAATCAGGACAATATATCATGCTAAAAGTTTCAGAATTCAAAAGAAACTGCTTTATTAGAAGTCTCTACGCATCAGTTTCTTGCAAGCATGACCCAAGCATAAGTAAGAAGATTTCACCCGAAGTAGAACAATTTTAATGATTGATGAACTTAATTGATATTATAAAGCAGACAGGAGGTACAGTACTGGAAATATTACTTCTCTGAGAATATTGGAGTAATTTCTGATAGAAGTTCATCTGTTTTTATGGAAAGTCCATAATCTTCAATAACAGCAGCTGCAGCTTCATCGGGCGTCTTTCCTACTATTCTATTAGCTTCTCTTCCATCCGATTGCTTTCCATGCTTAACCAAGTAACCTCTCAAAACATCGCTCACAATGCCATCTGACATAAATAAAATTTACGTCATAATTGGAAGATAAAACAAATGCTAGCGCAAGTCTGAAACAAAAATAAATAGCTGGATGGTGTCTATGGTGAGTAACCTAAGGTCGAAAAGTTCACCAAATGCTGAATGAGATTTTTTATAACTAGAACTTATATAAAAGCATGCACTGACTGTTCTATAGTTGTATACCAAAGCTTAAATAAACAAAACATCTATAAAGAAGCAAGCAATCAAAAAGACGTAAATGTCATCAAATGATAAACAGCACATTTAACAATTGGATCTGGTAAGAGAATAATAAGAAATGCAGTCGTACCTATATTCATTCATGAAATATGAATTTGTATATTATGACTCATTGCAAATAGCCTCCTATTTGCGCAAAATTTTTTAGTGCAATTACTTCCTTTGCCATATACATCAATTTGGTGACCAAATAATTGTTGCAGAAAACTAAAGTTATAACACATAAAAAGGTTATTCAAGTAAACAAATTAATTTCGAAAACAAACATAACCCCACCTGTGTTAATAAGTGTTCCATCCAAATCAAGGATAACACATGACACAAGCTTCCTAAAAGGCTTTGCCACCGACATGTCGTGAACGTCAAAACAAGTTTACGATTTCATCAACCATGCGGTGGTATACCTGTTGCAATTGTTAGTCAAAAAGAAAGTACTGGACCAATTCATCCTAAAATGATGGTGTACAATGATGAATTACAAACTGACAGTTAATTGAATTTGATTCAGGATGAAACAACTAACTCAGAGCATAAATATATTATTTGCTGCTGCAACAAAGATGTTGGATAGAACATCCATTCAGTAGTTCTAGTATCCCTACTGGGAATAGCTTTAGTCCGATATCATACGTATAATACGTTCAAACATGACCTCAAAGAAACCACATACATCATCATCATCATCATCATAATAATAATAATAATAAAGAAAAAGAAAAATAACAGAACACTCTAAGTTTTATTTTACAAATAAAATTCCTTTTCATGCTCAAATAAAGCAGCTTACACGACTAATGCTTCCTTTTCTATTTCTTAATCTTCTGTGAAGTATTTTATACTCGTGCAATATCCAAAGCAAAAGGAAAGCACTAACATAATGTTGTCTCATGGTCGGACAGTGCATCAATTACATTCAAAATCCAAATGAATTTCACATAGCACTACAAATTTCCATAGTGTTAAGTAAAAACAGAAACTCAGTTCTAGATTTCTAATCACATCTTAGCATCACATGAAATTTTCGAAGAGCAAAGAACCAAGCAGATTGAAACAAACAGATACTTTGTTGGGATTGATGGGAAAAGATAACAAAAACCATTCTCTTTAAATACATAATTCAAATCTACTGGGCTTCTATCTTCCACCAAATTATGCCTCAAATTTCTTCTACAATGCGTTGACCTCCAAATTGGTAGACAAAATCACATGCAATTCATCACTTAAAAGGAGAGAAAAAGGGCATACACATTCTCATGGAAAAGGAGAAAGAAAACACTACTGATTTAGATGAATTTTCAAAGGCATCTTATTGATGAATACATACACCAAGACTCTGTCTGTGCCTGTACACACACACACACACAGACTTCTAGAGTTTGAAAAGAGCAGACAAAGCAGTCTGAGAACCCAAAGTTTTTGTGCTGACATGTCCTGGCCTATTTGAATTCATTCTTGAAGGAATATGGGACCATTACCCATTCTTGATAAAATTTCACCCACTTATGATAGATGACCATAATTCTTAGTAGGAACCGGACAAAATAAGGCAACTAAAGTTTTTCAAATCATACGAATTCCACTCAAAAGAAGAGTAAAAAAGAAAAAGGGCCTCTTGAATAATACCACCAAGATATAACATTCGAATTTAAATACTAAATTAGCCAAGTGCAAACTTTGCATAATTCAATAGGAAATTTCAGTAGAAATGGAGCAGTGTTGTATTATAAACTGAATGAATATTCATTAAAGATTAAAGACTACAAAATACTAACTAAAATTCAGGGAAACAAAAAGAAGCCCATATTAAATAGAAGATTGAGTATTTTCCTGATTCATATCCACTCACACAGCTCACCTGATCACAAAAGTGTAAAAAGAAAAAAACCCGCTCTGTCTTTTCATCTCATTCCAAACAGTGGAAAAATCTAAATTCATTTCTTGGGGAAAAGATAAATCAAATGAATGAAAAAACAAAAGAGAGTAAAAGATTATAAGAGAGAAAAGAAAAAAAATACCTGCGCCGGAGAGACTACTGTGTTCTCTTCTTTACATTGGCCGAACGTTGGAGCCGACCAGACATTTATATTTGTGAGTTGTAACCAACTAGGCAGGTTTCTGGTTGAGAATCCGGTTCCCCCAAATCCGCATTCATAAATGAAGAAAAGCCGGGAAGGGTTGGGGGCGAGGGGGTAATGTGGGGTTGCGTTGTTGTTCGTAAATATTATTAGCATATTCCATTGATAAGGTTCGAGTTGGGCCCGCCGACGCTAGAATATGGATTGGACTAGGGCTGTCAATTGATCGGATTTTAAATCGAATTGAATTTTAAGATTTCTATTTAATTAAAATATTTGATAGATCAGATCCGATTATAAATATTTAAAGTTTGAAGTAAGTGGATCGGATATGAAATTGAGCAATTCGATCCGTTAAATATTCGAATCCGAACCTTAATATTTTTTATTAAATTAATACTCATATATATAATATTAATAAATATTTTAAAATAAAATTTATGCATTATATTGACTTAATATCTATATTAAAGTCTATATTACACTATTAATATTGAGTTTTTAACTAAAAAAATAAAATAGATATTGATAAAATGTCAAATATAATAACATATAATAGTTCATCTATATATTAATATAATGTGAAAAAGGAGTTTAGTATTTAAATATTTAACTTTTGGACTTAGGGCTGTCAACGGGTCAGATTTTGATCGGATCTGTCATATCCGAATTCGATAAACAAAATTCAGATCCAAATCCGACCCGAAATCCTATAGAATCTTTGTTAATCAGTATCATATCCGAATCCGATGGATATCCAAAACCTGATTAAAAAAGCCGATCATTTTTTTTTCTTTCTTTTTTTTCCTTTTAAATTTTATAAAAATATTGTATTTGTAAAATAAATATATGTGGGTTGCCAATGGATCGGATTTTAATCCGAATCCGATCTGAATTCGATCCGAATTTTAAAATTTTTATTCGATTAAAATATTCAATGGATCAGATCCGATTATAAATATTCAAAATCTGAAATAAATGGATCGGATATGAAATTAAGCAATCCGATCCGTTAAAGATTCGAATCCGAACCTTAATATTTTTTATTAAATTAATATTTTTATATGTAATATTAATAAATATTTTAAAATAAAATCTATGTATTATATTAAACTAATATTTATATTAACGTCTATATTATACTATTAATATTGAATTTTTAACCTAAAAAATAAGAGGGATATTGATAAAATATCAAATATAAAACATATAATAGTTCATCTATACATTAATATAATGTGAAAAAGGAGTTTAGTATTCAAATATTTAACTTTTGGACTAATATTTAATAAAAAATTATTAAAAATTCAAATATGACATATATTTATTTTATAAATACAATATTTTTTATAAAATTTAAAAGGAAAGAAAAAAAAATAAATTGGGTCGGATTTTTTAATCGAGTTTCGGATATCCATCGGATTCGGATATGATACTGATTAACAAATATTCTATAGGATTTCGGGTCGGATTTGAATCTGAATTTTGTTTATCGGATTTGGATTCGAATTCGAATATGACAGATCCGATCCAAATCCGACCCGTTGACAGTCCTAACCCCCCAACCCACTTTAGCCCACTTTTAAAATTCCTAGGCCCAACTCAATCCAAACCATATGAATTGGGTTTAACTCGTAGGATTTAGCCCATCTTGCCGCGTTTGCCAAACAACTTCAATCAAGTTGTCTCTCCTCTTGACAAAAACAAAACTACACTTAGAACATAAAATAATCATTCACCTTGTCTCCCTCTTGTGTTGTCATCAAAATGCAGATTAACGTAGAAGAAGCAATGATGGTATGCAGGAAATAAGCATCAACTAATTATGTGCCAGCATTAAAGCGTCTATCAACAACTTTTTAAATCTGATGTCAATCTCGAGCACACAGTAGAAACTCAGACAGCTAAATAAAATTTTCAGTAGAAAGTAAAATATTTAAAGATTGAAAAGAATTACAAACTTGAAAGACCCTATTGGGCCAATGCTGGCAATGTTCTACAATAATCGCTCAAATCCATGTATAAGATATGATTGAAGAAATGACTTTGTACCATTTATTTTATTTCATGTTTCATCTTTCATTTTAACATAATGAATATATGCATCTAATTTTTAATCAATTATTTTTATATAGAAATATTTAATAATTTTTCCTAGTCTTGGAAACCCACACATAAGAAGAATATTGTGGATCCATTTATTTTCCAATAATAGATTGAGCAGAACAGTCAGAACTGAAGTATAATAATACATGAAAAATATTCAGAAGTAACCGAATTTTATACTCTGTTTTTGACAATTTCTGTACTACAGAAAGAATTCATATTGTTAGGTCAGCTCAACTAATGAAACCTTTTTCTCCACTAAAATTTGAATGCACCAAAGAAATAGATAATCTCTTGCTACAGTCAAACAACATCAAAATGACTCATTAGTATGATAATCTTCCCCACCAGTTTTTTTGCCCTTTTGCAGTTTCCGAATTTCCAAGCTTTTTCAACATTGCCTGTGCGTCCCTTAACTTATTTTTGTAGTCTTTCTTCCATGCTTTAAACCTAACCTTCAGTTTGCAAAGCTCCTCATGAGGATGCAATTTTTGTTGTCCAACTTCATTCAGATTATTATCCTCATTATATATAAATTCATATTGATCAATTTGGCGGTGAATAGAATTGGTCGGAAAATCTAGGCCCTTGTCATTTGGAGTTGGATTCTTCTTGGCCGCAGCCAGACATTTCTGTAAAATGAGCAAATTATAGTTAAAGTAAAAACTAATGATTGTACAGTTATAAATTTGTTGTTTGATAGCTAAGGATAGCAGTAAGCTCACTTGTATATACGTAAACTGATCTTGCCAAGCCTTCTCCATGTACTTCATCCTTTCCTCATATTGCTGCCATTTCTTCTCAAGTTCATCAAGTTGCATCTTCAAAGCGATATTTTCCCCCGTCTTTTCCCTGATTTTGGCTTCTGTCCTCAAAACTTGCTTCTGAAGATCAATAAGGAGACCATATGGAACCTGAGTACAATCCTGACCGACAGTTAACGGGCTTTTGTTGTCTCTTGATAAACCTGCAGAGCAAAACAGAGTTGATGAAGGCCAACTGACCAGCAAAAACCCATCCAAACATTCTGATTTACCTTCTGCATTCTGCTCTTCGACTAATCTACGTTCAAAATACTTTCTAGTTTGTTTTTGTATCAAGATAATAGCACTAAGCCTTTTAATCCTATTTTGGCAACCTCTTCGTGCATTTTCACCACGGACAACTGCAAAGACATCAAAATGATCGGAATTTATAGTTCTGAGCTCTAGCCATTAATCTAAAGTACAAAATGGATTACTTAACTTACATGATTGAATTGCAATTACTCCTCTCCTAAGCTCCTTATAGTTGCACCGAACTTGGTGACCACGGTAGTATTTCTGGATGTTAGATATTCCCTTTTCTGCTATTTCTTTTGAATTTTCCAATATTTCAATCTGTGAACCACCAAAAGAGCAAAGGTTCAGAAACACACGAAACAGAAGTTCGTCTCTTACAACTAGCACTGGATATTCGAATATGTCAATCAGAATTTCAGCAGATACCTTTTAGAAATTCCTCATAAACTTTCTAACACAAGCAATTCTTGCGTATTTAGTACAATATATTACAGTAACATCGACAGTGAGTTCTAAGAACAAGAAAACGAGGCATACAGACATCAAATTCCTGTCCTAATCTTAAGAAATAGGCCTACAAGTAAAGAAACTACTATAATATTAGAAAAAAATGCGATTTTAGTTTCAACTTACCCGCTTCTGAAGATGATCACGATCAAATTGTGCGTTCTGAATTGCCAAAGAAGCGGATGCAGCAAAACCATTACTTTGTGCACTATTTTCTTGATGAAACGACTCAATATTGCCTTCTTTCTTTGTTCTTTGTCTCTCAAAACCGCCCCATTTGAAACTTGCATCACTTTCTTGAGATTTCCTCTTTTGCAAGTCAAGTTGCAATGGCCGCCTAGCCGGGGGCAGCCGGGCCCTCGACACAGGCCTAACAGGCAACGCTGGCGGACTGTCCTTGGGCTGATCTTCCACCTGCTGTAACTTATCCAGCATCAGCTCCAGGGAGCTGCGAGTCGCCATTGAATTCGTGGCCACCATTGGGAAAACGACAAATATTGGCTTCAAAACTTATTCAATTATATGGTACACTGTCATAAAACGACAGAAACTGAAACTTGCAACAACATTTTCCTGTGGAATTTAGATTCTGGCTTTTGGTTTTTCCATTTTTGGCTTACTTGAGTTATGGGGAAATCTAGTATTGCGTTGGAGGGATAAAAACTACATGTGTTTTGCCTGTCAAAGACAGCTTTGCTTTCTTATTTTGGTCTGCTTTTGCTCTGTCTGAATCTCAGAACTTGTGGCTTATGGGTCCTGTTTTAGTACTGTTTGGCAGCCCCTGGAGGAAGATGAAATGGACTAAAGTAATTAATGTTGAGTTAATGAGTATTAACAGTGGGACTAATCTTAGTTGATACAATTATGGGGATCTGAAGTATATTGGTATACACTAATAATCATGATAATTATTGCTCTTTTGAAGGAGAAGGTGGGGGTAATAATGAGGAGCCTACTTCCCCATAGTTAGCTCAAACAAGAAATGATAATCAATTTGAATTAATGAAAATTTTGATCATTTTAAGGTAAAAATTGTTGGAGCCCATTTGGTCTTTTTTATCAAAAAGGAAGAAAAATAAATAGAGGATTGATTTTTAAGGGGATTGGTGGAAAGCTGTCCCCTGGAATGGTTCCAAAACTGTCAAGGGGGATGATTTTTCACTAAAGAGAGTCATAATAAGGCCTGTCACGTGGGGATCATATTTATTGGGCTTGACAAAAAAAAAATGTGCACTTTATTCCCATGTGCATGGGGGCCTTAAAACTCTATTCCCTCAATTCGACGCCATATTGCCATGAAAATATATAAATAAATAAATATAATTTTGGTTACATGATGAAAATTTTTATTCTTATAAAAATACGTCTGGATGGGTGAAGAGGAAGAATACCTTATAAGTTGTTTTAACGTCGTCACTTTTGAATATAGTGGCTCGAGACGACTAGAGAAAAAGTAATGTATATATACATGATGGAGATGTCTACTGTAAAGTAAGATTATACTTCACTCATATAAAATATTTTTAAATTAAATTAAATATATCTTTTACAATAAGTTGTTGTTAATTCCACAACAAGTCATTGTTTTCATTTTAAATTCTCAATACATCTAATTATTGGTAAATATGTTCCCAAAATTAAGTTAAAATAAAAATCTATTATCTTAAATAATATAATTTTAAAAAATTTGAGTTATATACTCTATATTGTTAAATAATAAATATGTCCAAAATAATATGAATACATTTAATTAATTTATTTATTAATTGAGATAAAAAATTAAAAAAATTAAAAAATTAAAAACTATCATTCTACAATATAATTTTAACAATTTTAACTTGTATACTCAATAATATTAAATAGACATATTTAGAATAATTTAACTATATTTAATTAATAAGTAAAAAAATTTAAAACAAGAAAATTTTAAGTTTATTATTTCAGATAATATAATTTTAAGTTACATACTTAATAATATTAATAAATAAATAAATTTAATTTAATAAAATTTGTTTTTCATTATAAATAAATAAAAAACAAAAAATAACTTCTTTCTTGCAAAAGCAAAACCACCCCACCAGTACCCTACGGTCCCTACCCACGCACCCACACTTCCGCACTCAGCGCCCCCGCCCCCCCCCCCCCCCCCCCCCCCCCCCCGCCCTCCGGACGCAGGATATATATGTACCTATGTATACATAATGTATGTATTTATATATAATATATAATATACATACATATATATGTATATATGCATATTTATATATATATACATATATAAATATTTTGAATATAATTTTAATAAAGAGCAACTTTATCATTTATTATTTAGTTTTTTATTGATTTTTATTCCTAGAATTTAACTAATATGTAAATAAATTCTTTAAATAATATTAAAATATAAACATGGATTCTTATTAGCCAATATATTAATACAAAGTATTATAATAATATACCTAGAATTTTGAATTGATTTGAAGAATTTCAATTGAGAATAAATTCTGGCACCTTTCCTAAAATAACTTGCTAACATAATTTTTTAAATATATTAATGTATATCATATGTAATTATTTGACATTTCTATTGAAAATTCAATCAAGTTATCATTGATTTAAAAATAAGAATACATCGAAATATATTAAAATATAATATATATATATTGAAATTAAAAGATAATATACAGAAGTATAATAAATAAAATATCCTAATTCTATATTATATGGGTTTAATAATGAAAAAACATTTAAAGGAAAACCTAATTTCACAGGCCCAAAATATATATGGAGCCATTTAGTGGGAAGGAGCTCAAAATAAATAAATTTTGTTATTGGTGTCAATTATTTTATTATAATGCACCATCAGCATATAAGCGAAATTCATCATCAATTGCTTATACATGTAGTAGGTTAAATGTACTTTATTATGTTGCCAACTAATTATCAAAAAGAAATGTTATGATTTCACATTTTAAATTCAACGATTCAAATTAAATACATTCATACATCCCTCACAATCACATGAGGTATTACAATCATGGTTGCACCATAGATTACTCTGCCACATATTGGGTTCTTTTCGAAAGTTAACAAAAATTTGGAGTTCTTTTTTTGGAACGCAGTGTAGAGAGTTATAACTTCTCCAAAAAAAAAAAAATAATATTTTTTTGTGCCCAATTTTTCTTTGATTGGTTTAATATTTAGAACTTTTATTATTAGTGGACTTCGGTCCATTAAGGTTTTGATGTCTTTCTTAGTAAATTTAATTTATTGGGCTATCTGATCTTTTTATAAATTTATTTATTTAATCAACTGACCCTTTTAAATTTGTTGTTACTTCTTTTTTGGGCTAAATACACATAACCCCCTATCAAATTCGAAATTGCCACAAATTTTTCTGTGTAAAAAATAGAGTCTAATCAATACCATGTGTTTTGTCAAAATTGTCTCACTCGCCCCATGTCCACATTTTGGTTTTTTTTTAAAAAAACCTAAATTGCCCTTATGTGTGCTGAGGAAAATTTTGGCCAATCTTACAAAGTTCCCTCAATTGTTTCTTCTAACATTTGGCATATTGAAATGTTAAAAATACACAAAATCAAAAAAATCATTCCAAAACCCCTCTCTCGCACTCTCCCATTGGAAGAAGAAAGAAAAAGTTTCATCGAAGTGGAAGAAAGGATTGTTTGCAACATTTTCTGCATTTAATCACTATTTGAGTAGTGATATCCTTGCTCGAAGACATTGGTGGCCCAAGAAGGATCATCCATCTGACCATTCATTTCAAGTATGTCGGTTTTCTTTTTTAGTTCTATTTTCGAAATTGGTATGTGCATTAGTGAAAAGAAACTCCATTTGTTTGTGAAGTGTGTGTTCCCTGTGTTTGGAGTGATAATGTGTGCGAAACGTATGTAGGATGTTTGTGGGTTGATTTTCTTTTCTTTTTGTGTGTTGGATTTGGGAACTCTTCATATTTGTGGTTGGGACTCACTTATTATAAATGTACTATTCATCATCTTGTTTGAATAGGTCTGTTTAAGGTGGAAGAAATAAACTAAAAAATGTGAAGAATCATATCTTCTTCTTTGTATTTTTTTTTTTTTTTTGGGAATTTTGTGTTTGTTGCTTAAGATTTTGATTTTAAATCCTATGAAATGTTTGTTTGTATGTGTTGTATCTATATCTATATGTCATATGTATGTTAGTTGAAAGATGATTGATGTAGACTTTATTTTGTATAACATATGGGGTTTGTCTGTCTCTTTTTTTTTTTTTTTGTACTATATTCTGACTTGGGGGTATTAAGGCCCATAAATATAATATGATTGTTAGTGAGTTGGCATGAGGGCAATAAGGTCCAATATTGTTATTTAAAACTACAGGGGGGTATTAAGATCCATTGTTATTATATGAGGTATTAGTATACAAATGTCAGAATGTCATGGGGGTAATATAGCTCTTTTTGTTCAAAGTCATTCCTTTGCTTACTGTAGTGACTAATAGCACAATTTGATTTTATGAATTATAGGGTCTGTGAATTATCCATATATTGACTTTGAAATTTGGTTTGAGGATGTTCATGTTGCTTAGGATGTTGCAGTTGAAGAGGTAGAGAATGATTCACCTGCTGTTGATGGCCAATATATTGAAGCAAGGGGTCTTGAGTGTGCTACAAATCATGATGCAGAGAATGAAACACCTGTTGGTGATAACCAAGTTGGTGAGGATAAATTTATGATGTTGTGGCTGCAAATGTTGTTGAGGGCGTGGTTGCAGATTAATGTCTTTTATTTACAGGAAGGCACTCATTGATGCCTATTATTTATGTATGTAAATACACCATATTATCAAATGAAGGAAGAGTTATATATTAAGCAAAAGTTTGTAAAGTGGTCCAAGTTATATCCCCAATATCTTCTTTTCCTCTTTTGTTATTTCCAATGGATAATGTACATTAATTATTATATACTATGAATATATTCTATAAAATTTGCCTTACATTTGCATGGGAACTGAAATTACAAAATACGTTTATGCACAATATGATCTCATGGCCCTTTTTTAAATTTAAGGGGAGGCTCCGCAACCCATTTATTTATGTTAAGAGGGGTTCCATAGACCCCCCCCCTCCCCTTTTTTTTAAATATGGGGTGTTTTTGGGTTTTTTTTTTTTTTTAAATTAGCACACTGTCAAAGAGGAAGGAAATTTTTTTCTGAAAGGAATGGAAAAAAATAAAGTTAAAATAAAAGTTTTTAAATTTCAGATTAAAAAATGGGCCAACTAGACCATCGAAGAGCATTCTGGACAATTCATAGGCAAAATTGCTATTCCTACCCGCACACACAGCACATGACCCCCATCCGGGGTGGGTCTGGCAGGACCCAGGACCTACCCCGCCTTCCCTTTGGCCCCGAACCCGGTGGGTTGGACCAGCCTAAACCCCTTTTTTTTTTGTATTTTTGTATCCTTTTTTTTTGTATTTTTGTATCTTTTTTTTTTTACCCTCTTTTCTTCATCATCACTTGAATGTACAGATTTTGCTGTGGTGAGTAACGAGTTTGAGAGAATAAAACTTAAACAAGTTAAAAAAAAGAAGAAAAGAAGCCCTAATTTTCTAATATGGTATTATAGCCTACTAAATACTTATACTTATATATATAATATATAATATAAATATATATGTTATATATAATATAATTACTATATGGGGCGGGTCCACCTAAACCTGTAACCCACCCCGGACCCAAACGGTTCTTTATTTTTTTCACCCCGATTTACCCGAATCCATTGCCATCCCTATCCGGATTATGGTAGTAATTTCGATAAAGCACATAGTACTGATCAGACTCCATTTTAACATAGGAGATTTTGTGACATTTTCGAATTTCACATAAGGTACATTGCATCCCCTCCCTCCCACCCCCCAATATCCATGTTAACTTAATCTATCGCTAAATTCATATTGTGAAAGCAAAAACAAAAGAAAATTTGTAAAAGCAAGGAAATGGGCCAAGTACATAGACAACTTTTATGTTGGACAAAGTCCCATCAGGCTATTAAGATGTCTTGATGGGCTGTCTTGTAATGGTCCTCCACTTGTTGGATCTGACATAGGCTCAAACTACCTGACTCGACGGGCCACCCTAACCCAATAAGAGAAGAAATGATGCCTACTTACGTTATTTTAATATATTTTATTTTTCCTGCGTTTGAAACCGAGAGGGGAAAAAAAATATTGTTATTTGCACTGTAAAATTTGTTATTTGCACTCAATTCTAAATTTTTGTGTTAGGTTATTGACAAAAATATTCACTTACTTTTCAAATTCATTTATATTAATTTACAAGACAAGTATATCATTTAATATAATAATTATCAGTTTATCACTTTCAACTTTGTTGCCATGAAAATATTCTGTCTCAACTTGTCCAACTTAATATGAAATAACAACAGACTTGGCAAATGGGTACTCGTGGTTAATCCAATGATGGGTAATAATGGGTCAACTAAATATATTTATAGGTAAAATTATCCATTTTTTATTGAATACGAGATAATGAACCCATTACTCGTGATTAATCTAGATGTATTGGCATTTTTATTTTTTTTATACTTGAAGGTAAATTAATATGTAATTTGCATAATATTATTCAAAAATTACTTAAATAAAACTAATAAAAGAGGGTACAAAGTTTAAATATTATATTGAATAAGTATTTAAAGTATGTCAAGTATTTTAGTTTAAAAAGTATAATTTAAATATTTAAACATCTATCGATTTTGTGTTATACTCATTTCAAAAATCAAATTTAAATCATATTATATGCCAAAAAAAATTTGAACTAAAAATTTAAATACCACTAAAACATTGTTGTTATCATAGAAAAATGTGTTATATCTTCCAAATTATTTGTGAGAATTATAGAAAAATTATATATATATATATATATGGTTGTTCACGGGTTACCTGTGAGTTGGGTTAAAAAGTGGATAAAAGTACTTGCATTTTATTGAATAGAGAAAATGAGGCCTATGATTCATATTTTTTTGGGCACTCATAGTATGGGTGATTTTTTGCCATGCCTAAATAATAAGGTACATTGCTCTTTTTTTTTTTTCTTTTTTTTTATTTCACTTTTTTCTGATTGAAATAACTTTATACATAGTATTTATCAAGTAAAACAAGACTCGCATTTTGGGTGTGAAAATATACTATTTTGTAGTGATGCTATCATTTTTTTGTTGAAGTTTATAGCCATGTTTTCAGTGGTATGATTGAATTTAGAGATGTGATGATTTGTTTATTTTTATGTGCTCTATCAAATTTGACATGAAATGAATTAAGGCTATAAACGATTCAAGATTATATTTAATAGGACAAAGAATAGTACACTAAGGGCATAATTGTTCAAAATTTAAATTATATATCTTAAAAATAAGGGATATAATGGTTAATTTTTATAGACTAAAAATTAATTGAAATGCCAAGAACAAATTTTGGAATCCAAATAATAATATAAAAAAAATAAAAAATAAAAATGGAAAAGGGGAAAACAGCTCTTTTCAGAAAGCACATATATAAAGCGTGGCTTATTCAAAAATGCGAAAATAAACAATAACCCTAATAACTCTAGCAGATTCTCTGGCCTCGACATCTCGTCTCCCTCTACCCCTCGCTCGCTCGCTCGCTCCCTCCCTCCCTCCTGTATTCGTGCAACCGTTAGCATCCTTTCATCAAGATTTGATTGGGGTTTTAGCCCTATTGGAGTGTCTTCTCAATATTTTCGATTAGGGTGTCGTGTTTCCTCTGATAGGTAGGTCTTCATTTCAAGAACTGTAGTTCATGAACAGTGATTTCATTAATCTATTTCTTTGTCTGGTCTGAAGTGTGAATCTGGGTTTATTGTTCTTTGTTGGTTTTATGGGATTGATGGATTTTTCTAATGAATGCATTTGTAGTTTTGAACTGGTGGGTTCACTCTGATTTGTTTTTTTATAACGGGACTTATTCATTTTTTTCCTTTTTGGTTTGTTATTCAGGGAGGTATTAAAATTTGAAGTCTTTCGGTGTGTTTAGAAGAACCGAAACTTGATGGATGACTGGGGTACTTTTTCTTCTCCTCTAAAATTTTTATTCATTACGGCTATAGTTGTATTTAGACTATTCTTGGTGATTTTTTATTTTCTTTATTCATTATTTTCATAAAATTTGTTTCTTGCGTTAATTAGTGTTTTATTTTGCTTGCACATAGCTAGTTTTTCAATTTTGATGCGGAGAACAAGTTAATTGAAATTGATCTGGGCCTCAAATTTTACTCTGACAGGGACCGGGCCAGATTGGCTGTGATTGCGGTTTTGTGACAGCTTTTTATTTGATCACATCAAATTTATCCACTGTTCTAGTTTGTTTCTTAGAAATGGGTTTTAAAATGAGTAAGGGCAGTTTTAGGATTTACTGTTTCTTGATATTTTTTAATCATGAACATGATTTCTTTCTCCTTCTGATCACTCTGGAAGATGGCTGATGTTTTGGTTAAGGATCTAAACCAGCTTAAGCATTAAAATGTTCTAGGAGATCCTGTTTAGTTGCCTATAGCATATTAAGTGCATTGCTTTCTTGCATTTGACATTGAATATTGAGAATTATTGTTCTACCTAATCTCTTTAGTGGTTATGAAATCAACCGGTTTTCCCTTTGACTTTGTATGGCATTTCTTGGAGGGCATAATTAAAGATTTTTGTTAGATCTTCCAAGACGATATCTTATGTTTTCCTTTGCCTTTTTCATTTCTCCATCTTGATTGATGGGTTAACCTACTTTAAGGTTGTCTTGTTGCATTAGGTTTGCCAATATTTTTAGATTTTAACAACCTTTTTATGTTTCAGAAGATGAGCCCATTCCAGATCTTCTCAAAAAGAAGGAGCAGCCAAAGAATATTTGGGATGATGAAGATTTGGATGATGTGAAGGAATCTTGGGAAGATGAAGAAGAGCCTGCTTCGGTATGTAATTCAAGTATTACTCTGTTAACTTTTCACAAATATCTTGAGAAACAGATCAGTTTTTAGGCTGTGGATGATACTGTCATTTTCTCAATTTAGAATCTGCACTCCTGATCAGTGAAGGTCGCATTGTTTGATTCCACCCCTGCAATATGATTACTCTCACATTTGAAAATTTATTTGACTGTGTATGTATGGTTTACATTTATTAATGCAAGGAATCCTGTTGTTAGTTAAAAGCTTCCACCATCGGTGAATAGTACCTTTTTGTTGCACCTTACCTTTGATGCATAGCAAAAGTGGATGGTTGACCTCATTTTTAGGGGGAGTCTACATGGAATTTTCTAGTGAATGCCAAGCGGTAATAGCACGATAACTGAAGTTTGATCCTTCTTATTATTAAATACTCATATATGCAACACATGGAACAGTTCATGAGTAACCTGTACATTTCATGTGGCGTTTTTAGTTAAAGGTGGATGTCCCTTTTGTGATAACTTTGGAATATAGCTATTATCATCATAAAATATGGGTGCATATCTCTTTCCAATGTTAACATGTTTTTTCTGGCTGGTTCACCTACACGTCGAGGAGCATTTGACATAGAATTCTGATTGAATCAAGTGCGAATAAAACGTTCTACTTGTTCCTAATATAATTAAGTTCTTGATTATGCTGTTCGGAACCAGTTTTAGTAAAGGCTTCGGTACTGATTTCTTGACATTAAAATCAACTCCTAACACCTGAGTTCCCAATGAAAAATATTTAATGAGCATTCTCCTCTCTTGATTTTGATTGTCTTGTGCAAATCATTATTTGAAGTTTGGCAGTGCTTTGATATGCAGTTGAAAATTGCCTATGGAATCTATAGTTTGTTTCTCTTAGTTGGAAATCACCTAGATATTTGAAGTTAATCTGACGAATTCTTTCCATGTCACTGTAAAGCTGTAGAGAGTTTCTTGGTTGCTTGATAAGAAACTATACAACATTGTTTCCTGTTTGAGAGCTATATGGAAGTGTATATCGTTTATGGCATTTAATGATGTCAGGCTATTTTTCTATTGTGTTCGATAATCTTTCTTCTTTGAATTGGATTGGTTTACTCCAAATGATGTGGGCAGGCACCTATAACTGAGCCGCCACCTGCTGAAAAGGGCTCCAAGAAGGCTGCAGCAAAATCGGGTGAAAAGAAAGGGAAAGCTGTTGAAGCGGCAAAGGAGGCACCTTTAGATCCCATAGAAGAAAAGCTTCGCCAGCAGAGGTGGGCTGCTTTTATTTTCAATAATGCTGTGTATTGACATTTTCTTAACCTGTTTTTAATTTTTTTAAATTGCCTGAAGTATCTTTACTGCTACTTAAAATTGAAGCTGCTTATGCATGTGGGAGCTAGGTTGGTTTACATCCCTGATCTGTGGCTAATCCATTTCAACTCGGAAAACTTCATCTTGAAGCCTTTCATTACCTGCAGCAAGCATTATTTTATGTGACATTTTCTTTTATCAATCTATAAAAGCTCACTGTACCTTTTCTTTTTTCCCCCCTTTATTCTTTGACATCCATTGGATCTGAAGTATATGCATTTTTCTGAGATGTGGGATGGGCATTAAACATTTTAAAACATCTATGATTCAAAATGGGTCATGCTGCGTTTCTACAGGCTTGTCGAAGAAGCTGATTATAAGTCTACTGCAGAATTATTTGCGAAGAAGGGTGATGAAAAGACGCTTGACAATTTTATTCCCAAAACTGAAAGCGACTTTGCAGAATATGCAGAACTTATTTCTCATAAACTTCGTCCATATGAGGTTTGAAATGTTTGCCTAATTTGTGCTATTTTATGAGCTGATCTATTAATATTGAGTGTAATCTCGCTATTGTCTCTATTGCAGAAAAGCTATCACTATATTGGATTGCTGAAGGCTGTAATGAGATTGTCATTGACTTCTTTGAAAGGCGCAGATGCCAAAGAAGTTGCCTCTTCCATTACGGCAATTGCAAATGAAAAGATAAAAGCGGAAAAAGAAGCTAATGCTGGCAAAAAGAAGACAGGTATATCAGATCTCAATCGTGTAGTATTTTATGATGATTTTTCTGGATCAATCAAGTGAGTTTTGTGACGAGCGCTCTCTTGTCTACAGGTGGGAAGAAAAGTAAGCTGCATGTTGGCAAACCAGATGATGATGTGGTTGTTGATGGATACGATGATTTTGATGACTATGATTTTATGTGAGGAGTTCCATCTTGGCATATGTCTTATTACCATTCTGAATGCTACACCGTACTGGAAGAGTGTAAGAATATATAAAAGGAGAATTTCTGCGGCCGGTTTTCCATACTTGATTGGGAGATTCACTGTGATATTGTCTTTTGTGGAATAAGAACATTTAAATGTTGTTCAGCTATTGTTTTTGTGCTTGTTACTTATTGGAATTTTTTTGTACATTTAGATTTTTGGTTGTTGAACTTATTGGTACTATTCTTGTCTTAGATGTGAGTATAAAATGTTTAGTTTCATCATTTTAGCTAGGCCCCTCTTTAACCAGGAGGCTGAGATATGTGAAGCTTTCAAGAAAATCGACAAGAACAAGGATTTCACTGATTTTATTCCTAAATTTATTGGCAAATTGTGCAGTATCAAAGTTCAAATTGGTGCTAACAGGTTAATCAATCACTTAAGGGATCATGGTGTTCTGATGGGAATGGTGTTCTGATTGGCTTGGCCTTAAGCTCTTCACAGTCAAATATGGTATGGAGACGGGAGACCAAGATAGCAGGGCAATGTACAACTAAGTGGTTGTATTGATTCCTAGGAAAGAGTGTGGCTGCTCAATATTTGGATAAAAATGTCGTATTATTAAGTGGTGTCTGTATAAATGTAATTCCTCATTCAGACGTAAATGTAGTATTACTAAGTCGAGTTGACAAGAAAGTGAATTAGTCTATGAAAATGTGATTCATATAATGGAATTTATAACAAAAAAGACTCACGTAGATAATTAAATATTTTTAATAGAAAATAATAATCAGATTAATTTGGATGGTTAATTCTCTTCGATCAATCTATATTTGAATGAAAATTTCCCAAGGTTTAACAAAATCTATAAGAAGGTGATTTGCAAATATATTTAATTCAATTTCAATAAAAAACAATTGCTAAATCAACTTGGTTGATTTATTTCAATCAATCTGTGTTTAAATAAAAATGCCTCTTATAAAGTAGAATTTATAAGAAGACAACTTATGGATATAGCTAACTCAATTTTAACAACACTTTTTTTTTTTTTTTGGTAAAATCAATTAAGCAATTGCAACTTCTTGTTAATATTGATTGAGCTTACAGTCGTGAAATTATAGATGAAATCTCATCCATAAAAAATCTATGTAAAACTATGGGATGTTTGGTTATGTTTTTTCATAATAAAATTATTTTCGTTTGTTTTGGAAAAAAATAACCAAATATACACTCATTTTCTTTCTAAAATACTAATTCCCTCCCCCCCCCCCCCAAATACGCTATCATATTCTTCATTATCCCCAAAACTTCGCAATTTTTCAATATATACATACATATATTATATATTATATATATTTTATTACTAATCTAACAATAAAAAAATCACTGAATTCCACTTTCATCTCAAAAATTCAATAAAAAAATATTGATTTGACTGCTACAGCAAAAAATATTTCCTCCCAAACTATAAACAAATATATCAAAATTCTCCAAATCATAACAAAAAAATCATTACATTCTCCAACACAATTTTCACATTTTTCAATATTACTTTTGATATGGGATGACCCAAGCAGCTTGGCCCAAACCAAGTCGGCCCAAAGATGTAGCGCCAGGCCCAGTCTTACATCCGAGGCCCATAGGCGGAATCAACTTCAGTCGACCTCTTTCTCGACCTGCTTTTCTAATATGTTCTCCAAAGCGATGTTAGGTTGACCTGATCGACCATAGAGGTCAGTACAGTACAATACTCTGCTGCCGCATTAAATGCACTGACAGGCGGCATGCCTCCGCATTAATGGCGCATGCCGCCCCATTACCACATAACACAGCAGGCACTTCAACAGTGTACTACCCAACCTTATAACCTGGGAAGACGGCCACCTGGAATAGCATAGGGAGGGGAGTTGACCAATTGCTCCTCATGCAAGGACAAATGCCCTCCTACACATCAAGGGCAGCACAGACAAATCCCCAGGTAGAGAAGGCTATAAATACCCCCATTCCAACCTTCTAAAGATATGCTCTCATATATACAAAAAGCCCATACTCTGCTGCTCTTATTATTTAGTCGACCAGTATTGACTTGAGGGTCGGAGGGCCTAAGCCGAGGGTTCCTCGGCTAGCCTGACGTTTGCTAGTGATTGTAGGATTCAGCCCACCTATACAAGTATATCGACCAGAGAGGTCGAGTTTCACCGAGTCTTCTAGTTGATCCGACATCCAACGGATCTAACCCTCATCATTTGGCGCCGTCTGTGGGAAGCCTTTGAATCTGCTATCGATAATGGTAAACACCAGGCGAGCCCCCTCAGGAAGGGAAGAAGCCAGGAGATCCAGCTCTCCCCCGTCTAGACCTCACCAAGAGCCAGAAGTCCCAGGGTCTAGCGCCCATCCAGAGCCAGTGGTCACCTTGACCATGCCCCAATTGATGCAACTCATCAGTGAGCAGATTTCAGCTCAACTCTCAGCGGCCATGAATCGACACATCACCCAACCGGAGTCGGCAGCCAGTGCAACACCACAACCCGCGACCCCGGAAGGGAAACAGCCTGAACCAAATTTTGACCGACCAGAATTGAGCAAGCCACCATCAAGGCGCGAAGTGAGTCCTAGCCGTTTTCCAAGAGAGATTCCCCGACCTATGCCGCGGGAAGAGGTGGTAGATTCAATCGACCACAATGTTCGACCCATTCGAGCCCCACAGCACGATAAGGTCGAACGCTCGAGACACCGCACGAACAGAAATGTATCCCAGGCGGATAAAGAGGAATGAGATGAGGTGTTGCACTAGGTGCAATAATTGAACCAACGACTAGAGGAGATCTCGAGGAGAAACACAGGAAGGTTGCCCCACCAAGAGCGCAGAGGTTCCAGAGAGAAAGAGACTCACCCTTCGTCAAAGATATCATCGACAAGCGCATTGCTGTCGATGCCAAGATTCCGACTGGCCTGCCAAGATACGACAGCTCGATCGACCCGAACGAACACCTAATGCAGTTTGAGCATATGATGCAGCTGCATGGACACAACGAGTACATCATGCAAAAATGCTGGTGACCACTTTCCAAGGAATAGCACTCGACTGATTTGTGAAACTAGAGCCGGCGTCGATATTCTTATATGACCAACTGTGTGACAAATTTTTTCACCAGTTTGCGAGCAGAAGGAAAGCCAAGCTTCCTCATACACATTTGCACACAGTGAAGCAAGTCGAGGGAGAATCCCTCCAGGACTTTTTAACCCGATTCAACACGGAGGTGTTAAAGATCGACAGCCCGAGAATCAAATTCTTGATCGACGGTTATTCCTTGGCCTTAGGCACAAGGAGTGTGCCAATGCATTGGTTCGCAAGCAGCCCAAGTCGATGGAGGAGCTCCTCGACCTCGCAGAGAGGTACATGACCCAAGAAGAGATGAACAAGTTGAAATACCGTAATCTGGAAGTCGACAAAAGGAAAAACAAGGAGAAAGATGACCGCTAGGGCAGAGAGGGACATTGATCCCCCATAATATGCTTCCACGAATACACTTCACTCAACCTCTCGAGGAAGGAGGTGTTTTCATCATACAGCACGAAAACCTGCTCAAAAAACCCAGAAAGCTCATGGAAACAGAAGCCATGAAAAAGTTAAAAAAATACTGTCACTTCCATAAGCAAAAAGGGCATGACACAGAAGATTGCTTCAACTTGCAGGACGAGATTGAAAGACTGATCAGGCAAGGCCACCTGAAAAAATATGTTGAAGAACTGACCAGGAGCGAAGAGGGTAAAATCGACCGGACTCCCCGTAGAGAAAGGTCGGCCAGCCCAATGAGAGAAAAAAAAGGGAAAAGACCTGCCCAAGAACCCAACCCGCCCATTCGAGGAATCATAGACATGATCGCGGGAGGTCCCACTGGAGGAGATTCCAGGAACGCAAGGAAACAAACCCAGAGACAGCTAGAGTTGACCAAACCAGCCAAGGTCGAGATGATTTTCCAGCTCTCAACCAGCGCCGAGCCAATCTCCTTCAGCGACTTAGACCTCGACCATATGAAGAACAAGGGAGTCGATAGAAAAATAGACTTCCCCATGGTGGTAACCCTGGAAATAGCCAACTTCGAGGTCAGAAAGATACTGGTCGATAATGGCAACTCCGTGAACATCATGTTCTTGTCCACATTAAACAGAATGAAACTGGGGGAACTAAAGTTTGATTCAGTCAGAACACCGCTGGTCGGATTTGGTGGGTCCGAGATCATCCCAGAAGGATCTATCAACCTCTCTACAACATTTAGACAAGGCCCCCGGAGCAGAACCTTGATGATCAACTATTTGGTGGTCGACGCTCCATTCACATACAATGTCATCATTGGTCGACCAGCCTTAAACGACTTCAGGGCCATCGTCTCCACTTACCACATGAAGATTAAGTTCCTGACCCCAGCAAGAGTAGGAGAACTCTTATACAACCTCAAGGAAGCATAGCGTTGTTACACCATTTCCATCGAGTCCAATGAACAGAAGAAACGACCTCAACTGAAGCCCTCAGGGGACGCCCCTATAGCAAAACCCGAGGAGGGACCTTCATCTAAAAAGAGGAAGTTGGAAGACACTGGGGTCGAGCCTGTCTAGTAGTTCAAAACAATAGAGCGTGAACCTGGAAACCCCGACAAAACCACTCGGGCCGGAAGTGATATGGGCGACTGTTTGGAATGCCTCATAGTCGATTTCCTTCGATGAAATATTGATGTGTTCGCTTGGAAAGCTACAGATCTTCAAGGAATCGACCCAAGTGTCATCGTCCATCGACTCAATGTGGACCCCGCTCACAAGCCAGTAAGGCAAAAGACAATGACCTTCAATGCTGAGAGGTCCCAAATTATCAAGGAGGAGGTCAGCAAGCTTTTAGAAGCAGGATATATTGTAAAAATTCAGTACCCCTCTTGGCTTTGCAATGTTGTACTTGTCCTTAAGAATGAGGGAAAATGGCGAATGTGTAACGATTTCACTGATTTAAATAAAGCTTGCCTGAAGGACCTTTACCCCTTGCCTCGTATAGATTTATTAGTAGATTCTACTGCTGTATGTGAATTGTTGAGCGTGATGGATGCCTTCCAGGGCTATTATCAAATATTTATGGCACCCGAGGATAGGGACAAGACCTCTTTTGTCGTCCCCAATGGAGTATATTGCTTTTCAGTCATGCCCTTTGGCCTCAAAAATACAGGAGCAACGCACCAAAGATTGGTCAACTTTATGTTCAAGAATGAGATAGGGAGGTCGATGGAGGTCTACGTCGACGACATGATTGTCAAAACCGAGAATGCCGAGGACCACCTAGCCGACCTCGACCACACCTTTGCCATATTAAGGGCCTTCGGCATGAAACTCAATCCTAACAAGTGCACATTTGGAGTACGCGAGGGCAAGTTCCTCAAGTATATGGTCAGTCAAAGAGGGATCGAGGCAAACCCACAGAAGATCCAAGCAGTTCTGGACATCGCCCCGCCTCGTACGATTTGATATGTCCAACGCTTGGTCAGTAGGATCATAGCCCTAGGCAGGTTCATAGCGCGACTGGCCGACAAGAGCCTACCTTTCTTCAAAATACTTAGAAACACCAAAAAATCAGGGTTCCAGTGGACTCAGCACTGTGACCAGGCCTTGGTAGAGCTCAAGCAATACTTGTCTTCACCGTCTATGCTTGCCAAACCTGAGTTGGGAGAAGTGCTATAGCTTTATCTAGCCGTATCCACCGCCTCGATCAGTTCAGTACTGACATCGATAAGCGAAGGGACGCACCGTCCTGTGTATTATTGCAGTAAGGCTTTGCACGGGCCCGAACACAATTATTTGGAGATCGAGAAGTTTGCCCTCTCCCTCGTTACGACAGCGCAGAAGTTACGACTTTACTTCCAGTCCCATGCAATTGTGGTGTTGACGAATCAACCATTAAAGCAGGTGTTGTCAAAGCCCGACACTTCAGGTCGACTCACCAAAGGGGCCATCGAGCTTAGGGAGTTCAACATCACATTTCATCCGTGGACGGCTATAAAAGCACAGGTCCTGGCTGACTTCGTCGCCGAAAGACTCGACCTGCCGAACCAAATCGTTGAGAGCTCATCAGTATGGACACTGCACGTCGATGGTTCGGCAACCTCTTTAGGAGGCGGAATAGGTGTCTCTATCCGTTCCCCACTTGCCGAGGAGTATGATTTTGCCATAAAACTCGACTTCCCGATTACCAACAACGAAGCAGAATATGAGTCTCTCATCACAGGAATGCAGCTTGCAGCGTCGAGCAGCTTGTAGCGATAACTAATTCTCAGCTAGTCGCCAAACAGGTCGAAGGCAATTTCAAGTTGAAGGAGGCCAAAATGACTGAGTATCTGAAAAAAGTAAGATAATTACAGCAATCATTCAGGAGTTTCACCCTGAGCCAGGTCCCCCGAACAGAGAACGAACATGCAAACGCACTCTCGAAGCTAGCCAGCTTGACAAAAGACACCAAGGAAAGAACCATAACATTTTTGGTGGCCAGCAAATCCTGTATTCCAACCACCAATCATAGTCTAGTCGGGTGCGTCGAGCAGACAACCCCCCCTTGGCAAGAGCCAATCAAACTTTACCTAAGTCAAGGGACCATGCCCGTCGACAATAAGGAAACCCGCAGGCTTAGAGGGCTGGCAACCAAGTTTACACTAGATGAACACGGATAGCTTTATAGGAGGTCAATATCAGGACCCCCACTGAAATGCCTAGCACCCGAAGAGGCGAACAAAGTACTACAGGAGATACATGCCGGCATCTGCGGCAACTATTTCGGTGGTGAATCTTTAGCTCACAAAGTTGTCTATTACGATTATATTTGGCCTACATTATTACGAGACTCAGTCAACTTCGCTAGAAAATGCCCATCGTGCCAAATCCACTCGAACATACAGCACCAACCAATTGCATCGATGGTCAACGTCCAGATCATATAGCCATTCAACTAATGGGGGATCGACATAGTTGGATCTCTCCCGAAGACGTTGGACCAGCGTAAGCTTATCATAGCGGAGGTCGAATACTTCACCAAATGGGTGGAAGCTGAAGCAGTTCCGAAAATCACCGACGCGGCCATCAAGAGTTTCATTTGGAAAAATATAATCTGTCGATTCGGGTTGCCTAAAGTCTTAATTTCGGATAATGGCACTTAGTTTCAAAGTAAGAGCATGAGAAAATGGTGTGAAGCCTTGGGAATCACCCAACACTTCACGTCGGTAGGAAATCCCCAGGCTAATGGTCAGACCGAGGTCATAAATAGAACAGTTCTTGACCACCTCAAGGCTCGAATAACAGGGACAGGGGCTAGTTGGGCAGACGACCTCCCATGAGTGCTTTGGGCTTACAGGACCATACCTCGAACAACCACGGGCCGCAGCCTATACAACTTAGTCTACGGACCTGAAGCGGTAATTTCGTTCGAGCTGATCCAGCACACAGCTCGAGTAATCCACTATAACCCGGTCAGAAATGCAACGGAGAAGACGCTTGACCTAATCACCGTTGATGAGCTACGCACGCAGCCTACAACATGATGCAGCAATACCATCAAAAATGGCATAATGCTATAACAGAACAGTGCGACCCCGAAACTTCAAAGTTGGTGACCTCGTCCTCAAGAAAGTGGAAGTATCAAAAAATGTAGGAAAACTTAACCCAAAATGGGAGGGGCCTTACTCAGTGATCAAAGTGTCCAAGAACAATGCCTACCGACTAGCAATGTGATAGGCCACGAACTACCACGACCTTGGAATGCAGTAAACCTGAAAAAGTTCTATGTGTAAAAGGCTATTGGCCTCCTTTGTATCTCTCACCAGCAATAAAAGTTACAACACATTCTGACAACACGAAATTTACAAAATCTCCTCTCCTTAGTCGACCCCGCAATCGACAAAGCAGGCTTCAAGCCGCCAAGTCGAGGCTTCTCAGCCAAAACCAAACCGTCAACCACGCAGTCGACAAAACAGGCTTCAAGCCGCAAAGTTGAGGCTTCTCAGCCAAGACCAAGCCGTCAACTCCGCAATCGATAAAATTATTTGAACTTTACCATTCATTATATGAAATCAACCCCACAGTCGCTAAGTTATTCAAAGTTTGATTGCTAATTATTTCGCTTAACTAAGAAATTGATGCAATTGCTAGAATTGAACAAATCTCTAAATTGCAATGAGTCTCCGATTCACCAAATTGCATATTAGTCACAATCTACTCGATGAGAATCTTGAATAAATCTCGCAAAATATAACACTGCGAACATTCAACTATAAATTTATTCATGCAATTGAATAAAAGCAGTAAAGGCGAAAGATCAAAGGAATTCACTAATGAGCCATTCGTTTATACAAAATAAAAGTCATCCAAAGTACAACGCCTCATCGAGGCACCTTCATTACACATCAAGAATGAACAAAAACTTAGCTAGAATCGGCACCCTCATCACCAGCCGCCTGAGCGCCCTCCTCAATGGCCTGCTTGAGCTCGTCACTCGAGGGGATAGCTATCGGCATAGGCTTGGGCATCGCCGCGGCAACAGGCACAACCGCGATCGCAACAGGCACAGCGGCGATTGCCGGTTGAGATGGACCAGCCACATCACTGAGGAATCGCCTATCTGGAAGAGGAAAATATGATGCAGCATTGACCGCCCCCTTCTTGACCTCAAAAGCGAAGTCACCAGCGAACTCAAACTCTTGGGCGATTGCCTTCAGCCTCTGCTCGACCTCGGTACGCCTCATCTGCTCGTCTGTCAGCGAAGTCGATGGCAGAGCCTCCGCAATACCCTCCGCTACAGTTGCCTCGATGCCTGCTCCCTCAGCCCCACCCTCGTCCTCCGGGTAAGGCTGTAATTGCTTATCAAGCAAATGGCTCAAGCGGTGTCTATCTTCTGGTCGGAAGGTGTAGCCCAGAAACTGCAGCTACTTAAGAGCCTTCTCGAAGGAACTGCGGGCGTCGTTGAAAGCAAACACGACACTGGCATCTTGGAACACCGGGCTTAACATGAACTGCTGCACCGCCTCTCGACGCACCAATGGCAGTATGCGATAGAACTCAGCCCGAGCCTCATCCAGACTTGCAGTTCAACCAAAATTAAAGGCGACCTGCCCATCTAACCTCAATTTTTTCAGCAACTCATCCATCTTTGTCCTCTCCTGGACAAAGGCGACCAACTGCTCGTCCCTCAGTTGGAACTGCTTGTTCAGCTCGTCGACCCTCATTTGTGAAGAGTCGAGCTGAGCCTTCAGAGTCTTCGCGTCCCCGCTAGCCTCCAGCTGCTCCTGGTCAGCTAGGGCCAGTTCTGACTCCGGTAGAAGTTATACCCCAGCTGATCGACCTGAAAGACAACGCTGTTAGATAATCGATTAGTATGCATCAACATAATCAGCGTGAACAAAACCTTAGCATGTTGGCATGATAAGCCAGAGCCCGAAGAGCCGCGTCTTGGCTCAACCCCATAATCTTCCTTTGGTCGGCCAGGAACTAACCAGCCATTAACACTTTCAAGGGGGCAGCTCCCATCGACCGCGCCGTCTCCATGGAAAGCGAGTTATGCGCAGACATACCTGGCTCATTCCCGAACCGAGGCAAGGGCAACTTCGACAGGCTGAATAGGACATCATCCCCACGAACGCCGAAGAGATCGTCTCCAGTCAGCGGGCTCGACCCCGCGGATTTCCCCTTTCCCTTTTCGACAGCAGTCCTCTTTAGAGCAGGTCCTGCCTGCTCCACCATTGCTCTCTTGCCTCAACCCACATGACTGTTTCCTGTTGTTGCGACTGGTCGGGCGGGTGATGGTGTTGGTGAAGGTGTAGGCATCGCGACCTCCTGATAAGGCGCTTCGATCACAGTGGCTGCTCGACGAGCCGCAATAGCCATGCGGTGCTGTTGGTTCCTCTCTGCCCTCGCCAAAGCCTCAACCTTTGAACGATTCATGATCTCGTCGCGATCTGCCAAGAAGCAAGATAACAAAAGTCAAAATCGAGCACAAAGACAGAAAAATAATAAACTAAAAGACGCACGGTCTACCTAGTCGATCATCTGCAGGCAAATTTAGAGGAGCTGGCGATAACCCAGCCAATACCAAATTCCTCTCCTCGATAAACACCGAGGCCTCCATTTGGCCAAATTTGACCAGGTCCCGAATGAAGGTATTAGGCCAGGTAGGGGTAAGGTTGCCTGGCATTTCAACATGCCCCATCCACCAGCCCTGAGGAATATTGAAACCCCCAGCTACCCGAACAAATAAATACTGTTTTTTCCATTCTTGCCCGTAAGAGGAAGCTAGGGAAACAAGGAATTTACAGAGGGGTCGAGCAATTAAATAGTAGAAGCCCGACTCGTCGGTGCTACCTAACTTACGAGACATGGGAAGATGAAAGAGGTTTGAAAAGTTGTCAAAGTTGGCCGGTTGGTCGAATAGATGCATTAACACGATGAAACTATTGATGGTCGAGAAACAATTGGGGAGTAACTGGGTTATGCACACCTGAGCAGGTCGACCATCTGGGCACTTAAAGGAAACCTCAGCCCGCATCTAAAGGCATCCTCGAATATAGTGATACAACCAACGGGAGGACGATGCATTCGACCAGAGGCCCCAGGGGTCAGCAGTTCGTATTGGGCAGGAATATGGTATAACTCCCTAAGACGTCTTAAGTTCACAGGGGTGATGGTTGACACAATCTCGCTATAATGGTCAAGGGTGAACAGTCGACCCTGCGAGGGAGGAACCTGGTTGGGCCCCGCTTCATCCCCCCTACAATTGCTGCTGGAGCTGGAGCTTCCGCTCGATGAATCATTAGACTCCCCCGATGAACCCCCAAGCCTATCAAACTGGGTAGCCTCCCTGTCTCCCCCTCGACTACTCTCCGAAGCAGATAAACCCAACATTATATCAATAAAGCTAAAGGCCGTTGAAAAGAAAGAAAGGAAACACTTACTGAATCAAAGAACTAGAAGCAGAAAAGTGTTAGCAGCGAAAGCGGTTGACTAGGCGCTCGACCAAATGCTAAGGCAATAAAAGTAAAAATGATTATTTTAACAGTGGATATTTATAGCCATGAGTAGCGCGGGAATCCCAGCGGTTGTAATAATGCTGTAACCGCCGCGCCACCCCACGCTCGCCACGACGTAACCGCTCATTAAATGCGTCAAACCCTGGTCGATTTTTGAAAAACCCTTGTCGATTCTTGTAACTGTCCATCAAGCTACTTCCCAACGCTTCTCGTCGAATCCTTGTTCAGCCTTGGGAAATGGGGGGACTCATGATATTAGATGGCCCAAACCAAGTTGGCCCAAAGATGCAACGCCAGGCCCAGTCTTACATCCGAGGCCTATAGGCGCAATCAACTTCAGTCGACCTCTTTCTCGACTTGCGTTTCTAATCTATTCCCCAGAGCGATGTCAGGTCGACCTGATCGACCATAGAGGTCGGTACAATATAATATTCTACTGCCGCATTAAATGCACTGACATGCAACAAGCCTCCGCATTAATGGCGCATGCCGCCCCGTTACCGCCTGACGCAGCAGGCACTTCAACAGTATACTACCCAGCCTTATAACTTGGGAAGACGGCCACCTAGAATAGCACAGGGATGGGAGTTGACCAATTGCCCCTCATGCAAGGACAAATGCCCTCTCTACACATCAAGGGCGGCACAGACAGATCCCTAGGTAGATAAGGCTATAAATACCCCCATTCCAACCTTCTAAAGGTATGCTTTCATATATACAAAAAGTCCATACTCTGCTGCTCTTATTATCTAGTCGACCAGTATTGACTTGAGCGTCGGAAAGCCTAAGCCGAGGGCTCCTCAGCTAGCCTAACGTTTGCTAGTGATTGCAGGATTCAGCCCACCTATACAAGTATATCGACCAGAGAGGTCGAGTTTCACCGAATCTTCTAGTTGATCCGACATCCAACGGATCCAACCCTCATCAATTTTCAACATTCATTTTTCAAAAACACATGTTAAACTCTCTATCTCTCTCTCTCACTCTCACTCACACACACACACACACACACACACAAACATAACCAAACATTACCTGTAATTCCATGGCGCAGCGCTGTCGTGAAAACAATAATTATTATTTTAAATATTACCTCCCAATAAACATTTTCTGTGTGTTTTTCTATTAATGGACAACAATAAACGTATTCACTCATCTGGAAACTTGAGAAAAGAGGTTGCCCATGGAGGCCTTATTCCTCAGCTATAGCACCGCCGTCGAGCCACTGGGTAGATAGAGCTTCTCGGCCCCTGAGACGAAGACAGCTACAAAACCAAAAGCCCCTCTAGTTTATCATCGGCTGCGGAAATCCGACTGCTTATGATTCGCAAAACTTCTATCTCCATCGCCGGCGGCGGCAGCCTCTTCGCATTTGTGAAAACCCTAATCACTGGGAGCCACTCCGTTCAAGGCATTGGGGGCAGTAGCAATGCTAGAGGCTTACCCAACGACGACTACTTTGCCACGATTCACCACCTATCCAACATCGTGCGGCGAGATATCTACATGGAGCGAACGCTCAACAAGATGCGCATATCAAGCATCGTTAATTCGGAGCTAGTTTATCGGGTCATCCGGAGTTGCTCCAATTGCGGGATTGAATCCTTTCGTTTCTTCAATTGGGCACGAACACATCACCCGAATTATGATCCCACCACCCTTGAATTCGAAGAGCTCCTCAAAATCCTAGCTCGAACCCGCCATTGGGAAACCATGTGGAAGGTGGCACACAGTATGAAAACCCAGAATTTCGCTATATCTCCGTCTGTGGTCTCTTTCATTATTGAACAATATGCTAAGCATGGTCTCATTGATCAAGCTGTTGACCTCTTTAATAGGCTCAAAAACTTTGATTGCCCGCAATCGACTGAAGTGTATAATGCCTTGCTTTTTGCTCTATGTGAGGTTAAGAATTTCCAGGGGGCGTATGCTTTGATACGCAGAATGATTAGAAAAGGGAGTGTTCCTGATAAGAGGACTTATTCAGTTCTTGTTAATGCGTGGTGCTCTGCAGGGAAGATGAGAGAGGCACAAGAGTTCTTGGAGGAGATGAGTAAAAGGGGATTTAATCCGCCTGTGCGCGGTCGTGATTTGCTGATTGATGGTTTGTTGAATGCAGGGTATCTCGAGTCAGCTAAAGGGTTGGTGAGGAAAATGGCCAAGGAAGGATTTGTGCCAGATGTGGGCACATTTAATTGTCTGGCTGAAGCTTTGAGTAAGTCTGGGGAGATTGACTTCTGCATTGATCTTTTTCATGATGTTTGTGGATTGGGGTTTTGTCCTAGTGCAGACACTTACAAGATCATGATAACTGCAACATCGAAAATTGGAAGAGTTGATGAGGCTTTTAGGATAATTCATAGGTCCATTGAGGATGGGCACCGTCCATTTCCCAGTTTATATGCTCCAATCTTAAAGGCTCTTTGTCGGAGGGGACAGTTTGATGATGCATTTAGTTTTTTTGCCGATATGAAGGTGAAGGGGCATCCGCCAAACCGACCTGTGTATACAATGCTGATAAAGATGTGTGGACGTGGAGGTAGATTTGTTGAGGCTGCCAATTATTTGGTGGAGATGACGGAACTGAATTTGTTACCTATGTCACAAAGCTTTGATATGGTTACTGATGGCTTAAAGAACTGTGGGAAGCATGATTTAGCCAAACGAATAGAGCAGTTAGAAATATCTCTGCGGGGTATTTGATTCATCAACTCTTTGTTCAACATTGTTAGATGCTTTATGCTTAAAAGGTAATCTTCGATATGCTTACTTTTTTTGCTTACTTCTGTATATTGTTTGTCAAATTAGGTGTAGTGTTTTCTGCATCTATCAGTTATTGATTTGCTTTTTCTTTGTGGTTATATGCAGTTTGTTTGGATTTGCATTTTTTGCTTATATGAGCCTTGTAATGAGAAAAAAGAGCGCTGCAAGGTTAGATATAGTTGTTCATCAAGTTTCAGAATTTCTAAAATGCATAGCACACGGCAGGTATTGCTACATAGTCAGATTGGCCATATTTATGCAAGCTCCATCATTAAGTCAACCAAACGTGGGAGGTTGTTTATTGAGGCAAGCATGAAATCTGTGGTGAACTAATCTGCATTTAGTACTTTCCACTTATGAATATTGGTTGATGCGTATGTCTTATCGAGGTAGCACAATATCAGTCTGCTGCAATACATGCTTGCTATTTTCAAATTATAACTTTCTAAAGAGAGGTAGAAAGTGTAAGATGCTCAAGCTTGCATTTGATTAGTTTTGTTGGTGATCGCTTCCAATGGCGCCTAACACCTTGTTTGCCTGGGCTTCTTCAACTTCACTGGAGAACGACTAAAGTAGAGATTGGAAGATTCTTATCAAGGAAAAATGAGGATGAAGTAGAACTGTCTTCAGGTTACAGTTGTTATTTACAGTAACTTAAGTTCCAATCAGCTCATTCTACAAAGTATTCTGATTCTATCACTTGTATTCCTCGAAAAGAAAAAGCAACTAAAATCAGAACTCTTCTTATCTTCTCTTCCTTGGATTTATTTCAGACACTGATACCATATACCCATGATATAAGCATCAGTCTTTCAGGGAGTATGAGGTGTCTTAGGAAATGCAAATTTCCATTGTTGAAACAAAATTTTATGTACTAGGAAGGATGATTGGCAGAGGAAAAATGCTGATGGAAGAATCATGTTTGCTGAGGAGAGCTTTAATGGAGGATTGAGCTTCTCTAGTAAAATCAGATCGTGAGACGTCTTATGTGTGACCAGTCTATATTTTTTCCAAGATTCAAAGATAAAAAATTATTGATGCAGAACTCATTTCCTCCATGAACTTCATTGAACTACTCTAGAGGTATCAATTTTCTTCAAGCATATCTTATACATGGATTACCTCCAAATGTTAGTGAAACGATTTATTCTGAAGCTTACTCTAAACTTTGTGCCTCTCAGTTAAAAGCTTCTCCTGTCACCAACTCCTGACAGAGACAGGGTTAAAGATCATTCTAATCAAGGATTCTTGTAATTAGCTCAAACCCTTGGATATTATTTGAACATTGGGTTAAATGCTGGTTCCACTGACGAACCATGTTGAATGATGTCATGTACTCCAGCTTCCTACACAGTTTCAATATAGCTCTTGTTCATTGTGATTTTTCAATTTTTTTTTTTTCAATGTCCTTTTCAATGCTCTTGTAAACATATTTTTAACAATATGCATTGCCATGAATGATGATGCTCTAAGCATAGTTTTGTGTTTTTCAAGAGGAAGAATTGTTAATTGAAGTTTTTTGGCTTTAACATCCAGATATCCAGTGTGTTTTGCAGGACTGTAAACCCCTTCTTGTGAGGGATAAAATCCATCTTATACACAAGTAAGTTTGAAAAGGGTCAAAATGAAGTGTTGGTTGGTTCATATATTTTCCATGATCTCATGAATTTAACATATTCCAACCCCATACTTTGATATCATCCAAACTCAGGACTTTCAGCTTGACAAATATCAAATCCTTTTATAACATCATTACAGATTACAAAACCACAAGAAAAAGAGGAGCAAAAAGCACATTGAAGAATGATAAAGAAGCAAAATGAGCTTGGCAATAATAGAAATACTTTGTTGGTGGTTTGAGAGTTCATTTAATTATATGAGAACCTGGGCAGATACTATAATGAAATCCCAAAAGTTTATTTGGAAAGACATGGTTGTTTTCGAATATTCCAATATTTAATGAATCACGAACATACCGAGAAAACACATTCAAATGAATATTTAAATTTTCAATACATTAGAAATTAAGATATAAAGGAGTTCATCCTAAAAGACCTGGACGGCCTGGAAAGATACTTTAAATGCATAAAGGAAGGCAAACAACAAAAACAAAGAACATGATTGATATGCGAATAATTTTGCTCAAATAAAGCCTTTTTCCCTTTATGCTATAAGATATTATGATGCATCCAAATAATTTCATAGTATGAACTCCTGTTTCACTTTTTGTTTTTGAACAATTTGTATATTTTTTACTTTTTTTTTTTTCAATTTTTTTATTTTTAATGAAGGATTTTTGTTGAGGTCGATTCAAAAAATCTTAGGTAATGTTTGGATATGAATTATGTATTTTGGGAGAATGAGTTTTGGAAGTGGGGTTGGGGAATGTGAAATTTATGTTGGGGAATATGATGTATGTTTGTTTATATTTTGGAAGGAGTCAAATCTATTGTAGCCATCAAATCAATGTCTTTTTATTGGATTTTTGGACTGAAAATGGAATTGAGTGATTTTTTATTGTTAGAATAATAATAAAATATATATGATATATATATAATATATGTATGCATATATTGAAAAATGAGAAAGTTTTAGGGATAATGAAAGATAAAATATGATAATTTAAAAAATTTAATTTAGCATTTTGGAGTAAAATTTTTTGTATGTGTGGTTAAACAACAAAAGATTTATGGAACATAGAGAAAATAGTTAAGGCTATGTTTGATTACATTTTGGGAAAACAATAAATCTTTTGTTGACAGTGTGAATATGTCGCGAGGAGCATCCCACGGGTTGTTTTACCAAAATGTAACCATAAATTATTTTCCCAAAATATAACCAAACATAGCCTTAACTATTTTCTCTATGTTCCATAAATCTTTTGTTGACTGTGTGTATATGTCGCGAGGGGCATCCCACGGGGTGCGGTGGCCACAGCGTCAAATAAACCGTCCCATAAACTAACATAAAGGTTGAATTGATTTGACTTTAAGAACATTTAATTGGCTCCAACCTCATCAACTCAATCCCAAAATTAAGTCATAAAAATTATGTGCATGTGTATGCCCTTCTTTTTTCCCCTATAGACGATGCACAATATTTCATAAAAACACATAGAGAGTGTTTGGTTATGTTTTTTTAAAATAATATTATTTTGGGAAAATATACATAAACATACACTTATTTTTCCTTTAAAATACTAAAAATGATTTTCTTAAAATACCCTATTTTATTCTTCGTTATCCTGAAAACTTTCCAATTTTCAATATATACATACATATACATCATATATAATTATATATTTTATTATTATTCTTACAATAAAAAAATTATTATTTTTCATTTTCACTCAAAAACTTTACAAAAAAGTATTGATTTGATTGTTACAGTAAAAAATATTTTTCTCCAAAATAAATTTTTAATTATTTCCCAAACCGTAACAAAAAATTCATTACATTCCTCAATACAATCTTCACAACTTTCACATTCATCAATCCCACTTACAATATTCACAACTTTCATATTCCTCTATCCCACTTACAATATCCATTCCGCCAAAACATATATTAAAATTAAAATCATACATAAAACATGAACAAACATTACCATAGTAACAGTGGTTGTACATTAATTACCAGGAACAAAAAAAAGAAAAAGAAAATGATACTCCTAATTATCCAAAACCCATGGGACCATAACGGAACCTGCTTAAAGAAGAAAACGGAAACAACTCTTTATAGAAACTAGAAAGCATATATATGTAAACCTCTCTTGTTCCAAAAAGCTAAAGAATAAACAACAACCCTAATAAATCGAACAGATTCTCTTCGGCTCTTTGGCTCTTTGGCTCTGTCTGTCTGTCTCTGGTCGCCGGGCGAAGATTGGTATCTTATATTCACATTTGATTAGGGTTTTATCTTCTCTGTTGGAGCATTTCCTCTCAGTAATTTGGACTAGGGTTTCGTCGTTCCCCTGATAGGTCGGGTCTTTGTTTCAAGAAACTGTGGTTCGACGCCACTGATTTCATTAATTTATTCTTGTGTGTTTTCTGAACTTTTCGAGTGTGAATCGGGTTTATTGTCCTTTTATGGTTTTATTGGATTAATGATTTTTCCAATGAATGCATTTGTAGTTCCTTGTTATGTAATTGTGAACTAGTGGTTTCATTCTGATTTGTTTTATACCACGGAACTCATGATCCCTCTTTTCCTTTTTTTTTTTTTTTTCCTTCTCTTTTAAATTTCAGCTCAGGGAGTTATCGAAATTGGAAGTCTTTCAGTGAGTTTATAAATACCGAAACTTGATGGAGGACTGGGGTACTTTTTCTCTCCACTAAATTTTTAATCTGAACGTTTGTAGTTGTCTTTAGACTATTGTTGGTGATTTTACATTTTTTTATTCATTATTTTGATGCGGCTTGATCCTTGTTAAATGCACTGCCCTGTTGCAATAAGAAGTGTTGTTGTTGTTGTTATTGGCATAACTTGATTTTGGAATTTGATTTGAGTAACAAGTTAATAGAATTTGAAATTGATCTGGGTCCCTAAATTTACTCAACAGAATCCCTGTTAGATTGGCCTAAACTCTTGTATTGTGTCTGCTGTTCTATTGATCATGAATGAGTAAGGGCTGGTTTTAGGCTTACTGTTGGGATTTTTCCATCATTAACGCAATTTTTTTCTCGTTCCATAATACATCAGATCTGATGTTTTGGCTGAGGATCTAAACCAACTAGGGCATGGAAAAGTTGTATAAGCTTGTTTAGTTGCTAATAGCATAGTAATTGTATTGCTTGCTTGCATTTTATTGTGATTAGCCAGCGCCCCTGGTGTCCTTATTGCCCCTTTGAATATTTATGGTATTTCTTGGAGTGCATAATTAAATATGTTTGTTTTATTTTTTACCTTAATGTTATCTTATGGTCCCACTCTCAATTTGTGGAGTGACTAATGAGATAAAGTTTGTCTCCTTCATTACCTTTTCTCCAGTATTTTTAGATTTTAACAATCATGTGGTGTTTCAGAAGATGAGCCCATTCCAGATCTTCTCAAAAAAAAGGACCAGCCGAAGACTAATTGGGATGATGAAGATTTGGAAGATGATGATGTAAAGGAATCTTGGGAAGATGAAGATGAGCCTGCTCCAGTATGTAGTTCAATTATTGTTCTGTTTGTTTTCAAATTTAATTTTAGGAGACACCTTTTTTAATCCATGGATGATACTGTCTTTCACTCAATTTAGAATCTTGTATTTTATTACTTATATGCATTCTGTGATCTGTGAAGTTAGCGTTTGCTTCCACTCCTGCAATATCATTTGCCTCACATTTAAAATTAATTTACACTGCTTGTATGATTTTTTTACAATTTTCAATGCATACAGTCAAGTCGATTGTTAAAACTGCCACCACTGTTGAATAGTACCTATTGCTGTGTGTTATGTTTGATGCATCATTTGTGTCCTGTAAGATTATTAAAAAAGCAAATAGTTGACCTCATTTTTCTGGAGAGTTTTATTGGGAATTTTCCAATGATGTCAACTGGAATAACACAGTGCACTTTGGTCCTTGCTATTATTACGTTCTCAAATATGCAATGGAGAAACCAGTTTGTGATTCATTTCAGCGTGGCATTTTAGTTAAATGTGGATATTCTTTTGTGATTATTTTTTAATATGGATATTTACCATCTTAAATTGTAGGTGCATCTCTGTATATATCTCTTTCGATGTTAACATATTTAGTCCAGCAGGATCACATCCATTTCAGGGGGGCATTTGAAGAGAATGCTCTGATTTAATCAGGAGGGAATAGCATAACTGTTACTTGGTCCTAGTATCGTTATGTTATTGGCCATGCTCTTTAAGTAGTAGTTCATGAGGACAGTGCGTTTCAATGTTCAATATTTTGTTAAAGATGGATAGACATGAAAATATAGCTTGGATTATTTTTCGTAAATTGATGCATTTCTCTATGTATCTCTTTCCTGTGTACTTATTTTTACTTTGGTCCCTGTTATTTCTTCCCTGTAAAATCATCTCTTAACAGCTTCATTTCCCAATGACATCAAATTGAATGAATATTCTCCTCTCTTGATTGTGATGTTTTGCTGAAAATTATTTTTTGAAGATTGGTGATGATCTGGTACCTGTTATCTTTGGTTAATTTTACTAACATCTCTATGAGATAATTTGCCATTTCTCTTAGTTGGAAATCACATAAAGTTAATATGAGAAATTCTTTCCATGTCACTGTGGATATAAAGTTGTTGAGACTCTCTTGGTTGCCTCATAAGTGACTCTACAACATTCATCACTTTGTTTTTTAAATAGATGCATCACTTAACTAACAACATTCATGACTTTTCCTTTTCCTTTTTGAAATGGATACATTTACTATTAGTTACTGTTTCCTTTTTGAGAGGATGTAAGAAAGTTTAAATCCCTTATGGCATCCAACGGTGTCAGATTTTTTTCTGGTGTGCAGTTGATATTTTTCTTCCTTTTTATGAATTGGATTTGTTTACTGCAAATGACGTGATCAGGCACCTAAGGTTGAGCCACCGCCTCCTGCAAAGGGCCCTAAGAAGGCCGCAGCAAAACCAGATGAAAAGAAAGGGCAAGCTGTTGAAGCCGCAAAGGAGGCACCTTTAGATCCTGTAGAAGAGAAACTTCGCCAGCAGAGGTGGGTTAACTTAGATTTTCAGTAATGCTGCATATTCGCATTTTCTTAACCAGTTCGAGTTTTAGTTTTTACATTTGTTTATTGCCTGAAGTGTCTTGACTTCCAGTCTATGGAAAATTAAGTTTGAACCGGCGCATGTTGGTGGTTGAGTTAGCGTATGCAAACTCAAATTATGTTGTTTTTCTTTTTGGTCCATGCAATTGAGGGTTGGGTTGGTTTACAGCCCTAATTTTTACGTGATCTCTTTTACCTGAAGACTTCCATTATCTGCAGCAAGCAATATTTCTTGCGACAGTTCTTTTATCAATCTAATGAAGCATTTTTTTCTTTTTTTTTCCCCCTTTGACATTCACTGGGACTCAAGCATATGCGATTCGCAGAGATGTATCCGTGCATTAACCTTTTCAATGCATCCATAATTCAAAATGGGTCATGCTGCATTTCTACAGGCTTGTCGAAGAAGCTGATTATAAGTATACTGCAGAATTGTTTGCCAAGAAGGGAGATGAAAAGACGCTTGACAATTTTATTCCCAAAACCGAAAGCGACTTTACAGAATATGCAGAACTTATTTCTCATAAACTTCATCCATATGAGGTTTGTGATAATGGCCTCATTTATGCTATTTCTTCTGGCGAGACTCATTATTGTTCAGAATTATGACTTGGCTATTTCCTCTATTACAGAAAAGCTATCACTATATAGGATTACTGAAGGCCGTAATGAGATTGTCATTGACTTCTTTGAGAGGCGCGGATGCCAAAGAAGTTGCCTCTTCAATTACTGCAATTGCAAATGAAAAGATAAAAGCGGAAAAAGAAGCTAATGCTGGCAAGAAGAAGACAGGTACATCAAATCTCAATTGTGTAATAATTTATGATGATTTTGTTTGATCCATTAAGCTGGGTTTGTGACGAGTGTTCTGTTGTTTACAGTTGGAAAGAAAAGTAAGCTGCATGTTGGCAAACCAGATGATGATGTGGTTGTTGATGCATACGATGCTTTTGATGACTATGATTTCATGTGATGAGCCATTGTTTTTCATCTCAGCATGAGTTATGCCATTCTGAACACACACACCTGGTAGAGACAAATATACGAAAAGAATTCTGCGGCGAGTTTTCTATCCTTAATTGGGAGATGGACTGTGTAATATCATGTTTTTATGGAATAAGAACATCTATATTTTTCAGCCTTTTTTCTGCTTCTTACTGATTGGACTTCCTTTTCTTTTCTTTTATTTATTTACTTTTATTGGGTTTACTTTTTGGATTTTGTGCTTTTATTTGTACTCGTCTGTGGATCTTAGATATCGAGCATAAACAAAGTGTAGTCATTATTTAGCTAGGCCTCTCTTCATATCCGGAGTCCGTGAAAATGATGACTGATCATTAATTCGCATGAAAATCATCAATTCGGCTAATAAGCAGAACCTGTGGAATTCTTTACATTCCATCTGCACCAAGTAATTTTTAACTGCTTCATATTAAACGTAACAGCTGCAGAAATTTAACATGCAAGAAATGGCTTCCAGTAAGTCTGTTAGCAATTGAAATCGAATTGAGAGCTAAGAGACCAAAGACACCACCTTCTGATTGACAGTCTCATTGTACTCAGCACAAAATCAATCCTTTCACATAATTGAAATTCCATTCATCGTTCAATACAATATTCATAACCATAATAGCATTTTATTCAACAAGAGTAAAATGCTGTTGGGATAATTCTCAAAATTTTACCCCACAGTCGTCCTGAACGAACTTTCATTATGAAAGCGACTCTTTACCAAGTACCAACTGCAAAAGTTAGCGTCAGGTGTAATAGTTTTCAGTATTTTCCTCTCCATGAATACCACTTCAGCTTCAACTGGAACCATAAAGGAGGAACCCCTAAAATTCCTCGAGTCAGTCTTGGATCAAAGACATCAAATTGTACACGACTTAATGTGTCCAGGATAACCTGCGTAGGCACAGATGGCAGCAGCACAGGACGAGCCTCACCAGGCACTGTTCCAGCCAATTCCCGGGCTTTCTGCAGATGCGCATTGGCAACAGATGCCATCTCAAAAACAGCATTGCAGAGCCCCTCATGGGAATCGATACAAATTTCAGACCGTCCTGTCTGATTTACCAGCAGCCCGTGTTTTTCTGCCACTTTAGCCGGTATATAGGGAAAATGACGGTTTCGGCTGGCATGGTACGGGAGAGACTTAAGAAGCAACACAAGTCCGCTTGCCTTGCCAATATGTGATGCAGCATGATCTGCTGCCGTAGACCTAATACCACCTGCCTGAAGCGTTGAGTACAAAATGGTTGACATGGTGTCCTCGGCATATCGCTCCAATTCTTCCACAGTTTCTGGAATATCAGTAACCTCTCTTTTGGCATCATTGATCCTAGCTTCAACGGATCGTTTAAGCCAGCTCTTGCTAACCTTATGCTCAGATATTATGGAAGCAAGTGCCTGAGCTACTGGATGCTCAATTATCTTGTTGGAGAAGATCTTGTCAATGGATTCTTGCCACCAAAGCAGGCGCATGAGCCCAATTCTAGGATCAGAAGCAACATCCATGGCTCTTGCCGTTTCAACATTAAAAGCTCGGAGTGCGAAAGCAGATTTCCGCATGTTTGGAGGAAGTTCAAGAAGGCAAAGATAGTGGTGATAATCATAGCTTCGTACCTGTTGGACACAATATGAGAAAGCTGCTCGTACACCACTAGATGTGGAAGCTCCACTCATCGACTTCTGATATATTTTCCCTCTGCAAACAATTAAAATTTACAATGAAGTGGTCTAAATAGGAGAAAAGAAACAGATTTCTACTTGTTTTATTTCCCTTCTTAGCACAGCTACTGATGTATCCATTTTGGGGGCTTGGCCCGTGGTTAATGCATGAATGCCTAATGATAAAAAATAAAAAAATAAAAAGGTAGTGATTGAAATAATGCACAAATTTTCCCACACATTGCACACCAAAAGTCAAGTGGGATATGCATAAATATAAGTAGTACTAAAGAATCCACTGATATTACCACTTGTTTTTCAGACATGTGATTAACAAAGGCAAGTTTCCAGACATTTTGTTTCAGCATGATGAGTGATTTGTAACTAATGATCAGATTTCTCATTTATATCAATGTTTTCACAAACCAACTAGAGCAGCCAGAGTACATTTTATTCAATTATACTAGACTTTTAGTGGCAACTATTTACTCTCTAAAAAGAAACAAATATGATGAGCAAACTATATGAGTATAGCATCAAGAGGAAAGGCCAAACTTCTAGCTGGAAGATGATAAGTCTCAGTAATGATTTCACTGTGGATGAAAGCGGCAAAGAGAATCTAGTGACTTAGAAATTTTCACTTTGGTACCCTTACTCCTTTATCATCACAGGCTCTTTGTGCATTATCAGTTATCTGGTCTTTGTCCAATGCAAGAGGAATGGGTGAGCAAAAAATGCAATGATAGACTCAGAATCTCATTGATCTTGATGTAGTACGGTTTTGGATAAGTATCACACAAGTGAGTTCTGAGTTAAGGGAAATGGTTCTGACTGGAAAGATAACTATTTTGGTGCTTTTAGGACAAATTAATTATTATTTCCTTTAGGCTTGTCTCGGAAACCATCTAGAGCAAGAACATATATCAAGACAACAGGAAAACTGTTTTCCATAAAAGCATATAATTATACCAATGCATGGTATAATCCACATAGCTTGTTCCTGATAGGTCATGCCATTTTGTTTACAATCTATCATATCTCAGTCACATACCGAGGTTAATCTGCACACACTAAATAATAATATAAAGAAACATGAAGGTGGTCGTAACTACAAAGAATTGAGACAGCAGAGAACCAACTGGAAGACTATATGTAAAAATGTTGTCTAATGCATTCACTAGTTCTACTTCTTCTTCCACTCCCATTTCTGAGATCTGTTATTGCTTTAATCCCCAAGTTTCTCTATTCAGCTTGGCAGCTTCAACAAATCCACCCCAGCTCATACCTTTCCTACTTTGACAACTCCGTACATAAATCTAACCAAATACAAAATAGATTCTCAGAGCCTAATAGCTGAAAAAGACAAAAAAAATAAATTTCAAATAAAAGAGAAAACAACCTCAAATTATCAAAAATTTGAAACCTTAATTTTCCTCAACACAAGCTGATTGAAACTAAGAGAACAAACGCATCATGTCAGCCTAAATCATAAAAGTCCACAAATTAAAGAAACAAAAACAAAAAGATAAAATCAGATACAAGAACCCACCAAATCAAATATTCACCTTTCAATAGACACTCGTCCCTTCTACCCCAGCTGAGTCAAAATAAATTTTTTTCCTTTCGCTTCCCATTACCAGCGCATCTTGTCATCCTAAACTATAAAAGTCCACAAATTAAAGAAAGGGGGGGGGGGGGGGGGGGGGGGGGGGGGGAGCCTTTAATTCAATAATTAAAATCAGATAGAAGAACCCATAAAAATTTCCCTTGTACCCAGCTGAACCAAAACTAAAAATTTTCTTTTCCCTTCCCATTACACCATTTTAATTTAAGCAACAACCAATTATTCTTAGAGGCTATGTTAGAGGACATTTAGCAAAGTCCGAAAGCAACAACATATCAAAGTCAATATCAGCTATAAGCAGCGGAAAATAAAGAAAGAAATCCACATTGACTAATTTTTGTATGTGAGAAGGGTAAAAGGACAGAAGATGATAGGGAAAAACCTGATCGTTATTTGCAGAGAGAAGAGAAACCGGAGGAGAAAATAACGAAGACTGCAGTCTGCAAACCAAGCTCAATGTGTTAGTAATGTGAAAGAATTAGGCTGTGTATTACTCAATCTCTTCCGGATGCATATATAAAATAGGGTTAATTACATATAACCCCCTGAAATTTGGTCTATTTACAACAAAATTTCACAAAATTACAAATATCTCCCTGAGGTTGACGGTTAACCATTAAGTCAAACGAATTTTGTAAAATGATTATATTATCCTTGACTGAATATAGCAGAAAAAAGGCAACAAAAAAAAATTACACAAAGATTAATATAACCTTAACATTATGAAATAACAAAAACACCAATAAAGTTTTATGAAAATAACAAAAGTAACCTCAAGTAATAAAATTACAAAAATACACTAAAATTATTAATAAAAAATAATTAAATAATTATATATATGTATATATGCATATATAATACAATATAATATATATTAGTCAATATATATACATATACATATATATTTATATTTATACTTAATATATATAATACACATATATATAGTATATAAAACCACATCCCACCCCCACCCCACCGCAACCCCCTGTGCCCCCCCTACTGGCCAGATCTAGCAGGGGCCAGATTTGGCCATGGTGACCACTGCCATGGCAACACAGCAGCGGCCGCCTGGCCTTGTCGCGGCTGCTACCATAGTCGGCAAACAAAGGAGGGGTGGGGGTGGGTGTATTTTTAGAATATAATATTTATTTTTATTAATTAATTAAAAACTTAATTAAAATATATAACTTTTACCCATTTATTCTAAACTAATAAAGTATTTTAAAAAAAAATTATCTTATTTTTAATTAGATATATTTGTTATTTAAATAATTTATTTGTTTTAGATATGATTATTATTTTAATAATTCATTTGGTTAAATTATTTCATATATGTTTATTATTTTAATATTATATAATATGTGATCCAATTAATAAATATATTTTTCATTTAATATAATTAAATCAATTAAATTATGTATATAAATTATTTTATATATTTTTCACTATTTAATATTTTTTTAAATTTTAGATTTTTATTATTTTTTAATTAATTAATTAATTATTAGTAAGTTAGATATTATTTTTTTTATTAATAAATAAATTCAATTAAATTTAATTATATTATTTTAGATGTGTTTTATTTTAATATTATAGCATATATAATTTAAAATTATTAAAATTATGGTTATATAAGATAATAGATTTTAATTTTATTTTTTAATATTTTACTTATTTTATTCCTTAATTAATAAGTAATTTCAACTTAATCTAATTCAATTATTTTAATTATAACTATTATTTTAGTATCACTAATCATTGTGTAATCTCAAATTATAAAAGCTATTTTATGTAAGAGATGAATTTAATATTTATTTTTTTAATTTTTTACTTATTTTTTTTAATTAATAAATAGTTTAATTAACTTAATTAGATTATTTAACTTAAATTTAAAGATTATTAAGTATTTATGAAATTTTATTAATAATAAAATATATTTAAATTTATTATATGTAATTTAAATAATGTTAAAATTACATCCTTATAGTATGAAAAATATTGCAAATAGATCTAACGGTAATTTTGTCTTACAAATAACCATAATAGTAACTAGGGGGCATTTTCGAATTTTCATGAATTTTTTTGATGACGTCAACATTTTTTTGGACGGAGCTTGATAAACTTACAAAATTATAAGACAAAACAAAACCTCAGGAGGGTATTTGTAATTTCCCCAAATCTTGGAGTTTATTTGTATATAGATCAAACCTTAGAGGGTTATAAGTAATTACACCGTTGATAAAGTACCTATCTTTTTGGCGTCGTTTTTAGCGGTCTATTTAAGATGTCTCATTTTGCTATTTTAATTTTTATGATTACATTTAACTTAATAATTAACATTTTTAACCGATCCCACATATATACAAATATTATCATTTCTTATATTTTTTTATATATTGAAACTATTATATAAAAATTAATGTTTATTTTTATTTATTATATATTATAAAAAATTTAGCACATACATTACATGTGGTAAAATTACTAATTTACATTAAAAATAGAGGATTGTATGTGTATATAAACCAGCATAATTTATGTTAAATTAATTTTATTTTTTTCTTAATATTGTTAATTAATTCTTTTATTTATTTTTTTCCTTCCAAAGATTGCGCTTATTTGTTTCTTTCTTTTTTATCTTTTTTTTATCCCACTTCGTGTTTAAACTTGGCATGAGGCCAGTCCAGAGGCCATGTAGGCCGTGCCGTGATTCCTTCGTCAGTTTTCATTCACCAAAATCTCATTTTTGAAACGTGCTTTTTCTTTTTCAAACTTTTCTTTGTTTGTGAAATTTAAAAATCATTGTAAGAATTTCTCATAGAAAAAATGTTGACACCTACTATGATTCATCAGGTTAATAGAGTTGCGTTATTCATCGGCAAAACCAAACCAAATCAAATCAAATGCAAAAGCAAAATGAATTCACATATATACTCACTATAGATTACATGAGATTGTTTTGCTCAAGGAACTAAAATTTCTAGGCCATTTAACTTAAAACTTCCAACACTTCTACTTCAAATTACAATGACCTTTATTAGACAATAAAACACAGCTATGATAGTGTTGGATGTGACTCCAGAACCTATGATGAGAAATAGGAAAATTAAAAGAAAACACACTGGCTACCTTAAAAAGGAAATAAAGGCCTTCTTCAAAGTTGTACTACAGACTTAAAGAGAGAAGCATTTGCCAATCTCCTAGCTTTCCATAAAGATTTTTATGTCTGTTCAAGCCAGCATTGAGAAATCCCTTTTCAGTAAAATATTGTACCTTCCCATGGATCGAACATTGCAAGCCACCGCCAGAGTAACTCTTGGCAAAGCAGTCTAGTCTCAGCTCTATAGCCAGGAAGTGTGCAGGAAAAATCTTTGCTCAAAATGTAAGTGGGACGCATAGATATAGAACCAGTACCTGAGCTAGATAGCTTCTAGATATGGCACAAATATGATGGAAGAGCAACATCTAGAAGTCATCCAGCTCCTCAATTTGTGCTCTTCTCTCAGCAGCCTTTTTCCTGATGAAAATGCCCCACCTTAGAGCTGCTTTAAGTTTGAGCCACCCAACAACAGCTTTTCCAGACGAACGTGTATGTTCTTCAGCAAAACCAAAGGTTGAAGGCATGATAGGGGTGAAAGCTGAATGAGCATAGTTATTCTCATGGGCATTGAAGGAAGTTTGACCGTGCCCACCCATACTAAACACACGAAGCAGATGTTGCATGTCTTCATTTTCAAGCATCTCATTACTTCTCATGCGAATTTCATCCTCGGGAATGGTCTCAAATCCCCTATAAGAAGTAAAGTTTGATGAGCCGCCAGTAGGGAAGCTGGGCATGGTTGAGAGCGGTGGACCGAGAGCCAATATATTCTCACTTCCAGATGGTTGAGCTTGTTGCACTGAATTGATCAACTGGTTATGCAGAGGAAGTGAAGTTCCATCTAACAGTGTGGCGACATTGAGATTCATATTCTGAGTTTGTATAGGATATCGAGATCCAATATTTTCATTATAACCTAGTGAAAGATTAAGCATTCCATAGTGAGTGGAATTCATAAAACAAGCAAAACTCAGTACACCCCCCAAAAGGAAAAAGGTAAAGGAAAACAGGAAAAACAAAAAAGAGAATCTTATTTTCTAGAGAACATCAAATAGAGAAAGAAGCCCCTAAATTCATTTTGTATGTGACAAAAAAGTCACAATATAATATGAAAGTCAAAAATTAGTTTGAAATGCTGATCCAGGCATTTGATCAGTTACCTCCAATGGTCAGTCCCGAGTTCATAGAAGGATGTGAGAGAGTAATTGAAGCTGGGAAACTAGGGAGAGTGAGCTGATCATAAGAGTTTGGCTGATCTTGTGTGGGTGTCCTGAGATCATTCTGAGAAGCATCTGAACTTGTACTTTGATGAAAGCCCAGAAGAGATTTGCCATCGTATTCTATGACATGCGTCCAGTTGTCATATGCCTTCTTCACCAATGTGTCCACAAAGCCCTGCAATTTAAAACGAAAATAGACTGTCCATTCAACTCCTCATAAAAGATGAACAAAATCCTTGGTTAAAATCTTGTTTGCTTGATTCTTAGACCTTAGCCCAGCCAAACAATAGTTTGCAGTTACTAACGCCAGTTTCATAACAAAAGCACTTATTGGACTGAGAGGGAAGCAAATTTATGGTATTTTGGAAACAAAGTGATAGGAATAAATCAAGAGCTTAGTCAGCATTTTAACATCTGGTTTAGGGTTTAGAGTGTTGTTAGCTTTCCTTCAGCATATTCTTTGTATGCAATCCCTCCCTGGCCTCTGGCCTGGAAAAGGTAACTAGAAATATGATACTAGCAATTTTTGGTACCAAGAACAATCTTCCTTCTCTCGAGAAAGTAAAGTAATATTATCTGAAAATTAAGTCTTGCAAATAGTGATTGTTAAATCACTAGCCCACTGACACTACTGCCACTGGGATCACTAACCTTCTGACTGTCAGACAAAGAATCAACTGAATGATATTGTCCACCAGCAATCAGACCACTCAATTCATAGATATTGTTAAATACAATGCCTACATTCCTTGGCTCATCAGGATAGTAGACGTAGAGTTTTCCACTCAGGACGCAGGTCTTTGAGTGCTCTACAAGGACATCCCACATCTTATTTGACATTCCACTCCCCAGTATCTGAAATAGTTAGAGAAAATCCATTATGACCATGCAGGAATAAGTAGATGGAGAAAATTGATTGGAAAGAAGATTATCTCACATTTCGAAGCTTTTGCGGATCTCTCACTACAAATCGCAAGAAGTCTTCAACCTTGTATATTCCAGCTTTATTAAGCCTCTTATGGAACGATCCATCTTTCCCAATCTTTTCCAGTCTCCAAACTTCATCATCAAGTGCAGGGGGATAATGTTTCTTGTACACTACAAAGTCAGAAAAGTACAGAATTACCACCTAATGAATTAGCAATGTAAGAGAAATTTTTGCTTTTTGTGCCTTTGCCAAATATAAGCTTACATTCTCCTCTGTGATCCTTGACTGTGAAGGCATCAGTTTTTGCCTCGCGGATTCGAACGCCCTCACAACAACCTGAGGCAACTTTCAGACCAAGTCTAAATTTTCTGCTCCTAATCCAGCTAGAGTTGTCAGTAAATGTCAGCTCCCCAAGGGTTCCAACACCTTCCTTTAAAGAAACTTGCAAGTCCCCTGTAAGAAGTGGCCTCTTTCCCTCACGCTCTCTCACTATATGAGACTCAAATTCTTCTTGAGTCCAGCCTTCATCATCTTCATTGTTGAAATCACCTTCGAGCACCACAATATCTAATTTAACTGAGGACTCTGGACCTGATGTTACAACACGGCCTGTGTTTGCATCAAGCAACACAATATGGATTGCAGCACCCTGCTCTCCCTCCACCTTTCCACCCGTAAATAGAGGTAGCAACAGCTTGGACCTGAATTGAAGCTGCAAATTTCTTCCATCAGGACCCTCAATTCTTTTTGGAGAAACCCTGCATGTTTATGGTGAAGATCAGTAAAAGGTGAAACAAAAAGTTCTAGCTTCTACTTGACAAGCAAAAAAGTAGAGCATTCATGCAGGCAAGGTTGTTTCATATGTTGAAATATTTTCTGGTTCACTGGTAAAAAGTTAAGGAAAATAACTACTAGTACTAAAAACTGCCTAGAATCCACCAAACATGAATACTAGAATATAATCAACAGAAACAGAAATTGGGAAATCTTGAAAATACTCAGTTTATGGCAATGATTGTTAGATGAGCAGATATGGCAGTCAAACCAGCAATGTCAAAGAGTTACGAGACAGAGGAAATACCATATAACTACTTGAAACATTACTAGGAATAGTATCAATTATAGAAATAAGCTGAACTTCTGAAATTAGTTAAAAATGTCTTGAGTCATACCTTCCATTTAACTTAGCAGGGGCCAGCTTTGCCAACGCACGCTCAACTTCTTCACTAACCTGGTAGTTAGAAAGTCATTTGGGTGGTTATAAATTACGAACCATAGCATGCATCTTAATATCATCTGCAATAAACAAATGTACGCAGCAAGTTGTCTAAGTGCTTTTGCATGAGAGATCTTGTGTACAACCAAGCACATGAAATGGCAAGCATTTTTGGTCAAATAGACTTTGAAAACAACCCTAAGGATAACATATGAAGTGTTCATTTAATCCAACAAGAAACAATAATAACAAATGTTTATGGTCCTCATGTCACTTCCTAATATGGTGAAGAAACAATTCAGACATAAGATTTTCCTATAATGTCCACCTAATTCAATGAATTGGAAAAACAGCAGAAATAGCAATTTTGTCCATGCCAAACATGAATACAACTAAGGAAGAGCTTAGTTAACTGATATTAACATCAAAAGCAGAATGCTGCAATAATGTTCATTTGTTTCCATGTGTATGCATAGATTTACAAAAGATAAAGGAAAGCATATGGACATATTGAATTATCAACTAGCTCTGTATCTACACAACTATAAAGATCATAAAGTCAAATTGAACAACAGATTGGTTTTGGCATATTGCTTGCATATAACTGTGTGCATAGGCCGAGGACAGTTAATGGTATTCCATGGTAGAAACAAGTTTCTTGAAAGAGTACAATCTTACAACTCTCCGAAGAATTGGTTCCAACGATGAGCAAAGTTTCTGTAGACTGTCCACCTTTAGAGCCTCAACAATAACGCTGCATCAACCATGAACCCCTATATTAAAAAATTGCGTAGCCAATCCCTAAGAAGGCAGTGAAACTATAGCATGACTTCTAAAGGTTAGAAAATATGTACTTGCCAGCATATAGATAGCAAAATATCACCACTGTTGTTTAATGGTATTTCTCACAGTAACAAAATCCACATGGATATTGGAATTGCATAAAGGGCATACTCAATTGAGTTTGCTACATGCAAGAGTAGCTCAAATTTTGTAAACTGTGTGGTTTCACTATTATAACTACATGACAGAATGTTACCCTCGTCCAAATTATCAATGGGCAGACATCATATTAGAAATCTTGACAACAACCATGAAGCGGTCCAAGTATTTACAGAAAACATATACATGGACTAACCTTCCTCTATGATACTGCTAAGCTATTTGTTATCAAATAAACATTCTCTTGCAGAAAAGACAGCAAATGCGCACACAGTTCACTTCAACATATCAATTCTCATCACAAAAAGGAAAATGGAAAAGAAACGCTACATCTCTACCATTCAGACGAAGAATGGGAGTCAAAAGGGTGCAACACACACACCAAAAACAAAAGAAAAAAAAAAAGAAAAAGACAAAAACACAAAAACAAAAAACAGAAGAACAAGAGCTCGCAACTGAAAACCACTTAAAAAGTCAACTTCTCCAAATCTCACCTCTTCACTTAATTACAATCATAGTTTTAACTACTTAGGCGCCATTGTATGTGTGCGTGAGCTTCGAACACTATCCAAATATAATCTACACACAAAACATAGTTTATCTTTAAGCACGTGCGCATTCGCCATGCGTAGCACAGTGAATTACCTAGCAAGGGCAGGGCGTTTCCTATCAGGCTGACCCTCCTGGCTACTGCTCGGATCCAAACTCCGTTTCTCTCTTGCCGCCATACTGTTTGTTCTTTCCATATACCGAGTGTGCATCTTTCTGCGTCGTTTTTTCTAAACTATTTTTCTCCGCAGCTCCACGAAAATAGTAATTAATTCAGCATAAAAATATACTATTTCCTTCTTCAGATCTGATCTGATTCCGAAAACTATCGTCAACTGTGAACTGTTTTTCAGTCGAATTTTTGGTGAACGTGGGAAGATTCCGGGCAGTGAAAAAGGAGAATAAAAGGAGGGGAAAGGGGAAATGAAAAGCGGGAAAAATTGAAAGAGCCGGGAAAGGAAGGGGATGTTTCGTCGAAGTTTCGGGCGAAGCCTCCGTGAAATATCATAGTGCTTTAAAAGCTGGAGGGAATTTTCAACTTTTCTATTCTGACGGCTGCGATAAGCTGGACGTTTCTGCTATTGCCACTCCAACTTGGCTGTGGATGGATAGATTTTCTTGTTAATTTACCATCTAAATTCTTACATGGTATTTATTTTTTGGGACACTTATTTAAAAGTACCAAATACACTTTTCACTTTTGTGATCAGTCCCCATTTAATTTTTGTTAGAAAAAACTCCCTAATTTTGTTAAAAGTTTAGAGATCACTCCCCACTCACTTGATTTGACAAAAATACCCTTAAATATAATATTTTTCATTAATTTTTTCTCACTTCTTCTTTTTCTTCTTCATCCAGACAAGCAAACAGTAAACACTATCATACCAGAAATAGAAAGAACAGAAAAAACGCAACAAGCTCCACGGCGGGAACAAGAATAACGTTAGAGCCAAAAACCACAAACCCGATAGCTGCATTGTCTTCTTCTCTTTTTATTTTCATCATTTTCGGGTTTCTTCTTCTTCTCAGTTTCTTCTTAGTTGCTTCTGAGTTTCTTATATTTTCTGACAATGTCAACCAATAGTGAAGTAGGAGTGTTCAATCAAGTTAATAGACATATACATTAATATCGCAAGAAAATGGAGTGAAATCAACGCCGAACACTTCAGTTTGCAATACATAGCTCAACATCAAAGATTATACATGAGTTTGACTGATGATGACGGTGTCATGAATATGGCCTTTCTGCATTTGACATTGAAGATGAACGTTGTTGACATCCTGGTAAACCGAAAGGATGAATTGAGCAGCAGTGCAAAGAAAAGCAGTGATGATTTAAGGTAATACTTCTACAGAATCTAAATTGTACTGCAGTTTGTAAAGTTTTGTACTTGAAGTGTTCTAAAATTGTACTCTATTATGTAAGTTTTATACTTCAAGTGTTCTATTAATGGATTATCCAAAATTATACTGCAACTTCTAGCAGTTTATACTTGAAGTGTTCCTAAACTATACGTCTTCTATATAAAATTATTCTTTTGATTTTCTGAAATTATACTTCATTTTATCAAAGATTGTACTATATTTATTGAAGTTATATACTTTAAGTGTTATATTTATCAATTAACCAAAATATATTGTAGTTGCTAGGGCTTTATACTTCAAGAGTTCTGAAATTGTACTTCACTTTATCTAAAATTGTACTTTTATTTTATGAAATTATACTTTCTTTTGTACTTCATTTTATCTAAACATGTATTTTATTCATTGAAGTTCTATACTTCAAGTGTTTCGAAATTGTACTTCATTTTACCTAAACTTATACTTTAGTTATTTGAATCTATTATTTAAGTTTAAAGTGTTTTACTAATGGATTATTCAAAAATTGTATTGCAATTGCTAAAGTTTTATACTTCAAGTGTTTTGAAATTGTACTTCACTTTATCTAAAATTGTACTTCTATTTTTTGAAATTATACTTCATTCATACATTGTTTTACCTAAACATGTACTCTATTCATTGAAGTTCCATACTTCAAGTGTTCTGAAATTGTACTTCATTTTATCTAAACTTGTACTTTAATTATCTGAATCTATTATTTAAGTTTTATACTTCAAGTGTTCTACTAATGGATTATCCAAAATCGTATTGCAATTGCTAAGGATTTTTACTTCAAGTGTTCTAAAATTATACTTCTTTTTATATAAAATTGTACTTCTATTTTCTGAAATTATACTTCATTTTACATAAGCATGTACTCTATTCATTGAAGTTCTATACTTCAAGTGTTTCAAAATTGTACTTTATTTTATCTAAACTTATACTTCAGTTATTTGAATCTATTATTTAAGTTTTAAGTGTTCTACTAATGAATTATCCAAAAATTGTACCGCAATTATTAAGATTTTATACTTCAGGTGTTCTGAAATTATACTTCACTTTATCTAAAATTGTACTTTTATTTTTTAAAATTATACTTCATTTTATACATCATTTTACCTAAACTTGTACTCTATTCATTGAAGTTCTATACTTCAAGTGTTCTAAACTTATACTTCAGTTATCTAAATCTATTATTTAAGTTTCAAGTATTCTACTAATGGATTATTCAAAAATTGTGTTGCAATTGCTAAGGTTTTATACTTCAGGTGTTCTGAAATTGTACTTCACTTTATCAAAAATTATATTTCTATTTTTTGAAATTATACTTCATTTTATACATCATTTTATCTAAACTTATACTATATTCATTGAATTTCTATACTTCAAGTGTTCCAAAATTTTACTTTATTTTATCAAAATTTGTACTCTCGAGTCAAAGTCACTTTCATCGTATGACTTTACCAATCAATATTACCGAGTTGAGATGTATCAACAAGCATACCAATCAGTGATAAACACTATTCCTACGTATGATATGCATATGTTCCCTCTAGATGATGATTGCGTCATTAATGCACCTGATTGCCGATCTCAACCTGGGCATAGAAGGACACAGAGGATTCCATCACAAATTGATAAACGTGTAATTAAGTGTAAAAGATGTGGTAGAACAGGGCATAATCATCGAATCTGCAAAGAATCAGTAATCTAGCTAAATTTTGTTCCTTAATCTAGGAGATTTATACTTGATTTCATGACATTTGTACTTTATTTCGGTAATCATGTACTTGATTTAGCGTGAAATTGGTATTTTTGTATATTGTCCGAGATATCAATTATTTTGTACCCCAATCTGGGAGAACTATACTTGGTGTCATGACGATTATACTTTATTTCGACAACTATGTATTTGATTTAGCATGAAATTGGCATTTTTGTATGTTTTCGGAGATATCAGTTATTTTGCACCCTAATCTGAGAGAATTATACTTGATTTCATCACAATTGTACTTCATTTCGGCAATTATGTATTTGATTTAGCGTGAAATTGGCATTTTTGCATGTTGTCCGAGATATCAATTTTTTTGTACCCCAATTTGGTAGAATTGTACTTGATTTCATGACATTTGTACTTCTTTTTGGCAATAATGTACTTGTTTAGCGTGGAAGTTAGCAAATGGATGTTGTCCAAGATATAGTGCTTTCGTACCTTAATCTGAAATATTTATATTTGATTTCACGACATTTGTGTTTCATTTCGGCCATTATGTACTCCATTTCTTAATATTTTTACTAATATTGTTGAATTAAAATTTGTTCCAGGATTTGCTTTTTAAGTCTCAGTAATTAATAACCAAACTCTAAAAATGTGTGTAATATTTATTATATGAATAAAATAATATTAAAGTTTTAAAGTATTAACCACTAATGTTCAACGAATGAATGTTATCAATCGCAGTAATATAAAGAATACTTATGCTTTCAAAGATATAAACAAATGAGCATTTGACAATAATATTCACCCTATAACCTGTACAAATACGTACTTCATCTGATCCGATAATCTCAAAATATTATATTTAACTATCACTACAATTATTGGAGACTAATTATTCAATTGCAATAAGTGTACTTCAACATAACACTATTTATACTTTGTTTGTTCTACGTTTGTACTATATTTTCATCATATTGTACTCAAATTCACTATCCGGTTTCAATTGAATTGAAGTGTACTTTAACATAACACCATTTATACTTTGTTTGTTCTATATTTGTACTTTATCTTCATCGTATTGTACTCAAATTCACTGCCCGATTTCAATTTAATTGAGGTTTACTTCAACATAACACCATTTATACTTTGTTTGTTCCATATTTGTACTTCATTTCTATCATATTATACTCAAATTCACTGTTCAATTTCAATTTAGTTGAAGTGTACTTCAACATAACACCATTTATATTTTGTTTGTTCTACGTTTGTACTTCATTTACATCATATTGTACTCAAATTCACTGTCCAACTTCAATTTAATTGAAGTGTACTTCAACATAACATCATTTATACTTTGTTTGTACTTCATTTCCATCATATTATACTCAAATTCACTGTCCGGTTTCAATTTAATTGAACTGTACTTTAACATAACAACATTTATACTTTATTTGTTCTACGTTTGTGCTCCATCTTCTTCATATTATACTCAAATTCACTGCTCGATTTCAATTTAATTGAACTGTATTTCAATATAACACAATTTATACTATATTTGTTCTATATTTATACTTCATTTCCATCATATTGTACTTAAATTCACTACCTAATTTCAATTTAATTGAAGTGTACTTCAACATAACACCATTTATACTTTATTTTTTCTATATTTGTACTTCATTTCCATCATATTGTACTCAAATTCACTGCTCGATTTCAATTGAATTGAAGTGTACTTCAACATAACACAATTTTTACTTTGTTCGTTCTACATTTGTATTTCATTTCCCTCATATTGTATTGAAATCAAAATATTATAAATGCTTGATGGAAAATTATACTTACATACAAAATAATATTATAAACAAAGTATGCTTCAATTTACATATGTATGTACATACAAAGTATGATTCAAACCCTACAGGCTTAAATGTTTTGTACTACAATTGCTTCTAAAATGTACTATAGATACACAGGTTATATACTACATTTTCAGTTAATGTATACTACATGCCTGAATATTTTTGTACTACATATGCTTCTAAAATGTACTGCATATATGCAAATATTAAATTATAATTTAATTTAATCTACAGGCTTGAATGTTTTGTACTACAGATTCTTCTAAAATGTACTGCAGTTACATAGATTATATGCTACACTTTTGCCTGATGTGTACTGCAAGCATAAATGTTCATACTATATTTGCTTCTAAAATATACTGCAGTTACACAGATTATATACTACACTTTCATTTAATGTATACTGCAGGCTTAAATATTTTGTACTACAGTTGCTTCTAAACTATACTACAGATACACAGATTATATACTATATTTTCAGTAATGTATACTGCACGCTTGAATGTTTTTGTACTACAGATGCTTATAAAATATACTGCATATACACAGATTATATACTATAATTTCATTTAATCTATAGGTTTGAATGTTTTGTACTACATTTTCGCAACTTCCTCTCCCGGTGTCCAAATCACTTGCCGCTTGAACCGTTGGATAGCTCTCGGCTTATACATTAACTCCACAAAGTTCCAGCTCTGTCCGATTCTCCATGGAATAGTAATTTCCCTCGCAATAAGCTGGAATTACAGCATTGCCACTGCACTGCCGCATTCTAAAGATCTTCGCCGTTTCCTATCCAAACGGAACCGTCTACTGGTGAAACTTGGTGGGAACGTTGCCAACACCTCAAGGAACACCCCACTGAAACAGTTTCACAAAATTCCTTTTCCAAGCCACTCTACTCAATGCATCTTTGCACTACCTGCGTGCAATAAGACCGCTTCAGGTCGCCCTCAATGTTCGGTGCCCAAATGGACACGGAATGACTTCAAACTTGGTGGGAAGCATCCTCATAACTTAAGGAATATGCCATTGAAATAGTTTTTCAAACCGCACCTCGTAAGAGTCTCTGCTCATGGGCTTTTTTCGCCTTACCGAGTGAGTCAACAACGCCTTGTCGCTCCTAATGCCTCTTGAAGTCAAGGTTGCCATTCTTCTCTAATGAGCGACCCATGACATTCTCCCCCACTTGATCCGTTGACATCCTCGTCAACATATACATAAGGACTCGAAGTGTATGTGGTGCCCCAACTCAACTCTGATCTCTTTTTGCACCGGATGAATTTAGCTCCTCTTTACACAGATTATATACTATACTTTCATTTAATGTATACTACAGGCTTCAATATTTTGTACTACAGTTACTTCTAAAATGTACTACAAATACACAAATTATATACTACATTTTCAGTTAACGTATACTGCATGCTTGAATGCTTTTGTACTATAGATGCTTCTAAAATGTACTGCATGCACACAAATTATATACTATAATTTCATTTAATCTGCAGCTTTGAATATTTTGTACTACAAATACTTTTAAAATGTAATGCAGTTACATAGATTATATACTACACTTTTGCTTAATGTGTACTGCAAGCTTGAATATTTATACTACATTTGCTTCTAAAATATACTACAGTTATACAAATTATATACTACACTTTTGCTTAATGTGTACTGCAAGCTTAGATGTTTTGTACCACAAATAATATACTACCACTTTCAGATAATTTCATTGTATAATTTCAGGTAAAAAGAAGTATAAACCTCAAAAAAGTGAAGTACAACTTTTATGCCTTTCAAGTACAAATCAAAAACTTCCCATCTCACAAATAAAATTATATATATCAATTGAGTTCAAGTGTTTAACAACTAAATAGGAAATAAAAACCCTAAACATGAGAAAATAGACAAGAAATAAGTATAACACTGAAAAACCATAGACATTTAAAACTGTAAATGCAGAAAACATACATTTGTTTCTTTTTATCACTTCTTTTTGTATTTCGCTTCTTGTTGCCATTGTTTCTCCTTCCATTGTCACAAAAAAAATGGCAAAAATTTTGGTGTCTTTTTTTTTTTTCTTTCTCGCATCAATGGCAGAGGAACGATTTCGCGCCCTTTTGTTTGGCCGCTTGGAGAAGTCGTCGATTTTAGAAAAAAAATAAATGAAAGCATTCTTCTTGAAGAGAAAAACGCATTTCTCAGGTATTTTTGTTGTTTTCTCTAACTACAAGGATATATGTGTCTTTCTAAAAGATATGGGGAGTGATTTCTAAGTTTTGTGAAAAAGTAGGGAGTTTAGTGTGTAAAAATTCAAATGGGGACTGATCACTAAAATGAAAGTAGGATTAGGGATTTTTTTCTAATTAACCGTTATTTTTTCCTGTTAGTATTAATGTTTGTCTCGGAATTTATTGGGTCTTAAATTTTAAAAGTTGAGAACAGAGTTAGATGGATATACTATCTCAGAGAGTAAGTATGAATCTCGTTACAAGTAATAAAACTTTTGTTTGTTATCTATCTTTTTATTACATTCAATTTCACGTGATTGATTGATTTAAATATATATTATAAATTTCACAAAATGAAAAAGATTCTACTGCAATTGCTTGTGAGATTAGTCTCATGTTTTAGGGCACGTTTAATATGGGTTATTAGTCTCAACATAATTTTTTAATCTCACCTAATGTGTTGTTTGATAGGCAATATGAAAATGTAAGTTGACTCGCAATTAATCTAAAGTCCGGTACTATTCAAGCAATTATGTGCTATTCAAATAGTGGGTTGGGGGTACGGTTATGTAATATCACCCCCTCATTATAAATTTGCTTCCTTAATTTTTTTTTTTTTCTTTTTCTTGTAAAGGTCAATGGAATAGATGAGAGTTTTATTCAAGGATAATTTTATTATTTGTCTAATTAATCCTACGTATCATTAGAGATTATAATAGATCCTAATGGCAGCCAATTGTAGCGTCAGTCTTTAATATCAAACATACTAATAAATTATTTAATCTCATCTTATCTCATTCTCTTCAAATCTCCGCTACTATTTACATTTTCAATCAAATGTGCCACTACTTTAGAGATTTTGGGGATATTTTGGTGTTTAATAGATATAAGAATGTGAAATGAGGCTGTGATTGATTGTGAGATAAAGCATAATGATTATAGTAATTTGATGGTTTTATGTGATTTGATATTGTGATTGATTGCGACTTGCGAGATTGTTTTTTAAATATGTTTGAAAGATTTGTATGGAATATGGTTATTATTTTGTTAGTTTTGGTTTTTGTATTTGTTTGAAATTTAAATAGTTAAAAAAAATTAATTAATTAATCAATATAATAAAAGAAAAAAAAAACTATAAAATGTAATGCCGAAAACAAATGGAAAATTTTCTAAATAATTTGTAAATTTAATAAATTGAATTTTTTGGATGTTAAACAATAGATTGTCTATTAATATATTGAATTTTGGAGTTTTAGGTTTGTTTGGGATTTATCATATAGAAAAAATTTATAAATATAAACAATCAAATTATTCTTTTTAAATTTAAAAATTCAATTGTCTATTAATAAATCGGAGTTTGGTGTTTTGGGTTTGTATGGGATTTATAATATAGTAAAAAATTATAAATATTATAAATTTGATAAATCGGATTTCATATTGGTAAATTTATAAATAACTTATCAAATATAAAAAAGTTCAAATTTAATTTTCTTTTGTGTAGTTTTATTTAATTATAAATTTTTTGAAAAAGCCTACTTAAATATTTAAATCTAACATGCATAAAAAAAAATTATTTAATTTAAATATTTAAAGAAAAATAAAAATATCAATTCATAAATTCCTTAAATTTATAAAGAAAAATGAAAAGAATGGGTGAGGCTCATATATAGAAAAAGAGCAGGCAAATAGAGAGACACCACCATGGTTGCAAAACCCAGTTAGAGAGAAGAGAGATTGCCACCCGATTTGCCTCGCTAAGATACGGGGTCAAATATGTTTCCATACAAGACCCAATTGAAAGAAATTCATTATCATCACAACTATTACAAGTGATTTTCATGGTAGAAAGGAACAAGTTAAAAACATCCAACACACTTGGAACAATCCAAGTTCACTTTGGTATAAAAATGGGGTGAAATTATTGTCAAACACATAGGAATAATAACCCTTGAGAAAATTCTCAACTTTCTACTCGCCTTATTATGAGCTGGAATTTTCCTAAGAGGTAGGTTCAAAGATAAGAGAGGGAGAGAGGCAAGAGATTTTATCAAAAAAGAGATTAGAACATCTCAATTTTGAGACAAGAGAGAAAATGGAGAGATTTTATCTGAAAAGAGAGATACACGAGTTATGAATTTGATCCAGATATAATAATCCCTCTACAGTGCATTGTTCTTTTAGACATGAGATTGGTTTTACAACCAAACACATGTCTTCAATTTTTTTGAGCCGAAAGACATAGTTCAGAGAAAAGTCCGATAAGCAATCACAACCTTCAATTCTACAAGTTACTATTCTTCTAGTGTACATAGTATATATGGTTTATTCATATCAATAAAACAAGTCCCAACAATGAAATAAGAGGAACAATTTATAGACTAATTTAAAATTCTTTCAGAGGTTGTGGCTATTGTTTTTGTACTATGGTCTTACTTATTCAAAAAGAAAATTTATTTGATCCATCAAAAACTTTCAAAATTTCAAAGAAAAACATAAAACTAGTTCATGATATCCTTACAAGAATGTAGCTTTGGGTATATTTTTACAAGGAGATCCAAAATTGCAATGAGTCTATGCCTTAGAACAATTACAGCTATTTATATGAGTGCACAAATTGTCTAATTAGAGGAATAAAGTAAGTAGTACGAGAAATCTTCTGAATGTTGGTGAGGATGCACTTGGAGAATTTATTGATAATTTGTGTTATCTTATTTGAGATGAAATTAAATATAATTAAAAAAATTAGTAAAAAAATGCACATGATAATTAATTAATTATTAATATGTAAAGAGTTTCAAAAAATAACAACCATGTATTAATTAGTAATTACGTTATCATCAATTCATTTGTGGTACTCCTCAAAAAATCAAAAAATACACAAATTACCGGCATTTGGTTTCAATTCTACACTTTGAAGGTTGACTTTGGTATCTTGAAAACGTCAGCAGAGTGTCAATAGCAATAAATCACGGAATCCAAATTTTGAGTCGGACGGCAATGCGGATAGATCAAAGCCGTTCATTCAGACTTTAGATAACACAGCCACTGACAGCATATCAGATTCGTCGGATTTGGCCCACGTGATTTTTATAGAGTTTTGCTTACGTGTCAAAGACGACGTCGGATGACATTATATGCCGTGTTTGTTTACTTTACTTGTACTAAAAAATATTTGTTTTTGCCGGCTAAACAGTAAACGCACATGATCAACTAGCCCCATTTGCATATTTATACCATTTGTAATAAATATAAGATAATATTTTTTATTATACATATTAATGAATAATATGTGTAACTATAGATAATTGTGATATAAATGAAGATTCTTTTCATACCATAAACTTTTTCTCTGTTCATGTCATACTTATTAATTTTATATGCTTACTATATTAATGTGTGTAATAAAATATGTTACAGTTCATATTATATTACATAAGACTTGCATTCATTATTTCATTTGGACATGCCTTTTTTTTTTTTCCTTTTTTTCTTAAATCTTGTTTTATTAACTGAAAAGGTTTCCAGGATATATTATATATCTTCTAAAATTTCATCCAGTTTCAATTTTGTTAGATTTTTTTTTAAGGCGACTTTATTTTTTACAAAATAATAATAAAAGTGACAAAAATAAATGAAGAAAATCATCGGACTATGGAAATCTAAATCACTAGGAAACTTTAATTTACGTATGTGTCCATGAAATGTACGATGAGGTATATATAGTATTATTAACATGGCCGAATCAACAATTGAATAGGAAGTTAGAGATATTGATTATTGAATATTATGTCTCGTGGTAAAGTCACACAACTTGTCATTTAAAAGTAGGGATATGTACTAATTCGGTTGATCAGCTGAATCAAATTGAATCAAATCGAAAAAAAGTTTAATTTCAAACCAAATGAAAGCATGAAAATATATTTTCATTTCGTTTTAAATTTTATTAGCATATGCTCGGTGCAATGCACTGAAAATGATTCTATGGTTGAATAATTTATTTATATTTATTTTATTTCATGTGATTAAAACATGAATTGTAATTATTTTTATCATTTAATGTAAGAAAATCTACTAATATTTAAACAAAATAAATGAATATTTCAATTAAAAATATTATGATTGAAGATAATTTGTGCTTAAATAAGTTGTAGAACATAAAGAATGCTCACTCTAAATTTATAAATTATACAAAAATTTATACAATGATAAAATTTTACAAAAATAAATAAATAAATTAAGAGAATAAAAATAGTGCAAAATATTTTACTGCATACGGTTTTTAAATTATATATATATACATATTTTGATATATTAAATAAGCAAATATTTTTTTTAAATATAAAGCTTTTTTGTGTGATTTCTTACTAATGTGGAAGTTATAGTTACAATTTTCATGACATTTGAAAATTTCAAATGTTAAATATTTATAGTTAGAGTAAATATATAATATCTTTGTGCTTTATCTATGAAATAGCTTAGATTAGGTTATTAATTATTTGATAACTAATTCAATAAGTAGTTTGTAGCATATAATTTTTATAAGCTAAAATATTTCTTAATATTCCATATAACCTTGGTAAGTAAAATTTATTTATTTTTATTTATATATGTAGTTATTTTATTGTTTTTGAAATTATCAATTAAAATATATTACGTACGTGAATAAAATAGTAAGTAAATTTTCAGTATTCAATTTAAAATAAAAATATCAATCTCTCATAAGTTTCTTTTATAATTAGAATATAAAAATTGCTAATAATTAAATGGATACTTATTTTTAGTCAAATTTTTTCGATCTCACATCATTAATCCATGTAAAAATATTTTTATAAATTATTATTAGAAAAAATATTAAAATAAATGTACACGTATAATTATAAAATAGTGTAATTAAAAAATTTTAAAAATATAAAAATTGATATCATTTGCTATTTAAGTGGTCATTTATCAAACTTTTGAAAAATTTCAACTATGTCAACTTTATATGCAACCCATATAAAAGAATTTATTTCAAATAATTGACAATGAGTTCTCCATTTTTATATTGCCAATTAAAAAACTATAGTGATTTAAATTTAATAAGATAAAAATAAAGTTCAGAATTTATAGTTATTGTAGGAAGTAATTATTTATATTTGAAACAAATTCTTCAATGGAATTATTTGTTATATTATATATATATAATTTTATCTAAAAATATTATTGTAAATATAATTGAATTTTAAAAACTTTGATAAATTGAGGACTTGCATATCAATTAAATTATAATTATTCATTTCTCAAACTTCTAACTCTTTAATAAAGAAGTGATGATATGATATTTTACATAAATATTTGTTTATCTCTTTCATAAGCAGCAAATATGTGACACCCCACTCAAAGTAACCCAAAACTGAGATATCAAAACATTACAAACAATAATTATGAACCCAAAATACAAGCAATAGGCCTATACTCAAACATTTTAAGCTCATCAGAAATAGCAGCGGATTCCAACTTAAATAAACCTATAACATACAGCACATATACTAAATACACACCACAAAAATTTTCAAATTCAACTTATCAGAAAAATTGAAATTCAAACTTAACTAGCCCGACAAACCATTAAGTAAATGTCATGATTCACTTTATATCTAACAAAATATTTACATGCCTTAAATCAACATTATCAACATAACATGTCACGACATCTCATATCCATGCTTAGCATTTAGGTGATTCCATTTATACATTCAACACCTAATATATTACAAAATATACTCCTGTCAAGCTTGGAGTCCAACTTATTCACTTAATCCCTATATGAGAGAATCAAAATAAATGAGGGGTACGTCCGAAGAACTTAGTGAGGGATAACTGTAAGCATAACAGAAATAATATGTTTAGGAAAAATCAACTCAATAGACAATAGATTAACAATCAGGTAGAACATAACAAAATACGGTCAGGAAGTCAGTAAACAATCAAACAATCAGAAAAACAATCGAACGATCATATATCAATCAATCAAACAAATCAGATCAATCAATGCAATCCAATAGATCATATCAAAACAATCATATCAGTCCCTTATTTATATCATTTCGAACATAACGGCACGTCCCGCTTTATAGATGGGAACAACATATCAGCTCGTCCCGAGCTTAACAGCTGGGATCAACATAACGGCTCGTCCTGAGCTTAACAGTTGGGATCAATATACATATTGTACAGATAACAGACAAACGGACATTAGATCAAACAGACAACAATACGGATAGATAACAGATAACAAACGAGAGTTCTGGGCGCCAGAACGGATAAGAACAAAATCAATATCAAAGATAACCGTCAAAGGGGTGTTCAAATCAGATAACGGATAACAAATCAGAATTCCAATACATTTCAAATTTCAAACAAAGAGAGTACGATACAAAAATAGAAAACCCACACAAGGGCTTATCACAAATAACAGATAATTAGAAAATGTGCCAGATTGGTAGACCCTCACCTCCATATTCTCAAAAAAACTGTCGCCGCCTAATGATCTGTGGGACCCACTTCATTGTCACATAACTAAAAAGAATATTTATAATCAAAATCCATACTTAATCCTATTAATTATAACATTAATAATCCAGAATCACTAATTTACCGATTAATATGGTATTTTAAAGTTTAAACAATACTATTGGCCCAAAATAGCTAATAAAGTCATTATGACCAAAATAATCCCAATTCCTAATTACATATCAAATCTCATAACGTCATCCCCAATCAATAATAATGGTCTAATTATCTTAATTAACTCATTTCTTGCCACTTAAATCCCAAATCCATAAAGTTAGGATTTTCTCTTCCAATTAACTCGATAATTGCCAATATTTCGTAAAATAGTATAATTCGGGTTGACTAAACTCATATTGGCACGTGCATATACCAAGTCTTAGTCGCATAACATTTCAAATTACCCAATTATCAATTTTTGAGTTCCAATTTCATAAAATCATAGATTAATCACTCAAATAACTCAATTAATCCTTTCTTAACATTCACTAATGCATAATCCGGGCCAACTGTGCTATATACTAAACCATGCATGGCTAAAGATATAAAACAACTATATATGATCCTCATAATACAAGATTAGGAATTCTAATACAACATGCACATATATATATGTACACAAGCATCAACCAATTTCTATACCCACGATCAGATCAACCGGACATTGGATTCACAAACTAAGACCATCGTCACAATCCTCGCTACGAGAGGAAGAAACTGTCCTCTAACCGCCGTCGGCCACTGATGTGCACCACCACTGGAATTGACCCAAACCGCCACCAAATTGTGCTTTTCAGCTCAAATAACCAAACCCCTAAATCAATTTCATCAAACACTGTTAAATTGAAGCCTAATTTTAGCTCCGATCATCCTTCACCACCACAGACCGCCGCACAGTTTTCTCCAAGTTAAGTCGCCGGCGTCAGACCAAAACCTAATCTGAAGCTACTGTGATGCTCCCTGAGCTAAGCTCTACGAGAACCACCCTTGGCCTGTTGTGAAATATCCACAGGAAGAGAAACCCACCAAGGCCCGCTGTCGGTCAACCTTCAGACTTAAAATTTCGGTGGTTCCGCATGCGAAAAAGGGTGTTTGAGGTATGGGTGTGGTCGCGGGAGTGAGGGGAAGAGATTGGATGGTTTAGATTTGGGAAAGCTGGCGTCGCCAGTGGAAATCACCGGAGGGGATTGACGGGAGGTTGAGGATGATGTTTGGTGAAGAATGGTGAAATGTTGGGGTGGGGGGGGGGGAATTGAAATCCAATATTTATAAAGTTGATCTTTCTATATTCTCAAATTAGCCCCCATAAGTTGTTTCAGCGTTGAATTGGATCCTTTAGAAAATTGCAACACTTCAATTCAACCCCTAATTATGTTAGTCTATCACTTTGACCAAATACTATAGCCATGCAACCCCAAAACTTTCAAATTTTTTGTAATTAAGTCCTTGTTATTTCTTCTTCGAGCCCTAAAATCTGACCAATTAAAATCTTAATTTCTAAATTCTTATTTTTCTAAAATATCGAATTTCAGGGGTGTTACAAAGTAAGTTTTAAAAACTTTTAAGTAAGTTACGATGTTAAGGGATAATTATGATTGTTGAGTATTTTAATTTTACTTTTGAAATTGTCTAGAAAATAATTATTTAATTAATAAACAAAAATAATTTATTTGATCAAATGATTGAATATTTTTATTTATTTATTAATTTTTTGATAAAAAATAATTAAATGTTGTATTACATCAATTAAAAATAATGTGATTGCATCTATATAAATACAAAAAAAAAATATTAAATATGAAAAATTGATTATTATTTTGAAATAACTTAGTTATCAACTACTTTTTATGGATAAATTTTAATAAAAAGGAAAAAATCTCACTCTTTAAATAAAAAAAAGTTAATATTTATTAGAGCTCATATTTATTAGATAATATCATTACTTTGTATATTCATTTAATTTTTGATAGTTAATATTATCAAAGTGAGTATAAATTATTCATTATGAAATATATCAATTGTGCGAAGGTATTTACTTAGCAATGAAATTTTGATTTTTAGCTGTATATACATATTTTTTTATAAATAATTTTTTATCGAAGAGAAATAAAAAAAAATTCTTATAAAAAAATTATAAATAAGTAAAGATTCAACCGATCGAAATAAACTTATCAAAGCAAATGACATTATATAGAAAAAATGAACCAAAAAAAAAAAATCTTTCTTATATGCACATAATTAGAAATGGTTAAATCAAGTGCTAGTAAAATTAATGAATATTTTCTATAGAAAAATATATAGTATTTCTTCATTCATTTGATAAGAAATTTAGAATAATTTCAACAACTTAATAAAATTATAATATTTTTAAATATTTCATAACATCACACTATTTGAGGTATATTACTGAAATATGGAGTATATATATTTTTTTATCTAGATAAATTGAGAGAGTTACAACTAAAATAATAGTAAAATAAAAATTCAATATCAAAAATAGATTCTTATATGAACATACAAAAATATTTGAAAATAGTATTAAAAATAAATATATAAAATATAATTAATTGAAATAAAAAAGTACTGCATGCTGATACTTGTAAGTAATATAAAAATCACAATCCTAAGTTGGCCATAAGAAATTTAATTTTAAAATGAATATTGAGGAAATAATAAAGTAATAATATTGATAAATTATTTAAATATATTAGAAAGGTATTTAATTAATTTAGAATAAACGAAAAAAATATAAAGATTTGCTTTAAAAAATATTAAAAATTTTAAACGAAATGAACTTTAAATTAATTGTAAAGAAAAAAGAATAATGTTAATTGGGGAAAGAAATCCTATAATTAAAATTATAGAAATACAATATAAAAAAAATATTTATAGAATAATAAAACTTATATATAAAATAAATAAAATATTTATCTATGAAACTTGTGATAAATTAAATTTATAAGATAACTTAACATGATGCTTATAAAATATTTTTTAAATTATAAACTTATTTAGTGAGATAAAACATGATTGTAAATATTTTTTGAATTATCTTATCAAATAGAAATTTATATTGCAATTTTGGATAAACACAACATAATATTTTAGTTATAATAGATAAAGTGATCGTATTAAAATGGAATATAAAGGCAAATAAACAACCAATGAAAACATTTCAATTGAATTAAAATATTCAAAATTCTAAGAATTTGACATTTAGCCAAAATTGCATAATTGTGGGTCACACATCGTTGGACTAGATATAATAGCACTAGCATATGCCCGATGCGATGCACCAAAAATAATTATAAGATTGAGATAGTTTATTTTATAATAATATTTATTTTACTTGATTAAAACATAAATTGTAATTATTTTAGCATTTAATGAAAAAAAATCGATTACTAATTAAATAAAATAACATAAATATTTCAATTAAAAATATTATGTTTAAAGATAATTTATATTTAAATAAGGTATAAAATATCAAGATTTGCTAACTCTGAGTTTTAAATTATATAGAAATTTATAAAAATAAATAAATTAATTAAGAAAATAAAAATAACACATAATATTTTACTAAATACACTTTTTAATTTATATATATATTTATAGTTCTATATTTTGATATGATAAATAAGCAAATATTTTTTTTAAATATATAACTTTCTTGTATGATTTCTTAATAATTTGGACGTTAACGTTACATTTTCATGACATTTGAGAATTTTAAATGTTAAATATTTTTTGTTAGAGTAAATATATAACCTCTTTATCCATAAAAATAGCTTACATTAGGTTATTAATTATTTGGTAACTAACTCAATAAGTAGTTTGTAACATACAACATTATAAGCTAAAATATCTCTTAATATTCTATATAACTCTTATAAGTAAAATTTATTTATTTTTATCTGTATATGCAATTTTTTTTTTTGAAATTACCAATTAATATATATTATGTACATGAATAATATAATAATTAAGTTTCTAATATTTGATTTAAAATAAAATATCAATCTCTCATAAGTTTCTTTTATAAGTGTATAAAAATGTTGGAATAATTAAATGGATATTTGCTTTCAATCAAACTTTTTTAATTTCACATTATTATTCAATGTAAAAATATTTTTGTGAATTATTATAAGCAAAATTTTAAAATCAATATACGCTATATAATTATAAAATAGACTAATTAAATATATTAAAAAATATAAAAATTAATATCATTTGCTTACTGTTCATTTATCAAATTTTTAGAAATTTTCAACAATGTCAACTCTCTCTCTCTCTCTCTCTCTATATATATATATATATATATATGTCCCCATATAAAAGAATTTATTTCAAATAATCAAAAATGAGTTCTCCATTATTATATTACTAAAATATAAAAATAAAGTTAAGAGTTCATGGTTGTTGTAAGAAGTAACTATTTATATTTGAAACAAATTCTTCAATGAAGTTATTATATTTTATGTATAGTTTTATCTAAAACTATTTTACATATCTAAAAATTATTATTGTAAAAATAATTAAATTTTAAAGACTTTGATAAATTGAGAACTTATATATCAATTAATTTATAATTATTCATTTCTCAAACTCCTAACTCTTTAATAAAGAAGTGATGATTTTATATTTATATAAATATTTGTTTATTTCTTTCATAAGCAACAAATAAGTTGTAAATTTTTTTAAATAAGTCATGATATTAAGAGATAATTATGACTGTTAAGTATTTTAATTTTAATTTTAATTTTGAAGTATATTTAATATAAATTATGTAAAAGTTATATATATATATATTTAAATTCTAAGTTGTCTAAAAAATAATTATTTAATTAAGAAATAAAAGAATTTATTTGATCAAAGGATTAAAATTTTTTATTAGAAACAATTGAATATTGTATTACCTCAACTAATAAAAAGTGGCTATATCTATAAAAGAATTTATTAATTATGAAAAATTGATTGTTGTTTTGAAATAACTTAGTTATCAACTACTTTTTTTCGGATAAATTTTAAATTTTTTGGATAAAAATGTATAATTAAATTAAAAAAATCTAACTCTTTAAATGAAAATTAAGTTAATATTTATTAGAGCTCATATTTATTAGATAATTTCATTATTTTGTATATCCATTTAATTTTTGATAGTTAATATAAATTTACTAAATATGAAATATATCAATTGTAAAAAACTATTTACTAAGCAATAAAATTTTGATTTTTAGCTGTATATACATAATTTTATGTAAATATTTTTTTATTAAAGAGAAATGAAATGATTTTGTTATAAAAATATTATAATAAATAAAGATCCAACCAATTGAAATAAACTTATCAAAACACATGATATTATATACAAAAAATCAAAAACTCTTCTTATATGTGCATACTTAGAAATAGGTAAATCCAATGCCAATAAATTTGATGAATATTTTATAGAAAAATATATAATATTTCTTTATTTATTTGATAAGAAAATTGAAATAATTTTAACAATTTAATAAAATTATAATATTTTTAAATATTTCATAACATCACATTATTCGAGATACATTACTCAAATATGAAGTATATATAATTTTTTATCTAAATAAATCAAGATAGCTATAACTAAAATAATAGTCAAATAAAATTTCAATATCAAAGATAAATTCTTACATAAACAAACAGAAATATTTGAAAATAGTATTGAAAATAAATACATAAAATATATTTCATTGAAATAAAAAGTATTGCATGTTGATGCTTATAAGTTATATAAAAATTACAATTTCAAGGGCCTCTTGGTTTTATTTCCATAGCCACATTTTCCATTTTCTACTATTCAATAAAAACCATCACTTTTTAAAAATTTTCACCCAACATCATTTTCATTTTCATTTTCAAACGCATTCTCCAATAACCTATATATCTTCTCCACCTACAACCTATTGAAACTAACATAATCATTACATTTTCAATATTTCATCCAAATATAAACTCATTTTCAACTTATTTCCACTAACTAAATTTTCAAATTTTAGAAATGATGGAAATAAAACCATAAGAACTTTAATTTTAAATAAATATTGAGAAAATAATAAAGTAATAACATTGATAAAATATTTAAATATATTAGAAAAGTATCTAATTAATTTAAAATAAAAATAAAATAAAGATGTGTTATCAAAAAAATATTAAAAATTTTCTACTCAATGAACTTTAAATTAATTAAAAAATATTATTATATTATGCTAAATGGGGAAAGAGGTGCTACAACTAAAAATGTAGAATTGTACTATGAATAATGTGGAAATAAAATGTAAAAAGAATAATTGTAAAATGACAAAATTTACATATAAAATAAATTAAATATTTATCTATTAATATTGTAATAAATTAAATTTGTAAGATAGAATTTTGTGAGAAGGGTACTTAATATGGTGCTTATAAAATATTTTTAAAATTATAAACTTATTTAGTGAGATAAAAATATGATAATAGATATTTTTTAAATTATCTTATAATATAAAAATCTATATTGTAATTTTGGATAAACACAATATGATATTTCAGTTATAATAAATAAGTTAATCGTATTAAAATAAAATATATAAGTAAATAAATAATCAATGAAAAAATTTCAATTAAATTAAAAAAACTCAAAATTCTAAGAATTTGACATGTGGCCAAAATTATAGAATTAAAATCAAAATTACACAACTAGATAAGGACAAAACTTTGCTATATATAATAGTACTAGCATTGCTCCCGTGCTATGCACGGACTTTTACGAATACTATATATTAATGTTACTCTAGATCATAGATATAATTAACAATTAATATAAAAATTAAAATATTACAAAAAATGCTCAATCAATGAGTAAAACAAAATATTACCATAACATATAAAAATTTAGCATTAAAAGTTTGAAACATGTAAAGACATTAAATAATTTGATGCGTTATGTACATGATTTTATGTGAAAATGAATTTAAAAATTATTCAGTAAGAAGTTAAAAAAATACTTAAAACTTTTAAAGATAAAAGCATATGAGTAAGATTATAATTTACTCAAAAGATAGAAAATATTACAACAAAAACTAAAAGATAGTTGTATTAAAAAACACAAAAATATATAGAACACAAGATAAGATTAATGGGCTAAAAAGTCATTTAAAAAAAATTTAGAAGTGTAACATTTAAAGACTACTTTAAACTAAAAAGAAGATGACTATATATTAAGTTGGAAGTTAAAATATATAGAATTAAATAATAGTCTACAAAAAATTTAAAGAAAAGTCAAAGAAAAGTATATCTTATTTTAATTTTTTATTAAATCAACCAAGTCAATACAAAACTATGATAATAAAGATAAAAAAATAAAAAATAGATCAAATTATGCCTATCAATATTATAAACTTAAAAAATTAATGAGTGTATTTTCTATTGATAATATCATCTCATAATTTTTCATAGAATCAATTAAGTTTAAAGAATATATATATATAGATGAAGTAGTATATAAACTTTTCAAAAATAGTTGGAATTATACATATTATACATATATAATTGCATATATATGAGAAAAAATAAATAAATTAATGGACTTACAAAATTATAATTCAAAAAATAAAAAATTCTAAAAATATTAAATCAAAATAATAAATTTCATCCTATAAAATAGTAAATTAAGAGAACAAAAAAAAAAGCTTAAAATTAAAAAGCAAATTAACTAATAACTTGATCGAAAGAATGAATGAAAAAATACTAAATGTAAAATAAGATTTTTTGAAACAATTGGACAAAATAAACAAATAAATGAAATAAATAATAGAATTTATCAATGGCTAAAGCAAAAAATATAGCAATTAAAAATTAATAAATTATAAAATATTAAAAATAATGAATATACCTCATCTTGCAAAATTACAAAATTAAATGATCAAAAAGTGAAAGATAAAAAATTAAATAAATAAATTGATAACTTAAACTAAGTAATAAACAAAAAGATATAAAAAGGTATAGAATTTTAACAATAAAAGTTAGATGGCAGACTTGATTCATAGTTGAAGAGAAAATTATAAGCATTAGAATTCATAAAGTCTCTTCCATAATATAACACAACAAAATTAAACGAATAAAATGAAATCAAAACACTGAACAAAGAAAAATCAAGCAATCAATTAATAACTTGAAGAATAAAAGAATAACACACACAAAGAGGTAGAGAAAAATAAATGCTAGAAAATTGAGAATATTAATAAAATAACTTTCAAAATACTCTATTTACAGTGGTATAGATATAAATTAGTTATTAGAGATAAAAAAAAAATTATAAAAAATTTATCGAATTATGGAGTTTGAATGATTAAGGAACCATCTATATATTGAGAGAAGAGATGAAAAATATTTTGCATATAGAATGCAATCGTATTCTGGTATTATAGATAAATAAAGAATGATTTGTTCCAATCAAAAAAATATTTTAAAATCTTGATACATTTAAATGAAAAAATAATATCAAATTAATAATCAATAATAAAATGAATTTTTTTAATTTAATTAAAAAAGAAAACTCATAATTCTAAGAATTTAGAATTTGTACAATTGTGAGCCACACACCGTTGTGTTAAATATAATAGTATAGATAGATAGATAGATAGATAGATAGATAGATAGATAGATATATAGATATGCATAGAAATGTTTTAACACATCTAAACCTTTACAACATTATCTCATCAATAATATGAAAGAGATAATATTAATTTCGATTCATTAACTAAAAATTCAAAAAAGAAATCATTTAGCTAATGAAGATTTTTCTTTTCAAATATAATACATCCATATCAGTTAGAGATAAATAAGAATAAATATCTTTAAAAACAAAATAAATAATATCAAATTTAATAACCAACAATTAATAAAAAATTTTGAATTTAATTAAAAAACTCAATATTCTAAGAATTTACCACTTGACCAAAATTGCAATCAAAATTGAGTAATTGTGGATCACATACCATTGTGGTATATATAATAGTATAGATAGATAGATGGGCGTTTGATTTTTGGTTCAATTTGGTTTGACTCTTTCACTGAATAAATCAAAATGGATTACAAACTATTAATTTTCTTTACTTTTTACAGTTTTTTTAAATACTTTTTGAAACTTTTGAGTCTTTGACAATTGTGAGGTTTTTCAATTAATTTTAATTTTATTTTGATACTTAGCTTTTGTTGTTTTACATCAAACCTCAAATACTAAACCCTAGTGTGAAATGTGAAAGTTGTTGTTGTTGTCGTCGTTATCATTATTTTGATTAATAAAAAATCAAATTCCAGGTAAAACCAAAACCCGATCTGCTTAGTTCGGTTTGATTTTTGTTGAATTTTTAGTCTAATTTAATTCAATTTAACCAAACACAAATCTCATCTAAAAGTAAAGAATATAACTTAGATAGCGGGTGTTGATATTAATTGATTTTTTGTTTAATTATTTTTGTTCCTTGTCCTGGTATATTAATAACCAACGTATTTTTATAATGTATAAAATATAAATTTCAATGACTCTTATTACACCAATACATCAATTATCTAATTCATTTCCGTATTTTGTATCACATGAATGGTATATATTCAATGTCTCCTACATTAATTGTGCATCGACATTATAGGTAATGTCGGAAAATTTATGGTGCGTTCAATTATATTGATGGAGAGAAAACATTGGTCATGGCCTAAATCATAACTTTGTTAAATTCTTATTCCACGCGCACACATATTATACTTACATGAAAATTATTTTATTTATTTATTGTATATGATTGTAAAATCATTTATAAACTAATAGGAACTTGCCCGGTAAGAGGATATAAAAAATATATCATATTTTTAACATATATTTCATAATTATGCAATAGTAAGCTTGAAATCTGCTCATAGTGTACATAAAATAGCACACAACCTTTCTTTATTTTTATCAAAATGAGCATAATTAAGGACTGTCAAGCTTTATAATTATTTCATTATTATAGTAAATGCTTTTATTATACCCTTCACTGTCTCAAACATTCAAAACATCTGCATAGAGCTTACACCCCATTTGAATCTGTTTTCAAATTTATTTTTACTATTTGAAAATGAATTATCAAAAATTTCTTCACATTTTCACTAAATTTTTAACTCATTTTATATCAAAAAATATTCTTTAATAACCTATATATATTTTTATGTTGAGTGGCCTGTGACCTAATGTCATAAGTTTTTTCACATAATGTGGGAAGTCAGGAATTTGAATCCACATAGATTCCTAATGTGTGTACGTGTGTATAAAATAAAATAAAAAACCTATATATATTCTTAAAATATTTTTTATATATTTATATTTTTAATTTCATTATTACTCTATCTTTACTTATAACTTACAAAATCTAGAAAATTATGACTTTTCAATCGACCCATCTAATACAAAGTCATTTTCGTCCACTTTCTCTGATTACCTTTTTAAATTTTAAAAATATTAAAAATAATAATAAAAAAAATCAAGTAACCTCTTAATTATTAATTCTTATAACTTACAAAATCTAGATAATTATGACTTTTCAATATACCCATCTAATACAAAGTCATTTTTAATCCACTTTTCTCTGATTATCTTTTTAAATTTTAAAAATATTAAAAATAAAAAATCCAAGGGACCTCTTAACTTTTAATTCGGGAATACTCAAAATCGTACTAAATATGTTAGTTTAAAAGCCATAAATATACGTCCAGTGGCATCAGTCTCATTTATTATGTGGGAGGTATTGTATTCGAGTCAAATAGGCTCATTTGTGCACATCATGTGCATTATGTGTAGTTTGCATTTTAATTTATTTGATTTGAAAATATGAAAATATTGATTTGTTAAAAAAATAAAAATTCGTCATTTGTAATATTATCTAAAAAAAAAGTCATAAATATACGAAATTATAAGGTTATGTTTGTTTATAGTTTTTGTGTGATTTTATTATATGTTTGGGAGAATAAATTATTGGAGAAAGCGAAAGTTATTTATTGGTATGTTTGTTTATGCTTTGGGGAGATTTTTTTTTACTGTAGCAGTCAAATCAATACTTTTTTGTTGAATTTTTGAGGTGAAAATGGAATTGAGTGATTATTTTAATATTAGAATAATATGTATATATAATATATATGTATATATTGGAGAATGTACATTTTGAAGAGAAAATGGAAATATGTTTGATTATATTTTTCTAAAATAATATTGTTTCGAGAAAATATAACCAAACAAAGCCTAAGAGACGTCAGCAAAATGAAAAATAAAGCAAATAAGATAAGGGCACCTTCCAAGAAGGCAAGATTATGGGGAATTGGCCAGTCTTGGAAAAATTTTCCACGCATATATTCGTCCTTTAGTCAAGTTATCGTACTCTCTTTAGAATTTGGAGTCAACCAAATATGGCATCAAAACGCGTTCAATCCAATACAAAACAATTCCACAGTTATTATTAGTGTAAGAAGTATTATATTTATTGCAACAAATTAATGAACAAATGTCTGGATTATTGTATTATAAGCTAACTCAGGAATGATATAACGTTGGGTTAATCAAACTTATATTCAAAGAATTTTCTTACTATACCATAAAAATTATTTTATTCTTACCTTATAATTATTGATTATTTTCCACCAATCAACTATCAGAACTGGAAAAAGAACAGCCACAACGAAAATCCTGATTTCGGTCAAGCAGAATTGTGTATGAATTGGCAAAAACTTGGTGAGTATTCCCGTATTGATCAAATGGCAGCCGAAGAATCTGTGCTCTCCGACCAAGTACGTTCCAACGGTGATGTTACGACGGCGACTTTCTCTGCCGGCGGCGAATTGAGATGGGATGGGCGGCGGTTGGACGTGGAGAAAGAGGTGCTCGGATTTTCCGTTGAGGGATGCAAGATCAGGATTAGAGCTGTCGTGGAGGGGGCGGCTGGAATCTGTTGCTTTAGTGGCAAACCCAGCCTGATTAGAAAGACTTTCACTCTCGAGTTCTTATCGGATGATTCTCTCCGCCATTGGACTCAAAAACTTCAAGAATACCTAGATTCTCTTGGTAAAATTTTCTTGTGCTATGACTAATTGCAATTTGTATTTCATATTACCTCAGAATTGCACTATGGAAAACGCATAAGTTTTTGTACTGTGACTGGATGTACTCCGATTGCGTAAGTTTTATGTTTTAGTTTTGTGCGTGTGGGTTCAGGTAGGCCAAAGAGGCTATTCATATTTGTTAATCCGTACGGAGGGAGTAAATTGGCTTCGAAGATTTTTGTCAATGATGTGAAGCCTTTACTTGATGATGCCAATGTCGAGTGTACTATACAAGGTTGGCACTGGGGACTGCACTTGGTGTGTCTGTGTGTGTGTGTTGTTGCGCTTGGGCTGTCACAGAATTTATATATGTTTGATAATTTACTTTGTTATTTCAGAAACTAAGCACCAGCTTCACGCAAAGGAAGTTGTTCAGTCCTTGGATCTTGCAAAGTATGATGGAATTGTTTGTGTTAGCGGGGATGGAATTCTAGTTGAGGTAGGTTGGTTATTTTGTAGTCGCACATTTATGGCTGTTGGCCTTATTTCATTAGTGCTTAGCTTTCAAACATTCTGATAGTTAATTTTACTTATTTAATGTATAGAGGTAGTCGGCCATCCAAGCTCAGGTCGATGCGAAAAGCTAAAACCAAATCACTATGTCCATATATGTGTGTGTTGCTTTCTTAAGCTGTATGTCTGTTAAGCTTCTCAAAATGTGTATTCCAAAGTAGTAGGAGGTAAACTGAGATTCTTTACATGAATTTAATCTCATATCCCAGTTTAGTTTGTGGGCTCCTAATACTTTTTAAATCTGAATGCCACTCTGACATGATTAATGAAACTTTAATGACTCTTCCTCTGGGTAAATAATTAAAATGATGTGAAGTGAGGTGAAGTGAATGTTTGCTGATGAAAACACTTATTTCTAGGTTATATTATTATCTAGCCTGCATGAAAAAGCAGTGTTGCATGTGGCTTTCCAAACTCAAAAGCAGTACTGCTGTGAATTCCTTGAAAGTAGACTTTTGGTATTGACTGTTAGTGCTTAATAGATCACCTTATTTTTCTCCCATAAGATTCAGAGTACAAAGGAAGTATATAACCAATAATGCATATGTAAGTTTATAAGCCTCCCATCTGGCAGAAGTAGCTGAAAATTCTCAAGTAATGCCTGAGAGTTAAGAATATCATTGACCTTATTGTTTCTTATTATATTATGACTTTTAGTGTAGGTACTAAATGGACTGCTCATCAGGGAGGATTGGGATAAAGCAATAAAGATACCTGTTGGAGCAGTACCTGCAGGTTCAACTCTTCTTTAATTGCTTACCATTTGACAGTAGATCTTGTCAAAATTCTGGCTTTCCTATATCTGAGAATTGTGATGACTGCAATTTCTCATAATAAAAAGAAAGTGATCTGTTCGCTGAAAAATCTTCTCATATGTTAGCCTACTCTACTATAAATAATCCGAATCAACAGACATGTGGTTAAGATATTTATTTCAGTTCTATTTTTCATAATTCCTTGGACTCCTTTTCTTCCTCAAATTAAACACTCTCATTAAGATATTTTTTTGGCAAATTTTCACATCTTTATTCTTGTTTATGGACTATCATGATTGTTGCTCTCTGCCTGAAAGATGAATGGTAAGGCTTCAGTCATATGCACTAGTCGGGTTAAATTTTTAACCTTGAATTCCACATCTTGTTGAAAAAAGGGTCATGATACCTAGAGGCATATATGCATTTAAACATTTGAATATTGGTGATAAGGAAACACCGATAAAATGAATCTTTCTCTGCTTTTTTTTATTGGTATTCTCTTTTGTTTCTTTAATGTCTGAAGTAAAGATAAATAATTGTGCATGTGAGAGTGCAAACTGTCACATTTGATATGTTTCTGAATCCAGGAACTGGAAATGGCATAGCGAAATCGCTTCTAGATTCATGTGGTGAACCTTGTGCAGCACCTAATGCTACACTTTCCATTATTCGAGGTATGTTGAGTTCCTCTGAACTCGTTGGTGCCTGTTTTACTGAAATATTATTCAAATTTAATTTAAGGAAAATTCTGGCTTGCTCTCAAATGGCAGGTCATAAGCGCTCATTGGATGTAGCAACCATAGCACAAGGGGATACCAGATTTTTTAGCATGTTAATGTTGGCATGGGGTATATGATCATCCATTTAATTTCAGTGGTTTTCTCAATATCTCAAATTTCAGTTTACATTTTCTTATTACTAATTCATGTGGAAAAATACTTTAACTTAGTAAGCTGAGTGTTTGGCTATGGAATTAGTTGTGATTAATGAGTTGCAGTGATGAATACTTATTTTTGAGGTATCGCTGCAGGTCTTGTGGCTGATATTGATATTGAGTCTGAGAAATACAGGTGGATGGGAAGTGCCCGAATAGATTTCTATGTGAGTTTTACAGTTACTGTTTCTATTCAGCATTTGATTGGGCTCATATTTTGAGCAAAAATTTTAGTACTTATATAATCCCTCGATGTTAACCAGTGCAATAGTACTAACTTTGACCCAAATAACAGTGCAGTGCATCACATTCATGGACCACAACAATTTCTTGGCATTTCTTTTACTAATTTTATATCTGTCGCTTTAATTTTTGGATTTTGAATTTGAATGATATAAGATCTGTTATCTTGAGTTGCATAATCTGCATGAGCTAGAGGAGGAGCATTGAGTTCAAGATTGGGTGAGTTTAATTCTTTGAAATATTTACTGGCAGCCCAATTATCTTCACTAAAACTTACTGAATTCATGTTTCTGGTCTCCATTTTTCGTTTTTGCTTATCTTTTTATTCCTTTTTTCTCTTTTCTTCTCCACTAATTAGTTTAAAGCTATGTTGTTGTTCTTCTTGTCCCTAACACTTCTCCATATAGTCCTACCTCTTCCTTCTCCTAAGCAATCCTGGTTTAGCTGTAATCTGATTTTACGGGCTCAAGATCGTTAATACAAATCATCCTACAAAAAGTTTCTTACTTTAGTTTGTTATCTATGACAACACTCATGCTTCATAATTTTATCTAATCATAACTATTGTAAGCTACCTATAAAAGGTAGCATTAATTATTTTTTTCGAGAAAATTCTTATTACGTGATTCACACTAGGTTGTACTTAATGTTTCTTGATTTAGTTATTTGGAACAGATTCACACCATGTTGTACTTAATGTTTCTTGATTTAGTTATTTGGAACAGATTCACACCATGTTGTACTTAATGTTTCTTGATTTAGTTATTTGGAATGGCTTCCAAGGCTTAGTGTCATTTACTTAATGCATCAATTGATTGTTTTTTTTTTTGTTTTTTTTAAAGGCTTGCCTAAATTGCAGTTCTTTTTTTTTCTTTCTTTTTTTGGTTAATTCCTAGAAACTAATACATTATCTTTTCCCATATAAAATCTTCACTCTGCTGAATATTTGGGCTTTCTTATTATTATTTCAGGCTATTCAGCGAATATTTGGTCTTAGGAAGTATAATGGCAGTATAATTTTTGTGCCAGCATCCGGTTATGAATCTTATGGAGAACCATTAGATCTAGAGAACCAGATCATTGTTGAAGGCGAAAATGAAATGAATTATGATGGAGGACCTGTTAGGAATCAGGAGTATGGTTATCAGGGTCCTAATGTCGATATAAAGAGTTTAAATTGGCGGAAGATTGATGGTCCTTTTGTTTCTATCTGGCTTCATAATGTACCATGGGGAGGTGAAGATGCTATGGCAGCTCCTGATGCTGAGGTTTGTTCAATTCATGTACATCAATGTTGTATTTTGGTTCTTAGTACCTTACTGCTATATTTAGCATTATTAGTCAGAATTTAATCTATTTTCCCTGGTTGATTTGCACTGCAGTTTTCAGATGGTTGTTTGGACTTGATCATGATAAAGGATATTCCCAAGTTATCCTTACTAAAGTTGATGACTGAATTGAATAACGGAGGCCATGTCAAATCCCCACATGTATCTTACTTGAAGGTGCGCCCATTTGTTCGGTTCTGAAACATTTGATACTGTTTTATTACCTGATGGTACTTTTGAAGATGAAATATATGTTCTTCTGAAATGAGTACAGGTGAAGGCATTCATATTGCAGCCCGGTCCACGAACTGATGACCCAGCTAAGGCTGGGATCATAGATGTAGATGGTGAGGTTCTGGCCAGAGGGAAAGGCAGCATACAAATGTGAAGAGGAGACGCTGATGAGTTACGACAAACTACTCATAAAAGTGGATCAAGGGTTGGCTACTTTATTTGCTCCCAGTTAACATCATCTCAATGTGTGTGGATCTAGTGTGTGATATATCTATTCCTTGCATATTTTTGTGAGCTCTCTTTTCTATAGAACCTCAACAGGAGAGAAGCAAACCAAGTTGATTTTTGCCTCCAAGAGTTGTATGAGCTTTTTGCCATGGGTTGTTTAGGTTCCAAAATTTGACAATAATAATACCTGTGTTTTTCAGTTTATGTTCATGGCTGCATTTCACAAGATTTTGCTTCCTCTTTTGATCATTTGATTTGTTGCTTATTTGCGGCCCTTCCTTACCACGAGTGATTAGATGACTTGTTCGATCCGCGGCTCTCGAGATACTAAAATAATTTCGACAATTTCTTCCACTTTTCAAAAGCCCGCAGAAATTAAGTCAAAAGTACGTTAGGGATAATATAAGAGTTCTTATTGATGGAGTTGTTTGGCACTTCAATGGGAACGAGGTCGAAAAGGGATCTCTAATTTAATTATTTATCAATTTAAGCCTTGATTCCTTTTCATGATGAAGTGGGATGTTGGCCCACATCCTATTTCGTCATGAGTTTACTTTGCAGATTTTTGGCCTGGTAAATAAGCTCTAACCCACAACTGTTGGTATTAAATGTAGGATGACCAATCATGCCAAAAGCATGTGATATTTTCATCCTACAAATTGGGCCATTTATGATGAGAAGTAGAAGGACCACTTTGTTATTACTATGTAGAAATCTAGTCTTCATTTTGTTGGTTCACGCCACGACTATAATAATTACTTTTGCTGTAACTTCATATGTTCAGAGCTTTAGTCAGTGTAAGGCTATAACCTTATATGATCTACTATCGTGGCGCCAAAAGGCAGGTTTTCTAACAAAATTTTCCAATCAAATGGTTCTATACTCTACTCTACCACTAACTTAAAATGTTAAGAATTGGAGGTATGTGCATAAAGTTGAAATTATTAACTTCCAATGAAGATTGCTGCCAATATCACAATTAACTTGTGTCCACTTGAGTCTTCATCAAAAAAGAAATGGTCTTTTACTTTGAATCTTCAATGTATGTCATTAGACAATCGAGTATTTCTCTCCTACCTTGGCTGGATGAATGGCTGAAATGTCTGCAGATGCCCATTAGATGCAAGAAACAATTAAACATTTGATGAAAAACGTCAGATGAGAAAATATGTATTGGGGCAGAAATTTATCCCACTTGTAGAGGTAAGAAAAGTGGTCTTTGCAAATAAATTGCATATGAAGGATTTATGGGTTGGAGAATATAAAGGAGTTAGGCCTACATCATTAGTAAAAATCCTATCTCTTTTTTAAATATATATATATATATATAAAGAGTATTATTGTCAATACAATATTTATCCATATTTTATCATCCATCTTCATTATTTATTTTATCCCACAAAGTAAATATACTTCATTAGCTATTAAATTATCATAATTCTTAATTTCATTAAACTATTCATCCATCATACCACATCTCATTCCACAAACTAAATGGACCCTTAAGGGCCCGTTTACTTTGTGATATGAAATGTGGGGTGATATGATGGAATGAGGGATGAAGAGTAGGATAGTGATAATTTTATATTTTTTATATTATGCTTACTTTGTGGGATGATATAAATGATAAAATTGGATTATTGTATTGAGAATGTTTACATAAATATGAATTATAATACTTGGATAAATTATAAAATACTGAAGTACCACTAGTTAAAATATTTTTCTATTTAGTATAAAGAAAATAATTTTTCTCTATTTCAATACCACATCCAACTATTTCTTCTTCTTTTTTTTCTATTTAGTATGAAGAAATTATTTTTTTCTCCATTGCAATACAACATCTTTACACAAATTATATTTATTGATTTTCTTTTAATTATTTTAATATAAATATATTTTTGATATTTTATATTTTTATAAATTTTTGATTGGCGCCGCAACCAGAAATTATTTAAAGTTGCGGTATCAAATGTGTAATAAAACTATCACACCTCAAAGGTGGAATGCACCATCCAACAAAGAGTCCGTACAATTATGAGTTGGTGATTTTTTATAAGATCCAAATCATAAAAAGTAAATATGGGATAAGACAGAATGTAGGCTTTCATTCTACTTCATCCAATAAAATAAACAAGCCCTAAAGGTATATAAGTTGGATTTAAACCGTTTGGTGGCTTGGTTTAATTTCTACCAACGGTTAATTGATTGATGTAAGAATAGGAAGAGAACCATTATATGGAATTCCCCTACAAGATTTGGGCATGCTCTCCTGATTCAATGACAGCAAATGGACAAGAATCTCAGCAAGTTGTACTTGACTTCTGTGAGCATATCATGTATAGGCTTGCAGACGTAGGTTGATGTCTCTACAGAGTGAATACCATATAGGCTGTCATTTGTCTGCAATCCCTCCTCAAACCCCTGTTTTTTTCCTTATTTATTTATTTTTTATTTCCGTCTTCTTTTTCTTTTTTGTTTTTTTAATCGCACGAACCTAAAACTATAGTCCTTGTTTGTTTATGAATTAGAATATTTTGTCAAAAATTTTTGGTAAAATGATTTTTGAAAAGTGAAGTTGGGGAATGTGATGATTGTTTGTTTGTGTTTTGGGTGGTGGGTGAAAAATAAATTGAGAGAAAATTGTTTGTGTATTTGTATTTTGGGGGTATAAGATGTCGCATTAATAACTTTTTTGTTAAGTTGGTGGGATGAAATTGATATTTTAAAATTATTTATGTATGTGTATATATAGATTGAGTAGGGAACAAAAAATGAGAGGATTAAATATTGGGTAATGGATAGAAAATGAATTGAGAGGGTATTTTAGGCATTTTCAAGTGTATTTTGAATAATGATATTGAAGAATATGATGGATTATTTATTTGTGTTTTGAGAGTTAAAAAATATTTTAACAATTTATGAACAAATAAACTCATATTCTATTTGTGATAGGAAAACAAAATCTTTTGTTGTCGGACGTATGCGACAAATCTTCGACAAAATTAAACTGGCTTTGCTTTTTTTCCTCAATTGTATTGGCATCATCAGTTTTCCTTGTTAATTAGCATAGTTCTAGGAAGGAACGTTCTCATTCATGAGACCTACATTGATAAGATTATTAAAACTATGGTCGGCAAGCAACATGTCTTTTTCAATTAAAGCATATGATATAAAATTATAGAGTAACCCATGCTTGCGATATGCAATATATTACTAATGCACATATGTACTTGTCAATGCATTAGATTTATCTTTATTATATTCAAATTTATTGTCTGAATATAAAAGAATTAATTTTACGATATATGTGTGTGTCTATATATATATCCAACACATTTAATAAGAATTTTATCATTGTAAAATTAGACCTCAATGGGTGCAATAGACTAAATTAAGATGCTCGACCCAATTTTAATATTATGATATATATATATATATATATATTTGAGTACCCACACAAGTAATATGAATTTTATCCTTATAAAAGTGTATGTGAACGGGTGAAAAGAACGACTTATATATATAGAGATAAAATTTGGTGCCATGCATTCTAATTTTTGAATTGAACGTTAAAATCTTTTACAGTTCTTGTCATGATGCTTAGTTTGATAGCTTTTTTGTTCGTATTTTCTATACCTATAAAAAGAGGGAGATAAAAGCGTGTTGTTTAATAACCTATCTTGTATACAAATAAGTACTATTGCACACTGGATGAATTTCTAAAAAAGAATAAATAAGTAGAAATAATTTTGACTAACGAACTACAAATCGGTTCAATCCGCTCTTAGTAGCATTCACAAGTAAAAGAAAGAAAGCAATGGGTGTTTGGTTCGCCTCGCTATATGAAAGAATTTCCACCGGCCTTCGACTTAAAGAAAGATGGGCATAAAATCCGTTTAGCTCATTATCTAGATGCAGGCCTCTTCCACTCATTTTCGAGTTGCCGCAAGCTCGTGCAGGCTGTAATTGCTACTTTTTGCTATCCGACATGATTTACAGTGAATAAAGAACCAGTTGTATATTGGAGTCGTATGTTTAGGTTTTTTTCAATTAAAGATCCTGGTGCAGGGTTCCGTTAGTACATGTAGGGGCTGTTGTAGAAATAGAATGTGAGGCTTGACAGTTGTAGCTTGCATTAAGCTTTCTTTCTTTCTGCTGCTTTCAGTTCTGCACCAAATCATAGCAAAGCGCAGAGGCGGTAGCCATTTGCAGGGCGACCAGTGACAAGAGCAATCTCGGTGATCATTCCCTTAGACTTTGTTTGGTTGTAAATTGGGCCAAAATATTTTGGGATAATGGATTTTGAGTAGTGGGGTTGGGGAATGTAATAGTTGTTTGTTTGTATTTTGGGAGAATGAATCTGGAGAAAATAGTTGATTTGTTTGTGTTTTGAGGGGAACGAGATGTCACATCAATGACTTTTATGTTGGGTTTGTGGGGTGAAATAAATATTTTAAAATTATTTATATAAGTGTATATATAAATTGTATAAGTGGTAGTATGTGTATAGATTTATAATGATGAAAGAATGTGGGGTGCCTTGGAGAATGGTGTGGAGTTGGGAATAGTAGGGATTTTTTGGGAATAAATTTTGTATTTTGGGAGTGAGCTTGAGAAATGTGTAGTGCTTGTTTGTTTAAATTATGGGAGTTAAAAAACAAACTGGGAGTTTGCAACCAAACAAGGCCTTAGTCCTTGCCAACAAACACCCCAACCTTAAATGGATAAAACAACTTTCTGAGTTGAGCATTTGGAATAATAGTCGGTAATCAATGGCACCTAAGTACTCAAGTATAAATGTCAAGAAATTCTAATCGTATTATCAGATCCTAAAAATATGGTGATATTTTCTTTCTTTATAGGTGGAAATCACCTCAAATTCTTTTAGAATTCAATAATTGATTTAAAATGCGATACGAGTATCGTAAAAAATGCACCATAATCAATGAACATAACACTAGGTGAAATAATTTTAATGAAAATATAAGTAATTGTTGATTCTAGTTAAGACATTATAAATAAATGGACAAGACAAAATATTCAATATTTTAGGTTATGGAAAGGAAAAAGAAAAAACAATTGAAGTCACTATATTTGTTGCTTAATATTAGTTCTCCAAATTAGGTTACACTTGAAAACCATTTCTATCCTTAATCCCCACGAAAATATTCAATGATCCACGTGGGGTATAGTTTTGAAACCGATCTTCATGATTTAAAATTTGTAGTGTGATTATATAGCATAGTTGACATATAAATTACCATAAATGATGGGTGTGAGTGAAGCAAAGTCTCAAATTGGTAGTTTTATTATCAAATGAAGGAAGTATAAAAGGAAGGAGACAGATTTGAGCGGAATGCTCCCTCCATATGCATTTTAGGTATGTGCTATAAGTTATTATAAAAGAAAATACGTTGCAATTTACAACTCATTCTATCCAAATATTGGTTTGTGGAAATATTGTTCTTCAAATTCATTTTCTTAAACTCAATCATTTGTATAATTAGTATAGTTTTATTACTGAATTGAAGAGGGTAAAATGATAAATTCCAGCCAAAATGTTCAAGTGATGTATTATGAGGTTACTTGGATGATGTGGATTTTTTTATTTTAGGGATGATTGAATATATTTCAATTATTATAAAAATATTGCAATCTTTAAAAAGTACAATCAATTATATTATTTATAATAAAAAAAATTAAATATAATAATAACCTATTCTAAAAACAGATTAGTACTGTATTAAGGGGTTCCGAACCTATGATCTCTTGATTATAAGGCCCATTATTAGATTGCGGTTCATTGATAAATCGATGATATGTGTTTTGGTTTATAAAGTGAACGGACCAAGAATCGAGTGTTGTTTGTATAAAAATTATTCTTTGTCAGGTTAAGTAAAGAATAATAAATTAGTTAAAATAAAAAATTATTGAAATTTATATAAAAATGAAAAAATAATTTGAAAGAAGTCGTCCAAATGAAACAATAAATAAAAGAATTAAAATGTGTTTATAAAGGATTATAGCTTATATAACATGGAACTTGCATCACATGACATATTATTATCATTAAAATATATATAAGAAACGACCACGTCAAACACCATAAAGCAGCAGTACCTCCAACGTCCCTTTCCAAACCCCATTACCCCACCCCACGCAACAACACAGAGAGTATTATACACAGTTACGCACGCATGCACACACAAAAACACACACACACACACACATACATGTACATATACATATATATATATATTATATATCACACTCAGTTTCTCTTACTTCACTCCTGCGTCACACACAATCTCTTCTTTCTATCTCTCTCTAAAACAACCCCCTTCTCGCGCACCCTGGCCCTCTCCTACTCCATATATGATTTTTCAAATTAGTTCATGTCATCCTGTCATCTTTTGAACGCATTTTTTTCTCTCTCTCTAGCTTCGACTAGGGTTTTACGTTTTAATGGTTGATAGCACAACCTGACCATGAAAATTTAGTGCTGAATTTATTTTCCAACTAACAAAAGAAAGCTTTTTTTTTTGGTATGTATTTTGTATTTTGCTAGGGTTTTTGTGTATGTGATGATGTCATCGACGACGAAGGTGTGCTTCAATTCGAACTGCAAAGAATCTTCGGAGAAGTGGAGGAGAGGCTGGCGTCGCCGCACCGGGGAGTACGCTCATCTCTGTGATCGCTGCGCGTAAGAGAGTTTGTTGTTGACTTGTGATTTCTTTGCGGTGGTCTAAAGTGGACCTTTTTAATGTGGATTTTTCTTTTTTTTTTTTTCGTGTGTGGGTTTTGTTTGTTTGGAAAAGGAGGGAAATTTGTCCTTCTTCTTCTTCTTCTTTTTTTTTTTTGACAAGAATGATGTTCTGGAGGTTTGAGGTGGAACTTGGAGTTAGTAGTGTGCTAGGAATCTTTTGAATTGAACTTCCTTTTCTCTTAAACGTGTTTTAGTATATGGGACTAGTTGCTTGGCTGAGTCATTAAGTGTTATGGATTGCCGACTGACTTTACAATTTGGTTTCCTCGTGGTATTTGTCTATGGTTTTTCTATATTTTTCATAGCCTTAAAGAGTAATGGGGGTGGAGAGTGGGGTCTAGGCTGGAGAAGGAATGCTAATAAGAACAAAGGGGGACATTGGACTCAGAATGGGCATTTCTATTGATTGACTTGTTTGCCTTGCTTACACGGTTATATTGTGGTTTAGGCATGAAGATTGGGTTCTGAATATGCAATAAATGTGTTAGCGCTTGTGCCAGTATTGAATTGTGAATACTTGGAGTTATTAGTTCAAACTTCAAATATGTGTGGCTTCAACAGAACTTGCTGCAAAAGTAAAAAACTTGAAAAGTCAATTGAAAGTGTTAAGAGTTACACATCTATCAAGAGTTTTGTTGGATGAATGAATTTTGGCATTGGTCGAGGAGTTGATGTGAATTTTCTAAAACCAAAATGTGTATTGGAATTGAAATGAAATTTTAAGCTAGGTGTTGCATCATGCTTCCATCTCTCGGATCATGTATTTGGAAGAACACTTTGAATTGTTCGAATGATTTCAAGTCTGTTTGTTATATCTTTCAAATTGAATTGTTTGAATGATTTCAAGCCACTTCGTTCTATCTTTCAAACTGATGCAATTCAATTCAAGTCTAGTTCTGCTTATGAGGATGGAAAATTTTGTGAGACTTTCCACTTGACTGCTTCTGGGTGGAGATCCTGTGAATCTTGTGGAAAGGTAATGTAGCTTTGAAATTTCTGGATTTTACTTTCAGATAAGTAATTTCTGGGAGTGCTTAGGCTTGATGATTTGATGTCAACATTTTCATTGCAATGTACACTAAATATTGAATGGTGAATTCTCTCTTGCAGCAAATACATTGTGGATGTATAGTTTCATTCCATATGTTCGTACTACTGGATGCAGGAGGAATAGAATGCCTAACATGTGCAAAAAAAAGTTACATTTTGGTAAGATGATATCGTTCCTTCTTTACTTTTTGTCTCATGTTAAAAACCCTGAGTTGCTCTCATGTCACCCCCTTTGCTTTATTTGTTGTGTTTCAGAGTATGTTGAATTGGATCCAGACTTTTCAAAGATTGTTGCATATCAAACTTAATTATAGTACACCAATTTACTTCTAAACCGTTGCTGGAGATGCATTCTTGATACATTGAACTGCTCTTGTAAAAATTAGATTTAGATTCTTTGCTCTTTTAGTTTAATGTTTACATATTCTTCATGCTCTAGCTGTTTGGGAACAGGGAGGTGGTTTAGGTGGTTGGCCAGTTCAACACGTGTTTAAATAACGTTAGATATGTTTTAGGTGTAGGACCTGGTGAGTCCAAATGCAACCTGATTCCACTGTCTGAGTCAGGTTTGTCAATGTAGCTTTTTATAATAACAGTTCGCTGGATGAATTTTCTATCATTTGATGAAAGTGACAAGAATATATTTCGGGAGTCCTCCGATTTTCTGGACTATAGTTTCAAATGCTTTCCTGGGCAGTTGAAGTTCTGTATGTTGCAGCAGAAGAGAGTACCTCACGTTTTGACCAAACTTACTTGTATGCTTTTGTATTGTTTTATTACTAAATTCTGGCATGAACAATTGCTCATTCTTTACCTTTCCATGTTCAGACGCCAAACCCAGCCTGGCCGCCACCTTCGCATTTCCTTCCTTCACAACCTGAAAGAATGAAGGACCTTTCTGTGAAAACTTGGAGTGCAGTAGCTGGCTCAGGTCCAGTACCATGGCGTCAGGCTCCCAGTTTGTTCAATGGTTCTGAGATCCAATCTAATGTGCAGCTAAGGGTGCCCTTTGAAATTGATACATCAGGTGGTGCTGAAAGATTTCACATTTGTGAGAGATTATGTACCGATTCATCTGAGATGAAACAAGAGCAATCTTATGAAGGTTTAGTTAATGGAAAGCTGAAACTTGGCCCTTCTGAAACACTTCAGAATGGAAATGCTGGTGATTTTATTTACTTGTGAAGAAACTTAGGGGTTACTTCTCACTTTTTTGCTTACCTTAAACCATCCCTTGACTTAGTAATGTTCGCTTTTTGTTGCAGGACTCAATATGAAGGAGCAACCTTATCCCTTTGTAAAGGATTTCAAGCCAGTATTCCGGAAAAATGATTCTTCTTCTTCAAATTTGAATTGGGTCACTGCTTCGTCATCCAAATTTGAAACAGATGATACGCAGCTTTCTGCCATTCTTTCACAACCACCAGGCGTTTCAAGTCCTGTGAGCAAACAGGTCAGTCACAGTGGAATTGACTCATCTGGTGAGGCTCAAATACGTAATGGAAAGGGCCGGGGAGATGGCCGAGGTCGAAATCAATTGCTTCCTCGGTATCGACCTCAAATAACTGATGAGGAGCTTCAACAAATTTCTAGCGAGTATCCTATGGTTGTAGTAGGCTTCATGTTTTTTATTTTGTTTCTCAATTATTATGATCAATCATTTCTTGAAACTCCTGTTCTTCGCATGTTATGCACCTAATTTGTCGAGTAATGCATTGTACGACTTGCATGAACGATCCATTTGAAGTTTTGAACTGGCAATTGAGCTTGGCTTGCCACTGACCTTAATGCTGTGCATGTCTGCAATTTGGCACCTAGAGTTAGCCTTAGCTTCTTGTTAGCTCAAAGTCAGTTATAACTCCACTGTTTGAGAAAATGTTAAGCGCTAGTGATGCCGGACGGATTGGGCGCTTGGTCCTGCCTAAGAAGTGTGCAGAGGTGAGCACTTATGTATATGTGCTTTCACCCACTTTTAACTGTTCAAACTTTTCATGTTGAGATGTTTTTCTTCAGGCTAAGATATGAGTTTGTGTCGGTATATATGCACCTTTAAGCACTAGAGCTACATTTGTGCAACATGTACTTATGAGCAATGATTATGTGGAATGTGGATATCTCTTCACCTGTTTTTCTGAATTGAGGTCTGCTATGGAATCATCTGAACAGACCAGTTACGCAGGTGTAAAAGTCAAAAGGATCCTGGAAATTACACATTGGACAATTGGTGCTGACAGTTGTAATTGTGTTGAAATTTACATGCTTTGTGAAATTTGTTAAATGTGGCCTCTGTTTGTCAACTGAAAGTGTATAATCTCAGCAACTTAAGTCGCATGAATTGCATGAAAGTGGACAATCTAATTTTCAGTTTGGCTTTTGGCCTAGGGAAAAGCAAATGATTTCAAGATGGTGATTGAATTGTTGCATTGGGTTAAAGTGACGCTTGATCCTTGTCTCGCTTTTGCAAAATTATAGCTAGCCATGATTCAAGTCTGCAATTCCAGTCTGTCTATATCTTTTCAACACCTCTAAGCTAATCAGAAAGATGTAAAGAAGTAAAAGCAGGTCATTTTTGCTGATTACTTCATGACTGGAGAATTGAACCAAAGGAAACATTTATTATCATTATGTTATTGAGGAAAAATGGGTCATAGAAGCTCCAGTAGGAAAGATAGATGGTTTTCTCATGGTAGGGGCCATAGCTGAGGAGATTCCTGGATTCAACTTGGCTTCTGCCCTCTACTGGGTGTCACTAGTAAAGTCTTAGTGACGATGTCTTCTTGACTTTTTGTTGGAATTTAAATGTGACTGAAAAAAATAAGGAAAGCTTTTCATGGGTGATGAGTTGGCCTTCCACATTTGCGTCTGGAATGTCCCTTTGCTATTTTGCTTATTTAGAAAAGATAACAAAGTGGAACTTTTTCTGACATGAACACTTTGCAGGTTTTATTTAATGTAGTCCATGCTTATGTGGGTTCCTCATAATACAATTTTCTTCATTCATGATGGGACAGGCTTATTTTCCACCAATTGCTCAGCCTGAAGGGTTACCTTTAAAAGTACAAGATGTGAAGGGGAAGGAATGGGTATTTCAGTTTCGATTTTGGCCGAATAACAACAGCAGAATGTATGTCCTGGAAGGAATCACACCTTGTATACAATCAATGCAACTTCAAGCCGGTGATGTAGGTAATTCTTCAATACCACCAAATGCTTCTTTATGATCTTTTTCTTTTCCACTTTGACTAGCTTAACTTCTTTGGCAGTTGGCACCTTAGAATTTCCCACCTTTTATTCTCCTAGCATCACATTTACAAGAGCTCAGGCTTGATCTACCACCACTGAAATTTTATGAGTCATATCTTACCTCTACTGCTATCACCTCATCCACTTAGTTTAAAAGCTGATTTGCTTGTTTGCTTTAAAAATGTAGTCATACTTGGCATTTAATTGGTTTTCTTTTGTCTTTACAATCCATGCGGTGCTATTGGGCACACTTGTTTTGGCTTGAGTTCATTGTTCAATTCATTGTCTTCGAATTACAAAATGATTTGAGGAAATTTCCTGTCAGTAACATTTAGTAGGCTGGAACCTGAAGGGAAGTTGGTCATGGGTGGCAGAAAGGCTTCAGCCATTCCATCATCAGATCAGGTTTGTCCTTCAATATTACACACTTAACATTATGTTTTTACCACCTGTTATTGGTGGTCAATGAGAAACAAGAAGTTGCGGATTTTGACAAGCATGCTACCTTTTCTTTTTAAGCTGATATACATCTACTTCGTTCTGAGTGGGTCTGTGGGTGAATGAAGAAAGTTCCATATCTATGATTTTATGTGTTCATGAAGAAACAAATATACAGAGCAGCCCCCACTGAAAAGTCTGTCATAATCGCCCTGTGTACATAATATTTAACTTAACCCCCCCTTTTTGTCATATATTATGTCTAATCATTCCTCCCATCTGTTATGATCCCACTGTCAAGATAATGGATCAATTTTGCTTAATGTTTTATTTAACAAAATTGGTTGGTGAAGATCTTTAATTCTTTGAGGATACAGGAGTGTGCAATTTGTTGAAGAATATTTCACTTGTTAAGGATGGGAAAAATACCCCTCATTCATCCTCTCTATCCCCTCTCTTGTTCAACTAAGAGTAAATATTATTTACAGCCAAATTATGAGCCTATGAAACAATAATATATAATATATCTTGATCTCCTCAAATTTGAGATATTAATTCTAAAATTTATATATGCATATACATATAGTTTTTTGTATGTTTTCAAATGGATTGTCCTTATACTCAATAAAGTTTTTGATTTCTTGTTATAAATTTTAGATTGAATGTAATTAGTGTTTATATTTCTTAATATTCTAGGCTGATCTATATAGTCAAGATATAGACTCCATCTCTATGGGTTAAATTCTAATCTTTTCCACTGGAAACTTTTTGTTAAATTTGCCAAAAGGAAGTTGCATTTCATTGGAATGACACCCTCTTTTTAAGACACAACAACAAAAAAAAAAAAAAAAAGAAAGAATATTTTTCCTCTTCTTTTACCATCGAACAATATAGGTTTATCACATTGCTTATGTGTTCATGCTTTTATTCCTACGATGATGTGTATGCATGTTCTAAATGTAATGATTCCAGTTATTATTCCCCACTTAATTGTATTCATTATTCGTGCCAAACATGGACACAGCTTATAGAATGTGTGCCCAATTTGAATTCTAAAGTACTTTTTGTAATTTTGTTTCTCTGTTCACAGGGAGATGAAGTTACAATAGCAGGGACTGATGCTTTGACTCAACGGGATGGTAGTGCTAGAAATAAATCTGGGGATATCATGTCTGTAAATGGTCACATCAAAGGTAAATCATCAAATTGCATATGGTCGATCATCCAGGAGACCAAGTAGATACAGGAAATACCTGGTCTTGAATTGACAAATCTGGGTTAATTGCAGAGAGAATACTTGAAGATAAACCCATCATTTATAGTAAGAGGAAGAACAGCAACTTCGGTGCGAAAAGTAAGCGCCTTAGGATTGATAACGAGGATATGATAGAGCTGAAGCTTACTTGGAAGGAAGCTCAAGGATTGATGCGCCCCCCTGCAAAAATTGTTCCCTCATCTCTTGTTGTAGAAGGGTGTGAATTTGAGGAATTTGAGGTACCTGGGATTTAAGTTAAAATTTTCAGTGTTCAGTTTATGCCTACCAGGTGTTTTCATCTTGTGTTATGTTTGCTTTACTTCTTTGTATGTGCTTTTGCACCTTGAGACTGGACCTGAGCTTCTCATGAGCTATATTCTGGATGAGATAACGATCGTGGTTTGGGTACACATAGTTGTGTGTTTTGTGGGCTGTGAATTATTTTATCATGAAGTGAGCTGTGTGGCTTCCTTACTGTTCTTGTTCTTTGGCCCTATTCTGGCTGACATATGACAATTGTTTTAAAGAGATTAAACGGGTACTCTTGCTCTGGAAAGCTCAACTGTATATGTACCTTGGTGGTGGTGATGGTGATGGTGTGGTAACTGGACTATGAAGTTAGTATTAAGAAGAATACATGTACAACAAGATGTGATCTCAATTTCCAATTTGACCTAATGTGGGAATTTGGAATTGATTTTAAGTTTGATGGCCTCTGAAGTCTAACTTCATGAGTACTTGGCAGGAAAAATAATCTCATCGATATTTGGTTCTAGGCCTGCTTTGCTATTTGCATCCTGGGCTTTCCTGTGGTGTTGGCCAACTGTGTAACTTACGAATTCTTTTAGACTGTCCTGTCCTCAATGCTGGGTTTCACATTTCACTCCACTGTGATTCTTGAACTTGTTTTATGAGGGTGAACTCCAATTCTCAAGTTATGATGGGACCTTATAAGTTTGGTAGTTTCTTCAAATGCTTAAGTTTTCTGTACAGTAAAAGCTTTGGAGTATATTTTGAATGATGATTAGTTACTGTTCTCTTTCATGTTCACGAGTTTGAACTTTTGATGAGTATTTGTGATCCTCGTGTGATCGAGCTACATGACTGAGCTACATGACTGATAATAAAGCATGCCAGAGTTGTTTTTCCTTCTCCAGCTAACTGATCTTCCTGGTTTGATACCCTCTCTCAGGAAGCTGCACCCGTTATTGGGAGGCCTACTATTCTGGGGATAGATCATTTTGGGTAAGTTGCTTTGCTTTTGTGAGTAGCAGCAGTTTTCCTCTCTCTCAGAGGAATTATAGTTACTTTGCATGGTGAATTGCTAACATCGAGTTCTTCCATTTCTAAGTGACAAGATCCAGTGGGTTCAATGTGAGGACTGTTTTAAGTGGCGTAAAGTGCCTGCAGATGCTCTTCTTCCTTCAAGATGGATCTGTTCAGAGAATATGTGGGACCTTGACAGGTATGGTAGACCCTTTTTTCTATTCTTAACGATGAATTTTTTTCCATTGGTGCCTTACATCATTGGGTGCATCTTTGCGTTGCAAAAATGGTTGCCCTTGCTGTCTTATTTCTGGACACAATCTTGTTTGTTGCATTCCTCCAACTCTGATAATTATTTATCTTTTTCCTTTCAAGTTCTTGCATTTCCTCTGCAAAATATAGTTAATTACTCTTGCTGTCCCAAATATGAAGTTAATTTAACCTAACATGAAGTTTTATATATGAGAGTTGAAAAGGTGTAAGTTCTGTGTATTTTTGAACCATTGGTCTTAAATGTAGTAGCTGAAAATTAGTTGCGTAACATCATCATTTTAATTGATAGAATAGTTTTGATTAAGAAAAATTATGTTGGGATGTCCTGAAAAGGAAATGGGAAAAATAAATTTGGGAGATTGGTTATGTACAATGCAATTATCATCACATAATTTGGGCGGACCATGGTCTTTGGTTTCAATTATGAGTTTATGCTGTTCTAAACTGAGTGATAGACCAATCTACTGCTAAAAATATACTGGATTGCATGAATACAATCCGAACTCCGAAGAAACCTACCCTTTCTGAGTGGACTGTTGCTAGCTGCTATTCATTTATCAGCAATTTTTTTCCATTATTTGGTTATAAGAACTATATTTTGAGTTCCTGATCTTTGGAAGCTGTTAGGCTTTAGGTCTTCAGAGTCATTCTCTGTTGTGAATATGTCTAGCAAAGTTTTATGAAGTTCTTAGACTACCCATTTAACCTATGGACTGCCTCCATGTTATTCCAAATCAACAAGGTTTCTTAATATCTTCCATTTCTTTTCTGCATCAGATCTCAGTGTTCAGCTGCTGAGGAATTAGCAAGAGAACAGCTTGAACATATGCTACCTGCCATGAACAAAGGTCTACACTTATCTTTCTTGTCCTGCAGCACTATTGATTATTTGGCCCCATTACATTCTGTAAATTTTATGTTGGGCAGATCCTTCTAAAAAAGAGGAGATCACTGAACAGGACGCAGATCTGTTTGTGGCTCTGGAAGGACTTGATGCACTTGCTAATCTAGCTATCCAAGGAGAGGGAGAGGGTCTTCCATCTTCATCTGAGAATAGGACAAAACATCCTCGTCACAAACCTGGCTGTACATGCATTGTCTGCCTTCAACCTCCCAGTGGGAAAGGCTCGAAGCACAAGCAATCATGCGACTGCATTGTCTGTAGTTCATTGAAACGTCGTTTTAGAACTCTAATGGAGAGGCGGGAGAAGAAACAATTGGAAAAAGAAGCTGAATCTTCACCTCAGAGCTTGCAATGGCAACCATTACCTGAAAAAGTGCAAGATGGCGATACATATCCTGCCACTGACACTGGAAATAGTGGCGGCCTAAATCAGGAAGATGTGGGCAAGTGGAGCTATCTTGATGAACTTAATGGAAGAAAATCTTCAACTTCAACTGTATCTTCACCTTTGAAAGGCCAAATAGATCTGAATATCCAGCCAGAGAGGGAGGAAGAGTTGTCTCCCGGCTCTCTCCCAGGTTCGGCAGAGAGATTTTTCAGGCAGCAGAGATCTTTGGGCTCTGATGTTGTTGGAAGTTTAGTAGGGAAGCAGATGCAGCAAGATGGAATTGGAGGTGCGAATTTCATTAGCTGTATGGCCCTAGATGGTGGCAGTAATCAAAATACTGGTTAGACCACCCGATCCACATCATCATCTTCAGGTGAGCATCAGTGGAGGAAATCTTTCGGCAGAGTTGAAATTTTGCTACTCTCATCTGCTTTGCCTTTGTGCATCCATTGGATCTGTACATATAGAAAGGTAGGAACTCAAGGTTGCATAACCATTAATTCAGAAGATAGTCGTGGTCTTGCCCAGTTGTGGTTATCCTATTTTTTGTCCACAGTAATGGTTTAATGCATAATGTTTAGGATTGAGAAAGAATCGAAGGAAACCCAACTGGTATGCAATCATTTGGTCTAAATATTTTTATTTTCTCCTTAATAGAATGCAATTATGTGATTCTTTGCTGGTTGCCTATTGTTGAAGGGAGGAAATCGGCATATTCTGGATCACTTTGGATCTGTATTTTTATTTCATTTTTCATTTTTTAATTTAACTTGATGGATATATGTTAGGTGCATTTGATTTTAATTCAATTAATTTTTTAAGAAAATATTTAATATACTTGACATATATTCATAAAATGAAATAGAAGATGAGGCATGCAACAGAATAAAGAATCCCAGACTGATTATGGATCCCTGCCTGCCTGCATGTTTTATAACTAATGGATCTCATTGTGAAGTTGGATCCCTGCCTGCCTGCATGTTATATAACTAATGGATCTCATTGTGAAGTTGGCAATTACCTGTAACTAAACTTGGTCCTGATAGTTATAACTTACAATTAATTAGCTCTATAGTTACTAATTGTATAATTAAGAATCTCTCCTTATGAATGGTTTGTATGGTCAGTCGTGGGTTGATTTGAATCCACCAATACGGAAAAATGGAGTCTAGGTTTCCAACGTGGACAAAAGCATGGTTCTTACAACGTTTCCTAAAAATGCATATAAAATGACCCATTGCTTGTGGTGATTTTTGCCCTGTCTCTCTTCTCTTCCTCTTCATCCGAGGGCATATGTTGAAGAAGACAATGATGTAAAAAGAGGAAACCTCGTAATCTTGACGGGAAAGAATTAAAACCCGGAAAGAAATCCAGTTTTTCTTTCTTGCACAGGTCACATCTTCCGGAAATATTCTTCTGCTGGGACAGCATATTTCCAGAAGAATTAGGGTGCCTGGAAAATGAATGAGGTGTTTGACGGTTCCTTCAAGATTTACGTGGACCCGGGAAATAACCATGCAAACATGGATGACGTCGAGATGGGCCGTGGAGGGCCCGGAAATAATAACGCATATGGCCTCGACATGTTCTCCAAGGAAGTTGACACTGTTAAGGAGGACATGAAGAACGTGGAGAAGCTCTACAGCAGGCTGCGAGATTCCAACGACGAGATAAAAAACCCGCAGAATGCCAAGACCATGAAGGAGCTCCGAGCCCGATTGAATACGGACATGGATCATCTTCTCAAGGTGGCTAAGCAAATCAGCAAGAAGTTTGACGGCCTCATCCGGGCCAATGCAGCCCAGCGCAAGGTCGCAGGAAGCGGCCCGGGATCCGCCGACGAACTTGCTCGGGCCGCCATGATCGCCGAGCTGGTGGACAATCTGAACCACATGATGCGCAGATTCCAGGGCCTCCGGGCCGAAATGGAAGCCGAGCACAGGCAACTCATCGAGAGCAGGTACAGATGATTCAGTTTCAATTTCAATTTGTAATTAATTCTATGGAAAGACTAGACTCATTCGCCCTTGATTTAAAACCAGGTATTACGCAATCACGCGGGAGAAAGCCACAGCAGAAGCCATCGACAACTTAATCGCAAGCGAAGTGGCGCCGGAGAGTCCGCTCCACCATGCGATGCAGGAATTCGGGAGAGGTCCGGTGCTGGACGCGGTGGCGGAGATTCAGGAAAGGCGTGATACCATGAGGGAGATTCGGAGGAATCTGATGCTTTTACACCAAATACTCCTAGGAATAGCGACGCCTGTAGCGGCGGCGCCATTGGAGGCGCAGGGTGTGGGAAACAAAGGCGGCGGCGGCCCGGCTAGCCCTGTGGAGAATAATTATCCGATGGCGGCGGCGGCGGTGCCAGTGGTCGGTGGAGCGAAGGCCGGAACAGGGGGCCTGAATGATTACGAAAAGGAGACTCGAAAACAGGCGTATATTGCCATGACCGCAGCTTTAGTGGTCCTCAGCTGCATCATCGGCTTACTTCTGAAACTTGAAAATGATATTGAGAGAGCATAGATATCATTTGCCCAAGTGCTGTTTGTTTATAATTAAATGGATTAAAATCAAAAGTTATATCCCTAATGTTTGACTTAGTTTTAAATAACTTCTTGTTATTTTGAAAATTATGTCTACGTCCTCTAAGATTTTGCATTGAACAAATCCAAATTAAATAGATAAATTAATAAAAAAAAATCCAAATTTCGAGAAATTGTAATTCGAAAAGTAAATAAATCTTTTTACACCTCAAACAAAACAATAAAGAGAATTTTATGAATATATATGGGGTATACGTAAAACTCCTCTATATATATGATAAAGGGTGCTAAATATGATGCAATTATAACAAATAAGAGAAGTTCATATAAAAAAGGGTTTTACGTGGACAATTACGATCAATTGTTATACTTGAACATAATGATCGCATTTTCTTAAAGTTAAGACCAAAACAAAATTCTAACTTTATTTTGAGGGGAGAAAGACTAAGATAAAAATTAGAGTTAGGATTTTAAATCTGCTATCGGGTTGAACTACTGACTCTAAAAATGATTTACTTATGTTATATTGAGTCATCTTGCAATGTTGAAAGTACTGTTAGTAAGAAAGAAAGGAATCTCTAAACTTTATTTTTCAAATTATGTAGCTTTGATTTTGGTCTATCTATCTTTTTCGATTTTATAATGAATTTCCTATCAATATGATTATATGAATATCTTTTTGTAAAACTCACAATACGATGGTGATTTGTCGCCTCTAACGTATCCTACCTTTGTCATGGCTAATTGTTGTTTATACTTTATACATATCATCTCTAACGCAATTAATTGTTGTAAGAGTGTTTGCTATTTGGGTAGCCAAACAAGCTAAATAAGGAAATGAGAGTATCGGCATGAACCTAATCACTCGGAATATTGGCCAAAATTTTGATTTACTTTTAACTTTTTTCGGTATTCATTTTCTATAAATTTTATTTATTTATTTTCAATGAAAAATCATGATTCCAACGCATCGACATTACTGTGTGAAGTACTCATGTATATGTTGAACCAAATCAGTACTAACACTCGTGGATACAAATAGCTATATTAATTTTTTTTATAAAAAAAATAACCAATAATTTTGAAAGGTTAATTACTCAGTTCTCATTTTTTTCAAAATTAAATCATTCTTCGGTTTTTCTCATTTCACCATACACTCTTCACCTCTTTTCATTTTAGTCAATTGAATAAGATAAAAGTTAAAGTAATATGCTTTTATTATTTTGTGAAATGCGAAAATAATTTATCTTTAGCTGCATATTACCTTAACAAATTTGATGTGTTCGGTTTCAGGTTTGTATTTATGGTTTTTTTTTTTTTTTTTTTTTGTTATATACATACACATCATGAGTATTTTAGATTTCAATCATTGACTTCACATTTTATGTGTGAGATTTATGCCGTTTGACCAAATTATCAATTGATCGATTTATACTTATATATTGAATTCAAGTTACGAGTGACCTCCTCAACATCTTTAACCTGTAAAAATTTCATGCATATATAAAAACAAAATGAGTTGCATTTTCATATATTTTTACTATTACTACTGCTGCTGCTATTATTATTATTATTGAAACAAAAGCAAAAGAGCAATTTCACTCACTAAATATGGAGAAAAATGCAAATGGGGCCACAATTGTAAACTAAATCATAATTGCGCCACAGGGCTCGGACCGCCTCTATCTGGTCCGGTTGAGTGGCTAACCCGACCATTCGACCGAAATGACATGTCGGATTCTTTGAATTTTCATCATCAAACAAACAAAGGATGGGGGGTGTATTGTCTGAAGTGTTCATAATTAATTTGATATTTAGGAAACTATAATGACATTTTTGGAAAAAAAAAAAGAGAGGGGGTGGGATTTTCTTGGTAATTATTAATAAAAAACCAATCATGATAGGGAGCGTAATTGACACAACTTTCTTGTCCGCACGAGAAACTTGACCCAAATCCTAACCTATGAAATCAACCACCGGCACTGTCCGGCAATTAGCTGTTAATTAGCTCCAATGTGATCATTCCACAAGTAAATTTTGGGGAAATTAAAATTAGTTGGAGGAGACGAACGCGAAAACGATTGCAGTCACCCACTAATTATTTTTTCTTTTTTTCTTTTTTTTATTGTCCAAAATACGTACTATTGAGTGTTCTAGCTACTAATATATCAACAATAATGCAGTTGATCAATAGATAGAATGGTATTCTTCTCACACTTATAATTGTGATGATGATGAAAGTTTGAATTAAAATAAATTCTAAGCGCACATGCACAAATTAAAAAAAAAAAAATACTCATCAATGAAGACAAAATCGATCCATCACCAACATGATGGCTTAATATTATCGAGATGTTGTCCTGCCAGCATACATCTGGTGAGACCTATTCTCCTTTAATGTGAGGCACGGTAGGATATTATCGCACATGTAAAAACGTATTAGTATTTAATTTGAATAGATTCTTTCTTACGTAGTAGTGCTATTAAAAAAACTGACTTGATATAGTACAAAAATTATTAAATTTGTTATTTCAATTGATATTTTATCATATATTTTATATTGTGAATACGCATCATAAAATCTAGATCAATTATTTAAATTTAACATTTATCGTTCATGTAAAATCAAAAACCAATAAAGATACCAACAAAAATATAAAATAAGTATGCGGGAGACGTGCGTAAACAGCATTGGTGCACTAAAAATACATATTAAAGTCTTAACTCTATAATCAAACAGTGTAATTAGTCAACGGTCAACACCGTGCAGCTGTTGTGTAATTTCTTTTTCTTTTCTTTTTCCACCTCGTAGAATAAATCCTCATTGTTTGACCATCAAAGTTTGGTTAGTGGCCTAATCATTTTAGCAGCTGGAGATTTTCACGTAGAAAAATGCAGAGCCAGGCTGGGATTATTGTGGTTGGTTTATTTTTGTTAAATCTGAATTAATAAGTAGCCGAACACTGCCTTTAGGTAACAGATATAGATGACAATCCCATGTGTACCTATCGAGTGATTTGTGATCAAGTGGCACAAGTTCCCATATGATGTGAGAAGTTAAGAGTTCGAATTCGAACGAGCTCTAATGTGTGTGCATGTGTAAATAAAAAAAAAAAAATCCCATGTGTATCTGTTCTTAATTATTTATTTTTATAAAAATTATTTAATATATTTATTATATTTATGAAATAAAATAAATGATGAAATATGAATTAAAATAAAGAATTTAAAATAGTAAAGAAATAGGTCATGCAACTACAAGAATAAAATAAACAGCCATAATAAATTAACACATTGAACTACAAGAGTAATACTACAACTAAATTCATTCATATAAACACATAAAATGAAAGAAGAATACATCTTTATAATTCTCCTTTACAGACATTACCTACGTATGCTATTTTTTTTTTGTTTTTGTTTTTTGGGTTAGTCTCTATCTCCCAAAAAAAAAAAAAGTTAAAAAAACATTTTTTTGGTCATAATCTTTCTTTAATTTTTCTTTTTTGGAAATAGTAACTAAAATATCTTGAAATCTCTCTCTATTAATTCACAACCAAAAAAAAAATTTGCAATTTTAATGGGTGTGCATTAGACCCCACGGTTTATCATCTCCATGAATTGGTTCAACGACTCTTGCCTCTGTATCCTCATTTCATCGTTGAACTTCTTGATGAACGCCTCCACTCGCCGATTCAACTCGTCCTGACCCAGAGACGGTTCCTTCCGGATCCTCGCCGGCGACTCGTAGTTGCTGCGGTCCTTGAAGGTTCTCGATTTCGGCACTTGATCATCGGCGGCGGGGGTCACTTGGTGCTCAAACGTGTCGGACTTTTTCATGTGCCTCGTGAGCGGCACGTGACGGCCCTCAGTTATCATCTTCCATGTGCTCTCCAGCGTCTCCTGCCTCTTCGGCCTCGCCACTCGCAGCGATCTCATACCTGTAACTGCAAAAACAAAATCCACTGTTTTATTACTGGAGTTTATTCGACAGTAAAATCAATGAATGGTTATTGAGAAAATGCTAGTGCAACTGTTCAATAGAAGCAAAAAGTTTTTGGACGGCGTCGCATTTGCATGCGTAACGCAAAAATGCGAAGGATTCGAAAACGACGCCGTGAAGATTTGTGTAATCTAAAGCTTAGATCAAAGGAGAAAAGTAGACATCCCGGCGATGCGTGGAGCTCAGAATAGCTGGGAATCTCTGCCTCACGGTAGAAGAAATTGAACTACAAGTAAATGCTAAAGATTTTGCTCCTTATAGTTTATAGTGAAATTACCTTCAGGACTGGTTCTGTTTGGCTTCCGGTGTCCGAATCTAGAAGAAACCAGAGGTTTCTCCCTTACTGGGATGAGAGATTCCAATTGAAGTTCCGGAGAAATTATCTCCTGCGGCGGGGTATTGTACGTCAACGACGACGAGTCAACAAACACGTCCTCAGCTTCAGCTTCAGGTTCAACCACAACTTCTGTTTCGACATCGACATTCGAACCGTTCACCACCACAGGTTTCAATTCAACAACCCTATCTTCAATCTCCGGCACCACAACCTCGGCAGCCGCCGTCGATTCCTCTACAACAGTGCTAATATCCGGATGAGCTGACAGCGATGCAAAACTCGATGGCGGAGGAGTTTTCACTGAAATCAAGTGCTCAGATCGAGCAGCCGGCGGTTCCGACTGGCTTCGGTGGAAGCGCGAGGATGCGGCGATGGTGATAATGATGCCGTTGATGATTATATACAAATAAGGAGGCTTCAGCCACGACAGAATGGTGGACCACACCGCTGGAATCCCATTCATCGCAATCGGAACGGAAAATTTTAACCCCATTGCTAGAGACACAACTCCAGCTGAAATTAGAATCACCTTCATCGATAAAATCCAACTGCTCATGGAGCCCATCTGAGTATACTCTTATTATTGGCGTTTCTTCTTCTTTTCCTTTTCTTTTGTGTATATTTGTGTGAGTGTGAGATGAGCTAAGAATATACCTCAAGTGAATGCTGGGAGCCCAAGAAAAAGGAGAGGATAGTTGGTGTTTTTGAGGGGAGAGAATGAATATATATAGTGGTGGGCTAGGGACGCGGTTTCTTGGTAATATGTGAAATCCAAGCCAACGGATATGGGTACAAAAGTGTGGCAATTGGCAGTGCAAGTTGCAGCGTGCATGGGTTGGCCCACGTGTGGGGCCAAAGTAAATTAAATTAATTGATTATGAATTTCTTTAGTGGCATACCAAACTATTATAGCTAGTGAAGTAATTACAAGTAAGTCCATTGATTTTGATGGTGAAAAGTGAAACCTTCTAATTTCTTTTTCCTTTTTGTTTTCCTTTCTAAATCTAATCATAGATTTATCCTTTTCTTGGTCGGCCAAGTGATTATCACGCAATCTTGATTCATTAACCCAATTAAGGAATTGTCACTCTCACTATTTTCACCTCCTTCCACTTGAAAAGATTTGAATTGGTTGTTTCCTTCCTTCCATCCATCTTTCTTTTTTCTTTCTAAATTATACAAATAAATAAAATAGTAATTTTAAGCAACCGCTAATTTTCATTGTTCAACAGCAAGCTACAGGGTGATGACCTTATTCACCTCTTAACTTATGCTGGGGAAAACTCCAAATTTAAGGTAACGTTTGATTTTATTCTCAGTATTTTAGGAAAAATATTTTGAGAAATGGATTAAGAGAATTTGATATATATTTGATGTTGATACGTATTCAGAATTAATTAGAAAGATTGTTTTGCCCTTAGAAATCAAAACAATTCATAGAAGGAAAAGAAACTACGTCTTTTTGCTCGGATTGTTACTTGAACTGAAGGGCGAGTCATGACCTAAAGCGTAAGTCGTAGATTGAGGCCATATCAAATGAAACGAAGAATGACACATGAAACCATACAAGTAAGACACTACACCACCTATGAAGGGAGTATTTGTACAGTAACATGTCATGTTCTTTTTATTTTGTCTTTTTTCACTTATACTTCCCCTCAGTTTTTTATTCTCTCACTCTCAGTGCCATTGCTAACTTAAACATCAAAAGGCCTAGTTAAAATTGATCGCAACTAGTGTTATGTGTGTTCTTATGGTCATGTCAGAAACCCAAATTAATTATATAGAAAGAGGTTGAGGCTATTTCAAATAGAACTTCGTGAACCATCACCCTACAACTCTTAAGATGCATCAATATTTTTTCTATTTTGAAAAAAATATTAGAGATTATTTTGGAATAGAATAATATATTTAGTTTTATTTTGAATATGATATTTTATAATGTACATATAAATTGATATGATCTTTTTCTAGTTAATGGAGTGAAAATATAATTTTACGCTAGTATTTATATTTATGTATAATTATTGTAATTTGAAGATATATAATAATTATGCTTGCCTTGAAAAATGAGAAGATGAGCATTTTATCAACGTTATAGAGATATTTTGTGTATTTTTTTTAAAAAATCACGTTTGATTTCATTTCCCTTGTGAAAAATATTTTAGGAAATGAAACTAAACAAAGTATGAGGTATCAAATCTTTGTCTAATAGTAAGGTAGGCTTTTGAGGGAAGTATAGTTGTGAAAAAAATTAAAAGATTCAGGCAAAGGGTGTGACAATCATATAAATTCGATTTGTCCAAACTAGATCCTTCCAAATAAAATGCAACATGTTTGAATTCTACATGCTTTTATGTAAAAAAGGTATCTAAGTTTAAGTATCCAAACACATTACCATAAATTTTTTTTTTTTTTGGAAAAAAACTCTATCTAATTTCTAGTTATGACAATATAACCATTTTATTCGTTTATAATTAAGATTGACATCAATTTCTTATGACTTAAACCAAATCACAAGGGTTAAGTGAGAAAATTTTGTATCTATTCTATTTAGGAACTTTATGTATTCCAATATTATTTATAAAATATTTTGAAAAACTTAATTTTCTCACTAAAAAAAAATGGAAAATGAAAATCGATCTTAAAGCCTAGACGGAAAAAAAAAAAAAAAAAAAAAAAAAAAAGGATCACTCGTTTTTGAATATTCAGACCGTTAGCGGAGAGACGGACTGACGGAGAACTGTAGGAAGATCCCGGTGACCCGGACCTACAGTTGCGGGTGTATCGGGCCCCTCACATGGGCCCACTCCCTTGTGGACGCACCCCTCGACCGACCATTTTGCCTTTTCCATTTACCAATTTAAAAAGAGGTTCCCTTTTTTTTCTTTCTGGAAAACGATAAAAAGTCTTAATCCTGCAAAAGGAAATTGAAATGCTTTTTCTCACAGCTTATGGAAATTTTTAATGCTTATGTCCCGCCAAAAAAGCACATTGTACCACCTAAAAGCATACCAATTTCATTCTGCAATTTATTGCTCGGTAATATTCTTTTCTTTTGCGAAGAAAAGAGTAGTTTGGTTGAATAAGATACATTACTTCCCACAATGTGGTTCAGATTCAAACTTATATATTGTAGTTGTTCGTAAATTAGTCACTTTTATATTGGAGGGATTTTTGCTGACTAGCGTTTTGGTATAACTATGGTGACGAGCTCACCTTTTGGCAATAGTTACAGCTTAAATCGGACTTTCCACGGCGGTGGAGGACTCCTATAATTACGTCCAAAGAGTATTATTACCAAAGACGAATCCAGAACTGAAATTATGGGGGTCAAAAATTATAAAACATTAAAGTTTAAATATAAATTATTTTCAATTGAAAAATACAATAAGTTGAAAACATATTTAATGATGCACATAAACAAACACCCAAAATATATTACAAAAACAAAGATTGAAAACAACAATATATGTTACTCTAAGTAAAGAGATGAGATAAATACATGTTAAAGGCAGAGAAAAATTCTAATTTTTTTTTTTTTTTAATATTCACTTACCTTTGTCACTTTATCTCAATCTAGTTGAAGTTAAAAAAGAGAGGTTTCAATTGTTATGTAAGTTCCTATAAAATCGTAAAGATTTCCTTTAATTAGATCCCTATAAACATTTTTTTCATACAAATAAAATATAAGTGTTTTAATAGATCTAACCTAATTGTAAATTATATTAAAGTAAATATGAGCCTAAAAATTTATTTTAGACTTTTCAAAATTAAAATAATAAAGAATTAATAAAAATTATTATTAAAATTTCAAAAAATATATATAAACTAGAAATTATTATAAAAATTAAAAATACATATATATAAAATATTGAAAGGATAAATTATTACTAAAATTTTAAATATATATAAAGTTAGAATTATTATAAAATTTTTAAAAAAAGGTGTACAAAATCTTGGGGATGCAATGGCCCCCCTTTCCCCCTTCATTCGCCCTTGGTTCTTACGTTGATCGTTCCTCCTCTGTCTTTACTTCATCAATGTATATATATATATATATATATATATATTTTCTTCTTGCACTTTGGACCACTATTTGGTGACCTATACAATTTTTGTCCCAATTTTCTTTTTCTTTTGGTTTAATGGCTTACGCATGTCCAGTTAGGTGAACTTGTTTTAATTTCGGCTGCTTATTTTGAATCCAAAAAGATTCTTATTTATATAATTGGGGACTCAAATTGTTTTTGTTAGGCTTTAGTTTTGAATACTTTGACAACGAAAATTGAGCCGTAAAATGTTCGTGTTGGCGTAACAAGTTTATTCGTTGGCAAAGAATTATACGATTCCGCTACAAATAAATTATAATAGTACTTAGGGATAAAGCATTATTAATTAAAATAAAAATTTATTGGATTATTTTTGTGTTTCGTTTGGTATACGTACAATGGGAGTTGAGCAATTAATTCAAATGTAATGAATTTACGTATTTTATTGATGACTCAATCATATGTCTCCACATTAGCAACAGTCAATAATTAAATACTGATCTTATATTATTTGAAAGACATTATTAAATTATTAGGGTGCCACCATACCATCAAATACGTACCTGCAGCAAATTCAATTGCCTTGTAATAATATATATTTTTGATATAATTTGGAAAATATTTTTCTTATCATGGATCGGAATGACATGAGTTGGGTCGACTTAGAATTTGTATTCTAAACCCATAGAAAGAGTTAGGATATTTGAAATTTGTTTTGTGAAAATTCTCCAACACCTAAATCATGGTTTGAAAATAAGGAACAAAAAATATTGCGAAAAAATTTAAGAAAATATTTGTGATTACGTACTTATAAATATCAAAACATATTTTTGATATGAGTTGAAAAATAATTTTTTTTTTTAATCATAGATCGAAATGATATGGGTTGGGTCGATTCAGAATTTGTATTCCGAACCCATAGAAAAAGTTAGGATATTTGAAGTTTGACCTGCAAAAATCCTCTCGAGTCTAAATTAGTGTTTGAAAATAAGGAGTAAAAAACATTGGGAGAAAATTTAAGAAAATATTTGTGATTACATACTTATAAATATCAAAATATATAGGCTATGTTTGGTTGCAAATTGCCCATTTATTTTCTAACTTTCAAAATATAAATAAATAAATCATACATATTATCCAATCCCACTCTCAAAACACATCCCAAAAGGCTCAAAATATCATTCCAATTCATTTTTTACCCACCCCCTAATAGGGATGCAAGCGAGTCGGGCCAAGCTTTAATCATTTTTTCAGGCTCAAGCTCAACGGGTTTAGGAAATTGAGGCTCGAGCTGAGCTCGATCACTTGTTTGGGCTCAGTTTGGCTCGATTCATTAGGCTCGAACTCATAATCAAACTATAAGCTCGGGTTCGAGCTCGAAAAGTTAAATTATTTTATAAAAAAATTTAAAATTAGTATATTTTATTCTGCTATATTTAAAATTAGCTGTAGGCTCGAGTTTGGCCCGAGCTCGAGCTGGAAAAGTTAAATTATTTTATAATTTTTTTTTTAAAATTAGTATATATTATTCTTTTTTTATATATAAATATTTTTGAAATAAAAAAATATAGGTTCGCGAGCTCGCGAACACGAATTATTTGGCTCGAGCTCGAACACTTTCGGGCCAACTCGTCAGGTCGCGAGCTAGCACGATTTGTTTGCATCCCTATTCCCCAATGCCTAGTCCTCTCATTTTTTATTCTCCCTACTCAATTTATATATACACATACATAAATAATTTTTTAAAATATCAATTTTACCCTACCAACCTAACAAAAAAGTTATTGATGTGGCATCTTGTTTCCTCCCAAAATACAACTAAACAAACAATTTTTTTCCAAAATATTTTCTACTTATCATCCAAAATACAAACAAACCATCACATTTCCTAACGACCACTTCCCAAAAATCATTTTGTCAAAATATTTTGACAAAATGCTCCAATTTACAACCAAACATAACCATAGTCTTTATACAAGTGTTTGGCATTTCACAAGGTATACTATGGTTGAGATGATCTATTGTTGAACATGTAAGTATTGATCGTTGAATGTGGTTTATTGATCATGAATCAGATCAAATTGAATTAATCTAAATTAAATAAAAAGATGCAAATTCAAAAGTGCTATAAAAGTTTGCAAATTTGGCAGTATTGTTGGACAATACACTCATCAACCGTAGTCGAGCAAGATGATGATGTGAACGTGGCTGAAAGCAACTTATTTGAAGCTAATTATGTAATTAGATCTCTTGAAGATCTGTTTAAGAATTCCCAAGTCAAATCAGTTTAATTAAGAAAATCCCTTTGAAAGATTAAGTTAATCCATGCAAGTTGCAACCATCATAATCACAAAAATTAGTTAGAATTAGTTATATTAACGGTGGAAATTTGCTTAGACTCGAATTAATTATTGACCCAAAGATTAAGGTCCGCTAATGCTTTATTTCATTATTGACTAAGATATTAATCCATGTCCATATTTTAAAATTTACACCGAAGTCAAACAAACTACTCTTTTGGCTCTCATGTCCTGGAGTCTTCTGCATTCTTGTCTTTTTCTTGATGTTTCAGCTGTTCACACTTAGAGAAAAAATTATTGGGCCACATATCATTGAAATTTTTATTTGGAGGATAAGAGGATAAGTAATCAATGTTCATCTTAGTAAGATTCATTCGTTTTAATTATGATACCTAATGTATAGTTTACATACCTACCGTTCAAAGGCATTGAACAATCCATTTCATATGACGTGATACTATTAGTATACTATTCAGATTAATTGTTAGATGCTGTACGAAAATAGAGTAGAGATCTTTTTTTAAAAATCAGTAAAATAAAACGGCATTCTGTTCTTAGAACACACTTGAATAGAGTTAGAGTTAGAGTTTGAGTTTTTTTGTGAATGATTATCTATTCCTCTTTTGGCTTTAGAATTTGGTATTTACATTGATTAGGTGTTTAGCAGACTTTGACTCACTGGGGTTTTAGGTGCCCATTCAGATGAGTTTAATTTGTTGGACTCATTTGCTCTGTTATTATTTATTTATGTAATAAGACTGGGGGTGTTTAAATTCAATTCAATTCAAAAAAAAAAAAAGACAAACCAATCCAAAAAAAAAATCGATCAAAATCGAACTTTTTTGGATTGAATTGGTCTTTTTTTTTAAAAAAACGATCGGTTTGGATTGGTTTTTGATTCTAATCTAAAAAATCGGTCAAATTCAAATCGAATCGAAATTTATATACTAATAATATAAAAATATATATATTAATTGTAAAATACACAAATAAATTAAAATAAACTAAACATAGGATTTTTTTCACTTTTAAAAATCAAATACATAGGAATAATTAGTGTGGACTTATAATTTTATAGTTGTGTATTCTTACATAATTTAACTTAATTCCACAAGATTAGTGATATGATTGCTAAATGAAATTTATAAATTGATTGATTAAATTAATTTAATTATCAATTGTAACTCATCAAATATTTCAGTTAAAATTTTAAATTGAAAAATCAAATTAACTGATCCAATCCAAATCGATTTAAAATGGATTGAATTGGAACGAATTTACAATAAAAATATAACTGATTCAAATCGACCCAATATACATTATAAAGTTTGAATCGGTAGACTTTTTGTTCCAAAATCGATTCAAATCGAACCGTGAACACCCCTAAATCAGACCCTTTTTATTTATTTCTTTATTTTTTTTACTTTGAGAGTTTTATTTTTTCATATTACTGTTGAACTGAAATTGATGGATCTACGTCTTTACTCTTGAAGTATCTGGAGTCAAATGAAATTTGAATTTTTGACATTGTTGGATCTCAACAATTTTGATGGCTATGGATATGGTTTACGTACCAACCGTTCAAAAGCATTGAGCAATCCTTTTCATATGACGTGATACTATTAGTATACTATTTAGGTTAAGTGTTTGATGTTGCACGAAAATAGATGAAGGATCTTTTTTAGAAATCAGCAAAATAAAATGGAATTTTGCCTTAGAATGCGCTTGAATAGCGTCATAGCTTGAGTTTTTCTCTGAATGATTAGCTGTTCCTCTGTTGACTTTCGAATTTGGTATTTACATTAATTAGGTATTTAGTAAACTTTGACTCACTGAAGTTTTACGTGCCCATTCTAATGGGTTTAATTTGTTAGGCTCCTTTGCTCTGTTGTTATTTATTTATTTATGTAATAGGACCCTTTTTATTTACTTCTTTATTTTTTCACTTTGAGGGTTCTATTTTTTTGTATTACTATTGAATTGAAATTGACGGATCTGTGTCTTTACTCGTGAAGTATCTGGATTCAAATTAAATTTCAAATTTTGGCATAGTTGGATATATCCTAACAATTTCGTTGGCTACGGACACGGCCACATGAACTTAATGTCCCACTTAGTGGCACCATATATAGGTCCATTATTACATTCGGGGTACTATAATTTTATCTACATTGCTTTTTTACTCACACTATTTTCTTTAAGCGTACTCATTAAATTTGGACCTCGGGAATTTTTCATTGAATATGCTTTAAGGATCCTAATCTATTTTTCCTCTTGGGATTGGATTGAGTTTGACGATTCTACCTAAAAATCCGATTAACATTAGAAGAAGATCTCTATAATTCAACTCAGCATAAGATGTGTAACAGTTGAAGGAATAGCAGCCCAACAGGCCATGCCTAATAATTTTGAAAATAGAAAAAGAAGAAAAACTGGAAGAAGACATGAACCCATAACGCGAAGAGGACTAAGCCCTGACTTCTTAAATTTGACTTGCAGGCGACGGATTTCACTCAGTTAATGCGTTGCCATGGCCGCGTGGAGCACTGGAGATTGCCCAGATTTGGATAAGAAAGTGGTCCAATTTGGGGTGGGTGCGGCGGTGGAAAAGAACAGGATTGTGAGTTGTGATAAATGAGGCAATGAATTCAAATTCTTGCAAAATAAAAATATATAGTTGTGATCAAGACTCTCATAAGATTTTCTCGTGAATTCTCTAATTCCAGACTTGAATGAAGTCCTCTTATCTGCATACGTACTCAATAAATAAATCAAGTCATAACATAATTTATAGTAAAAATATTCTTTTGAGGGGGTGTCGTACATAATTCATCATTATGTGGGCTGAAAAGATATGCAATTTAGGTTCATGCATCATGGAACATATTTAATTTGAATAGATATTTTATGTTCATGTCAAGAAGTCCAATTGAATTTAATTAACAATTTATACTCATGCCAATGAGTATACTTTAGCACATTTTTGATCATATTGTATAATTTAATTTGAATTTATATATATATATATATATTGCATTAAGTGAGTGAGAGTTACAACACTTTTTATTGTTTCAAAGTTGTGATTGTCTCCTTTGTTAGGTTTTGATGACTGATCATGATTTCATAATAAAAATCCATTTGTTCATAGGGGTATCTCATCTCATATACATGACACAGGAAGACTAGAGAATAGAAATCAATTTATAGTTATGTTGCGAAAATACAAGATCTTGTTAAGTATAAAGTGAAACTTTCTAAATCTACAATAACTATTTGATGTGGAGTGGACAATTGGCTCAACAACATTGTCTTCATGCATATAAATATGAAATTTGGGGTTCGAAACCTAACAAATTATTGGTGTACGTGTGTGTAAATAAGAAAACAACCACTATCTTCCAAAAAATAAAAAATTATCCCTTTTATATAAAATTAAAATTTAGCTGTTATAATAAATTAAAAAAATTCTAAAAACTACAAATATACCACATATCCATAAAAAAATATGCCCAATTATAACAAAAAAAACCGTTAAATATTTATTAAAATTATAATAAAATAATGAATAGGGTCATAAATAATTATTCAAACCAAAATGAATATGGACATTAAAAATTAAAATACATAATAAAATGAAATACTTATAACAAGTTAGCTGCAAGCACACTAAATAAATGAAAAAGGAATAGCACTCCACATTAAAGGTAAATGAAAAGGATCAATATAAATTATATATATTATTTTTTGAAGTGAAAATGTTTTAAGAAATTCAAGAATAAAAACTAATTAACGTTGGACGTGACAAATGGGATCGTCTCTACTTATTCTACTTTAAATTTAATGGGCTCATAATTTTTCCTTTTTTACTTTTGTAACAGTCATATATCAAATTTATTTCTTCCAACTAAAATAGACTATAAAATTGAGTTTTCTTATATATCCACTGTAGTGGCGCAGTTTTGGCTGCTTCCAGAGCCCATTGAAGAACCTTTGAATATTCTACGGGAATTCAGTGCAAACTGCAGACGAAAGCCGCGAAGAGTGCGCGTACCGTTTTTGGTTTGCCTCTCTTAAATTGAAGTCGAAGTTTCTCACTTTGTAACGGTTTGTATGGTTGCAGTTCGGTGGACGGTGGTGGAAAGTCAACAACTGGATAAACTAGAACTCTACTTTTCACGCAATTGGAAATGGTCTACTCTATTCAAGTCAATTTTGAGTGTGTGTGTGTGTGTGTGTTGTAAGTGCGTAAATAAAAAAAAAATATATTAATTTGATGTGAATTTATAGATTTCTTTTTTTTAGTCAAAATCGGAATTTTCGATCTAGATAATTTCAGGTCAAATAGCTCGATCAAAACTTAAAAGCATGAACATGTTAAGTTTATTGGGAGGGCAGATTTGATAAAAATCTCATGACACCTTAGTTAGACACCCTAAATGAATTTAGAGGTGGTAAAATATTGGAATTAGAAACTATTGTGCAGGTAGTAAAATAAATATTATACAATAGTAATGACAATATTAAGGCTTTGTTTGGTTATATTTCCCCGGAACAATATTGTTTTGGAGAAACATAATCAAACATATTCTCAATTTTCCTCCAAAACGCACATTCTCCAATATATACATACATATATTATATATACACATTATATATGTTTTATTATTATTCTAACATTAAAATAATCACTCAATTTCATTTTCATTCCAAAAATTCAATAAAAAAATATTGATTTGACTGTTATAGTAAAAAATATCTCCCCCAAAACATAAATAAACATACCAAAAAATAACTTTCACATTCTTCAATAATTCATTCTCCCAAATCACATAATAAATATATAATGAAATAAAACAAAAAACATAACCAAACACAACCGAAGTCTACATATGCTAGCATTACTTGACACATGATCAATTAACTTTCAGACTTACCACACTTTCTAAAATTTCGACGGTCAAATAAAAATGTACTCTGTTGGGTTTGGAGATTCTGGGAGGAGGGATGCACGTCCCCACCTTATGAAGTAGTTATTTATCAAAAAATATTCTAATAAAGCATATGTCATAATTATTTTTAAATAATTGTACATACTTTCAATAAAATTTAACCTACAACAAATTATTTATTCGAAGTCTAATATTTAAACGAACCTTTATTGTTAATGAAATGTCCTCTAATAGTTAGCCAGCACCGTCAAAGGTGGAGAATGGAATAAATGATTCAAAGTGGAAAACGGCCACCTTTGCTTGGAAGATCTAGTTTCAATTTTTCCGTTTTTTTTTGCCCTTTTTTCTTCTCTCTCTCTTCTTTTTTTTCTTTTTTCCTTTTTTCCCTTACACTTTCTTTCTTTCTTCAGCCCGAAGAATTTTGTTGGAGACGACCTTTTGCAGCTGCTTGCCAGTGGAGCAGCTGGCAACCGCCCAAAACAAAATCCCTTTTTAGTATATTAAAAAAAAAAAAAAAACCTTATTTATCTTGCACAATTAATGCTTCAAGATTTTTCCATTTTGACGAGAAAGGAAAATGAAATTATTCTTGCACGCAATTAATTGTCAATCATGCATATATTTGTCAATATTTATATATACATCTATACTCTGTACTGTTATAAATAAATAAAAAAGTATTTTTGTGTTTAAAATGAAAATTATGATACTAAATTTTAATATATCAAATTTGCCCTTTTACTTATTCAATATTCAATAAAAAATTATATGTACAAATAACCATCGTTTATTCAAAAACTTCCACTATGTACCTATTTCAATTAGTTTTAGATTTTGTCTTTAATTTGGTAATGAATTATAAAAAGTTTACTTTAAGTAAGTGTCATCTTCATAATTATGCAAATTATAAATATATTTTTGTGATGTATATCAATTTTTAATATAGTGAATGTGAAAATATTTTTACTCAAAAATATTTTATGTGCGTAGAAACTACGTATAAACGACTGCTAGTATATATAAATGTAACAAGTATTATGAAGATACTCTCCATATAATAATCAATTTCAATGAGGAATCTGCATCCCTCTCCAATTGATCACTCGTTCACCTCTCTGATCGTAAAATCTTCGCAATGTAATATATTTGAATTAAGTCATTCATAACTATATTTTATAGATAAATAATTTTATGTTATTTTATTTTGGATAGATAAATAATTTTATATTATTATTCACATAATATTCTACTCCTAAAATAATCTTTTACTAGCTATTTATTAATCTAAATGTAAGAAAAATTACGTGAAAAGAACTTCGAAAATCCTAAACTGTCCTGTCTTCGCTTTCAACTCAAACACACTATTCATATAAGAAATTTTTTCGCAAGTCTTAATTCTTACCCGGGATATTAAAGAGAAGTAAGAAAAATCTTGACCAATGCTATCCAAACACGCCTCATCCACTCCATGCAAGTCTCATCAACATCTAACATTAATAGTACTGCTGGTGAGCTGAGAACAAAATGGATGACGCTTGATTGGATAGGGTTGGAAAGATTCACGTTGCCTGCCTTGGGTGAAAAGGGTCCCGTTTGGACGTCCCTCAAATTATTTTATGTTTATCGCTTAATTAAGGCCTGAATCTCTCACAATTTATAGCCATAAACACATGTATGATCCCATGATGTTGTCTCAGACAAATGTTCTGTCGAGTTTCGGAAGCACACTCAACAGTAGAGATGATGGTGTAGTTTGGTAGTAGTACTTATTTAGGTTTATAATCAAATGTTTCATGGTATTTTGTCCGTTGTCCTTTGTTGAACAAAGGAATATATATATATATATATATATTTATTTATTTTAAATATTCATAATGACCAAAATGCGTGTTGGAATTAAGTAGTTGAAGTTAGAAGTGGAGTGGGAAATGGCTGAACAATAGGACTGATATTTCTCTTAAAAAAAATAATGATAAGGTTATTGATATGGGTTAAAGATAAATGTACTGCTAATTGAAGATCAATTCACTGTCCTAATAGGACTATAAGATTTAAGGGGATTGGACCAAGTAAATAAATTCGTTTAGGCTCAGTTAATTCTTTTTCCATCATTATAAATATTCTTAGGTTTGACATAGTGAGATATGCGATCTCTATTATTCAAGCACTTTCTCTGCATATTACCCCCTCTCATGAATAAAATATTGACTTGAGTATTGTAGTGTATTTGACAAAGAACTCAACAACGTTGACCGTTTATTGTAGGTTTCAAAATTGAATTTTAAGTTCACACTTGAAAACTTTTGAGCTCATATCAAGAGTGAAGTTTCACAACTCATAGTATTTGATACGAGTGTTTCATGAAAGCCCAAACAATTATTTGAGAGGGTATATAAAAAAAAGTATACTTTAATTAGTTTTAAAATAAAATAAACTTAATTCTAATAATTCAATTAAAAATTAGCGATAAGATCATTTTCCCAACAAAATATTAAAAGGAGGCCTAAAGTCTTAGTTACTATAAGCTTTAAATGCGAATCTTTATTTAATAGTTTTCACATTTTACTGTAATGCACTATAAAAAGAAAACTTAATTAGTTCAAATATAATTGTACGTCCAAATTTAATGAGGGTTGTCAATGGATCGGATTTTAATTTGAATTCAATTTGAATTCGATCCGAAATTTAGAATTTTTATCCGATTAAAATATTTGATGGATTAGATCCGATTATAAATATTCGAAGTTCGAAATAAGTGGATCGAATATGAAATTAAGCAATCCGATCAGTTAAAGATCCGAATCCAAACCTTAATATTTTTTATTAAATTAATACTCTTATATATAATATTAATAAAGATTTTAAAATAAAATCTATGTATTATATTGACATAATATCTATATTAACGTCTATATTATACTATTAATATTGAGTTTTTAACCTAAAAATAAGAGGGATATTGATAAAATATCAAATATTATAACATATATTAATTCATCTATACATTAATATAATGTGAAAAATGAGTTTAGTATTAAAATATTTAACCTTTGAACTAATTTATAATAAAAAGTTGTTAAAAGTTTAAATATGACATGTATTTACTTTATAAATACAATATTTTTATAAAATTTAAAAGGGAAAAAAAAATCGGGTCGAATTTTTAGTTCGGATTTCGGATATCCATCAGATTCGGATATAATACTGATTAACAAAGATCCTATAAGATTTTGGGTTGAATTCGGATATTAATTTTGTTAATAAAATTCAGATTCAGATATGATATATCCGATCCAAATTCGACTCGTTGACAGCCCTAAATTTAATATACAAAATGGACATGCGTTGAGTGTTATTGAACTGAAGCTGGGGTCTTTATAAGCCGGTTTTTTAAGGGCTTTAACTAAAGTTGGAGGCCCAATTGGATTTGGGCTTAAGGTGATGGGCCCGGGAAATTCAAATTGAAAGCACGTAAAAATTATTTGGTTAAGAGCATGTTGGTCCAGCAGAGGTGAACCGAAAGTGAAGGGAAGGGCATAGAAATAGCGGGCATCAGGTCAACTCACTCCCGGTTTTTATGTAGTCGAGATTTGTGGTTTAGTTCTCCAGCGCGGTCGCCGATTGTACCCCTTCTCTCCAGGTTCGTCTCAGCGTTCTCATGATTATCAATATTTCTAGAGTCTTTTTTTTTTTTTTTGCCTGAAATTTGATGAATTTTCATGAATATTTTACTCTTTCTTTAGCCTCCGCAGAAATCAATTGAAATTTCTTCTTCTCGTAAATTCACAGTATTTTTTATATGAGCCGAAGTGAAATTTGAAAGGTAATTAGCTCATTAACAACTTGGTAGAATAAATGCAACTGTAATAACTGAGAACTGAGAAGAAGTGAGAACTTGTTAGCTTCTGTTTGTTATTTATATCATCAGAATGTGTGAAAATGGTTGAATTGCTTCGTCTCTCCGTTTCTCTAATTTGTTGCTGTGTATAGAAATTCATCTCCACGACTCACTCTAAGCGGGGATTTTCTGAGTTTACTTTCCCGTTGAAATTGGTTCTTATCAATTGGGAATATTTGTGCTATATTTGGATCTCATAATAAAAGGATCGGTAGTAATATTATGTTTATTGTCTCATAATTTTTATTTTTCAAGAAAAGCTAACACCAAAAGTAGTCTTCTATTTGGCTTATATTCGAAACTTGAATGCTTTTGGATTTCACTTATTATCTGCTTCGTTAGAAAATGGTAGTAGAATTTATACACGAGGCTGGGGCCAAAGCTTGTGCCGCTGGGTTCTCTTTCTCATTTAAATTATTAAAGCGTTTAATTTCCTTTTGCATCTTATACTTTAAGGTGTATAAGGTTATATCTTAGATCAGCCCTTTGGGCCTTGAGAAATGAGTGCTTATACACTTTTTATTATTTCCTATTTCTAGAGGTTCATTTGTTTCTAGGAAGCCTTATTTACATCAAAGATTTTTCCAAGTCAGGAGCATGTGGCAGAATCAGTTTCAGAACGATTTCAAAACCATCAATTCTATTTTTTGATATGCTTGGTATATGGTCTGCATATCAACCTCCTTCACCTATTGCACTCTATTTACAGCTTCTTCTTTCTGTGTGCCTAACTTCCCGTGCTGCTAATAGTGGTAGCTTTCTCCTGACTTGCTACTATTGCTTTTGGAGCTTTATATAAGGGAAGATAGTAGATTTGTGGTGCTGGCAGATTCGGACCGATGATTAAACTCTTTGATTCTCACTGTCACTTTCAAGATTCAAGAATGCTAAATGTGGCCCCTAAACTTATAAAAGAGGCCCTTGACACTGGTGTTGTTCATTTTGCTGTAAATGGAGTGTCTGAAAAAGACTGGCATTTGGTCAGGGAGATGGGTGAAAGCTATCCTTCTGTTATTCCAAACTTTGGCCTTCATCCCTGGTTTATATCCGAGAGAACTCCGAATTGGCTGAACAGTTTGAAAGAGTTCCTTGCGGCTACTCCCTCTGCTGCAGTTGGAGAGATTGGTCTGGACAAAGGTTCTAGTGCGAAGCAGATAGATTTTAGAGATCAAGTTGAAATATTTAGCCAGCAGCTTCAACTTGCAAAAGAGCTGAAAAGACCCGCCTCTGTCCACTGTGTGCGTGCTTTTGGTGATCTCCTTGAAATTCTAAAATCTATGGGGCCATTTTCCTTCTGGTTTTATATTACACTCATATCTTGGTTCCGCTGAGATGGTTCCTGAATTGTCTAAGCTTGGTGCTTACTTTTCCTTTTCTGGGTTTCTCATGTCAATGAAAGAAAGCAAGGCAAAGAAAATGTTGAAATCCATTCCTCCTGAAAGGATTTTGTTGGAGACAGATGCCCCAGATGCTCGGCCAAAGTCAGTTAATCCAGAATCTCTGTACTTGGTTGAAAGAGAGGTTTCCAATCCCAAAAAACTTACTGGTGAAGAAGACAATTCATCCTTAAATGACACAAGCAGCTCTCGTGACGAAGAAAGCCTTAATCATCCAGCTAACATTAACTACGTACTTGCTTATGTCGCACGTTTACTTGAGATGGAAGAAAAAGAACTCGCAGAACTGAGTTATCAAAATGCAGTGCACCTCTTCTCATACGAGGGTTCGAAGCTGGTGCAATAAGTATTCTAAAGTATTGTTTAAAGTTGGAGAAAACAAATTCTCAACTATTGCTGCTCTTGTAAGAGTTGCTGTGTAAAAATATAGGAGTTTGGTCATTGTAAGGACAAGATTATCACTGTATGGCTTAAACCATCATATAAAAATTACACCATTTTAATGCCTTATGTTGCTCGCCGCTGCCATGCAGAATAGTTGATTCTTCTACACACCACCATCATTCATCCTTTTTCTGCATCTTCAGTTTTGCTTCTACGTCTCCACTGTAAGGCGCAATGTGGTATGCATACTGCTGGAGAACGGAGAAGATGACCATCTCAACACAGACTAGAACGTTTTGAATTGCCTCCTCAACGTGCTCCGTGTCTAGCCAGAAATGATGGGATCGAAGAATGCCCATTGCAACAAGGATGTCGAGCACGACTCCCTGTAAGTCATCAGGGCATTTAGCAAACTAACAATAGCATTGTTATTATCGCAATTCACAGAGAATAGAAAAACCGGGTGCACATTATAATAAAGGAGAGCTGAAGGACTTTGACCTGCCAAAAGCAGAAGAAAACAATTCCTTTGATGCAGATGAACTTAGCCAGTGGCTTATGTGGTTGCAGTTCTTTGGCGAAGACATGGTAGAAGACAACCAAGGAATACATAGCCAAGGAAAAGGATAAGTTGAGAATTATGGTGAATGTCCACCTGAGCCAACTGGGATACATTCCAAGAATCTGTAATGTTATCATCAAGATAGAACATATGGGCCGGGTGAAAACAAACTGCCACGTCCAGTACTTGAGAAGTCTCAACGTTTGATGATTCAAATGCGTCTTGCTAGGCTGCATATTATTTTCATAAAGGAACTTTCTTAGACGTAGATTGAAAATCTACCACCCAATTGAAATATATGTAGCATTCTGGCCTATCAGAATTAAAAATCCAATGAATAGTTAACTAACTCATGCCCTCAGCTCAGTTTTAGCAGCAGAAAGCATTGTTATCTCACTTACGATAATGTCAGACTAATCAATCGAATGCTATTTGAAAACAGCGCTTCTACTTAAAAAAACGAAAAGTCCCAAATATCTCGAAATTCTTGGCCCAATGGAAAGTTTGCAGAATATGTCAGAAGTGATTGCTTAAAAGTGGGAGAAAAATCCAATCTCAATTGATAATGATGCATTTAGAAACCCTAGTTTTCTATTCTCTTTCTCTTAAAACACATTCTTGAAAACCAATACCAGAAAAAATATTAAAGAAAAGAAGCAAAAATCTCACCTGGAAAAGAGTCATGGGAAATGAATGATGAATCTCCCTCCCTTTTATCTCATCAGGGACAATATTTTTGCTCATGGAAATGTTTAAGTAACTATACAGCAAAGCCAAAAACTTCGCAATAGCCTAAGCCAAACACAATTCCACATTAATTATCATACTCAACCACCAAAAAAGTGTAACCAAAAAGAAGAAGAAGAAGAAGAAAAGTAGATAGAAAATGGGCGAAAGGGAACGCACCAAAGCCTCGTAGCATTCTTTAACAGAGTCCAAGAGCATGAAGAACGGTTTGCTGCCTCGGATATCCAATAATCCGACAAACGAATTAACAGCATAAACTGGGGCCATCAATATGATTATCAGTATGGCTTTTTGCTCCTTCGGATTCTTCCAGTAAAACAGGTGCTGCGACAGCAGCTGAAACGTGAAGTGCAGAGTCAGCATCACCGAAAATCCTGATCCCGCCAGCGTCAGTTGCCTCCGATCCATATTAGCAAAATCCATTGTTCAACTCAAATTTGCTTCTTCTGAAAAAGGGGATGAACTCAGTCAAGAAGATCACTTAATTGATAATGATCAAGAAAGAAAGGAGGAGGAAATGGAAAAAGATCTTACAACAGAGTAAAAGGAAAGTCCAAGTGAGGGTTTTGGGTTGCGAATCGTTGATAATTCCTCCGAGATGAAGGAAAGTCAAAGATTTCCCAATAGACCGAAAAGGCTAAAAAGCGTGCTGTCTTGGATGGGGTTAAAGCTTCCCAGTAAAAGCGCGTCATGGCCAAGCGGCAATATAAAGTCTATGATAGCGGCGGCCCATAGCTTAAGTAAGAAAAACGCGTTTCTTTTTTCAAGTCGACCGTTAAAGGTCTCGAGATAGCGTTTTTGTGTCACGTGTGAAAAGAGTGCCGCTAGGCCATCATCCATACATGTGCACGTCGCATGACCTTTTCTAACGCTTACAGAACCAGAAGGGGTCCCTATACCACGATTTTAACCCGGGCGCGAAGATAATTTTTTCTGTTTATCTTTATATAGTTTCTTTCAGAAATTTGATTATCCGCAATGCTTCTAACGTCACAATCACAAACAGGAATTATCTTGTAAGGAACGGTGCAGAAAGAAAAGTTTCGAGAAAGCGACAATTTCTTCATTCTTGCATTATCAGTCCAATAATTCCCAGAGTTATATTCAAATTCTTGTCCTGTCTTGTACTTCTTTATGGGTCGTGACTCGGACGAATACGCCAAACAGTGTTCCGCGTCAATCATTTCCATGTATATTACACCTATTCAGAAAGATATAAGGTTAAGGTTTGTGATCTTTTACGTTGGTAGTAGTTTCACTTGTTGAATCTTGGAAAACAAAGAATATGTTCTTTGTACTTTTCTTTGGGATTTCACTTTTTGCAGGCAATTTGTTCCAAAGAGCGGTTTCGACAAGTGTGACATACGATAGTAAGGCATTGGTGATTGATGGAAAGCGAAGAATTTTGCAGTCAGGGTCTGTGCATTATCCGCGAACCACGCCAGAAGTGAGTCTTTCTTTTTCTCTTTTTTCCTTTTTTATCATTGGACTGATGAATTTGTGAGCTACAATCGTTTTCTTTTTTTGGGTGAACTGAAGGTATGGCCAGAAATCATTAGGAAGGCAAAGGACGGAGGATTGGACGTGATAGAGACTTACGTCTTCTGGAATTATCATGAGCCTGTGAGAGGAGAGGTATGTGAGTTACAATGTGCTTCTAATAACAATGGTTGGGGAGTATGTTCCATTCTCCAACTTAGTAGCCAATGCTTCTGTGAGTTAGTATGGGAAATTCAATTGAATTTTTAACTATAAATTCTTGTCTTCTTGTTTTATGGCTTGTCTTCTATTGATCCTCAACTTAATGTCATGGTTGAAGTAAGTAGGTAGAGAGTCTGGATCTTTCAAACCTTTCGCATCAATTGTGGAAAAATTTATGGTTGGAAAACTATATTCAATTTGCGACTCACTGCAATACTTTTTGATTTTCAATATTGATACTATAGTTGCTTTTGCTTTCTCCTCTGTTAATTACCTAATTAATGCTCATTCTATTTACTAATTTTACTTTCTGTTATGTTGAAAATATCAATCAGAAAGAAATGAAGAGTAGACTTACTTTTTTTGGATAATATGACTGGCTTTTATCAGCCAACTATGCAATTAACTTAATGATGGCTCATGTTTTGCTGGTTATTTGTACTTTTGTAGCTTTCATAAGCTTGGAATTAATCATTTGTCAGTATTCTGTATCATTCTTTCTATTTGTCTTTGATGTCTGTGCTAAATGTTAATAAAGACTCAGGTAGCTAGTGGTTCTGGAAGGAGAGTGCAGTTGTCTATTTTCTACTGGGACGGGGCTGTCCTAATAAGAAGATGACTAAAATATGATAAACTACTATTACCCTATTATCTTTTTACTGTTACCTCAGATGCTGACTCTTTTGAAAAATGTAGTACTATTTTGGAGGCAGGTTTGACCTAGTGCGGTTCGTGAAGACAGTACATGAAGCTGGTCTCCTTGTGCATTTGAGAATCGGCCCCTATGCCTGTGCTGAATGGAACTATGGGTTAGCCTTTCATTTAGTCTTCTTGGTCTGTACCATAGCTATCACTATTATGTCTTAAGGCAACAACTTTTTAAATTCATTTACAAATTAAAAAATAAGATGAAGCCCCTGCAATCTAGGAAATCCTATTTTATATTAAAGATGAACTGATTTGGTTCCATCCATGCACATCGTTTTCGTCATTTTTCTTCTCTTCTCTGAACAGGGGTTTCCCAGTTTGGTTGCACTTTGTTCCTGGGATACAGTTTCGAACAACAAATAACCCTTTCAAGGTGCATTTCAAATGTTTTACGTTTACTAGTTTCTTAATAAATCAATGCACAAGTTCAAGATTTCATGTAAAGCATGGCTTGTATCAATGCAGACAGAAATGGAGCGTTTTCTTGCAAAAGTAGTTGACTTGATGAAGGAGGAGAATCTATTTGCATCACAAGGAGGGCCAATTATTCTTGCACAGGTTGCTTCTTCTTATATACCTGGCTGCCTTTATATGGAAAAAGTTCCTGACTAACTTTTAAAACCATTTTATGATGTGGAATTCTGATTAAATTGATTTTCCTGAAGAAACTTCTTAGGTGCTGGAAACAATTTTTATCTCTTATGTGTTGATCTTAAAATTTTCAACTTCAGTTCAATAATTCTGATCTATATTTACCTAAACAGGTTTGAACAGGCAATTTTTTTAAGAAGTCATATTTAGATGTCATTCCTACCTCACCTTATAGTAAATAAATTCATCTTTCACATTATCTTTCTCATTACCAACAATGTTGGCAGTATGCAGTTTACTTCCACAAATTGAATTGAGAATCCAAAATCTTTTCAGTAATGAATATAAAATATATTGATACTTAGAATACTTAAATATACTGAATTTGATTTTAAACTATTCACTTTTTCTTTTCCGTCTTTATTTGTTTATTTGTTATTTTTTGGGGAGAATGTATTGTTATAGGTGGAGAATGAATATGGAAATGTTGAATGGGCTTATGGAGTAGGTGGACAGTTATATGTCAAATGGGCTGCAGAAACAGCTGTCAGTCTTAATACTACAGTTCCTTGGGTGATGTGTGCACAGGAAGATGCACCAGATCCAATTGTAAGTATAATTCATTAGTGAGGCTTGTCATGTTCCTTTTATCCTTCTTAATGCTCATACGATCCTAACATGTTTGTTCTTGTAGTCCTATAGAATGATGGGAAATTTAGACCCAAAGTAGTTGATTATGAGAGCTGCAGTGCTTTTAGAAGGCAAAAATACTTAACAAAGAAAACATGTAATGATGCAGATAAACACATGCAATGGGTTTTACTGCGATGGGTTTGCTCCAAATTCACCATTCAAGCCAAAGATGTGGACAGAGAACTATGTTGGATGGTAACAGACTACATAGCTTTATGTCCTAGTAATTTAGTGGAGAAATCCTATATCATCTATACTCTTTATTAGCTTTTACAAAGTCCTACACTAATATGATTATATAGGTTTCTTGCATTTGGATATGCTGTTCCTTTTCGACCTGTTGAAGACTTGGCTTTTGCTGTTGCTCGCTTTTTTGAAAAAGGTGGCACTTTCCAAAACTATTACATGGTGAGCTTCATTAGGATGACATAGATGCAACTTACGATCCAATAAACAAATTATATCTGACTATTAGGAATTTTTCCATTACTTGTAGTATTTTGGTGGCACCAACTTTGGTAGAACAGCAGGAGGCCCTTTGATTGCAACTAGTTATGACTATGATGCCCCAATAAATGAGTATGGTAAATTTTCTATTCTGGTTAGGGTTTTCTCATCACAATTTGCTGATGCATGCCATTTCATGACAACTCCACCAGTTATTTGCTCAAAAAATAGAATAGCATACAATGAATATTAAGCAGAGGACCATCAAATGGTTTCATCAATTTGAACTATCCGCTATGAGCTTGACCACTCAGAATTTACCTGAAGATTGCAAGCTTGGAACGATTTATTTTGTAATAGGATAAGGAACGGGATATATGCCAACTGGTGGCCAGTAAGGAGAGATATGGTCAGTAGCATTTGACATAGGAGCTCTTGTTTTAAAGACGCAAGCCATGCAACAAAAATTTGAAAGAGTACCTTCCGGTGGAATCAGCATGATAACCACTCTGCTAACCATCTTAGTTACTTTCATCTTATAAGAGCAATTTATGCAGGTTTCGTCAATCAGCCAAAGTGGGGCCACCTACGTGACCTTCATATTGCAATTAAGCAGTGTGAGGAACATTTGGTCAATGCCAATGCAACTCAAATGTCTCTCGGTGAGAATCTTGAGGTATGTTTAATACCTTTTTACCTAGGGTCTGTTTTTTGACTGTTTAGTGCATTGTTATATTGGACTCTGAGTGGGTTAGAGATGGAAATCTGAATTTTTTTGGAAACAATTAAAACCATTTATAGTGAAAATATTGGCCTAGATTTATTCCTTCTTTCATAGTTTTATTCAAAAATTGTGCTCTCATCATTTGTAGTCTTTACCCTCGCAATAGAAAATAAGAACCATATATCTTGTGTACTGTGTTATAACTTCCAATGATATTGTACTGTAAAAATTTGGATTTTTGTTGCATTCTGGAAGAAGTAGCTTGCTAGTGCTGAAGAGCAGTTTGTGTGTTTGCACTTTTGAATATCAGGTGACAAGAAGTTCATTTTTCTATTGGATTTTATTTTTTTTAATTCTGAAGAGCTGTATAGAATTTGACATCATCCATACAAGGTATATCTTATATTTATTTGTTGGACAGAATTATATGGCAACTAGAAATATTAATCTTGGAGTTGGACAAGCGTTGCCTACTCTAGAAATTTGACTGTCTTATTTGCCATCAGGCACATGTATACTACAAATCGTCCAATGATTGTGCAGCCTTTCTTGCCAATTATGGTAGCTCTTCAGATGCAACTGTCAATTTCAGAGGGAATTCTTACTTACTTCCTGCATGGTCTGTGAGCATTCTTCCAGACTGTGTAAACGTAATATTCAACACAGCTAAGGTATTCCTCCTCCTCTATCTGTCTTCTTTTCCCATAATGAATGAATTTCTGATTGCTTGTTTATTTTAGTTTTTCAATGGATATCGAGTCTCGAGTCTTATATTGGAAAATCTATAAAAGTATCCAATAAATGGATTCCTTGAAATGTTTAGTTCTCTGAAATCCAATAGTTAAGTTCTATACCCAAAGTTCCCAAATGATGTAGCACTGATATAACGCAATTAAAGATAAATACTTAATCCTGATTTCACCTGCAACCTGTGCTCTACCATCAACAGGGAGTTGGCCAACCAGTGGCTTCCCTTTCCCTTTTAACACCAATAAGCACTGTGTCTTGTCACAATCTGTGATATGCAGTTGATATTTTGGGTCCAAATTCCAAAATAAAGCACGAATTATTTACTTAGATGCATTTATTTTATGTGGTTATTTTAGTTCCAGTTGCAACATCTTCTAGCTTTATGGGTATGATTAGATGATCAATTTTAAAATAGGGTTTCTGGGTTTCAAAAATTATCCTTTTTGGTGATTTTGGTATAATTTTCTAAAGTATTTGCCTTGAGTTTCTCTTCCTGGATGTTATACTTGCCTGTTTTCCCACTACGCCAATAAAAAGATCAAAAGATGTAAATCTGTAGGTATGTTTAAAGGGGAGGGAAAATAATTGCTGAGCAAATGCCAAAAACATATGAGCAGTTCCTATGTTTAAGCTTTTTTCACAATTATGCAATTTCATTAACGGCACCTAGGGGGTATTAGCGGGTAAAGGCTACTCAATGTGGACAATTGTAAATGTCAAACAGATCTTGAGAGGGATAAATCCGGATCTGGAACTTTGTTGGCACCTTATACAAATGTTTTTTAACTTTGAAGGTCCAAAATTGATTTATAGTAGCGTCATTTATAGCCATTTCAGGATGACCCCACTTCAAGATAAATTCAGATATTGAACTTGCTTGCTCCCTTATATGGTCACTTCTGTAAATTTGAGCTCCAAAATTTGTTTCTGGTAGTGTATGCAGCCATCTGAGGACAGACTGCTGAAATTTGTTCTTTGTGAGTATCATGTTCCTAATTCCTAGGTGGAGATGCTAACCTCCTCATGCTTGCTTATTATCATGAAAGTTGATCATTTGTGAATTTTTTTCTGGAAGCTTTTGTAGATTTGGAAAATAAAGATTACAAAACTTTCTGTAAAGTCTCGCACATATGAGCAGGAACGTAAAGACTTTTCTTGATGCTGCATCTGTCTTAGGTTGGGAAGTAGTTATGCAGTGAACCAACTGATGGCATTTGCATTTTTGGTGAAAGGAACCACTTCAACACATTTGTTCTCACTAATTTCAATTTTATTTCTTGTATCTTGGAACATTTTGCATATTCTTCTGACGAAACATGGAATTAATATTCAAACTAATTTTTAGAAGTTGATTTGGTGACAGTCCCTTGGATCTAATATCTTATCAAGATTGTTCCTTGCTTTTATCATGGATAAAGGTTCTATCACAAATAACTCTTGATGACGAGGCTCTTAGTTGGAACATAACTATGCATGACTATACTCTGCCATCATCATCTTGGAGCTGGTATAAAGAAAAGGTAGGCATTTGGGGTAACAACTCATTTGAGTCCTCAGGTTTATTGGAGCAGATAAATACAACAAAAGATACGAGTGATTTTCTCTGGTATACAACAAGGTAAATCTCTTCACCTTTTTCTCTTCTTTGCATGTTTTAAATCTACTGTATGTTGAAGAAGACTAGAAGAGCTTCCAGTTTGTAAGCATACTAACTTACTGAATAATATATTCAACTATGTTCTAGGAAACAGAACCAGCATTTTGCATCATAATGAAATGTTTTTCCCTAGCTTCCAAGAATTAAAATCGTTAGACCTGTAAAACAGAACAGGGATAGAAATTGTGTTTTTTGGCCAATAAAAGGATAATGGATTATCAATAGGCTCTTATTTTACATCATTTCCTCTTTTTAAGTTTCATGTTATTGTCTTTTGAAAAGTGGCAATCATACATTTAGATAATGAACTTAGACCAATTCGAGACATCTATACAGTTTTCTGCAAATTATACGTTTGATATCTTTGGATTTTGTTTACTCCTTTCCTATAGAACTGAATCAAGATGTGAAATTAAGTTGTCTTTTCCTCTTGGTTTCCTTCTTCAAGCGTTAATAGTAATATGTTGTTATTAATTTCTTTTGTGACTACTAGTAAACCACATGTTTATCTCTATGCATCAATTCAAAATGATTTATCTGTATGCTCTATATGGCAGCATCAATATGGATACAGAAATCAAGCATAATCAAACAAAAGAAGTAGGTGTACTCATTGGGAGCTTGGGACATGCAGCTCTTCTCTTTGTGAACAAAAGATTAGTAGGTAAGCAGATGATTACCTCAGCAAGACCAATTTCTATCCACTAAGTTATTCTTCTTTTTGTTCTTTCTTTTATTTTGTGTTCAAGTTCAAGACAGTGATTGGGATACTTTGTTTAGATGTAAGTGCTATATCTGTGCATTTAACTGTCCCAGCATGATGAAACAATTCTGCAATAGATTACTCGCCCACCAGCCAATTGTTACCTGACAGGTTTGTGCATTGGCAAATGGTCCATGATATTAGAACTTTTTAGTCTCTTCTGAATTTGAATTGTAGCCTTCTTTTATACCCAGACTAGTAATATTTGACTTTGCTAATCCTTCTCAAATGAAGTTTTCTAAGGTATACCCGCTGAAAAATATAGAAAAGAAAAAACCACACTCGTTTTGATGTGCAATGAGTGTTAGATCATGCGTTTCTTGTTCATCTGATATTTGTTGCTACTTTTCTATTCTGAATTTCTTTACTCAATTTTTTAATGAAGTAATATTTCTCTATTTACTACTGCACTTTTGATCTTTTAACATGCTTCTTTCATTAGTTCAAAATGTAGATACTTTTGACCTGTAGGTTATCAGTTGGTATAAATGGAAGCGAAATTTTTTACTGTTAATACATTTTTTTGTGTGTACTTCTGTAATATAAAAGAAGTCTTCAGCCAAATTGCAGTATTTTTTACTTTGATCTTTTCAGGATTCGGTTATGGTAATCATGATGATGCTAGTTTCATGCTGAGCGCTAAAGTGAACCTTCATAGTGGAAACAACACATTAGACGTGCTGAGCATGATGATTGGTTTACAGGTAGGGAGACTTCAAGTCTCTCTCTCTCTCTCTCTCTCACACACACACACACACACACGTGCACATCCGTGTTTATTCAACTTTCACATCTATTTTTGTTGACCAGTTAGATTATAATCTATAATGTAGATGATTAGGAGCACTTAACTTCCTGAAGTGTAAATTATAATTCTATATTCTATAACTTGTGTACTCCTGTGGACGTTCTTAGCTTAAGAAGAAAGGCAAATTACAGTGTCAGAAGAAGAATCTGATTCAACTCTGCATATCAGAGGGAAAACAAAAGCAGGGATAGATGCTTGACGAAATTCTTATAGTAGAGAAGTTGGGTTCTTTCCCAAAAAGAAGAAAAATAGCTATCTTACTTACGTTTTAAGTGTAATGGTGTTTGTATTCGAGGACATAAGATACGGAAAAATAAAGAATTGAGTGCATCGGGGCAGTTAACACATCTTGGTATTATTGAGAAAGCTTTTTGATTATTCCCAGCTTTTGATTTGAAGAATTTCTACTGATGAGATAGCTAATTGAGGACATTTATCTTTGCAACATATATACCTATCTCTCAGTCTAGTAGCACACAATTTGGCGAAGCCTTTGAGACTGATGATAGACCCATGGCCTAATATTCTATTAGATTGAGATTTGGATTCCAATTTTGTGCCTTGTGCTCTTCTTTCTGGAGTCCTTGGATTGTTCTGGAACAATTTGTCTTTTTTCTCTTTAAGATATTTGGCATAATCATTATTGTTGACTCTCAACAAATTCACAATTTTCTATTGTTTGAACATCATTCTTCAGAACTATGGACCATGGTTTGATGTTCAAGGGGCGGGACTATATTCTGTCACTCTTACTGATTTGAAGAATTCGAAAGAGGATCTTTCTTCCATGCAGTGGACCTATCAGGTAGTTAGTTATACCTTGATGAATTATATTGGTATGTGTATCACATAATTATTTCAAACAATGGCAACCACTGAAACTTAAAACTAGTTCAAACAGACTGGTCCAAATTATCGTGCATGATATCATTGTTACATTCTCCTCCCCAATAACTAGTACATATTTCCTCATAGCTCTTTTCATACTACTCAAGTCTACTTCAGTCTCCCATATTATAATTTTGACAAAACTGTTGTGAGATTTTGCATGGCCATAAATGTCATCTGCAGAGGTATGCAGCTTGAGAAGTAGTGAACTGAAGTAATGTTATACATTTGCATGAAAAACAAAAAAAAACATACCTAAACTGAGGATAGGTACTCTGGATATAAACAAAAGAGTATTATACTTTCACAGAGTAACCTTACTTATGTTATATCCAAAAATGGAAATAGTTTCTTTTCTTGCATAATGAAAATCTAGTGCTTCTGAGATTGAGTTCCACATTCAGTTTTGGCATGTTTATATTGTAAATTGATATAAATTGCTTGAGATGAATTTCATATTTATCTTTTCTTTTGCTTTCTAACGGCTTGTTTGTTTATGTTTTTAAACTCATTTTTCACTCATTTTCACTATTTGGAAATAAATTATCAACAATTTATCACCATTTTTAAAGCAGATAATAAGAAATTGAAAATGAAAGCTCATCTTATTCGGTATGTGGGTGAGTATATATAGGAATAGTACTCAACCAATTCCACAAATATCTCAACAAACATAATCAGACAAGCAACAAATCTGGAAACAAACTAACAAAGAAATAACTAAATAGATAGCTATGAGAAAACTAAGATAACGTGACAGCTAAGATCAATCATGTACTCCTTTAATTTTCACCAAAATTCCAACTTATTTTCATCTCAAAACACATATCCCCATAACATATATATTTTCTTACAGTAACCTGTATATCTTCTCTCTCTATTACTATCTCTCTCCACTAACAACCTAGTAAACCCTATATAATCATTACTTTTCCAACAAACTATCAAAAATTCATTTTCAATTCATTTTCTCTAACTAACTTTTCAAGTTTTGAAAATGGTGAAAATGATAAATGAAAATTAAAACATAACCAAACATGTTGTAAGTCTTGGGTGCTTCAGTTGTGGCTTTAAGCCTCATGGTAATTCTTGTGAAGTTGAAAAAGAGCCAGAATTTGTACTTCTAGCTATACTCGGGTTCCAATTTAACATTCTATTGCAACAAATGATGTTTGGCAACGTGCATATGTTTTCAGGTTGGACTTGAAGGTGAATTCCTTGGACTTGAGAATGTTTCTCTTGCAAATAGTTCAATATGGACTCGGGGGAATGCTATACCAGTCAACCAAAGTTTGATATGGTACAAGGTAATTGGATGCATCTTGTATTTTAGTATAAATAGACTCTTAACAGAAAGATGCCTTGTGTATATTTTTTGACCTACTGATAAACTCAACACTGAACTAGTATATAGCTGACCTGACACTAAAGCTACAAATATTTTACTTTGCTCTGTTTTCTTCTGATCTAATTTGAGGATCTAATGTTTAATTTATTTTTTTTTTTCTGATGCTCCCTTAATATTAGAAATTAAGCAACAACATTTTTCTGATTTCCCTTGACAGAATCTTAAATGACTACTAGCAGATGTGTCTTTCTGATGAAATTGAACCTTAAAAACTTAGTGGTGTAAAAACTGACTAGAGAAGTTCACCCCCATTACAATTTTTTCTCTTGTAAGTTAATTGCACATAAAATTTCTGATATATCATAAATTCTCTTGGCATTAATGACTTGGAATTTTGCTATTAGAAATTGAATGATATCTTGACAAAATAAATATACTTTCTTCTTTCTTTACGAATTTTCAGCCTGAGATTGCTGTATATAAAAGAAAACTGATTCCCAGGGTAGCTAGGACTGTGGCCATAGGTGACTTGGACTAGACACCAGAATATCAATGGACATAAAGAATCTCTTGGAAAGGGGTGGTGTGAATTCATATAGACAACCTCTAACATTATGGGGCTTTATTTTGAATCTGACTGGAATATAAATGTCGGATTTGAAATGGCATTTCATAATATTTGCTGAAAACAATTGGCATCAATAATTAGAATAAGACTGAAGCAGCGCAGAACAAGTTTAGATTAATTTTTTGTAAAGTGATTTACATGTTCTTTGATATTCAAGCACAACTGCTACTTCATGATAAAGAAAGATTTTAGATCTCTCACAAATCAGATTATAAAAGATGGATAAAATTAATTAGCTAGCATGAGCTACTTTTCCAGACAAATGAAATTGAAATCATAAGAATCCTTAGAATATGGGAGTGTAGTTCGAAACTTTATGCAGGAGTAGATTTTTATAGTAAACTTCTGCAAGTTTATTAGCCCATTCTAATCTTGTGATATTGAAAGAATCTTGGTAACTTACATTATAACAGAATTTTTTTTGCATAACTTGGCTTTTGTCTTATTTGCATGTGCATACGGTTAAAAAGGTTAACCATTCTCAATTTGTAACAAACATGTCACTTGACCTCTCTCTATTAACACTCGGCTTGGTAATCAAGTTTGGAATGATTGACACAAACAGGTGCGGTTAAGTGGGAAAAAGAGTGTGGTTTCAATATTTCCATATTCAGTTCTTCGCATGCATGTGAGCTGTTGGATGCTGGACGCAAAATTCTGCTCTGCTATGGAAATCAAAAATAGGAGTTACTTAAGCTCTACAGTCCTCATTTTCTTTCCTAATGTTAAATAATTGCTTCCTAGAGACAAGTTTATGTTGAAGAATGGTACCTGTGGTTGAGAATCACTTTGTTGATCCTTCTAAATTGGTGAAAGTCACTTTGGTTGCATTAGATTTAGTTTTCGTATTTTCCATGGGAGATAAAAGTGAAAAGCATGATATATATATATATATATAGCATACTTGATTCAACATTTATCATCTTATTGTCAGACTGAGTTCATCGCTCCAGAAGGAAAGGGCCCCGTATCATTGAACCTTTCTGGCATGGGGAAAGGTCAAACATGGGTAAATGGTCAAAGTATAGGGCGATATTGGTCTTCTTATCTCTCACCATCAAGTGGCTGTTCAGAGGATTGTGACTATAGAGGAACTTATGATGCATCAAAATGTTTGAAGAAGTGTGGTCAACCTGCTCAAACGTTGTAAGTATAAGCAGAAATCTGGTTTGGTTAGTTTCTTCTTTGAATTGAACTTATTTTTGCAGTGGATATCTATAAGAAATCAACCCTAACTTCTTTGTCTCTTTCCAATTACTGTTGGTGAACTATTCATGCTGTAGCAATATACGTCAGACCGATTGCCGAAAAACTTTTCTAGACCAATTCCCAAAAATCTTTTTTGGATATTTCTCAAAGTTCCAACTGTTAAAGGAATGTGAGAAGCATATTTATCACTTGAAAGCCGTGTGAGGTGAAAGTCTCATGCATGGTTTCGAATGAGAGAAAGAAGTAAAAAACTTTTCAATTCTGGCTCTCACTCTCCAATCATCTTGTTATTCTTTTCTATTACTTCAAAAGTAGCTTTTTCAACTTCAACCACTCGAATTTTTGACATGAATTTTGTTGGTTATTGCACTATAACATGGTAGAGGCAATACATAGAAATACTGGGATCCCTTCTCAGCTTCACGCATGTTGATGGTGTACAATCGCCCCTGCTAAGTGATGTTACTAAAAACTGGACAGTCACGCTTTATGTTGCTATACATGTGGCAATTGCTTATGGTAAAGATGGTTGTCTCCAGGTATCATGTTCCACGCTCTTGGTTACAGCCTGGTGAAAACTTACTTGTCATCCATGAAGAGCTTGGTGGTGACCCTTCGACAATCTCTTTGATGGCGCAAAACGCCCAACAAATATGCGGCCATGTATCAGAGTCTGATCTTCCACCAGCTGATACTTGGAAACAAGGTGTGGGTTTTGCATCCAGGACCCCAGAACTTCGACTGAACTGTGAAACAGGATGGCATATTGTTTCAGTTCATTTTGCCAGCTTTGGGACTCCTGAAGGAAATTGTGGAGCACTCTATCCAGGGAGTTGTCATGCCAATGTCTCATCAATTGTTCAGCAGGTAATTTCCTTCAACTTGCCGATTCACCTATAAGCATTTGCATTTAGAACAGGAAAATGAGGGGTTACAATGAATTTGTGTAACCCAACTTCACACTAAGTGATTTACTTTCCTGGGAAGGTTTCCTTAGGATCATAATTCTGCAAGTTGTGTATGACTCCATAAATGCACAGCAACAATGGCCTTGGGCCAAATAACTCTTTGTTGAAAATATGGAAAACATCCACAAAAAGTTGTAGGTGATATAGATTATGTGATTTTTAAATTAAGGACTTCAAAACTCATGTAATTATTAGAATCTGTGGCATTGCTTCAAGATAATTTTCAATTTTAAGTCAGTTATTGATTCGATAAGGCAATAGTAGATAGTTAAACAATGATGACTCGCATAAATACATAAATAGGTATAATATGGGGTATCTATAGTTGGCGGCGCCACTTGACAAATACTGGCATGACCTAATTTGATGTGTCCACATAATTTAAGTTTAATCTTCATGCTTCCCCACATTGCTATGCTGGTTAGGTTGGTTTGACATTATCTAGATATAGAATTCAGATATTGGGCATTTACCCTGATGTATTTGTGAGGGTAAAAATTGGTATGTTCTTTATACCCAGATCAACAGGAAGGAAGAGCCTAGGAATTGTTGTAGGCATTAGGGGCATTTATTCCTGTTTGTGGATCATCAAGCCTCCATGTAGCTTGTCACTTATGCTGCATTTGAATGATGCTGAAGAAGAAGATTTAAAACATACTTAAATTACACCAAGTTATTATTTCTGACATATATGGATTTATCATACAGGTCTGTATTGGCAAGCAGGGATGTTCAATTCCTGTCTCCACAGCTAAACTTGGAGATCCCTGTCCAAATGTCTTGAAAAGCTTGGCAGTTGAAGCTCTTTGTAGATCCTGAGATAGCTGCCTTCACAAATGCTTGCTTTAAACTGACTTTGAGCCGTGTGATTCTTTCTAAGCTTTCAAAGGTGCTACTTTGACTTTTCAATACCTATAAGAAAAAAAGAAATAATGAAGAAAAATTAAACTTCTTGATTGTCTTACCATAATGTAGTTCCTAAATTACATAACTATACTTGTAGTTTTTGTTTCATTTTTCTTCCCCACATCAGTGGAAGAATGTGATAAACAAAAGCAATTTGATCCTTGCTAATTATCGATGCAAAAGAGTCAAACCAACTCGTAAGGTTAGTAGCTTGAGTTAGAGATATGCTTATCTCATTCAATTTTTATTTTTAAGTCAATTTTTGGCCATCTATGTCCGAGTTAGCAAATTAAGTTCAAAGTTTGCAAGTCAATATATAATTTTAATCTTTTTTTATATTATTAATACATAGCGTGTTTTATGATAATTTATAATATTAATAAACTTGTTATAACAATTTATAATGTTTATAATAAACTAATATAATATGAGTGTGGAATTTTAACTTTTTAAAATTTTATAACATTAATACTTCCAAGTTCAGACTCAAACAAAGATCAATCGAATATTCGCATTTAAATAAATTGATTCGAGATCAAAATATTAAATTGTCAGATTTGAATTTAATATGTATGTATCAAACTCGAGTCCAAACCTGAGAATTTTCTACCTTTAATATGTGTTCTAACTCTAACCCAAAGATGACACATAAAGTTCCACAGTTTTTCTATTGTGTGTTACTAATTGATGAGATGAGGAGTAATCAGTCGGCACGTAATCTAGGTACAAGTTAATGGTTCAAACCAGACAGTTTATTTAAAAGGAGCATACATTACATTCCAGTCCTCTCCCAAGTATAAGGAAGAGGAAGCGTCTGTTATACACAATCACTCGTGACTGATCAGGGAAATAACTGAAACTAAATCTTTAATGAACGACAAGGATAATCTTTCCAATATGCTTGCTGCTTTCCATGAGCCTGTGGGCTTCCGCAGCTTCTTCCAACGGAAAGCGCTTGTGCACAATAGGTTTTACCTTGCCTGCAGCAATTGCTGGCCAGACATTTTTCTCCACCTCACTCACAATCAAAGCTTTGTTTTCTGGGCTCCTATTCCGCAGGCCGGCAGCTATAACAAAGTTATAAGATAAAAATGATCTCAGTGTTATAAGACATAAAGCACACTTCAGGTTAAGGCGGCATCATCAACTTAGCTCAAATATAGATGCACGAAACAAAAACACGACACATCTAGCTTGATCCTTCCACTATTGGTGATTTTTTACACTATGGATGTACACTTAGAACCCTTCAATCAAAAAGAAACAGGGAAAAATTTTGAAAAACAAGTGAGGAAGTTGTCTTAAGCATGTTACCCTGCACTGTGAGGCGTCTGGCTAGCAAACTTGCGAGGTTCACTTGAGTTACTGTACCGCCCATGAAACCTATCATGAAAAGCCTTCCATCAAAATTTAGGCATTCTAGGTTCTTCTGGAAGTATGAAGCACCGATGCTATCTAGTATAACATCAACACCTGTTGTTGAACAATTGCAAGTCAGATTTTCAAACCAATTAAGAGCAGATAAGAAAGAAATATTCTAAAGCATACGGCAACAGTTGAAACAGTGTTCCTAATGTCGCCACATGAATGGAATATCAACTGATTTGAGATTACAAAACTAAATTATTGGACTAAGACAATTCATTTGACCTTTTCCTCCAGTTTCTTCCTTCACTCGTGAAACAAAATCCTCTGTCCTATAATTGATGCAAACATCAGCTCCAAGGTCCTTGCAAGCAGTTAGTTTTTCCTCGCTTCCTAAATTGACAGAATTAGTTATATAAATATCAATAAAAAGTGCAGGCGGGATAATGGTAATCATTATTATTCAGCATCGCTCAATGTCATCTTTGCAGCAACCTGCAGTGATGAAAACTTTAATCCCATGGTATTTGGCCAGTTGAATAGCAAATGTACCAATGCCACTGGAGCCCCCATGTATCTGAAATTACATATGAATTCTCAGTTAAAAAGCTATAATAGATCATAGAAACAACTATGCTAAGTAAAAAATCAATACTAAGCCCTCTGAAAGATCTTATATTGTCAAAAAATTTGAACCCTGACAAGTGAGAGCCTTTCTCCCAATTAGCAAAGTTGACAGCTTCATTGATTTAGGCCGTGAACCTTTATCATTTTCTTTCATTTGGAAAAGGAAGAGCTCGTAGAAAAAAGAAGTCCATCAGGCAACTAGGGATGGGCAATATATTATGGTGAATGAAATTTTTGTTTAGACCATCAATGATCTTTGAATTCTTTACATGCATTAAATTCAAAACATGGGTAAAAGCTACCAAATTTTGATAAAAATCATGGTAGGTAGTCATCTCTAAAGAGAAGACTCTAATCCCCTTCATCAATTAAAATTTCATGCATTTCCCAGGAGCTACTCTGTGAAGATTGAATCATGAGCACTGTCAAATACAGAACTATCAAGCATATCAAATTTTCTCGTTATATTCATATTTTTCCTTGATAAGAATGTGCAAGTTCCACTTGCAGAACATTCTTACTGGACAAAAAAACTCAACCATAATTTGATTGTGCACAAAAATACAAATCAGCGAAGGTAATTATACCAGGAAAGTTTCCCCTTTGGATAAGTGGCTCATCATAAAAACAGTGGACCAAACCGTGCATGCTACCTCCGGAAAACTAGCTGCATCCTGCAAAGAAACGCCAGGCGGAACAGGAAGTACTTGCCCGGCCAGAACTGCAACTTTCTCTGCGTATCCCCCTCCTCCAACAAGAGCACATACCTTATTACCACACAGTTCCATATCAGAAGCTTCACAATTACTACAGTAAGAAACAATCCAATGCTAAAATTCCTATTTTCGTAGCCCTCTACTGGAAGTGCACTCCCATCAATAATTACAACACAATTACAACACTCATTAAGGACTATAAATCATTTTGCCCTTATTAAACCAATCAAAGTCTTAATTCATACAATCTATCTTTATTAGCACACAATCATTCATCAACCATACAACAAACAGCAACACTTCCATTTCCACCATAGAACTGATTAGCTTAAATCCAAGAAACTCACTACTCAGTCATTTTAACAAACAATTCCCCTACAAACTGAATAAATGCGAAATTCATGAACCCAAGTAAAACCTGGTCGCCAATCTTCCATCTTTGAACATTTTTGCCGACGGCTTCAATGATACCGGAGCAATCAAGGCCCGGATACTCGCTGTCACCTTTAGGGGGAGGGTATCTACCCTGCCTCTGAAGGGTGTCAGCTCTGTTGAGTGCGGTGGCTGCAATTCTAATCAAAACTTCATCATCTTTGATTTTTGGGTCCTCGACTTCTCGTATCTGCAGGACTTCAGGCCCACCTGGCTCTGTGATCACGATCGCCTTCATAATCTTCTTTTCTTGCTTTTGCGCCGAGGGTTTTGATCTGGTTTTTGGGTTGGGGTTCTACAGTTCGTCTTTGATTACAGTGAAATGGAGGAGTCTGGACTATGGTGTAATAAATTATAAATGTAATAATAATTTGTAATCATAGGTAATGTTTGGTTATGCTTTTTGTTTGATTTTATTATGTGTTTTGGGAGAATGAATTATTGGAGAATATGAAAGTTATTTTTTGATATGTTTGTTTATGTTTTGAATGAGACATTTTTTACTGTAACAATCAAATCAATATTTTTTTGTTAGATTTTTGTGGTGAAAATGGAATTAAATAATTATTTTAATGTTCAACAAATAATAATAAAATAATATATATATATTGGAGAATGTATAATTTAAAAAAAAAAAAAAGGATATATTTTATAATATTTTTTTAAAATAATATTGTTATAAAGAAATATAATCAAATATTCCCATTGTGTTATAGGGGATAAAAAAGGAATGGGACAAGTTAACACTTAAGTAAGGAGATTCGCGCTAGGGTTGTTTTGTCTGGTTCTTACTTTCTAGTCAATGTCGCATTACGTCTTTCGCTTTTTTTTTCTTACTCATGTCGTCTTTATATGCATAAATTTAATATTAAAATATTTTTTTTATATATAATATAAATACATACATGCCTCCTGTTGTTTAATTTAATATTTTATAATGGCTATACTTTAGTTAATAAAGCCGATTGTCTTATACTTTTAAATTTTAGATACGTCATATATATATATATTTTATATTTCAGACTTTAAAAATAAAAATATAATTTTTTATTTTTTTTATTTTACACTATAGGCTTAAAAAAATAAGGGTTTTTAGTTTAGAAGTCCCATATATATGTTTTCTTTTAAAAAAAATTGAGACCTTAAAAAAGTACAAGGCCTTTAATTTGGAGGCCTTTTACTAATTAAACTTACAAATTAAAAATATAAATTTTATTTTATTGCTTTCGATTCTGTTGAATCTCTTCTATCATTTTAATTTTTATTCTTTTACTTATCTAAATCCTATCCCATTAATTCTTTTTAATACTAATCAACAAATAACATTAATGTTAATCCTCTTTTCACTATAAATCAAGGTTTAATTTTTTAAAATTTTTTTCTTTTTCTGAAATAAATTTTTCAAAATTGAAACTAATAAAATATGTCAACCATGTCTCAAGAAAGATATATAGAATAGGTTAGCTATACTATTAATTGAAAAAGAATGTTAGACAAAATTAATTATAAAACCATAATTAATAATTTTGCATTTCAAAAAAGACAAAAAATAAAATTTAAATATTAATATTTTGTACGATAAGTTTTTTCTTACAAAATACGAAATGATTATCAAAATAATATTTGTATTAACAAATTAACATTTTATATATATTAAAGACCTCATTTTTATATTTCTATCTTAGGTCTCCAATTTTATTAAAACAATATGCTTATATAGTTATCTTTTTGTATAAGGGCTTCATTATTCAAACCTCTAGAAGAGATTTCCATATAGTCAATAGTCATCAGGTCGAAGACATCTTCTATTATTGGTGAGTCATAGACAACGGGATTTCTTAGTATTATTGTGTTTGACTATTGAGTTTCTTATCATATCAATATGCATACACATAAATACGAAATTAATAATTTATAGACATATTTGAGAATATTGAAAAAAAGAGTTCATATTAATAACTATATTATATGTGAGAGGTCAAAAGTTCGATATTAAACGGACTTTTGATGTACATGTAAATAAAAAATAAAATAAAATAACTATGTTATAATTTCATTATTGTAAATTTTATATTATATATTTGAGAAAGAATTACTTTCATTAAAAATGTGAAAAGAAATTGCAATTACATATAATATAACATTTTTTCAAGCAGTTTTAAAGATTCTAATATTTTAATTAATTCTTTTACTTCACAATATAATTTACAAAATATATAAAAAAAAATATTATTTGTCCGAAGTGCTTTAGACAAATCTCCGAATATATGTTTGACTCTTGTCTATTCAATAAATTATAATAGGTGTTTGATTTATTTTTATTTTTTTAATTTATAGATACATCAGATAATATATAAGACATATATGACTATTAAATATAACACGAATGAGTTTTTAAAATATCGATATATTATCAATTAAATTTTAATAGACAATGTCATGATCAGAAATTGAACCGAGGAAGTCCAAATATTTAGGGGAGGGATAGTTTGTCTTTTCAAAAATTTAATTGTAAATTTACAAATTTCAACCATACAAAATTGATTATTGGATTGGAGAGAGTACAATAATAGGCTGATGGCCTCACTTGCTTATCCAGCAGTAACTTTGAAATTACTGTGCAGGTCTATTTTTCGCAAGCATATATATATATATATGTATGTATGTAGCAAAGATCATGCAATTTCGTACAATTACCAAAATAATTGATCTATCATTTTAGGGTTCTTTCATCGGCTCCCATTCCCAAAGTACTGTCACACTTCAGGTACGGTGAGCTACTTTTTCTTCTTTCTGAACTAGTTATGCATGGATTGTTGTATGATCTGACATACACGTACCGTTTGCTTGAAAATATGTAGTAGAGATGGGTGTGTTCGAGCTGTGGTGGATAATGAGGGTGATTATTTTCTTGTTAATAATTCCAAGAATTCATGGTTGGGGAAAAGAAGGCCACTATGTTATTTGCAAGATTGCTGAGGTATTTTCTCTTTTGTTTTGAGTTTTAGAAATTTATTTTCCTGATAGCAGATTTTGGAATCTTTATGGGTTGATATTTGAATTGTTTGGTACGACTCTGCCAGTTCTTTGGATGTTTCAAAGATGTTGAGTTCTTGATGGTCGAACTCGGGAATTTTATGAATTGCTAAGCTTTATGGGTTATTTTCCGGAGGTGGTAATTGATTCTTGGTGAAAGTTCCATGGATGTTTCAGAAATGTGGTCTTTTCATGGTAGACCCAATTCCAGAAATATCGAGATTTAGTATATTTTTAAAGTTACAGTATTTGTATAAAAGTTTAATGCCTCATTGCTTTTTGTTGCACATTGGTACTTGTTTACTTTTTAAGCTTCCAGAGACGTAATTGACAATTCCATTTGTAGTGTTCATGTAGTTTAGCTTTTGCACAAGACGTGAAAGAATTAGATTTCCACAAGCTAATTTTAATGGAGAGGATGTATGGAATAATAAACGGACACTGATATATAGTATAACCAGGCGGTTGGCTGTCGCAAACTATTTCAGTTTTGTCAATGAATTTATCTTTTGCAGTCTGAACAGGCCTTTACATGTTGCAAACTTACAAGTTGCTACCTGTATCTTGTTGGTATCATTAGTTTTAGTTTGCCTATATCAGTTTTGGAGCTTCTATTGAACTCCCATTTAAATTATTAGTAATGTCTTGCTTCTTGGGTCAGGTTCAAATATGATTCTTCTATTCTTTTGTTCATTTAGTTCTTTTGATTGGTGAATGGGCGTCTGGTAAGGGGGTGGGATAGTGGAAATGGGAGTGATGCTTTTATTGGTAAAATGACTTCTCAGGTCTAGGATGAGTTCTTCAATTTCTTTTCTTCTCCTAATTCTTTTGGTTGGCAAATGGGGGTTAAGTTAAAGGGAATGGCTTGGGGGAAATGGGAATTGGTGATTATATTGCACAATAAAGGAGGTGCCAAGGCCTTTCCTTCGAAGATTTCATAAACCCGGATAAATTGCCTACAAGGAAATTGAATATTAAAGAATATTTTGAAAGAAAGGCACTATTTAAGAATTATAAGTACCTTGTAGAAAACTTTTTCTAATAGAATCTTACAGGAATGTCTTTGGTTGTTATAGAGTTATCTTACGGAAGATGCTTTGACCACAGTCAAAGCCTTGCTTCCAGATCATGCTGAAGGTGATCTTGCTGCTGTTTGCTCCTGGCCGGATGAGGTTCGGCGCAACGCCCACTATCGCTGGAGTAAACCTTTGCATTACGTAGATACACCTGACTTCAGGTGCAACTATCAGTACTGCAGTAAGTGGATTTCTTTTGCAATGGTCTTTATTACTACATCTCGTCCTTGAATTTTTTGGCTGCTTTTCTCAAGGAAAAATTACAACCTGTGTCAGTCAAGTGTCTAGGCCAATGGAACTAGCTGTAATCATGCCTGTGTAAGGTTCTTTACCATCATAGTAATGGTATCGGTTGTATGCTAATGTGTCTGGTTTTGTGCACCATCAGGTATTGTTCCCCATGATCATTTAACTTCTCTAGGCTGATTTTGATTGGAAATTTTCAGTTTGTTAATCACTTATTATTTTAATGTTTTCATTAGTTGTTTCTAGGTACTGGATATATTTGTAGCTGTTGCTTCTTGCCTGAAGTTACATAATCTTGTCTACAAGATAATTATCCCATAATTTACATGGTTGAGAGCCTGAGGCTGAATCTAAGCCAAGAAGATGACTTTTCCTTCACCTGTTGCTATAGATTTCATTACTTTTTGTCCTCTATTCGTCATAGATGATAATCCAATTTGAGGTTGAAAATTCCTTAAGATGAATATAATCTGACCTGTAATTCTGCAACAATCACTTTCCTATAGGAGACTGCCACGATTCTGCTGGACACAAAGATAGATGTGTCACTGGAGCAATTTACAACTACACAATGCAACTTATGCCAGAGCATCAGGATTCCAGTTTATCAGCAATAAAGTGTAAGCATTAAGTGTTCACTGGTTGGTTACGCCTGTGAAATTGATAACTCATTTCTTCCAATTACAGACAACTTGACAGAGGCACTTATGTTCCTATCTCATTTTGTTGGAGATGTTCATCAGGTCAGCTCATTTTGTCTACAAATTTCTCCTTTCCCTACATTGCAAATACTAGTCTATATTGCATATCTATTCTGCTACGTAACCATGATCATTATTGTAGATTTAGTGATTGTGGATGATGTGACTGAAAGTTGAGTATAATGTGTTCTGAATTGTTACATTGACTATTTTTAGTGGAAAGCATATTCACTGCCATCATTCTTTAGGGGCATAGAAAGATTGTGGATGTGTGAGTTAGATTTGTTGACGCCGCTTTGAAAATCATTGATCTTTGAAAAGCGAGACCAACAAATAATGAATTGTGGTTACAATCCTGAAAGACTAGTCACCATCTTTATTTCAGCAATGTGTGCAACTAACTGGACGTCTATCTTGTGAAGAAAATGAGGTTGGCCCGTTGAATCTATTCCCAATAAGGACTATACCATTAATTAACTAGATCCTTGCTTCTCATAAACAGAAATTAACTGCATACACTTCACTTCAAACCTTAAATTACCAGTAGGGGTTCATATCCATGTGTTGAGATGTACCATCTTTCTAGTTAAAATTGCAAGTAACTGTGGATGGAGATGCATCCAGCTGAAATGTAATTTGGTGGACAAAAGTATGGAAGGTGTAGCAATCTTGTGTTTATTACACTACAATTTCTTGAGGGACATCACTGCTCTGGACTTCATAATCCATGTAAAGATCATTTTTCAAAACAATTGACTTCAGCTAAGATCTGAATACTTTTATAGTTCAGCTGTATCCATGTCTTCTAGATTTGTCCCCTATTTTAAATTCCCTATGAAGTTTCAACTTCCCTCAGAGAAATAGAAATCGCAAAATGGTCCAACAGTGTCTAAAATTCAATATTTGCTGGCAGCCATTGCATGTTGGCTTCACTGGAGATGAAGGTGGGAACACGATTGTTGTCCGTTGGTACCGGAGGAAAACTAATTTGCACCATGTGAGTTACAAGTAATTTTGAAATCAGAGCTTTAGATGATATTCATTTATGCTGTGTTTTTTAACTTGCTCAGAGTGTATATGGAAGTATTAATTGGTTCTTTAATTCTACTATGTTATTTTATTATAATTGTATTATTTCAGGTGTGGGACACCATGATCATTGAATCTGCCCTAAAGACATTCTACAACTCAGACCTCACAAGAATGATCCAATCTATTCAGAGCAATATCACGGTATGTTTATGAAATTGCTAATTTTATTGGTGAATGAATTGCTGATAAAATAAATCAGAAAGACTTAATATGGCAGCGAGAAGAACAAATTGATCTTTTTTTTTTATAGAAAAAGAAATACATACTCTATGTGATTAATTAAGAAATGTGTAATTTTTATTAGATGTTAAAGAAGGCATTTAGCAGTTTTTTCATGCTTATTGGTTGAAAGATTTATGAATTATTCTGCATTAGCTCCTTCTAAGTATTTAGTGGAGTCATTTCTTTTGCATCTGTTGATGAAGAAATGATAATCATACAATCCTTTATGAAAACATTTCACCGTTCTTTTAAGTATTTAGTGTAGTCATTTCCTCCTCTTATCTATTTATGAAGAATGAAATTCAAACAATCCTTTATGTGGTTGCAACTTTTCCTTTCTTCTTTTTTAAAGAGATAAAAATTCTGAAGGCACTCCTCTTTTTCAATTACTTCTAAATAAGCCATTTCCTTTATATTGCATTGTCAACCTTTCTTTCCAGGATTCTAAAAATTAGGCAGACTTTATGTTGTCATGTACTTACAATGCCTATTCTTTTCTTTGTTTCCATCTAACCGCAAATAGGATGCTTTTGTTGAAGTATCATCTTGGGAAAAATGCAATGGCACAGTTTGTCCAGACCCGTAAGTATATATTCTTTATTGCCCTCCCAATCCCACCCCACCCCCCACCACACACACACACACACACACAAGGAATAAAGAACAATAATAATAATAACAACAAATAAATAAACTGTGAGTGAAAGCAGCAGAGAGAATTTCATTGAAAACTAAAAGCAACTGGGAACTCTCCTTTGCTATTTGGCAGTGCTGCCTGCACATGTAGTTGTATTCCCACTTAGGGATACCATTTTATACCTATATGCCATTGTTAATGTACTAATTCAAACACAGTATATTAAGTACATTTTAACATAGGTGCATTGTTGATATAGTAAATTGTTACAATCTCTGAGCTCAGGTGATGAGAGCCACTTATTATTTGTAATGAATTTTCTTTCATGTTTCTTCTTCCTTTTTTCTGTTTCGGGTGGATGGTATGTGTTGGATTAGGGACATGGTTATATTCATTGTATTGTTCCCTGTGCAGGTATGCTTCAGAAAGTGTCAAGTTAGCTTGTAAATTTGCTTACAGAAATGCCACTCCTGGAAGCACCTTAGGAGGTAAAGATGATTTTCCTGGCACTTCATTTCTTCAATGGCTGTTCTTGTTTCTTCTCACTATTTCCATGCATCTGGTCTATAGCAGCTAGACAATCTTCAAAACAAGCATCCTTATACACAACAAGAACAAATTGCCACCTTAAGAGTTTCTTGAATTGTATCTGTTAAGCTCAAGCAATTCGCACCTATCTATTTGGGTGATTCTGTACTTCTATAAAGTGGAAATGGCTGTTGTCTTTCCAACTAATGGCACTATTGTCATTGATGCTTGAAAATTATATCTGGTGGACTGTTTTCCATATCTGAAAAAAATTCACTCACGAGAAATAAATGCTACTATGATTTCATTAAGATTCATCATGCAAAGCCTGATATCTCAATTATCAGTTTCGTCTTAAAAGAAATGTTCAAGAACAGAATCATCCAATTATTGGCTACCATATCCTTTCTTGTGGTTTCCTAATTTTGTTCAGTAGTTTCATCTTAGGTCAGCTGACTGGTTGACTGTCAGCGGAGGCTGAGCTAGGTCCCGTGATAATCCACTCTTCATGCTATTAATGCTGCATATATGATTGTAATCGTGTATTTATAGCATCATGTTAGTTGTGTTTTCATATATGTGCTAAATTTTCCTTTTCTCGTGCAGACGATTACTTCCTTTCCCGGCTGCCAATTGTTGAAAATAGACTGGCCCAAAGTGGGGTCCGTTTGGCTGCTCTTCTCAACAGACTTTTTTCTGAACATAAATCAATTGCAGAGGAGTGAACATCACATTGCTGGAGGATAGAGATGTGGTACATCACATCCGGAGGGGGACCACGTTGTGCACCATTCTTCTTGGCTTGTACTTTCCCTCACGTTAAGACCCCAACTACCTAAGTAATTAGTTGATTATTGTTAAAGTCAACATTTGCTGAAAAACCTAAGAAAATGTATCTTATATGTCTTCATAAAAATGCTGATATGCCTATGTTATTCTGGAATATGCCTGCCCACCTTGCTTCTATTGGTAAGCAACTTAGAGGGCACTTTAAAGATGAGGAGAATCTTTAGCTTGTAAGCATTGTACACTATCAATAGTTCGTCTATATATAGAATTAGCCCATCACTATGGTGGGTCACATTGTCCATTTTTCTACTGCAAATGTCAATTCTCAGAATGGGAGAACGTACAATTTTAAGTGGAATTTCTGTATCTTTTTTTGCTTTCTTTCTCTGTGTTAATATTGTTTATGAACCTTGTGTTCAAGCATGGAGCAAAGAGGGCCATGCCATGACATGCAAAATTGCACAGGTAGACTTAGTTCTCTTTTCATTATCATCAAAAACAAGTTGGGACCTAGGGACATTAATTACTGCTAAAAACATTGCAAGTTCCATTGGATAATGTAAATTCTGGCAAGGTCTTTCTATGAAAACAAACTGATTAATGATAAATCTAAGTTTTCAATAGTAGTTTCTTGCTATTTCTTCTGTAATATTGATAGTTTATTTATGTGCATGAAAAAACATAGGACCTGCTGGAACCAGAGGCAAACCATGCTGTTCAAATGCTGTTACCAGACTACGTTAATGGCAACTTATCAGCACTCTGCGTGTGGCCAGACCAAGTAAGACACTGGTATAGGTACCGGTGGACGAGCCCTCTTCACTTCATCGACACACCAGATCAAGCCTGTGATTTTAATTATCAGAGTGAGTCAAGAAATCCGTCATTTTTCTAATTAAGTATAGGTTAATTATTCTTCTGATTGATTGTGTAATACTGAATACTGATGGATAAATAAAGGAGACTGCCATGACCCACATGGAGTTAAGGATATGTGTGTTGCTGGCGCTATTCAAAACTTCACCAATCAACTTTCACACTACAGGCATGGAACCTCTGATCGACGCCGTAAGAAATCATCCTTTGTCTTGTACCTAGTATTTCTCATTCAATCCTGCATGAACTATAATGTCTTCATTTAGAAGCAATCAGGTTAGCATGCTTAAAGATTTTTTATTCTCAGATAACATGACAGAGGCCTTATTGTTCTTAGCACACTTCATGGGAGATATCCATCAGGTAACCAGAACAAACATTGACAGAAAGTCTTTTTATGTGTGAAATCTTGGTTTGTTAATTAGTTTCTTTATGTTGTCTGTTTTTCACTTACTGGTCTCGATTTTGCTTTGTTAGCCAATGCATGTTGGGTTCACAAGTGATGAAGGAGGAAACACAATAGACTTGCGCTGGTTCAGACACAAGTCTAATCTGCACCATGTGAGTATTGGCTTATAAGGTGCCAGTTTTTAGCGCTTTTTCATGCTTAGAATAATACTTTTGCCACATTTGCTTAACTGGGCAAACTTGAATACTTATGGCATTTGCAGTTTTCATTACAAGCACAAAACGACGGATTATAGAACTGTACTCAGTTTAGCAATTTAAACACGTCTGTACACCCATATATCATAGACGAAAATAGCTCTAGAAATGGTAACAATACAAAAAGATTCATAATCTAGATAAGAATATTCAATCCATGCTTTAGATACCTCAATTTTTCTCATGTAGTTGTGCTTAAGTTGCTATTCCATCAAGTTTAACATCATCGATTGTTTCCAAAATTATACGTTTAGGTTTGGGATCGGGAGATAATTCTTACAGCTGCAGCAGATTACTATGGAAAGGACATTAACCTCCTGCAAGAAGATATTGAAGGAAACTTCACTGATGTAAGTAAATACAAAATCTGGTTAGGAACAGAAATCTTATTGGTTATTACACTATGCTGTTGTTTGATTTCCACATTCAATTATTACAAACAGGGAATCTGGTCTAGTGATGTTGCCTCCTGGAGGGACTGTACTGACCTCTTTTCTTGTGTCAACAAGTGAGTATTACAAGTTCAAAAGCCAGAAACTCATCTCATACAGACAAAGATATGTTAATCAATGTTATAAATACATTGTAATGTTGACTAATGTATGCCCAGATATGCTGCTGAGAGTATAAACATAGCTTGCAAATGGGGGTACAAAGATGTTGAATCAGGGGACACTCTTTCAGGTACAAAGGGCTTTTCTCATCTCTATGACTTCGGAAAAATATCCTTGTCAGTTGATCGGATCAAAATAAGCTTGGATCTGGTTCTAGATTCGCCAACACAACATGTGTCCTAAAATCAGAAAGTGGCTAGAGTCGTTGGATTTTCCTAATATAAACATTGGTTAGAGTCGTGTTTTTCTAATAAAAATTATTTGATGCTCAAATTAACACATACCCTCAAATCAAACATGGGTAAGAATCGTTGGATCTTCCTAAGAAAAAGCCTTTAGCGTTCAAATCAGTTGGGAATGTGGATAAAAATAAAATTAAACATAGAATCGAAGATTCAAATTAAATTCAAACTTATTCTAACCCGATAATTGAACTAAAAGATTTTTTTAGCTCATATCATTTTGATGCTGGCTATCATATTATTTTCTTCTAACCAAAACGAATCTAAACTCATATCACCATTCAACACACAAAGATGAGAAGTACACAACATATCTTCATTTTCTTTTCTTTCTTTCTTTTTTTTTTTTTTTTTTTTTTTTTTGGGTATTGGATAAAATTAACCAAGCAGCTTTTTTCTTGTTTCTATTAACAGATGATTACTTCAATTCAAGATTGCCCATTGTCATGAAACGGATAGCTCAGGGTGGAGTCCGATTAGCCATGATTTTGAATAGGCTATTTGGGGATACCCAACAGCAGGACTCTGTAGTTGCTACTTAAATTATAAAATCACACCCCATTTTAGTTCTTTTAGCATTCTTAGTAGGTTGGGGGTAGTCTCTAGTTCAACACCCCTGTTCTTGGGGAATAATAGTAGCCAATGAAATCAAGCCAAGTGGCAAGGGTATGAAGGTATATTAAAATATTAATTTGTGTAAAGACTAAAATGTCCTTCTAGACAATTCTGTAGAAAGGTGGGAAAAGCTGCCACAGTATTTTTTTTTATTCAAAAAGCCTGCAGAAGTGAAGCCTGTAGAAGTGTTAGGTAGTGGCAGAACGGATTTTTTTTTTTTTGCATGACATTTATTGAATTACCTCACTGGAATGTTATGTCAGTGGCGTCTGTTAATATGATGTTGTGGCGACGATTATAGAAAAAACTGCATAAGTATTTTTTGAATGAAAAAAATTGCAGAAGTGTGAGGCTATGCCCCAAACATACCTCACTGGAATAATACGTCAGTGGCATAATTTTACAAGTCGTCATGGCTTTGAGTGAATTGTAGTTGACGAAAGGTGGTCGCCAATAAGCTAAAAGATGACTAAGATTATATACATATATATAAATATATATGTATTTACAGAATACATTGTTTCAATTAAATTTTAAAATATTGTGTAATGTAAGGTGTAGTAAATTTTTGTAATATTATACCGAATTATCATATTCAATTAAGTTTGTTGAATAAATAAATTGTAAGAATTATTATACAAATGATTTGGGAGTATTTAATTGAAACACAATATATGTATCCATTTTTATTTAAGTCTCTAAGATTGGCATTAGTTAATTGTAGCTTTTTCATATAAAATATTTTGATAAATATCAAGTGAAGTATTCATCTATATTTAAGTCTTGAATAACTATTATTACAAGTGTGGAGGCATTTTGGGAGTAATGCTATGATCGTGGATCGTTCAGATTTGCAAATCACTCGCGACATAAAGTGTGAATATATAGTAATTCTTGCATGTTATATTTCATTTGATATTGTTTTGTAAAGTTGATATGATTGAAAATGTACGGATATCATCGAACGGTTGAGGGAAAATAATTGTAGATATGAGAAAATGAAATGAAAGGGGTATTGTGCTTTGTGATTTAGTAAGTTATGATTAATTCATTAAAATACATAAAGTGATTTCTATTGCTTGGCATCCCCAAGTTATTGTGCATTAACTGGTTGCTTTTGATTTAATTTTCGTATTGTAACTGGAACTACTTCCTCCTTTTAAAAATTAATATTTAATGTCACAAAATGGAGTATCGTTTACAAAACAAAGTATCGTTTATCATTAGGCAATTTGATGAAATCATCCCTCATTAAGCTATATAAAATTAGGATGACATAATCCCTAAATACTACTGTAGATGCACGTTAGAAATGAACAAAACTTGATATTTTACGGGAAAATGTGTCCAATAGAATATTGTAGTGATCATTGGATCATATAGTTAACAAAACATGGACATAATAGTTGTACAATTTCTTAATTACTAACACGAGAACATCTTCAAAGCTTCGAAGGCAAAAAATTATAGGTATAACATCATAACAAAAACTTGGATATGCAATCAACATTGCACATAACAGATATGACCAAAATCAATTCTTCAATGTATCTGAAAGTTTGACAAAAAAAGGTGGTTCCATCAATGAGGGTGAGTAATGATGAAGAATGTACCATCTTAGCCCCCATGCAATTTTATATTTCTTCGACTTGTACATTCCAACAACCAACTTTTTTCTTGCAACAGTTGAAGATTCCTGAAGCCAATAAAATAAAATTAAGAAAATAATCTATAATAATACTAAAAATAATTAGTAATTATTTTGTTACCTGTGTCAATTTGAAGGCAACCTTGACATCGTACTTCATCATCATACAAACATACAAACCACAATCCCACCTAAGAAATATGATGTATTGAATTTATTTTTGTGCCCTTCTAAAAATTAGTCCAATAAAATGTTCTCTTATCCAATTTGTAATGAGATCCACTTACATGTTTGTTTGCGAGGGAACCCATTGAGGGTACTCGTATGTAAAAGTAGAGCTAATTGAGTGCTTACGGTCATGAGGGTTCCACATAAGGAATGATCGATCCAAACGTTGGATCTAAATTTGCAAGAATTATTTCCATAATGTATTCAAATAGAGATAAACAAAAGGTCATAGGTAAGGGACAAAAAAAATTTTTACCAGTCTACCAACAATGGCTTCCCTATAGGATTTGAAGTCATCATCATATGCCGAATCACATATTTGTATGGTCTGAATTGAAAAATCCACCTTACAAAGAAACCAATGATCACGTAGATCATTAATAGGAATGTAAATTCGTTGACAATACTCTAGATTGTTGGTAAAGCTGTCAGGCCATTCGAAGAATATTTTGATTAATTTTTCATCACAATGTGTGTCTCGTAGAGCCATTTGCTGGATAAAATTTCAATAATCACTAAAACATTTATATAAGTAAAATGAGATTAAGAATAATTGTTTTATGGTACCTTAATGACTCAGCGAGAACATCGATGGGAAATACCAACTTGGTGAATTCAAACTTTTGTCTCGATGTTCCAATGTGCATAGAAAAGCAAAGCAATTGATAAGTTGTTCCACATTAACAATGTTAAGTTTGAAAATCCTAAGAAGATATAACTAACACTGTAAGTAGGATATATAGTTGTTGATGACTCACACTGCCATTGAGCTTCGTATATGGCTTTAAACACATTATATTTGACCTTGAAAGATGCCACATTCCAAAGTCGATGACAATGTCGCCGCAATAATAAATTTGAATAAGTAAACAAAATGTGATGGTAAAAGTAATAAAATTGAATGTGTAGTGTATTCGGTATTCGTGTGGATAGTAAAGATTTAATTTAGCGCTTCAACAGTAATGATTTACTGCAATGTCCAATCGTCTTTTGCGATGCAAAAGGATAAGTTGCATCCTATATAGTTGAATTTAAATTTGTAGATGCACCACTATGCATAAGTACTGTCCAATTTGAGTGCTACACCTTTACAGAGGTTGTGCCTGTTAGGACCACACAGTTTTTGGTTAAGGCTGCAACCATGAGAATTCACTCCAATGTGGCTGACAAGGCAAAAACTAAATATATTGTAGTGGATGATAAGAATGGATAGTTGCAACTTCATTTGATACCACAGCAAGAGAATATATATGTCAGGTACACATTATTTGTAGGTAATTCATCATGGCAAGGCTTCAATAGATCATGAATTCTTTGAGCCAGCATTGTACTCATGACTTGCATATATCATAATGAACCATAATCTTTGAAGCATGATCTTCCATAAAATACACATTTGAGGCTCAGCATTAATAATGATTAAAGACCAATATTTTGATAAATCTGATGAAATTTTGTAGAGATATCACTATGAAAAGGTAAGTTTGTAATAAAAAAACCGAGGATATGCTTGCACAATCCACGATTCAACATGAAGGCCAATTTATTTAAATGTGAAAATCCAACAAGGATTGTAGCTCGAAGTATCAATGTATTAATTGATATTAATAACATGGTAATTGGAAATAAACATACCTCAAGTTTTGCTCACCATCAAAGAGAAATTCAGCTATTCATCTTCATCAGCCATGGGGTTCAATAAACCTGATGCACATTTCAAATAATTATCTGATGGTCTAGATGGGCTGCTAAGGTTAATGGGCTTTTCGGGAGATGAACCATCAGCCTCAAGATCTTCATCAAATGATAACCCTCGTGGTTTTACTGTAGCAGAAGGATTAGCTTTTGCTTTGTCATCTGGTGATTGAAATGAGCTCTGTGAAGTTGGCATGAAAGTTGTACTTAAGTGTGTAACATTGTTGATCCCACAAATTTGTCTAATTAAATCTGAGTTAGCTTCATGTATAAAGGATTTAAATTCCTTTAGAACATTAACCATGAATTCTTCGCATCTATGAGTCATGTTCACAACTTCTAAATACAGCTCCTTGTTCAATGCATGCTCTTGTTGTTTGCTGCTACTGATCTTTGATTGAAGATCTTGGATGATTTGCAACAGACTTGCATTTTTTTGTTCAAGTGCAGTGACTCGTGCACACAATTTAATAAATTGAGATCGCACTTGATCAACCTCTAAAACTGAATGATGCATGGATGTATCAAACTTGTTCACTTGTGAACAATCCTTCATGCGATGTGATTCTTAGAAAAATTCTGATTGGGTTTTAGAAGGGTCGAAATTGCATTGCACTCGTATTACTTCAGACTTGCCCTCACTCTTCATGAAAATGTCATCTAATTTGCTATGGAGGGATGCTAGTGGCTGGGTACACTTGACTTCTTCTGTATCGCTTGGCATTTTTCCTTTCAACTTCATTTGTTGTGACACTTGGAGCGTTGGATTTGCCCGTGAAGATGTGGCTTCATCAAAGCATCATGCCTAATGAAAAACATAATATTACAATTGCAATTTTTTGTTAGTGGTATTTATGAAGTATAATGTTAACAATTTATTTTCAAATAATAAAGTACAAGTGCAAAACTATACAATATTAAAAAACATGATATCTAGACATGTAAATAATTCATTGAAGCATATAAAAATAGTAACAAAGATAGTGCAAGGCAGTATTATGCTACCTTTGGGTTCCTATAACCACCTTTGTTTTGCATATTTGTTGTTAACATGTCAATTCTATGGTGTGTTAAGTAGTCAATAAATGGAAACTCCGTTTAAGGTTTGATACGATATACAATATCTCGTGGTGATACACGAGCCAAGAAAAAAACCTATTCCATAAGCGACAAGTGCAACATATTCGATGAAAATATAAATTCAAAAGAAAATTATAGTATGAAATTATGTGATACCTGCCAAAAGAGCAAACATCCTCCAAGATATGTTTGTGGCTTTTTCTTCCACTGCACAACAGCCTCATCTATATGGTGTCGGACAAGTCATGCCCAATTTATAGTTTTGACATGGGGCAAGTTAACTAAGAGGTTCAAGTAGTGAACAGGTAAATTTTGTCTGCAACCTAGGAATAATATAGTGCCGAACAAAAGGGTCATGTACATGACCTTGAATTCCACTCCATCACTTTGTTCCCTTTTGAGCCTTTCTACCAACTCCCCTAAATCAATTCTTCCCCCCATTACTTGGAACAATGCCCCATATTTGTCAACTCCGTGTGTGCAAGCAAAATCAATCCTAAAATTGTTTGCGGTTTTAGGTATTCCCAAAGTATAATGCACAGCTTCATCATCTATGATCATGTGCTTCCCATGTATTGTAAGCACGCTTGATGTCGGGTCATAATGATCTATAAGCCATTTGATAAGTATGCGGTCCAATTGATCAATTTGTATCCTCGTGAACACCCCGAACCCCATTTCTGTAATGGAATTAACTTGAGATAGCTTGAGCAACTTGTTTATGTCCAATACTTTTCTTAATGAGGTTCTATGGTCCACTTGTCTTTCCTATAAATGTAAATGAAAATCATATGTCAATATATATTTATTACATAATAATAGAGTATACAATTGCCATTTATTTTAAATCTCATAACCCATAACACATATTATTCAATTGGATGATGAATTGTTAGAGCTTACTGAAAGGATAGCTGCTGAGGTGCCACATAAAGGTACATGCTTTGTCTCCCTGGCCCATTGTTTGTCAAAATGTAATTTCCTAAGTATGCTTTTGTTTGTTGTACCCACCCTAGAATGTGACCAGGAGAGCCACAGGTCAAATTATAGTGCACTAAGTATTAATAAAATGACATAGATTAAAGCAATGAATACATAAAATTCGAATTTTAGTGTTTCATGATCATAGGGTTTGAAAATTCTATTGTATGGGACAGAAACTCTAGCCAGTGGCATAGTTTTATAATTTACCACGACTTCGGAGATAAATTTTAATGTGAAGCACTGACATCAATGGCACGATTGATTTGAGCTGAAACATATAAAAACATGAAATATATACACACAAAACACAGTTCAAACTTGTGGGCAACGAACATAAATAATTGTGGCCATCCAATTTACTGCTCCATCATGAAGCATGCATAAACTCCATTTCACGTAGTACAACATGCTAAAAGGAAAATAGATTATATATACACACACATATATACACATTTTCTATCATACACATTAAATGGAGCATGCATAACCGTTTTTGTGCATTGAATGAGATGTATGTATACATATATATATACATTTATTGTGTCATTAATGTTTTACAAGTTGGGATGTATAGTTGTGTGTGTATATATATATTAGGTATGAACTTAAATGCATTGTAAGACTGTAATTTATGTTACTCCCACCAACTTACATTGTGCAGTGTATGGATATGAAGATAAAGCTCTTGATCAAGGTTGATATTAATTGCTCTCTCTCCCCTACAGTCAATTAACTCTCATGGAAAAGCATATTAATTATTTTGTTCTTTCTGAAAGATGAAGAACAATAAATAGCTAGAAGAGCAGCCTCAACAATTAGAATTGTGGCTGGAGACTTGGAAGAAATGATGCTATTGGAGTGGGTGAATAATTTAAGTTGATTGGATGGAGAGTAATAACATATCTTGTCAACAATTAATGCACCCCCACAAAATCATATTTTTAATTTTATTTTTTTTGTAAACTTTAAAATATTTCTTTCATTCTTTTAACCATTGTACAAATTTATGATCCCACTTTTGGGTTGACTTGTATGTACTCATATATTGACTATGGGTGAAACTATATTTTACTTACAAATCTATTAATGATATACTCAAATAAGAGTACTTTAATTTTAATGTGCGCTTGTTTTATCCAGGTTGAGACTATATCTGAATTTTATTTGATTTGGAAATTGACCATTTTTTGGGAAAGATTTACTACTTTGGATACCAGATTATTATCAACCGAGCTTGTTAGTTCAAGCTTTTGCTTGGTTAAAAAAATAAATGAATAGGTTATTAATGACAAAGTAAATGTTGGTGTACATTTAATATTAATTTCGTAATTTACTAAAATATTTTTATGTATAGATAAATTGTAAAATCTTGAATTATTAATATATAAATAAAAAGTTATTTAAATAAATTAACTTAATTCATTTAATAACCTATTTAATTACTTTAACTCATTATTTAATTAATACATTATTTAGTAATGACGACAATAAATTTGCATAAATTTAATTATTTCTGTCAACTATTTTTTTAAGCATATCAATATTAATGTATTAATCTTAATAGATTATTAAATAAATATGACACCATAATTTAATTATTTATTATAATTATTTATTAATAACATAAATGATATCTAATTAAATTTATTCCATTTTTTGATGATTAGTTTAATTAAATTTATATAATAAATTTAATTAAATGAATTTATTTAATGCTTCAATTAATTAAAATAAATTAATTTTAGTATTAAAATATACATGTAAATAATTATAGTAAGAATAATTATTTTTATTTGAAAAATAAAACATAATGTGTAAGTATAGATATATATATATATATTTTGAGATAACTTTATTTATATAATACAAATTTAATGTGTAAATATAATTCTATATTATGAAAATAAATTTAAGCACTTGTATAAATGATAAAATTCACTAATTTCAAGCATGGTGAAAAAAATTTAATAATGTAATAACGAATGGATAAGTGAATTCAGCTAGCATTGTGGGATGGCTGGCCGTGGTCTTGTAGCAATAGGAAAGACATGTGCACCACAATAAATAAAGGATTTATTTTATGATTTTCATTTAGTATGAGTTTGTATTTAATATACAAATAAAATAAAACCATAACTTATCTTGTCTTTACTTGTAAATTTTTCATTCGAACTGTTTTTTAAGACAAATGTACCAAAATAAAATTTGATTTTTTGGAGATTACAATTATTAAGTTTTCCCTATAATATTTTTTAATATTTATCATAATTAGCAACAGTCAAAATCATCTAATCTAGTTGATATAATCCTTAATCTTAATAAATAATTAAATTATAGTGTCACATTTATTTAATAATCTATTAAGATTAATATATATATATGTGTGTGTGTGTGTGTGTGTGTGGATGAATTAAGTGAAAGAATGATAAATAAATGAGTGATACGATAGGTTGAGTGAGAAAATGAGGGGGTAGGTGTGGTTTTTTTTGGCGTATATGTTTTTTGGGTGAATTGAGAATGTACCTTTATATTGAAATTTTCGTAGGAGTTCAAAAATATATCTGAAAAATGCAGAAGAATATAGCCTAATTATTTGGGTTACACTAGTTTCGATGTTGGTATTTTTTTATTAATGATAATAGTCGTACATAATACCAACCAATTTCATGACTATATGATTTTAATTAAATTATTAACTAAACGAAGTTAATATTTACATTTAAATATGAACTTTTAAAAATTAAGTTTAATGCTATATCATCCAAACGACAATATACTATATTATAATACAATGAAAATAAAATAGTAGACAATAACATAGCAGATTATATTTTAAACCCATACATCCAACATATAAAACAAGTCCATAAACCTACAAAGGAAATAAGAAACATACAAGCCGAAGGGACCTCAGAAGGTTCCCTAAAGGGAAAATTTTCACTGACACCAACATTGTATAGTCAATCTCACAACATATGTATATAGGACAATAGTCACTCCAAATTCAAGCCTTCTTATCTAGGGAACTTGCCGGGTACATGTCTGGACGGTCAATGGAGTTGGGTGAGTTGTTGGTTGTTGCTCTATCATGGTGATTCTGCTCTTCATCTTTCGACTCATATGGACGGGTAGCAGAAGGTTGATCCACATCCTCATTGTCTTCATTGCCTTTTTCATCTTCTTCAGATTCTGAATAAGTTACGTACACGCCCTTCTCCTTATCTTCAAAAATGATTTTCCTTCATGTCACCTCCAGATACTTTACAAATCTTTTGTAATCTGGATCAATCTCATCTTCGGACTTTGATGATATATAAATTATCTTTTTTTCGTTCCTGGTGTTGTTATTATTCGCCATGACAATGTTAATAATTAGGATTATGTAGGGGAAAAAAATCAATTAACATGAATTCTGATTCAATAATAAACTGAAACAAGTCATACTTATTAAAGTAAAAAAAAAAAGGAAGAAGTAAAGAACTTAAAGAAGGCATAACGAGAAGCATAGTATTAGGCTGAGCATGATGTATTTATGTGGAAAAGGAGTTTGGAAAAAAAGAGAGAGAGAGAGAGAGAGAGAGAGAAAAAAACTAATGATAATGTATGAGGCTACCGGCATTGGAGAGTGGAGCTTGTCTATGGAGAGAGACCTATCAATTTCATACTTACCCGTTCAGATTTCAGAAGCAAGCTGGAGGATTTGGAGTGGAGGAAATAAAAAGAATTGGAAATACAATGATAAACAATGAGTATTTATTTTGTAGGGGCATTATGGCCATGAGAATGTTTTAGGTGGCTTGCAAATTGACTTAGAGTTGATAGGTGGCTGACATGCATGTAGTCTCCCACCTAATAATTGTAGACTAAGGACAAGACAAGCATGTTTGTGTATACTTAACATAAATTTGAAAATATTAGGTTGTGATTGCTTGAAAATTTGAAAATACTTTACAAGTGAAAATTATGAGATGGTGATTTGTTATGTTATTTTTTGTGAGAAAAAACTGTGAATGTGTGTTTGTGAAGTGGTGATTGAGTATGAGATATGAGTTAAAAATGTTGCATATGTAATACTTTTTATATAATATTTATCTATAGATTTTTATTAGAATAAAATAGAATTAATAAACTATCCAATAGGCCATCTTATAATGCATATACTAAAATTTAATATTGAATTTATGTAATGTTGCAATTAATTAAAATAAATTTATTTTAGTATTACAATATACATGTAAATAATTATATTAAGAATAAGTATTTTTATTTGAAAAATAAAACATAATGTGTAAGTACAAATATATATTTTGAAATAAATTTATTTATATAATACAAATGTAATGTGTAAATATAATTCTATATTATGACAAATAAATTTAAGCACTTGTATAAATGATAAAAAATCACTAATTTGATGGATGGTGAAACGAATTTAATAATATAATAATGAATAGATAAGTGAATTCAGCTGGCATTTGTGGGATGGCTGGCCGTGGTCTTGTAGCAATAGGAAAGACATATGCACCACATAAATAAAAGATTTATTTTATGATTTTCATTTAGTCTGAGTTTGTATTTAATAGACAAATAAAATATAATCATAACTTATCTTGTCTTTGCTTGTAAATTTTTTATTCGCACTTTTTTTTAAGACAAATGTACCAAAATAAAATTTAATTTTTGAATTATTAGGTTTTCCCTATAATATTTTTTAATATTTATCATAATTAGCAACAATCAAAATCATCTAATCTAACTGATATAATCCTTAATCTTAATAATATATTATTTGAAGAGAAATCATTCAAACCACATATCTAAAATATCAAAATAACTTGCATTAATCTATGATCCAAACACCTATCGTAGAAATGTTATTATTAATATTTTATAAACTTTAAGAACTTATTTTATCACAATACTTTAATAATTTACTTTAAAAATAAAATCTAATATGTCATAAGTTTGGATAACATGTTGTAACTTATTGAATAAATAAATAAATTATTTTTTAATAAATGATTATGTTTATTATTAAGTAAATATATTAGAAACATAACAAATGTAAATATATATAGTAATAGTCATACATAATACCAACCAATTTCATGACTCTATGATTTTAAATAAATTATCAGCTAAATGAAGTTAATATTTAAATTTAGGTAAGATCAATGTTGGGCCATTTGATGTTGACATGGACATGACAAATTTTTTTAGGTGGCATGCAAATTGAGTTAGAGGTGATAAGTGGCTGACATGCATGTACTCTCCCTATATAGACCTACTAATTATAGACTAAAGGCAATTATGGTTGCTTACACTTAACATTAACTTGAAGAATATTATGCATGTTCTTTAGGGAAGGAAATTTGGGAGAAGATTTAAATAATGCGTCCAATTTTTTTTTTTAAAAAAAAAATTATTGTTGGGAAGGAACATGGTGAAGAACGCAACCTTACATTTCCCATTGGCCTACGATTCTGTCATGTAGAAAAACTTACTGCCGCAGCTGAAAATAAGTGAAGCCTTAGATTTGCCCTTGTCACTAACATGTCGTAAGTCCTGTAAAATACAAAGATTGTACCACTAACAAACTACCAAAATTTCCAGGAGTAGCTTGGAGAATACTAATGAATAAAGCCTTTAATAATTTAATTTTGTCATAATTTTGCTAGTGAGCTCCTATGCATTGACAAAATAACTGTAATATATAAATGTGTTATGTATGAAATTGAATAATGCTCTTCTTCACAATCGAATTTTTAACTTTGTGTTATTTTTTCCAAAATGTATCCAATTCATTTTTTCTTAATATAGCATTTGCTCCAATTCAATTTTAATTTTTATATATACTAGAAAAATCCATCCGGTGCACACTAATAAATATTTATCATTACTTAGTACATAACTAATATGATTAACATAAAACTACAAACAGATACTCCCATGTCATGGCAAGAAGAGCAATATCAAAATACATCGTAGTACCTAAAACATAGAAAAATCATAGCGTAGCCGAATACAGTGACACTAAAGAGTCAAAAAGTCCAACACAAAACGGACATTCCAACAAAAATTTAAACATTCTTCCTAATGGTCCTAGTCTTTCTATTCTTCATAGTCTTGCTTGAAGAGACATAACTCATGTGCTCCATGCTGTTCTTCACATTTTTCATGGGGAATGACGAATTTTGGCTCTCATATCCATCTGCTTCGGTCCACTTTCATCATCATTGATTATCTTTTTTCCTTTGGTGACAGCACAACTAGCCTGCGAACTTATTCCACTCATCGTGATGCTATGTTTCTCATCATCCTCATCCAAGGAGTCAGAATCTTCATATACAATATCGCTATCCTCCTCGTCGTCCTCATCCGAGGAGTCAGATTCTTCATACACAATGTAGGTGCATGTTCCCTTGTTTTCATACACCATCTTTTTTCCTACCATCTTTAAGCCTTCAACCACATCACATATTGAGGGTCGATTAATTCGTCAAAATCTGAACCAGAAGATGTGTCAAAGACCTTTCGTTTGGTTGTAGGCCTATTTCCTTTCGTCTTATTTCCTTTTGCCATTAAAAAGCTTGCATGCCGAAATGAAAAAACTTTATACAGTTATTTTAATTCCAAATCGTGAAAATAACCATGTAATACAAATAATTTACAATGTGATATTACATACCTCAAACTTGGATAAATTGAATTTTTTATTTTTGTCGTGCAACACGACCGAAAAGGACCTATGGAAAAAAATTTCAGCAATTAATACATAAATAGATGGATAACAAGTTATTATAGCATGGAATTTTCCAATGTAAGAGAGAGTAAAAATGGGGAAGAAATGGGAAGGAATAAGGTGATAAGGTGTTAGATAACATGCATACCTTTTTTGTGTGTTTTGCACAACAATGGATAATGTATTTATATTGCAGCCGATTAAGTTAGATATAATAAAATAATAATAATAATAATAAATATAAAAAAAAAACTTACTCAATGCACAATGGACATGTTGCTATTTTGTTCTTACATAAAAAAACCGACAACTTGTATTTATTTTTTGAGACAGTTGATTGGACATGTCTCTCTAACAAAGAATTTTAGATGGCATGCACAAGAATTTTGAGGTGATGGGTGGCTGACATGCATGGTAGTATTCCTTTACAGACCATTAAGTGGTAATACATTTAGGTACCCATGATTATAATGCCCTTAAAAATATTTAATTGATAATAACATACTACATTATATTAAATATTAGATTCAACCTACATGTTAAAACATCCATATATTACAACGCTGAACATGAAAAATGATCAAAGGAAAATGCAGGCCGATGGGACATAAAAAGCTCCCTAAGTGGAAAATTTTAGACCAACACAAACATCTCATATCCACTAATTCAATAGACATATGGAATCGTACCAGATCCATGCTTAAGCCTTCTTCTTTGCGGATTTAGGGAAATTGCTTCCAGTAGAGTCATTATGATCAACCTCCTCTGGTCTTTCGAGTTATATGGACATGCAACAGAAGTTTCATCAAAATTTAATTCACTTTGGGCATCCTCATTGTCCTCGTCCCAATTGTCATCCTCATATTGCTCATATTCTTCATATGTTATATATATTCCCCGTTCCTTATCCTCACAAACTAATTTGTTTTCCACTACCTTCAAGCATTTGAGAAATCTTTTGTAATCCGGATCAATGTCATCTTCAGAGTCTGATGATGAAATATCATATACTACTTTTTCCTTCCCCTTGTTGTTGTCACTGTTCGCCATGAAAGTACCTATATTTTTCATCCAGTAATAAAAATGGCTTGATAAATATGATTTGTCATATACAAAGAGAATAAATAAGACTGATTTGTAATATTATTATATAATAATAGTGTAAAAGGAAAAAAAAATTGATACTTACCAGTGCAAAAATAGGTTACACAAATTACGTATCAATATTGCTGTAGTATGGAGTTGAATCAATTTCTAAGAGTAGAAGGATTGGAGCTTATTTATATGCACCCAACTAAGTGAAATAAATGAGGCTCCAATTAATTTAATTATCACTACGTACAACAACTACTTCTAATTATTTCTTATTTGAAAATTTTATTTTTGACATGTTTCTTTCATATCTTGGTGATAGATATGGTACCGGGGGCGGAGGTCTACTTTCTTGTCTTACATGCCAAACTTATTCCATGTTAGTGAAGGACCGAAAGTTATCTATTTCCAAGGCCCTAAATTTTATCTTGGACATGTTTCTTCCATATCTTGGTGGTAGATATGGTACCAGGGGCGGAGGTCTACTTTATTGTCTTACATGACAAACTTATTCCATGTCAATAAAGGACCGAAGATTATCTATTTCCAAGGCCCTAAATTTTATTTTTGACATGTTTCTTCCATATCTTGGTGATAGATACGGCACCATTAAAATTCAGATTTATGACTTCGGAAATAGATAAATTTCGGTCCTTCACTAAAAAGGAAGATGCATGGCATGTAGAACAACAAGGCAACCCTGCCCACCCACCAGTTGACAGCTGATAGTTTGACCGGTGGATTGGACAATGTATGCAAAAGGGAATTTTGCCTATATGCTTGGATGCCATGCATGGGAGCTAGGCTCCCCTAGCTGTAGAGTTAGTAAATGTACACAAATTTCAAGAAGGAAAGAAATTACAAAACTTAGTTCATTGCAATTTGAGGTGACGGCTGGTTCTTATTAATTATTAAGTATGGAAGAGAATTATTTGAATTTTATGGGTAATTATAATTAGCATTCATATTGTATTGCATAATAGGAAAAAGAAGAGTTAATAATAAAAGTTGATAATCTTTCAAGTAAATCATATTTTTAAAAAATAAATAAATTAGATATATATATATATATATTTCAATGAGTTAAGTTATGTTTAGTTAAATAAATTACATATATATATATTTAGTATTCATACTAAGTAAAATAATTATCCAATGAGAAAAGTGTGTAGTTGACAAAACTCTTCCTAACTATGTATCCAATAAAGTAATTACTGGATATCAATTCTTCGTAAGTATTTTATAAAATGAAAATAAACTCATTAATTTTTAATATGTTTAGCAAAATATTTATTTGAAAATTTTATATTAATATTTTGATTATACTTAATAATTTAAGTATACCAGATTAACTAAATTAAATATAAGACATACAATTCAATCTTATTCTAATGATATTCACTCAATGTTATTTACCAAGTATTGATTTCAATATAATAATTCCTAAATACATTAAAATTTAACCTTGTTCAAGTAGATGGGCCCTCTAAGGACCATTTTTCGAAGAAAAATTTCAGGTGGACGTCAAATCAGATTTTGAGGAGATGGTTGGATGTCATGCACAGAAAGTAAGCTCTCCTAGCTATGCTCCTCAATGAATATACACAAATTTGAAAAAAGGATAGCAAATAGAAGATTTGTAATATTATTTTTACTTGCTATAGATGTGCATTTCAGTCATCACAATAGAGCATAAGGTAAGTTTAGTAAAATGATTAGTATATCCCATATAATCAATATTTACCAACCAAAAAATAAAAGTACATTTTGTTGGGGTATCCATACTCTCAATCCTAACAACTAAATAAAATATTAGATGGCATTCACCTATTATAAAGCTTATATATCCATCTCAATCTTAGCATACCCAATCTCATTATTGCAACCAAACACAACCTAACACACACACGTTCCGTGGACATATGTTATCAATATACATACAAAGACATACACATTTGGTTGATTTTACACACGCTAACTCACTCTCTGTCACACACACACACACACACACACACACACATTAATTTGTTTCCCTCCCACCTACCACCGAAAAATCTTGCAAGGCAAATTCAAATGTGCATTCCATGCAAATTCAAAACCTATGGACAACTGCTCTTACACTCCTATTGCATGTAGTGATTGATGGATGGATGAGCACTTTTCTTTATAAACACTCAATCCATTTTACAATCATTAATGTTATTTTAAAAAATACAACACCTTAGTGCCGGACAAAGGGAAAAAAATTCTTTTTTATTGTCAATATAAATCCATATCATTGGTCACAACAAAAAACCTTTGGAGAATTACCTCAGCGGCTTCAACATTCTAAGCTATTAGGCAGTGTGGTTTTCTTATTTTTCCCATCTTATTGTACAAAAATCAATCTCTAATAAAAAAAAAAAATGCATTTCACACATTCAAAAAATTCTATGAGTATGGATTCTCATAATGCGACTAGTTCAACATGTAGCATCAATTCATCTTCAAAATGTGAAGCAGAGAAACAGATTTGCTTCTGCGGCGAGTTAACAAAGGTGAGATTTGCATTTACTGAAAATAACACCGATTGACGTTTTTATGGGTGTTCAAGGTTTCTATCGAACAATTGTGATTTTTTTAAATGGGTTGACCCTCCACTATCAGATCAAAGCAAATTGTTTGGATCAGTAGTGAACAAAACATTTGCAAATTTCAAGAAAAAAAAATGCACTCATTGAAAAAAGAATGTCCAAGTTGTTATCAGATAATGAAGAACTTAAGGCAATGAATTCAAAATTGCAATGCATATCAGAACATCTTGAAGAAAGGATATGTGTGCTTGAGAAGAAGAAGTCATCATGGATTCATTTCTATATTGTAATAGCAGTGTGCATTGTAATTTTCATGTATTTATTTTCATTCAGAATTTGCCATCCAAATAATGGCACTAAATTTCTTATGCTACCACAATAACATTTGATTCCCTGTAATGTAAATTCACTCTACAAATTTCAATATTTTTAGAGCCTTACTATTCCAATTATTCTCACATCTCTTTTTAGTGCCTTGTTTTTAATTTTTTATTTCACTAACATCTGTAACGAATATTAAGTTAGGCTCCCTAGTTTGAGGGAGCCTTTTTTTGGAGAAAGGCTTGAACGTCACTTTAATGGAGACGTCCAAGAAGTGAAGATCAAATCAATGTGCATTCTCTTACCAACAAGAAAATAGAAAAAAACACAAAACATTATTCGAGGCAACTCCCTCAGATTCCAACATCATGCAATCACACAAGTATTTTCCTTTATCCAAGTCAATAATCACAACATGGCATGTGGCCTTTGGATTATCATACACGCCAAAGATAAATTCATGCTTCTTTTCACCAAGATTACGCCTGTTCTCTAAAAGAAGCCCTTGCTCGGTTTTAATTTCATCACGTATAACATAAAAAATCTTCTTTGAGCAAATATTCGCTGCATGTTTTTCTAAGCTCACAAGGGGACCTCGCCTCACCTCAGGTTTCCTCATCTCAAACTCATTCTGGTTATAAATGAATTCACTCCGAATCTTTTGCAAAGACCTATTATAATGCTTTAAAAAACAAGTTAAAGTTAAGGATTGATGCACTAATAAGTTCAATAATGAACTTAGCGACTCCGCTCATTGTGTGGTTCTCATCCTCGCTAAGAAAGTTCCTCTAAAATATGCTTCACACCACATTTCTCTTTTTCATAAATATCCACAACCCACGGATGATCTTCTACCATATTCTCTTCAATCAATTTAGACCAAGATTGTTCAAATTCCTCAACAGTGTTGCGCTTTTTAACATCCCTAGAAACTCATAACAAAATTTAGTATTTCTCACTCTCTGTCTGACATTCCTTCCTAAATGCCAACTGCAAATTCTATGGGCAGCCTGTGGAAATTCATTTAGAATCGCAGCGCGCATCGAGGAGTTCTGATTAGTAAGAACTGAAACTGATCGTTTCCCATTCATTGCCTCAACGAACGTTCTCAACAACCAACAATAAGATTCAATGTTTCATTATACATAATTCCAGCTGCAAAGACACAGGTCGAACAATGATTATTGACACCAGAGAATAACACAAGTGGAAAGCGATATGTACTGGTCTTATACATACTATCAAATACCAACACATTTCCAAATAATTCATATTCAGCCCTAGACATTCCATCACACCAAAAAAGTTTTGAAAGCGCCCCCTCTTCATCGACTGTATATTTGAAGAATAGTCATTCATCCATTGTCTTCATATTCTCTAACATAGACAGTAATGTTTTCACATCTCCATCTACAATTCTTTCTTGTCTCTGCTTGTATAACCAATTATACACATCTTTCCTTTTAAAACTCATTCTTCCAGACCCTCCAGCTAATGTTTCCAGAAAATCCAAAACAAACGATGGTTTAATGCCACAATAAGTCATCATTAGTAACATCGACTTATCAGATGATGATAGGTACCTACATCAAGTCAAAATCCACAAGCCACTCTAAATCAAATCATTATTTACATTTCAAATTTATGACATAATAACTCTGATTTATATTATATAAAAATATATTATACCTCTTGCCACAACCTTCAAAAGAATGATTATGTCGTGGCATGAATCTTGTAACAATATATTTGTTACAGTGTCGATGATGTGATACACGAAAACTAGCTTCACATCCACATCTAAAGTCCGGCTTCGGCTTTCGAGATGTACCGAACCCTATGCCACGAGCCCTATGAAAACCCTCATAATTACAAACCCAAACCCTAATTTTTACTTGACCATTTACATTTCTGACGCTCTGTTTTTGAATTCGAAAACCAATAATATTAGCATATGCATCATAAATTTTTCTGCATCATCTATTGTGGTAAAATTCAATTGTCAACAACCTCCTCATACACATCTTCAGAACAACTAAAGTCATGAAAGTCATCACTCTTAAGTTCATCCTCATCACTAAAATAAAAATTATTATTAGGATTTGAGCTAAATTCACCATCTAAATCACAACCATCGTCTGCATCCATATTTCCAAATCCTCCACTGCACCATGAAAAACTAATACATAACAATATGAAAACAAACCATAATCAATAACAATTGGTATATAGCAGTGGGATAAACAGTACATGGTATATAAGAAGTATTTTTCCCAAAACTATTCAGCATTACATATTAAAAAACTTCAATTTATATTTTAAAATTTTAAAAATAATTTCAGCTCACTTGTTCATCAACATAATCTTCAATCTTCCAAATAAAATGAACTCTTATATATGCCTTCTAACTAGCATTATATTTGATTTTTCAAATAAATTAAACACTCATATGTGTCTTCATTCTACCTAAAACTACAATCCAAAACAAAAACACTAATATATCTATGTTATTGTAACCAACATTCACTTTTCTTCAAAACAATTTAAAAATGAAAAAACACTAAAAATCCATTCAAAAAATAATCATACCTGCTTATTCCCACACCCACTTCATCTTCATGGATTCTCCCTTCTCCAAATTTTTTCACTAATATTATTTAGCATCGTTGTTTCATGTTCTCCACACGACCCTGAGTAAAGCCCATAACCCAATTTTCCTTCTCCTTCCTCTTCGTTTTCTGTTATAATTTTTTTCCCACTTCACTTCTCCTTCCAAGCTTGAGTTTCATGAAAGAAATCCTCTATATTGTCTTTTTCTCATTCCTGCATTGTATAAATGGGGGGAATGGGTTTTCTTTCAAATCTTGTCAAGTCAAAAAACAGCCAGACGGTACAAGCTTTCTTTTAAAATTGTTTTCCATGCTTAGGGTCAATTTTGTCATTTTTCATTTCATCAAAATATATACCCATCAAGCCCTTCTTCAAATCAGCCAAAACTTGGTGTGGTGTCATGCGCCCATTGGCCACTATGGTCCGACAGGTACACACCCGGTCGGACCAGAGACAACCCCTTCTTGTTACTACGCTCAAAAATCTTTTCTTCCTATTTCTCCGAAAAAAGCTAATTATTCAATATCCCAGTTAATTCTTATAAAGATAGTTGGAAAATCCGAAATAATATTCTTAAAAAAAGAAAAAGAAAAAACTTATACAACAAACCTTTTCTCCCATTTCTCCAATGTTGAATAGAATTTTGTCACTTGCGTAACAAACCTTTTCTCCCATTTCTTCAAGTTGAAGAATAATTGAATATATTTCGTCATTGATCAAGTCATTCAACAACCTTGCTTTTCTCATCAATATTATATTAACCAAAAAAAAAAGAAGCTTGTTGCACTCAATTTTCATTCCACAACATCAAATTGTAAAATATCAATTATAGTCTCAAATGTTTTATTGTTTGAAAAATAATGTTTTGTCTTATTTTTTGTATTCCTTTTTTTTTCCTTTTATTTCTTTATATATAATTTTTGTTTTAAATTAATCCCACAAAATTAATTAGTAATTTCTCTGAAGAAAAATCAAAAGAAAAGTGAGAAATACTAAAAGGCCGCTCCAAAGACCTTGGGAATGACAGAAGGCGATGATTATTCAATTGGCTGACCCATTGGACACGAAAATAGCCAAAATTCCATCATTTCGTGTGATTTCTTGGCTGCCATGCTTGATAGGCGACCAAATGGAAATGTGACTAAAATGTTTAACAGCTATTCTTTAAGAAAAGGAGTTTATAAGCTTCTAAATAAAATGACTTATAAGCTTTTTTTGAAAAAAAATAAAAAGTAAAAAACTCTTAAATTATTTTTAAAATTTTAACAAGCTTTCTTAATTATAATCATATTAATTACAAAATCATCATTACTAATATCTTATAAGTTCAAAAATTTTATTTTATCCAAACGTTTTAAGAACTTATTTTTAAAAAATGTGTAGTATCTTATAAGTTTCAAAAGCATCTTATAAGATGTAAGAATTTATAAGATAGTTTAAATAAATTTAGCCAAACACTTTCTAAATTAAACAACAATTTAAATCAATTCATCAAAGCATCGAATTGAACTTTCTTCCCCATGCCCCGAACATTAATTAAAAAATTGTGTAATTATCAATTAACTATGAAAAATTCAAGATATACTATTTTTAATCTTTCTTTTACCAACTCGTGTTATATAATTACTAATTTTGCTGATTTAATTACCGAAAGATTTTCGCTAAATACCTTTACAACCCTAATTATTTATTTTCAAGTCCAAAATCAATCAATCTATTCAAATATTCAACTTAAATTGATTGAGACTAAAAGAAAAAATTGTCACACCTACATCAATAAACTCCCTCAAACCTAACCATCGGCCACGATACGTCATAATATTTGATTTCTTTAGACTATTTTAGAACAATAAAGTTATGAGACCAATTTATTCTACCCTAGTAAAAGCTTGAAATTTTCTCATCACTAGGGTTACTTTTTTTATTTTTTTTTATACACACACATAAATTTTATATTTACAAATATGAAAATAATGTCAGTCGATCTTGACCAGCCAACTACTTCCTTGGAACTTTAAAAATAACTTGCTCAAACGTAAGTGAGAACAACGTGGTTCGAAATCGTGACCTAAAAATAGCAACTTGGCTCCTCTTTCCTTGAACCTTCTTGCTTTTACCTTTTCCACTGCTAAGTGCAAACCGTCGAATGAAACAATTTTCTTCATCTCGCACGCATTAGGATTCAGACCGCCGCCTATATAAGCATACCTTTTCTTTTTAATCATATATTACTATGAAGAAATCTTGTCAGGATTCTTGACTGAGGAATCAGGTATATGCCCACCAAACTTTTCTTGCTTAGCAAGGTTATGCGTTCGATATTTTAATGTTTCCACAGTAAAATATGATTTTTGCAGCAGTATTATATTGATTTTTACAGTTTTAGATCGTTTTTTCCTCCATTGTTTTTGGGTCAAACATAGAATATTCGGGAGATCATGGACATGTGCAGTGTGTGATTTATCTCTCTTCCTAGCAAAAACCCTCCATTAAAAGCTAAAACCCTTCTCTGCAAAGTGCAATGAATCAGCTATAAATGTTTATATATACATACATTTTGCACTAACATCTTCAAAGAATATATGAACATGGATATATGAGTTCGCATAAGGACAGAGAGGTATAGGTGCAGATTTATGCTCGTTCGACAAACTGTATTTCTTTTCTTTTTGTTTTTTTGGGTTTTTATGCATTTGTTTCTTTCTTTATTTGTTTTTACCTTGATGAGAGCCTTTTGAGTTGATTAATGATTTAATATGGTATGCAATGATCAGATGTAATTATTCCTAGTTTTGTTTCCAGAACTTTAAAACATAATGTAGGCCTATAATTTTTGGACCGGTATTCAACATTAATTTGCTGATTTCACCGATCGGAAATGGGATCTCAACATATGCTACGTTTCCAACAGGGGATTGAAATATCTTCGAACCATTGGTACGCTGATCCGAAATAGTTTCAAGCTAAGAGGTAGAATAGAGAACACGCAGGGGGAATATTTTCTTGGGCAATCCTCTGTTCTTGGGTGATTTGCATAAGCTAAAATAGGATAGAAATAGGCCTAGAGAAAAACCATAACAATAAATTTTGTTGGTTATTGGATTTAACGGGTTCTGATAAAGACAGAGGAATAGTACAAGAATTGCAGCTAATCAAGCATGTTTCATGAGGCTAGAATTGGTTGCTGCTGTTTCTTGGTAATGGATCCTTTAAGTAGAGTTTCACGAAGAGTTTTTCTTTGAATCTGCCAACAAAATTGGTGGCAATGTATGGTCTTTGTTGTCCTTTAATTAATTGGTCTTAGAAGCTGTCAATGTCTTGCTCTAACAAACTACTCGGATGCTGTGAACAAAAGTTCCAAATCTTGTCTTTTACTTTTCCATGTTCTTTGGAGTTTCATGGTTCTTCCAGTTTAAAATCTTCTGGTGTTTTCCCTTACAGAATCAGTGCATTAAAAACTTAAAAGAAGTACATAGCGGTTCAACTTTCTTTCATCGGAGGACATAAGGAGTATCTTCTGTTTGGGACTCTCAATATGGCATTGGCAAGAATAGCAAGAAGTACTTACCGGCGATCTGGAGGTGCCATGGGCAATTATGCTGTATGCGAGGGAGCATCTGCACACAAATGTCATTCACCTTTCGTAGGAAATACCACAGCTTTCCATAAAACGGCTACAGCAGGTGGCTACCTGGAATTCCTATCAAGTACCAGAATGTTAGATGGTATGAATTTTGGAAGCAGGGGAATGAGGACAACCCCTGAATCTCAATTTGCTCATGCACAAAGAGCTATGGTGGAATCTGATTCAGATGATGAAAGCTCCAGGTATCCTACCCTTGAAGCCACAAAGCCTGGTGAAAAGCCTAGAGTAGTTGTTCTTGGCAGTGGATGGGCAGCATGCAGATTCCTCAAAGGACTCGACACCAGGGTATACGATGTTGTGTGCATATCACCGAGGAATCATATGGTCTTCACTCCATTACTTGCCTCAACTTGTGTCGGAACCTTGGAATTCCGGTCAGTAGCCGAGCCAGTCAGTCAGATACAGACAGCATTGGCCAAGGATCCTAATTCTTATTTTTTCCTTGCTTCCTGCACTGGTGTTGACACAGACAAGCACGAGGTAAGTAGCTGCATAGATCCTCATATTCTTTGAATTTGAGCATCTTCTGAAGCTCTATCATAATCTGCATATCATATCAGTTCCTAAAATTGTTAAAATGAGAGGGGCATATATGCCCCTATTGTCTCAGACATCATGTACAGAAACACATATAGATAGACACATACACATATTGACATTAAATTGCCTCACAATGTTAGGTATACTGTGAGACAGTTGATGAAGGTGGACTTTCTGATGAACCATACCATTTCAAAGTGGCATATGACAAGCTGGTCATTGCTACTGGAGCTGAACCATTGACCTTTGGCATAAAGGGGGTCAAGGAACACGCATTTTTTCTGCGTGAGGTGAATCATGCCCAAGAAATAAGGAGGCGGCTTCTCCTAAACCTGATGCTCTCTGAAAATCCAGGTGAATTTCAACATATATTTAAATGCATGTGCTTGTGTATGGTGCCACAAATGCTATATTAATATTATCTGAGACAAAGACGGTAGGCAGGTGAAGTCGTATAGAAATTCCTTGCTCTTCAAACAGCTCCTACAATACAGAATGTTTTGAGATTATTTAACCTTCAAGTGACATTTTTTATGTTCAAATTGTTCTTATGCTAAAGTTACATGGATCACATAGTGAGCTGGTGTTGTGATGAATATGAATGAGAATATGAATGATTCTCACAAGTGGACGCTTGCGTTTTATGAATATCTGGGATATTGAGAATATCCAAAAAGGCATTTAAGAAATTGTTTTCATTCAAAAAAAGGAAGAATCCCAAAGAAACGTCGATCTCTTTTAGTATTAAATCTCTATTTTGGTTCTATAAAAGAGAAAATTCATATAATTATTGGAATATTAAGAATATATCCAGAAAAAACATTTCGGAAATTGGTTCATTTAAAAAGGAAGGATCTTTTCTGTTTCCTTTGGTGGTTAAATCTTTGTTTCATTGATCATATCCGCAGCACTAATGGGATCTAAATGTCTCATCAAATTCTTGGGTGGCCTTTGAAACAAAAACAAAATAGAAACAAATCAACGATTGTATGGATGCCGCGAAGTGAATGCGTTCTTGTTGTCATTCTATTTTCTTTTGTTACAGGCATGTCAGAAGAAGAGAAGGAACGCCTGCTGCATTGTGTCGTAATTGGTGGTGGACCCACCGGGGTAGAATTCAGTGGCGAGTTGAGTGATTTTATCATGAGAGATGTCCGTCAGCGGTACACTCATGTCAAAAACTACATCCGTGTCACCCTCATTGAGGTATCTTCTACAATTTATCTAATATTTATTAATTAAATTAAGGCCCTGCTGCCTGCTGGAAATATCATGTTAGTAACTATATACCCTTCTAAAAACTCATCTGAACAGGCGAACGAGATTCTATCGTCATTTGATGTTGGATTAAGACAATATGCTACAAAGCACTTGACAAAGGTAACTTTACGAGCCTCATGTGTCTCTCTCAACTTGTTTTACATTTGATAATTGATTGATCTTGGGCAAAATTCCAAATCAGTATGGAGTTCGCCTAGTGCGGGGTGTTGTTAAAGAAGTCCACCCAAATAAAATAGTTCTTAGCGACGGAAGCGATGTTCCTTACGGCCTTCTCGTATGGTCTACTGGGGTTGGTCCCTCTGAATTTGTAAGATCACTCAATTTCCCCAAGTCTCCAGGTGGAAGGTATATTACTAGACTGGACGCCTTCTTCTCATTCATGTTAGGACATATATATCCTGCAATTCCTAAAGTGAGTACTTGTTGTATGCTTACAGGATTGGTGTTGATGAATGGCTACGAGTTCCATCGGTGGAAGATGTGTTTGCACTGGGGGATTGCGCCGGATTTCTTGAACAGGTCGGGAAGCCAGTGCTTCCAGCTCTAGCTCAGGTCTGATGGATCTACATTTTGACGCTAAAATAATGATTTGTTGCTTATTAAGAAAGTTAAAAGGGAATAGGAGTATGATGTTCAAAGTATTGATCAGGTTGCAGAAAGAGAAGGAAAGTTCCTCGTTGAGTTGTTTAACAGACTCGGGAAGAAAGACGGGGGCAAGGCCTTCTCTGCAAGAGATACTCCTCTAGGAGATCCATTTGTCTACAAGCATCTTGGAAGCATGGCATCCGTCGGGCGCTACAAGGCCTTGGTTGATCTACGTGAGTCCAAGGTAAAGTTCGAGTCAGAAATAATGGTGTTAATTTTTTACTTCGTTAGTATTGATGTAATAACACTTTGATATTTGGCAGGATGCAAAAGGTATATCATTAGCTGGATTCGTAAGCTGGTTTATTTGGCGATCAGCGTACCTGACGCGAGTTATCAGCTGGAGAAACAGATTTTATGTGGCTATCAACTGGGCAACAACTTTAGTTTTTGGCAGAGATAATTCCAGGATCGGGTGATGTGCAGGACCAAGGCGCTGGGCTTGAAAATATGCTGCAACCAATCTCTAGAGCGGCAAGGAGAGAGTCAGCAGCTCTATGTTTTTGGCCTTCATCTGTAATAGAAATAGCAACCACAATTGATTTAATATTGGATTTCTCAAGCCAGAATAGCAACAATCATACTTACCTGTTGCAAATGATGATATTGTTGATCTCTTGGGAGTCTTTTAACTCCACTTCAGCTTAAGTTGGTAGCAGAGACCTCATATGCCGAAGGCAAAACATGTTGAAGCTGATATTCTAACCACGAAAAACCAGTTGATCATAAATCGGTAGCTAATGATAAGAAGACAGATTAGAACCTGCTGCCAGGGTTTTTTATAAGAACTACAAATACCTACATCACACCATATATTGCATTAAATTACTAAAGATAGCTCCATTTGAACCATATTTTCATAATTGCAAAACCATGACAAAACCCATATTCAACAGCAGAAACCCAATAAGAGAGATTCGGAAGCTTCATGATTAAGTAGTGGATTTCTTTCTTTTGGCCGTGACGGTCTCAAATTTCAATGTAGTTTTAATAAGCAGACTTCAAACTGTACAAGCATTTACAAATTTCTACACACATAATATGGGTACCTTCCCCTTTTTACTCTATAAAATTAAACCTCTGCCCACAATAAATCAGGCTGGGTTTTTTCTTTCTAATCAGAAGTGGAATTAACCACTTGAGTTTCTAAATCTAATTCTCGAGATATCATTTCTCGCTCCTCTAGCGAACCCTGAACAAGAAAGATCCCCAATCCAGAACGGCATGATGACTTCAAGGAACCCAGTAGGATTACCTCACGTGGGTATCGTAGGCATCAAATAGGGTATCGGGGACAACCAGAGGCAATTTATCTATATACATGAACAGCCTCTTCAAGTTCTCCCTTGTTATAGTTGTCATGTCCATCACATCCCTGCTGTCCACGAATACCCATAGATCACCAGAGTTTACCCTCTTTAAGCTGTCACGGCAAAAAGGGCATGATTGTGATCTTGTTCGCCTGCAGTAAGAAAAGCATGTTATTAGACACAACAAATAAGCATAAAAAGATAGACTGCTGCACGAGGATGGCATCTCAACAACATCGTGTGAGCACCCCCCCTAAAGGGGGCACTTAAAGAAAAGAACTCAGCAAAAACATGCCTAGCTTCACCTAGAAGAGGTCCCAAGGAGATAGGAGGTGCAATTAATCTAACACAAAACAAACAGGAAATACACAACACATTAAGAAACAACAATTGCATTGACATTCAACTTATTAAAAAGAAACACTGAGCGCCCATTTGGTTTTATTTTCATTCTCATTTTTTATTTCCATCATTTTCAAAATTTGAAAGGTAGTTGGTGAAAATGAGTATGCATTTAGATAAATAATTAGAAAAGTAATGATTATGTTGAATTTAGTATTTCGTACATGGAAAGAGATAGCAATAATGATAATAGAGAGATAAGACATATATGTTAAGGGAATGTATTTTGAGAATAAATATAAATATATGTTGGGTAAAAATGTGTGAAAAGTAATATGTGTTGATTTTCAAATGGTAGAAAATGTAAAAAGGAGATTTGAAAATGAAAACAAACGGGCCCTGAAATTGCAAAAAGGATTAAACCAGAATACCAGCAAAGATTTAGTTCTCAAAAAAGTACAATAATTGAAATACAACTAGTATATCTAGTAATAGCATCGTACAACCAATATATCTATGATAAGATTGTGAAATTGTTATCTCCAAAAACTAGCAAAATTATTTAAGTAATGCAAAAGAGACTGAAATAAGAAGCAGTTTAAATCATAAGGTTAAAAAAAAATTCCACTGGATAAAGGAGATGACCATTCTCTCTGAACTGTGTTTTTCAGTCTGATCTTGTAAAATGTTGTTCACAATATTTCAGAAGTCAGATGTTGAAGTTCATCTTGCAAGACCTTCGACAATAAAACTTGCTATATCAGAAACTTGTAACTAGCATGTGTGAATACCAATCTAGCAGACTCTCAATCAATAAGGTCATTTCAGCTGTCCCAAGAAGGGAAGTATTAATACAAATTTACCTGCATTGCTATTGAAATTATCACATTGAATGATATTATCTTCTGTTTCATTCCTCTCTCTTTCTTCGTCGCAAACGCAAACACAATTTTTTTCCCACCAAAGTACCAATTAATCTTACATAATAGTATATACCATATCAGATATTTGAGGTTTTCCAAGTGTCACATGTGTATGCAAAACTGAGCTTAAGTCAACTCAATTTTTCCAACAAAGCAAAATTATATATATATATATATATATATTATAAGTACTCCAAATCATACTAAATTAAGCAGTTACAAGCTAATGTAATTTATCATTAAGTAATCCTCATTTAAGTTCTCAAACGTCTTACTAAAGACAATCTTTGACTCTTTTGGACATGGTAATATACTATATATGTATTCAAATTTGAGAATAAATGTAAGACACAAAAGTGAAAAGAACATCCAAAGAAGGAATAGTTCTTTTTCCAGTAATCAAGTTAGATACCATCGGTTGATATTAGAGAAGGAAGAAAGTTAACCATTAGTAACATGGCCGGGCAAAATACTGTACAAGATAACCAGAGAAACCAACAATAGACTGAACAAGCAACACCTCAGACCAGGTAACCAAAAAGTATGTCTGCTTTTCAAGGGATTCAAGAACCTAGAGTGAAAGATAAGAGGGATAGAGTACCATTCTCTGTAGCATTTCAGGCACATTGCATGATTACAGCTCGGCAGGACTATCTTACTGTTCATCTCCATGCAAATCCCGCATTCTTCTTCCCTTTCACTATCTACTTCTGAGCAATGCTTATACTCTTCTTCATCCTTTCTCCTGTATCTCTCCAGGCACACAGCTTTCTGCTTTTTATCTTCTGAATCTGTGACACCTCTTTGAAGTTGCAGTAAAGAAGGATAAATAACAGCTGGCCACAAGAGATGATATATTCCATCTTCAGAACTACTAATTATTGGTTCCCACAGGAAAGAAAGAAAGAGGGGGGCAAAAGGGTAATCTATTAGAACCAGGAAGTTTACCATAGAATTCTCTAATGCTTGCTTTTCTCTCATGAGTGGACATAGTGGTAGTGCCATCAACATATACCTGTACCATGACAAAATTTGATCTATTGCAATTATCAATTGGATGAGTGGTGAAGTGCATCCCGAATCATCCTTTGACTGTGTGCATTTAGGGGCTGAGGGGGATAATGCAGTAAACCACATTATACAGGACAAGGACTAACCTTATATATTAGGATTCTCAACAGTCCAAGGGCACCTGCAAGGTGGCAGTCAGTCCATTGAACTAGAAAAAGGAAAAGGTGGGCAGCAGGACTGTATGACATCCTCATTTGTAGACAAGCGCCATCATAGTCCCTTGGAAAATCAGAAGCCCTGCAATGGCAGTTGAAGATTAAAATTTCCAGGGATGGAAATAGAAAATTTTCAACTATCCTGAACAAAGCAAGCTGATTATTCAAATTTCCAGAAAACAATGTAGCGAGGAACATATAACTGAAAATTATCACAAATTAAGTACATCAACGGAAAAAAAATTAGGATCATTTCCAGAATTAATTCCACAAATGACAATTTAATGTTACAATAATTTCAAATGCTCGGGTTATTTCCCATTTTCCCCCATACATTTTATCATTTCTCCTTATGGAATATCTAATTAAGATGAAAATCTTCCCAAAAATCATAAACAAACTCTAAACACTATATTCCAGAAGCTTATAAACTATGGTTAGTTGAACCTGAAAATGATACCTTCATCACAAACTGAAGCAACCGATAAAGTGAAAATTAAACTATCTTCACTTACAAAATTCCTAAAACAGTATGAATAACCTGGATTCTTAACATTATGCCTGAAAAAGTCCTCGAAACATATATACAAAAAATTAACTAAAACGTAAAATAGTAAATAATCAAAATTCTAGCTCCACACACTAAAAAGCATAAGAAAGTCCTCCGAGAAAACCAAACGAAAATTCCTCCAAAAAGAACAGGAAAATCACGAAATCGTTAAAGACAAAAAAATATGGAAAAAAAAAAAAGAAATCAGGGGCGAAAAAATTGACTGATCGTTAAAATCACAAAAAATAAAAATAAACACCAAAAAAAAAAAAAAAAAAATTAAGATTATATTGAACTTGGGTTGAGGAGTCACTAACAGAGTATTAGCATGCTGAATATCGGCTTCAAGAACCTTGAGCGAATCCTTGAAGGACTTCCGTACTGGACCTCCGCCGCTTACGTACATCTTCTCTCCTCAAAAACTTCTCCCCCTCCCGAGAAATCAAACAATCATCAAAACTGATGATTATAGCACAATTTAACAGCGTTAAAAAGGTAGAACTAAAATCTGAAAAACAAAAAAAAAATGAAAAAGGATGAAACGGATAGATAGATATTTCTGGAATTCAATTATTTTCTCTCCTTCTCTCTAGAAAGTTTCAAAAGAAGACTCTCTGACTGAGAGTGACTCTCTAAAATTCGGAGGTGTCTTCTACTGCTACGAGAGAAAGAGAGAAGAAAGAGATAAAGCGGACACGTAGACAGGAGATGATGAGTAAGAGATAATTTCATTTTTTTTAATTATTTTTGTAAAAGGTGACATAATTGAGAAGAAGAATAAAGTATTGGGAATAATTATTGAGATTATTATTTTCTTGACTCTCAACAACTTAACACCAACTTAAATTATTTCTGTCCACGCTCCCCAGTATGATTTGGGCATAATCCTTTTTTGAATAAATAATTATGGGCTATTTATTGAGAATTAAATAAGATTACTCCTCTGATTCTTTTTGAATAAATTAGAAGAAATTGAACCTAAGAGATATTGATATGATTATAATTTTTTCAAAATACTCCTTTTGTTTTATTAGAGATTGGTGCAAAATTAAATAATAGTTTACAAAATGAGAATTTGGAAAAATATGTGTTTGGATATATGCATAGATATGTGGTCATTTTTAATGTATTTTAATATTTTTTGTGAATGTAGTTTTAGAAAAAATATCCAAATTTACCTAAAATAAATTTCGATATTCAAAAACATTTAATTTTAAAAACTCGAGAAATTCCAAAGTAAATTTAAAAAATTAATAAATTATTTTTTAAAAACGAGGTTCTTCAAGTTGTGCAAGTTGTTTTGCGACAATAGTGAATTTAATCTTTTAATAAATTGTATTTTTTCAGAAAAATATTTTAGATGCATAAATTATACTATAAATAATTTTAATACTTCAATTAAAAATTTCAAAGCTTATGAATTAAGTTATAAATAGTTCTTACTACGAGGAATTCATATAGTCTAAAAATAATTTAAAAATGAATAACACTAAATATAAAAAATTAGGAATAGATTATTCCACAAATGGTGCATAAGATAATCCAAAATTGATGTTGGATTTTAAACTAAATAATATTTTAAAATAAAATAAAAATTATGCTTTATTTTATATTTCATCATAGGCACACGTATCTAAAGTTATTAAATCTAAACCTCGGTGTTATACATATAATGTGAAAATAATATCACTCGATCAATTAATAATATACAACAATCAATTATACAAAATTTACATCTACATAAAAATATTATATATTTAATTATAAAAAATTGAAAGTATAATAATTAAATAAAGAAAAACGTAAAAAGGGTATGAATATAATAATACTTTTGATGTGTTTCATAAAATGGAAAAAAATTTGGTGAATAAATAATATAAGACAAGTGGGGTCAATTTTCTGGTGACGCTCTTATCCACAGCCCCACAGCTCCACTTTCATTTTTGTTCTCTGTCTCTCACTCTCTCTCTCTCTCTTATCTAGGGACTATAATAATAATAATAATAAAGATTGGAGGAGTACTATTTTTTATTTTTTACATGATAAAATAATAATTTTATATGAATCTGCTTTTTGGTACCTGCCTGCCACTTTTCATTTAATGCTTTGGCAAATGTAATCCATTGGGTAGCTTTCGGTCCACGCTGCCCCAGCGCTCCTATTGATGTTACGTTTTCTTATACTTTGCCCCTCTACTCGCCTATTATTTTCGGTCAACCTCTTTTTATTTTTCACACACAATCTCGTTTGGTTTTATTTTCATTTTCAATTTTTATTTCCATCATTTTAAAATATTAAATATAATTAGTAGAAATGAATTGACAATGAGTTTATATTTGGATAGATTGTTTGAAAATTAATAATTATTATGTTGGTTTTAGTATATTGAGGTGAAGATAAATAGAAATAATGAAATAGAGAGAGAAGATATATAAATTATTAGGAGAATATATATAAATTATTAAAAAATATATTTTAAAAATAAAAATAAAAATAATATTGAATGAAAATATGTAAAAAATCATGACAATATTTGTTTACATTTCAGGAAAACAAAATCATTTCCTCATAATGCAACCGAACATCCTGGCCACTTTTCCCCCAAAACAACCAACAAATTGACCAGACCACCCTTGCAAATTGCAATTTGAATGGACTATTACCAAAATGTCCCTACACAATTTTTTGTTTTACATCCTCAAAACCCAACAAAAAGTTTTTATTTGATTGTTACAGTAAAATTTGTCTCATCTCAAAACATAAACAAGCATACCAAATTTTTCTAAAATAATTTTCTTATTATTCCTAAAACATAAACAAACATACATCACATTCTCCAACCCCACTCCCAAAACTCATTCTCCCAAAACATATAATCCAAAATACATAATTTATATCCAAACATTACCTATGTGTTTTGTTTTTGGAATATTAAAAAATGTGAAAATGAGTTTTGAAAATGAAACCAAACAGGCCTACTTAATAAATATTTTTATGCATTAGTAAATAAGCTAATTATTTAAATTTAATAATAAATAATACTCATTTGCAATAAATTTATTGTCCTTGTTTTTTTAGAGAATTTCAAAGCGAGATTTTATTTGATAAAGCATAATTCTTTTTCAAGTTTATATTATTAATTAAAGTATTGATGGAAGTGCATTGCGTAAAAAAGTTATAAATCACTGCTGATGGAAAGAATAGTATATAAGTACATAATCTTTATATTGTTTAACTAAATTTTATCTTATAAAACTTCTATTGTGATATGGAGAAAGAGACAATTCCTTAGGCTATGTTTGATTACATTTTGCTAATTTATTTTGTCAAAATGTAACCAAATATATAATTTACTTTTTTGTCAAAACAATCATTATTAATTCCAAGACAACTAAAAATAGTGTTAAACACTGTAATGAATATTACTGTGTGAAAATTTTACATAATTAGGATCGTTATAAGCGTACATTTAAAGGATAGTTTTTATTACATTATTTGACTCTGTACCACATCAAATGTAGCATTTAATCAAAACATAATTGAGTAGTTTAATGGTAAAATTATTAGTGGCTGTCCACCTCTTGTCTACGACCATCTAACTATTGGTCCATTGTCTAGCATAGTGATTATTTAATCATTAATTATTAATTATTTGCATTTTTCGTGTAATAACGCACATAAATTATAAGTTATTATATTAAAAAAAAAAAGAATAAAATATAGTTTGTTTTTTATACCATTAGGATTGCGGACTACTTTAAAATGTAGTTTTAAAGCAAACTCGTGAACTGCGTGCCAGTTTTGTATTTCGAAAGTTATATTAAATAATGTTGCTCTAAATATTTTTTTTCTTCTTTTAGAATTGTAATTTTAAATAAAAATAATAATACTTTAACCCCTATTTAAGTCCCAAGAATGATAGGGAATGTTTGGTTATGTTTCCTCCAAACAAAATTGTTTAGAGGAAACATAATCAGATATATCCTTATTTTTCCTTCAAAAAAAATATATTTTTTAAAATACCCTTTACTATACTTTATTATCCTCAAAATTTCCTCATTTTTCAATATATATTTATATTATACATTATATATATTTTATTATTATTTTAACAATAAAAAAATCACTCAATTTCATTTTCATCCAAAAAAATTCAATAAAAAAGCATTAATTTGATTTCTACAGTAAAAAATATCTTCCCCAAAATATGAACAAATATACCAAAATTCTCCAAAATTAATTTTTAACTATTTCCCAAATCATAACAAAAAAATCAATTACATTCCCCCATACAACTTTCTGTTGTAATTGACACCCATTTAATTGATATTTGGGGCTAATTACATGTTAAAGAGATGTTTTATTTCTTTGTATTAGTGCTAATTACTGGCTGAAATCCATAGATGTTTGAAGTGTAAAGAGGAGTTTAATAAGTATGGATCTATAAGTGGGAGTTGTCTCTCATTGGAATCAAGATAAAGATGTGGGAACTTGTGGGAGTTCAAAACAATTTTGTTTAGCCCTTGTCCCACATAGGAAAAAAAGGAAAAGCATAGCATACTATACTAATATAAATAGCTAACCAAATTGTCCCACATCAGAAATATAAGAAAGGTATGGTAAACTTCACTAGTATATATATTACTAACCTTTGTTGTCCCTCATGGAAAATAACTTCAAAGGTGCTCCTCTCCTGACACTTATAAATTAGTCTGCTGAGTGTAGACTAAAGGCATAACAACAGATTCTCTTTTATCCCTCTCATATACTTCTATAATAGTGTTGTTTATCATTTTATGGCGACTGAGTGGTGATCGAGGTGAAGTTCTTTTGGAGTGCACCGAAGGGCTTCTGAGACTGTCTTATCCTAGAGGAAATTTCGCTGCACCCTGTGCACTAGTAGGGGCGATAATCTCTTCAAAGAAAATCAGATTCTGTTGATTCAGTCTGAGTTCTGTTACGATACAGAACTTTGAGATAAGTTCTCGAGTTAGATAAACTGATCTTTGTATTTCTGTTCTTATATTCCAAATGGTATGTTTGCTTTAGTTTATGCTTATGTTAAACTAAATTGCAACTGAATAATTTTGAAATATCTATATTGTTATTTGCCATTTTCTGAAATATTCATTATATTGTTTTTACAAACACTGCCCATGATTATAAACTGTTTTATAATTACTTTATAAACTATTGTTTATAATTTGTACTTCCAACATTCTTGAAGAAATTAGTTTTCCAGTGTTTGTTTAAACTGCTTATTTGAAAATGGCTTCTTCATCTGCAAGTGGTTTTGGTGCTGGTTCATTGTTGTCCTCAAAAGTGGACCTTTCTGGCTTGCCAGAACAGTTTGGGGGCTAGTTTTTTAAACGTTGGCAACAACGAATGAAAATTTGGTTCACAATGAAAGGTCTTCTTTCGGTGATTCAGGTGACTAGACCTAAACCTACTGATATTGACCCCAAAACAGCTGAAATAGCTAAGTGGACTGAGAAAGATCAGTTAGGTCGAGGGATAATTTTGTCGTCACTGTCAAATGTTCTCTTCGATGTATACTGCTCAAACTCGTACACTGCTAAATTAATGTGGGATGAGTTAGATCGAAAAGATAATACTGAAGAGCAAGGGCTTGAGAAGTATTCTGTTTCCAGATTCATGAAGTATCAGATGGTTGAGGGAAAATCTGTAACTGAACAAACACATGAACTGATCAATCTTGAGCATGCTCTTGCTGATGCTAAGATGAAACTTCTTAAGAAATTTCTGGTCATGTCCATAGTGGATAAATTTCCCAAGTTTTGGGAAAACTTTGGAATGACACTCAAGCATTAGAAAGGGAAGATGTCCCTAGATGATTTTATGATTGCCATAAGCATTGAGGAAGAACACCGGAATCAAACTCATGAAGTTCCGGTTGAGCACCTACCTAAGGCAAACGTGGTTACTAAAGGAAGGGAAAAGTTCAATAGAATTAACCAAATGAACTTGAACTCCAAAACCATAAATAAAGGCAAAACCAAGGCCAACAAGAAACCAAAAGCAAACAAACCATGCTGGAATTGTGGAAAAGTAGGCCATTGGGCTAAGGAGTGCCCCTTTAAGAAAGCCAAGGCTAAACCTGAGTCTACTGGGCCAGCTCTGGTCAACATGGTTGTGGGGGAACCTAGTGAAGCTAAGGCTCCAGAAACGAATGTTGATGGGTATGTTTCTTTGAAACCTGAACTCCTCTCTATTTATGAACCTTTCGATTGGTTAATTGACACTGGGGAAAATGTGCACGTTTGTGCTGATAAATTGTTATTTGTGCCTTACCAGCCAATCGATGGAAAATCCATAACGATGGGGAACTCAAGTGCCGCCAAAGTGCTTGGGATAGGATGCGCGGATCTGAAGTTTCCTTCGGGGCGCATACTATCTCTGCTAAGGGTGCACCATGTTCCAACGATTCGTAGGAATATAATAAGTGGTTCTATAATAGTTAGGAAATGTTATGAACTTACTTTTAAGTACGATAAAGTTGTAATCTTGCATCATGGTTCTTATGTTGGAAAGGGTTATTTGTCTGATGGATTATTCAAAGTGCGAGTTGAAAATGTTGGTTCAAGCATAAGTAACATTGAGTATTCTAATCTTTCTTTTGTGAATACTATTGAATGTTCCACTGTTTGGCATAGTCGTTTAGGCCATTTAAATTTTGGTTCTGTTAAATGCATTATAAACTTAAATTTGATACCTAAACATGATATTGAAAGTAATCACAAATGTCAAGTATGTGCTGAGGCTAAACAAGTACGAAAACCTTATCAATTAGTTGAAAGGAATTCTGAAATACTTGAGCTTGTGCATACACATATTTGTGAGTTCAATGGAATCTTAACTAAAGATCAGAAAATATAATTCATTACCTTTATAGATGATTGCAGTAGATATTGTTATGTTCATCTGTTAAAACATAAAGATGAAGCACTTGAAAAGTTTATCATTTTTAAAAACGAAGCTGAAAATTAAACTGGTAAGAAACTTAAAAGGTTAAGATCAGATAGAGGAGGAGAGTACGAGTCCAAACCCTTCGATGAATATATCCAAAACTTTGGTATTATTCATGAAGAAACTCCTCCATACTCTCCCTCATTTAATGGGATAGCAGAACGAAAGAATAGAACCTTTAAAGACATGATCAACAGTCTGCTTTTGAATTCAGGACTGCCTAAATATATGTGGGGAGAGGCTTTGAATACGGCTTGCCATATTCTGAATAGAGTCCCTCTCAAACATAAAGAAAGCACTCCATTTGAAGTCTGGAAAAGCAGAAGCCTAGCTTAAAGTATTTTCGAGTGTGAGGTTATCTTGCAAAAGTTCTAGTCCCAGAACATAAGAGGAAAAAGCTTGGTCCCAAAACGGTTGATGCGGTCTTCTTGGGCTATGTGGAAACAAGCTATGCATTGAGATTTCTGGTAATTAAATCTAAAATCCCAAGCATAAAGGTTAACACAATAGTGGAATTTCGTGATGCTACGTTTTTTGAGGACGTGTTTTCAATGAAAACTGGAATACCTCATGATGTTTCTTTAGATTCAACTATTACATCGACCTCTATTCCTGATCATGTGGAAAAGATGTCTAATGTGGGGGGTTTTCCAAGTAGTTCTGGTTCAGCATCCACTGAAGCTGAAGAACCAGATGAACCTAGACATAGTAAAAGAGCTAGGGTCGTCAAAGATTTTGGAAGTGATTTCATCACTTACAATATCGAGGATGATCTTGTGACCTTCAAGGATGCTATGGCCTCACCTGAAGCTAAGCATTGGAAGGTAGCTATCAAAAGTGAGATGAATTCCATTGTCTCTAATGGGACATGGGAATTAGTCGATCTGTCTCCGGGGTGTTCTACGATTGGATGCAAATGGATCTTTAAAAATAAACTTAAATCTGATAGAACCATTGATAAGTTTAAGGCCAGATTAGTTGCCAAAGGCTTTAGACAAAAAGAGAGAATAGACTTCTTTGATACCTATTCCCCGATTGCTCGATTGACTACAATCCGGGTGCTTGTAGCATTGGCTTTCGTATATTGTTACCCGATTCACCAGATGGATGTGAAAACAACCTTTCTATATAGTGATCTCGAGTAAGAGATTTATATGGATCAGCCTAAGGGATTTGTAGCTCCTGGTAACGAGCAAAAGGTCTGTAACCTTGTTAAATCCCTTTTATGGATTGAAACAAGCGCCTAAGCAGTGGCATGAGAAATTTGATAAAACTATTTTATTATTTGGTTTTAGCATAAATGATAATGATAAGTGCATTTACTGTAAGGTTAAAGGTGATGATTGTATTGTACTATGCTTGTATGTGGATGACATTTTATTAATTGGTTCTACCATTGAGATTATCAATGAGACAAAGTCATACTTGAAAAGTAAATTTGAAATGAAAGATATGGGTAAAGCTAATGTGATTCTTGGACTCAATTTGATTCAGTCAACTGAGGATATAGCTATTTCTCAAACTCACTATGTTGAGAAGATAATTGAGAAATTTGACTATAAGGAATGTAGAATCGCTAAGACACCATATGATCCTTCTGTAACACTTTTCAAGAATGAAAGTGGTATTCCTATGTCTCAATTGAGGTATTCCCAAATTATTGGGAGCTTGCAATACCTTGCAAATGGCTCGAGACCGAATATCTCATTTGCAGTTTCAAAGCTGGCGAGGTATACAAGTTGTCCCAATAGAAACCATTGGGAGGCTTTGGATAGGGTACTTCAGTATCTTAAGGGCACAACATCACTTGCTCTACATTATGGCAAATTCCCTACAGTACTTGAGGGATATAGTGGTGCTAGCTGGATAGTCAAAAACTCAGGTAGTAATGGGTGTACAGGGTATGTATTTACCTTGGGTGGAGGTGCTGTCTCCTGGAAGTCTACTAAACAGACTTTGATAACTCAGTCTACATTTGAGGCAGAGTTATGTGCTTTGGACACAACTGGAACAGAGGCTGAGTGGCTACATGGGCTGATGGTCCAATTACCCATGGTTAGTAAGCCTGTGTCTACAATTGCAGTGCATTGTGATAGTCAATCCACAATTGCAAAGATTGGAAGTTCAAAGTATAATCAAAAGACCAAGAGACACCTCCAAGTTAGACTAAAGTCTATAAGGGAGCTTGTGTCTGATAGGATTGTGGCCATTAATTTTGTTGGATCCAAAGACAACATGGCCGATCCTTTGACTAAATGACTTGAGTTGTCCTTATTCCAAAAATCCAGGCTGGGGATGGGATTGAAAACCCATTAGCGATGCACCTGCAGTGGCAACCCAACCTACCAAGTGGAGATCCCACAAGGAAGGTTCAATGTGGTATAAACAAGTTGTTGAGTGTGTTAAAGTGCACCTAAACTTGACTGATACCGTAGTATATGAGTCTGTCCCCTGACATACCTGGAAGGTGATGTTAACTGCAAGTAAAGTAAGAGTGCGAACTCTGAATGGGGTCAAGTCATATTGACGAGATGCAAGCAATGCATCCCTAGAGATGCCCAACTAAGTGAATGTAGTCGTTTTGCCGCGACTAGAGGAAAAGGGCTATTCCTTGAAAACATTCATGATACAGGATCGGGACACATGGCCGTAACGTGTCAAACCTAAAGATCACTGCATAGCCATGTAGCTTGTTGTTACCAATGGATGCCAACACATCCAAGGGCTAAATTCAAGGCTTAGATCCATTTGTCCCTGTGGTGACATAAGTTGGATAACTTAGGTAGTGGTTCAAACCGGAAGGTACCATTACTGAAAGCAAGTTACGATAATCTTGATAGTCCAACACTATGGATTTGTGGGAGATTGTTGTAATTAGCACCCATTTAATTGATATTTAGGGCTAATTACATGTTAAAGAGATGTTTTATTTCTTTGTATTAGTGCTAATTACTGGCTGAAATCCATAGATGTTTGAAGTGTAAAGAGGGGTTTAATAAGCATGGATCTATAAGTGGGAGTTGTCTCTCATTGGAATCAAGATAAAGATGTGGGAACTTGTGGGAGTTCAAAACAATTTTGTTTAGTCCTTGTCCCACATAGGAAACAAAGGAAAAGCATAGCATACTATACTAATATAAATAGCTAACCAAATTGTCCCACATCGGAAATATAAGAAAGGTATGGTAAACTTCACTAGTATATATATTACTAACCTTTCTTGTCCTACATGGAAAATAACTTCAAAGGTGCTCCCCTCCTCACACTTATAAATTAGTCTGCTGAGTGTAGACTAAAGGCATAACAACATATTCTTTTTTATTCCTCTCATATACTTCTATAACAGTGTTGTTTATGATTTTATGGCGATTGAGTGATGATCGAGGTGAAATTCTTTTGGAGTGCACCAAAGGGCTTCTGAGATTGTCTTATCCTGGAGGAAGTTTCGTTGCACCCTATGTACTAGTAGGGGCGATAATTTCTTCAAGGCAAATCAGATTCTGTTGATTCAGTTTGAGTTCTGTTACGATACAAAACTTTGAGATAAGTTCTCGATTTAGATAAACTGATCTTTGTATTTCTGTTCTTATATTCCAAATGGTATGTTTGCTTTGGTTTATGCTTATGTTAAACTAAATTGCAACTGAATAATTTTGGAATATCTATATTGTTGTTTGCCGTTTTCTGAAATATTCATTATATTGTTTTTACAAATACTGTCCCGTGATTATAAATTATTTTATAATTACTTTATAAACTGCTGTTTATAATCTGTACTTCCAATACTTTCACGCTCTTCAATAATTTATTCTTTCAAAATACATAATAAACATATAATAAAATCACAAAAAATAAACATAACCAAACATTCCCATTGACCCCGATTTAATTCCCAGAATGATATGCTTTCTAATGGGTCATACTTTCGACGGGATAATATTGTAAGATTCCATATGCTGTAGGTCCCACCGTTTTGGGGTTTTATGGGGCAATAGCTGGCAAGAATTAAATAATAGTCTACTAATTTATTTCTCTTGATTCTTCTCTTACCAGCCACAGTCAGAGAACGTTCGGTTATGTTTTTTGTGTGCTTTTAATATATATTTTGAGAGAATAAATTATTTAAAAATGTGAAAATTATGTTTTGATATGTGTGAAAATTATGTTTTGATATGTTTGTTTATATTTTGATGGAGATATTTTTTATTATAATAGTAAAATTAATTTTTTTAGACGAAAATAGAATTAAGTAATTTTTTTATTATTAGAATAATAATAAAATATATATGATAATATATATATATTAAAAAATGAAATTTTTTAAAGAAAAATTAGGATATATTTAATTATATTTTTTTCAAAATAATTTTATTTAAAAAAAAACTTAACGAAACTCTTCCTAATTATTTCTCTAAATAATTTTATTTTAAAAAAAACTTAACGAAACTCTTCCTAATTATTTCTCTAGATGCTTATCTTGCCCGTCACGGACTGCGCCCAATGCTTTTTCTTTTTTAATGTTCTCAGTGTAATTAAATAAACTTCTAAATTGAAAGTAGTCAATGTGTGTATACATGTATAATATTGACGGTAAGTTCGACAATATTTCTTTAAAAAGGTTTGTCATTGAATTAATAATATTATGATCATTTAAATTCTTCTTATATTAAGTTAATTTGATGTCAGATTAGAAGTGATATTTAGAATTAATTAAAATTTATCTAAATTTTATATAAAATAGTTCAAGAAGTTAAATTTGAAATCACGTTATAATTGTAAGGAGTACCTAGCAAATGCCTTCCAACACTCAAATCATTTTTAAATATGTATAAATAAATCGGAAAGAAAGGGTTTGAGTGTAGACCTGAAAAAATTCAACTCATACCCGCGGGTACCCAAAAAAATACGGGTAATGGGCCTTGTTTCTCTCACCCAAAAAATTGCGGGTAATTTTACCCGTACCCAAATTTACCCGCCATCTTGTTGCCCAACCCGCGGGTACCCGTGGATAACCCGTAAATATTTTTGTTTATTTATATATATATTATTGTATATTATATATCATATATAAATATATATTTACATATAAATATTTTTAATCTAAATATTAATTTTTGATTTCATAAATTAAAAATCTATAGCAAATTAAATTAAATTATATCCTAAAACAACTTGTTGTGCATATTCCTATGGATGCAACATCTTTTTCCACAAGAACAACAATGTTTGATTGATACTTAAATTTTTAATTCAAAAACTTTTGGCATGTAATGGAATTTAAGTTTGAACTTTTGAATGTAATGTACTATAAATTTGGTAGATTTTAAATACTTAAGATATAAGTTTTAAACTACAATATTATTATATGCTTTAGGTATTAATTTGTTCGATTTAATGTTTGAAATTTGTAGTCTTTTTTTTTGTAGTTTTATTTAGTTAATATTTGAGTAACATCAAGTTTACCTTTAAATATTGTAAAAAAATAATAATAAAATTTTAAAAAAATAATTATGTGTACCCGCAAGTTACCCGTTATCCATCATAATGGGTAACGGGTCCCCAATCTCGTACTCATTAAAAAATGGGTAGTAAATTTACCTAATCCGTTGGTACCCGTAATTGGGTTACCCATGGGTATCCAATTGTCAGGTCTATTTGAGTGAATAATAATAAATAACATACTTTAGAAATATTAGATCTTGTATTTATGCTTAATATCGATTATCGGGTATACAATGGCAAAATTGATGCAATTTGGGGCATTTACATAATTTAGGTTGGGATCAATCGCGATGATTCGATCAGGATGAATTTTTGTTAAATGACTTGGATTTGATATGATAATAAAAAAAATGTGAATCCTTCTCATTAAAAGTAAATATGATTTTTCTGGAATCCCTCAGTCATATTCTAAAGTATGAATTAATTTCTAGAAGCATAGAGAATAATTAGTGTCATTGTGGTTGATTCTAGCGAAGGCCTCCATCACTTCAATTATCAAAAAAGTCAAAAAAGAAAATATGACGAATACATAGATTGTTCAAAGTAAATTATAATTATAAATTTGTGAATAAAATAATCATAATCGTATAGTACATTCAAATATTTTAATTTGAAAAGTACGTGTTATTTAATATTAAGGTGGAAAATTGATCTATATTGCATCGTACAGAGTCGAAATTATATAGAATTAAATCCACCTAATTATGCATGGCAATGGGTCTAGATAGACATCCGTCCATAATGGGGCAGGTTATGAGTCAAATAAATGAGTTATGGGGTGTGTTACAAGTCCTAATTTTATGGACCCGGCTGGGTCCGAGGCTGGTTGCGAGTTATGGATTTAAGTAAGCCCGCCCTGAATAATTAATATATAATTTATTATAAATATATTATATATAGTATACATACAAAATATAAAAAATTAGGATTATAATAGCATATATATATTTCATCAAATAAATAATAATTTTGTACCAATTCAATTATCATAAAAATGATGAAAAATATACTAAAATAAATTAATATGGATATTTTATTTTAAATTTTGAAAAATACTGTTAGAAACTCATTATATATTAAATTCTAATTTTCTATACATGTATATATATTCTTTGTGTATGTTTATCTTAATCAATTTTGAAAACACATGAGTTGTAAAACTATATATCTTAATTTAAAAAATTTAAAAAAAAAAAGAAGAAGAAGAAGAAGAAATGAGTAACGGGTTTAGCAGGTGAGACCTACCGAGTTAGGAGACTAAAGCGGGCAGATCCCGAATCCAAATAAAAGTAAACAGGCGGGTTCGAGTGCTATCAAGCCAGGCCGTTGCTATCCCTAGACCCAATTCAACTTAACCTAAAAATGATATGGGGCATAACGTTTTTTATTCATTTTAAAAATACATTGATGGTCTAATTGTCTTTTTGTAATTGTACTAAATTGCATGTTTTAAAACACTATTGATGTATGCTGTTTGAAAAGCATTGAGAGTGGCCAAATATCTTGGGTGGAATGGCATGGGATAAGGTATAAATCAACTATGAGCTCACAAGATATATACTGGTGCTGTCCAACTCAGTTGTCAATGTCATATTTTCCCCTTCATTTACACCATTCACACTATTATTATTTTTTATTTCTATTATTGCCATTGCACCAATTGGTATGCATTCATACTACAATGAAGATTAAAAAGAATTTGATTTATTTATATTATCATGTATTTTATATGCGCACTTAAAGTTTATTTAAATTTAAATTCTAAATTTTATATGTATAAATGTGAGAACGATGTAGTTAAAGCATAAGTACCTCTTTAATTGTAAGAAGTCAATGAACTTCTACTTAACATCATGGGCTTAAACAATTTGGACCCTTAGTTTATTAATTTTTTTGGAAATGATAAAAAGAAGAATATCCTAGCATACACTCGAAAAATTGTCATCAATTTGTGAGAATCCAATACTTACATTATCCACTTTGTTAATGATGAAAATTATAAAATAGGCCATACACGAAATTATATTTTTCTCTTTACATACTGTACTAAAATTTTAGATGCAAAAAGTAAGAAGCTCGACAAAAAATTCAGTATGACTAATAAATATAATCTATTAAAGTCAATTCAAAATGGGCTTTCTAAATTTAATGGGGTCAAATTCGTCAGAGACTTAATTGATATAAGTATCGACTTCTACAGCTAAAAAGGTAATTTATGACTCATTTTTGAATTCGAGTATTATCTCTATGCGGACGCATTTTTAGATTAGAAGTCCACAAATTCAAACGTTTATGAAAAGACATCAAACTCAATTTCGTTCAACATCACCTTCCATTGTAGCTGGTTTCTTTTTTTATTAGTGAAAACAATAAAATTTGAATAAATCAAATGTTTGGGCCATAAAGAATGCAATAATCTGAAAGAAAGGCCAGTGGAAACCCAGAAAACTCTTTTGGACTCAAGTCCTAAGCACTTCCATAAATAAATACTGATAAATTTTTGACTCACACTTTACATGCCATACCAATCCTCCAAAACTTGGTATCTAATCTTTCCTTTTGGGGTACAATTGTTATTATTTAGGGTATACGGGACATAAAAGTAAATTTAAAATAGTCAAGGCAAGGGATGTTGAGATGGTGGTAATGATGGTGATTTTGGTGAACATCGAGAGACGCATATTTGTTCAGTAGCATAACATAAATTGTCAGTTAAGCAGCACCAGCACTCATCTAGACCGCCGCCGCAATCTCTCTCATGCTTGCACCAAGTTACGTTTATTTTCCCAGCATTCATTTCTGCAGTCCAAATATTTGTCATCACCTTCTCTTTCCTTCCCATTGCGCTCCTCCAATGCTCGTAACCTGTTAGACAAAAATGCAAAAAACAAAAATAAGAAATATGATTTTGGGGAAAAAAGATTGCCTTAATATCTTCCACATATGGACTTATGGCAAGATAATCAGAAGATTTGTGTTTTTTTTAAATGGGTCGACTCGAGACGATCTGAATTTTCAACCGTAGATATGACATACGTGGCGGCATTTTAACCATTGAGAGACATGATGTGACATGTCTGTACAAGATTAGCCTTTATAAATACTAAAGAATACCATTTGAAATGAACTTTTGGGGAGAAGGAATTTCCAAATATATCCTAAAATGTCTAATCTACAGGCTGCGCGGCTTATCTACCAACCTTGTCTTCCATGGTGCCCAAGCATTAGTCTTCTACGTTCATATCCTTCCATTTGTTCATGTAATACTAAACACTATAAATAGATTGATTTTGAATATTATTATTCTTATATCGAATCAAAATACAACATGAATTACCAGCAAGCATTTGCCAGTAGCTAATGAGGAAAACAAGAAACAAGATAAATTACAAATATATATGCTAAGTCGTTTTGAGTAATCTTTGGATTTCAATTTCTTATTTTGTAAGCTTATCAGCATATCTCTTAATTTTTCTTCAAATATTTTAGAATATCTTATAAATTCTTAAATCATATGAACTTTCCCGAAATTCTTCAAGTCAATAGATTTTAGAGTTGAGATACCATAAAAAATACAAAATAAAGTTTTGTTTGGAATTAATGAAACACAACAAAAGTCTAAGTGTAATTAAGATAATGCCTAAACATCACTTACATTCATGAGGAACTAACAAGACAACAAGGGTCAAGTAGAAGAGAATGAAATAGCCTTTGTTACAAGAGTCCATTGATTAAAATCAGAAATCTTATGATGGATTTCCTATGACAAAGATTATCATATTTATAGCACCAATATGCCCACCCATATTACATTAATCTATGCTAAGATTTTGAGCAATCTCATTTATTCTCACCAATTTATTAGCATTTTGAGTTGTCATCCAATCAAATTCATGGTTATTGTAATAATTGTTAAATCACACATAATTTAGTCTTTCTGATTTTTATAATCATTGCAAATATATGAGAACAAAATTAGAAAAAGCTAATTAAGTAGTTAATCACATTAAATTGAACTCAATTGATTGATTTCGGTAATCACTAATTCACTATATATTAGTCACATTATTTCAATTAAGTAAACTTTCAGACAAGGCAGATTATGAAAACAATTTTTTATCTGCTGGTGGCCAACTCACAAAATAAAAAGAAAAGAAAAGAGAAGAAAGGAAATATTTGCTAAATTTGTTTTGAGCAATCCCTGGAGAAATTCTAAAATTTCCAATTTCCTTTTGTTTTTTCCTTTGACATGACAATATTTGTCCGTGTATCAAGAATGTAAATCCGATGTATATACATACACACGCATATTAATGATGAACTTAATTTATTGTCAAATAAAAAATATATTAGTCCCATAAAATATTAATATCACACTGACATGTATAGCATTTTGGATCTTATATTCCATTCCTTGTTTCATCTTCGATTTCAATATAACGTATATGTGCCAAGTGTATCTGATTCTCAATCAATTATTTTTATAAAGAATATTTAATACACATGTCATATATCATATAGTGGAATAAATGATGAAATATAAATTGAAATAGAGGATTTAAACTGGACTAAATGGGTGCATTTTCTGATAATTATGAAACTAACATCTCCATTAATAACTTGGCTATGAAATTTTTTGATTATAGACAAAAAAATTTAACTTTTATTTTGTTTTTTATCATCTCGATTCGATGCTAATTGTAAGAAAACACACGAGTAATTTTTAAAAAAAAAAAAAAAAACAAACTCCTATTTAACCTTATGAGTTTAAATAATTTTGTATTAACTTTCCTATATATACATACGCATCAAGAATTCATTAGAACTCAAATTGAAAACCTCATTACACATATAACTATAAAGACGTGCATTCAATCAATTTACCACATACTTATTTGCATCTCTTTGTGACAATCCAAACTTAAATTGACGTCGTTTTTGTATTTCTTTTGTTACGCTACAATCTTGTAGCAATAAAACATTTTTTGGAACTGTTAAGGAATGAACTTTGGGTTTAACTCAACCCAAAAGCTATTTCAAGAGGTGAGGATTGCTCAATACCATATATAGAGACCACAACTTATTTATTTCACCGATGTGGGATACTAACAGGAACAATTTCTTGGACGTAGTGTAAAAGTCATTTTTCTTCTTGCGGTAGAAGATTTCTCTTTTTAGGAGTGAAAGAACAACAAAATTTGAATCTGCTAATTGTTCAGGCCATAAACTCAATAATCCAAAAGAAAGCCCAGTGAAAACCCAGAAATCTCCTTTGGGCTCAAAACCACAGCACTTCCATAACCATAAATAGAGTGATAAAATTGTAACTTAACACTTTACATGCCACAATTAATCCTCCAAAATAAATTTTATTATTCGAAAAAAATTTATTGGGAGGGGGTTACAATTATTATTATCATTATTATTCAGGGCATCCTGCAGATAAAAGTAAACACTAAACAATATAATAATAATAATCAAGGTAAAGGATGCTGAGGTGGTGATTTTTTTGGACAATTATCGATGCATTGTGGTTCGTTAATGTAACATTTTTTGTCTAATATGCAACACCAACAATCGTCAAAAACGCCGCAGTGTTTCACGCTTTTGCACGGAGTAATGTTTATTTTTGCCCCATTTAGTTCTAAGTTCCCAATATCTGTGCTCGCCGTCTCTTTTTTTCCCATCATTCTTCTCCTGTCTTCATAGCCTGTTGGAGGAAAACACAGAAAACAAAAATAAGAAATAGAATACAAATTGTTTTCAATGATTTGATGGTGGGCAAAGAGAAAACAAAAATGAAAGAAAATAAATTGGAAATATATATAAATGTGATGATTAAATTGTTTTGAGTAATTTTGGATCGAAGAAGTTCTAATCTTCTTTTTTGATGCTCAAGAAGTAATTGGAAAAGATCTTATTGTATGAAGAACGTGTTTGACTGAATTTATTTTTAGAAAAGCTTATAAAAACTTACATCTTATAATATATTTCTAAATTTGTGTTAAAAATAAGTTCTTTAGCATTTGGATAAAATAAGATTATGAAGTTTAAAATGTATAAGTGATTGTAATTCATAATTGATATAACCAAAACAAAAGATATTTGTTAAGATCTTAAAAAGATAAGTTCAGTTTTTATTTTTATTTTTTTCGAAAAGAACTTATAAGATCAAAACCTTAAAGCCTCGTACCTTCTAAGTTCATCTCTTAAAATTTGTATCAAAAATTTCAGAATATCTTATAAATTTTTAAATACTTTTAAATTATTTTAGAATTTTATAAGTCTACGAAACACCTAAATCAATGGATTTTTGGAGTTGTGATCGTATGAGAAAAATACAACGCGATTTTCTTTAGAATTATGTAAGATATCAAAAGTATAAATGTAATTAATTTAAAAAATTTGAAGTGGGGTACTGCATAGACTATACTTACATTCATGAGGAACTAATAACACAACAATGGTTAAGGAGAATAGAACGAAAAAGACTTTTTCCCAAGAAGCCATTGATTAAATATTTAAAATCACAAAGCTTATGATGAATTTCCCATGTGAAGGATTCTCATATTTATAGGATCAATATGCCTAACCATATTACAAATTACAATAATCAATGCTCAGATTTTGAGCAATCTAATTATTAATTTCTTCTTACGAATTTATTAGCAATTATCTGAGTTGGCATTCCATAAAATTCATGGTTATTGTAATAATTGTAAAGCATAATAATTTAATCTTTCTGATTCTCAATTATAATCACTGAAATATATATATATATATATATAAATTAGAAAATAGAGAAAAGTTAGTTAATCATATTTTCTTCTTAAATTGTGGTTCAAAGGATTGATTTTGGTAATCACTAATTCACTAAAGGCAGATTATAAAAATATTGTTACAAATGCTGTCAATATATACTTGTGTCTTATCTATTGTTACAAAATATTGTTCATTTAATTTCATGGACTTTATGTCTAAATTTAACTGATAATTTCTCTTTATTTTTCTATAATTAAATCACAATTTTCGTACCAAATTTTACCATAGTTAATTATTATCTATTCAACTGACTTAACACCCGCAACTGCCAAATTAAAAAAAAATAAAAAAAATGGAAACCTCTTATTCGATTAATTTTGAAAGATCCAAAAATTGATAAGAAATAAGGTATTTACAGGTTATCTGAGGAATTATAATTCTACGTTGTGGGGTGTATGTCTTTAAGGAGCTATAAATTTCTAGTTAGATAAATATGTTATTAAGTTGAATTGGGCTCAACTAACAAATTGAGTTTATATGGTCAATATTAATCCTATGTTTGGTCTTTGAATTTTAACGTGAAAAATGTATCAAGAAAATATTTTTTGTACTTCGAATGATGTAACTATATGCTTTAAAATTTATATTTTTACATTTTTCTTCTCTTTTTTTTCACATTTTTTTATCCAAACATAGCACATGGAGAAAAAAAAAAAAAAGATCAATTGTCGGAGGCTTCAACAATTGATATTTGTATTTAAAAAATGCGTTGGAGTCTTTGCTATATACTTCAAGGAATCAAACCAAATTATTTTAAAGATTTGGCAACTCATGCACATAATATTGAAATGAACATTAATTTTGATGAATAATAAAATTCAAGTGATGCCAATGATGATGATAAAGATGTTGGGGGCAACTAATTTTCATCTTCAAATCACAAATGCTCTTGGATAAGAGCCTAAATTATCAATAATGCTCTCAAATAAGAGGATAAATCATTATAAATTCTTAACTCTCCAAGTCTCCAAATTCAAACTCAAGTCTTCAAGTCTTCAAATTCAAACTCAAATCTCTAAGTCTCTAAAATTCACGACTCAAGCCTCCAAGACTTTAAGTCAAGGGTCAAGTCTCTAAGTCTCCAAATCAAAGAATAAAGTCTTCAAGTCTTCTCAAATTCAAGATCATGTCTTCAAGTCTCTAAATCCATAACTCAACTCTCCAAGTGTTCAAGTCAAGGCTCAAATTTCGAAGTCTTCAAATTCAAAACTCAAGTATCCAAATTTCTAAATCCACAACTCAAATCTTCAAGTCTTTAAATCTCTAAATCTCCAAATTCAATATTCAAGTCTTCAAGTTTTCAAATCAAAAACTCAAATCTTCAACAATTCTCTCAAGCAATTCAAGGAGATCCACAGTGTTCAATGCATTCTTTGCAGAGTTCATCATAGTTTGGCGTTTTGATTCAAGATTATGGTGCGAAATATTCAAATTAGAGTTATTTTTTTTAAATCAAATTCAAGGAGATTCGTGGCGTTCAATGCGTTTTTCACGGAATCATCATACTTTAGCATTTCATTCGAGATTAAAGTGCAAAACCCTCGAATTGACATTATTTCAAATCAAATTCAAGGAGATCCACGATGTTCGAGGCATTCATCGCGAAGCTCATCAAATTTCAAGATCATATTTGGAATGAAAGAATTAGATAATTAAATTAAAGATTAAGTCCACAACTAATAGATTTTAATTTTATTTTTAATTATATAATTTTTTATCTTGTAATTTTATTTATTGCAACAAAAAAAAATTTGTGCTCACAATCACAACACTACCAATTCCATAAATAGAGTGATAAAATTGTAACTCACACTTTACATGCCATAATTAATCCTCCAAAAAAATTATATTATTCAAAAATTTTCTGGTACGGGTTACAATTATTGTTATTATTATTTAGGGCATCCTGCAAATAAAAGTAAATACCGAAAAAAAAAAAATAATCAAGGTAAAGGATGCCGAGGTGGTGATTTTCTCGGACAACTAGCTTCGCATTGTTTATCATTGTAACATTTGTTATCTAATAAGCAACACCAACAATCGCCAAAAACGCCGCAAAATTTTTGCGCCATTTAGTTCTAAGTTCCCAATATCAGTGGTCGCCATCTCTTTTCTTCGCATCATGCTTCTCCTGTCTTCATAGCCTATTGGAGGAAAACACAGAAAACAAAAATAAGAAATACAACACAAATTGTTTTCAGCAATTTTTGCTGGTGGGCAAAGAGAAAGTAAAATGAAAGAAAATAAATTGGAAATATATATGTATATATATAAATGTGATAATTAAATTGTTTTGAGTAGTTTTGGAGAAATACTAAACTTCTTTTAACATGATGATGGGTTTTCTGATATTTATTCAAGAAGTAATTGAAAAATATCTGACTATTAGAAAAAGGTATTTGGCTAAATTTATTTTAAAATTTTTTATAACAATTTAAGTCTTATAAAATATTTCTAGATTTATGTTAAATGTAAGTTTTTTAATATTTAAATAGAATAAGATTATAGAGCTTATAATGTGTAACTGATTGTGATTCATAATTTATATGGTCAAAATCAAAAAGAGTTCGATGAAATTTTAAAAAGATGAGTTTAAAATTTATTTTTTCAAAAAAAACTTATAAAATCAGAACCTTAAAATATTTTAAAATCCTACAAGCTTATGAAAACACCTAAATCAATAGGTATTGGAGTTATTATCCTATGAGAAAAAACAATGCAATTTATTTAAAATTATGTAAGATATCAAAAGTCTAAATGTAATTAATAAAAAAAAATGAAGAGTTTAACGTATAGAATGTACTTACATTCATAAGGAACTAAAAAAGCAATAATAGTGAAGGAGAAGAGAATGAAAAAGACTTTTTCACAAGAAGCCATTGATTAAAATCACAAATGGAAGCTTATGATGAATTTCCCATTGCAAGGATTCTCATTTTTGTAGGACCAATGTGCCTAACATTTTGAGCAATCTTATTAATTTCTTTTTACCAATTTGTTAGCAAAATGACTTGTCATTCCATAAAATGCATGGTTATTGTAATAATTGTAAATCATATAACTTAGCTTTTTTTATTTTAATCATAATCACTGCAAATGTACACCTTATATGCATCTAATTGTACAGATTTATTACAGATATTGCTAATATTTATTCTTATAATAGACCTATTGGGCCAAGAAACAGATTTGGGGCGTATGTCCAAATTGGATTATTTCTACATTAATTTTGGGCATTTTCTCTACAAATGTGTCACAAATTAGATCTATGTGGACCCAGAAAAAAAAAAATTAAGGTTGGGCAGGCCTAAGTTGGGCTCCATGACTACATTATATTCTTAAATTTTGAAATTTAAAATTCAAATAACTCGACTAAATCTATTTATTAATTGGTAATATCTAACTTTTATTTCACTTTAATTTCTCATCTTTCGACGGTATCATTATATATTTCGACGGTATTATTATAATTCCTCATCTTTAATATTCAATTAACTCACCACCCTTAGGTATATTAATACAAAATTCCACTACTGCTTCAAGAAACTCAACCAAAGTGGACATTGATAAAAATAATTTGGATTTTTAATTTTTTTTTTTCATTTCTTTTCACAAATTCACGCCATTTTAAGAAGAAAAGTGTTATTTGCACAAATAATTAATAATTTGGGCCATAAAGGATGCAATAATCTCGAAGGAGGTCAAGTGAACAACTCAAACTAAACCTGATCTACTTATTTCAAATTATAAATATTTATAATCGAAATTAATCTATTAAATATTTTAATCAGCAAAAAATTATAAAATTTATAGTCAATTCAAATTAAATTCGGATCAAAGCTCAATCCATCGACAGCCATATCCATAAGTAGGGCGACGAAATTTTCACTCACATTTTAAAAGCCATAATAAATCCTTCAAGAAATTTTATTTTTCAACTTTTTTTTTTTCTTTTTGTTTGGGTGAGGGAATACAATTGTTATTATTTAGGGGCATGTGTCACATAAATAGGAAAAAAATAAAATCAAGGTGAAATATTGGATGGTGGTCTCCCCCCACATTTGGAGTTGCATGTTGGTTCATTCACATAGCAGAAATTGTCTATTAAGCAACACCAGCAAACTTTAAATACTCCGCCGCAATCTGTGCCTTCTTTGCACCAAGTAATATTTATTTTCCTGTTGTTGAATTCTGCACTTTCAATATTTATGGTCGCCATCTCTTTTCTTCCCATCACGCTCCTCCCATACTCATAGCCTATGCCACAAAAATACACCAAAAATAAATAAATAAATAACAATAAGAAATACAACACGAATTATTATCGAACATTTGTTAGTGGCTAGCGAGGAAAAGAAGAAACTAAATAAATTATAAAATATATACTAAGTTGTTCTGAGTGATCTTCTAGAAAATTCTGAACTTTATATTTCGACACAACAATGTTTCATACATATAAATGATTTCGTTAAAATAATATTTGTTTGAATTTACTTTAAAAATCATTTAGATATTTTCAGAATTTACAAGTTGTTATACCATTTTTTTTTTAAAGAAAAAAACTCAAGCGTTTAGATAAGATTATTATAAAATTTATAGAATATTAGTGATGAATAGTATAGTTTAAATTAAAAGGTTTTTATATTTTAATAAATAAGTTCAAAATTTCTGTGTAAGATCCCATTTATTTTATAAGTTTATCTCCTAAAATCTTTTTTAAATATTTCAAAATATCGTATAAATTCTCAAACAATATGTAAATAAAAAATAAAATAAAATTTGAAATCTCATGAACAACAAATATTTGGAATAATGTAAGACATCAAAAGTTTAAGTTCAATTAAGACAAAAAACATAGGATAAAGTACACTTACATTCATGAGGAACTAACAAGACAAGGAGAATGAAGGAGAAGAAAATGAAATAGCCTTTGTTGCAAAAAGCCATTGATTAAAATCAGAAAACTTATGATGAATTTTCAATGGCAAGGATTGGTCCTATTTATAGCACCAATGGCCATCCATTTTCAGTAATCCATGCTAAAACTTTGACCAATCTCATTTCTTCTCACCAATTCATTAGTAGTTTGACTTGCCACCTACTAAAATTGTTAATTGTAATGATTGTTAATCATATATAATTTAGTTTTTCCCATATATATTGACTAATTAACATTAATTTAGTAATCACATTAAATTGTATTTAAATTATTGATTTTGGTGATCACTGATTCATTAATGTTAATTAGTCACATGATTTCAATTGGGTGAGTTTTTCAAACACATTGTCAATATTTCATATTATATATGATAGCTTGTTTTGTTAGAATCATTTCATGGACTTAATTTCTTAATGTCATTGATGTAGTTTCTTTTTATTTTTGTATTTTAATGAAAGAGTCATTCACAAAGACCAAAGTGTTAGTATGTATATTTATTCAATTGAATCAACATTTAGAACTTTGAAATTAGAGAAATTATTAAATAAAATTTATTTAATTAATTTATTAAATTCGAAATGAATGAGAGATGGGGTATTTATAATCTGTCTTCGAATTTACAATTTTATATAATAGAATGCACATGTTATGCAAAAATTAATATTGTCATTCTAAAATCCCAATAAATCTTATAATATTATGTGACATTTTCTTTGTGGGGGGTTGGGGGTAATTAATATGTTTTTTTCCTCTTTTATTTTATAGAAATCTTTGCCATTTAACCTCTTAAATATAGTGTAGCTCTCTTTTGAAACTGGGTAACCCGGCTGGGCATTATTGATTAATATACAATCAGTTCAATATCTTTTGAAAATCATTTTTCCAGTAAAAATTAATGTTCCAAATATTTTTGAAACTTTTTGCTTCCATTATTCTATTTGTACAAATGCATTAGGATCCCAGTGTGAATTTTTCTGTCCAAAAGAAAATTATTTGAATAATTTCTTTTGATTTTTCCTAAAATTCAGTACATATATTTATATTTATATATAGAGAGAGTGCTCCCTAGTATAATTATATATACAGTTTGTTTCGTATTAATTTATTAATTATACAAATTAAAAATAGCTCGTGCGGACAATTTCAAGTAACTAAATGACCCAGCACAAAATTGTCCTTAAGTTGGGCTCGGGCGCTGCAATGCAACAAGTCATTAGTGGTCTCGTTAATTTACATTTATTTTCAAATTTTACATTCAAATAAAATAATAATCCTTTTTATTTGCTTTGATTTAAGCATTCACTTTAATTATCTGTACTATTAATAAAATATGAGACTTTTACTAACAAACTTCATATTTTTCAATAATTGACAAAATTAATCATATTTAAAATGATAATGGCAATTGTATCTTCACTTGTGATTTTGTTTTTTTCTATCTCCAATCTTATTTTTATTTTTCTTTATTTTCTTAACTCATTTTTTTAAAAATAAAATAAATACATCAAAATCATTTTAAAAAATTATAGTATCATATAGAAAAGTAAATATATATTTATTTTATACTATAAAAATTTCAGTACATGCACAGAATAGAACGTGGCAATTTTTTTAGATTATCTGATAGACAAATAACATTCATGTCAAATCCTTTGTTTATACCCTTTTATTTTTATGTTCTCCATGAATTTTTAATTTTTTAAAGTTTAGTTGATATACTAAATGCAATTGTTAATGAATTTGATATATATAAAAACGTTCAAATACATAATTTACACGTATCATATATAAATTGTTCAAGTGCACATAAAATATGTCAATACTTTTTCTTTATTGAATAAACATGATAAACTGTAATTGTTAATGGATTTCAGTATATAACATTCAAATACACAATTTATACGAGAAATCTTTATTCCAAACACCAATTTATTTATTATTGCGTAATGCAATTTCCACTTAAAAAAAATAAAATAAAATAAAATCACACACACACACACATGTGTATGTGTGTGTGTGGAGATAAAATTACACAATGGCATGGAGGTGCAGTGAGAGATGAGATCATGGATGACAGTTTATCTCACAAACTTCCTCAGTAATCCAACATTTAAATACACAACACCAACACTGCCTATCATCAGTATCACTTTGCTGGCAAGTTTCCTTTTTACACGCATATATATTTATTTTCTCACCTCGCAATTCATTTCTTGTCACATTTTTCTTCTCCAATTTTTCTATCCCATTGTCAATACCTGTACAAAAATAAAAATTTAGATTTTTTTTTTCAAAAAAAGAAAAGCAAAGAGAATTACACAAACGCCCTTATTATTTTCCAGTAATAGTATAAAGTTACTCATTAACGCACCAGAATATGTAGTCACCATCTCTTTTCTTCCTATCTTGCTCCTCTCCTCGACATAGCCTGTTGGAAATAAAAATATTTGATTATAGTCACGAATTAGCTAGTGCCCAACAACAAAATAAAATAAAATAAAATAAAAATTGCTAAATTTTTGGGAAAATTTTAAAGATACCATAACAATAGTTTTTCGTATGTTATATCTCTAAATATTAAAAATCCAATTCTATAAGGTATTTTCTTACTAGCATACGTGATACAGCATGTTCTTTAGGGCTGTCGGTGGATCGGATTTCAATTCGAATCCAATCCGAATTTTATGATTTTTATCCGATTAACATATTTGATGGATCATATCCTATTTTAAATATCCGTAATCCAAAATAAGTGGATCGGATACAAAATTAAACAATTTGATTTGTTAAAGATTCGAATCCGGACTTTAATAATTTGTTATTACTATTAATACTATTATATATAATATTAATAAATATTTTAAAATAATCTATATATTATATTGACCTGATATTTATATTACTGTCTATATTATGTTATCAATATTAAAATTCTAGTCCAAACATAAGAGAGATAATGATAAAATGTCAAATATAATAATGTATAATAGTCCATCTATGCATTAATATAATGTGAAATAGGGATTTAGTATTCAAATATTTAACTTTTGGACTAATATATGATAAAAAGTTGTTAAAGATTCAAATATGATGTAAATTTAATTTATAAATATAATATTTTTTTACAATACAAAGGGGGGAAATAAAGAAGAAAATATTAAATCAGGTCGGATTTTTTTTATCGGATTCAGACATGATAATGACTAATAAAGATTTTATAGGTTATCAGGTCGGATTTGTATGTGGATTTTGATAATTGAATTCGAATTTGAATATGATTAATTCGATCTAAATCCGACCCGTTGACAGATCTATGTTCTTATAAAAAAGACACTTAACAATAAGCCAATAAGATGTGAACAAATTATAAATTAACTTGAGACTGTTTTAACTCTTTTGATGCAGAACAAAAACTTTATAATATATATATATATATATGTATAATTTATAGTTTTTATACTAACTTACATTCATGAGGAACTATCGATGCAACGAGAAAGAAGCAGAACACAATGAAGTAGTTATAAGAAGCCATTACTTAGAATTGGTAGAAAATGTCTGGCGAATTTCCTATAATTACAAGGGTTACAATATTTATAGCTTCATAGCCACCTCTATCACGGTGACCCGAACTAAGATTTTGAGTAATATAGTTTTACTAATTTACCAGAATTTCATCAATAAAATACCTTTTATTTTAACAATTATTATTACTTTAATTATAAATATCTTTTGCCAAATTCTGTGATTCTTGTGCTAATTATTCTATTATGTTGTTAATAATATATTAATTTTCTGCCAAAATTTGAGATTTGAGATTATGTTGTGTATAATAGATAATATCCAAAAGTAATTTTCTGTATCTTAGATGTTTTCCCAAAATTTATTACTAATGATTACCAAATCACCAATTACTATAATCCTCTATTCAAAATAATCACAATTAAAATATTTTCTATATATTTAACATTAATCTTTGCCATATTGTTTAGATTAAAAAATTATTATCAAGCATTTTCTAGTGGCTAATTAATGAGACAAGAGAAATTGCATATATATATATATATTGTTTTTAGTAATTTGAGAAAAATTCTAAACTTATTCCCAATGCAAAGATAGATCTATGCATATTAAGATTATTTAAGATAGTTAATTATAAAAAATCTGACTCTATTATGAAAATATTTAGCTAACCTTGTTCAAAAAAAAATTATAAAATCTAACATCTTAATTATAAGGTATTCTTATTATTTAATAAATTTTTAAGTAATGGCCAAAGTAAGATATGATATGAGATGGCATCGGTAGTAATTTTGTAATTAATGTATTCAAAATCAAAAGAAGTTGTTAAGATTAAAAAAAAAAAAATCAAAACTTTTTACTTTATTCTAAAAGAATTTATAAATTATTAACATCTTATTCTGAGAGTTATAAACTCACTTAACAAAAATTTTATCAAATACTTGAAAATATCTTATATATTCATTAGGGTCCCGATTCTTGAATTTTTCTATTCAAAAAATCAAAATTGGATAATTGAACAATTTCTTTTCTACTCTTTTTAAAATTAAACTTGAAATTGTCAGCATGAGCTGTTTTTAATTTTTATAATTGATAAATAAATAAGTTGAATATATCTTCTTCTTTTTTTAATCAGCAAGCACTCCCAGTATATATATAAATTATCCATAGTGCTCCCGATATAAAAAAATTTATTTATCAATTATACAAATTAAAAATAGCTCATGATGACAATTTCAAGTAAGTAGATAACCGAGCCCAAAATTTGGCCCAGACTAAGGATCAAGACTGGGCTTCAATTGGGTTCAAGGGCCGTAATTCAACAAGTCATGAGTGGTCTCGTTAATTTGCCGTTAAGTAATATTTTCAAATTTTATATTCAAATAAAATATAATAAACCCTTTTTTTATTGCTTAGATTTAAATATATATGCACTTTCATTATTTATATTATCAATAAAACATAAATTTTTAATAACGGACTTGGTGTTTTTTAATAATTGAAAAAATTAATCATATTGTATCTTCACTTATGATGGTGGTTTTTTCTATCTCCAATTTTACTCATCTTTTTTTTTTAAACTTATTTTTTAAAAAATTCCAAATAAATATATTAACATATTTTTAAAAGATTGTAGCCTCATATAGAAACGTAAATAAACATTTTTATTTTATACTACGAAAACTTTAGCATATACATAAAATAAAATGTGCCAAAATTTTTAGGTTATCTAATAGACAAGTAACATCCATGCCAAATTTCTCACTTAGTCCTTTTTCATATTTGTGTTTTTCATTGAATTTATAATCTTTTAATGTTTGGTTGATGTGATAAACTGCAATTGCTAATAAAATTTGATATAAAACGTCCAGTTCCGTACAGAATGTGACATATTTTTATTTTATTGAATAAACTTGTAACATCCATGTCAAAATCATTATTTAAGCCTTGTTAGTTTTAGGTTTTCCATTTAGTTTTTAGTTTTAAATATTTAATTGAGGTGATAAACTATAATTGTTGATGAATTTCAATATATAATATTCAGTCAAATGACATGTAACTCAATAGTATCAGTTTCCTTTACTATTTAGAAGGTCTCGTGTTCGAGCTCAGTGACATCAGTATTCTCTACAATGTGGGAGATCTCGTGTTCAAGTTTGAATGTATTCCTTTATACACTTTATGTGAATTGTGTGTGGTTTATACTTTAAATTTATTTGATTTGTGAATAGAAAAATATTGATTTGTTAAAAAGATAAAAATTTATATAAAAAACCAACTTATTTATTATTGCATAATGCAATTTCCACTTACAAAAATCACACACACACACACACACACACGTGTGTGTGTGTGGAGATAAATTATACTATGGCATGGAGGTGCAGTGAGAGATGAGATCATGGATGACAGTTGCTCTCACAAATTTCCTCAACAACCCAACATTTAAATAAAATATTACAACACCAACACTGCCTATCATCAGTATCACTTTGTTGGCAAGTTTCTTTTTTACATACATATAAATTTAATTTCTCGCCTCCCAAATCACTTCTCGACGCATTTTTCTTCATCAGTTTTTCTATTCCATTGTCGACTCCTGCTAAAATAAAAATAAAAATTCAGAATTAAGATGAAAAAAAAATTGCACACATGCCCTCAATATTTATAGTAATTGCATAAGTTATTCATTAGCATACCAGAATTTGTAGTCACCATCTCTTTTCTTCCTATCATGCTCATCCCCTCGTCACGACCTGTTGGAAATAAAAATGCTTGATTGTAATCTCGCATTTGCTAGTGGCGACAATAAAATAAAATAAAAATATATGCTAAATTTTTTAGAGAAATTTTTAAAATACTATAACAATAGTTTTTTGTATATCAAATTGTAAATATACTTTGTGTGTGTGTGTGTTTTAGTATATACATATAAATTTTTAGTTTTTAGATTGTACTTAGATTCATGAGGAACTATCGACGCAACAAGGAAGAAGCAGAACAAAATGAAGAAGTTATAAGAAGCCATTGATTAGAATTAAAATATATATATATGATGAATTTCTTATAACTAGGTCTATTATATTTATAGCTCCATAGCCACCTCTATCGCGGTGATCCATGATAAGATTTTGAGAAAAAATATATTTACGAACTTACCAAAAATTTTGTCAATTAAATGCCATGCATATTATTAATGATTATAAGTATAAATGTTTTTTTTGCCAATTTTTGTGATTTTTTTCTAATTCAATTATGTTGTCAATAATATATAGCATCCAAAAGTTATTTTTTGCCAAATTTAGAGATTGTTGTGCTAATTCAATTATGTTGTGAATAATATATAATATTCAAAAGTAATTTTTTGCCAAAATTTGAGATTTTAGTGCTAATTCGATTATGTTGTGTATAATATATAATATCCAAAAGTAATTTTCAATATCTCAAATGTTTCGAGACATTATTATTAATAATTACTAAATCACCAATTACTATGATCCTCTATTCGAGATAATCTCAATTAAAATATTTTCTTTTTTTGAGAGAACATTATAAATGAATTAATAAAAAATACAATTATCAAATCAAGAAGATAATTCTTATAAGAAGTCAATAGAATCAAATTATCAAATTTAGTACATGAAAGTACAAATTACACAATCAGATGCACATAAAGTGCACAAAAAAATATGTACGAATTTGAACTTAAAACCTCCCACATAATATGGGAAACTGATGCCACACTAGGCCATAAGACCTTGGACATTAATATTAATTTTTGCCATACTGTATAAGTGTTGGACTTACACACTTTTTTCCAATGGCTGGAAATGTCTTTTTACTCCAAATTGAATTAAATTCAGAATTTTGGTTCGGAGACACGATGTCCCAACAAGGCCCAAGGAGACCATTTGGGCCAACTCATTCACTTTATAGTCTTCAAATTGGTCCAAGACCTTGATTATACAGCAAAAAAAATTCAATTAATGACCAAAAATACCCTTGTCTATTATCATATTGACGAAATTAGTTCTTCTCAGTTCTCACCCTCACCCGCTTGCATTCCGACAAAAAAGGAAGGAAAAAAGAAAAGAAAAGAAAAAAAGAACAGAAAAAGTAGAAGAACAATGCGATTCAGGGTCTTTGAGCTCAATCAATGTTGAAATAAATCTTCCCCAAAATCCCATTATGCAAACCCTAATTTACAGGAAACCCATTTTCCGATTTCCGCCTGATATCATACCCCCCAGTTCCTTCTATTTACCAGCACATAAAAACCATGATTTTCTCCGAATTCACCCCCAAAAATGCCATTATAGTCTCAAGACTCTGACTTTATGCTCTGCCGCGTCTCCTCAATCACTGGGTTATGGTGGCTGGGATGATTTTCAAATCATTGCTGACTCAGTCCACTCTGGTGAGTCGAACCAGTTTCGTAATTTTCTGAGTTCGCTTGGAATTGGTGATAAGAAGTATGTATTTGTGTACCTGTTTGGGTTTATTTGTGCCTTGGCAGTTTCTAGGGTTAAGGTTTCTTCTATTGTTGTATTTCCAGCTGGTGCTGTTGTATTTGCTCTTGGATTTTCTGTTGGGTTGGTCAAAGGGGGACACTTGAAAGAATTGAAATTAAATGGGAATAGAAAAAAGCTTATAGAAGACATTGTTAGAAGTTCCATTGAGAAGTTAAGGAATTTAGGGGATAATTTACAGGGGTGCAATGCCAAGTTTCTAAACTTAAGGAATGCTATTAGAAGAAGCATTGAATGCAATCAAGTTACTGTGAGTGATTTAGAAGGCTATATTGATGTTATAGAATCGGCCGATACATCTTTCCGGAACGCAATATATGTTTTGGATAATTGTATACAGAGTATATCAGGTGGTAACCAAGAAAAGGAGGGAGGTTCCCATAACGAGTTTGGCAGGAGAGGAAAGAAATCAGGTGAAAATGGGTTGAATTTCTCTCAATATTTTGGTGGTTTGTTTGGAGGGAAGTTTGATGGTCCAAAGCCTGGTAAAATGGAAGGCTCTGGTAAGATGGAATCGAAGGATGCGGAGATAAATAATAAAAAACAAGCAAACATCTTAGCTGTTTCTGTCAAGGAAAAAAATCTGAATTCTGCACTTAATGGAAATCTGGGAAATGAGAGCAGAATCATGTCAAATGGCCCTTTTGATAGCACTGTTAAAGCTGGAAATAGGGATGAAAATTTTGTTGATGGGACTGAAAGGGAAAATATAGCTGTTGAGAATGAGAAGTGGAATGAACTTGAGACAAATGACACTGCTAAAACAGTTTTTGACCAGACAATCTATAGTTACCGGAATAAGAGATCAAGACTGGTAAACAATCAACAACTTTATGTTAAAGATTATCAGGATGAAATTGGAACAATGTCATCTCAGAACGATTCATACGATTCTGTGGATGTTAGCATCAGTATGAACCATATAAGAACTGCAGCTTCTTCTGGTTGCCAGCAGAGACGTGAAACTCTGAACACAAACCATTTGCATCTTGAAAACACAGAACAGGACCCACAAGAGTCTCAGAGATATTCTTATGAAAAGGGAACGTTCGGCCCAAAAAGGAGACCCTCCTTTGCTAATCGAGAATCTGCACATGAGAGTGTCTTTGGTTCTTCTCCATCTTCGATACTTGATGATGATTTGGAATTCAACAAGTGTCTTGCGGAAGCTAGTAATCTTTTGAAAGAAGCAAAGAGGTGTTTGACACGGCAAGTTGATGATGATAGGGTGGAGCATGTGCTGCATAAGTCTGCCATACTACTCTCAAAAGCAATAGACACGAGGCCAATGAGCTTATTAGCTGTGGGCCAATTGGGAAACACATATCTTCTTCATGGAGAATTAAAACTGAGAATGAGCAGGGAGTTGAGATCCCTACTTCTGAGAACTGATCCCTTGTCGGTTGAGGAGTGGGGGAAAGTACTCAATAGGTTTGATGATCAGCTTGCTAACAAAGACAGGATTACATCAGCTCTTGTGAATGTTTGTGAAGAATGTGAAGAGCTACTCATTAAGGCAGGAAGAAAGTACAGATTGGCCTTGTCAATTGACGGGAACGATATGAAAGCCTTGTATAATTGGGGCCTTGCCCTTTCTTTTCGTGCCCAGTTGATTGCAGATATTGGACCAGTAAGCATTTTATTTTTCTGAAATAAGTATCTGTTCTTTTTCATATTCAGGTTCCTTTTCCTTAGTTGCAGCACATCCTTCCTGCCTAGCAATGAAAATGAATGGGTCAAAAATTAAACTTGGTAATATAATTAAAAATGGTATTACCATCCTACAACTTGATAGAAGATATCATTTTGAAATTATTTACTGAATAAAGCTTTCTTTTAGTAGTTTCACTCAGAATTCCATTTGGCCTTTTTGTCCATATTACAGAGTGCTGCTCGTGATGCAGACAAGGTTTTCTTGGCTGCCATAGACAAATTCGATGCCATGATGTCCAAAAGCAATGCTTATGCTCCCGATGGTATGACAAACCTACCTCAACCATGCTTGTTTGCTTTCTAAATCAGAGGGCCTGATATTCCACATTGAATTAGCTTTATCTTCAGAAGAGCCGATAGTATGGGACTTATTTATTCTCGGAATGAAAAGTTAACATGATTCCTCGTCTCTACAAAAGATAATGCAATATGTCCAACCCCATTTATCCCCCCAACAAGTAGAACTTGAAGGTTTTGTTTAGTATCAAACATGTTGATGGCTTATTAAGCAACCAAAATGCCGAAGTCACTGATTATTAACTTAGCTTTGCATATCATCATCACATATTAGTACTATATATCCTAGAGTTAAGCCGAAAGAATTTCATTTTGATTTGTTGAATGGATGCTTATTTTAGTGGAAACTGGTTTATTGCAGCTCTTTTCAGATGGGGTGCAGCATTGCAGCACAGGTCTCGGCTGAGGCCAAGGCATAGCAGAGAAAAGGTGAAGTTACTGCAGCAAGCCAGACGGTTGTATGAAGATGCACTAGACATGGATTCTGGAAATCTCCAACTACAAGAGGCCTTATCATCCTGCATATCTGAGTTACAATATTGGTACAGTTAAGCATATAATGTAAAATATCAGGCCTATGAATCTGGTCCTTAAATCACAATTTTGCACTAATCCCCTTTGTTTTCTCTTTTCTCTTTGGCTGGTTCTGCACTTTCTTGATGCTATTTTACATCAAAGAATAAATACCCCATGTATTCTCATTGTATTGGACCACATATGTATATTACAGAAATTTCTTGAATAATAATGGCCTGGTCTCCACATCCGGAGGATTCTTTTGGTGGTCCATGGTTTGACATTTTGGTGGACATTGTAAGTCTGAATATTTTGCTACCATTAAGGGCTAAGATTACTTATTTTTGCATTTTTTATCCCATATCGTAGTGTGGATCTTGAAAGAAATAAGAAGATTTTGAGATGGAATGGAACAAGGGGAAACAGAGGCTGAAGCTGATCAATAATAACAACAATAAGAATATACACATTAGATCATCATACATCTACCTGATGAGAAAATGAACTTGGAATATACTGAATAGTGAATAGTGGAATTACATTTCGTCAAAAGTTTCTAGGAATAAATGTCATCAGAATAATCATAGTATAGTTTTCTCTGCAATTAAACCTATAGGTTTCTCTTCAATTAAACCTCTCCCCCGCAAGGCTGCGGAAAACTCTCAGTATTCCTGCAAAAGTAACAATCCCAACCAAGGTATGATCTTCTTCCACAACCCAAATACAACTAACACGATGTGCGAGTGCCTGGATCATCACGGCCACCAAAGAACTTCCCGGACTGCAGACGATTGCCTCAGACCTCCTTGCCGGATAGTATCGACCCGACCTGCCACCCCTACTCGACCAGCCATTCCTACTTGACCCAGATTCATCGTCTGAAGAACTAGAAGATGAAGAAGAAGACATCGAAGAATGAAAAAGATCATCCATTAATTCCAACATTCCCCCCAAATTTCTCTCCTCCAGCCTCATCTTCACCAACTGGACCAAATCCTCGGGCGGCCCACCGCAGTCTATGTAGGTCATGAGATCCATGGCCGAGAGGGTCATAATCACCGCTGCAGCCATTTCATCACAGCAGGCTAGAGCAGACGGTGAGATTTCCCCTATCAACCTGTTTTCTTCATCAACGACTGCAACAGATGTCTGCTTAATCAGGGCACGATGAAGATAGCCCAATGCTAAGGATGCAGGCTTGTTGTAGGTTACAGTCATGATGTCATGATCGATGACATTGAGGGACTCGACGGAGAAGGTGGCGATCGGAGAGAAGGCTCCTACGGAATTGAGAAGGAAACGTAGCACATCTTCCTGTGTTAGCCAACAGTATGAATGGCCACCGGGCCGGGGGCAGCCCAAAGCAGGTTGTCTGTTGAGGAACTTCTTTCTTGAGTTGGCGATGTGGTGGTTTTGTATTGGGATCACTAAGTTTTGGGTGCCTTCAAGTATGCAGTCTATCGCCTCCAGCAAGCTGAAATAATACATAAAGAAAGATTGCAAGCTTCAAAATATGAAGGAAAATATAATAAGATTCGGCAAAAAGCAGAGCAGATCGAGAGCTTAAACTCAACAAAATAACTCCTATTATTAAAGAATCTTGATATGATTCATTTCCAGGTTACATCAGTAGCGCATCAAACATAGAACAAGAAGAGTCATTTCTGAGGTACCTATGTTGCCGACAAAGAAGATCGAATTAGAAACCCGACAAAAGCCAACATTCTTAGTGCCTGTCACAACTTGTTACCACAAAAGAAGGGGTGGTTTTCTCAGAGAGCAATTTTAAAGTCATAATTGTAGAAAGAATCTGAACTACCCACTTAGATTTTGAACCGAGCTATACATTTTTACCAAATTCTTGAATAATATAAACCGATTAGAAGATTGAAGCCAGAAACTCAATCAAAATATGTAAGCATCTTCCATGGACATACAACAGAGGACCAGAAGAAACATCAATACGAGCCCATATTGCCACAAGTATTCAAACACGCGACTGCCAATATAACTCGCCTTAAACTTTCCAAAAATCTGATAACTCATTCGTCCCAAAAGCCCATCCGAAACATTTTTTCCCAAAAAAGTTCAAGCAAAACTGGACATGAATCATTATGAATTAAGAGCAAGTCTTTGTTCCAGAAAATCACAAGCCAAAAAAGTAATTAATTTTCAACCCTCAGAAAACATTTATCCTTTCTCATCTCCTTCGCATTTTCAAAAAACAAAGAAATACAGAAATAGCTACACAAAATCATTGAAAGAGAAGAAAAAAATTAGTTAATCGAACCTGGAATTGGGCTCCAGATGACGGACAAAGGGCGAACCTTTGGGTAAAATATCAGAAACAGGAGCCTCAAAAGCCTTGAAAGGATCAGCCAAATTTTCCTCCCTGCAGAGGAAGAGAATCACATCCGCGAAGCAGAATTTCCCGACGCACACGCAAGAGCCACTAGCGCTGTCTCCTCCGCCGCACACCCAGACGCTCACATAGGTATCTCCGGACGTCTTCAACACCGTCAAGGCGTCGGAAATGGTGGTGGCGGCCGCGACCCACGTTAACTCCGGCTTCCCTAAGCACAATTCTGACAGCTCTCCATTCAGAAATCTCGCTGCCATGCAATAATCTAAATTCTAATTGGAATGCCTAGGAGAGCGAGAGGCTATCACAGCGTGTGCGTGCGAGTTGTGCAGAGAGAGAAGGAATTGATGGTTTTTTAGAAGATTGACTGTACGGAATATCTGGTTATCGGATCAAGCGGAGGAACAAACGGAAGAATGAAGGGTATTTGAAGACGCAGTCGTTGGATGGAGATTTATAGGCAGTCGCGCACACGCTATCACGCAAAATTTCGTTATTATAAGTATTAAAAATTAGATAAATAATGTTTGAATTCCATGTAGCAATAATAATTTGGGAGGGTAAAATACAATTTATTTTATTTTATTTTTAACATATATATAATACTCGTAATTTATACAAAACTTATATTCACATAATTCATTTACCAATATTTCATATTTTCATATGCTATTAATTTTAATTTATTGTGTTCAATCTCCAACCACGACGATATATATATTTTCATAAAATACGATTAGGGATGTTGAGAGGAGACTCAGTACACACAAATTTATGCTTAACAAGTGTAATAGTTGAAGAAATAATAAACGAGTTCGTTTTTGTTGGGTAAGGAACTTTTGAATTTGATTTAAGTTAGGTTTTCAGACTAAATAGTGTTAAGAGTATGATTTTATTCGGAGAAGACATTGTGTCCTATTTGGATTATGAATCTTACTTTCTAGTCTTTCTGAATTAGGTATTGTATTTATCTAGATTATGAGTCTTTTTGAATTAAATTATGACATTGTGTCAAGTGGTATCAGTTTCCCCTATTATGTAGGAGGTCTCGTGTTCAACTCTGAGTGGGGGCGCCTTGTGCAACTTGTCTGCAATTGTAGAATTTGTATTTCAATTGATTTTATTTGATATTAAAATAATATTAATTTATTGAAAGAATAATTTCATCATTTGTAATATTATCTAAAAATAAATAACTATTCAACAATAATATCCATACATTTGCATAATTGTTACCGTTGGCCCTGGCGGTGTGGGGGTTGGCCATATCTTACTAAGATTGACTCGGTGTGCGGAGGGGGATTCACGGGTGATGGGTTGTATTTGATTGGAATTTGAATATAAATTCATGGGGTCAAATTTGATCAAATCAAGTTAGTTACATTGATAAAGCTGATGGAACCCTAATCTTGATTAGGTTGAGGGTGAGGGATTGCCTAATGGGCTTTTAGGACAAAAATATGTAAAAGCACAACCTAATTTTGCTAAGCTAAGACAGTGTTTGATTTTATTTTGAGTATTTTGAGGAAATGAGTTCTGAAATATTTTGAGAAGATGGTTTCGAATAATGAATTAAATGAGACGTAATAAATATTTGGTATTTTTTTGAAAATAGTATAAAGATTATTTTGTGAAAAATAGTATATTTAGTTTTGTTTTAATAGAAAACAAACTGTATCGTAACAATTAAAATTAATATATTTTTTATTTAATTAGTGGGATAAAATGTGATTTTATATTATCAATATATGTCTAATTAATTGTGGTGTGAAGTTATATATTTATATAGAAAAGGACAATTCTTCTTGCGAGAGTTATAGAGGAACGGCGTTTAAGCCAACTTTATTATTAAAGTATTCAATGAGATTAAAATCTAATTAATGAATTAATTTTGAGTTTAATTACCTAACTTTTGCTTTGATACTTTTGATACGGCCAATTTAATACTGAGATTATGTTAGCCATTAAACTTAGCTTGACTTTGACTTCACCAACTTAACATCAATGCTATGCCGTTATTTCTAGAAATTTATTTCATTACAAAAGATAAATAAAAAATAAAAATCGTTATACTTTTCCTAACCTCTTGATTACACCTCTTCTAAATATGTGGATAGGCTTTTAAGTAATTATAAATGGACAATAATGCCCATTATGATTAAATCAAAGGTTTGATACAAACTTTTTTCTTGCTGAATTTTTATATTTTGTCATGAACTCTAAGACTGTGCCATTTGCAGGCTGTTTTTCTTCCTTTTAGTAAGAAAGGATAAAAAAAATGGGAATTTTTCATTAAGAAGGGTATTTTGGTCCAATCATGTACAATTAATCTGGCGCTAGAAAATTTGCTCTAGCATTATCAAATCGCCCGAGAGCTAATTTGAGAAAGTATTATTAATTTAAAATTTGAAAATATTATAAAGTAAAGGAATATAAAAATCTTTAAACAATTAAAAAGTTTTTGAAAGGTAGAATTAAATCAAGATTTATGCCATTCAATACAGCTTTGCTATATTATCTTCTTTTAATTTATGAAATGAGACAATGTTTACATATACACTATTAAAGAAAATTTATGAAGAAAGAAAGAAATAAAGAAGAAGAAGATATTGAAGGCCCTTTGTTTATGTTTTCAACACCTCTTATCATTTTTAATATAAAATAAAAAAAAAAAATTATCACTTTTCTATATATTTTCACTTAAAATATTTTTTATTTTTATTTTCAAATCTTTTTTAAACCTACCATATTATCCTACTACTACATCAATAAAATTAAAATCTAATTTGACATAAAATACCAACTATTATTTTAAAATTAATAAAATATACATATATTTTTAAAAAATAATTTTTTTAAATATAAAAAAATATAAATCAACTAACTTTTTAATCATATACTCATTCTAATCATTACGTTCCAACAAAATATTTAAATATAATTTTATTTTTTATTTTCAAATCATAATTATTTTTTTTATTTTTATATAAAAATAAAATGACGCTTGAAAACATATCCAGATGAACACAGAAGAAATAGAGAGCCGTTGAATGTGGTTAGAGATAGTGGGCATTGTCACTGGGAAAAATTCCTACCCTTTTGTATCACTACTAGCTGACAATTTTTAACGGATAAGAAAATTCAGCTTTTTCGTGAAAAGCTTCGTACTACGGATAAGTATTTTTGCGGACGAATTTTGAAGTGGCGAAATTGGGCACGCAAACCTTAAGATGATGTTTGGTTAACAAGCCGTTTGGTTGTGTTTTCGTTTTCATTTTCATCTTGTATTTTTAAAATTTAAAAAAAAATAATTAAAAAAATAATGTTTGTGTTTGCATATGTTGTTTGAAAATAATGATTGTATAAAATTTAATAAATTGTGGGTTTAGAGAAATAGTAATTATAAAAATATAGGGAATAGATATATAGATTATTGACTTATTAGGAAAATATATATAAATTATTAAAAAATGTATTTTGAATTAAAAAATGAGTCAAGATTTTCATAAAAGTGGTGAAACTTGCTAATTTCATTCTTAAATATTGAAAATGGACTTATAAAAATGAAAACAATTGAAGACACTGTCTTAAGCTCATTTAAAATATGGGAAGCTTATGCAATGTTAAGTCTTGTTTCAAGTATATATTTTTTAAATGTTGGAATAAAATAAAAATTTTATAACTTATAAAATGTTAATGAAGTTTGGTAAGATTATTTTTTTTTTAAAAAAAAAAGGGTACTACTTCCTTTTTTTGAAAAAATTATAAAATTCTAATATCTTTTTGAGAGTTTATAAGAGTTCTTTTATTTTTTTTTAAAAATTTACTAAATATTTTATAACATCTTATAAGCTCCCAAAAAATATTTTATAAAATATTTCAAAAAATTTATAAGCTCGCCCAACCATCTTCTAGAACAATTAATTCTCGTAATTATTTTAAGTTTTGTCTCCTGCCTGACACTATTTTAATTTCAGTTAAAGTAGAACAATGCTTTTCTTTATTTTAATTTTTTTAAGAACACTAATTAAATATTTGACTTTCTACGTAGAGCCATAGACCTTGTTTGGATGCAAATTTTCAAAACAATTTTCAACTCCTAAAATTTAAACAAATAAAGAATACATATTCTCCAATCTCATTCTCTAAACACAAAATTCATTATCCACAATACCTTGCTATTCACTCTCCAAGAACATTTCCCAACGCTATGCTACTTGTTATAAATTGTTCCATTCACATTACATATATACACATACTACAACTTGTTCAATCTATATATATATATATATATATATAATTTTAAAATATTCATTTCATCCCACCAATACAACAAAAAAGTTATTGATATGATATTTTGTCCATTTTCAAAACAAGACCAAACAAACAATTATATCCAAAACATTCTCTACTTACAATCCAAAATGCAAACAAACAATCATTTCATTTCCCAACCCCACTTCCTAAAAATTATTTTGCTAAAATATTTTGACAAAATGCTCCAATTTACAACCAAACAAGACCATAGCTACTGCAGCACTGTGAGTACACTTTAATTTTGTTGGAACGTAAAGTTACATCTTTAATTTAAGAGTTAGGAATTATAAATTCATATTAAATTATTAATAAATTTATTGAATTCTTTTAAGTTATATAAATTCTAACTCTTTCTGTTAAATTCATTTGCATTCATCCAAACGCAACTCTAAATTATTTATAACAGCTAATATTTCTTCTAAACTAAAATATACTTTTTTTTTAAAAATAAAAATCAATCACAAATAAAATAAAATTTGAAAATTCATTAAGAATAAAGACAACTCTCAGATATTTGATTCTACTAGGATTTGGATCTTGACAGAGCAATAATATATATTCCTGTTTATGGCCTTGATCGAATATTCCCAAAAACAGTCACATCTTGCAGTGGTGAATGGCCAACTATTCATTAGTGCGACGTTTGGAGAAAGCGTGTCCGCGATTTTAGCCACAATATGATTTCGGATTTTTATGTGTACCAAGAATAGGGAAAATGATTGAAAGCAATATGTATTCAATGCACATTTATACTTATAAACTTTTTTTCTTTTTATTTTTTGAATAATTTTCATATTTCCAAACCTACTCAAATGTTGCTCTAATTGTATGAAATTTTTTATTTACTTTTTATTGATGAAAGGTTTAATTTTTCAAAGTATATCACAATTTTTGATTTAATTTTTCTTTTGACGTTTGATATCTTAATTATATTTTATTTTTTCAACAAATTTAGTAATCAGTATAACAATCTTATATCACGAGGAAAATTCTAAATGTCACATGTGGTTGGTCTTTATTGGCCTAATATGGAATATGTATTGATTAAGCTGCGTATAGATTCATTTAAATAGTTTTAAAAAATATTTAATTTGATTATTTTATTGATAAATTATGATTAATATTATATTTTTTATAGTGTTTAATAGTTTTAAAAAATATTTAATTCAATTATTTTACTAATAAATTATAATTAAAAAGTAAAATATTATATCTTTTCATAGTGTTGAGTCGAGAACAATTGCGAAAAAGTATAATAATCTCTAGAATAATCTAAAGAATTGGGTACACAATAAATAATGCCAAAGTTATTTCTTATTCGATGAAATGTGAGCAAAATAATTTGACAAATGGTAGTTTCGAATACCAATTAAGCCCCTCGCGTCCTAATCTAATAAAGAATAAATAATTAAAAATAAGAATAGTCTTTTAAACATTTTAACGACGACGCATGACGTGTACGGTGTTTCATCTTCCTTGTGGTACGTAGATTTATGACAACAACTATATACGTGATCCAAAACTATAAACAATATTTAACCAGGACAAAATCCTATATATGTTGCGTCACCACCGACGCATCTCCTAATATGTTTCAAGCAAAAATAGATTAAAGATGATTGATTCATAAACTATTACACCGTAAGTGGATTCGAACACATGATCTTTTTGTAAAAAGTAATGGGCCTTGTCCAACTAGACTACCATGGTATTCATATATTTACTTTTATTTTGGATTCTCTATTATATTTTCTATTCCGACTTACTATATTTATGCTAAGTATATCTATTTCTCAATCAATTAATTTTTATAAGGAAATATTTAATACACATGTCATATATTAATGAAATGAAATAAGAGATAAATAGGTGATGGAATAGAGGATTTAAAATGTTTTAGTTTTTATACGTCAAGAGTTCGTTTGCTTGGTGTGTTTGGATTGGGCATGATACGTATGATTAGAATAGATAGTGGATTATTATGTATTATATCTAATGTTTGTTTGCATATTTTAAATAACTTGATATGCAACTTTAATTATTTGATTGGCATAATTATCCCATTCGATAAACTATAATTTGTTCTAGCTTAAGTTGGAAGACATATCACACCCTAGGGTCTTGATACACATGTCAAATTTGGTCTTAAATGCATGTCAGACCCTAACTGTATCAAGGGCTTCTAAAAATTAACCAAACATTGGAATTGAGTTGGATTATATATTTATCATATAATATCAAAACAAGCAAACGAGACCAACCCTTTACTTCATTTGGTTCTTCATCTGAAGCGTCACTTGAATGAAGACACTCGATTGGCCCAACTTTGCTAAATATCCAACCTCTGCCACGCGTGTTTCTAAACCTGAAATTTTTGAAGTCATTTTAATGGTCGTGGTCCATAAAAAAGAAAGAAACAGATGAATATCATTGTAAGAATATCTGAAATAATATACCTATGAAAGAGAAAACAATATTTCAATCACGTGATATGTATAAATTTATTTTATTTTCAAGAGTTTTTTCAGATGATAGAGGTTAGAATAAATATAACTATTCGTGTAATGAACTTAGGTAAAATTGTATATGCAAATGTGATTGTAATTATTTAAAATTTAAAATCCCAAAAAACTTACTAAAAGTTAAATAACCAGCTCATAAAAAACTGTGGGACCTCCGCGTTCATTTGAATAGGCATGAAAATAGGTTATGCCAAATTAAGCTTTGGCTTAAATAGATTAGGGATGTTATGCAAATGATGAGTCTGAACCTAGCCTTTTATGTATGACATAACATTTTTTAATACATTCCAAAGCCTTAACCTAGTCTAAAAGCCTATTTTCTACTAAAATTTCAATTAAGTTTAAACGTCACATAAATCTAAATCTCTAAGACTTGATAAGAAAAATCAAATGCATAATTATAAAAGTTCAAATCTAATTATAAAATAGTATCATTTCAATAAAAATTAATACGAAACAACATAAAAGATTCCATATATGACTAATTAAAGAAATTAAATACAATTAGTCATTTAATATTATATCACTATTATTGTACTTCTTACATGAAGAATGATAAACAAGCCGCCTGTTAGGCTTTGCAAGCTTTTAAAAGAACTTAAGTCTAACCTATTTAGTTAAAAAGACTACATTTTAAGCATTGACCTAACTTTTTTATTAAATAAATTAGATCGAGATACACCATAAATAGACTAGACCATAGGCCACTAACCAGTAGCATATCCTATTCTCATACCTTCATTTGAGCATCTCTGTGGACAACTTTTATTTGGAATGTGGACCACCCCTGAAATGTGGAATAATTTTCAAACGCTGTTTGAATAAATTGGCTGGGTCGGAATAAAAAATAAAAAAATTGGCTGGGTCGGAGCTAGCTATGAGATAGAAACCAAAATGCAGAATGTGATACTTTTTACGGTAGTTTTGTCAATCACATCGCCTCAATTTAACAATTTTAGATAAATTGAGCTTGTTTATTTGATTTATTCAAAAATTTCATGAAATATCCTACAGTGTATGACGATACACAATTTTATTTTATATTGAAAGAATTAAGGATTACAATTTATAAGTTGCTCTCACTCTGTTATAATTGTATACATTTTTTAGGACAAACTTTACGATACATAATTTTATTGTATATTGAAAGAATTGAGGATTATAATTTATAAGTTGCTCTCACTCTATTATAATTGTATACATTTTTTAGGACAAACTCTTCCATTAACGTATGTTGAAGGATAACATGCGTCATGTCTGGGCTGCAAGATTGCTTATTGGACATAAATTAATTAATAAACAATTAATGATCGTGTGCATTAGATCAATTTGAATATATATAAAATTAAAAAAATTAATTTATTTTCATACTATTTTTTATTTAACACATTTTAATGAAATTCTTGAGTCTTATTTTTCCATTAAGATTCATAAGTCATAAGATTTGATCTAATTTTGGCATAGTGCTTTGAAGTTAGAATTAGGCAACGTCCAAATCCAATAAACTAAGCCCAAAGAAGGCTATCAGTAAGCCCGCCTACTTAGAAGTATGTGCCCTAAAGCCCAATTATCCGGCCCGATATCGATCTTCTCTATCCATAGATAGTTATTCATAACATTCGAACTTCTCCCGTTAAAATCTGTGGCTGGGGTAAGAATTTCATCTCTCTATTTTTTTATTGGTAATTTATTTATATGCATTTAAATTTCATTAGGGCCGTACCTCACACATAAAAGTGTGAGCATAATACCACTAAAACAACTTACTGTTATACATAGGTGGGATTATAATTTTAAAATAGATATTAAATAGTTAAGATCTCACTGTAATCGCAAAAAATTATCACTGTAACTACATCAAAATATCAACATTCCATACATCTCACTATCATAAAAAGTTGTCCTCTTAAAAATTCAAGTAAATCATATAGATATATACATATAATATATAATTATCATGTGATCAATTCATTTTCTCAATTAAAAAAGTAATCGATAATATGTAAATACAGTGATATTTCCACCTCAAGATTGGATTATATATATAATTATATTAGCTATTCTGTTATGGATCCTAACCCCACAAGATTTCCCTCTTTTCCCCCATAAATTAAAACAAAGAGGAAAGTAATTTTGGATAACATTGGCACCTACTTTTGCTCTCCTACAAAATGCTATAAATAAATAATCAACTTCCCAACCCAAACTTCTCTTATCCATTCATACATTTCCCATTTGAGTCTCTCTGCACATTCATCCATCTAACACTTTACCTATTTAAGATTTCTTGTGGGACAGGAAACAAAAGAAGGTAACAAGAAAAGAAAGAAAAAGAAGTAAAAAAAAATGTTGGGTGTATTCAAGAATGGTTTGGTGAATCCACCATTGGAATTGCATGGGGCAGCCTCAGCTCAGGCTTCTGGGAGGGCTAAGACTCCTGAGGAGACTTTGAAGGATTTCTTGGCTTCAAATCCCACCAATGGCTTCTCTGTTGGATTCATAGACAAGGCTACCTTGGCCTGTGTCCCACCTCAGCCTTCAATCATGTCCCACCAAAGGTAAACAACTCTAAACACACACACACACGCACACACACAAATGTTACATTCTGAAAAGAATAGAAAAGCCCATATGAATGGAAACTGAAATAAAGGCTTCTGGTTGGGTTTTTGTTATGCCCATTCTATATCCATTAACTACTAAATGAGTGGTCACATTGTAAATCTTGACCAAAAAGCCCATATGTATTACTGGATATTTTTTCAGATAAATTGATCATAATTCAATTTAAGAACCGACTCGATACATTTAGAGGTAATTTTCGCATCCAACAGGCTCACTGGCTTGGGGCATATGACAATTTCATAATGATTTATGTGTAATGAAATATAACCAATGATCTGAGATTATGACGTACTACTATATATATTACAGTTTGTTCTGTGGTGTGGATGATGTATACTGCGTTTTCTTGGGGAGTTTAGACAACTTGTGCAACCTCAACAAGCAGTATGGGCTGTCAAAGGTTGCAAATGAGGCCATGTTTGTGATTGAAGCCTACCGGACCCTCAGGGACAGGAGCCCAGTCCCAGCCCATCAGGTCCTTAAAGAGCTTGAAGGCAGTTTTGGGTTTGTGATCTATGATCACAAGTCTGGAATTGTGTTTGCTGCCCTTGTGAGTCCAATGCATCATCAACAATCTTTATTTTTATTTTTATTTTCAGAAAAAGTGAAAATATTTTGACCTAATGTTGTTGGTAGGGTGCTGATAAAGCAGTGAATCTCTTCTGGGGTGTGGCGGCTGATGGCTCTGTTATGATTTCAGACAATGTTGGCCTCATTAAAGCAAGCTGTAGGAAGTCATTTGGACCATTCCCACCTGGTATGTTAAATCTATTAATTGGCAAAAGTGACAAAATTCCATATAAAATGTGAAAAAAATTTCATAAGATTCTAAACCTCGTTAGTTTTCGTTTTCAAATTCATTTTTGTTCAATCTCATTATTTGAAAATGAATTATCAACAACTTCTCACTATTGTCACCAAAATCCTCATTCACTATTAACTCAAAACACGTTCTTTAACAACCAATATACTTTTTTTCTCAGTAACATATATATCTTTTTATTTTTATTATTATTATTATTATTATTATTATTATTATTATTATTATTATTTATCTCCACCTACAACATATTGAATTCTATACAATTATTACTTTTTTGACAACATATTCAAATACAAACTTATATTCAACGCATTTTCTCCTCTAATTATAATTTTAAATTTTCAAAATGCTGAAAATAGAAAATAAAAATGAAAACATAACTAAACGGCACAATTATCTTTCTTTTTTTTTTTTTTGGTTGACAGGGTGCATGTACCATAGTGAAAGAGGATTAATAAGCTTTGAGCATCCAATGTATAGGATGAAGGCAATGCCTAGAATTGATAGTGAGGGGGCAATGTGTGGAGCCTATTTCGCAATTGATGCGTATTCCAAGATTAATAGCATGCCCCGCGTTGGAAGTGCAGCTAACTGGGCAACCTGGGGCTGACCGCCTTCTAGTGTTGTTGAAACTTTAATTTACCTTATACACATGTCCGCCTACCTGATCGGGTTTTTCTTTTCTTTCCTTTCTTTCATTTTTTTTTTTTATTATAATTTTTGTCCCTTTTGTGCCCCTCAATATGTAAATTAGATCTTCGAGGGGTTTGAAGAATTCTGCTTTCTAGAAGGTTGCATCACGTCGAATGATGTAATTATAATTGATATATAAATAGATGAATATATTTATAAGTTCATTGTAGTTTAAATTTTATATACACCTAATAAAATTGATTATGAATTAAAAGAAATAAGGTATTGTTATTTTCACACCAATTTTTTCTATTCGTACTCTATTTTAAATTTTTATGTTAGGTTATTGATAAAAATATCCACTTATTTTTCAAATTCATTTATATTAATTTGTAAGACAAATATACCCTTTAATTTAATAATTATCACTTTCACCTTTATTACTCATGAAAATATTCTACTTTAACTTGTCCAACTTAATATGAAATAATAATAGACTTAACAAATAGATACCCGTGAGTAACCCATGAATGGATAATGACGGTTTGGGTAAATTTACCCATAGGTAAAATTATCCATTTTTTATTGTATATAAGATAGTAGACTTATTTCTCATGACTATGGGTGATGAATAATCCTCATGTATCGGTATTTTTATTTTTTTATATTTGAAGGTAAATTAATGTGTATTTTTTTAATTTAGATAATATTATTCAAATATTACTTAAATAAAACTAGGAAAAGAGGCTACAAATTTTAAACATTACATTGAACAAGTACTTGAAGTATGTCAAGTATTTCAATTTGAAAAATACAACTTAAATGTTTAAACATCTATCAATTTTAAATTATATTACATCTCAAAGTTCAAATTTAAATCTCATTATATGTCAAAAGTTTTTTTAACTAAAAATTTAAATACCACTTAAATATTATTGTTATCATAAAAAAATGTGTTATAACCTCCAAATTATTTGTGAGAATTAGAGACAAATTTAATATATATATATATATATGATTGTTCATGGGTTATCCGTAAATATCCATGAGTTGAGTCAAAAAGTAGTAGGTAATTAGATAGTAGGTAAAATTACCCATATTTTATTGGGTAGAAAAAATAAAGCCTATTATTCACATTTTTTGGGATACCCGCAATATGAATGATTTTTTGCTATGTCTAAATAACAATGTGCAATGCTCTTTTTTTCCATTTTTTCACTTTTTTGATTGAAATAACTTTACACAGCAGCCTTTGTAAAGTAAAACAAAAACCACATTTAGGATATGTAAACTATCATTTTCCTATTGAAATTTATAGCCATGTCTTAAGTGAGATGGTTGAATTTAGAAATGAAATTATTTGTTCATTTTTATGTACGATATCAAGTTTGACATGGAATAAATCAAGACTATGAATGAATCAAGATTATATTTAATAGAACAAACAATAGTACAATAAGGGCATAATTGTTCAGCAATTTAAATTAAATGATATTATTGAAAATAAAGAAATATAATGGTCAATTCTTATAGATTGAAAATTAAGTGGAGTGCAAATAACAATACTTAAAGAAATATTATGTAAATTTATAATTAGAGCCTTATAATTTTAATTTATTTTTTAAATAAATATATGAATGAAGCTAACCGAATAATTTCATTTCCTATATCAAGCCTTTCACGCCTGATTCATTTTCTTTATCAAGCAATAATTCACATTAAACCCAAAATAAATTAGGATCCCTTCGTCAGGTCAAATAATGAAGTAGACCACAAACTGAACTGGACTGTGTATATATATATATATATCATATCCAATCAAGCCAATATTGCTAACTCTTCCAACAAGAAATCTTTGCAGTTGTACAATAAGAAAGATTTACTTTTTACTCGAATCCGAAGCTTGAAGAGTTAATTCTATCTTTGCAAATTCAAAGTGTTGCTGAACATTCAAATATGGAATAAATAAGATTTCATGAATACAGCCCCTAGAGTTCAAAATAGAAATGTTTTCAGGCACTACAGACTATTACATTTCACGCTACTAAAGTTATACAATCAGATATATATCTCTACATGTCACCTAAGAAATGTTGTTATTTTTTTTCAATCAGCAAATTCATTACAGAATCAGTTTTCATATGTATTTACAGGAAAATAATATGCACATGGAAGCCAGACTTACCAGTTTAATATCAGTCTTGTCGTTGTCTTGGCAACCAGATCTTCCCACCAACACAGACCAGTCATGGACAGAGAAGTAATGTATTGCACATTCTGTTGTCAAAATCAAGATTAGGATAGCTATATATGTTCTACACGACTCGAACCCATGTTCCTCCACACATTGGGCATCCATATGCCCAGCGGCTGATCCACCACATTTCTTTCTCGTTCTGATTAGGAGGACTACCGGCACCAGGTGAAGCAAAAGCAGACGTCTGTCGCAAGCATCTTATGCACTGCATAAGGTAAACAATGAACCAGAAGAAAATTCAGACATAGATAACAAATCAAAAATGCATAGCTTATCACTTGATTGTACTAGAATGACGAGGGTGAGGGATTTGAGAACAATTGGTTAAATATTGACCACTGAATTCAATGCATCACTTCTCATGATTCCTATCAAGTAAATTTCAGCTAGAATTCTAAGTAATCTACAAGTTTAGCTTATTTATCAGTGTGATGCTCGAGTCAGATTTATATAGCGGCAAACACTCCCAGTCTGCATTCATAAGCCAACTTTTAGCATTGGAGAACCAAAAATTCAGCTGGTTGATAATAAGCACAAACTAAAGATACTAGAGAACAACAGGTCTACCTTGTACCACACTCCTTCAAGCCCTGTTTTCCAGACAGCTGTTACAACATCTCTTCGGGATCCCATGATACCATAATATGCTCCAAGGCCCACAGAAGTGTTCAATCCAAAAGCTGCATCTCGTTCAGACATCCTACGCTTTCTTGGCCACAAGGTATGAGTTCCATTATAAACTTCACCAGATGAACCTGAGTCAAGCAAATCCATTGAGCTGCTAAATTTAGTACCATCATCTGAAAGACTCATATCATCTGGATCCGACCAGGGTCCACCAAACATATTCCTCTTGTGCCATTCTTCGGCTGGAGGATGGAGTTCCAACTCCCGGAGAAGCAGACCTGCAGCATCTGCACCTCTGGGGCGGGGCATATTCTGCAGAAAGAAACAGGCAGAAGGAATGAGAACGCCCACATTGTAATCAATTTGCATTCAAAGGCAAAGAACTTTTTAGTGTGACATTACTCTCTAACAGAACTGGCAGTCAGATAGTACGTAAAGTTATCAACAGGAAACCTTAATCACAAGACATGTACCTGCATATGAGGGCCAAGTGATGCTTCTACCACCTCTGGTAAAACAGTATAGTTTCCATCAATGTAATGAAGGCGGACCTGGATGTTGCTGCCCCCAACCTGGGAAACAGGCAATGGATGTGCCAATGCTGATGTCCTCCGACAAAGATCCATAAGTATAAGGAAAAGGACCTTCACCTGCAAGGTAAGTACAAAAGACCCTAAGAATAAAAAGAAGTATCCAATATGGTAATAACTTCCCGAAGAATGGTCTAACCACATAGAAATTTCACTATCCAAGTGCAATGGAAAAACATCACTTTACATGTCATCTAATCTAGGGAACCGCCATTTAAACAATAACATTACTCGCATTATTCCAGCTTTGTCTGTTCGAAAACCTTTCACAATGTTCTAATTCTTTCTCATTCAATAACAATAGAGAAAAGTAAATGTACTTGACAACTTAAAAGGTTTGAGAGTAACTTCTCATGCTAGATTAATCAGTGACAAATAACTTTTGTTTTGTCGCAATATAGCTTAATAGTTACAAGAACTAATGCTTTAAGAAGATCCAAAAGACATTTCAGTATGTTTCTTTAGCCATGCAGTAAAGCAACTAAGACAGCTATGGGTTATACTTCCATGTCCATCTAAATTGAAGAGGTGTATATGTGAAGCTTCAAAGTTGACTCAAAGGATGACTTGTTTCCTCTTTCCCTTTTTCCTTATAAGTACATTCAACTCAACTTATTAAATCCTAAATATATACCCAACCATTTCTGTTAAAACTCCTCATAAAGATTATTTTTTGATTACTTTACCTCCTCAAATGTATATCCTTGACCAGCATTGCCAGAACCTAATCTTGATCGGCTAGTTGGACCTTCTTCAGGCCCCTTTCCACCATTTACAACTTGTCCGGTCCTTGAAACTTGTGCTTCTTCTGGTCTGATCACAGTTGATGATGCTTTTGTGACCGAGTTGGTTTCTTCCGATTTGCCTGGCACACCAAGCTGAGGCTTTTGGATAGACGAATCAGCATTTCTTTGAGCATTTCCAATAAAACGGGGTAGTTGAGTTCGCCGGAAGAAAAAACAAAATAGCAGGAGCTGGCATAACCGGTGAAGGAAATGGCAGTCTCCAATAAGCCTAACAGCTGGAGTTCCTGGAAAGGTTCCTGTATTGATACTTATTGGCATAAATGTTGGGCCACTTATGGGGTTTGGAGCTGAATTTGGAACACCATCAGTTGTACTACTAATCTTCGCAATAGCTCCTTGCACCCAGGCTTGCATCTGAGTACTGCCTGTGGAGCTTGTAGTTCCACCTTGGGTTCCTGAAGATGAAGTCAATTTAACATCCACAGATCCAATGAGAAATGCAAGTTTGTGCAAAGTTTAGGAAGAACATAAAAGAGAAAAATAAAATCTACTCAATCTGATATAGCTGAACAGGACACTAAATTTCATCCGAACTCACCCTGAGTTGCAGCAGGAGTAGAGGTATTTTGGGTGGGGCTCGTCACCAAATTACGGCTTCCACCTGTGCCTGCATTAGCAGCATGACTTGCCAGTGTACGACAGAAACTTGCATAACGACGCAAGCGTGTGATGAAGTGTGATGCTAGATCAAGGACTGCGTCAACGTAAGCCTGCAGTTTTATACAGACGGTTGAGAGCTGGCATCCATAGTGGAGCACAACATACATTCTACATGCTTTCAAAGAAAAGAGTTGCAGAAAAGCAAAGAGATTCAAGAAAACATAGTAAGACATGCCAAAAGGTAAACCTGGATGCTAAGAACAAGTGCAGGTTCAACAGCCATTGATTCAGGGTCAATGCCAGATAATGTCTCACTGGATGCTAGCCAAGGGTCTTGCATCAACGCTGAAGGATTTATTAAAGCTGATTCAATTCCTTTACCAAGCATGTCCAGCAACAACCGTGCTTGCATGTCAAGGACCATAGCCCTAACCTCTTGTGCAGTCGTACCTTCTAGCAGCCTACATTTTATTCTGTCCAAACTCTGCATGTCCAATCAAATGTATCAAAAATTTAAAAAATCATCTCCAGAGATATGTTAACAAGAATAGTAAGAGCATTCTACTGTATAACACAAACTAGAAAGGTAAGGAATGAACATGAGAATCAACCAACTTACAGGTCCGTACTGCTGTCTGTGCTGAGTGGAAGGGAGGGAGTGAAAATCAGCATCCAACACGGCGATAACACTGTTCAGTGAAACTGGAACAAAATTTATGCCATCAGCAAGAGGCAAAGACCAGGATACAATGACATAATTTTAGAATGGCCGTATCCACTTATAGTTTATTCGCTCCTTAAACTTCTTATTCTATCAAGATAAGTACGATAGAAAACTAAATGTCTATTATCAAATTCTCTGAGTAGCAAACAAGCATAAACAGCTAAATGAGTCATTAAAAAGCCAAATTGCTTGTAAGTGTTAGCTTTACTAGGAGATGTGGTGAATACTTCATTGTAGCTAACATGATCATATCGTTGTTCCCCAGAACACTAGATACACATCTAAGTCATGCACAAAGCCATTCTTTTTCCTCAACATGTCAAAATTTGAGCCATTTTGACCCAGGGAAAAAAGGACACAAGAAAGGTTTTGTTGCATTACCTAGACTCACAAGTTACCCTAAACTTGGGCAGAAAAGCTATTCAACCTCAATTAAAGAGTTAACCATTCTTACCAATGCCATCCTCTGCAGCACTCTGTGTACAGCCAACAGCATCCCACCAATCAACTCCCACCAAAAGACTCCACCAAAATCTGCCAAGATGGAGGGTAATACTGTAAGCAGCTCAGAAGCATCATACACAGAATTAACAAATTTACAATCAATATGATCTAGATACATTCAGAATAGGTTAGTATAAATCACATATAGTCAAACTCCACTTGCAACCTTACAACTATTTATTCATGTACCTCTCAGCAATAGCCCGCTCCCATGTTGCAGAGTTAGCTTTTGCTTGGCTACTAGGAACAGGAGGAGGAAGAACCCGAATAATCTTTAATATAGTACAATCTTTGGTAGTATCATGCCAAACGGAAGCTGAACAACAACTAGTAGAAGAGAAAGCTGGAGCAGCAATTGCAGAGCCAACATTAATCTGGTAACTATCAACAGCTGTGAAGTTTGCACCAGAGAAAACATGAACCCCACCTCGCAGAAAAGAAACAGCAATCTCACCACCATGAGCAGAATACACAATTCGAGCAAGAGTTCTGACATCACTAGGCAGGTCGAAAGGATCAAAACTGACCCTTTTTCCAATCTCAACACCAGATTCAGGATTGTTCTTCCCATCACAAGTTGATGGAACAGCCACTGCTCCAGGACATTTAAACTCGCTGGGTGCTGGAATGCATTTAATCACTTTACTTACCCAAACTGTTTGCTTGGGTGCCTGCCCACCAAAGTTGGAACTAGGGTTTCCAAATATCTGATGGATCACAACATTCTCAACGGATGATTCCCAACGTTGAACTCTCCAGCCTGTAACTGAAGGGCCTTCATCAGGATCATAAGGGGACATGTACTGACCTGTAAACAGAATAACAAGCCATCGCTTTCAATAAACACACCAGGGCTTGAAGGAAATTTTTCCATGATTGGTGAAATGTCAAACCAATGTTTAGATTTGAGAGTCCAAATGGGCAATAAGATTAAGGCAACAGCAAAATACGATAAGCAGGTTTACTGTTTTTCTTTTCTTTTTATTTTCTATAAATTACAACCTTTCCAATAGCTGCCGTCAAACTGTACAGTCATTCCATGAATTATATGATCATGTACCAACGCATGTGTCTGCATAACATGCCTTTTTCTTGTATGTTACCAACTGATATATATAACACAAAGAGTGGACCAAGAATCCAAGACTCTCAATTAAAGGAAAAAAAATTAGATATGTCTTTAATTGTGTGCTATGCATGTGTTAATACACCATCACCCCCAGGGAAAAACACACACAAACTCTAAGATATAAATGAAGATAAAGATCTGCAGATGCAATTTGAATTCTGAAAAGAAAGTATGGATCTGCCGACAAGCATAAAATAGTATGCAAATGCTAAGCAACTGGGACCACCAAAAGATGAAAATTAAGCTGACATGTAAAGTGAAAGAAGGAATACTTTGCATCCGTATAAAACTCGCTCCTGTACCCATGCAGGAGCAGAGAAGCAAAGCGTGGGTAGGTATGAAGAAAGCAAAGCAAAAGGTTCCTTTCCATACCTTCAACTATCACGACAGAGATCACAGAACCACCACGAGTTGGATCAAAGGCAACCGCAGTAACACCAGAGCCCCAAGTTGTGGTAGCTGCTGATTGAGCTGCAGCCTCAGGACTCACATATGCAGAAAAGTTTGAAACTGGAGAACAATGAAGCGCTACCATATCACTGTAATCTTGTTCTGTCTGCTTTTTCCCTTGTTTTGCTTCTAATAACAAATACTCCTGCCAGCTAAACAGATATGCAGCTAATGGGGCAAAACCATCCCAGGAAGGAGGGTTAAGTGATGGTGGAACTTCATTATTCACAGTTGCCTGTGGGGTGGCTTGAAAACCATTCCCAGGGCCAGGTGTGACTTCCCACACGACAACAGTTGATGGGTTAACAATGGGAACACCAGCCACATGCAAGGCTCCAGAATCCGTAACAATAGCATCAGCGGCCATTATTCCACTAGGGCCAGCTCCCAAAAGCCCTTTACTTGTACAAAACCACTTGGACGATGCACGACTCTGATTAGGTGGCCACTGGGACCAATGGAGCTGAACCGAGCCCGAAGAGAAAACAGAGCAAACACAAAGGAAATTTGGCCAACCAGCTGTCACCAGATACAACACAAATTGCTCAGAGGTAATTTCAGAAATGAGACTGATGAATGAAGATGCATCATGGCTAATTGCACCTAGGCAAGGAACTACTGCATTAATAAGACTCACAACTAGCGAACCTCAATCGCAGACTTTTCTTAACTAGAGCTGATCTCTAAAACACAAGGAAAATTGTGACTAACAAGTTTGGAGCCAAATATCCTTCCACCCCCTTAAGATTGCAATGCATGCATAAAGCAGGAAGTGTAGATTAGCATATATTCAGGTTCTACAGTAAGCTAAAGAATGTTTCTATCGCAGAAAATATTAAAATTAAACGACTTCTCTCCTATGTTTGTTTTCAATCTTGCTTTTCATATTTGGTTTGATTGGACAGTTTGAGGGTTGGGGGTGGAGTGGCTAGGACACCTAGTTCCTTCCTATTTGTAGTAAAAAGAAGATCAATTATGCAGAACTCCTGATTTAAGGACTCCATTAACATCAAAATAACCCCCTTGTCTGAAACTTAGATGGGATATATTGCAGAAACACCTCTTAACAAATAAAAAACACCAAGTATTCAACTGCAAACAATTTGACCTCCATATAATGCAAACATGTCAAGTACAAAATAATGCTAAAGTTTAAGGTCCAAAATAATTAACAATGTCCAAGAAGAAAGCTATCAAAAGGAGGCACACAAAGAAATATGAACCTGGAGCATGTGGTTGCTGCGAAAGGAATTTCTCCTCAAATGTAGACTTTGTGGAACCACTGGATCTAGCTGAGAGCCACCTATACTAATTTTATAGCAAACCAAGTCAGCATAAAGCTAGTATTACATTTGAAACATGTTCTCTTTAAAAAACCCAAATAAATAAAGAACTACATACTGGAGAAACTCCCGACAGCCACTTTGTAACAACAGCAATATCTTGGCGCCACTCATATTCCAACTGCCAGCAACTAGCCTCTTTCACAAGATTTGCTGGTTCCTAAATTATGAAACCAAAATAAGCCCAATAAGAAGAGATATGACCAGAAAATTAGTAATTTCTCACAACTACTAAGTTCAACAGGTAGCATACCTGAGAAGGCTGAGTCCAAATGGTTATCCGGCCATGGAAATTGGCTATGAGCAGTGCTCGAGGACATGAAGTAGGGGACCACTCAATGAACTGAACAGAGTCACGAGGAGAATCTGTCAAAACATCAAATACCAAAAAGGAGTATCAACATATCGGCAATTTCTGAATAGAAACTCAACCAACATCACTTTCTAACAACATTTGGGTACTAGTGTCTCAACTATAGCAAACAATAAATGATGTAGATGATCTAAAAATTCCCACTATTTGTGAAGATAATAATACCAAACAAACTCAATCAAAGAAATTGCAATATCACTACCAAGTTGTAGATGATACCTGCTATAACATTGAAAACTGTACACTCAGTTGGTCGTTCTGGTATGACTATATGTATAGGAATCCAAAATGGAGGGTTGGTGGTTGAACTACAAACACCAAATAAAATAACTCCATTAATGATGAGTTTAACAAATTCTGCAAATTAATAAGTAGAAAACAAGACACAGCTTCCAACCATGTATCTTTGCAAACTCATTTAATAGTAAACATTGAGCAGATCATTTATCAGCCAACAGCATAAAGAATGGGGAACAGCCATTTACATAAAAATGTGATCCTTGAACTGTCCTAGAATATCTTAGCACCATAGTGTTTCAGTAAACTTCATCGTGGGGGTGAAAATATTGTTCATTAGATGATTCTAATAGTGATATAAGATGACTGATATGGCATGCTCAACAGAGATTGCTATATTGTGCAAGAATTTGGAAGAAAATGTGGTTATAGAAAGAAAAGCATTCATCAATAGAAAAATTCATTGTCTTGGTATTCTTAAACTTCCACATAAAATGGCGTTGGCTATTCCCGTGCAGTGCTCTCAGTTTTGGGGAAGTCCAATAATCACATATAAAGCACAACCATTTAGGCTTGAAAATATAAAGCAAAACACAAAAACCAGGTTATCTATTCTATAATAGTTCAATGAATTCATAATATTGAAACTACAAACAATTAACATTTTGTGTGCTAGTAGGTGACAGGAAGCCAGGTACAAATTCAGAATTTCTATGATATAACAGTGATGTGGCAAAGGAAAGGAAAAAAGTTAGTGTGATTATTTAACCTTGGGATTCTTGCACATGTTTCTGATGCACAAGCTATAGCATTCAACTTCCCGCACCAAGCAACAGCACTGCAAGATAACCAACAAAATTTTCAAATAGGAAAAAGAAAAAGGAACCACTAAGTACAAAAAGGCCAAGTAAAACAGAAGATACATGAGATACGCAACAAAGTTAAAAAAATTGACCAACTTTTCAGGAATGAATAAATAATAAAGAACCAAAATAAGATAATTCACACAACACAAATGCAAAGGCGAGACAAAGGAACTATTCTCCCATGAAAAAGAAATTCTGCCAGCCAACGCAAGTGCATAATTGTCAACCACAAACTAATTTAGATCCAGCGCTACTACGGAAAAAACATAGAATTTAATGTTGCAGTAAGGGATGCTGCGCTATGCTTTTAAATTACTAAGTCACCAAATACTTGCAATAGTATAGTTTCTCACAGAATCAACTAAAGATTGCTGGTACTTCAAAGCCTTCCTTTGCCTGCTGAAACTCAATTTTGACATCTTATTTGTACAGGAATCTTGAGTATTTGGCATTAAGGTGGCTGGTCTGTGTCTTTCTTTCTTTTCATTCGTTCAATTCTTTGAAAATCTTCTAGAAGAATATACATAGAGCTCATGAATTAATGTTTGAACTTTGAAGGTTATAAAAAATTCATTGATAATAAACTCAATCCCATGTTAGTTCTGATTCAATGTTAAATAAAAATAATCCTCAACAATCTGAAATTCCCGAGGACCCCATGATCCATTCACTTTTCGGTAATTGAAAACTGGTAGAAAGATTATAGAGTTAATTCCAATAAGTCAACAAGCTAGGATCCTGCAAGCTCCATCTGGGATTTAACCGAACTTTTTGGATAGTCATACCATGTTTCTAAACAGTAGAAATTGCACTATCAACTCTTGTAACTCAAAGCAGATGCAGGATTTTGCAAAAGTTAAAAAAATTAAATTTAACAGGCTATGAATAAATGCTACCATAGATATAAACTCCGGATGGTGCATATTGATGGATAAGGTTCTTTCTGTCTTGCTCTTGCAATTGCCACAATCACGGGAGGGATAAAAAAATCATAAATTTCTGACTACTAATCCTTGTTGCCTATATTTCCCGTTAACTCTCATTTATACATATTACCACAGCCTATAAAATGGTAGTCTCAATAAAAAATGTCCGTGCATTAACAGGTTATCCAATTTTCTCAACCAAACTAACGCATCCAACCTTAAAACCCGCACATGATAAACTATGAGTGATTGACAAAAGCAACAACCTCAAAATTTCCAGAATACTGACGACATTCTGTAAATTTAATATCCAAAAACACACCTAAAAGTGCGGCAGAGCTCGGGAACGCTCATTTTATGCAGCAAATTAGACTTGGGCTGCTTAAGCTTGATGCAGAAAACGGTAGCTGGGTTCACAGAATCCTCATCTATTGGATCGTCGGTCGAATTCATACCCGCAGCAGCAGAGTCCTTCTCCGCCATCACCACGTCCTCTTCCCCTGCTGCGTCGTCGGCTTTCTCCGAAGAATTCTTGGCAGAAGAAGAAGATCCTGGAGAAGAGGATTCCTCCTCAGATTCCTTAGCACCAATCGTTGGTGCTGGTGCAGCTGTTGGGGGTTGATTGGAATTGGTATTATTGGTTGTGTTATTCATTTAGAAAGAACACCAAATGACCAAAAACCCTAATATATATGTGAATTGTATCTAGATAGAGAGAGAGTGTGGAGCGGTGGGAAAGTCGCAATTGAAGGCGACAGGAATGAATAGTGAGTGAGAGAGAAAGAGAAGACGGATGATTGGGGGGGATTTTTTGGGATTTAGAGAGGGGGAGTGGGGTTGGGGTTTGTTTTCAGGACAAGTGCGGAGATTCCAGGTGTTGGTACTTTTCTTATTCGGTTTGGTTCTTTACAGGGTAGTTAATGGGTCGACATCAATTTGAATTCGATTCAAATTTTAAAATTTTTATTTAATTTTAATTTTAATTTTAATATTTTTTATTAAAATAATATATATATATATATTATATTGATATAATATTTATACTATGCTATTAATATTGAGTTAAAAAATAAAAAAGGTATTGATAAAATATTAAATATAATAGTTCACATATACATTTTTTGAACTAATATATAACAAAAAAATATTAAAAATTCAAATATAACATAAATTTACTTTATAAATACAAAATTTTTATACAATCTGAGAGAGAGGGATAGATTAAATATGGTCGAATTTTTATCGAATTTTGGATATCCATCGGATTCAAATATAATAGTAACTAACAGAAATTTTAAAATTTTTATTCAATTCGAATTCGAAATTTAATATTTTTTTATTAAATTAATACTCTTATATAATATTAATAAAGATTTTAAAATAAAATTTATATATTATATCGATATTAATATTTGTATTATGCTATTAACATTGAGTTAAAAAATAAAAGGAATATTGATAAAATATTTGATGAGGGTTCGATCCACGAGATAGGAATCCGGGTTTGAACTTGACCTGAGAGGTTCGTGTTCCTGCTAAGTTAGGGAAGAATCCTGCAATCACGGCAAACGTTAGGCTAGCCGAGAGGCCCTCGGCTTAGGCCCTCCGACGCTCAAGTCAGTAGAAGTCGACCTCAGAAATCGAGCAGCGGAGTAAGGACTTTTAGTGTATATGAGTGCGTACCTTTAGGAGGTTGGATTGAGGGTATTTATATCCTTCTCCCATCTGGGAAATGTTTGGGAAGCCCCTCGGTGCATCCCAAGGGCCCTTAGCCTTGTGTCAGGGGTAATTGGTCTTTTCCCCTATTTGAATATTTCCAGCTAAATGTTCTTCCAGGTTTCAAGGACAAGATAGTACACTGTAGCGGCGTCTGCTGTGTCAGACGGTGAGGGGGATGGCATGCGCCATTAATGCGGAGGCGTGGCGCCCGTCAGTACATTTAATGCGGTGGCAGAGTACTGTACTATTCTCGACTTCATAATCGACCTCGACCAGGTCGAATTAGGTCAAGGGATTCCGTGGGCCTTTGGGCGCCAGATTGGGCCTGGGCAGATCTGGTCGAGTGAAGTCAATGAGACATACGGGCCCTGAGCCCCAAACTGGGCATTGCTGGTTTGGGCTCGAGCATTTGGGCCATCCCATACTGGGTCTTGCTAGTTTGGGCCTAAGCACTTGGGCCATCCCATATCATGAGTCCCCCCACTTCGCAAGGCTGAATGGGGAATCGACAAGAAACGTTGGGAAGTAGCGAAATCGGTATTAATGATAGTCGACCAGGGTTCTGCGCATTTATTGAGCGGTTACATCGCGGCTCGCGTGGGGCAGCGTGGCGGTTACAGGCATTACTGCAGACGTTTGGTTTGCCGCGCTCCTCTCCCTATAAATACCCACTATAATTATAGCCATTTTTACTTTTACCGCTTTAGAATCTAGGCAAGTGCTTGTAGAAAACTCTTCGCTGCCAAGACTTCTTGCGTCTAACTTTTACATTCAGTAAGCGTTCCGCTGCTTTACTTCCTGTCGTCTGCTTTTCTTTGAGAATCATGTTAGGGCTATATAGTTCTGAGGGTAGTCAGGGGGGGACAGTGAGGCCACCTAGTCCGAAAGGCGTAGGTATTCCCCTGCGTTATCTAGCGAGTCATCACGTGATGATTCTAGTTGCAGCAGCTCGAGCCGCAACCGCGGGGGGGAAGAAGCTAGGCCAAGCGAGATACCCCCATCGCGAGGTCGACTGTTTACTCCCAATCACTATAGTGAAATAATATCTACCATAAACCCTGGGGACTTGAGGCGTCTCAGAGAGTTATACCATATTCCTCCTGAATACCAGCTTTTAACTCCTGGTCCACCTGGTCGAATGCATCGCGCTCTTGCGGGTTGCATAACTATGTTCGAGGATGCATTTAGATGTGGGCTTAGGTTCCCTCTAAGTGATAGCATGATAGGTCTGCTTAGGGGTCTTCAAGTGTGTATAACATAACTTCTGCCCGACTGTTTTTCCACCCTTTGTAGTTTTATAGTTTTGATGCATCTGTTCAACCAACCCGCTAGCTTTGAAAATTTTTCCAACTTATTTCATCTTCCCATGTCCCGCAAGTCGGGTAGTGCTGACGAGTCGGGGTTCTATTACCTCACTGCTCGGCCTCGTCGAAAATTTCTGATAGCCCCCTCTTCTTCGTATGGTCAGGAGTGGAAAAAACGCTATCTCTTTGTTCGAGTAAAGGGGGATTTTAATATTCCTCAGGGCTGGTTGAGGGGGCATGTCGACATGCCGGGGAATCGTACCCCGACCTGGCCGAACACATTTGTGCGGGACCTGGTCGAGTTCGGCCCCATGGAGGCCTCTGTCTTCATCGAGGAGAGGCGCTTAGTGCTGGCTGGGCTGTCACCGGCCCCGATAGATTTTCCTGCGGATTATCAAATAGGTAGATGAAGTGTGTTTTGGTATTTGTTTATCTTTGATGGTGTGCGTGATTCTTTGTGTTTGATCTCTGTTAATTTTGATGTTTTCCAGATCATGCAGAAATCATGAACAGGTCGAGAGCTGAGGCGCTGGCCCGAGCAGAAAGAAACCAGCAGCGCCAGCAAGGCACCGCTGCTCGTCGGGAGCCCTCTGGCTCCGAAGGAGTCACGTCGAATTGCCGTACTCCCAATACCGTCGCCGACTCCTTCGCCCAGTCGAGCGAGAGCCCCGCAGACCGGGGCAAAAGAGCAATGGTCGAGCAAGGCGGTCCTCCGCCTAAGAAAGCTACTGCCAAAAAGGGCAAATGGAAGGCAGCAGGGTTGAGGCCACCGACCAGGAACGATCTCTTCGGAGATCGGGGGGATAATTTTCTATTCACCCTGTCGAAGTTTCCCTCTCCACGGTTTGGGCCTGAGCCAAGCCCCATTGTGCACAATTCTTCAAGCATGCATACGGTGGGGCCCACCAGGATGGATCCTCTGAAGGTGCTGATGGCGGGTCAGTTTCTGGCTGACCAGAAGAGATTTATGGGGATGAGTCAGGCCGCAGCCCTTTGTGAGTTTGCCTACCACACCAACATGGTAAGGTTTCATATATTTTTTATTCCTGCTTGTTTACCCTTTTCTCGATCAGGAAGTAATGACCCTTATGTGTCAGGTCGGGCAGATTGGCTACCATTTCTACCACCGCGCCAAGCTGGCCCTTGCTGATCGAGAGCAGCTGAAAGGTGGCGGCGATGCTGAAACTTTGAAAGCTCAGTTGGAGTCTTCTCAAATACGGTTACACGAGCTGGAGAAGCAAGTCAGCCAGCACGCCAGGGAGATGGAGAAAAAGGATGAGCAGGTCCTCATTGCTGTTAAAGAGAGGACCAAAATGGACGAGAAGGTGAAGAAGCTGCAGCTGGACGTGCAAGCTGCCTATGAGTCTGGTCGAGCTACTGGTCGGAATGAACGTCTGGCCGAGGCCAGGGCTGAGTTTGCCCAGCTATTGCCGGAAGTGCGCTGGGAAGCTATGCAGCAGTTCATGGTGACTCCGCTTTCCAGGATGCGAGTGTTGTGCTCGCCCTGGACGACGCCCGGAATGCTTTTCAAAAGGCGATTCAGCAAATGTAGTTTTTGGGCTATGCGCTTCGGGCTGAGGACTGCTCCAGAATGAGCCATGCTCTCGACGAACAGCTGCGCCCATATCCGGAAGAAGAGGTCGATGCGGCGGAGCTCATCACCGACGCCGCGATGGAGGTCGAACTGACACCCGAAGAGAGAAAGCGGGCTGAAATTGACAAAAGACTAAAGGCAGTGGCCCGAGAGTTTGAGTTTGCCGGCGACCTCGCCTACGATGTATCAAAGGGAAGAGCTGATGTGGCCTCCTTCTTCCCGATCTCCAAGCGGTTGTTCTTACAAGATGCAGCTAGCCCTTCTCGGCCCGTAACTGCCGCTGTACCCGTGTCAATGGCCCCACCTGAGCCCCAACCATCTGCTGCGCCAGCTCGTGCACCTGCGCTTGCCCCTGCCCCTGCTATCGAAGAGACCGGCAGCTCCAGCTAGGCCTGGTTCTCTTGCTTGTTTTGTTTTGATGTTTATGTATATGCCTCGATGAGGCCTTTGACGATGATGGTTGGATTGTTGCCTCGATGAGGCTTTTGGTTTGGAATGATTAAGCAATTAGTTTGTCTTTCTTTAACTGTGACTTTAATCATAACTTTTCTTGTTTTTGTTATGAGTTGCTTTGATTGCAATTTTGTTTGGATTGATGAAACATATGAGTCTTGGGAAACATTAAATTGTTGTTCTGCTTGTTGGAATTTCCGAATGGATGCCCACGAATGTGGTAAGTAATTTTCATTCAGGTCTCACGTCGGATGAAGGTTGTGCTTTCCCAACTTGATTTTCAGCTCTTGTCGAGCAAGTTGTAATTAATGCAGTAGCATAATAATTGATATTCAAGTTTGGAAGAACCTTGATGATCGTAGGATAGGTTTATTGTCATCGCTATTGTAATTGACAATTTTTACTAAGTCGGCCCCAAGGATTCGACTTCGCGCCATAAAGGCTGTTTTACGAATATGTCTTTGGTTTAGGTGCGAAGGCCTAGACTTGGCGGCGTGCAGCCTGTTTCGTCGACTGAGGGGTCGACGGCGTGGTCTTGGCACGAAGGCCTTGACTTGACGGCGTGAAGCCTCTTATCGACTACAGGGTCGACCATGTGGTCTCGGCGCGAAGGCCTCAACTTGATGGTGTGAAGCCTCTTGTCGACTACGGGGTCGACTGTGTGGTCTCGGCGCGAAGGCCTCGACTTGACGGCGTGAAGCCTCTTGTCGACTACGGGGTCGACTTGTTTAAGAAAGATTCGCTCTATTTCACACGGTTTGGACATGTCGTAATTTCATTTCTTTGGGAGATACAAAGGTCATCGATGACTGGTTATACAAATAATTTCTTCAGGTTTACTGCATTCCAAGGTTGCAGTAGCTCGCGGCCTGATGCGTCGGCTAGTCGGTAGGCATTATTTTTTGACACCTTGATAACTGAGTACGGTGGTCCATCCCATTTTGGGTCGAGTTTCCCGACAGATTTAGACACTTCCACTTTCTTGAGAACGAGGTCGCCCACCTTGAAGCTCCGTGGTCGCACTGTCTTGTTATAACGGTCTGCCATCTTTGAGCGATATCGCTGCATTGTGTTGTAAGCTTCATGGTGTTGCTCATCGACAGTGATTAGATCCAGCGTCCTCTCCAATGTATTCGTTATTGGGTTATAGTGGATCACCCTTGCGGTGTGTTGAATCAGCTCTGACGGGATTACCGCATCGGATCCGTAGACTAGGCTGTACGAACTGTGGCATGTGGCTGTTCGAGGTGTCGTTCTATAAGCCCAAAGCACTCTAGGGAGGTCATCTGCCCAACTGGCCTCGGTTCCCACTATTCGACTCTTGATGTGGTCAAGGACAGTTCTGTTGGTGACCTCGGTCTGTCCATTGACCTGTGGATTTCCCATCGACGTGAAGTGTTGGGTAATCCCTAAGGTCTCGCACCATTTCTTGGTGTTTTTGCTTTGAAATTAGGTGCCATTATCGGAGATTAAGACCTCAGGCAATCCGAATCGACATACTATATTCTTCCAAATGAAACTTTTAATGGTCGCATTGGTAATTTTCGGGACTACTTCAGTTTCCACCCATTTAGTGAAGTATTCAACGGCCACTATAATGAATTTGCGCTGGCCTGAAGTCTTCGGGAACGACCCGACGATGTCGATTCCCCACTAATCGAATGGCCAAGTGATATTAACGTTGATCATCGGTGCGGCCCTGGTGCTGAATGTGCGAATGGATTTGGCAGGATGAGCATTTTTTAGCAAAGTCGACGAAATCTTTCAACAGCGTCGGCTATAAATATTCGTAGTGAATGGCCTTATGAGCCAGGGATCGATCGCCCAAATGGTTGCCACAGATGCCAGCATGTATCTCCTGCAGCACTTTTTTTTTGCTTGGTCGGGTTCCAAACATCTGAGTGGCGGTTCGGCTACCAATCTCCGATATAGCTGACCGTGCTCGTCGAGCGCATACTTGGCTGCAAACCCTTTAAGTCTGCGGGCCTCCTTGTCGTCGTTGGGTAAGGTACCCCGACTTAAATAAAGCTTGATTAGGTCCTGCCAAGAGAGGCCTACTCCCTCGAGACACCCGACAAGGCCTTGATCGATGGCAGTGACACAGGGCTTGTCCGCCACCAAGAATGTTATTGTTCTTTGTCTGGTACCCTTCGTCAAGCTGGCAAGCTTCAAGAGCGCGTCTGCTCGTTCATTTTCTGATCGGGAGACTTGGCTCAGTGAAAAGTTCTTGAACATTTATCTCAATTGGTACACTTCTGCCAAATACTGCGCCATTTTGTGCTCTTTCGCCTCGAAGTTGCCTTCGACTTGCTCTGCCACCAGCTGAGAATCAGTGAATGCAGCAAGCTGCTCGATACCGCGGGTTGTGGCCATACGCATTCCTGCGATGAGAGCCTCATATTCTGCTTCGTTATTGGTGATCGGGAAGTCAAGTTTCACAGCGAAGTCATACTCCTCGGCAAGTAAAGATCGGAGGGATATTCCTATCCCACTTCTAGATGAGGTTGCGGACCCGTCAACGTGCAAAGTCCACATAGAGGTGTGTTCAATATCCTGCGTTGGCCACATAGAGTCGCTCGACGATGAAGTCGGCCAGAACCTACACCTTGATGGTAGTCCATGGTTGGAATGTGATGTCGAACTCCCCAAGCTCGATGGCCCATTTGATGAGCCGACTCGAAGTGTCCGGCTTCGACAACACTTGCTTTAATGGCTAATTTGTCAGCACCAGTATTGTGTGAGACTAAAAGTAAGGCCGTAGTTTCCTGGCCGACATCACAAGGGCTAGCGCAAACTTCTCGATCTCCAGATAATTGTGTTCGGGCCCCTGAAGAGCCTTGCTGCAATAATATACCAGATGGGGGGTTCCTCCCCATGTCGTCGTCAACACCGAGCTGATAGAGGCCGATGAGACTGCCAAGTATAGCTGTAGCACTTCTCCCATCTCGGGTTTGGCGAGCATAGGTGGTGAAGTGAGGTATTGCTTGAGCTCTAGCAAGGCCCGATCGCACTGTTGATCCCACTTAAGTTCGGACTTTTTGGCATTTATGAGGATTTTGAAGAAAGGTAGGCTCTTGTCCGCCAGTCGGGCAATGAATCTACCCAAGGCCACAATTCTGCAGACCAGACGTTGGACTTCACGAACTGTTCGAGATGGGGTGATGTCCAGAATTGCTTGGGTCTTCTGCAGGTTCGGCCTCGATCCCTCTCTGACTAACCATATATAGCTAAGGAACTTTCCGCCTAGAACCCCGAAGGTGCACTTGCTAGGATTGAGCTTCATACCGAAAGCCCTGAGAATGGAAAAGGTGTGGTTGAGGTCGACTAGATGGTCCTCAGCCTTTGCAGTTTTTACGATCATATCATCAACATAGACCTCAATCGATTTTCCAATCTCATTTTTGAACATGAAATTGACTAATCTCTGGTATGTTGCTGTCAGCTCCTCTGTTTTCCATGTGTTCCAGGTCTGCATCGGTGAAAGAAATTGGTGCAGTATTGGTTGACAGCTGAAAAACTACCTCGACCTTGGATGGCTTGGTCGAGTTGAGCTGCCTCTGCGTTTGCTTTCTCGTATTTCGGAAATCTCTTCCCATGGGGCCCCCGACGATCATGTCAATGACTCCCCTGATGGGTAGGTGGGGTTCATGGGCATGTCGCTTTCCCTTGTCTTCTCTCCTCGAGCTGACCGACCTTTCTCTTCAGGGAGTCCAGTCGGCCACACCCTCCTCTCTTCGGGCCTGTTCCTCGACGAACTTCTTCAAGTGGCCTTGTCTGATCAGCCTCTCGATTTCTTCCTTCAGGTTAAAGCACTCCTCGGTGTCATGCCCTTTCTGCTTGTGGAAATAGCAGTACTTCTTTGACTTCTCCATGGCCTTAATTTTTGTGATTTTCCGAGGCTTCTTGAGCAGGTTATCGAGTTGGATGGCGAACAACACTTCTTTCCTCGGCATGTTCAGTGGGGTGTATTCATGGAAGCGCTTGATTGGGGAACGGCATCCCTCATTGTTATGTCTATCATCTTTCTCCTTGCCTTTCTTCTTGTCGGCTTCCATGCTGTCGTATTTCATCCTGTTCATCTTCTCCTGGGTCATGTACCTCTCTGTGAGGTTGAGGAGCTCCTCCATCATTCTGGGTTGTGCGCGCACCAAAGCATTGGCGCACTCCTTGTGCCTCAAGCCCAAGAACAGTACATTAATCAAAAACTCAATCCTCGGGCTATCGATTTTCAACACCTCTGTGTTGAATCTAGTGAAAAAATCCCGAAGGGATTCTCCTTCAGCCTGCTTCACTGTATGCAGATGGGTGTGCGGGAGTTTTGCCTTTCTCCTGCTGGCGAACTGGTGCAGAAACTTATCGCACAACTGGTCGTAGGAAAAGATGGACGATGGTTCCAGCTTCACAAACTAGTCCAAAGCCACTCTTTGAAATGTAGTCACCAGCATCTTTGCATGGATATAATCGTTGTGCCCATGCAACTACATCATGTGTTCAAACTGTAGTAGATGCTCATTCGAGTCTGAGGAGCCGTCATACCTCGGGAGTCCAGTTGGGATCTTTGCATCGACGGCAACACGAACCTCTGCGGCCCGTCTGACTGAGCAACTCTGTCTGCGTTCCTTCTTGAAATTTCCTCCAAGCGCTTGTTCAGTTGTTGCACCTGGTGGGATACCTCCTCCCACACTTGCTGGTCTGCCTGAGACGTGTTTCTGCCTGGCCTGAGTCTGGAAAGTTCGACCCTATCGTGCTGCGGTGCTCGAAGGGGCCGAACGTCGTGGTCAACGGAGTCTGCTACTTTCTCTCTTGGTGGGGGGCGGGCTGCTTCCCTAGGGAAGCGACCCGGGCTCAAATCTCTCCTAAGCTGGTGTCTTAGCGATTTCGGCCGCTGAGAGCGCTCTTCTGGCCGCGCCCTCTCCGGAACTGCAGGCTAAGGCGTGGCACTAACTGTCGGCTCCGGTTGCATGGCATGTCTGTTTAATGCGGCAGAGAGTTGGGTTGAAATCTATGTAGAGATCTGCTCACTGATGAGCTGCATTAACTAAGGCATTGTGAGTGTGACCACAGGCTCAGGCTAAGCGCTGGGTCCTTGTGCATTTGGTTCTGGGTCCTGTCGAAGGGGAGGAAAGCTGGACCTCCTGTTTTCTTCTCTTCCATATAGGGCTCGCCTATTGTTCACCATTTTCGATAGAGGATTCAAGTTTTCCACCGACGGCGCCAAATGATGAGGGTTCGATCCACGGGATAGGAATCCGGGGTTGAACATGACCTGAGAGGTTCGTGTTCCTGCTAAGTTAGGGAAGAATCCTGCAACCACAAAAAATGTTAGGTTAGCTGAGAGCCCTCGGCTTAGGCCCTCCGATGCTCAAGTCAGTAGAAGTCGACCTTAGAAATCGAGTAGCGGAGTAAGGGCTTTTTAGTGTATATGAGTGCGTACCTTTAGGAGGTTGGGTTGAGGGTATTTATATCCTTCTCCCTTCTGGGAAATGTCTGGGAAGCCCCTCGGTGCATCCCAGGGGCCCTTAGCCTTGTGTCAGGGGTAATTGGTCTTTTCCCCTGTTTGAATATTTCCAGCTAACTGTCCTTCCAAGTTTCAAGGACAAGATAGTACACTGTAGCGGCGTCTGTTGTGTCAGACAGTGGGGGGGATGGCATGCGCCATTAATGCGGAAGCGTGGCGCCCATCAGTACATTTAATACGGTGGCAGAGTATTGTACTGTTCTCGACCTCATAGTCGAAGGCGACCAGGTCGACTTAGGTCGAAGGATTCCGTGGGCCTTTGGGAGCCAGACTGGGCCTGGGTAGATCTGGTCGAGTGAAGTTGATGAGACATACAGGCCATAAGCCCCAAACTGGGCATTGCTGGTTTGGGCTCGAGCATTTGGGCCATCCCATCTGGGCCTTGCTGGTTTGGGCCTAAGCACTTGGGTCATCCCATATCAATATTAAATATAATAGTTCACATATACATCTTTTTGACTAATATACAACAAAAATGTATTAAAAATTCAAATATGACGTAAATTTACTTTATAAATACAAAATTTTTATACAATCCAAAAGGGGGAGAGAGTGAGAGATTAAATATGGTCGAATTTTTATTGAATTTCGGATATCCATTGAATTTGAATATGGTACTGACTAACAAAAATTCTATATAATATGGAGTCGAATTCGAATATGAATTTTAATAATCGAAATTCAAATATAACTGATTCGATGAATTGACAACCCTAGATTTCTGCCTTTTAGATAAAAAGGGTGTTGTAATATTGTAATTGTACAATTTATTACCCCTTTATCTTTTGTCTTATCTCCGACAACATGTCTTAAAATTGGAACCTATTTGTTACCTTTGACTTGATTGAATATCTAAATATGGGTTTTCTTTTATTTTTTTCCCTAATATTTGGATAGATTTTCAATAAATAATGAATTGTGTCGAATGGTTAATCATTTAACGGCATCGTCTCTCTCTCATATTTGTGTATGTGATGTTAGAATTTGAATACTAACGAAGTCTTAATATTTGCACCCATACATTAAAAAAAAATGTATGATGAATTATGAATCAAAATAAATAGTATGCAATCAATATTTTTTCGTAATTTTTATATGATAATATTTTCTTGATATATCTTCTTTCTTGAAATATGTTATTGATATAGGATGGCCCAAAATGGCCCAAATCAGCGAGGCCCAACACTCAATCAACGGCCTAGAACCCAAGTGACTCGTCGACCCTATTCGATCAATCGACAAGGCGTTCCATGGCCCTCGAATATGCTCGACCTCTGTCGACCCATCAAGGTCGATTCGCAAGTCGAACCCCGCACAGTACTCTGCTACCGCATTAAATGCGTTGACTGGCAACACGCCTCCGCATTAATGGCGCATGCCCTCCCCTCACCGTCTGACATAGCAGACACCGCAACAGTGTGCCATCTTGTCCTGCAGTATAAAAGGACATCCAGCTGGCAATATTCAAACGAGGGAATTGATCAATTACCCCCGGCAGGAGGCTGGAGGTCCCTTGGGGAAGCCAAGGGCTTCCCTGACATTTCTTACAAGGGAGAGGAATATAAAAACCCCTCAACCTTGCCTCTCACAGGTATGCACTCATACACTCAAAAGCCTCTACGTTCCGCTGCTCAATTTCAGAGGTCAAATATATACTGACTTGAGCGTCGGAGGGCCTAAGCCGAGGGTCTCTCGACTAGCCTAACGTTTGCTGTGATTACAGGATTTCAATCTCAAACCAATCCAGAAGACCATACCACGGATCGTGATTCAGACCCGATCCGTATTCATTATCGAAATCGAACCCTCATCAGTTATACTTAGTAAAAATATAACAGATGATGTGTCAAACATATATAGAATATAAAAAAAGTTCGAATGTTATAATCAGCACGTCGAATGTGTAGAGTGTATTTCTAGTGTTTATTTGAGCCTCTTATGATTCTTTTCTTTTTATCTTTCTCTCCTTCTAGAGTATTTGCTTAACCTCTTTAGGACATAAAGAGATCCTCTTTTGGGAATTAGACAACCTCTTTTTTCTTTATCTCCTGAAAAACAACGAGGGAGCCATTATTTTGGGTTATGCAAAAGCAGGGATGGTCCTTTGACGGTACTTGCTGTTATTAAAATCTAACAGCAAATGATTAAGAGTTGAGACATTCTTATTGGGCTGCTAAAGTCCAAAGCCTTAAATGGGCTCATTTAAGGTAGCCCAAAACCTTAAGTGGGGTTATTTTGGGCCCGTCCCCTTAAACCGGTTACCACCAAGTTGTTTTTTTCTGTGCGTGGGTGAACTCTTGTGCCCCGTTTGATGATCTTCAACAGTTCTAAGTATGAATTGCATAATTCTTGAAAAAAAGGGGGGGGAAATGTCAAGTCATGCACATTTTGGCGCATATTAGAAAAGAAATAGCAAATGCTTGACTTTCTGATAATGAGAGCTTAAGGTAATGTTTGGTTATGTTTTCTATGTGATTTTATTATGTATTTTGAGAGAATGAATTATTGGAGAATGTGAAAGTTGTGTTTGAGAATGTAATTGATTTTTTGTTATATTTTGGGGAATAGTTAAAATTTGATTTTGGAGAATTTTGATTTGTTTGTTTATATTTTGGGGGAGACACTTTTATTATAGCAGTCAAATAAATATTTTTTTGGGTTTTTTGGTGAAAATAGAATTGAGTAATTTTTATATTGTTAAAATAATAATAAAATATATATATATGATGTATATATGTATATATTGAAAAATGGAAAAGTTTTGGGAATAATGAAAAATAATAAAGGATATTTTTGGAAAACTATTTTTGTGTGTGTGTGTGTGTGTTTTGGAGAGAGAATGGGGATATATTTAATTATATTTTTTTAAAATATTTTTTTTCTGAAAAAACATAACCAAACATTCCCTATGATTTTCAAAATATTATGAAATTCTTCTGCACCTATGGTTCGGTCTCTGCGATACTTTATTTCTATTATTCATACTTATATTTGGTTTAATTACTGTCTGTAATTATAATATTCTTATGTATAGGTTACTATTATTTTGCATTTTAAAATTTAACAAAAATAGCAATTATTCATTTAATATTTGTGTAATATTTATTCAATATAATAACGCACTGTATTTTTTATTTATAACTATTACCTTTAAATTTTAGATATATTTTATCATAATATGTTATAAACACATTAAAAATAGTATATACATACTAATATGCATAGTGATAAATAGTTTTTTATATATAATATATACTAATATTTATTACTATTTATAGTAGTAAATAGTTTACACATATATATATGGTAATATGTATATATGCTTATACATACAAATTAATATATAATATTATTAATTATATTATAAATATTTATTTATAACTATTACTTTTAAATTTTAGGTATATTTTATCATAATATATTATAAACATATTAAAAATAGTATATGCATACTAATATGTATAGTGATAAATAGTTTTTTTTTCTATTTTTATAAAATAAATAGTTTATAATAAATACTAATATTTATTACTATTTATAGTAATAAATAGTTTACACATATATATGGTAATATGTATATATGCTTATACATACGAATTAATATATAATATTATTAATTATATTATAAGTATTTATTTACTCATAATACATGTATATATATTATTGATGTGTATATATTAATTAATTCTCATTTTTTTCTTTGTATAAGAGTATTATTCTTGTTTATTTCTTTGTGTGTATATATATTATAAATTAATGTTCAATTATATGGATATTATACAGAAATATTTGGTAGTTATATATTTGTATATTTACGTTTATTTTTATATTTTTATATATACATATATTATTATCAAATATATATATATGTTAATAGCGAACACAATATTTTATTACTTATATAAGTGTTACATAAATTTTATGCATTCATATTACAAGAATATGCAAAAAATAAAATTTTATATTTGTAGCCATTTATTGATTGAAAAACATAGTCATTAATTAGTGACCGCCTTATATGATCATTAATATTAATGACCAAACTCTTAATTCAATCACTAATTAGTGATCGCTTAGTTCGGTCACTAATTAGTGACTGAATTAGTGACTACTTTGTGCGGTCACTAATATTAGTGACTAAAAAAAGAGTTCGATCACTAATTTTAGGGATTGAAAAAAGAGTTCACTCACTAATCGATCATTAATTTTTTTAAATTATTATATTTAAATTAATCACTAATCGATCATCAATCGATCACCCATCCGTTCAATAACCAAGTCATTTTTTAATAAGTAGCCTTTTAAAATCATATTCAATAGAATTCGATTGAACTCTAAAATTATAGAAAATATTAAAAAGAGCTTCTTCTGTTCAAAAGTCCGAAATCAGATAAATTCTGAAAAGCTCTTTCTCCAATTAACTCCAAATACCTGAAAGTGGATAATGATAATGCATGGTTTTCGAGAAATGTAATTGAGTATGATAAAAGGGCAAAATATCCTCAGTTTTATTGAACTTAATATACTGCTAGTCGTGGGAGCACGTTATTTCTGTGTGCATATTAATATATTATATTATTGATATAGATTATATTAATAAATAATAAAATATTTCAATTTTTTTATAGTGCATATTAATAATAATATAATTTTAACAAAAATCACATTCAGAAGTATACAATTATTAACTATTAATTAATATAAATTCATATTTAACATATAACTTATACATTAAAATTTTAAAATTATTTAATATATCTATCTACACATTCTATTAATTTTATTATTATGCTTTCGCTATATAATTTGTGTTTTTCAATATTAAATCAAGTAAAAAGTTGCTTTTAAAATTAAATTAAAAATTAAGATTTTTGACCAGTATAACATGACGTAACGGCTTCTTTGAACATGTAGAGAGTCTTTATTTTTTAGTATAAATATAAACTCATTATCTGCATGACGTAGGGTACTGACACCCCTACTAGAATATTTCAAAACCAAACTAGGTTCTTACCTAGTAAAGTTCCTCAAAATACTAAGAGAACCCCAGATTTGGAGGCAAAATAAATATTTGTCTCCGATAATTTTTATTATTAAAAAAAAATTGATTAAGTAATCAAATATATTTAAATTAATTAATTAATAACAAAGTGATAATTGGCCTAGTGGCATTAGTTTCACACATATAAAAATAAGATCAATAGTTCAAATCCTGATGAGCTCCTGTTTTCCATGAGTGAACTCCCCAAATTAATTGGTTTTTACTACATTTAATTGTAGTGAAAAATAATTTAAGTATTTACTACACTTTTCAAAGTGTGGTAGTTAACTACTATATACTGCATTTTTTTTTTTACTGTAGTAAAAGATAGTGGTGTATTTGATAATTTTTTTACCATACATTAAATTTGTAGTAATTGAAGATAATTTTGTGGCAAAAACTAATTACCACGATTAAAAAAGTGTCGTGAAGCCTTTTACCTCGCTTGCAATGCCTATGACTAGAAAATTATAGCACAAGTGTGGTTAATAACTTTTTACTATGTATAATTAATCAAGTAAAAAGCATTTTTTTTTTTGTAGTGAGCTTATACATTAAAATTTCAAAATTATTAAATATATATCTACACATTCTATAAATTTTGTTATTATGCTTTCGCTGTATAATTAGTGTTTTTTAATATTAAATCAAGTGAAAAGTCACTCTTGAAATTAAATTGAAAATTAAGAATTTTTACCAATATAGCGTGACGTAACGACCATGGACGGATTTACAGGGGGCAAGCGGGGGCCACCCCCCCCCCCCCCCCCCAACCAAACTCTGTGTGTGTGTATTAAAAATTTTCAATTTAATTTAAATTTAAACTTTAAAAGAATACATTATTCAGTATTAACTAAAATAATTAATTTTTAATTAACATTCATTAATTTTAGAAAATTTAGCTTTTTTGTTGGCCTTAAATTAAAAAAAATATTATTTACACTTGTTGAATTAAGTTAATTAATTTTTGATTAACAATAAAAATAAACTTAATTTTACTTATTTAATTTTGTAAACTCAAAATAAAATTTTCAGTCTATATTTGCAATCAAGTAATCAAATGAAAAGTATAATTAGGTTAGACCCTTAGTGTATTTTAATTTTATTTTATTCTATTTGTGTGAGAAAAAAATATGGGTTTAGTTAAAAAAAAATTTAAAGCACTTGCAAGACAATTAAAATTCATCCTTTTAACTTTATCAAGATTAAGATAAAGAGAACAAAGTAAATAAATATTTTAAAAAGATTTTTCTAAATTTTCTTTATCTTTAATAGCTACAAGTGAGAAAAAATTTCCGGCTATAAATATTATGAAAAAGAGACTCAAAATTAAAATGAAAAATGACTTTTTAATCAATTACTTGGTTTATTATATTGAGAATAATATTACAAAAAAAAAATTATATTGATTCGATTATTGATGAAATTTATGATATAAAAGTTTATTGAACTCAACTTCGATATAGATCATATATCCCAAATTCATAAATTATAAAATTTATATAACTTTTATATTTTTATAGCTTTTGACCTCCCCTACTTTTATTTCTGAATCCGTCACTAGTAATGACATGCCTATTAGAATATTTCAAAACTAGGTAAGAACCTAGTTTGGCTCAAAATACATGCTCGCGTTAAAAGTGACACCAAGGGTCCAAAATGCTGTATTTTTCTTTAGTGGAAGTTGAAAATTTTTTAGGACGGATGAAAAGAAATAAATGAATAAAGACCTAAATTGTGGCCGAGAGTAGCACAGCACCTGCTCTTGTTTGGTTGATCAAATAGTCAAAGTTTAAATCCTGTAAGTTTCTGTCTGGTGACTAGGTTGATCGAGTCTCAAATTTCTACACGATAAAATAAATTCCAAAGTTTAGGTGGCGGGATTTAATTTGTCAAAACATTTTGGGTCAACCCAAGACAAATAAATATATTTTTCAACAATCTGAAACAAATCTATATAAACATTACATTTCTCAAATGCACTACAAAAAATCCATTATCCTAAATAAAATTTCCAAAATAACCAAAACACAAACAAATCCTAAGTTTTTATTTTTCAATAATTTAATAAATAATATAAGGTGTGTGTATATGTATATAGGGATGATAATGGGTCCGAACAAATCAGGGACCCGGCCTGGACCTGCATCGGATGGGGCGGGTTTAGGGTAAAACAAACGGGATTTGGGACGGGTAGCGGATCTTGATTAGAAAGATCCGCTCGGATCCGTGGCGGGTTACAAGTTTAGGTGGACCTGCGCCGTACAATAATTATATTATATTATATATATATAAATATAAGTATCCAGTAGGCTATAATACTATATTAGAAAATTATGGCTTCTCTTTCTTTTTATTTGCTTCAATTTTATTATCTCAAACCCGTTACCCACCACAGCAAATTTTGTAGATTCAAGTGATGAAGAAGAAGAGATGGTGAAAAAAACAAAAAAAACAAAAGAGGGGGGGGGGGGGTTAGGTGGGTCCAACTCGTCGGGTGGGTCTCTCAATTGTTAGGTGGAGCGGGTCCCGAGTCCTGCCAAACCTGTCCGTTGCCATCCGTATATGTATATATAGTCCCGTTTTAATTAATAAACTACAATTCAATTCGAATGTCATGGATAAATGATAATTTAAAATTAATACCGTAAAAAGGTTCAAAATAGATAATTTCAAGCAAATCAATCGACTTCAAGCGAGTTGATGGAGACATGGAGTAGAGCGATTTGCGCACCCTGTTGACGTTAACATACAAAACTCTACCCAGATGGGTGGCATTAAGTACATTAGAATAATAAATACGCAACACATTTTCTTCTCCTCCTACTTTCTCCTCCTCTCTTTCTTTCTTTTTTTCTTTTTCTTTTAATAAATTTCATTCACGAAAATATTTTATTCAACATATTTTTCTTTTCAGGTTAATTATAATTAACGTCCCTTATAAAATAATTGAATTGTCAACATATTTCATCCGTATTTTATAATTATAAAAAACATTTCTTTTGAATTTGATTTGTTAAAAACCTTATTTTTTTGGCTCTAAAGCCCAACTTTTCCTCCCACCACTATTTTCTTCCTTCGTCTTCTTCATCCTCCCCCCGCTCTATTATTTATTTTATCATCTCTCTCTCTCTAAAATTTTGCCCGTTAATGGTCTCAAGACGAGAAGAAAAGTCGTAATTTAAAAAAAGCACCCAAAAAAGTATTTCGAGAAAGCAAAAAGAAAATAAAAAATGGACCCATATAAAATTATTTTATATGTAAAGTTAGTTTAAATTATTTGTTGAAAGCATTTCTCTTTTTAATATTTAATTTTACAATACTAGCGAAGAGGTTGAACAAATTATTTTTATATGGCAAATGTGACTATAGCACGCAGCCTATTATATATTTCCAATTGTCAAAAGACAAACACCACGAAGACTGAAGTGACTGTTGTTGCGTATTCTTCCTTTTATGCATCTTATTAGTATACTTATAGCCAATCTAAATTACACATCTTATTAATGGTATTTCAATTAGTATAATAAAAGGACGATTGAGTTAAGGAAAAATTACAAAAAGTTCATTAAAATTTTTATATCAATAATAATAATTTTTTTTTTGTCTAAACCTTCAATATTGGGGAAATTTGATAGACATAATAAAATTTTAAAACTATATAATTATAAAAAGATCAAAAGGAGGAAATAATAATTGAATTATTTTTTTATAGTATTACAAATGACGAAATGTTATCCTTTCAACAAAATAATATTTTTTTATTCTCAAATCAAATAAATTCTTAGTCTCAAAGCAATATTTTTTTTCTTCTTCAAATCAAATAAATTAAAGTATAAATTACACACAAAGCACATAAAATGCACAACACGCCGATTATGGATCGAACACAATATCTCTCACTTAATAGGAGAAACGAATGCCACTTGAACTAAAAGCCGCTGGACAATAATTGAATTGTTTAAAAGGGTAGGTAAATATAAATTAATCTTTCTTCTTAACTAAAATTCAAAGTTTCAAATGGAAAAGGGCAAGATATATTGTGAAAGTTGAAAAAATACAAAAAGCGGAGGGGTATGAAAATGATAAGTGGGACGACAAATGAATAGACCATAGAGGGTGGGTGGGAAATTGCACCGTTGGGAAAGGTGAATGCTGGCACTGGAGCCCGAACTGGGGATAAAAGAAGAAAGCAGTCGCTATCAAAAATTTTCACGCACAACACACAGTGATATACAAAGGTGAGAACGCATAGCAAATCTATCGCGCGAGCTATGACTTCTGACTCTTCTTCGCTCTGGTCGCCTGCCTTCACCACCACCAGTAAAACCGCGAGTTCACATACCAAGAGGACGTCTCGAAGCTCTCTCCAGCTGATATTTTCCAACCGCTTTCTGCATTTACAGTGGTGCGTTTCCTTTGTTGCGAGCGCCGACCGTGCAGATTAATTTTGTGAGTAGCAATTGTCTTTTTCGTGTTTTTTAATTTTTACTTGTTGAATTTATTACGGATTTTTTTTTTTTAATTCCTTATGGATCTCTGTTTATTTTGCGTGCTGAATCGGTGTTGAATTATGTAGCAATAACATTAGGCGATCAGAATGGATAAGCCGACTAGGTATTGAATTTTGTATCTCAACTAAGGATATGTTCGAGGAATATGCATTGCTTTGCTTGAAATTATAAATATGACGATACCTGTTTGAGATTTCAGATTGCAGTGGTATAAATTGTGTTGTGCTGAATGAGGATTCTACGTATTTGTAAATCCTGAGAGCTTTAAGCTAGTCTGCGTGTGTGAGAGAGGGGTTGGGGGAGGGGGGTGTGGTTGCGCTTATGAATCGGTGAATTTATAAACTGCTGTGTTGGCATAAATATTCATGTTTTTTTACATATCAAACTGAAATATTCATCATCATGAGTTTCAAGAAAAAACCTCAGGAAAATCCATTACATGCATATGATTGCGTGATCCGCTTGTTGAATAACTTAACAAATAATAATTACACACATTGAGATTGTGTCTTTAATTATGGAGTATTTACCAAGGCAATTGATGTTCCCACTCACAGAAGCAGGCAATAAGTCACTTTGTTTGTGGAATGTATAAGTGAAGGGTTTACAGGAAAGTAAACTTTTGCTTGTTATCATGTATTTGGAAGGTGTGCAGGGGTAGGAAAGGCTGATCTAGGAAGAAATGAGACAAGGAAAAGAAGGTGATGGCTAATGAAAGTGTCTTGGTCAGTTTTAGTTTTTGTCCAGATTGAACGACACTTGTGTTGGATTAGGAGATTATTGACATAGAGCATACAAGGACATGAGTTGTAGCTGCTTTGGCGTCTCACTTTGGAAGAAACATGATAAGCATCCTCATCTACCCAATCAAGACGAGGAAGGTAAGCACTTTATCAATCTGTTGCATGGCATAACTGTTGAATATGCTGCATATTCTTTTGAAGAATTTCATCAATCACATTGCAGTGCTTTTGCTTTCTGGTGTTTCATTCTGTGGTCACTGGTTTCACTGTTTCACCAATTTTTCTGATGATGTAATACTGTGGGTATTAATATACTGTTAGAATGCTGTTCCAGGATTTCGGACTTCATGAGTGCTCTTAATATTTATCATGCTGATGCTTCAGATCATAGAAGTTTTAGTTGTTATGTTGGCAATGTTGCCTCGATATCATATCCAGGCACATGTTTACTCGATACTATTGATCGCTGTAGGTGTATTTTCTGCTTATGACAATTAAAGTTCCTGTTTCAAATTTCCACTTCATGTCGACTGTAGCCTGCATGATGCTGGTTATGTTGTAGCAAGGAGTCATGAAACATGACATGTCTTGCATCAACGGTAAAGTGGAGGATAAGGTCATAATTCATTGGAATGAGGTGTGGGGCAATCAACAAAGGCTTAATAATTGTAGTTTGACCTTGGAGATGGCCCTTGATGCATGGCGGAATATTGGGGTTGCTATGGCCAGCCTTAGATAGTATGGGATGAGTCTTTGCTTAGTTTGGCATTAAGCTATATTGCTGGTTGGCAGTAATATTGGCACCCAATATTATTGCTGACTGCTTTGGAATCATTGATGTGAGCATGAGAACTTTTATGAGCTTTGTATTGGTAAACAGAATGAGGCATGTAATGTGTTGGACCAATATATATAAATAACACTGCAATAACATGTGCTTGATTATTATATTCAGAGAAATGTTTAATTGGTTATAGATGCTTGAAGAGTTGAAGTGCATGAATATATACCTGCCATAGTGTCTAACCTCCACTCAACCAAATTCCGTTACACAGGTAATGTTACCACTGGTGACATGTGGTAAGTGATTATGTTAGTGCATACACATAACCTCATTGAACTAGCCTTTACTCACATCTGGTATCTAATTGGGAACCATAAACCTCTTGGCTTTCAGTGGTTAACATTGAGGGAATATGATATTATAGTTGGTTCATTACTACAATGCTTAACTTTTTCTGTTCTGTCATGGTCCTGATTTGTTTCAAATATTCTCTTGGTATTTTTGATTTTCTGTATTATGTTTCTTATATGTTTTTCTCTATCCAGGGGCCTCAATAGTGAAGACAAAAAGTTTCTCGTACAATGAATTGAGAGTAGCAACAAACAACTTCCATCGAAGTAACAAAATAGGACAAGGAGGTTTTGGTATAGTTTACAAGGTATTACTCAATGCTACCATAGCTTTATCCCCTCAACATAAACAACTTAACCTGTTATTTCTGTTAAATTCCTTTCCCATAGTAATCGAGAATTCGAGACTCAACTTTTATTAGACTGAAATGTACTTTTATCCTGGTGGTATGATCTTTTGTTTTGTGAAGCTTTTAAGGGGCAAAGCTCAAGCTGAGATATAAAGTCCAGTTCAATTAATATTTGCTCACTTTGGTGCCAACTCCCATGCCTCAGATTGTCCAGAGTTTGATTGCATCACCTAAAACTAGACGTTGTGGTGACATATATGAGAAGGCTATACCATTAGTGTGGGTTTAATCGGCAAATGCATAAAAGATTGATCATCTTTCTATGACTCATTCATTTATCAACGAGAAGGAGATTTTAAGTAGATTGAAGCCTGTGTTGAACAAAGGAACAAGTTTCTGTACTGTTTTTCATTAGATGCCTGCTATCTAGGCGACTTAAGCACTCCCCAGTTTGGAGTACTCCATCTTATGCTTTTGTCTTCTCAAAGTATTAGAATGGTGGTAATTTGGGCCCAATGTTAGCAAGTATTTGTTTGTCTTGCATGCAATACTGTTTTCTTTCTATTAACTCCTCTATTGTTGCCTAGGGAATTCTCAAAGATGGAAAGGAAGTTGCTGTAAAGACGCTTTCTGCTGAGTCAAAACAGGGTCCGCATGAGTTTTTGACGGAGATAGATACCATATCTAATGTCAAACATCCAAACCTCGTCGAATTACTTGGTAGCTGTGTTCATGGACCTAACCAGATTTTGGTGTATGAATATTTAGAAAATAACAGCATTGATCGTGCACTATTAGGTATGTTGGTACAGCATTAGGAGTTTCCAAGCAAGTTAAAAGATTCGACCCTGAGCATAATTCTTCTATTTTTCCACAGGTCCAAAGAGGTCCATAAAATTGGATTGGGAAAGAAGGTCTGTCATTTGCATGGGGACTGCCAGAGGGCTTGCGTATCTTCATGAAGAGCTTGTGCCTCACATTGTGCACAGAGACATCAAAGCTAGTAATATACTTCTGGACAAGGACTTTCAACCAAAAATTGGAGACTTCGGATTAGCTAAACTTTTCCCTGATGGCATTACCCACATTAGCACAAAATTAGCTGGAACAACGTATGTCTCATTCTCTTTCTTTTGATTCTACTGACATCTGCAGAAAATGGACTGGTTCCACACCTCGGCCTTTTAAGTTGGACCAGATTTTGTTAAACCATTTTTGTTAAAAGTAACTCTAAAACTGGTATTGGGGTCTCCTCCAAATTTTAGAGTTGGCTTTTATCTTTAGAGATTCTAAATTTTACCTTGGGTTTGTTTCAAGCAGCGGTTACCTGGCACCTGAGTATGTATTAGGTGGTCAATTAACTATGAAGGCCGATGTGTATAGTTTTGGGGTTCTGACACTTGAAGTTGTAAGCGGCAAAAGCAGTGCATATACTAATTATGGAGGAGCCCAGAAGTTGCTAGTCGAATGGGTAGGTAATATCTTCTAATTTCTTTGACAGCTAAAGTTTTTATTTCTCTTTTGAAAACTGAAGATAGCTACATGAGATGAGTCTTAAACCAAAAGTGATTGTGGCTTGTGGCCATGTGGATGCCATGTTCTTGAAATCATACAACAGTTTCAGCAGCAATGGTTTCTCTATTAGTACCCTTTGAGGCTTATAGTCACTGGCCACCATTGAGACCATATGACCAATTTAAAAATGCAAAATTGAACTCATAGATCTTGATATTCACAATGTTACTTGTGGTTCTATTTCCAATTGTTCATATATTTTGTCTCTTTACGTTGTAAGCTTTGTTCAGCTTATAGTGATGCGTATTGGTTGTTTCATAGGCGTGGGAGCTTTATGAAGGAGGGAAACTGCTGGATCTGGTTGACCCGGAACTTGAAGAGTTTCCAAAGGACGAGGTTCTCAGGTATATGAAAGTTGCCCTCTTCTGCACTCAAGCAAATGCAAGCAGAAGACCAATGATGAGCCAGGTCATTGCGATGCTGTCTAAAAATGTAAGGCTAAATGAAGAGCAACTCACACCTCCAGGTTTCTATGAAGATTCAGGCAAACTAGGTGGTAAAATGTCAAAGAATAAGTCATCTGAAGCCTCAACAAGCCATCAGATTAGTTCTTTTCCCACCACAATCACTCAGGTGACCCCAAGATGAGGTTGAATGCCTAGAATTCTGCAATCTTCATGGTGATGTTTTCAAGCATAATATAATACACATAGCTTATTCAAATCTGCATTTATTTATGTTCCAACATAGTATCTGGCTGGCTTTTTAGTGGCCTTTCTTCTTAATGATGCATTTATTTAGGTTTTTGTTGGTTCTAGGGGTTTTGGTGGCACATAGAGTGGGGATATGTATTTCAGCTATTTCAATATTTTGAATTCTAGTATGTGATATTTGACGCATGCAGGGAAAGGGATTCCGTTTCTTTGTTTATTGGCATTTGCAAAACTCTCTTTATCTGGCGTTCATTTCTACATTTGGTTGGGATTGGAAGAAGCAGCACTAGAAATCTAGGATACGAAGTCTTATCAGAACTAAACAGTTGACACCTGCTTTGCAATTTTAGCAAAAGCCAAATTGGTCGGACATATATGTAATGCTGCTCTATTGGTTCTTTAAGATATTTCTGAAGTTCATGCCCTGTTCTGTCTTAATAATTATGTGATGGAAAGCAAGTATGGTCGTTCTATCGGCACAATTACATCTTAATTGCGCTACTAATCCCTAGATAGCGAGTATCTGCCACCTGATTCTGTCAATAAGGCTTTAAGCTGCAATAATGATGTGTCTGAAGATGTGGTATGACAAATCATGGAAAGAACGCCACAAAATGATGATTTTAATACCAAAATATGTTCAACAAACAATTACAACACACCATACAGATCTCCACTTGGTTAAACTTAATACAGGTATGCTAGATCTGGCCTTGGTGTCCATCATCGACAATGCAAAATGGCATGCATGAATGAATCTTGATCGTTAAAAGAGGGATTCTCAGAACAGGAAACTTAAAAAATATGCAATCAAAACTTGTGGAATTAGCTAGCAGGCTGCTCAACGACTGCAGCCACAGGTTCTTCCGTTGTTTGCAGAACATCATTTGAAACGGAACCTTTGGCCGGTGCCTCTTTCGCAGCATTAGGTGCTGTATCCTTTGCATTTTTAGCATTTTTGGCATCTTTTCCATCCTTCCCGCCCTTGGCAGGAGCAGGTGGGGGCGGTAACATGTGAGGCGGGGGATTGTGCTTGACCTTCACTAATACTCCACGCATCCTTGAAAGATCAGTTGGTTTGCCAGGTTTGGGCCCTTGGATGACGGTAATTGATGGCTTCTTATCTTGATCCTTCTTCTTTCCCTTCTTCTCAATATTGGGCACCTCATTAGGAATGAGCTCTGCTATGGTTTTCCAGTATTGTTTATCAGCCTCTTTATGAAATTTTTCTTGACTCGCTAGGAATAACTGTTCAATATAGAAATGCATCAATAATACTGTTTTACTAGCTTCTATAAATAAGGTGATAAAACAAAGAGGATTCAACCAAATGCAACACACGCTATGAAACTCAAACCTTTTCTCTCTCTCTGTTGGTAGTCTTGTTGGTCTCTAAATTAAGCTTTCTTTTCTCATAAAAAGCTTGTTTATACTCTTCAGCTTCTTCGATGATTTGGTTGCGCATTTCCTTTTCCCTCTTCTCCTTCTCCTCCAGCCGAATGGCATTTTGCCTGCATAAGAAAAACACAAAAGATGAAAAGAAGTATTGGTATCAACATATCCCATATTCATTCAACTATATAACCAAAACATACAGACGGCAGGTGGAATGTTGAAGCCTAATCACCGATAACTTCTCTCTCTCTCTCTCTCTCGTGTGTGTGTGTGTGTGTGTTTTAAGCAAGACAAAAGAAAGAAACAAAAAGTAACAAATGGAATAGTAGTACACGAATAAATTTCTCTTCTTTGCAAGTTATAAATTTAGAAAACTTCAACATCAGCTTCTAGACAGTTCCAATCAATAAATGTCAGAGCAACTCTTAATTTGTGCTCGCTCATAATTTCTTCAAGTTAGTGCCACACAACAGAAACAGTTTAATGACAATCTCAAGTTTACTGAGTCAACTACGTAAAATTCTGCAATTCCACCAAATTCAATGTGAAGTCTTTATCTCATATTTATGTGGAATCCACCACATGAATTCTATTTCCGTACTTCAATGTTCTTCTCGAAAGTTCAAAAGACTCCAATAATCATTAATTACCCTAATCTTCAACGTTCATCCCCCTGGATTTACAATTAATTTAGTTCCATCAACTTTTATAACTAGGCCATCTAAGGGATTTGTATTGAAAAAGATAAATCCATCTTAAAAAATTCAGCAATTTCTCTTCTTGTGATCGCCTTTCAACTAACTCAGGAAAATGCGCCTTCCCTACTATTCTTTATTTTCCCTCAGCTCATTCTTCTTCAAATTATAATCAATTATAGGACGGAAAGGAGAATACCTGTTGAAATTACAACCAATCTAAACCTTCGATGGAGTGAGATTGAACGGATAGGGAATGTAATTCATCGACATATGTTATTCAAGGGTGGTTCTCTGGAGACGATTGTGTTAGTAGGCATCTCTATAGCGAGATTCAAGTTATCCTAGACATGTAAACATCTTTCTTAATTACCTACATCAAAACTCAAAAACTGTCCTGCGAAGTGATCAATAAAGAATATATATACATAAAAAATTTCTCAGAGGATCCTCCTCTTTATAAGATAATCAACAAGAAATCAGGTCTCCAAGAGTCCTTCCTCTCAAACAAACCAGGCTAGAACTTAAAGAGTTTCAAATCACAGTTCCATTTTCACTCACCGGTTTGAAAGATCAAACGTAAATCCGAGAAACAAAAAATTCCAGTTAGTAAAAAAATCAATCAACAAAAACTCTAACCTAAGCATCGTTTAAACCCTAAGGAGTACAATAAAAGGAGATCCGACTACACACATAGAAAACAACCCAAAAAAACTTAAGCTGATCAAACAAACCAATACAACTAAATAAAATATTACCTCCTCCATTCACGAAGAGCGAATCCTTCCTCTTGCATCTCACTAGGAGGCGGAAGGATCGGTCCGTCAGAGCTGAATATTCCCTCGGAATCTTCCTCGATATTATAAGGTGAATTTACATTACCATTAGAGATCGGAACTGAACCAGATGATCCAAATGGTTGAGGATTCGCCTCGAATCCGAACGGATCGGGGCTGTTCACGTCATCCACCGTTACTTCCTCAGTTTCGCCGTACTCCGGAGTATAAGCGGGCGCGGAGTAAGGCGGTGTGTCGGCGGAGGAGAAGGCGGCGTAGGAATCGTCGTATGAGGTGTAGCCGCCGTCACCAAATGGATGCGCCGACGCGTCGCCATCCATGCTGTACGCGTCGAACGATGCCATCTCTCTCTCTCTCTATATGTTGGATTCTCTTCCCTTTCTATGTAGAAATGTGCGTATATATATGTCAAGTGCGTGCTTGAATTGATGTGTCTATATTACCATCCAAATAGAAGAGAATTTCTTTTATGTTTTTATAATACTCTTTTGCTTCTTTTGTGGGTTTAACAATTTAACGGATACTAATAGGAATGTCGTTTACTAATTAAGTCCAACTTAAGTAATAACTCAAGTAACAGAATAAGACAGCCACAAGAATAGGCCCTGACTAGTGTTGCCTTTTTTTGTTTTTTTTTTTGGTTGTTGCACAAGAAAAGAAATCTTTGTCCTTAGTAACAAATTCTGAGTCCAACCATGCGTGGGCTTGAATTTACCTTGTTGGATGCTTTTTCTAAAATATTCTTATTGAATTTTATGCACTAAAATCAACACCAAATGAAGAATTGTCTTTTAGGATTTTGATTAAAAAAATAAAATGACAAGTAAAGCCAAATTCGATGAACGAATAGGAAGAAGATAAATGTCCAAATAAATAAATTTTCTCAGTTTTTACTCTTTTTTTTCAATTACATTTTTTTTTCTTCTGAAGTTTTCATTTTTCTCAATATTCTTTTTATTATGTTCATTTTTTTAACAGCAAAACAACAAAAAATGTTATTTTTAATATTTTTTCTTTCTTTTCCTCATAAAATCCTTGCATCCTACCACATCATCAGTTGTCGCTTTGTTTAGGTAACTTAACAAATGACTAATAAGTAGTGTTATTAACACTTTAATGTCATTAAAAAAGATGACCTACAAAGATCAAGTCAAGGGTGGCCCACCACGCAATTTATATGTGTTATAATTAATATTAGAAAAGGGGTTCAAATACTACTAGCTCTTATATACCTCCAAAAATTCAAAGACAAACAAAAAAAATCTGTATAAATTGGATTTTAAAGAACAAATAAGGTAGATTAGCAATTCAACATGTTTGTGTTAGAGAGAGCACATAAATTGAATCCTTTTCCTTTGACATAAATATCCACAGAAGTAGTATTTTTCCAACCAAGCATATAATAAAAAATGGGCATCACTTGTTAATCAAGAAGCAAACACCTGTATAGCACTAATGAAACTATGAACATCTAATCTGTATATATAATGCATGGCCGCCTAAATTCTTAACCACAACAGTATTTAACCTAAAAAATTCTGGCATCCCAATTCAGTGACTAAATACAGAAAATGAGCAAAATTATGGGATGGGGATGCCTTTCTAGTTAGCATATCTCCTATCAGAAGCTATTTGGTGTCAAGCATTCAATTAAACCAACAGAAATATGGTTTTCTTGCAGGCAAGATCCATAAAAAAACCAGTTGCAAGCACCATCACCGTCTTCTTTTGGTCTGGATTCGCGTTTCAGGGCCAACGTGTGGATATACAACCATCCCTGAAGATCCCCAAAGGTTCACATCTTTTAATTCGAAATACGAGGCAAGCAACCGATTGGGCTTCCAGCAGTTAGTAGTTAAGACAATGCTAAGAAAGCACTTCGGCTTCTGCAAATTCTTTACAGGAAGTAAAGAGCAAGCAGAGCAGCATTTGAATGAGCAGTTAGACAACAGCAAGAAAGCAATGCTGCTTCTTCAAAATTCTTACAGGAAGAGGAAAAGCAAAGCAGCAAGTGAACCTCAACGACCCCCCCATTTTCTGGTATTCATCATGTGTGTGGACTTAGCTATACAACAAAGCAGGAAAATGGATGTAGAGGGTTCATGGGACAGGGGACCCATTCCTGGGGTAGCGGCCAGATGATGGCATTCGCTGAGGAATTCGAGAGAACTCTTGTTTTACCCTTTTGTTAGACATAGCATGCATTGATCTGAAACAAAGACAGGTCAATAACGTAATATAGGATATGTATAGTAAAGACATCAATGCATAAGAAGCGGCAGAAAATTTGGTATCGTCAATGAGAGATTATAAAACCAAAAGTAATATATGTTTCAGGTTGCCCAGTGTGTACAGTTATTAAACCGAATTCAGACTAAAGAATAAACCTATAAGGCTCTGTTAGTTCTCAAACCTTACCAAAAGAGGCTTTCAGGGGAACCCATGTGTTCAAAACCCAAACTCATTGTTTCCTAAAACTTCCACATGCACTAATTTCTCTCTTAAAGCATCAATCAATTCACCCAGGTATTCCATGATGATCAAAACACCATCAAGAAGCAAAACCACTCACCTTGGAGAACCTTGATGCCTGTAAGGAAACTGACCAAGCATGGATTTCAAGGCTCCAAGAGCCTTTTCAGCAGCCTATGGAAAACGGGTTTTGAATTAAAATCGAGAAAATTTAGTTGACAAATAAAATTTGTGATATTCAATTATAACAATAAGACATAGAGTTTCCATGTGGAAAATAGTTAGAAAGGGAAGAAAAGAAGATATATAGTAGTTTGCAAGAAAATGTAGCACCTGTGATTTAGCTTCATCCCATGTTAGCCCAACTCCCTTGCCCATTAGCTGTCCATTAATTTCAACCTACATGCCATAGTAGAATGAGTAATTTGCCAAGAAGAGAATCATTATAATTTCCTTTAATGTTCATTTTATTCCTTTTCTAAGTATCGAAAGCCCGTGCAACCAATTTCACAACAACAAATAAATAATAGATCAATAAATGCAGCCGTTACATAAGCATGTTATCCAACATAACATCGGCCTTGTCTTCCAAATTCCCCAACAAACACATCTTTCTATTTGAACCATAATCAAAAGGCCAAAACTGAGAACCACCCATAAGTTTTGCTAAAAAGTGAAGCCAACATATCCCTGGAGCACATTGCAGTTAAAACTGACAACCGACATGATCGTAAGAAAAAATGGAGAGGGATTTGAAATCTTTACAAAAAGAATATTTCAGAATTTAACTGATCAACAATATTCAAAACACGAAAACTCATATTAAAAACCTTTCAAAGACAAGAATATATGATCTCGTGCAGCTTCTGTTTCACTAAACAATTTTCCAAAAATATTTGATTTTGGAGACGTGGATAGTAACTGGAAGTGTTTAAGGATAGAACTGCTGATTATCAAGAAACTGAAAGTTCATATAGTTCACAAGCAATAACAGAGTATGCACAAGTTAATTAAACAGGACAGTAATTTCTGACCTGAGCATGCACTTCTGTTTTCTGGGCTGGATTAGCTGAAAACTGAGGCTGAGTTTGGAATGCTACACCAAGGCCCTCCAATGAGCACTGAGAGTTTGAGAATAACCAATCATATGTGAATGGAATCAGTGGCATTTGAAGGGACCAAAAACCTACCAATTACATATCATGAAAACCATGGAGAAGACTGATTTCAGTTATGATACTCACCAACTCTTTAAGGGCAGCGATGGACCCCACTGGCTTCTTGGAGGCCTCAATTCTTGGGTCTAGAATCCTTACTGGTGCTGCTGCAGCTGCGGAAAAGGGTACAGCCTCCTCCTTAGGCAATGACTGATGTCCAAAAGAATTGGCATCACTAATGAAACCATTATCTTTCTGATTAGCAAACTTACTGCCATCCCCAGGCGTGTAGCTGGAATCAGGTCCAATCTGTGATAAGTATTTATCTGCAAAGAAACAGTTTGTGATGGTCAGAATTAGCTTAAGGAGCATGCCACAATCCAAAATATTTAATAGCCAAATCATGCCAAATGTAATTTTTAATATGTTGCAAGACAGAATTCTGAATAGAATTTTCCAAATACCAGGCATCTCCCTCAAGAGCGTTCATTGCTCAATTGGGTACATTACAGGCTTGCAGTGCCATTTTTCGCAAATCCGAGCCTTAAATGCCTCACCCAAAAAATATTATGAGCCATAAGTATCAAATGCAAAAAGAATTACACAAAATTATTCCTTAAATGTATTAATAACGACCCCATGTGATACACAACTTTTCTATAAGCTACAAATAAGAGCATTGTTTGAAATTATTGCAAAATCTTACACTTTGTAATCTAAAGCATACTATCCCTGGACAGCAGATTTTTAGCTAAAAAAGTTAATTGTACGCCTGATCCTGTTCCGCCAATCAAGGCAATCCACATTCCTAGGTAACATCGGTTAGCCTTGCAGTCCTAAACTTATTTCAGCCGCAAGCTGAAAACTGCAAGGATTATCATAAACATTTGCATGCCCCTCACGAAGGAAGGTGGAGATGGCGTCAAACTAACACTTAATATCTGCCATGTGCTGAAAACTGCAAGCAACAACATAAATGTTTTACTCTCTCTAGAAGGCGTTTGTATTTAACCACCAAATAATTATCTAGATATATTTTCTTAGTAACTGCTAGAGAACTAAAATATACATACCTGCATTGCTCCTTGACCTAAGCTAAGGACCCAGTTCAACAATAAAATGTAAGACTAGCAATGAGTGCAATCCTGAAATAAATACAACCTCTTTCTACAGAAATTGAGCTTATTTCTCTCTAGCTTGGGATCCACTGAGCCGGAAAAAAGATTTCTTTCTACAGATGACAAGCATTGTGACTACATGTTAACGTGATTGATCTGCATAAGCCTTTGATCCAATCATTTAACACTGAAAGGCTTATTAACACTATACAGTGCTTGGGAGCCGTTGGAATTGAGATCATGGAGCGTAATTCTTTGGTCTTTCAAACTGAAAGTGCCAATATCAATTATTTATATATCAAATTATCTGATTGGATAATTCCATCTATAAACACACATAGAGCAAAAATGAGAGTCCTATATCTTCTGGCCATTAAATCCAACGCTAATATCTTGGATAACAGCCAAATATGCCAAGAACCACTGTTAAGAACTTATCTCAGAGTCAATTTGCAGGTTACCACAAGTTATCTCAATTCACCAACATCGAGCACTTCACCATGTTTTAGAGTCAACATACTTGGACGGAGGCTTATTTTTGTAGGGGGCATGCAAATTGTCAGAAGTTGATAAATCTTTTATGGTAAAAAAAGGATCAAACACATACACCAAATAGGTATACTTATCCAAAAAGAATTATACAACATCGCGTTCATTTCAACTCAGGAGGGCCAACATTTGTATGTTACCAGCCAAATATAAAAGAGATTCTTCAGCAGCTTGACGCTGTGCTTCCCTTCTTGTTCTACCAATTCCTTTGCCAATTCTCTGCCCTGCAAACAAAACCTGCAGAACACGTAAAATTGCATTTGTCACACAACAGATTTAAAAAATACTTCAGGTGCACAGGTTTCATGAATATCAAAGTATTCCAACAACTTGCAAGAAATAAAGAGACAAAAACATTGGGAGATAGTTAGATAGAATAGGACAAATGTAACTGAAAATCTGAAACCACCTCTACAAAGAACTGCAATTCCATGCTCGATACAAGAGTTTGCTTGAACTCAACCTACAGGCATTTGAGGTAACCATCTCAGGAAGTGAGCTGAATAACAGAAACAAAGGCATCAACTGCTGCTTCATACCTTTGTCCCACACTTAAACGCAATATCCTCCAATGCTCCAATACACGTTTCGGTGTAGGGATCAATTTGTCCAGCTTCAAGGTCAAGATCCTTGTTTGGTGGCTGAGCTACAGAACCATCCTCACCTTTAAAATTGGAATACACGAAAATGAATACTACTTCTGCTGAATGAAGTTGAACAAGTAACTTGGTTTTAAAGTGATTTAAGTTGAAGAAAGTACTTGATTTTAAAGTGATTTGGAATATACTATCAAACTCAATTGAAGCAAAAATCATAGCTTTCAAGCAAGACCTATATTCTGTGGGAATAATATCAAGTCGCTTATAAACCATCCAGAGATTTTCTCTAATAGCTTTCCTTGGCCTCTTTGAGGGAGAGAAGAAAAGAGAAGAGTTCTTCAGCCCAAATCGAGCCAGCAGAAAACAGATGTGAGGGTTTCCACCAATATGGAGCTTCACAAAATTGAGTTTAGATACAAATTACTCCTATTAATGAAGGCAATTGCATGAGATAGATGAATTAATGGATATAAAAACAATCAGATGAGAACCTTGCTCAAGAGAAAAATTACAATCGCCTATCTGTTTATAACGTCATATTTCTTGATAATACAGTGATTACTTCAAAAGCAAAATCCTTCTAAAAAGTGCCTGGTTATTTTGGGAATTCTAATATGCTTGTGAAACTAAATTTGCGGTTAACTGGTATGTCTAGCTTTATTCTCAGTTATGATAACACAGGTCATGTGACTCACCAGAAAAGGAATGAAAATTGGGTTGTGATTGATTTGATCTTAATTGATCTTCTCTTGGAAGTACCTGCATAAATAAACCCTATCATATCAAGGAACTTGGCAGCCATGAAAGTCACTTCGACCGGTGTACTAACTGAAATGGTATAGAGCAGGATTACATATAAATCAATTACCTCCTTTGGCAACCTACGGCTTTCAAGAACTCTACCGGGCGGGATGGGAGGCTCCACTTTGTGAAGAAAAGGTGGATGATGAGCCCGATTCTTGTCAATAGGAAGAGATTCTGCATTCAAAGGGAACTCCTTGGGTGCTGCCACTCGGTTCAGTTGTCCTGGGCTCATCTCTTCTTCGCCAGGAAACCAACCACGTGGCTGAACTCTTGGTACAGAGACTGGCATGGGCGGCCGAGCAGGAAACTGAGATTCATTTGGAGGGTGTTCTCTCATGTCTTGACCATGTTGCAAAATTAACAATCTCCTCCTTGTATCGGGATCTAATTCAGATTCTGGTACCTCACCCTCTTCCCTTGCTGGAGAACTGTGCAAGGTTGTTTCTGCTTGTCCAAGTTGAGCTACTGGTGGTTTAAGAGCAGTGGTCACTTGAGGACCAGGTAATTGCTGACTAGGGAAAGGCATTGCTGGTCCTTGTATTGTTGGGGGAGGAACTGTAAAAGAAGATGATGGTACCGCGTAATGGAGCGCTGGAGCAATTCTTGGATCTAAATTTGCAATTGGTGGAGGAGCAGTTGAAGAAGCTGGCATTGCTTCCTGGGTATTTAGGATAAAATTTATGATACCATTACATTCTACTGACAATATTACACATACTTTGAAGCACATAAAAGGACCACTAGCAGCCCAGGGGAAAATATAAGTATAGAACAATTACATATGCCTAAAAACTTCACCAGACAAAGGAATCTCTAAATGTTGAGATTGACAAAAATATATTGAAACACACTTCACCTTCAGTCTCCTTTCCACCTCAGCATCTGCCATTCCATCAAAACCAAGGGAATCTTTGTTTCCATTAGAAGCTGAAGGATCATCCTGAGATATAAAAAAATAGATAGATATAGCTTAGCAAATAAATCTACTATGAGCGCACATAGTTTTCCAACAAGACTATGAAAAATGGAAAAATGTCATGTAGCATATAAATTTTTTATGAGCAGCAGATAGTTTTCAACAAGATCTTTTTGAACTCGAAATGAATACTTTAGATACAGTAAAAGTTTAGCAAATAGTACCCGCTAGGGGGTGGGGGTGGGGTTGGGAGCGGCGTTGTATAGTCTTACCTCTGGGATCAAGTAGTTGCTCACATCAGGTGAAGAAGGCACATCTTTAATATCATCTTCATATGCAACTTCAGAAATTCGTTGCAGTAGACCATCATCAAATTCTCTGTGTTGAATATGTTAAGTACAAGAATAGGTACATAAACCAGGAATTGACAAACAAGAAAAAACCAACAGGTTTATAACTTACTTGAAGAAACCACCTCTGACATTGCAGGCTACATTCCTCGCAACACAGAGCACAGGGACAGTGTTGTTGGCCTACAGGGCAATAATTTTCATATCATGTTAACAAAAAATTAGGTTAACTCTTCCAGGCAAAAGTATTATCAGTGAGAAGCAAGTACTTCAGCTTGAGGTGCATAATACGGAGCAAATGCAGGAACAACATGGACTCGTGGTTGATCTTTCTCATCCCACACTTTTAAGCGGTCATCAATCACCAATGCCATCTTTGGGTGGCAATTTCCATCTTGGAAGACATTGAATAGTGATTTCCTACAGCCTTTACAAGAATTAAATGCATATCCGTTCCATCACAGATAACTCTATTGAAAATTCAAGTTGAGGCTACAGAAACTTACCAGACTTGACACACACAATACGGTCCAAAAGCTCCTTCGAATTTATCAAATTTGATTCTGGATCAAGAAGTCTCCACATTTCTAAAGCATAATCTCTCTCAGCCATTGTGCAAACAAAAACTTCAAAGCGCTTTCGGCCTCTAGCAGTCAAGTAACTTCTAAGATCCTCCCATGCAGGTCTTAATCTCACAAGAACACTTGTATCACGTATCTGCAGTAGTACAAAGAATCTGCCCATGTGATATCACTATTAACTTGCAATAAAATAATTAACAGTTTTGCTAAATTATATTTCATGCAGTGAGTTGCCACAAACAGCTATATGCTTTACAAGATCATTTCAGAAACAACCAAATAACTCTCCTGACATGTACCGCAGCTGGCATTTTTACTCCAACTAATGGAAAAAAATATGTCTAAATAAATAAATCTCCTCTTACAAATCGTCCTGGAAACAAAGTAGAGTGTAAATAAACTAAAATACCAGGCAATCACAATTGAACCAGACTAAAAGAACCAAAAGGAAACATGGTATACTTACCAATGGATTAATGCGGGTAAGAATAATATTTCTGTCTTGAAGTCTTATAAGTGGGCGAACAATAGGTTGATGAGTCTCTGACAAAGCCGGAACCAACTCCAATTGCGACTTGATAACCTTCCCATTGTCAATCACCTGATCACTTTCTGCATATTGCTTCAAAATATTTTTATCATCTTGATAACGTTTAACCTCTGCTAACATCCCAGAAACCCGCTGTGGATCAGACTCAGAGTTTATTTTTCGCTGCAGTGCCTCTATCCTATCCTCAAATGATCGCATTGTGTTTGCAACTATGAGCGTTTCGTCAAGATCAAATACAATTCCAAGACATCTGAGGTTCAGCATGACAAGGCAAGAATTGTAAAGGTTCGATGCAATTTTAAATCCCCAAAAGCACGGGCTCGGTCCTTCGTACTTCCTAGAGTGCATGGCAACTAAATGAATCTCCCCACCTCCAATGGATGCTACAGCTGTCTGCAGATATAACAAAAGGAGAATTGAGCTCTAAACAAAAAAGTAAACAACCCAATGCCAAATAGAATACAGAAAAAAGGAGGGCAATCAAAAACGTAGAATATGAACATACTTCGTCATGCACGACACATAATGTAAACGTATATCGATGAGACAAAATGGGCAGAAACCTAAATTAACACAAGCTAAATTTAAAGCATATTGAAGTGTTTGCTTGAGAGAATCAAAAAGAAGAATATAAAGAACTTTCGCAGGCATAAACAATGTAAATCTTTCCATATAAATGCCGGTAAACACATAGGCTTGCTTGCAAAAATAGTTTAAAGAGGCAAAATCATCACTGCATTAGCCATACTCAGAAGCAGAAAACTCCAGATAAAAAAAACTGTGAAGGCAGTATCACACTGTTCCCTTCATCAGTATGTCTTGTCTTCAAGCAACTTGAAAATCGAATGAGCAAAAGGTTCCACCAACTTGCAGGTTTGCTTGACTTGCCTATTTTTCTCCAAAGAATTGCAATTCAACAACCATCACAAAATCAAAGCCATGTTCTTAGCATATTAAAGGCTTCATGACATCTCTACAAAGAGTATTTATCGTCGTGACATAGATTAAATTTTCTCAAGTACATCCCATTCACTGCTTCAGTTCAGTAGGTCAAAGTGAAAACTTATTTCAAATAATTCCAGAGTCCAAAACTTTCCATGTTGAAGCCAATAAAACACAGTGAAGTTTATAAAATTTCAAACGGGAGAAAAAAAAAATTAATGCATCTAGATCCTGGCTCCGTTGACCAGAGTCCAAAATCCAAATATTTTTCCAGCAGTAACACCGGTTTCCCTGAGTAGAGTTTCTCTTTGAAAATGTAGAACTTGTACTTTTACCTGCAGGTTGTCTTGTCTCAAGTTTGAAAATTAGGGTTCTTTTGGTTCTTAAATCCAATTAGGGTTTCACATTGATTAGGGTTACTTCCGTAACTGAATCAACTGAGAATTTTCCAGTCAGTTTTGTGGTTTCTGTTTTGGTGGGCAATGCAGGGCAATACCTTGTTATCGCTGATACAGCTGGCATGCAAAAAAGAAAGCGGCGAGTCTTGATTCTTCACAGTAGATTCCAATTTGAAGCGTATTCCGGTGGAGTTTGTAGTGTGAAGCACGGCGAGTGGCGGGCACCTCTCACTGGGTGGTGAATAGTGTGATATCCGAATTTCCTTAAGCTCCTCCATCCAAACGACGCCGTCTTGCGGGTGCAACTCCACCTCTCCCAGCACCCTCTCCCCTTCGTACACCATCACCAATTTTCGATACATTTTCCCCCCACTCACAAACAGACCAAGTGTTTAACCAAAAAATTCAAGTTTCTTTCCCAATTTCACTACTTCAATGTAGTCGTGTAAATTTGGGGAAAATCAATAATTCAGTCAATCAATCAACCAATCCATCCAAAAAATTGGATATATAGTATATCCTTCTCTCTTGTAGTTGTCTTTGAAGTTCATCTGTCCCAATTTTTCCAGATTTATAGATCGATTGCTGATGAAATCCCAAGGGAATAGTATAAAAAAAAATTAGGGTTCTTAAATCGAGATTGCGACGAAGATTGATTGTGTTGAATTCTCGAATTTCTTGAAATCTCCAAACTTTTTTTTAACTCAGAATTTGAGAGATAGGGTTAATCTGATGAGTTTCTAGTGTAATGGTACTCGTGTACGAGTGTGTGACGATTGAGAAGAAAACCCTAGATCCAGAAAAGAACTTGGAAGAGTCAAACTGGGCCCTCTCTCTTCCTCTCTCCGAATTATGTCCTCAAATAATAATAATAATAATAATTTATTTTAATAATGGGTACATAATTTTATTATTTTAGGAATTACTAAATAATAAAAATAATTTTTTGTATCCTGATCATACAATTATTTTCAATTATCAACATTTTAAGTTAAAAATTTTAATAATTAACTCTATGTAATTTTAAATAAATTTAGCCCTATTTTTTTTTTAAATTAATAAATGTTTCAGTTGTTGAACCGCACCCAAGGTCCAGAAAACTTGATAGGGTCAAACTCTCCGTCCTATAGCTTCTGTCTCCTGTCCGTGCCTTGACTGCCTGGTCTAATAATATTATTTTAACACCAAGTATACTATTTTATTACCTTTTTGTGGATGATTTTTTCACTTGAGAATTTTGTATTTCCCAATTAAATTGAGAAACATTACTAAAAATCTTTTTTAAGAATATTTATATTTCATGAAATAATTTCTCAATAGATATATGTTTTCTATTATTTCATAATCTTGACATAAAATTACCTTAAAAAATTTAGATTACTAAGGAAATGTTTGGTTATGTTTCCCAAAATAAAATTATTTTAGGGAAACATAACCAAATATATCATCATTTTCCCTCTAAAACTTTCATTTTTTAATATATACATATTATATATATCATTTATATTTTATTATTATCATAACAATAAAAAATCAATTAATTTTATTTTCACCCCAAAAATCTAACGAAAAAGTATTAATTTGACTGCAATAATAATAATAATATCTCACCCAAAATATAAACAAACATGTTAAAATACAATTTTCACATTCTCCGATAATTCATTCTCCCAAAATATATAATAAAATTACATAAACAGACATTCCCTATGTTTATTTTAGTTATTGATATGCCATAATTGGAAATAAAACCCCATATCTAGAAAAAAATTAACTGTGGGCTAGTTTTTCTATTGAAACTCGTTGACTGTGATATTATTTTATATAGTAATTAATAATTAATTGGTTTATGATCAAATGCTAGTTGAAATTATTTATTATTAGTAGATATTTTGCTTGGCATCATTAATTTAGAATAAATTTCTTATTGAATCCATAGAGTATGAATGAACCCTTCCTACTTAAGTTTATTAACTACGAAAGATGTTTCTTTCTCAAGTTCATTGATTATGGAATGAGATTCAAAATCAGCCATTTGAATTCATTGAGTTTGAGTGTATCCTTTACTTGAAATAATTAACACTAATGGATCTCTTATATGAACTCATTGATTATAATGAACACTTATTATTTTAGCAGATTGATCATGTGAATTTATTTTTTTATCTGGCTCATTGATTGATTAATGAATTTTATAGGAGTAACTACATAAATTCAATGATTACTAGAAGATTTCTATATAAGATCATTGATTATGAGCAGATTTTATATTCGAGTTCAATAATTATAAGCATATGTTTCTTACCCAAATTTATTAATTATGAGCAAATTCCTTATTTGGAATAATTGATTATTATGAACAGATTGTCTATCCAAAATCTTTTACATAAACAAATTCTGTATGAAAATTCAGTAATTATGAGTAGATTGTTTTCTTACAAGTATTTATTTATAAAGTTCGTTCTTTGTGTGTTGAAATCTCAAGATCAGTTCATTTGTTATGTTCATGTGCTTCTTTCTTGAGCTTGTCGAACTATAACATTAGATGTACTTAAGGAGTCAAGCAAATCTCATTGATTAAAATGTTATGCTACTCTCTTGGGCTCGTTGGTTATAAGTTGGTATTGACATTTTCCATTGGGTTATGAATATGAATTTATTTTGACCTCATAGAATATGAGATAGATTTTACGAGTTTATTAATTATGAGTAAAAATGATCATTTTAAGCTCTTTGATTTTAGGTCGAGATTTTACCTTTCGACTTTTTTCAATTATGCATTCAACCACCCCAAACTGATTAACTAACCTTTACAATATTATTAATTGTGAATTCAATCAAACATATCTCATTAATAATAAAAACCAGTTGAAGAAAGATTATAATTAGACCATGCTCAAAATAACACTATTGTTATGGCTCATTAATACAACTTTAAAGAGGGGTGGTATTGTTTCTTTCCATAACAAAAACTAGCAAATGTCTTGTTCGGAAATACCACCAAGCCCAAGCAAGCAATTTCCTAAAGACCATGAAAAGACAAGGTCATAAATGGAAAACACATAGTCAATCCATATTTGAAGAAAACATAGATCAATTGTCCACCATTTGTCACATTAATTGGTGAATTTAATTAACAACCAACTTTTTGTCAAAGGAGGGAATTTTTTTTTCTCCTATTGATTCAAAATTTAAATAGTTCAAGCTATACTACTAGAAGATAGCAATTTTGCGATGAAAAATAATTTGTAGCAAATTGTGATGGATCTTATGGTGGAAATTGAATAAGAAGACACGAAAATCTTTAATATAAAATTTCGTCCCAAGTCAAAAAATAAAAAAAAATTACGAAAAATATTAGATGTCACAAAAAATAATAATCTATCATAAAATAATTTTTTGGGATAATGTGCCAAAATAAGCGAACTTCAGGGGATGAAGTGCTATCCATCCTACAAAATATCACAAATTTTTTTTTTCAATTTAGTTTTGCACAAAAATACAATTATACAATCAGCAAAGAAATGTTGTAAAAGAAAAAGAACCAGAAATAATAGCTGCTGAATCAACGGCCAACAACCCAAATAACTGGAATAAAATCACTCCAACGGCTAAGATCTCATCTCAGCTCGCTTTCAAGATTTGCTGAGCCTAACGTCAAGCTTAACCAAAGTATTATCCAATTTAATTCCTCCTTCGCACGAAGTTACTCTCAAAATCTGTTAATGTTTCTCCTTCTTACAATTTCTCAGTTTATTCAAATCCGAGGAACGTTGGGATAGCAGGGCTCATACTTTGCTCAGTTGCTGTCAGGTTTTGCCCTTCTCATTCGAGTTTATTTCCTTCTAAAACCCTTTTTAGATTGATGAAATCTATTTGAAGGAATAAAGAAAATTATGATAGTAAGAACTTACGGCCGCCGGAGCAGAGAATTGGCGAGAAGCTGTTCCGACGTCGTTTCGGAGTCGCCTTCTCAAGAATGCCCCCAAGACATTTACAATTTTACGTTTTCGTCCCAGGACTCATCTCGCTGCCACTGGTCCGATCCCTACAGTTTCACTGCGTCGCAGGAGTCGAGTCAATTGACGATTTTGCCCCCAAGAAAGGGTGGTGAGTGTGGGGATTTTGATGGGGGTTTATGGAAACGGAAGAAAGCGAAGGTGATTGGCGTTGATTCGAAGCCCTATGGTTCAAGTTCGTCCCAAGAATCAAAGGATTATGGGGTCGTGGAGATTTCTGACGGAGATTTTAAGAAATCAAAGAAGTTCAAGAAAATCAATTCCGACCCCTACGAGTATAATTCATCGCAGGAGTTGGAAGAATTTGTGATTTTGCCTCAAAGACAGGGCAGGGAGAATAGCGTGTTTGATTTTTCTGAAAATGGGGATTTTTGGAAATCAAAGATGAATGTTAATTCTGATTCTTATGGGTTAAATTCGTCACAGGAATTGCATGAATTGGGGATTTCAGGGCCAGGAGATTGGGAGGGTAACAGGGATTGCTGGGAATTTGATGGGGTTTCTCGGAAATCCAAGAAGAAGGGTGGCAAGGAGAACGGGATTTTACAGACGGAAAAGAAGAAGAATAAGACGAAGATGAAGACAAAGGAGTTAGGACTAGGAGTTCTTACCACTACACTGATGGAGACTCAGGAGTTTGGGGAGATGATGGAGCATATTGATGAGGTGAATTTTGCATTGGATGGGTTGAAGAAGGGACAGCAGGTGAGGATTCAGAGGGCAAGTCTTCTATCGTTGTTATCAATTTGTGCAACAGCACAACAGCGGCGGCTTTTGAGGGTTCATGGGTATTTGAATTAGTCCTTTATTTTGGCAAGCTTACTGGAATTATCTTTATAAAGACTTTGTATGATGTTGCATATTCTGTTCTTTTAGACGCTCTCATTAGGAGATAATTCTATAAAGTTATGGAGGATTGCAGTATACTAAGCTAATAAATTAACATAAAGGGAAATGTAGAGCAGGAAGAAACTTTTTCTAGAGATTTTCTAGACGTCACTTGACATTCAGAAGTATATGATATGTAGCCTTTGTTTGAATATTCGGGAACTTGTAATGATTTGGATACTTACCACATTTTGATTTAGTTTATTACGTTTTGCTAAGCCGAACTACTCTGCTCTGTACCCTTATTCTTCGTTCTGTATCACTTGTAAAATTTTGGTGATTGGACCAACATTTCATTTACACCTTGTTCATACCAAATGATGTCAACATCTATAAGACCGTGGTGTGAGTGTTTGGTGTGAGTATGTATCTGGTATCTATTTCATTGTGATTGAAATGAAAAATCTATATGCTAAACCCTTGTTCGGTTGAGGAATACTGGGGTTTGAATGGAAGATAATATGGAACATGGATTAAGATATACCTGCAAGAAAGAAATCTGTCGGAGATTAGTGAATGCCTTGTTATTCTACACTAACAGCTTTCCCAATTGTCAAGTGCCCTTCTCTTTTGCCACACTTTGCAATGGGTGTTTTAAACTTTTCCCAGGAAAAAGTTATGAGGAAAGGCATGCATCTCTTAGCTTCTGTTGCATAGAACAGGCTGAGATTTTGTGATTCATCAGATAAAGCCTCTAAATAGGTGTTTTCTATTAGTAGCTCCAGACCAGATTGAATAGATGCGTTGGTTGGTGAGAGTTCGGATAGTTTTATTTAACTTGGAGTTGATTGTAGTTCATCTTACAATCAGTAACTGCAAAAATCTTACTTAGGATGGCCAAGACTATTGTTGATGCTGTTTTGGGGCTCAGTTTTGATGACCCGCCAAGCATCCTTGCTGCTGCTGCTCTAGTTTATTTGCTGACAAGTGATGTGAGTGATTTTTCCTATGTATAATTTGGAAGCTTTTCTAGTTTCTTCAATTTCATTTGAACATACACCTTACAGCTTCTTTTTAAATCTCATTGTTTCAGGGTCAAGATGATCGGCTTCTGGATTCACCAAGTTGCATTCGCTTTCTAATAAAGTTGTTGAAACCTCTGACATCTAGTGCTCCCAAAGAAAAAGCACCGACCATTGGTAGCAAGCTTCTAGGAGTGTGCAGGAATGCTGGTTTCTTACAAGACTCAGCCAAGGGGACTGATTCCAGCTCTCCTGCAATTATGCTCAAGGTTCGAGAGATCCTTGTCAATTGCAAGGAAATGAAGCCAAGAGATGATATTGATAATTGGGTGGAAGATCCTGAGTTGAATCCTAAGTGGATTAGTTTGCTTACAATGGAGAAAGCTTGCTTATCTACCATCTCTATTGAAGGTTTAGAACTCTTTTTGCTGTAATTTGGTTCCAGTAAATTCCTGCTGTTTAATTATTTCATTTTATCCTTTCTTTTTGTTTCCTGAGAGGATGACATCATCTTCCCCCTAATGTTGTTTTTGTGTTTCTCCTACTTCTGTTTTCCATCTCTATTTCATTGCTTCATGAACTTAATCCCTTGTGATTTCACCTTGAAGAACCTTATTTATCTGCAATGCTGCTGCTTATGATTGAAAACTTTGAATGTTTTGTTTTCTGTGGAAATTAATGTAAAATATGTGATCCACTAATTCACTTTCTTTTATCAAATCTCAAGGGCGTAGTTATTTTTAATGGTTATGTTTGTATCCTGATAATTTTCATTCAATTTACTCTATTTTCTGTTTTCTCTGTTCTGGAATTATCAGACACCTCTGGCACTGTACGGAAAACTGGGGGTAACTTCAAGGAAAAATTGAGAGAGTTTGGAGGACTTGATGCAGTGTTTGAAGTTGTGAGGAACTGTCATTCCATAATGGAGGTGTGAACCTTTGTGTTCTATTTGATGCTCTAGATTGTGTATCTTTGCTGAGATGTCATTCATTTTGTAGGATAGAAAAGAAGCACTCCCTACAGTCCTCCATAAGAAAATACTCCGATTAATAGTGATTTGTGATAATTTTCGTATCTGGGAGCTCCAATATTCAAGTACATTAGTAGCAGTAAACGAAAGCAAGTGTACTAGTTTATAGAGGCAGTGCAGATTAGTTATTGGTTCCTGTACTCGCAGGGAAGGCATGGTTACTTTTCGAACTTCGAGAACCTTTTCATGGAAATAAAAGAGAGAGAAATGGGTCTTACCTTTAAGCACCATGTCCGCGTTACACTGATGCCTAAATGCCATTTTTTTGATTAATGCATACAACATATTCTGCTAGAAGTTTGTCATATCAATTGTTCATTCCTGCCCCCTTACTGCTTGTCCCATGTAAATGGACATATGTTGGTTTTTGCTTTATTTGAAGGAGATGGTAAAAATACTGCCATTATCTTTCTGGTAAATGAAGCCAAGAAGATAGACTCCCTAAGCAACTTTAATGGAGAAATGAATATATTTGTAAGATTTTGAAATCTAAAAAATTAGCCAGGCTCTGGGAAAACCTCTTTGCTAATGCCAAGGTTCAGAGTTTTATTAGGTGTTACAATATGGTATGGTGGAACTTATAGTTTCTGTTTATGCATTTTGTATTCTCTTTTTCCTTTTTCTTTCTGCGATGCGAGCACATCCGCAAATGCTGATGTCTAGCATTTCTTTTACCTTGAATGGCCACCTTTTTCTTTTTTTCTTTTTTTTTTTTTGGGGGGGGGGGGGGGTTTATACTGTGGTTGGATATGTATTCGTAGAAAGTTCTCCTGTATTTTTTTTTTTTTTTTTTCAAATTATTATTAAGGTTATATTTTCTAATGCTCGTTGATTTATGCAGGCTTGGTTGGAGAAGGTTCCAACTTATGTGCTAGATTTGAAAGATAATTCGGGGCTAGAAAGTCTAGTACTGCTTTTGAAATGTCTAAAAATAATGGAAAACGCTACGTTCCTCAGCAAAGATAATCAGGTGTTAGATTTTGTACCTCGCTCCCAGCGTTACGACTTTTTGTCCTTGCATCCCACAAGCCTTTAGTGATAAATCACTAATTAGTGATTAAGTTACATCTTATTGTCTGAATTCCCCGTCTCTAAATTTCATATTGCATTGCAGTGCCATTTGCTTCAAATGAAAGGGCAATTTGATGCCCAACGAGCTCCACATTCTTTCACAAAGCTCATTCTGAGTCTCATTAAGATTCTCTCAGGTATCTTGCTATCATTACCTGTGAAGCGTATGCCATGTTACCTGTCTTTGTTCATCTGATCCTTTATTTTGACAATCCTCAAGACTTGATTGTATCTGTGTTATCTGATGGCATGTAGTGTTGATGTCCAGGTGTTTCCTTTCTCAGAAGTTCTTTGAGCAGTTGCCGGGATGAAAAGATGGGTGGTGCCTCTAATGGGAGCAGTCACTCTGGAGGGTGCTCTAATATGGAATATAAAGCTTCACATAAAAGCTTAAGTATGTCCCAGTGCAATCAATGCCTGATCGCTGGCCAGCCAGGATCTTTTAAGTCTAGTCCAGAATCCACTCAGGTGTCTGCTGATCCTCTATTGCTTAAGATGAGAGTTGAGTCTTGTACCACAGCATCAAGCAGTGGAACATCTGGAAATTCAAACAGCATTGTCCACATAAGCAGTAATGATTCAGAATCTGAAGTTGGTTCTGGAAAGAAACAGTCTCAATGTGCCAATATTAGAATAGAAGACAGCCAGGATCCTTTTGCATTTGATGAGGATGACTTTGAACCCTCAAAGTGGGATTTACTATCTGGAAGGGTAGAGAAATCTCTATCTCAAGATTACTGGGCAACTGTCAGTGAAAATAAAGATGGTAATGACTATGCATTGTTGTTCAGCCAACAAGAATCAGGTAACATGGAAATTCGCCAGTCACAGGGGGCCTCATGTTCTTCTGCTGTTGATGAAGAAAAGTTCAACCTTGTAGCAGATTGTCTTCTTACAGCTGTCAAGGTATTTGTGGAAAAATGAATTCTCATTCCTGTATTACCTACCTTATTTATTTTCTTATTTTGCAATATGGTGCTCATATTCTCATGTAACTGTTTTAAGCATAAAGAAACACTATGCTTTGATGATCATTTTATGAAGCTTCTGCCAATTTCTATTTGTGTTGCTATATCAACCTCTTGAAATCTGTTGAATATAAAACATTTTCATTGGTTTTCAGGTTCTTATGAACTTGGCCAATGACAACACTGAGGGCTGTCAGCAAGTTGCAACCTGTGGGGGCTTGGAAATCTTGTCTTCTCTGATTGCTGGTCACTTTCCATCAGTTAGCTTGTCTGTGTCATGCTTTGTTGATGTAAGAGAGAATGGTTTGTCATCTAAATCAAGTCCGAGTATTGCCCAACAGAGTAATACTCGTCTCACCGATCAAGAGCTGGACTTCCTTGTTGCTATTTTGGGTTTGCTTGTGAATTTGGTGGAGAAAGATGGACACAACAGGTATGCTACACTTGCGTCTTATCACCTTTGTTTTAGTAGGAATGCTGGCATGTCTTTGCACTGGGACAGGTCGCTAAGCATGGTTTGTAATTGAGATGTTACTTGAAGGCTGGAAAGCATGTCTTTGTCTTCTTCATCTTCTTCTTCTCTTTTGAGTGGTGTGTGCGCATTTTCGGGAGTAGCATTTCAGAGGGAGTGAAAGATGCTCCTTTATATATAATATTTGGAAAAGATGAGTGAGTGGATCTAAAACCAGTCACTTCTCATATGAACCAGTTAGCATTTTTCTGGAGTGGTAGTTTTCTTTCTAATTCCTTACCCAGCAAAACTGCCTTTTAATAAGGATTTTTTCCTTTTATTTTTTATATATGTTTTTTTGGGGGGTGGAGGGTTGCTAATAATTTGATAGATGATTAAACAACGCCTCACTTGATCCTGTTGAACTGCAGATCTCGGCTTGCAGCAGCTACTGTTTCATTACCCAGCACAGATGGTTTGGACTTGGAGGATCGAAGTGATGTTATTTCTCTTCTATGCTCAATCTTTTTGGCTAATCAAGGGGCTGGTGAGGCAGCTGGAGAGGGAAAATATGTGTCCTGGGTGAGGAAGCCTGATCTTCTGTTATTATTATTATTATTATTATTATTATGAGGTTCACCTAAGTTTTTGATAGAGGTCAAGTGATAATTTTCGATATTTAAGCTTCAAAGATTTGAAGAATAAATTTTCAAGATGCGAAAAAAACAATAATTTTTATTCAAGAAAGATCCTAAACAAGTAAACATCATAATAGTAATTGGAAGTTACAACTAATATTTATATAGTCATCTAATCCTAAAAATGAGTAGGAGTGGCATAAATTAATCATAGATCAAAGAAGACTCTTTTAACTAAGCTTAATTAGGCTAAATACTAAAATTTGTCCCTCAAAAAAAAAAAAAATAGAAGTCATTAAAAGCGACTAAAATGGCGAACTTTCGATTCAGAAAATAATATCAACAACTTAGTTGTTGGGCGCGTTGTAAAGCTGGAAAAGAAACTTTGCATGCATATTTTGTGTGTGTGGCAACTCCTCCCAGATCAAAAGTAATTATTATTTTTTTTTTAATATCCCAAATATTCATGAAAGCCACGGGCTTTCGTTCTTCTGGCTTTTGTTCTTCATTAGTGCTAGAGTTTGCTGTTTAATTTAGAAAAAGTTAATGCTCAATAGCTTTTATTATTAGATGCTAGCTAACAAATTGTTATCTTTTTAGCCGGGTTGGTGTCTGCATTCCAGAGACCATAGCTCTAGTAACATGATTAAAGAAATTTTTTGAGGAGCTCACAATAGAAGTTCCAAAAGCTGTTATTACTTGCTGAAGTTGGAAGACTACCAAAGATGATATTGTTGCATCAATTCATTCTAAGTTCGTCAAACTTGCAGCTTTTTTGAATATATATATATATGTCTAGTTTATGCAGTTGCAAGGCTTCATCTGAATCATGATAAATTGCTTGCATACCAAGATAACTAGTTTCTAGTAATTTTGATTTTTTGTGACAGATGCCAGCTGCATTATTTAATTTATTCTAATATTTTAGAAACTACATAGTGAGTTTGTCAAAAAGAAAAGAAGTTCAGTAGCAAATATTTCAGTATTTTTCAGATTAGTGTTATGTGTTAACTGGTATGACTATAAGAAAGTTTGATCTACAGGAGGATGAAGATTCTATATTACAGGGAGAGAGAGAAGCTGAGAAAATGATTGTGGAAGCTTATGCAGCTCTACTACTTGCATTCCTTTCGATGGAAAGGTTAATATGCTGCCATTGGCCTAGAGGCACTTGTTTTTCTTTAATATTTTTAACTGTGTTCTCACGAATTACTTTTCCTACTTGGTTTTCCAGTAAGAGCATACGCAACGCCATTGCTGAATGTCTTCCCAACCAGAACTTGGCTATACTTGTCCCAGTGTTGGAGAGATTTGTGGTACGCATTTCCTACGTAGTTTATTATGTCGTGAGTTCTATTGACCTTGACGACAAGATTAATAACTACTATTTGTGGTATCAAAATTAAGCTAAGTTGAAGCAATGGTGATCGCATATTGTGAACCACACCAAAAAAGAGAAAAAAGCGTGCGCGCGCGCGCACACACACACACACACATGCACAAAGACAATTTGGTGTATCAACTGTAGCTCTTTAATTTGTTTCATGTCGTATCGGGTGAACTATTGAAGCCCCTTATCACCACTTGAGTTTTGGGATAAACCCTGCTAAATGAAATTTTTTTGTCTCATGATCTGATCTCTTATGCATGATTCATAGTAAAATTACGCCTTCTGGGCTTTGGCTTCAAAAAGTAGTAAAACTGCTGATTGAAGACCTGAATTTTTTAATTTTTCTGCTCGTGTAGGAATTTCATCTGACGCTGAATATGATCACACCAGAGACACACAAAGCCGTGCTTGAAGTAATTGAATCATGTAGGATTGCATGAAAGCTGCTGCTTCATGAATATGCGCATGCAGAGTTTGTACGGCCTCAACTTTTCTTACAGAAAGTCCCTCGGAGTGGTGACTGCCTGCATTCTCAAATTGACCATGGGGCTGTTCTTTTGTTCTCTTAATTCACTGTAGTTTGTATTTTTTTTGTTCATTTCTATTCATTAAATAGACACATTTATTTGGAGGACCTTAGTTGGAGGAATGATATTATTACATACAAAAGCAATAGCATAAATCTAGCCATTTTTCTTGACATTGCACTAATATTTGCTTCTTATCTTGTCCAAGTGTTTCCTTGGAGAGTTGAGTTCTATCCCTTCTTGTCTCCTAATTGGTAAAATTAGGGAAACTCCAAAGTTAGAATTACAGCGTCATGTATGTGTTAGAAGTGCAATTGGGTTGAACTGAATTTGAAGAAAAATTTGATGTTTCAGTTGGAGCTTGCAATAGGTATGTTATTAGATTTGAGTTATAAGAGCTTGATATTTTGATTTGAGTTGGATTTAATTTGGTTTGTGTTGATATCAAAATTTTATTGGGATAAACTATCATTTGATAGTTCAATTAAATTGGCTATTGAATTAAGTCCCAAATTAAAGTCCATAATAAATTTGGGAATCCAAAATAAATTTTCAAATATCTTATTTATTTTGGATTAGCTAATTGGGCCAAATAAATTTTAATATGGCCTATTAGTTAATTAAGCCCATCTCAAGTGGTATCCAAGCTCAAGGGAGGACTCAAGTTTCAAGTCGTCAAACCATAATTTATGCCTATAAAAAGGGGTGCTGGGAGACATACCATACATCAAGAAATTCATCAAGAAATTCAAGCATCAAGCTTTCAAGTCCGAGCTCTTGCCACGAAGAAGTGTTGCAACCACAGGGGTTCTACATCTTCTTCAAAAGCATTAAATCCTGAAGACCTTGATATCAAAACAAATACTTGATCTCAAGGAAGTTCGTGATTTCATCCCCAAATTTAGGAGGAAATGACGCATCTGATTCAAGAACAAGCATCAAGCCCTTGAATCAAATCCAAGGAGAAGAATCAGAGGAATTTTCAGAGATTGTAACCACTTTTTATTTTCAATAAATATTCAATTTGTCCGTATTTTTCTTGTCTTGTAATTTTTTTTGCAGACACGAAATTTGTGTGAACAAATTTCTGGCACGCCCAGTGGGACAATCTCTGCCTCTCATCTCTTTCTCCTATATCAAAGTTCCAGTTGTCATGGCACCTAAGAAGAACCAAGTCACTACTATGAATCAGACAAATGTTATGGATATTATTGCTGCGGCCGGTCAATCCTCTACTGGGGGCAAGATTGTTGATACTACTGTATCGGATGGCTCGAACTCAGCAAGTCCTATGGAGATTAAGTCCAAATCATCTCTTTTTGCTGCACTACCAGCGATGGTAACTGAGACAACTACAGTGGATGAACAACTTGCTCAGATGGCCCAAGCCATAGTCGATCTTCAGAAGATTGTGGAAGACAAAGACCTCAAGATCACCCAATTAATGAACAAGCTGGAGCATTCAGATATTGGAGAGTCTAGCTAGAATCGTTCATCCTCCTCAAATGATGTTGAAAATAAGAAGCAAATAGATGAGGCGCCACCCAAGCAAGACTCAGTGCAGAAATCTAACCACTCTACAGCATCTGTTGCTGCGCTGTCTGTGCAACAATTGCAAGAGATGATAACTAACACCATCAGAGCACAGTATGGTAGACCTTTGCAAAATTCGCTCGTGTACTCAAAACCATACACTAAGAGAGTTGACGCATTAAGGATGCCGATAGGCTACCAGCCGCCAAAGCTCCAACAGTTTGATGGAAAAGGCAATCCAAAGCAACATATTGCCCATTTTGTGGAAACATGCAATAATGCAGGATCTGATGGTGATCTCCTCGTAAAGCAGTTTGTGAGATTGCTCAAGGGAAATGCATTCGATTGGTACGTTGATTTGGAGCTTAAATCTATTGACAATTGGGCAGAAATAGAGAGAGAATTTCTAAACCGCTTCTACAACACTCGTCGCACTGTAAGTATGATCGAGCTTACCAATGCAAAGCAGTGGAAGGACAAACCAGTCGTTGATTACATCAACCGTTGGTGTGCACTAAGCTTGAATTGCAAGGATAGATTATCAGAAGTTTCGGCAATAGAGATGTGCATCCAGGGGATGCATTGGGGGCTTTTTTATATCCTCCAAGGAATCAAGCCACGAAGTTTTGAGGAATTGGCCACTTGTGCTCATGACATGGAGTTGAGCATTGCGAATCATAAACCTGCTTTTTTGGTGGATGATCAAAAGAAAGACAAAAAGGACTCAAAGAAAAACGAGAAGATTTCCAAAGCTTCTGTGAAGGAGTCAATGGCAATTAAAGCAGCTCCTGTCAAGATTTCTGCAATCGGCAACAAAGGAGAAAAGACTGATCAACTTGTGCCAATTGAAATGCGTCGACCTACGTTGAAAGAACTACAGGAAAAAGGAGTACCCATTCCCTGACTCTGACGTCCCACAAATCTTTGACGAGTTATTGGCGAGAAAAATGATTGAGCTACCCGAGCCGAAACGTCCTGATGAAGTTAGGAAGGTGACTGACCCAAAATACTGTAAGTATCATTGAGTTGTTAGTCATCCCATAGAAAAGTGTTTTGTGGTTAAAGAGAAAATCATGGCATTGGCTAAGGATGGAAAAATCATCCTTAACACCGAAGACGCAGCGGATGCGAATGTTGCTTGTGTCACAGCTGTTACCAATACCTCTTGCAGCCAGAAGAATATTCTTCCCCCACTCATGGGGGCATCAAAGTTGCTCCAATTTGGAAGTATAGACCCAGTTTTTTTCGAAACTTTGTCTACTGATAAGATAGAAAAGTCAGATGCAAGTTCTGTTTCTGAAGTTGAAGATGAAGGTGAATGGATTCTTGTAACACGTCAACGGAGGCAAAGGCAACATGTTCGCCAGCTTCATCCATCTTTCTTAAAAAGACAACATCTCAACAGATGCGGCATTCACGATAGGGCATTTCAATGTCTCACCAAGTTCCCTCAGTCGAAGTTAACGAGAGATACGAAAGTTCCTCGTGTTAAGCCAAGAAAATTGAGAAGAAGTCGTTGGGAACCTATTACTCTAGGAGACTTTTTTCCCATGAGATTTTTTGAGCAGAAGGTCAAAACAACATTTACTACATTTGGTGAAGTGGAGAGCCAAAATTCCGCCTCATGTTGTGCAGCCATTGCGTTTACAGAGAAGATTTGTTGCTAGGATCAAAGCCCCATAATCGGTCGCTTTTTGTTTCTGGATTCATGTAAGATCAGAAAGTCAACCGCATGTTTATTGACGGGGGATTAGCGGTTAACATCATGCCAAAATCTACTATGAAACAATTGGGGATCACAATTGAGGACTTATCTCACAGTCGATTGACCATTCAAGGTTTCAACCAAGGAGGCCAGCGAGCCATTGGAATGATCCGGCTAGATCTTACTATTGGAGAATTAAAAATGGATACTCTGTTTCATGTCATCGATGTAAGGACTTCTTACAACTTGCTACTGGGAAGACCATGGCTCCATGAAAATGGAGTGGTTCCCTCTACCCTTCATCAATACTTCAAGTATTCGAAAAATGGGGAGATAATGAAGGTCAATGCAGATACAAAACCATTTACTGAGGTAGAATCATACTTTGTGGATGCCAAATTGTATCTAGACCCGAGCTCAGTGCATGAAACATTGCCTTCAAAATCTCCCGTCAATCATCCTATTGAGAGAGAGCATGCTGGACTTATAACTTTGGAGCCCGATGTTGAAAAGTCCAAGAAGTTGGTTGCTGGTGAAACTTCGACAAGTAAGTCGTCGAACCCAAAGGGATAGCCAATTTGCCAGTATTTCAGTATACCCTTCGATCACGTCAGAAAGAAAGACAAAAGTCGCTTGAAATGTACATTCCATCACTGCACAATAAAACAGAACAAATAAAGGGGGTAGGGTCTGATGACCACGAAGTTATGAAAAAGGAATTAATTATGCCCATTGTCGGTTTGAACTCAAAAGCTTCACCTGAATTTTCTCTTAGAGGAACTCAACGTCAAAAGTTTCGTGGGATGTTTGATCCAAAAGCCTATGACCTCTTGGCTAAGTCTGGATATGACTTTTCCAATCCGTCTAAGTTAGGAGAGTTGAAACCTAAGTTGATTGGAGAAAAGGTCCATGGCCTCAGCAAGGCACAACAAAAATTACGGAGCCAAGGGTTTCACGTTGATCAACCAAAGACCGGCTTAGGATTTGCACCAAGTGAGCCAATCAGAATGCGTGTGACGAAGAAAGATAAGTGCGTCAGTGTCCAACATATTGTGGCTGACAAAGATGGAAATGATGGATGTTAAAAGTCAAGTGATAGTCGCATCTCTGTATACAATCGGCTAAGCTCTCACACCAGCCGTCCATCTGTCTCTGAAAGACTTGGTCAGAATCCACCACTTCACGGAGGGCTTGCTACAAGTCATCGACTATGAGGTTCAGTCTTCAATCGACTTGGAAGTAATACTACAGAAAAATCAAGGAAAAGAAATAATAGTGATAAGTCCGACATGGTAGACTTGAGAACTGAAAGTCAGACTATTTGCTCACCTCAACCGAGCGAAGCCAAATCCTCGATTCTGATCATCAGTATGGACAGACCAGTAAAGGTGATGAGATGTACTACAAGATATTCATTTGATGAAGATGGTGGACACAAGGATGAGATGGAGATTATCTTAAGCTCTAATTATACAAGTGCTATAGAAGAATCGAGCCCTCAGTACCTTGGGGGGTTCAACAGGTTGATGCTAGGTGGCTTTGTGCGAGCCACAAGCCATCCTGGGTGGAGGACGATGCTTATCCCCATTATGAAAGCAGATTGAGTCGTACAATAGAGGGTTACATTTCAAAAGGTAGACGTCATAGACACTATACAGTCTGATGATGAAGAGGACAATGAGCAGTACTCATGTTATCATATTGCTACTAGTGAAGAGTCTGATTCAGATATCTTTGAAGATGAGGTCCAAGAAGCTCCCCCACAGCTTGAAGATGGTGGACAGGCCACTGTGGATGAACTTAAAGAATTGAATCTTGGCACAACAGAGGAGCCACGCTCTATATTTGTAAGTTCTCTTTTAAGTAATAAAGAGGAAGAGCAGTACTTAAGAACCTTGAGCGAGTATAGAGATATCTTTGCTTGGACATATAAAGAGATGCCTGGATTGGATCCCAAAGTCGCAATCCATCACCTCGGCATAAGGCGTGGGGTGCGCCCAATGAAGCAGTCGCAGCGAATTTTCCGCCCAGAGCTTGTCCCTCGAATTGAAGCTGAAGTAAACAAGCTCATCGATGCTGGGTTTATTAGGGAAGTTAAGTATCCAACATGGATATCTAGCATTATGCCTGTAAAGAAGAAAAATGGCCAAATACACATTTGTGTCAACTTTGGAGACTTAAATAAGGCATGCCCAAAAGATGATTTTCCATTACCTATCATCGAACTCACGGTTAATGCAACTACTGGTTATGAGGCTTTGTCTTTCATGGATAGATCATCGGGATACAACCAAATCAGGATGTCGCCATAAGATGAGGAGTGTATGGCTTTTCGCACTCCAAAAGGTATCTACTGTTATAAAGTGATGCCTTTTGGGTTAAAGAATGTAGGTGCTACTTACCAACGTGCTATGCAGAACATCTTTGATGACATGCTGCACAAAAGGGTTGAATGCTATGTCGATGATTTGGTTGTCAAAAGTAAGAGAAGAAGTGATCACTTGGCAGATCTTCGAGTAGTATTCGATCGGTTGCGAAAATATAACTTGAAGATGAATCCCCTTAAATGTGCATTTGGTGTTACATCATGTAAGTTTCTTGGCTTTATAGTCCGTCATCGAGGCATTGAGGTCGATCCCTCAAAGATAGATGCTATCCAGAAGATGCTTGCACCAAGGAACCTAAAGGAACTACGGAGCTTGCAAGGTAGTCTTGCATTCATAAGAAGATTCATATCAAACCTCGCCGGGAGGTGCCAACCATTCAATCATCTTATGAAGAAAGACACCCTATTCAAATGGGACGAAGGATGTCAGAATGCTTTTGAAAGTATAAAGAAACGCCTCTTAAATCCACTAGTGTTGGGAGCTCCTATACCTAGAAGGCCGCTTATATTGTATATTGCAGCACAAGATAAGTCGATTGGCGCTCTTATGGCTCAAGAAAATGAAGAGGGTAAAGAAAAGGCACTATACTACCTGAGCAGATCCTTGACTGGAAATGAACTGAAATATTCCCCTATTGAGAAGATTTGCTTAGCATTATTCTACGCCATTAAGAAGTTGAAGTACTATTTTGAGGCGTACTCCATACGACTCATCTCTCGTGTTGATCCAGTCAAGTTTGTTATGTCAAAACCTATGCTCTCTGGGAGATTAGCGAAGTGGTCTGTCATATTCAACCAATATGAGATCACTTATGTGCCACAAAAAGCTGTTAAAGGGCAAGCTCTGGCAGATTTCTTGGTTGACCATCCTATCCCTGCAGAATGGGAGTTATTTGATGATCTCCCTGATGAAGATGTTCTCTATGTTGAAGTTCTCCCGACATGGACAATGTTCTTCGATGGAGCAGTTATATCTGATGGATTGGGGGCAAGGGTTGTCTTCGTTTCGCCAGAAAAACAAGTCTTGACATATTCCATTGTGTTGGGTGAGTTGTGCTCCAACAACGTTGCTGAGTACCAAGCTTTGATCATTGGACTTCAAATGGCCTTAGAAATGGAGATTATGGAAATTGAGATCTATGGTGACTCAAAATTAATCATCAATCAGCTCTTGAAAGAATATGAAGTCAAGAAAGAAGATCTCGTGCCTTTCTTTCAGCAAGCCTCAGACTTATTGAAGAAATTTGAGAGCATCGGCTTAAACCACATACCAAGAAAGGAGAATAGGATGGCTGATGCATTGGCTAACTTGGCAACTACTCTAGCCCTGTCTGAAGGAGAAGCAACGAACGTTCCTGTGTGTAATAGGTGGGTCATTCCGCTTTCTGCTGAATCCAATTAGGAAGATTCAAATGCTATATCAATATCAATTGGGGATGATCATGATTGGAGAAGTCCATTGGTTGATTACTTAAAGCATAGAAAGTTGCCGAATGATCCCCGCTATAAGACAGAGATACGAAGGAGATCGTCTCGTTTTATCTTATACAAAGATACTTTGTACCGTCGATCTTTTGAAGATAGTTACCAACGTTGCTTAAGTGGTGAGGAAGCAATGGAAGCCATGACTGAAGCACATTCTGGCATCTGTGGCGCTCACCAATTTGGCCCTAAGCTTCATTTTCGGATCAAAAGGATGGGTTACTATTGGCCGACAATGATCAAAGACTGTTTAGAATATGCAAAGAAGTGTGAAGCTTGCAAACTACATGCAAATTTCATACACCAACCTCCGGAGCCTCTATATCCTACTGTTGCTTCATGGCCATTTGACGCTTGGGGTCTCGATGTTGTAGGGCCTATTACTCCAAAGTCATTTGCTGGTCATGCTTATATATTAGCAGCCACTGATTACTTCTCCAAATGGGTGGAGGCGATCCCTCTTAAAGAGGTGAAGAAGGAAACAGTGGTTGAGTTCATCCGTTCGAACCTTATTTTTCGATATGGAGTACCTCGCTACATTATCACTGATAATGGGAAGCCATTCTATAACAAGTTGATGGATAAGTTATGTGCGCAGTTTGGTTTCAAGCAGCATAACTCCTCGATGTACAATGCGGCGGCAAATGGTTTGGCTGAAGCATTCAATAAGACCCTGTGCAACCTTCTGAAAAAAGTAGTGCCGAAGTCAAAGAGGGACTGGCACGAGAGAGTTGGAGAAGCGCTGTGGGCGTATAGAACGACACACCGAACTACTACTGAAACCACTCCATATTTATTGGTGTACGGAGTTGAAGCTGTTCTTCCCCTTGAAAGTCAGATATCTTCACTCCGTATCGCAATTCAAGAAGGACTCACCACTGACAATAATGCTCGTCTCAGACTTGAGAAATTGGAAGCGTTGGATGAGAAAAGGCTTGAAGCTCAACAACAACTTGAGTGCTACCAAGCTCGCATAATAAGGGCATTCAACAAGAGAGTCCGCCCTCGATCATTTCAAGTTGGGGATTTGGTCTTGGCAGTAAGGAGGCTGATTACCATCACCCAGCAAATGGGAAACAAGTTTACATCAAAGTGGGATGGTCCTTATGTGGTGAAAGAGGCTTATACGAATGGTGCCTATAAGTTGGTAGATAAAGATGGACTGCGCATTAGCCCTATAAATGGCAAGTTTTTGAAGCGCTATTATCCATGAAGAAGTATGCTCATTGACGCATGAGCCTAAACTGCATGTCACTCCTGACCTGCATGAGTATAAACTGTGTACGGTACCCACCAATGGTAGTGCATGTGGATAAACTACTAACCTACTCTACTGAAAGTATTTCGTGTGGTTAAAATGTAGAAATACTTCACTTCGTCCAGGGTGGCTAAGCTATGGATACTCCTGGCCCGCATGAGTATAAACTGTGTATGGCCCCCCCTCAAAATAAAAAAAAAAAATCTTTGAACTAGGTGATGACTTGATCCCCTTGATGGGGTACGTAGGCAGCTTGGAATTCATTTTCTAAGTTCAGTCTTATCTTTAAATAAGTTTGGTTTGTCTTAGAGATAGCCAATCTATTTGTAAGTTTGAGCCACTTTATAATTATTCAATCATTGAAAGCAGATGGTTGATATTTGATTAGTTGGTGTTAATAAGAAAAGTGCAGAAGAGCATAAAAAAAAAAAAAATTGAAGCAAAAGATTGATGAAAAAGAAAAAGAGCTTTTATTGCATATGAATATTCCTTTACATCAATTAAAAAAAAAAAAAAGGGAGAAGAACGTTAAGAAGCTAAATGCTCAAGCAAACAAGTCAAAGGCAGCTAAATCGTGGCGAGATTCTTCAAGTAATGCTTCCATCATCTTCAAAGCTACAACCTCTTTATCAGTCACAAATGGAGTGCTCTCAAGCTTTGAGACCTCTTCCCTCTTGATTGCTACTTCTTTTTGAATGGTGGATAGGTTTTCTTCTGCTTTATGAAGCGATAAACTTGAAAGCTCTTCCTTGTTGTTCAACTCTGCAAGTCGCGCCTTCAATTCTTCTTGCTGCTTGGAGATTCGAAGAAGTTCTGCTTTTAGACTATTCATCTTTTCAACTCGTTTAGTCTTTGTTGCCTCAAGCTCAGAAAGATCTTGTTGTGCAAGAAGAAGTGTTTTCTCATGAGCCCCTTGTGTTTCTCTTTGGGTGGAGTCCAGCTTGACTTTTATGTAGTTGGAAGCGCCCTCAAAGAAAGACTTTAGATGATTCTCCAAGGATGATGTATCTTTCATATATGCCTTCATCTCTACAATCAAATCATCAATTGCTGGCTTTACCTCTGAAAGGCGCTCAAATGGGGTCTTCATGACCTTTTGGCATATTCGTTCCTAATAAAATTTGATTAGCATCTGCTCAGCTTTAGTTTTTATACCTCGAGGACAAAATTCAGAAATCTCAGCTCGTGGGAGCGGCCAAGATGAAGCTTCAAATGTCTTTTTAGGTTCTTTAGGCGTGTTCTCCTTGATAGGCAACTTTTTTGCAACAAAATAGGCAATACCATTTAGATACTTGCAAGAGGTCTCAATTTTACGAAAAAGAGATAATTGATGCATTGGTACCAGAAGGATGGGAAATAGCATATTCTCCACATAAGCTAAAAGGACCGACTTCATTTATTGAGCCAATGCTGCCTTCAGAGGCGATGGGGATTTCTTTCTCAAGATTTGCAAGTTGAAAGGAAAATAAAGACATAAGATGGGTGAAAGAGAACAGTAATGTAATAAAATGATGATAATGATAATAAATGTGTGTACATATTCTGCTAATTCCCCTAAAGGCAGTGAAGAACTTGGAGCATCTGCAAAAAATGTTGAATTCACACTAATATTGTCTAAGTCAAGGACCTTCGATCTTTCTTCAAACTGGCATTGGTTGCTGGATTCATTATTAGAGAGTGACAAGGCAGAAATCACTTCATTTCCTTCAATTGGACTAGCTGTAGGAACAAACTTGGGAGTTGAGTCCATAGGAAGAGTTCGTTGCTTTTTAGAGGGCACTTTGGTTGGTTCTAGGTCAACAGCCGAATCTCGAGGAGATGAAACAATTTTGCCATCCTTGGAACCCTGTTTTGAAGCCCTTTGAGATCTCTTGGGATTTAAATCTGCTCGTTGGTGAAGTTTGAGAACGATTTTTGTGTTTTTTCCTGAATAAGCCTTCCAACGTTCAGCCCACCAATCTGCATATTCCTTTGTAACTAAAGGTGATGAAGAGGTACTGCTTGGTACGATTAGCTTGGAAGATGTGCCCAACAAAGTACAAGACTGCCAAAGACGAACAAGTTCAACCAACTCATATGTAAGAATTTCCTTCCTTAGGTGGCCAGGAATGTTTTGGCAGAAACCATGTTGCTGGCTGAATCGATGAGGACTATAGGCTTCAACAATACGTACTGCCCCACTCCGAAATGTCAAATAGCTAGACCGTAAAGCCAGGAAAAGATCTTTGTAGGTATTGGATATGCCCGCATCATTTGTCACCGAGGCTTGCCCTTGTGTGCGCAAGTTTTGAAGCCTTGAGGGATTGATGTTGTGGAATAATTCACGTGCCTTAGTGAGTTCAAAATGTTTTGCCATATTTTCTCTTGCATATCTCACCATCTGAGCTCCAACTGATTCAAGTTTGGATGGAAAATGTGTTTGAAGGTATCACCCAATCCAGCTATATACATAATGAATAGAGAAGATGGCGGTGGAGTCGCTTAAATTCCTTGAGGTGGATATCTCTCTCAAACTGCGGTAGATGCTTGCCAATATAGGAACTGCTAGAGAAAAACAATCTCCACGAGCCATTTTACTTGCAACTTTGAAAATAGAAGCACGTACCTTATCAACTTTACGGTATGGTAAAGCGAAGCTACATAACCAATATGAAAGAAAAGCAGCCAAATAAGTCTCGCCCCTGATTTCCTCTTCGATCTCCAACTGCAGAAATGGCTCATCATACTCCTTAGTGCGTGATAGAAGAGATGTGTTGATGGTCCCACAAGGATTATGAGATAGCTTTGGCTTGATAAGTCTCTTTCTGGATGACCTTGAAGGCGGTTGTATATATCTAGTTGAGCCTTTGAACCAAAACCCAATCCAGTCAGGAATAAATACACCATTGGAGTCCTTTGGAAGCATGTGGTATGCTGCGAATAGATACTTGCAGCTTCGCGGCAAAGAAGGTTGGCAAGCATCGGCATCAAGCAACTCTTGGCAGATGGAACAACTTTATCATAGAAATCTCCACGTATCGGTAGTCCGCAAAGTCCACGAAGATCCCATAAAAAGATCGAAAGTTCTCAAACAATAGTATGCAATGTGTTTGTAGAAGGGCACCAAAACTCAAAAAACGCTTGGAGGACATTCTTGTTGCAAACATACGTAAAAAGAGATGCATGAACAGCCGCATAGATCTTGGATCGACGAAGAATGTCTGCATGATGGCCCAACACATCCTCCGCCCACTCCCAATAGCCAGTATGAAAGGATACCTTGCCAAACTTAGATGCTGGAATTCTGCACAAGCCTCTACTGGTGTTAAGATGGTGGTTTGGAAGTGAGAGTTCTGCATGCATGGCTCCGATGTCATGAAGTGATGATTTCAACAACAAGACCTTAGAGCGAGCAGAGATACCGGAATGCTGATCGATCGTCTCCTTAGTCGTCTCCTCGGACCATTCAGCAATATGCGTAAAGTGGTTTGATCGAGTCTTAGAGGATTGAGCATCCACGACCGCTTCATACACACATACAATAGTACTTTTGACTTTGGAGAAGTCTTTGTCACCCCGAATTATGATGCATGGAGTTAGTTCACTACAATCTTTGATATCAATCTTCATGACTCTATTGAAATTTTGAATGGAAGGCAAGTTATTTGATGAAGAAGGAAAATGAAGAAGCAAAAGAAGAAGCAGGGCTGATAGCATACAACAAATGACATCACATTGCATGTAAGACAGTAGGTGTGTCAATATATCAACCATGTGGTGTGCATGGACTTGAAGAATGCTGCTATGAAACATGGGATAAGACTCTTACCTGTTCTCGACAATGAACCAAAGAGGAACAACAAGCCAGCAACCCCTATTTAGTTCAGCAAGATCATGCCCCAGAAACTGAAGCCACAAAAAATCGTATACACCTCTCGTCAGCCTCTGTTTTCCCTTAGCTTCCTTGATGGATGAAAGCTTCAAGAATTGCATATTTATAGGTGCTACTACCAGACTAAAGTAGGTAATTTTCCTTCCCATTTAAAGCTTGGAGAAGAAGAGATAAAAGAATGGAAATTCAATCATAAACTTCCCTGAATGAACACAGTCAGGGATTGTTCTGCATTAAGGATGGCAAGCTGTTGCTGCAACAATATGGTATGATCCGGTGGTATTAGTCTACAAGGACCATGGATTATGTTGATTTGGAAGCCTATGTATTTCTGTTAAAAAAAAAAAAAGGAAGGAAAAGAGAAGAATGAGAGAGGAAATAGAAGACAACGGCTGTCACAGAAATTGTTTTCTGCAAATCTATTGTTCCCAAAATTAAGGGAGGCATATTAGGCTGATTTCCAATTGTTTAAAGATTTTGAAGTGGGCCCCACTCATATTTTCAACAACCAAAAAAAAAAAAAAGAAAGAAAGGGAATAATGGGGAAAAGACGAAATCCCGTGATGCCGCGGGATTTCCTGATGCTGCTATCTGTTATGCTCAAGCAGAGTCCACGGTTGGTTTATTTTCTTTGTTTGAAGGAAAGGAATAATGTGAGGCTATGTATTTGAAAGTAAAGAAAAGGGAATAATTGATTTTCGAATGCTCAAAAAAACAAGTGAAGGTAATTCTGGTGCCTGGAAGGTAATATTGGATCAGTTTGTCAATGGGAAAGTGATATGAGTTATGTTCACAATCCGCAAGGAAAATTAAGATTTATCGCATGAAGGAGCTCTTCCAATTCAAACTTTGAGGACAAGGAAGATCGTGATTATTTCCCATTATCAATTGATTGGGTATAAGTATTCTACTAAGGAAAGAAACTTGTCAAGGATTCACACTATGAAATAGTTGCCATAAGAAAGGAAATAAAAGGATGGTGATTACTTTAAATCTCGTCTCTCATTCGCATTTTCGCATGTCATTTGCCGAATTTTGAAGTGGGGGCATATGTTGATATCAAAATTTGATTGGGATAAACTATCATTTGATTGTCCAATTAAATTGGCTATTGAATTAAGTCCAAAATTAAAGTCTATAATAAATTTGGGCTTTATAAAATAGGCCAATCCAAAATAAATTTTCAAATATCTTATTTATTTTGGATTAGCTAATTAGGCCAAATAAATTTTAATATGGCCCATTAGTTAATTAAGTCAATCTCAAGTGGTATCCAAGCTCAATGGGGGACTTAAGTTTCAAGTCGTTAAACTTTAATTTGTGCCTATAAAAAGGGGTGCTGGGAGACATACCATACATCAAGAAATACATCAAGAAATTCATCAAGAAATTCAAGCATCAAGCTCTCAAGTCCGAGCTCTTGCCACGAAGAAGTGTTGCAACCACAGGGGTTCTACATCTTCTTCAAAAGCATTAAATCCTGAAGACCTTAATGTCAAAACAAATACTTGATCTCAAGGAAGTTTATGATTTCATCCGCAAATTTAGGAGGAAATTACGCATCCGATTCAAGAACAAGCATCAAGCCCTTGAATCAAATCCAAGGAGAAGAATCAGAGGAATTTTCAGAGATTGTAACCACTTTTTATTTTCAATAAATATTCAATTTGGCTGTATTTTTCTTGTCTTGTAATTCTTTTTGTAGACACGAAATTTGTGTAAACAGTTTTAAATTATTCCGAAAATCTTAATTCAATAGATTAGATAAAAATTAACAACTCAAATTTGTAAAAATTATATTATTTATTAACTCAATTTACAGATTGTAAATCATGATAAGCAACCTTTTAAAATAAAATATTATATTATTATTATATATTTGATATGGGTAGACTCAAGGGGCCTATAATTTACCCGACTTACAAGGCCCAAAAACTCAATGATAGACCCAACAGAACATTTTGGGGAGAGCAGGTACCCCCATATTTGGCCAAAAAGGTCGAGTCTACCGATCACAAATTCAATATAAGTAAGGCAAGAGCATTAATGGTGGTTTTTGTTACCCATCGTATTCGTATTAAATGCACCTCAACAACTAGCCTGTCCGCATTAATTGATTTGACGGTGCATCACCTCTGCATTAATGGCGGTATGGATCTCTTCTTTGGCCAACGAGTCATTTGTAAAGCTCTAGCTTAAGTCAGAAAGACTTAAGTTGCCCCTACTTAGGAACAACGACTGAAACATATTGAGGAAAAACTCGTTTTGTTACCCCCTTAATGAATGCTATAAATACTCCACCTTCCAAAAGTAACAGTAAGCTTACACACAATCTTTGAACTATTATTGTGTCAAAATATTTTCAGGTCAAGATACTGACTTTAACATCGGATAGTCTTAGTCAAGGACCCTCTTAGTTAGCCTAATGTTTGTTTTGTGGTTGTAAGATCCAACACACATCTTCGTTCAACTTTCTGGTCCATCAATCCCCCTCAGGTCAAGACTCAGAAGCCCATAATACTAAGATTTCCATCATCAATATTATTAACATTTATATATATGCAATTATTATTAATTTTACATTAATAACATTAAAAATTATTAGCATTATATATAATATCTAATTTAGACACACGAGGAATCTCAAGATGAAAATTAAGTTCGATTTGAGTTCAACATTGCTCAAATTTGAACTCAAAATAGTTCGAATTTAATTTGACCGTCATCTTGATTTATATACATTCTCAATATATAATTTCTTAATTTTTAAGTTTCTTTTAGAAATAAAACATTATTTCAAATATCCACATTTATATATATACACGATAAAATCAATGGTGAATAAAATTTAATATTTTTAGTTAAGTGGTAAACGAACATTCCTACTATATTCTTAAAACAGTAATTTTTAATTTTAAATAGTAAAATATCCATAACATATTAATAATAATAATAAAAAAGCTTGTTTTTGTATTTACTGTGGTTAAAAAAACTTTTTCCGACCATTTGTTAATTAATTAGGACAAAATAGGATTACTAATCAGATTATAAGGGGAGTAAATAATCATTTCAAATTCCTTTAAACCCTAAGCCGTCCGCCAAATCGCTGTGCTCAGCTGCTCCCGCCTGCAGTCCGCTTTCTCTTCTAACCTTCCCCCTCCTCCCTCCCTGCCTCGTCTCCGCCGCCGTGGTGCGAGGTCCATTGAAGTTCTACTGTTTCTTTTTTCTAAATTTTCTTGCAAATTTTTGCAAAACAATTCTATCCGTCCGCATTAGTTTCTGGATGGCGTTTGTTGTCAAAACCCCATTAAATACAAGCTGTGCAACTTGGAGACAACACAACAATCTGCTAAATACATCTTCTCACTTGAAAACTGGAAAATCGCTGTGTGCTAGATCAAGCAAAGTTCCTAGTGAGAAAAAGTTTTTGGTCGCGATGGCCAGCACGCCGGTACAGTCTCCCGAGCTTGCACCTACATTGGCATCGAAGAAGCCCACTATCATGGTAGATTTTTGAGCTTTTCTGATTTTTATCCAGTTTCTGTTATATGTGATGTCATACCTTACTTTGGTTGTATGTTCTTTTTTATTGTATATCTTATTGGTAACTGAAATGGGCACTGAATGTGGAAATCAAGTGCTTGTTTTCATTTTTGCATTTTGATCATTCTTGAAAGTATTGTTGTAGATGAATGGTTGTACTGGAAAAATGGGGAGGGCTGTGCTTGAAGCCGCCATCTCTGCTGGGCTTAACCTTCTACCTATAGGATTAGGTGGTTCAGGAGATTCAGGGAAAATCTTGGATTTTGGTGGGAAGCAGATTGAAGTACACGGTCCCTCTGACAGAGAATCCATACTAACTTCAGCGTTTAATGATTATCCAGACTTGATTGTAGTGGACTACACAGTGCCAGCTGCTGTGAATGGTAGGCATATGTTAATTTTATTGTAGAATTTGGAGTTTAATTGAGCTGTTAGAGTTAGTTCCAAATATATTAAACTTTAACTAACATTCGAAGTTTGGGGTTTTTCTAATCACACAACTGTTATTACAAGGCTTTATTTATAGCTATGGTAATACAACATATGACTATGTCATGCACATGACAAATTACTTACTGTGCTGTCATTAGTTGGTTCAATATTTTGTACTGCTGTTGTTTCATGTTTGAATGGTTATGATCATTTCCAGTTGCGCTATCATGCTTAATGGTTGGCAACACAAAATCGATATGCTAAACAATATATTGCATGTATTTTAAGCAAAATTGAAAATGAACTCATCTAATCCTCTTCTTCCATTAGCTTTTGACTCATGCGTGCATAGTTTAATATACATTGTGCTTGACTTACTGTTTTATATTGATTTTCATTTCCATATTTTAATACACTGGAGAAAGATAGTGGAATAAGATCCTCATTTGTCATGCATCGTGTACTTGGAAAGATGCACTTGAGTAGAAATATTTAAATTCCACTCCTTTTAATCTTCACTGAGAAATTATATGTGGTTGGTCATGGCATTTGACAGAGAGCTAAAACTTGAAATATTGGTGTTGGAACTTTTTCATTTTTATTGTTATCTTCCTCTAGCACTCTTTGAGGGACTTGGTGATCCTAAATAAGTAAATCCTTAAAATCAGAAATCTGTTCTATCACATCTTTATCAAAATTTTCTTTTCCACTGTTTTCCATTAGCCTGAAAGCTGTCAACTTACAATTGTATAGGAAAGCTTGGTGCTTAAAGTTACTATTTCCACAACTTTCCATGCACTGACTCTTACTTACCTAAAGAGTCAGCGTTTTTTCAGTATCTCGTCTCTTATCCAATTCTTTTCCTATTCCGTTATTCTAGTCAAATCTGTAAATGGACTTCTGTACACTTCTTGGTGTGGTATACAGAAAATGCTGCACTCTATAGCAAAGTTGGAGTACCTTTTGTAATGGGGACCACTGGAGGAGACAGGGAGCTTCTCTACAAGACTGTGGCTGACTCAAAGGTTTATGCTGTGATATCTCCCCAAATGGGTAAACAGGTGCTAGAATGCTTGGCAATTTTTTTTGTTAGGTTTACCATACATTCATAATTTTCTTGTATTCTCCATATAAAATATTTTCCTATTGACCTTTTAGGTGGTAGCATTTCTTGCAGCACTGGAAATTATGGCAGAACAATTTCCTGGTGCATTTTCTGGGTATAATCTGCAAGTAAATTCTCTGCACTTCTCTGGTGTGATGGGAATTGATTATAGCTTTCTTGTTTGATTCTTTTGTTATTGCATGCAAGAACTTCCATTCAGTTCTTTCATGCCTGCACCCCTACCCCCACCCCCACAAGCTCTATGATTGTATGTTCTCCAGTACTGACTTTATGGCGTAACATCTGACATTTTCCTTTTTCTCTTGAACATTTATTTTTATCAGTAGTTAAACTTGTAGTCAGCTTCTTGAACATTCACTGACTGTTCTTCTCTCGCTTTCTGTTTTCCACGTAACACTTGGATAAGGTAATGGAGTCCCATCAAGCTAGCAAGTTGGACATTTCTGGAACTGCTAAGGCTGTTATCTCATGTTTTCAGAAGCTTGGAGCCTCGTTTGAACTAGAGCAGGTATGTTTTATGCAGATAAATAATTATGTTCTTTCCCATGTGCTTTTAGGAAGCATCTGAATCGCGTAACTGTTATAGGTCCAAAAGTAGTTGTAAGTTTTGTAGGTATACTTTTCTATGTCAGTTACAAATAATTTGTCGTGGATTAGGATGATATCCATCAATTAATTCATAATGCAACGAACAATAGGGACTGCTAGGCATTAATCTTCATAGTTTAGGAATTAAGTGTGTCTCCTTATTTAGAGATGCTATAGGCTAGTTGAAGGACATCAGTCTTATGTTTGTAAAGCAATAAGCCAACTTTTTCATAATGTTGTCTCTTCCTTATCATATCGTGTCTGCCTGAGAATTTGTTGGATCTTTTAAATTACTTGATGCGTTCATTCTGTAGCAAAACAGGGATATAAGAGCATTTTATTGGACCAAGGATTTAAATGATGTTCTCTCACAACTGATTTCTGTCCTCTGGTATTTTCTTCTCAACGAATTCCATCAGGTACAACAAATACGGGACCCTAAGTTACAAGTTGAGATGGTGGGTGTCCCAGAAGAGCATTTATCTGGTCATGCATTCCACATGTATCACCTAACATCACCTGATGGAACGTAAGATATCTGTCTACCCTTTGATCATGATTTCTTTTGATCCCCGAGTTACTTGCAAGCACCAGCCTTTCTAATCCTTTCCTGTGTGTGTATTTCCATGGGAAAAGTGTTTCATTTGAGTTTCAGCACAATGTTTGTGGTAGATCAATCTATGCAGAGGGTACTGTTGATGCCATACTTTTCCTCTCGAAGAAGGTACTTATGATGCAGTTATTTGTGCACTCTTTTGATTCATTTCGTTCTGTTATTGTCCTGCTTTATAATTTCGATATTAATTTTTTTTATTTCAAAAATCAGGTTAAATCCAAGGCAGACAAGCGGATATATGATATGATTGATGTTCTCCGTGAGGGTAATATGAGATAAAAAATGTCTGAACTTTTATACTGTTTCTTGTAGCGCTACTCCTATATCCCTCCAACGATTGTTTCCTGTACCTGGTAGCAAATTTTGGCTGGTACCTCGTCATGAATAGTTGTTGTAATATGACATGGGAAGAATTGGGAACTATGAAACTATAAAGATCGTGTGAATTTTCAAAGCAATGAGTTTTGGCATGTAATAATGATTGTCTCAACAGTCGTTTATTGGTAGCTGCAATTCCAGAACAACATGAAATTACAATATGGGACTGGAGGTTGCAAGAGTTCCACCTCAGATTGATGATTAGTTATGGCTTCTGAGGAAGTTAAGGATGTGGTTGTTCACCTCATCGGGTGATTGCTCTTGAACAAAATGAGTTCCTTCGGGCATGAAAATGATCTCCATATGGGGCACAAATGTCTTCCAAGTTCCACTCCTGATGTAGTCCTCAATTCCTGGAAACTTGAAGACATAATCCTTCTCCCCCATTATCAGCAAAGCTGGAACCTCAACCTTAGGATCTTTAATATCCCACTGCGTACCCATTGACCTGCAATAGAAGAATGCGACTATTTACCTCTAAAACAAAATCAATTCATAAAGCCATTCTAAATTTTGCAATTGCTATTATGGACAAAATGAGGAGCCAAAATTCTTACTTATGATCCCTAGATGTACTAAGGGAATACTATAGGGATACATTTAGTTTGTATAATAGATTTGAATATGTTACAATTATACGTGGATTAATTTGGTAGGAAATTGCAAATTGCTAGATAAAGTAGTCAATTCAAGAATTATGATATATATATATAAACATATTAATTATACACGTGGATTTACGGTTCATTTGGGTTCGACCATCTGAACTCACACAAAAATATGAGGACAACACCATGGGCAAATTGACAACAACATTTTAGTTCTCTTTTATAATTGTTGAAAAAATTATCTTATTGCTCAATTTTTAATTAAATGACTAGAATTATCCTCATGTTTGAATGTGGTCTAAAATTTGTATATTTAAACGTAATTGACTAATTTCTAATTAATCAATGCAGTTCTCTTATCCTCAAAAATAATAATTCCAGCGCTAATAGGAATTGATCTCAATAGTTAGATTAAATACTATGGTACCTGTAAGGAACCTGCAATGCAGTTCGGAAACCTGACTTCTCATACAAGGCTCCATAGGTTGCAAGATCTTCCTCAGTGAACCAAGAAGGCAGCGGTGCAGATGGTTCCACCAAGTCCATGATCTCCTGGTTTTCATTTGCTATTGGTATTTCACTCTTGGAGAACATTATATACACGTTCCTGACTACCGTCTTGGCATCAAGCCGACCAAAATCAGCTTCAGCGCGTCCAGGCTCCTATAAAAAAAATTATCAGAGAAATTTAAGGAAAAAGCTAATTAGGGAATATATATACCGAAGAAGGAAATAGAAATTGCCGGAATGAACCTTCCATCTCGCAATGTAGAAGCCCTCAGGGAGGTTCTGATGATGTGTGGGAGGACGAGGGGGCATGAACGGCACGCCCATCGTCACAAAGCCCAAGACCCTGTCCTGATGGAGAAGGGTAAATACGGAGACTACAGCAGCTCCAAAATCTTTACCAATGAGAAAAACCTGAATAACATGATTTGCATAGATAGACCATCATAAGTAAAAGAGGGAATCTTGAGTGTTTAGAATATCATTTTAACTTAAGCTCTGATAAACTATTTAAAGCCTTTTTATCCTTATATGTTAAAAGCACTTGAATTCCCCAATTACTACACCAAAAAACCTGACGAAACGTATATATGTACCAGAAAAGCTTTTGGGTGATAATCACTAGAAGAGGGTAGGAGGAAATCTGTACAAAAATGATGAAGATTTTGCCTAAGAAATGCTAATAAGTTCTTAAAACGTCATGTTAAGTTATGTAATTCACTTCACTTTGATTTGCTGAGGTAGAACATTAATTTCAATACTGCTTTGCAGAAGGCTATTAACAACTACTAAGAGCAATTAATAAAAAAACCTTGATCCAATTTCCGGATAGATAAATTTAATTTTGTACCTTGGAGAGGGTAAGAGCATCAAGAAGTGCAAGGAGATCAGCCACGAGGTCCAAGAAGCTGGCCTTCTCGGGTTCCGGCGGCGGGTCGGATAGCCCGTATCCTCTGTAATCGGGCGCGATGGCTCTGAAGCCGGCCTCCGCGACGGCGATCATCTGGTGGCGCCAAGAGTACCATATTTCAGGGAATCCGTGCAAGAAAACCACCGCCGGCGATGATCCGCTTCCTATTTCCGCCACGTGGAGCTTCAGACCGTTGACTTCGACGTACTTGTGCTCTATCTTTTCCATTTTCAGCGGTCACCGGAAAACTTGGTAGCCGTAAATTGCAGAAGTTGAGTAGCAGAGTTGGTGATGGGGTGCTCTGGCTCTGCTTGGGATTGGATATTTATTGAGAAGAAAAAGCCAAAAAAAAAAAAAAAGAAAAGAAGAGAGGAAGTAATAGAAATAAGTGAAAAATTGAATTTTGTTGAAAATTGAGAGCCAGTAAAATAACTCTTTCAAAAGCAAGCTCTGGACAAAATCTGATTGGTTTTTCTCCAATTTTTGAGCAATATCCATAAATTACTTCGATTTATTACGTATAATTATGGAGGATAGTCATAAGTTGTAAGGGAATAAAATATTTAATATTTGAGTTAATTTATTTAATTTTGAGAAGCATATATAATGGCATTTCAAATTTAAGATTTAATGAGTCAAACTATGGAAATTTTTAATTAATATGGATTTTAAAAAATTAATATTTTTAAAATACTCAAATTCATTATCCATAATACTAAAAGAGATAGCTATCATTTGTGCTGGAATAAGATTTGCCATAATTTAATATCATTAAATTATTTAATCTTATTAAGCACAATGTGGGGAGAATGGAGATATTAAATTAAAATGATTATTTAAAATTAAGATTCATGGATTTACTCTATATAAGTTTGGAAAATAGTTACAATTTGTGTATGAATAGAAATTAACACAAATTCACATTCTTGAATTACCCAATCTTTTTAAGTCTAATTTTGGAGAATATATATAGGTTGTGTTAATAAAATAGCAAATATGTGTCTCGATTTATTAATATTGAGAAATTCATTTAATAACTTTTCAAGTGTAAAATTTATGTAGTCACATAAATAAGGGAGCATTTTATTAAAATGGAACATTGCATGTTACTATTCTTAAATTTCTTAAAATAATATGGTATAATTTGGAAAATATTAATTATGATTTGTGTGAAATAGAAGTCGATACAATTAATTTCCCTTTTGAAATATAATTAAATGTTTTTCCTCTAAAAATTTCAAATTATTAAATCAATAGAAAATAAATACTATGTCTTTCAACTTTTATTTAATTGAATACGCAGCTTTCAATTATCAAGTACTACAATAGTAACATGCACTCACAAAGAGAGAGAGAGATAACAAAATAATACTGAAAATTTAAAATAATTTTACATGAAAAAATATTTAGAGTAAAGAAAATTTACTAGAACTTTCACCTAATTGACAAGATATAACTAATTGGCAAGCAATGTTATGTATTGAGATTTGTTAAATTATGTGATTGATAAAATGAATGATTTATTGCATAGAATATATATCATAATTCATTAATATTTTGTTTGTATGAATATGAAGTGAGGATATTTTATGAATTTTGCTTTCATATGTTATATTCAGTTAATTTTGTTTTTCTACGACTTAATCTTGAACTTTTCTAATTCTATTATTACAAATTAAGAGTTGAAATGTGATATATGCTGAATTATGTTTGGGGATGCTCTTTGCATTTTCTAGCAGCCAATTAATAAACACAAAAATCTCTATAATGCATAGTAATTAAGTTGAGCCCATAAGAGAGAACAAGAAGTCATAATAATCAAGAGAGATGTTCCATCCTGTGTGTTTTCAATTTTCGCAATTCTAGATAGGTGTGTAACACCAACCAAAATTTTTCTTGTAGCAAATCTTTCGAAAGTAGAGCCCCTTGCGCTAAGTTAGAAACTATGTGATCTATCCTCTTTTTCTTACTTCATTGACTTCTACTAGCGTATTTGTATAGAATTGGAATCATTAACTAAATCAATTGAACTAACAATTTAAATGGGAGGATGAAACTAATATAATTGAATTTTTAGATTATTCCTTCTCATGTTGAATTGAGTATTTTTGTAAATTTAGATGGTATTTGGATGAGATTATAACTTCTCAAAATATTTTATAAAATATAAAAAATGGTTTGGTATTTTTTTTTAAAAAAATTATAAGATTTTTAAAATAAGAGGTTAAGATCTTATAATTTTTTTTAATTAAAAAGAAAAGCTTAATGACATTGTTCAAGGGATTAGTTTAAGTTGGACTGGTGGGAAATTGGAGCATCTCATATTTAAAGTGAGTGACTACAAGTAACTATCAGTTATTGTCGGGGACGATAATGATGTGAATTTGGAATGGACTTGGCAAAACTCAAGACTTGTCTAGCCCGCTCTCCACACTCAATAAATACTATTAGGATGATAAAAAAAAAAAGATTTTAAAACAATGACAAGCCCAAAAAACATGTTATCATTACAGAGACTAGAAGAGGATTTCTCTAATTATGCCAAGCTGCCACATCAAATAGAGAAAATTTAACAAATACCAGCTAATTAATGCAAGCACATTTTACTACTAATATATTCTAATTATCTTATGTTATGATTGTTATAGAGGAATGAAGCGGGAATGGAATGAGCATTTTTAATTTTATTCTTAAACCTATGGTTAGTATAATTTAAGAGTAGAAATCATCATTCCATATGAATTTCGATTCCTAAAAACATGGATTTAGCCATTGTCCCCATAGGTTTAGTTATTCTCAATATATTACGAAGGAACTTATTTTTGTACTTGACAAAATTATCCTCAAATATTTAATAACAAAATTCTAGACCATCACAAAAGCATTCGTATAGATCTTCTTGATAGTATCGTCTTATCTACAAGGATTTCTCCAATTATATTCAAATTCCATTAAAAGAAAAATTTACCAAGTATTGCATTCTTTTATTTTTATCCATAAAAAATAATTTTACTTTTTAAAAAATATATAAATAAATAATTGTCTTTGTCATACACTTGAAATAAAAAATTAAAGATTGCATAAAAGCATGAAATTATGAGACATAAATAATTTATTAATAAGATATTTTATTTTAATAATTCCTATACAAAAGGATAATTAGATCATTTAAAATAATTTCACTCCATTTCTATCTATTATTGCTAAATACAAATCATGATATTGAAATCAAGTAAAGAATGACTATTCCATTCCTTTCTCATTCATTTATCATACCAAGTATAGAATAACTTATATTAACGTTATTCATTTTCCATATTTATTCCATTTTAAAAATTATTAACTACAAAAAATAAGTATATAAGCAGGGGTTATTTAATGGGGGTTATTTTAAACCCCCGTTAATTGTATTATTTTGTGGGGGTTATCAAACCCCCACTAATTAATTATAAACAATAGGTCTAGTGGGAGTTTTACCGTAGGGGTTTAGCAACCCACTAATTAATAATAAACTATAGGGGCTTTTGGCATTTAGTGAGAATTTAACCCCCTCAATATTTTTTGCTTATATTTTAAATATTTTAGTTATTTTTGAAGAAATCGTGGGATTTTAAACTCCATTTGAATTGTTAAAATTAAACCATTTTAGTTACTCCACATTAAAGACCAATTTTGAATTAATTTTTTTTATTTTACTTTTATCTTTCTAGTATCTAATTTAATAAAATAAAAAATTATAAATTCAAATATCGATTTGAAATGAAAAAATCACTCTAATAATATCGCTTAGGGATGAATTAAAGGCAAATTCAATATTGAAGAATATATAATTATGTTTTTATATTTTAAAAGTTTTTAATTGTTTTTTAAAATATAATTAGGGATCTTAAAGCTCCCATCAAGTTTTTGAAGGAAAACTACCTTATTCATCATCCTCTTCTTCTGTTTTGCCAAACCCCAGAATCCAACTTTCTTTCCCAAATTCTTCACCACGCCGCAGCGCCACCAGGTCTCCCATCTACCAAGCTGCCACCATTGTTTCAACGGTCATCTCACTTTTTGGTAAGCACGTACTATTTCATCCCTAAATTGCTAGGTTTGTTAATTGCAGACTGGTATTGCAAGCTGTTTATTCTCTAAACAAATTTACAAGGTATTCTTTCTCTGTATAAAAATCGAAGTATGTTGGCTTCAATTTATATTCCTTCTCTATAAAAATCGAAGTATGTGGCTTCAATTTATATTTATATTCAATTTTGCTGAAATTTGTTGAAGTGGGGACTTTGATACCTGGTCAATTTTATTCCTGAAAAATTGCTGAAATTAGGACTCGGTCATGGGTTCAGAATTTTGGCTTCACCGTTTTGTTTGAGCTTCCTGACAATTTTGGTGTAAATGTTGCACTCAGATTCTGCCGGTCTGGAATTTGAGTCATATTTTGTGGGGATTGGTTGTGGGGTTAAATTATAATTGCTGGAATTTTGATGTCAAGTGTGTGCAGTAGCAAATTTGTTTGATTTGATAGCTAGTTGGTTTGAAATTTAATAGATGAGAGTCTAGTGCAATGTTGGATGCACCATTGAAGCAAGACTGGGCAGTATCAGAAAGATGTAGAGAATTATGGAAATATTGAATACATGAGGTGCACACCAGAAAATGGTTTCTTTCTAGATTTATCCACTATTGGTCGGACAGACATTATGTTTTTTTGTTCGCCAAATAACCCTACTGGTTATGCTGCATCAAGAGAACAACTAACCAAGCTTGTACGGTTTGCCAAAGAAAATGGATCGATTATAGTCTATGACTCTGCATATGCTATGTATGTGTCGGATGATAGTCCGAGATCCATTTTCGAAATTCCTGGAGCCAAAGAGGTATGTTTGGATACTGTTGTCTCAAATCTTAACTTTGTCCTGCTATGAAATTCTTCTATATTTCTGATATATATTCTTTTTGTATATATCTGGTGTTTTTTCAGTTTTCCTGTTTCTCCTTTTTGACTTTGTATTATAAACTATTATCATGAAGTTCTGCTATGACCTAGCATTCATGGTTTTCCTGTTCATCAGAAAAATATATGGAAGCTTTACTTGCAGTTGCTATGATTTTGTGTTTTTGGCAGTTCATACAATGTAAAAAGAAAAACAAAAAGAGAAAGAAAAATGATTTTGGATCAGTCTATGACACTATGTACATTTATTTGGTTATAGAAATTTGGATCAGTTGGATAATTTATTGTGTTTTACAACACAATGTATATGTATTTGGTAGAGGAATTTTTATTACATGATTCTTGTTTAGAATGAGGGAAGTACATAATGTACCTTGAGTCTTATCTAACTATTTTTTCTTTATATTCTGTCCTTGAGGCAAAACCTCGATTAGTTGCCAAGATATTTTCAGAAATTCTAAAAACTTGATGAGAAAACCTTTTGCTTTTATTCATCTTTCTTTTTGGAGAAAAAACATATGATTGCTTGTTTGACGACTGAATTCATGTTCATGAAGACAATTCTGTATCAATGTTCTATTGTTGCTCTTAAGTTGGTCAGTTATCTTGCTTGTCACGACTAATAAATGCAATTTAAAACCTTTTAGCATCTCTCTTTCCTAATGAATAGCAGTGCTGTAGAAGGGTTTATCAATTTACTCATTCACTGGATTGCAGGTTGCACTTGAAGTTTCTGTTTTTTTTTTTTTTTTTAAAATGCTGGCTTCACTGGAGTCCGTCTTGGCTGGACAGCAGTTCCAAAAGAGCTTCTTTATTCTGATAGATTTCCCGTGGCCAAGGACTTCAACGGCATAGTTTGTACTTGCTTCAATGGTGCGTCCAACATTGCTCAAGCTGGTGGTCTAGTGCAGAAAGATGGAGAGATTTTACAGATGTTGCTGGCCCTTTCAAATGGTACACAACATATCACGTATTTATTTCTCTTCAAAAGCAAAAAATTCTTTACAACTGTCATATATATTCATATGTTCTTTTATTAAACAAAAAGTGTGATCCAAGAATGCTAGATCTTAGTTGTAGAAGGTATTCTTTGTCGCTCGACTAAGTTCTCATACCTTTTGGTGGGAAAAAAGAGAGAGGAAAATGACATAATGAAGCAAAACTTCTTTATTTCCAGGATAGATTTCTTGGTACAAAAATGTGATAGGAAATAAATTTTCTAGTAATTAGTTGAGTTTGACCAAATTGAATTTAGGCCAATAACTGTCCATAATTAACTAGCATAGTTAGGCAATTACATTTACCTCACTATTATAGCATGACGCATGATATGTAAATGTATATACTTTTCCATCATTAGGACTAGCAAGCGATAGTGCTTAATTTCTTGAAATCTTTTTATCACAATTTTGTTGTGTTGTATTATTTAAACATAAGGAGATCATCTTTAAATTTTTATTAGAGTGGATGTATTGCTAAATATTTGGTGTTTTGATCTTCTAAAATACTTATTTTTTTCTCCTACAGACATAGTCACGTGATGCAGGTAGCATCATGAACCTCTTAGTTTTCTAGTGGGAAGATCTTCAAGTGTTGCAATCAAGATCGTGCTAGAGCTCTTTACTAGCTACTTATTTGTTGTGTTTAACATTTAGAATTGACATGTGAAACTAACTTGAACATTTGTTTTAGTTCTTTATGAAGTTATGACATTGACAATTTTGAGAATGTTGATGTTTTTGAAAATCAATTCAATGAAATTGATTCTAGAATCAATTGATTGAGTTGAATTTTGAGAATTTGGTTCTATTGGTAGTCAAATGAAATGACATATTGGGGTATGAAAAATTAACAAAAAAATTAACTTAAAAAAATTATTATGGGGGCTGTAACCCCCCACTATAATGAACTCATATTTTAATTTAAACAGTATATTTTAATAATAGCGGGGTTTTAAAATTCCTGCTAAAATTTTAAAAAATAATATATTTTAATAATAGTGGGTGTTTAAAACCCTAACTAAAATTATATGGAATTTTAGTTTTTAATGATAGTGGGGGTTTAAAATCCCCACTAAGCAGAAAAATAACCCTTGCAAAATCACATCGTTATTAGCGGGGGTTGTCATGGTGGTTGCTCAAAAACCCCTGTTAAGAATTAGCAGGACACATAACTACGGGGGTTTGGTGAGCCCCCACTAAAGGAATTAGAGGGGGTTAAAAACCCCCGCCACCTTTAATTTTGACCCCTACTAAATTAATTTTTTTTTGTAGTTTTATTCCATTCCCATCTAATTCATTCATGTAAACCAATCACCACCTTAAGAATATTGTTATTAGAAAGATCAAATTTGTGACTGCTACTATAACCTGTATGTCATGCTAGCTCTTAATCCATCAATTCAACAGTAGGAGGAAAAGAAAAAAGGTGGTTACAAATGGATGGAGAAGCTAAGGGAATTAATGTAGGGCAGCAAAGAAGCAACATGCAAGAACAGATCTAGAGTTTCAAGAGTCTATTCCCAGAAAACAATCCAATTCTGAAACAAAATGAAGCAAACAATGTACATGCCAAAGAGTTAATGTATGTGGGAATTGTCCTGTCAGGAAAATGTATGGCACAAGATTATACATAGATGGGATGGAAATGGAATTAAATGTGAAGGGGAAATTATTGAAATTCAATTGTATTACTATTAGTACATACACACACACACATATATATGTATATATAAAAACCACTATAAGCAAGAATAGGGGTGTAGATAAGATGAGGTGATTTACGAATAGTTCAAACTCAACTCGATGAAAGTTCAAATCCGGTTTGATCTTTTCAAGCCCGAATTCACCAGTTAAGCGAGCCGAGTTGAGCTCTAATATTCAACTCGAAAAACTCACGAGCCTAAACGAACTTTTTGTTATACACATATATATAGTTACAACCTAGACTCACAGGCACACATAATGAAGTCCATAAAACTAAGTACATAATAATAATAATAATAATAATAATAATAATAATAATATATTATTATTATTATTATTATTATTATTATTATTCAACAACAACAACAACAATAATGTAATTGTAGGTTCTGCTTCGAGCCTAAATGAGCTCAAGCTAATTTAAGCCTATACGAGCTCGAGCTTAACCGAACCTATATGGATCTTATATGAATCGAACTTTTTTGAATTTCTATGACGAACTTTATCAAATCGAGCCCTAGCCTTTGTCTATATTGACGAGTCAAGCTCAAACTTGGCTATTTAGATTCGACTAAACTCACAAGTTAATAGACAAGTCAAGCTTGAGCATGCTAAATTCGAACTCAACTCCACTCCACTCGTTTGCACTCCTAAGCAAGAACACCTGAAACTATCCAATGACATAGAAATAGGAACTTAGTACCAGATTGCAAGAACAAAAATAGCATAATATCCTCATCGTCGCAATGTTGGTCTTCCTAGTACACCCAATTTGTTTACATAGAGGTATGATAGACACAAACATCTATGTATAGATTAACTAAGGAAAAAGTAATACCTAGGCCACCTATTAAACACAATTTTTGCATATGGACACACCCTCCTCCTCTTTCAACTACCTTTTCCTATAGTGCTACTGTCGTGATAAAATAAAAAAATAAGGTTTTATATTTTTCTTTCTTAGGCCTAAAATATAAAGGAGGAAATATATATAGGAGGCCTAAAATGGTTGCCTTTTTCGGTTAAAGATAGAGACATCCTGGGCCATATATGTCTTCATCACTTATGGTTGTTGCATTGTTTTGAAACTTGAATGTGGATTACTTCACCACAAACTTTTGTCCTACAAATTACCACTATGCTTAATGGTACAATCCAATCAGATGGGTACTATTGAAAATGACATTTCAATTAATGTTAACCATTCTACTTACTCGGAACCAAAAATTGGAACGAAGACCTTGACTCACTCAGGGTCTACTATGCTAAAGAGCCTTATATTCCACTGGCCCGGCTAGACTGCCACCTAAAATGAAAAGTCACTGTTCTCCAATAATTTTTGCATCCATTTGACACAAGTCTTTCCCACACCCATTGGAACTTCACAAACTAAGATGGATTGAGAAAAGACGTTAGCAAGTATAGAGCTATCTCTATTGTTGTGGAAGACACCACATTTAAAATGGCATGATTGTATAGCCATATAGCTTAGAGTCAAGTCAAGTGGGGTGCAGTGACAGGTGTTAGTGTCTCACATCAGTAAGATAAATAGGTTGTAGTCTCTATATATGGTTTTTGGCAATTCCCACATCTTGAGTTAGCTTTTGGGGTTGAGTTAGGTTCAAAGTCCATTCTTTAACATGGTAATGGGGAGAGCCTCCCATTTCTGATGTAGGGTTACCTAGTATTGTTGGGCCACCCATTTTATATTATTCCATGCTTCAAATGTTCATTCTTGGGTGTGCGCGGGGTATGTTAGTATCCCACATTGGTGAAATAAATAAGTTTTGGTTTCTATATATGGTCTTAGGCAATTGCTATTATGGGTGAAATTAGGAGCCAAAGTTCTTACTTATGATCCCTAGATGTACTAAGGTAATACTATAGGGATACATTTAGTTTGTATAATATGTTTGAATATATTACAATTAGACGTGGATTAATTTGGTAGGAAATTGCAAATTGCTAGATAAAGTCATGATAATCAAGAGAGAAGTCCCATCCAATGTGTTTTCAGTTTTCACAATTTCAGATAGTATGTGGCATCAACCAAAATTTTTCTTGTAGTAAGTCTTTCGAAAGTAGAGCCCCTTGCGCTAAGTTCGAATGAGTATTTTACGATGCAATTTTAATTGTAAATACCTCGTATAAGAGATATACAAATATACTTAATATAAACCATTTAATTTAAAATATGAAACCATAATCTTTTATTTTAATAATTAGTTGACAATATAATGAATACATTTAACTTGCTATTTGTACGTCTGGTTGATGATTAATTCTGATTCTATGTAAATAGTTCATTGTACTAAAAAGTGACTATCAATAATAAAATTTTTATTATTAAAAACTTATTAATCACCAAATTGAGAAATGATCTTTTTTGGTCTCGTAATTTAAGTGTGTGTGTTGTTAGTCTTAAACTTATGGTATTGAACATTTATATTTCAAATTCTACAACTTTTTAAACACTTTGGATTCTCTATTCAATTTTTCATTAAATTTTTGATGAAAATTATTATCTATTTATGAAAAAAAAAAAGTAAATTTTGATTTATTTATAAAAAAACTACAAAATATGAAACATCCATTCAACTATCACTAAAAAATTTAACAAATAAAAATGTTAAAAGTTAAATACCACAAAATCCTCTGCAAAAATATATTTTAAAATAATATATTTACATATACATGAATATATATGAACATTTATAATATACATACATATATATAAATATCCCATCCCCCATTCCCAACCCCTGCCCCCAAATCCGACGGCCATGGTCAGCGACCGACCGGCCAGGCAGCCAGATCTGGCCATGGCCATGGCGAACCCGGCTATTGACTGACGGGGAAGGGAGGGGGCAGGGCTGGCGGGATGGAATCATTGGACACACGGGGTTGGGCGGTTTGCCCGTGACTGGTGGGGAAGAGAGGGGGGCGGGCTGGCAGGATGGGATAGGGTTTAGGCGGTTTGCAGCTTGCATGGCGGGGGAGATGAAGACCATTATTTTTTTAAAATAATTTAATTAAATTATTTTAAATATATTTATTTTTTTATATACTACTAGTATTAATTCAAAATAATTATTTTTTTAACTTATTGTATTGATTTAAAATTATCGAATTATATTAAAATGATTAAAATTATTAAATTAGTTATTTACAATTAAATTTATTGTTAGGATGATTTACTCTTAAATTTTTTATTTTAGTTAATAAACAAAGATAATTCTATTCAGCTATATTATTTTAAAAATATTTATCATTTTAATATTATAAAATATACAATTCAAAATTATGAAGTTATGTTATCTAATATAATTTTTTTAAAAAAAATATTTTTAATTATTATTTTTAACTATTTACTTAGGATTTAATGTACTAAAAATGTGAACCAACTTCTTGTTGTAGAATTAACGATAACCTGTTGTAAAATGACACATATCATTTAATTTAATGATATATCATATAAGATAAATAGTAGCATACTTCACCGTAAACATACCCAAATTAGAAACTATGTGATCTATCCTCTTTTTCTTACTTCACTGACTTCTACCAGCGTATTTGTATAGAATTGGAATCATTAACTAAACCAATTGAACCAACAATTTAAACGGTGGGATGAAACTAATATAATTGGATTTTTAGATTATTCCTTCTCATGTTGAATTGAGTTTCTGTAAATTTTGATGGTATTTGGATAAAATTATAAACTTCTCAAAATATTTTATAAAATATAAAAAATGGTTTGGTATTTTTTTTTATAAAAAAAGTTATAAGATTTTAAAAATAAGGGGTTAAGATCTTATAATTCTTTTTTAATTAAAAAGAAAAGCATAATGACATTGTTCAAGGGATTAGTTTAAGTTGGACTAGTGGGAAATTGGAATATCTCACATTTAAAGCGAGTGACTGCAAGTAACTATTAGTTATTGTCGGGGATGATAATGATGTGAATTTGGATTGGACTTGGCAAAACTCAAAACTCATCTAGCCCGCTCTCAACGTTCAGTAAATACTGCTAGGATGATAGGAATTTTAAAACAATGACAAGCCCAAAAACATGTTATCATTAAAGAGAATAGAAGAGGATTTCTCTAATTATGCCAAGCTGCCACATCAAATAGAGAAAATTTAACAAATACCGGCTAATTAATTCAAACACATTTTACTACTAATATATTCTAATTATTTATGGTATGATTGGCGTAGAGGAATGAAGTGGGAATGGAATGAGCATTTTTAATTTTGTTCTTAAATCTATGGTTAGTTAATTTAAGAGTAGAAATCATCATTCCGTATGAATTCCCATTCCTAAAAACATGGATTTAGCCATTGTCTCCATAGGTTTAGTTATTCTCAATAGATTATGAATGAACTTATTTTTGTACTTGACAAAATTACTCTCAAATATTTAATAACAAAATTCTAGACCATCACAAAAGCATTCGTATAGATCTTCTTGATAGTATCTTCTTATGTACAAGGATTTCTCCAATAATACTCAAATTCCATTAAAAGAAAATTTAACCAAGTATAGCATTCTTTTATTTTTATCCATAAAAAATAATTTTACTTTTTAATATATATAAATAATTGTCTTTGTCATACACTCTTACGAAATAAAAAATTAAAGATTGCATAAAAGCATAGAATTATGAGATATAAATAATTTATCAATCAAATATTTTATTTTAATAATTCATGTGCAAAAGGATAATTAGATCATTTAAAATAGGGTAAATGTCGCTAATAGTCCCTAATGTTTCGATTTAATATCACTTTAGTCCTCAATTTTTAAAATTTCATCTTTTAGTTCCTAACGTTAATATATTGTTTCACTTTAGTCCCCAAAGTCATTTTCCAACAGTTTTGGGCTAGAAAATTGACCAAGTTTGACATTTTTAAGGGCAAAATTTTCAATTCATAGTTTTATGTTCCACTTTAGTCCCTATATAAGGTTTTATGTTCCACTTTAGTCCCTATATAAGGTTTTATGTTCCAATTTAGTCCCTATGTTACTTTTTTTCCTTTTTTTTTTCTTTTTATAAATATATGTCCATGTCTGTATATATATTTGTGTATAATATATGTGTATATATAATTGATACTAATATTAGTCACATGCTCATATAATATTATTAATATTTAATAATATATTATTGATATATTAATATCATTTGTGATACTGTTGTAATTAATATTATTGATATGGGATAGCCCAATAGGCCTAGCCCAATAACACTCAACTAGGACAGGAGCTGGTCTGAGGCTCCCTAAGCAGTTGGACTGCCCTTAAACCCAACTTGTTTTGGACTAAGCAGACATTCGACTGCTACTCGACCTTTGGAACCCTATTTGTCGTGGTGGATATTAGCGTTCTTGATCGACCAGGTTATAGCCGATAGCCTTCGTTAGGTGGCCTCAATCCTTCAACCAGAATGATGTAGCTTCGACCAGAATGAGCCTGGTGACCAAGATCCTAGTAGATATTCCTGTTAGAGTGCTCGTCTTGACTAGAGAGGTCAAGGAGTGACAAAAGCCCTTCGGCTGCATTGAATGCCTTGCCATGCGCCGTGCTGCGCATTAATAGGGCGTGCCACCAATAATACCACCTTTTGCGGCCGTGTCAAGCTAGGGAGTGCCTCTAGTGTACCTCCTTCTCCTAGGTAGATGCCTCTTGAAACAGTACACAAGCTAGATAAGATTGGAAAGTCCTAAAGCAAGGACAATGTCCTTTCTTACACAACAGGGGCATCAAATACATATCAATCACCATGAGAAGGCTAGAAATACCCCATTCCAGCCCTCAACAAGGTATGCACATTTATTGCCTTAAGCTTTTACTCCACTACTCCATTACTTGGTTGACTTACTGACTTGAGAGTCGGAGTATCTCGGCTAGCCTGACGTTTGTTGTTGATTGCAGAACTCGACGCCAAGTATAACCCAAACATATCTTTTGACCTACCATTTGGTCGGTTTCATTGGACTTCAGCCTATTACACACTTGAACTAAGTCCACCCTTATCAATTATTGATATATTATTAACAATATTATTAATAATAATCCTAATAATATTAGATAATTATATTATCATAATAATACTATTATTATCATTGATAATATTAATCTTATTATTCTTATGATTAATTATATATATTCATAATAAAAAAATAATTTAATATTTATTAGTATCATATATTATTATTAATACTATATATTATGAATATAATTAAAATTATTATAATATAATCTCTATTATTAGTAATATATCACTAATCATACAATTTTAATTACAATAGTATCACAAATGATATTAATATATCAATAATATATTATTATATTAATAATAATATATGAGCATGTGACTAATATTAGTATCCATTATATATACACATATATTATACACAAATATATATACACACATGGACATATATTTATAAAAAGAAAAAAAAAAAGAAAAAAAGTAACATAGGGACTAAATTGGAACATAAAACCTTATATAGGGACTAAAGTGGAACATAAAACTATGAATTGACAATTTTGCCCTTAAAAATGTCAAACTTGGTCAATTTTCCAGCCAAAAACTGCCGAAAAATGACTTTGGGGACTAAAGTGAAACGATATATTAAAATTAGGGACTAAAAGATGAAATTTTAAAGATTAAGGACTAAAGTGATACTAAATCGAAACATCAGGGACTATTAGCAACATTTACCCTTAAAATAATTTCACTCCATTCCAACCTATCATTGCTAAATACAAATCATGATGTTGAAGTTAGTAAAGAATGGCAATCCTATTCCCTTCTCATTCATTTATCATACCAAGTATAGAATAACTTATATTAACGTTATTCATTTTCCATATATATTCCATTTTGAAAATCATTCAATTCCCATCTAATTCCATTCATGCAAACCAATCACCACCTTAAGAATATTGTTATTAGAAAGATCAAATTTGTGATTGCTGCTATAGCCTATATATCACGCTAGCTCTTAATCCATTAATTCAACAGTAGGAGGAAAAGAAAAAAGATGGTTACAGATGGATGAAAAAGGTAAGGGAATTAATGTAGGGCAGCAAAAAAGCAATGTGCAATAACAGATCTAGAGTTTCAAGAGTCTATTCCTAGGAAACAACCCAATCCTGAAACAACATGTATGTGGGAATTGTCCTGTCAGGAAAAAATATGGCACCAAATTATACATAGATGGGATGGAAATGGAATTAAATGTGGAGGGGAAATTATTGAAATTTAGTTGTATTATTATTAGTACATATATACATATATATAGATATATATATATATAAACCACTATAAGCAAGAATAGGAACTTAGTACCAGATTGCAAGAACAGAAATAGCATAATATCCTCATCGTTGCAAGACTAGTCTTCCTAGGATACCCAATTTGTATATATAGAGGTACGATAGACATAAACATCTATGTATAGATTAACTAAGGAAAAAGTAATACCTAGGCCACCTATTAAACACAAGTTTTGCATCTGGACACACCATTCTCCTCTTTCAACTACCTTTTCCTATAGTGCTACTATAGTGAAAAAAAAAAATAAGGTTTTATATTTTTCTTTCCTAGGCCTAAAATATAAATGCGGAAATATATACAGGAAACCTAAAATGGTTGCCTATTTCGGCTAAAGATACAGCCACGTTGGGCCATATATGTCTTCATCGCTTATGGTTGTTGCATTGTTTTGAAACTTGAATATGGATTACTTTATGGATCACTTCACCACAAAATTTTGTCCTACAAATTACCACTATGCTAAATGGTACAATCCAATCAGATGGGTGCTATTGAAAATGACACTGCAATTAATCTTAACCATTCTACTTACTTGGAACCAGAAACTGGAACAAAGACCTTGACTCACTCAGGGTCTACTCTGCTAAAGAGCCTTATATTCCACTGGCCCGGCTAGACTGCCACCTAGAATGAAAAGTCACTGTTCTCCAATAATTTTTGCATTCATTCAACATAAAAGTCTTTCCCACACCCATTGAAACTTCACAAACTAAGATGGATTGAGGGAAGACGTTAGCAATTATGGAGCTGTCTCTATTGTTGTGGAAGACACCACACTTAAAATGGCATGACTGTATAGCAATATAGCATAGAGCACGAAAAAAAATAGTTTTTGCATAATCCTCGTGCACAAAATAAGAAAGAAAAAGAAAAGAAAAGAAAAGAAAAGGAAAGGAAAAGGGTTTTCACCTCGTGCACAAAAGAAAGGTAAACAATTATTCCATGCCAAAATTCACATAAAATCTTCACAAATTTTGTTATTTTGCAAGATGAATCATGTTTTAAAGAACACATTGGTGGCGATGTGATATCTGCAATAAAAAATCTTATAATGTTTACATCATAATATAAATTTTATTGGATCGAAAAAGAATTAAATTTGCTTGAAACATAATAAAGGTAACTACATAAAAGAAAATAATGAACTTACCTCTATTATTAAACTGATTAAAAAGTATCAAATGATAAATAGATAAAAACTTATCTCTAAGTCTTTCTCTCTTTTTGCAAATTATTTTCACGTCTGAACTCAATTTTTTTCACAGGTGTTATCAATGATACAAAAATTCAGCTACCATAGAAAAAATAAATATTATTCTGGAGTACAAACTCTTACAAAGTATATATGCCGTTCCAATTAGTTGGGATATTAATCTAATAGATACAATCTTTGCAAATAAACAGCCTTCCAATGTTACTTTTGGTGCGACGCAATAAGAAGTTCAAGAATTATTTTTTTCTTTTTCTTTTTATTTTTTCACACTTTGCAGTTTGTTTGGTACGATGATTCAAGAACGATTCTTTCATTATTTACTTTCACATTGCTTTGTTCGATTCCTTCATTATTTACTTTCACATTGCTTTGTTCGCTAAATTGGAAGGATGATTATTCCCAAAATAATAATAAGAGAGAAAAGAAAATAAAGTCCTCCTTAGATAAGTTTGATTATTATTGCATGCATATTTAAAGTAAAAGGCCAGAGATCAAAGTGAAATAGCAACCACATTGTTATTTATTACTAGAAAGATACACACAACACTACAAAAAAATATGCTTTTTACTATGGTTAATTATGTGTAGTATATAGTTATTAAGTGTAGTAAAAAGTTATTAACTACACTTGTGCCACACTTTTCTAGCCGTAGGCATTGTGAGCGAGGTAAAAGCTCCGCTATACTTTTTTAATCGTGGTAATTGACTTTTGCTACAAAATTATCTTCAATTACTACAAATTTAATGTGTGGTAAAAGCTATCAAATACACCACTATCTTTTACTACAATAAGAAAAATGTAGTATATAGTAGTTATTTGCCACACTTTGAAAATTATAGTAAATACTTACATTATTTTTCACCACAATTAAATGTAGTAAAAACCAATTAATTTGGGGAGCTTACTTTTTTCATTTATATACACACGGATAGTAGGAGCTTATCAGGATTCTAACTCTTAACCTTATTCTTGTGTGTGTGAAAGTAATGCCACTATGCCAATAACCACTTTGTTATTAATTAGCTAAATTAATATATTTGATTACTTAATCAATTTTTTTTAGTAATAAAAGTTATTGGAGATAAATATTTATTTTGCCTCAAAATTAGATTTTCTTACTATTTTGGGGAACTTTGCTAGTTAGGAAAATTAAGTATTTGATTAATTAATCAAATATTTTTTTAATAATAAAAATTAGAGGAAATTTTTTATTTCACCTCTACTTTTATTAATTAAAACCATGAGTAGTTAGGAATTTTTTAGGGGTTTTATTTGTTAATTTAGAATTTAATTAATTAATTAATATTTTAATAATAAAAATTGGAAGCTATTTTTTAATTTACCTTGAATATTATTTATTAAGCATTACTTCCAACATATTTTTCTTGTTTTCTAGTGATTTTTTTTTATTTTATTTAAGATCTTAATCTTTGCCTTCAAATTTTCACAAGCTTCATTGTTTTTACTTCACTAATGAAAAAATATGGTTAATTTATTAACTTTTTGCTACAGTTTATGTAAAATTGTAGGAAATGTATAATATTATTCACCTCATATAAAAATTGTAATAAATAAGTATATTTTTTGCTATGATAAGATGAAGCATAGTATTTAATATGACTTTTACCACACATTTGGAATTTTATACTGCAATAGTAAAATCATAGCAAATAATCCTTTTTCACTACATTATTTTTAGTGAAGTAAAAAATATTGTAGTAAAAAGCATATTTTTTTGTAGTGCAAGAAACCCAGAAATGACAGCGCAGAAGTTCAGCTATGCACACTTGACTTTAATTATGTTTTTTCAGAAAGTTGATTATCAGTTGATTCGCTGTTCAGGGAATTGCTCCCGCACAAAATGGCTACCTTCTGCCACATATACTGTCTCCAACTTGGGGACGAAATTCTTCGCCCGTTCGCTCTTTATATAGTCTTCCATTCCAGGAAATTTGAAGAAATAATCCTTCTCCCCAATCATGAACAATGCTGGAGCTTCAACTTTAACATTTCTTACATCAAACTCCTCAGACATCGACCTATATATATTCCTAAACTGAGTCAAATTAGCCAAGAAATATCAGAAGATGATTTTGAATTCTGTATTTTAATTTATATTTATTCTCAAGAATACATGCTAACAGTATGTGATCTATATGATCTGAACTGGAGTAGAGGATAGTGCCCATTTTCACATGCATACAGAAAATGCAACAGAGGGCTGAAAATTAGAGAATATAGGTATAGTGCCCACCTAAATTAGGTATAGTGCCCATTTTCACACTTGACATATACCGAAATTGGAATAGAGGATTTGAACTATGAGAAAACCTAAGGTAAACTACAAATTCAAGAAATAATAAATTGAGATACCTGTATGGAACTTTCAAAGCAGTTTGGAAACCAGATTTTTCGTATAGAGAACCATAGGCTGCAAGATCTTCGTCGGTGAACCAAGGGGGTAAAGGAGTAGAAGAATCAACTATGTCCATTATCTCCTGGTTTTCATTTGCAATTGGTATCTCACTATGCGAAAAAAGTATGTAGATGTTCCGTACTATTGTTTTACTATCAAGGCGGCCAAAATCAGTCTCAGCTCTTCCAGGTTGCTGGAGTGGAAAAATGAAATTGAGCTCAAGAAAAACACAGATGAAGGCATATATATCCAACATACACACATACATACAAAAATGTAAACACATACAATTGTAGGCATCTATGTGTGCATATGCATGTCTTTTCAACAGATGAACAAATATAATGATATTATACATTATACCTGCCATCTTGAGATATAGAAACCTTCAGGAAGAATCTCATGAAACAGAAGGGGAGTTGGAGGCAGAAAAGGTACGCCCAATGTAATAATTCCAGACACTTTCTCAGGGTGGAGAAGTGCAAATAAGTAAGCAACCCGCGCACCAAAATCCTTAGCAATAAGGTAAGCCTGTGTGCAACACATTCAATAGAGATAGCCATTAATCCATCCGACTCCATTTATATATATCCTCAACACTTCAGGACTAGTTCTAACACACTCTTAGGCACAAAGCATGGTCTTAATCCAAACCTAAAGTAGCCCGATCCCTTCAAGAACCGCCAAGCAATCTCAAAAAGATGGAAGTAATAAAAAAAATCAAACATAAATCCAGAACTAAGTACTATCAAATGTAAATCTTATCAAGCAACTGAAATGCATTAAAAGTATGTGGTGGCAGATTAAGGGAATAAGAATCCCAATTTTTACTTCATTCACCCAGCAAAGCAGATTGACAAGGAAGAATATCAAGCTCCAGCTCATGGACTAATAACTACCACTTTTAACTACAAAAAAAGGCTTTAATTGATAATTTGCCCCAAATAAACAGATTAATTCTGATTCTGAAAACGTACTGCTTAGAATAAAACCCTTGATCCAAACAGTGTGCAAAGATTCATGAGTTGAAGCTAAAGACCGTAAGTATACCTTGGGGAGAGAAAAAGCGTCAAGAAGCGCAACGAGATCAGCAATGATGTCCGAGTATGTGGCTTTCTAGGGTTCTGGCGGCGGGTCGGATAGCCCGTACCCTCTGTAATCGGGTGCTATAGCTCTGAACCCAGTTTTGGCGACGGCTATCATCTGGTGGCGCCAAGAGTACCTTATTTCTGGGAATCCGTGCAAGAATACCACCGCCGGCGATGAACCACTTCCGATTTCCGCCACGTGAAGCTTCAGCCCGTCGACTTCTATGTACTCGTGCTCAATTTGTTCCATTGTCAAAATTCACAGACGAGAGAAACGGGCTTAGAGCACTGAGCACGTAAATAATGCGGTTGACATTGAATATGATCAAGACTCAAGAGCTAGCTGTTTTTGTCCTACAATGGAGAGCATTGTTTCAAAAAGATTCGTTCATTTTTTATTAATGTAATTTTTATATGTTTATTTAGAATAAGATAAAATAAAGTCATAGAAAGAATAAAAAGGGAAAAAATGTAAAAAAAATTGAAGAAAGAAAAAAGAGCGATGGAAGATAGAAAAGAAAATGAAAAACTATTTTATTATTATTATTATTATTATTATTATTATTATTATTATTATTATTATTATTATTTCTGAAGATAAGATTATTTTTATGAATAACAAATAAAAAATATTATAAATATTCACTAATTAATAATTGTAAGTGGCTAAATATTAAGTAGTTAGATATAGCTCAATACAAATATAGAAATATACACTACGTGGATTGGTCTATAAGATTAATAACAACGTCCTAAAATTTATGTTTATAAAATTTGAATTTTAATAAATTTTAAAGATACATGCCATGTTTAATGTTTGGGAGGAAAAAAAAATACACATCAATGAGATAACCTCAATATTTTTGTTTAAATTTATCATACTAGTAGTCGTTTATATGTAGTTCATGTGTGTATTCAAAAATATTATCACATTCACTATATTAAAAATTAACATGCATTATAAAAATATATTTATAATTTACATAATTATGAAGATAGTACTTACTTAAAGTAAACTTTTTATAATTCATTATCAAATTAAAGAAAGAATTTAAAATTAATTAAAATAGATGTATAGTGGAAGTTTTTGAATAAATGATAGTTCTTTGTACATATAATTTTTTATTGAATATTGAATAAGTAAACGTATAAATTTGATATATTAAAATTTAGTATCATAAATTTTATTTCAAATATAAAAATACCCTTTTCTTATAATAGTGTAGATATGAAGACACAACCATATTGTACATCCAACACGTGGCTTGCGGTCGAAAATGTTAAACCAAGACCATAGTACGTACGGCGAAGTCCAAAAAGAAAAAGATAAAGATAAAGATAAAAAAATACACATAGGACTAAGGCACGGGCGTACGGCTAAGTTTAAGGCATTGCGTCCATTTCATGGGCAAGAGCACCAAGTACTGACCCTTGTGTGGATGAGAGAATTCGCGCGGAGTACATTGGATGAAAATAAAGCAGCACTGATATTTTTGCACAGACCGGTGAAAAAAAAATAAAGGTAGTTTATGCAGCTCTTTGCACACGAGAAAGGTAAACAATAATTCCATGCCAAAATTCACATAAAGTCTTCACAAATTTTCTTATTTTTCAAGTTGAATCATATTTTATAGAACATGTCGGCGGTAATGTGATTTTCACGATAAAAATTCTCTGATTTTTAAATTATAATATAAAATTTATTTGCTCGAAAAAGAATTAAATTTGCTTGAAACATAACAAATTTAACAACATAAAAGAAAATAATGAACTTACTTCTCTCCTTGAACTAATTAAAAAAAATAAAATCAAATGATAAATAGATAAAAACTTCTCTCTAATTCTTTCTCTTTTTGCAAATCATTTCATGTCTTAACTCAATTTTCTCCATGGGCGGTGTCAATGATACAAAAGTTCAGCTACCTTGCAAACAATTTATATTCCTGCGAAGTACAAAATTAAACAAAGTATATCTGCTCTTTCTGCATTAGTTATAACTCAGATTTTACTTTTTTCACAATAGTGAGGAGCTCTCATGGTCATATTCAAGAGGTTTAGGTGATTGCTTGTGCTCTTGTTTCTCATTTTTTATTTCTTAGAGAAAATAGTAAAAAAAATTTGTTTATGAGATTGAAATTTTTTTATGAAGAAGTGATTATTTGTGAGGTAAAAGTGTAATAATTATAATTGATGTGATAGGTGAAAATGTAATTATTATAATTGATGTGGTCGGTAAAAGTTATGAGATGGTATTGGTTGTATGATTTTTTGTTAGAAAAAAGTTGTAAAATAGTGTTTGATTGTGAGTTATGAGTTAAAATGTTGTGTATATAATATTTTTATAAAATATAAAAAATGGTTTGGTATTTTTTTTAAAAAAATTATAAAATTTTTAAAATAAGAGGTTAAGATCTTATAATTCTTTTTTAATTAAAAAAAAAAGCCTAATGACATTGTTCAAGGGATTAGTTTAAGTTGGACTAGTGGGAAATTGGAGCATCTCACATTTAAAGCGAGTGACTACAAGTAACTATCAGTTGTTGTCGGGAACGATAATGATGTGAATTTGGAATGAACTTGGCAAAACTCAAGACTCCTCTAGCCCGCTCTCCACGCTCAATAAATACTATTAGGATGATAGAGATTTTAAAACAATGACAAGCCCAAAAAACACGTTATCATTACAGAGACTAGAAGAGGATTTCTCTAATTATGCCAAGTTGCCACATCAAACAGAGAAAATTTAACAAATACCAGCTAATTAATTCAAGCACATTTTACTAGTAATATATTCTAATTATCTTATGGTATGATTGGTATAGAGGAATGAAGTAGGAATGGAATGAGCATTTTTAATTTTATTCTTAAACCTATTGTTAGCATAATTTAAGAGTATGAATTTTCATTCCTAAAAACATGGATTTAGTCATTGTCCCCATAGGTTTAGTTATTCTCAATATATTACGAATGAACTTATTTTTGTACTTGACAAAATTACCCTCATATTTAATAACAAAATTCTAGACCATCACAAAAGCATTTGTATATATCTTCTTGATAGTATCTTCTTATCTACAAGGATTTTCTCCAATTATATTCAAATTTCATTAAAAGAAAAATTAACCAAGTATTGCATTCTTTTATTTTCATCCATAAAAAATAAGTTTACTTTTTAATATATATATATATAAATAAATAATTATCTTTGTCATACACTCTTACGAAATAAAAAATTAAAGATGCATAAAAGCATAGAATTATGAGATATAAATAATTTATCAATAAAAATTTTTATTTTAATAATTCTTGTACAAAAGGATAATTAGATCATTTAAAATAATTTCACTCCATTCCTACCTATCATTGCTAAATACAAATCATGATGTTGAAATTAAGTAAAGAATGGCTATTCTATTCCTTTCTCATTCATTTATCATACAAAGTGTAGAATAACTTATATTAACGTTATTCATTTTCCATATTAATTCCATTTTGAAAATTATTAACTACAAAAAATAAGTATATTAGCGGGGGTTATTTTAAACCCCCGTTAATTGTCTTATTCTGTGGGGGTTATCAAACCCCCACTAATTAATTATAAACAATAGGTCTAGTGGGAGTTTTACTGTAGGGGTTTAACAACCCACTAATTAATAATAAACTATAGGGGCTTTTAGCATTTAGTGAGAATTTAACCACCTCAATATTTTATGCTTATATTTTAAATATTTTAGTTATTTTTGAAGAAATCGTGGGATTTTAAACTCCATTTGAATTGTTAAAATTAAACCATTTTACTTACTCAACACTAAAGACCAATTTTGAATTAATTTTTTTTATTTTACTTTTATCTTTCTAGTATCTAATTTTATAAAATAAAAAATTATAAATTCAAATATCGATTTGAAATGAAAAAATCACTCTAATAATATCCCTTGGGGATGAATTAAAGGCAAATTCAATATTTAAGAATATATAATTATGTTTTTATATTTTAAAAGTTTTTAATTGTTTTTTAAAATATAATTAGGGATCCTAAAGCTCCCATCAAGTTTTTGAAGGAAAACTACCTTATTCATCCCCTTCTTCTGTTTTGCCAAACCCCAGAATCCAACTTTCTTTCCCAAATTCTTCACCACACCAAGCTGCCACCATTGTTTCAACGGTCATCTCACTTTTTGGTAAGCACGTACTATTTCATCCCTAAATTGCTAGGTTTGTTAATTGCAGACTGGTATTGCAAGCTGTTTATTCTCTAAACAAATTTACAAGGTATTCTTTCTCTGTATAAAAATCGAAGTATGTTGGCTTCAATTTATATTCCTTCTCTATAAAAAATCGAAGTATGTCGGCTTCAATTTTGCTGAAATTTGTTGAAGTGGGGACTTTGATACCTGGTCAATTTTATTCCTGAAAAATTGCTGAAATTAGGACTCGGTCATGGGTTCAGAATTTTGGCTTCACCGTTTTGTTTGAGCTTCCTGACAATTTTGGTGCAAATGTTGCACTCAGATTCTGCAGGTCTGGAATTTGAGTCATATTTTGTGGGGATTGGTTGTGGGGTTAAATTATAATTGCTGGAATTTTGATGTCAAGTGTGTGCAATAGCAAATTTGTTTGATTTGAAGTTTAATAGATAAGAGTCTAGTGCAATGTTGGATGCACCATTGAAGCAAGACTGGGCAGCATCAGAAAGACGTAGAGAATTATGGAAATATTGAATACATGAGGTGCACACCAGAAAATGGTTTCTTTCTAGATTTATCCACTATTCGTCGGACAGAGATTATGTTTTTTTGTTCTCCAAATAACCCTACTGGTTATGCTGCATCAAGAGAACAACTAACCATGCTTGTACAGTTTGCCAAACAAAATGGATTGATTATAGTCTATGACTCTGCATATGCTATGCATGTGTCGGATGATAGTCCGAGATCCATTTTCGAAATTCCTGGAGCCAAAGAGGTATGCTTGGATACTGTTGTCTCAAATCTTAACTTTGTCCTGCTTTGAAATTCTTCTATATTTCTGATATATATTCTTTTTGTATATATCTGGTGTTTTTTCAGTTTTCCTGTTTCTCCTTTTTGATTTTGTATTATAAACTATTATCATAAAGTTCTGCTATGACCTAGCATTCATGGTTTTCCTGTTCTTCAGAAAAATATATGGAAGCTTTACTTGCAGTTGCTATGATTTTGTGTTTTTGGCAGTTCATACAATGTAAAAAGAAAAACAAAAAGAGAAAGAAAAATGATTTTGGATCAGTTGGACAATTTATTATGTCTATGACACTACGTACATTTATTTGGTTATAGAAATTTGGATCAGTTGGATAATTTATTGTGTTTTACAACACAATATATATGTATTTGGTAGAGGAATTTTTATTATATGAATCTTGTTTAGAATGAGGGAAGTACATAATGTACCTTGAGTCTTATCTAACTATTTTTTCTTTATATTCTATCCTTGAGGCAAAACCTCGATTAGTTGCCAAGATATTTTCAGAAATTCTAAAAGCTTGATGAGAAAACCTTTTGCTTTTGTTCGTCTTTCTTTTTGGAGAAAATGCATATGATTGCTTGTTTGACGACTGAATTCATGTTCATGAAGACAATCCTGTATCAATGTTCTTTTGTTGCTCTTAAGTTGGTCAGTTATCTTGCTTGTCACGCCAAATAAATTCAATTTAAAACCTTTTAGCATCTCTCTTTCCTAATGAATAGCAGTGTTGTAGAAGGGTTTATCAATTTACTCATTCACTGGATTGCAGGTTGCACTTGAAGTTTCTTTTTTCCCAAATACGCTGGCTTCACTGGAGTCCGTCTTGGCTGGACAGCAGTTCCAAAAGAGCTTCTTTATTCTGATAGATTTCCCGTGGCCAAGGACTTCAACGGCATAGTTTGTACTTGCTTCAATGGTGCATCCAACATTGCTCAAGCTGGTGGTCTAGTTCAGAAAGATGGAGAGATTTTACAGATGTTGCTGGCCCTTTCAAATGGTACACAACATATCACCTTTTTATTTCTCTTCAAAAGCAAAAAATTCTTTACAACTGTCATATATATTCATATGTTCTTTTATTAAACAAAAAGTGTGATCCAAGAATGCTAGATCGTAGTTGTAGAAGGTATTCTTTGTTACTCGACTAAGTTCTCATACCTTTTAGTGGGAAAAAGAGAGAGAGGAAAATGACATAATGAAGCAAAACTTCTTTATTTCCAGGATAGATTTCTTGGTACAAAAATGTGATAGGAAATAAATTTTCTAGTAATTAGTTGAGTTTGACCAAATTGAATTTAGGCTAATAACTGTCCTTAATTAACTAGCATAGTTAGGCAATTACATTTATCTCACTATTATAGCATGACGCATGATATGTAAATGTATATACTTTTCCATCATTAGGACTAGCAAGCTATAGTGCTTAATTTCTTGAAATCTTTTTATCACAATTTTGTTGTGTTGTATTATTTATACATAAGGAGATCATTTTTAAATTTTTATTAGAGTGGATGTATTGCTGACAGAGTATGCACTATGATCTACACTTTAACAATCACATTGGCATGATTGATTAATGCTAAATATTTGGTGTTTTGATCTTCTAAAATACTTATTTTTTTCTCCTACAGACATGGTCACGTGATGCAGGTAGCAACATGAACCTCTTACTTTTCTAGTGGGAAGATCTTCAAGTGCTACAATCAAGATGACGCTAGAGCTCTTTACTAGCTACTTATTTGTTGTGTTTAACATTTAGAATTGACATGTGAAACTAACTTGAACATTTGTTTTAGTTCTTTATGAAGTTATGACATTGACAATTTTGAGAATGTTGATGTTTTTGAAAATCAATTCTATGAAATTGATTCTGGAATCAATTGATTGCGTTGAATTTTGAGAATTTGGTTCTGTTGGTAGTCAAATGAAATGACATATTGGGGTATGAAAAATTAACTTAAAAAAATTATTATGGGGGTTGTATCGCCCCACTATAATGAACTCATTTTTTAATCTAAATGGTATATTTTAATAATAATGGGGGTTTAAATTTCCCGCTAAAATTTTAAAAAATAATATATTTTAATAATAGTGGGAGCTCAAAACCCTAACTAAAATTATGTGGAATTTTAGTTTTTAATAATAGTGGGGGTTTGAAACCCCCGCTAAGCAGAAAAATAACCCATGCAAAATCACGTAGTTATTAGCGGGCGTTGTCATGGCGATTGCTCAAAAAACCCCCTTAGGAATTAGCAGGATACATAACTGCGGGGGTTTGGTGAAACCCACTAAAGGAATTAGTGGGGGCTTTTAATCCCCGCTACCCTTAATTTTGGCCCCCACTAAATTATTTATTTATTTATTTATTTTGTATGATTCCATTCCCATCTAATTCCATTCATGCAAACCAATCACCACCTTAAGAATATTGTTATTAGAAAGATCAAATTTGTGACTGCTGCTATAGCCTATATATCACGCTAGCTCTTAAGCCATTAATTCAACAGTAGGAGGAAAAGAAAAAAGGTGGTTACAGATGAATGGAGAAGGTAAGGGAAGTAATGTAGGGCAACAAAGAAGCAACGTGCAAGAACAGATCTAGAGTTTCAAGAGTCTATTCCCAAAAAACAACCCAATTTTGAAACAAAATGAAGCAAACAACGTACATGCCAAAAAGTTAATGTATGTGGGAATTGTCCTATCAGGAAAAAATATGGCACTAGATTATACATAGATGGGATGGAAATGGAATTATATGTGGAGGGGAAATTATTGAAATTAAGGTGTATTACTATTAGTACACATATATACACACACATATATGTATATATATAAACTACTATAAGCAAGAATAGGGGTGTAGATAAGATGAGGTGATTTATGAACAGTTCGTACTCAACTCGATGAAAGTTCAAATTCGATTTGATCTTTTCAAGCCGGAATTTGCTAGTTAAGCTAGCCTAATTGAGATCTAATATTCAACTCAAAAAACTCATGAGCCTAAATGAACTTTTTATTACACATATATATAGTTACAACCTAGATTGACAGGCTCACATAATGAAGTCCATAAAACTAATAATAATAATAATAATAATAATAATAATAATAATAATAATAATAATAATATAATTGTAGGTTCTGCTTCGAGCCTAAATGAGCTCGAGCTAATTTAAGCCTATACGAGCTCGAGCTTATCCGAACTTATATGGATCTTATATGAATCGAACTTTTTTGATTTTCTATGATGAACTTTATCAAATCGAGCCCAGCCTCTATCTATACCGACGAGTCAAGCTCGAACTTGGCTATTTAGATTCGACTAAACTCACAAGTTAATAGACAAGTCAAGCTTGAGCATGCTAAATTCGAACTCGACTTTGCTCGTTTGCACTCCTAAGCAAGAACACTTGAAACTATCCAATGACATAAAAATAGGAACTTAGTACCAGATTGCAAGAACAGAAATAGCATAATATCTTCATCGTCGCAATGTCGGTCTTCCTAGGACACCCAATTTGTTTACATAGAGGTACGATAGACATAAACATCTATGTATAGATTAACTAAGGAAAAAGTAATACCCAGGCCACCTATTAAACACAAGTTTTGCATCTAGACACACCCTCCTCCTCTTTCAACTACCTTTTCCTATAGTGCTACTGTAGTGATAAAAAAAAAAAAAAGGTTTTATATTTTTCTTTCTTAGACCTAAAGTATAAAGGAGAAAATATATATAGGAGGCCTAAAATGGTCGCCTTTTTCGGCTAAAGATAGAGCCACCCTAGGCCATATATGTCTTCATCGCTTATGGTTGTCGCATTGTTTTGAAACTTGAATGTGGATTACTTCACCACAAACTTTTGTCCTACAAATTAGCACTATGCTTAATGGTACAATCCAATCAGATGGGTACTATTGAAAATGACACTGCAATTAATGTTAACCTTTCTATTTACTCGAAACCAGAAACTGGAACAAAGAACTCACTCAGGGCCTACTCTGCTAAAAGCCTTATATTCCACTAGCCTGGCTAGACTGCCACCTAAAATGAAAAGTCACTGTTCTCCAATAATTTTTGCATTCATTCGACACAAAAGTCTTTCCCAAACCCATTGGAACTTCACAAACTAAGATGGATTGAGAGAAGACGTTAGCAATTATGGAGCTGTCTCTATTGTTGTGGAAGATACCACACTTAAAATGGCATGTAGAGTCAAGTCAAGTGGGATGCAGTGACAGGTGTTAGTGTCTCGCATCAGTAAAATAAATAGGTTGTAGTCTCTATATATGGTATTGGGCAATCCTCACCACTTGAGCTAGCTTTTGAGGTTGAGTTAGGCTCAAGGTCCATTCTTTAACATGGTAACGGGGAGAGCCTCCCATTTCTGATGTAGGGTTACCCAGTGTTGTTGGGCTACCCATTTTATATGATTCCACGCTCCAGATGTTCATTATTGGGCATGCACGGGGTGTGTTAGTGTCCCACATTGGTGAAATTAATAATTTTTGGTTTCTATATATGGTCTTAGACAATTCTCACCTCTTGAGCTAGCTTTTGGGGATGAGCTAGACCCAATGTCCATTCTTTAATAGTGACAAACACGTAATTGAGAATGCCCTCTTGCGACATTTCAGAGTTGAGAATCGTTTCATCTGCAAATAAAAGTATAGTGCTTGCCCATATGAAGTTCTCTTTTTTATTTTAGCATATCAGTATTATTTATGTAAAGCATCATATACATGCAAATATAAGATTATGTAATCTAATTTTCTCACAATTGCACTCTTTTTCCATCTTTAACAGAACTGCACCAGTTTTGTAATCTAATTTTCTCACAAATCACTTCTTGGCGTATGGATTGTCTTTAAGATATATTTATACTTCTAAAATTTATTTTTCTCTGTTTCTCTCATAATTAATGTCATTAACATTGTTAACTAATTGTCCTATTAAATTTAAATAATTAAGAAAGTTTTCTTTGTACAATTTAACTATTCTACTCACATTTGTAGGTCACCTTAAATAAGAACATATTAGTCGCAAGAAAGAATGGCGTTTCATGTTCCGAAATTGCAATTCTCTTTTCTCATACCTTAGATTAACATGCAAGGGGCTTTGTAGCTGTTAAATCAAAAGCTATTGATGCTAGAACGGAAGAATCATATCCCAAGACTTGGATAAGACGGATAGATAAGAAAACGTATGGCTTGATTTATTGAACAATTAGGACACAGTCCATGCACAAACTTCTTTCAACTCAAGCGTAAAATCTGTTTTTCCAAATTAAGATCTTACCCCGCATTAAGACACTTTCACTAATGTTGCAACAATGGCAAGTCATCATGTCATCAAGCTATTATGTTGTTCAATAAGTCTGTCTTTTTCCTTTATTGATTTTAAACCAAACTTAGTTCACCACATATATTGTGGCTAAATGTCTCCTCTGTTGGGATAGATTTCTCTATTTTTCTTGCTAATAACAGAGACGACATAATCCTCATGGTTGCAACAGTACTGACTTTCCTAGAACATTCAATTGATGAAAATAAGTAAAAGAGCTATAAACATCTATATATGAATTAACAAAAGAAAAGTTCAATATCTAGAACACCATTATATATATATATAAACATAATCAAAGTAGAATGTACAAACCGTTTTTCTTTGCACCAATTATTCTAATGAAAGAGTTAAGCGTTAAGAGTTAAACTACACATAAATAGCATGACAAAGAGCTCCCAACTTCAACAATTTGCCTAAAGTTAATTATACAAAAAATCCACGATAAGCAACATAGAGAGTCGACAAAACATCATATTTGATATTTATGTATATCTAGTATGATTTGTTTCTTGAACTGCCCCCTTAATCTAGTTAGTATTGTCTGATGTATGATGAAACAAACTTTAGTAATATTCCATGTCAATTCCAACCATCCAAGTTTGAGTAACTCATTCGTCCCATCATTAGAGAGGTCTCAACATCCAATTTGAGGGCGATAAAATTATGATTTCCACAATAAAAGCGAATACAAGAAGGTGAAAATCACATATAGCAAGTCAACAATAGTAAAAATGCAGAGTAGATTATAAATTTATCAGATTTATCAAACTCACAGGTAAGAAGAAAAGTTATTATTATACATTAGTAGAGTAGATTGAATAACTTACGGTATGTGGTTGTTCATGCCATTGATAAACCGACCAATATTGCTGCGGTTATCTGGACAGATTGCAAGACTTTTAGAAGGGTCAGCAGCATGGAGAAGAGTCATCATACTATCTCCATTGTCTTGTTCATGATTTTTAAGTACATCTCCAACATAATCTGTGATTATTGTCAAATGTCTTATATATCTATCTGCTTCCACAGTGAATCTGTTTAGATCCAAAAAGAACAACAATTATGGCTCCCTGCATTGATATCCTTAAAATAATGTGGCAATGAGGATGAAAATCGATACCTACCCTTCCCGTGGATCAAAAACGACCATAAGTGGTGGCCAGTCTCCTTGTTCCATCATATTCTTACATATTTCAATGTTTCTACATCATCTTTTGGCATAACCTAAATTGTCCATGAAATGATTAGAAATCAAAAGAGCATCATAGAAACTAAAACTATAATATTTGGAATCAGGCAGCAAATTAATTAACATGGTACTCTATGACAAAATGGGGTTTTTAGATGTAGTATAGCGGGGGAAATTGAGGTTTGGACCAAGTTCTAACGTTTGTACATTAGCATTTTTCTTCTCTTTTTTCTCACTAAATTACTCGGTCCAAATATAGCATAAAATCTAAGCTGCCTAGTCGAAATGAAGTTTTGTAGAGCCTCTTAGTCTAGTCTTTCTCACAATGAATACCTCTCAACCTAAAATTTTAATTCCAAACAAGTACATAAGTTTTCCCACCATTTGGACCACAAGGAGGTACTTTTCGGATGAGTTTATGGGGATCTGAGTTCTGACCCAATATCTCTGCCTAATGGAACTCTCTTGCTGGCAATTTAGTATCACACCTTGTAATCCCCAAAAACAAGTGCATAAGTTTTCCCACCATTTGGACCATTTTTTTGCCAATCTCTTCAACTACTCTTCTCTTATTCAATGAATAAACAAATTTTATACAAAGTAATATTAACATTAAATTAAAATCCAAGCTGAATCGTAAAAGATGAAACCTGGACATCACTATTGACTGCACTACAAATATATCAAAAACTTGCATTATACACCAATAGTACATCTCTATAAGAAACAATGATTTTCATTAAAGAAAACTCAATTAATAATATGCAAACTCCATTTTTTCCTCCATAAAAGTGCTTTACTAACCCTATTTATTACCTAATACATCCCTCAATGAAATCATCAAAAAAAAAAAAAAAGAAAAAAAAAACATTACCTTTTGTACAAAGTAGCAACAAAACTATGTGTAAGTGATATTTCACATGGCCATTTGATGTCGGTTTGAATCTTCAAATATAACTTTTTCTTTTTCATGAAGATGATGTGTTTTATTTGTTAAATGAACAATTAAATTATGGGCAACTCCTTCTATTAAAAAGAGAAAATTAACGGTGTTAAGGAGATAAAGAGAATTTAACGGAATTAAATAATTTAAGTAAAATTGAAAGTACATAGAGTCAAAGTGGTGCAATTAAAAGTACAGAAATAAAGTGAGACGAAGTTTGAATACAATGGAGTAAAGTGAATTTACCCTATTATTTATTCACATTGCTTGCTTGCTAAACTCGAAGGGTGATTATTCTGAAAATAATAACAGGAAAAAAAAAAGGTCACCTTATGAAAAAGAAAGAAAGAAGAAAGTCCTCCTTGCATGAGTTTCTCCGTTATGCATGCTTTAAACTGAGACAGGGACCAAAGTGAAAGTAGCAACCACATCGTCATTTATTAGTGTAGAAAATGTTGTGGATAATTGTGTGATTTGTGTTAAAATATAAAATAAAGTAACAATAATTCACATGATCATAATTTTATAAAACAATAATTAAGAAAGTGATAAACCAAACCGCATAAATAATGAGGAAATTGGAGCCGGATCAATGGAGAGTCACGACACTTGTCGCTGTCCTAAATCCATGATTGCCTCCCTTTGTGCGGGTACTAGTAGCTGATCATGACTCCAAGATAAAACCCATTAGCTCACAGCAGTGTCTTATCCCATGTGCACGACCACAAGGAGACTAGGAACCAGTCCATAGTCACGTTGCCAAAAACACAAAAGCTTGTGGGGAGTGTATAAAATAAAACAATCTAAAACTCACACCAACTCTATGTGCCAAAGAAAGATTATGACCCCTTTATATAATAGTAAAAGTTTGACCATTTAGAAAGGATTAATGGGCCACTAAAAGCATCATAAAACCACCATAAATTCAATTATAATTAGGCCCAATAATTATAAAATAAAGTGGTCAAACATATTAAATAAAATGATATTGAGGCCATAAATATGAAATGAATAAAACACATAGGCACATTAGTTGTCATGTTAAGACATATGATAAAATTATTTGTTGGAAATAAAATAAATTGAAGAAATTTTAAAACTTATTTCCAACAATCCCCCACAAGATTTGAAATTTCTGAAATTTAATATAAAATAAATATGATGGCAACTTATACCGTGCAATCGGTGCATGTGCCTTCCGGGCTTGAACATACACTTAGTGTTGGCAATATCCGTTTGAGGGAGCCATAATGGACTAAACCTTGAATTAGGTCCCTTGAGCCAAACTTCAATTACCACACACACGATATTGACTTAGGACATGGTTATAGCGGGTTAGCGCGTTAATGGCCCTGCGCTCAATCTTGATTCTCATGAGGTTTCTAGGGTTAGCCCAAACCCACAGCCACGACCCATGGCAACTCTCACTTAGGTAAGCCCTCCAAAGGCATGTGTGATCCATACCTCGCGGAAATCCCGCTTCGGTCTCATTAAGGGTCAAAGCCCAGCCTAACATCACATTATCATAGCACTTCACCTTAGGGATGGGAAGGAGATATCTCATGTACACTCCTTAAAATTAGTGCTATATACAAGTCACGCAGTACGGGTTGTTCCTACCCATTGAACCTTCTTCATGGGGTCTCCAATCACAAAGGTTGGGTTACTCCCGGAGGTGACTCCCTTATGGACTTAGCCCATCCCCCTCGATGATTAAGGATCTAGCCTCTGCGCTAGTCCCTTGAGGCAGTTTTTCCATCTCATGGAATATAACATCACATGCCTCTTATTTCATTTTTCACCCTTCTTGTATTGACTCACTTATGCACGTGGACCTGTTTTATAAATAAACTCCACAAATAATATATTACTAGATCCATGAAAGTAAATCTAAATATCACTTGTAAATTCTTAAATATTTTGGAGTGTGAACTTTCTTCTAAAATTAATATTTGACACATCCTGCACACTTATAAACTCAAGAATAATAGATCTTTATTTTATAAAACTCTTAAATTCACTTAAACCCCCACATTTTTTGTTATAATTGAAGTAATGAAAAATAAAGTACTGTTCTTTCTTCAAGTCTTCAAAACTTTCTTATGCATACCAACAATAACGAACTTTCAATCATAAAATGTTAAATATTAACTTGTTGATCAATAAAAAGTCAAGAGCAAGAAGTTTCAAATTTCACTTGCAAATTGAAACCCCCACATTTCCTTTGTCATTTGGGAAAACAAAGAAGAACAGAAATTTTCTCTTATCTTCATGTTTTTGGACTTTCATATATAGACCAACAATTAATCACTTGCAATTAAAAATATTTAAATATAAACTCACAGAATTAATGGAGTAGGAGCAATATGTTATTAGCAAACTAAACAAATATTTCCACCCCCACGTTATACTAGAATTTAGGGTGAATTAATATGGCAATCATGAAAGTCATGTACACATAAATTATGACAACATAGAATATTTTTATAAAATTGTCATAATATTTGAAAGATCAAAAATATATATATATATTTTAACAAATTAGCTGTTTGCAACTCTAAAGTAATATATGAGTAATGCTAGATCATTTTATGTAGTTTAAGCATCACAAAAATCAATAATACACACTTTATGTGCTTTGACAAAATTTAGATGGAAAATTACATATCACCATTTGTATCAAAGACCCACTTTAAATCCTATTACCAAAATCCCTACACTCTAGTGCAAATGTCTGTCTTGTGCATCTATAGGAAGGGTAACAAGTTATAAATGATAAAGGAATATTTTATTACTTGCTAGTGGATGAGAAAGCATCAAGCTTCATTTTCTAATGGTCAATTATAAATCAAAGTCAATGAAGAAAATAAAACTCACTAAGAAATTGTATTGTAAAATTAAAGCTTACTAATGGATCATTGACTAGCATTGAAAACACATTCAAGGACAATTACTCAATTAGTCAACTAGTCGTTGGAATTGAAGTTATGTTACTCTAAAATATGTTACAAAAAGGAGAATTATAAAAGAATTTAAATGTGAACCATATATAATATTTTGTCTTTACTTTCCACCCATGATGCAGAGGCTTCCCTAGCTTACCGTTGATTTGGCAAGTCATATGAAATTTTGTACTTTATAATTTTTTCCTTTCCTTTTCTTTTCTTTTCTTTTCTTTTTTTTAAAAAAAATTAACCCACAAACATAATTGATAAGTATGTTGAATGCACTAATTGTATTTAGTTATTCTTAATCAATTTTGTCCAACTAGCCGTTAGACACTTAAACCATTGGAGGAAAATATGCATGTAATAGTTATCTAACAGTTAAAATAATATATTTGAACATTAATATATATAGTGTAACATAAATATATACTTGCTTACCAAGCACTTTGATTTATGAAATAACAAAATATTTCAAAGACAAATAAGCAAATGACATCATGCTAGACAAGCAAATTGAATATTCTAAATTCAACAATTAATCATCTTTCATAATGTATTCAACAATTTAATATTTTTCTTATGAAATATAATGGAGTGAATTAAACTCACTAATATATATATATATATATATATATATATATGTTTAAGAAAATAAGATTTAAAGAATACTTACCCTTGACGTAAATAAGTAGCATTTTCTCATGATCTTGTACATAATTAAAGCGGCAGTAGAATAGTTCATACCAATTTCTTTCTATGCTCAAGACCAAAGTTGGGCTCATCTTCTCAATAAGCAATCAGAAGCATTTTGCATTTGTCCAATTCTTGCAAAACTCTCGCATTTGACAAGAAAGCATGACAAATCATTAGTTAGATTTAATTATCAATTTCAAGACTATTATTGTTTAAACACAAATCACTAATCATGGCTTTAGATTGTTGTGGATAATTGTGTGATTTGTGTTAAAATATAAAATAAAGTAACAATAATTCACATGATCATAATTTTATAAAACAATAATTAAGAAAGTGATAAACCAAACTACATAAATAATGAGGAAATTGGAGCCGGATCAATGGAGAGTCACGACACTTGTCGTTGTCCTAAAGCCATGATTGTCTCCCTTCGTGCGGGTACTAGTAGTTGATCATGACTCCAAGATAAAACCCATTAGCTCACAGCAGTGTCTCATCCCATGTGCACGACCACAAGGAGACTAGGAACCAGTCCATAGTCACGTTGCCAAAAACACAAAAGCTTGTAGGGAGTGTATAAAATAAAACAATCTAAAACTCACACCAATTCTATGTGCCAAAGAAAGATTATGACCCCTTTATATGATAGTAAAAGTTTGACCATTTAGAAAGGATTAATGGGCCACTAAAAGCATCATAAAACCACCACAAATTCAATTATAATTAGGCCCAATAATTATAAAATAAAGTGATCAAACATATTAAATAAAATGATATTGAGGCCATAAATATGAAATGAATAAAACACATAGGCACATTAGTTGTCATGTTAAGACATATGATAAAATTATTTGTTGGAAATAAAATAAATTGAAGAAATTTTAAAACTTATTTCCAACAGAAAACACACCCACAAATCCCAGAAATGATAGCCCAGAAGTTCACGTCCGCAGACTTGACTTCAGTTCTGGTTTTTATGAGAAAGTTGATTATCAGTTGATTCACTTGTCCAGGGAATTGCTCCTGCACAAAATGGCTACCTTCTGCCACATATACTGTCTCCAACTTAGGGACGAAATTCTTCGCCTGTTCGCTCTTTATATAGTCTTCCATTCCAGGAAATTTGAAGAAATAATCCTTCTCCCCCATTATGAACAATGCTGGAGCTTCAACTTTAACATTTCTAACATCAAACTCTTCAGACAATGACTTATAATATGTTCATAAACCGAATCAACTTAGCCAAGAAACATCAGAAGACGATTTTTGGATTCTCTAAAATATTTATTCTCAAGAATGCATACAAGTTTATGTGATCTACAGCTTTTTCAAATGATAGATTTTTTGCACACTTTGGCATGCATCAGTTTCTGGATGGCGTTCGTTGTCAAAACCCCATTAAATACAAGCTGCGCAACTTGAAGACACCACAACAATCTGCTAAATACATCTTCTCACCTGAAAACTGGAAAATCGCTGTGTTCTAGATCAAGCAAAGTTCCCAGTGGGAGAAAATTTTTGGTCGTGATGGCCAGCACGCCGGTACAGTCTCCCGAGCTTGCACCTACATTGGCATCGAAGAAGCCCACTATCATGGTAGATTTTTGAGCTTTTCTGATTTTTATCAAGTTTCTGTTAGATGTGATTTCATACCTTACTTTGGTTATATGTTCTGGATGGGGCTGCTTTTTTATTGTATATCTTATTGGTAACTGAAATGGGTACTGAATGTGGAAAGCAAGTGCTTGTTTTGATTTTTGCATTTTGATCATTCTTGAAAGTATTGTTGTAGATGAATGGTTGTATTGGAAAAATGGGGAGGGCTGTGCTTGAAGCCGCCATCTCTGCTGGGCTTAACCTTCTCCCTATAGGATTTGGTGTATGTGGTTGATCATGGCATTTGACAGAGAGCTAAAACTTGAAATATTGGTGTTGCAACTTTTTTATTTCTATTGTTATCTTCCTCTAGAACTCTTTGAGGGACTTGGTGATCCTAAATAAGTAAATCTTTAAAATCAGGAATCTGTTCTATCACATCTTTATCAAAATTTTCTTTTCCCCTGTTTTCCATTAAACTGAAAGCTGTAAACTTACAATTGTATAGGAAAGCTTGGTGCTAAAAGTTACTATTTCCACAACTTTCCATGCACTGACTCTTACTTACCTAAAGAGTCAGCGTTTGTTCAGTATCTCATCTCTTATCCAATTCTTTTCCTATTCTGTTATTCTAGTCAAACCTGTAAATGGACTTCTGTACACTTCTTGGTGTGGTATACAGAAAATGCTGCACTCTATAGCAAAGTTGGAGTACCTTTTGTATTGGGGACCACTGGAGGAGACAGGGAGCTTCTCTACAAGACCGTGGCTGACTCAAAGGTTTATGCTGTGATATCTCCCCAAATGGGTAAACAGGTGCTAGAATACTTGGCAATATTTTTTGCTAGGTTTACCATATATTCATAATTTTCTTGTATTCTTCATCTAAAATATTTTTCTATTGATCTTTTAGGTGGTAGCATTTCTTGCAGCAATGGAAATTATGGCAGAACAATTTCCTGGTGCATTTTCTGGGTATAATCTACAAGTAAATTCTCTGCACTTCTCTGGTGTGATGGGAGTTGATTATAGCTTTCTTGTTTGCTTCTTTTGCTATTGCTTGCAAGAACTTCCATTCGGTTCTTTCATGCCTGCACCCCCACCCCCACCCCCACAAGCTCTATGATTGTATGTTCTCCAGTACTAACTTTCTGGCGTAATATCTGACATTTTCCTTTTTCTCTTGAGCATTTATTTTTATCAGTAGTTAAACTTGTAGTCAGCTTCTTGAACATTCAGACTGTTCTTCTCTCGCTTTCTCTTTCCCACGTAACACTTGGATAAGGTAGTGGCGTCCCATCAAGCTAGCAAGTTGGACATTTCTGGAACTGCTAAGGCTGTTATCTCATGTTTTCAGAAGCTTGGAGCCTCGTTTGAACTAGAGCAGGTATGTTTTATGCAGATAAATAATTATGTTCTTTCCCATGTGCTTTTAGGAAGCATCTGAATCACGTAACTGTTACAGGTCCAAAAGTAGGTGTAAAGTTTTGTTGGTATACTTTTCTATGTCAGTGACAAATAATTTGTCGTGGATTAGGATGATATCCATCAATTAATTCATAATGCAACGAACAATTGGGAATGCTAGGCATTAATCTTCATAGTTTAGGAATTAAGTGTGTCTCCTTATTTGGAGATGCTGTAGGCTAGTTGAAGGACATCAGTCTTATGTTTGTAAAGCAATAAGCCAACTTTTTCACCCGAGAATTTGTTGGATCTCTTAAATTACTTGATGTGTTCATTCTGTAACAAAACAGGGATATAAGAGCATTTTATTGGACCAAGGATTTAAATGATGTTCCCTCACAACTGATTTCAGTCCTCTGGTATTTTCTTCTCAATGAATTCCATCAGGTACAACAAATACGGGGCCCTAAGTTACAAGTTGAGATGGTGGGTGTCCCAGAAGAGCATTTATCTGGTCATGCATTCCACATGTATCACCTAACATCACCTGATGGGACGTAAGATATCTGTCTACACTTTGATCATGATTTCTTTTGATCCCCGAGTTACTTCCAAGCACCAGACTTTCTAATCCTTTCCTGTGTGTGTATTTCCATGGGAAAAGTGTTTCATTTGAGTTTCAGCACAATGCTTGTGGTAGATCAATCTATGCAGAGGGTACTGTTGATGCCATACTTTTCCTCTCCAAGAATGTACTTATGATACAGTTATTTGTGCACTGTTTTGATTCATTTCGTTCTATTGTAGTCTTGCTTTATAATTTCGATATTAATTTTTGTATTTCGAAAATCAGGTTAAATCCAAGGCAGCCAAGCAGATAAATGATATGATTGATGTTCTCCGTGAGGGTAATGTGAGATAAAATGTCTCAACTTTCATACTGTTTCTTGTAGCGCTACTCCTATATCCCTCCAACGTTTATTTCCTGTACTTGGTAGCAAATTTTGGCTAGTACCTCGTCATGAATAGTTGTTGTAATATGACATGGGAAGAATTGACATGGGAAGAATTGGGAACTGTGAAACTATAAAGATCGTGTGACTTTTTCAGCAATGAGTTTTGGCATGTAATAAAGATTGTCTTAACAGTCGTTTATTGGTAACTGCAATTCTAGAACAACACGAAATTACAATATGGGACTGGAGGTTGCAAGAGTTCCACCTCAGATTGATGATTAGTTATGGCTTCTGAGGAAGTTAAGGATGTGGTTGTTGACCTCATCGGGTGATTGCTCTTGAACAAAATGAGTTCCTTCGGGAATGAAAATGATCTCCATCTGGGGCACATATGTCTTCCAAGTTCCACTCCTGATGTAGTCCTCAATTCCTGGAAACTTTAAGACATAATCCTTCTGACCCATTATCAGCAGAGCCGGAACCTCAACCTTAGGATCTTTAATATCCCACTGCGTACCCATTGACCTGCAATAGAAGAATGCGACTAATTACCTCTAAAACAAAATCGATTCATAAAGCCATTCTAAAATTTTCAATTGCTATTATGGACGAAATTAGGAGCCAAAATTCTTACTTATGATCCCTAGATGTACTAAGGTAATACTATAGGGACACATTAAGTTTGTATGATATGTTTGAATATATTACGATTATATGTGGATTAATTTGGTAGGAAATTGCAAATTGCTAGATAAAGTCATAATAATCAAGAGAGAATTTCCATCCAACGTGTTTTCAATTTCCACAATTCCAGATAGGTATGTAACACCAATCAAAATTTTTCTTGTAGCAAGTCTTTCGAAAGTAGAGCCCCTTGCGCTAAGTTAGAAGGAGTAGTCTACGATGCAATCTTAATTGTACGTACCTCATAAAAGGAATGTACAAATGTACTTAATATAAATCATTTAATTTAAAATATGAAATCACAACCTTTCATTTTAATAATTAGTTGGCAACATAATAAATACATTTAACCTGCTACTTGTACGACTGGTTGATAATTAATTTTGATTCTATGTTAATGGTTCATTATACTAAAAAGTGACTACCAATAATAAAAATTTTATTATTAAATACTTATTAATTATCAAATTGAGAAATTACCTTTTTTGGTATCGTAATTTAAGTGTGTGTGCGTTGTTAGTCTTAAATTTATGGTATTGAACATTTATATTTCAAATTCTATTACTTTTTTACACACTTTAGATTCTCTATTCAATTTTTCATTAAAATTTTGACAAAAATTATTATCTATTTATGAAAAAAAAGAACTAAAATTTGATTTATTTATAGAAAAACTCACAAAATATGAAACGTCCATTCAACTATCACTGTAAAATTTAACAAATAAAAATGTTAAAAATTAAATATCACAAAATTCTCTGCAAAAATATATTTTAAAACAATATATTTACATATACATGAATATATATACACATTTATAATATACATACAAATAAATACATACATATATATACATATAAATATTCCATCCCCCATTCCCAACGCCCCTGCCCCCAAATCCGACGGCCATGGTCAGCTACCGACCGGCCAGGCAGCCAGATCTGGCCATGGCCATGGCGAACCCGGCTATTGACTGGCGGGGAAGGGAGGGGGCAGGGCTGGCGGGATGGGATCATGGGACACGGGGTTGGGCGGTTTGCCCTTGACTGGTGGGGAAGGGAGGGGGGCGGGCTGGCAGGATGGGATTATGGGACAGGGGTTAGGCGGTTTGCGGCTTGCAGGGCGGGGGAGATGAAGACCATTATCTTTTTTTTAAATAATTAATTAATTTAATAATTTAATTAAAATATTTTAAATATATTTATTTTTTTATATATTATAAGTATTAATTCAAAATAATTATTTTTTTTAACTTATTGTATTGATTTAAAATTATCAAATTATATTAAAATGATTAAATTAGTTATTTACAATTAAATTTATTGTTAGGATGATTTATTCTTAAATTTTTTATTTTAGTTAATAAATAAAGACAATTCTATTCAGCTATATTATTTTAAAAATACTTATCATTTTAATATTATTAAATATACAATTCAAAATTATGAAGTTATGTTATCTAATATAATTTTTTTTAAAAATATTTTTTAATTATTATTTTTAAATATTTACTAAGCATTTAATGTACTAAAAATGCGAACCAACTTCTTATTGTAGAATTAAACATAACCTGTTGTAAAATGACACATATCATTTAGTTTAATGATACCTCATATAAAGTAAATACAAGCATACCTCACCGTAGACATGCCCAAGTTAGAAACTACGTGATCTATTCTCTTTTTCTTTCTTCACTGACTTCTACTAGCGTATTTGCATAGAATTGGAATCATTAACTAAACCAATTGAATTAACAATTTAAATGGTAGGATGAAACTAATATAATTGGATTTTTAGATTATTCCTTCTCATGTTGAATTGAGTATTTCTGTAAATTTAGATGCTATTTGGATGAAATTATGAACTTCTCAAAATATTTTATAAAATATAAAAAATGGTTTGGTATTTTTTTTAAAAAAAAATTAAAAGATTTTAAAAATAAGAGGTTAAGATCTTATAATTCTTTTTTAATTAAAATGAAAAGCTTAATGACATTGTTCAAGGAATCAGTTTTAAGTTGGACTAGTGGGAAATTGGAGTATCTCACATTTAATGCGAGTGACTACAAGTAACTATCAGTTATTGTTGGGGACGATAATGATGTGAATTTGGAATGGACTTGGCACAAGTCTAGACTCATCTAGCTCGCTCTCCACATTTAATAAATACTATTAGGATGATAGAGATTTTAAAACAATAACAAGCCCAAAAAACACGTTATCATTTCAGAGACTAGAAGAAGATTTCTCTAATTATGCCAAGTTGTCACATTAAACAGAGAAAATTTAACAAATACTAGCTAATTAATTCAAGCACATTTTACTACTAATATATTCTAATTATCTCATGGTATGATTGGTATAGACTATAGAGGAATGAAATGAGAATGGAATGAGCAATTTTAATTTTATTCTTAAATATAGTGCTACTGTAGTGATAAAAAAAAAAGGTTTTATATTTTTCTTTCTTAGGCCTAAAATATAAAGGAGGAAATATATATAGAAGGCCTAAAATGGTTACCTTTTTCGGCTAAAGCCCTGGGTCATATATGTCTTCATTTGCTTATGGTTGTTGCATTGTTTTGAAATTTGAATGTGGATTACTTCACCACAAATTTTTGTCCTACAAATTACTACTATGCTTAATGGTACTATCCAATCAGATGGGTGCTATTGAAAATGACACTACAATTAGTGTTAACTAGGGGTGGCAAATGAGTGGGTTGGATTGGATATGGTTTGGGCTCAATTGGGTTGGGTTCAATATGGGTGGGCTCAATATAGGTTTTAAGCAGGTGGGTTAAAAATGAGTCCAAATGAAAAAAAAATATTTTACTTAATCGAAAAAGGTAATTCAAAAATAATAGTAATATTAATATATCTTTCATATCTTATATTCAATATGAAATTTTACAGTATAATGGAAGACTTATTAAATTATATATTTATTTTATTAATTTTTCATATGTAATTATATTCATAATTAATTACAATTTTAGTAGTTATTTTGTAAAAAAATTGATCATTTTGAAGAAAATGACACCATTATCATACATAGGGGTGGGCGTTTCGATCAGATGATTTAGGTACCAACAATATCCGATCGAGTCGAATTTTTCTTATTTTAAAAAAATTGCGGGTCAGGTATCCAATACTCGAATAAAATTTCGGGTTGGATATCAAGTAGGAAGTCCTACTCGATTGGGTAGTTTGGGCACCCGACTTTAATTTGTATATAAATAGATATATATTATGTATAATATATATAATAATGATCCTTTATAGTTATGTTTATATATTATATATTTAATATATATACCATATATATAAATATTATATATATATATATGAAAGAGGCCAAAGTTTGGCCGCTGTTAACAGTGGCGGCCAAACTTTGGCCTTGGCCTCTGTTAGTCAGAGGACTAACCGAGGCCAACGTTCAATTTTCTCTTCTTTTTTTTTTTAATTTTAAAATTTTTAAATAGTATTTAGTGTCGGATATCCGAAATGTCAAATACTCCACAATTTTAGGTTGGTGTGGGGTAGTTAAAATTACTATCCAAAAAATCGGGTACTCGATCCGAACATCCACTCCTAAATTCACACCAATAAATGTATATTAAATTTTCAATAAAGAATTTGTATAATTTTTATTTTTCAAGAATTAACATATATAAGTTGTATGTCAATCTTACTATTGACATGCAATATTAGTTAAGCAACAAATTAAATTTAGAATTTGTTTTTAATTAGTAGATACAATATTTATTCCTATGATCACTTTCATATATTACTCATATATTAAAATTTATATTTTGAGAAAAATTCAAGACAACTAACCTAAGTCCAAGATGATTATTTCAATTTAAATATTATTAATGATCCAAAATTACGAGACTTTGACAAAAATGAGAAAATAAAAATAATATAAATTTATTATTATTAATTTGAAGTTATTTTTTAATTTGTTAAATTAATTGCTTGAACCCATTTTTAACCCACTTAAACCCATATTGAACCCAAACCAAATACAACCCACCACAACCCAACCCACCTCAACCCATTTTCAAAATTTTGGAACCCAACCCAACCCAAAACCATGTGGGTTGGGTTGGACCCATGGTTTACAATACATTTTGCCACCCCTAGTGTTAACCATCCTACTTACTCAGAACTAGAAACTGGAACAAAGACCTTGACTCACTCAGGGTCTACTTTGCTAAAGAGCCTTATATTCCACTAGCCCAGCCAGACTGCCACCTAGAATGAAAAGTCATTGTTCTCTAGTAATTTTTGCACTCATTCGACACAAAAGTCTTTCCCACACCCATTGAAACTTCCCAAACTAAGATGGATTGAGAGAAGACATTAGCAATTATGGAGCTCTCTGTATTGTTGTGGAAGACACCGCACTTAAGATGGCATGATTGTATAGCAATATAGCATAGAGTCAAGTCAAGTGGGGACTTTGTAATCCCCAAAAACAAGTACATAAGTTTGTCAACACGTGCCTTGCGGGTCGAAAATGCTAAACCAAGACCATTGTACGTGCGGCGAAGTCCAAAAATAAAAAAATAAAGATAAAAAAATACACATAGGACTAAGGCACGGGCGTACGGCTAAGTTTAAGGCGTTGCGTCCATTTCATGGGCAAGAGCACCAAGTACTGACCCTTGTGTGGATGAGAATTCGCGCGGAGTACATTGAATGAAAATAAAGCAGCCCTGATACTTTTGCACAAACCGGTGCACCCCCAAAAAAGAAAAAAGGTAGTTTATGCAGCTCTTTGCACACAAGAAAGGTAAACAGTAATTCCATGCCAAAATTCACATAAAGTCTTCACAAATTTTCTTATTTTTCAAGTTGAATCATATTTTAAAGAACATGTTGAGGGTAATGTGGTTTTCACGATAAAAATTCTCTGATATTTAAATTATAATATAAATTTTATTTGCTTGAAAAAGAATTAAATTTGCTTGAAACATAACAAATTTAACAACATAAAAGAAAATAATGAACTTACCTCTCTCCTTGAACTAATTAAAAAAAAAATCAAATGATAAATAGATAAAAACTTCTCTCTAATTCTTTCTCTTTTTTTAAATCATTTCATGTCTTAACTCAATTTTCTCCATAGGCGGTCTCAATGATACAAAAGTTCAGCTACCTTGCAAACAATGAATATTCATGTGAAGTACAAAATTAAACAAAGTATATCTGCTCTTTCTGCATTAGTTATAACTCAGATTTTACTTTTTTCACAATAGTGAGGAACTCTCATGGTCATATTCAAGAGGTTTAGGTGATTGCTTGTGCTCTTGTTTCTCATTTTTTATTTCTTAGAGAAAATAGTAAAAAAAAATTGTTTATGAGATTGAAATTGTTTTTATGAAGAAGTGATTATTTGTGAGGTAAAAGTGTAATAATTATAATTGATGTGATAGGTGAAAGTGTAATTATTATAATTGATGTGGTCAGTGAAAGTTATGAGATGGTATTGGTTGTATGATTTTTTGTTAGAAAAAAGTTGTAAAATAGTGTTTGATTGTGAGGTTTTTTCTAAGAAAAACTTGTGAGATGTGATTGATTGTGAGTTATGAGTTAAAATGTTGTGTATGTAATATTTTTATAAAATATTTTATAAAATATAAAAAATGGTTTGGTATTTTTTTTTAAAAAATTATAAGATTTTTAAAATAAGAGGTTAAGATCTTATAATTCTTTTTTAATTAAAAAAAAGAAGCATAATGACATTGTTCAAGGGATTAGTTTAAGTTGGACTAGTGGGAAATTGGAGCATCTCACATTTAAAGCGAGTGACTACAAGTAACTATCAATTATTGTTGGGGACGATAATGGTGTGAATTTGGAATGAACTTGGCAAAACTCAAGACTCGTCTAGCCCGCTCTCCACGCTCAATAAATACTATTAGGATGATAGAGATTTTAAAACAATGACAAGCCCAAAAAACACGTTATCATTACAGAGACTAGAAGAGAATTTCTCTAATTATGCCAAGCTGCCACATCAAACAGAGAAAATTTAACAAATACTAGCTAATTAATTCAAGCACATTTTACTACTAATATATTCTAATTATCTTATGGTATGATTGGTATAGAGGAATGAAGTGGGAATGAAATGAGCATTTTTAATTTTATTCTTAAACCTATGGTTAGCATAATTTAAGAGTAGAAATCATCATTCCGTATGAATTTTCATTCCTAAAAACATGGATTTAGCCATTGTCCCCATAGGTTTAGTTATTCTCCATATATTATGAATGAACTTATTTTTGTGCTTGACAAAATTACCCTCATATTTAATAACAAAATTCTAGACCATCACAAAAACATTTGTATATATCTTCTTGATAGTATCTTCTTATCTACAAGGATTTTCTCCAATTATATTCAATTAAAAGAAAAATTAACCAAGTATCGCATTCTTTTATTTTCATCCATAAAAAATAAGTTTACTTTTTAAAATATATATAAATAAATAATTATCTTTGTCATACACTCTTACGAAATAAAAAATTAAAGATGCATAACATCATAGAATTATGAGATATAAATAATTTATCAATAAAAAATTTTATTTTAATAATTCTTGTACAAAAGGATAATTAGATCATTTAAAATAATTTCATTCCATTCTTACCTATCATTGCTAAATAAAAATCATGATATTGAAATCAAGTAAAGAATGGCTATTCTATTCCCTTCTCATTCATATATCATACCAAGTATAGAATAACTTATATTAATGCTATTCATTTTCCATATTTATTCCATTTTGAAAATTATTCCATTCCCATCTAATTCCATTCATGCAAATCAATCACCACCTTAAGAATATTGTTAGTAGAAAGATCAAATTTGTGACTGGTGCTATAGCCTGTATATCATGCTAGCTCTTAATCCATTAATTCAACAGTAGGAGGAAAAGAAAACAGGGGGTTATAGATGGATGGAGAAGGTAAGGGAATTAATGTAGGGCAGCAAAGAAGCAACGTGCAAGAACAGATCTAGAGTTTCAAGAGTCCATTCCCAGAAAACGACCCAATTCTGAAACAAAATGAAGCAAACAACGTACATGCCAAAAGTTAATGTATGTGGGAATTGTCCTGTCAGGAAAAAATATTGCACCAGATTATACATAAGTGGGATGGAAATGGAATTAAATGTAGAGGGGAAATTATTGAAATTCCGTTGTATTACTATTAGTACATAAATGTATACACATATGTATATATATAAACCACTATAAGTAAGAATAGGGGTGTAGATAAGATGAGGTAATTTACTAACAGCTCGAACTCAACTCGATGAAAGTTCAAATTCGGTTCAAGCCCGAATTCACCAGTTAAGCGAGCTAAATTGAGCTCTAGTATTCAACTCGAAAAACTCACTAGCCTAAACTAACTTTTTATTATACACATATATATAGTTACAACCTAGATTGACATGCGCACATAATGAAGTCCATAAAACTAAGTATATAATAATAGCTACAACAACAACATTATAATTGTAGGTTCTGCTTCGAGCCTAAATGAGCTCGAGCTAATTCAAGTCTATACGAGCTCAAGCTTATTCAAACCTATATGGATCTTATTTGAATCGAAATTTTTTTATTTTCTATGACGAGCCATATCAAATCGAGCCCTAGCCCCTGTCTATTCTAACAAGTCAAGCTCGTACTTAACTATTTAGACTCGACTAAGCTCCCAAGTTAATGGACAAGTCAAGCTTAAGGATGCTAAATTTGAACTCGACTCGACTCGTTTGCACTCCTAAGCAAGAACACCTGAAACTATCCAATGACATAAAAATAGGAACTTAGTACCAGATTGTAAGAACAGAAATAGCTTAATATCCTCATCGTTGCAAGACTAGTCTTCCTAGGACACCAATTTGTATATATAGAGGTACGATAGATATAAACATCTATGTATAGATTAACTAAGGAAAAAGTAATACCTAGGCCAACTATTAAACACAAGTTTTGCATCTGGACACACCCTTCTCCTCTTTCAACTACCTTTTCCTATAGTGCTATTGTAGTGATAAAAAAAAAAAAAAAAAAGGTTTTATACTTTTCTTTCTTAGGCCTAAAATATAAAGGAGGAAATATATATAGGAGGCCTAAAATGGTTGTCTTTTTCAGCTAAAGATAGAGCCACCTTGGGCCATATATGTCTTCATCGCTTACGGTTGTTGCATTATTTTGAAACTTGAATGTGGATTACTTCACCACAAACTTTTATCCTACAAATTACCACTATGCTTAATGGTACAATCCAATCAGATGAGTGCTATTGAAAATGACACTGCAATTAATGTTAACCATTCTACTTACTCGAAACCAGAAACTGGAACAAAGACCTTGACTCACTCAAGGTCTACTATGCTAAAGAGCCTTATATCCACTGGCCTGGCTAGACTGCCACCCAGAATGAAAAGTCACTGTTCTCTAGTAATTTTTTGCATTCATTCGACACAAAGTCTTTCCCATACCCATTGAAACTTCACAAACTAAGATGGATTGAGAGAAGACGTTAGCAATTATGGAGATGTTTCGATTGTTGTGGAAGACACCACACTTAAAATGGGATAACTGTATAGCAATATAGCATAGAGTCAAGTCAAGTGGGGTGTAGTGACATGTGTTATTGTCTCACATCGGTAAAATAAATAGATTGTAGTCTTTATATATGGTCTTAGGCAATTCTCACATCTTGAGTTAACTTTTGGGGTTGAGTTAGGCTCAAAGTCCATTCTTTAACATGGTAGCGGGGAGAGCCTCCCATTTTCAATGTAGGGTTATCCCGTATTGTTGGGCCACCCATTTTATATTATTCCACGCTTCAGATGTTTATTCATGGGCGTGCGCGGGGTGTGTTAGTGTCCCATATTAGTGAAATAAATAAGTTTTGGTTTTTATATATAGTTTTAGGCAATTCTCACCTCTTGAGCTAGCTTTTGAGGATGAGTTAAACCCATGGTACATTCTTTAACAGTGACAGGCACGTAATTGAGAATGCCCTCTTGCAATATTTCAGAGTTGAGGATCGTTTCATCTGCAAATAAAAGTATAGTGCTTGCCCATATGAAGTTCTCTTTTTTATTTTAGCATATCAGTATTATTTATGTGAAGTATCATATACATGCAAATATAAGATTATGTAATCTAATTTTCTCACAATTGCGCTCTTTTTCCATCTTTAACAAAACTGCACCAGTTTTGCAATCTAATTTTCTCACAAATCACTTCTTGGCGTATGGATTGTCTTTAAGATATATTTATACTTCTAAAATTTATTTTTCTCTGTTTCTCTCATAATTAATGTCATTAACATTGTTAACTAATTGTCCTATTAAATTTAAATAATTAGAAAAGTTTTATTTTTACAATTTAACTATTCTAATCACATTTGTAGTACACCTTAAATAAGAACATATTAGTCGCAAGAAAGAACGGCATTTCATGTTCCGAAATTGCAGTTCTATTTTCTCATACCCTAGATTAACATGCAAGGGGCCTTGTAGCTATTAAATCAAAAGCTATTGATACTAGATTGGAAGAATCATATCCTAACACTTGGATAAGACAGATAGATAAGAAAATGTATGGCTTGATTTATAGAACAATTAGGACACAGTCCAAGCACAAACTTCTTTCAACTCAAGCGTAAAATCTGTTTTTCCCAATTGAGATCTTCCCCTGCATTAAGACACTTTCACTAATATTGCAACAATGGCAAGTCATTATATCATCAAGCTATTATGTTGTTCAATAAGTCTGTCCTTTTCTTTTATTGATTTTAAACCAAACTTAGTTCACCATATATATTGTGGCTAAATGTCTCCTCTGTTGGGATAGATTTCTCTATTTTTCTTGCTAATAACAGAGATGGCATAATCCTCATGGTTGCAACAGTACTCGCTTTCCTACAACATTCAATTGATGAAGATAAGTAAAAGAGCTATAAACATCTATATATGAATTAACAAAAGAAAGTTCAATACCTAGAACACCATTATATATATATATATATATATATATAAACATAATCAAAGTAGAATGTACAAGCCATTTTTCTTTGCATCAATTATTCTAATGAGCATGGCAAAGAGCTCTCAACTTCAACAATTTGCCTAAAGTTAATTATACAATAAATCCACAATAAGCAACATATAGAGCCGACAAAACATCATATTTGATATCTATGTATATCTAGTATGATCTGTTTCTTGAACTGCCCCCTTAGTCTAGTTAGTATTGACTGATGCATGATTAAACAAACTTTAGTAATATTCCATGTCAATTCCAACCATCCAAGTTCGAGTAACTCGTTCTTCCCATCATCAGAGAGGTTTAACATCCAATCCAAGGGCGATAAAATTATGATTTCGACAATAAAAGCAAATTCAAGAAGGTCAAAATCACATATAGCAAGTCAACAATAGTAAAAATGCAGAAATGCAAGCACATTAATTAAAAGAAAGAATATGAAATTAATGTAGTTTTTCCTTTCCGTTATTCCAGGTCAATTTTCACCACCTTCCTTGAATCTCCAACTGAATGAAAAACCTAAAAATTGTAAGAACTAAGAGGCATTTTACCTCTCATGTCAATTTCTCCCGCTTTGCCTTAAAATCATCCTCAAATGATGATGCATGCCAAAATTCATATTTCTTTCAATCGTGATGTGACCTCGTTGGATTTTCTTCCAATCAAGATCAATTTTTAGGATTGGATTAGCAAGTTTGATCAGAGTCTGGAAGCATAGACAGGTTAGAGCTGTTGGAAAATTTCAATGGAAACCCTTCAACACCCCAAAGGAATAAAGATTGAGTACAAATACAGTAAATGTAGTAAAATAGACCTGTAATGTAAGGCTGACGGTGAATGTATTTCGAATACCATCTATAAGGTGGAGGTTCATGACGTCGATCTATCATCCAATCCATCTCATTCTTTAAGATTTGACGATCCATCTAAATTGTACCTGAATCGAGCCACAAAACTCGCATGAGAGATGCGAACAATCCATCTTATAATGGGTTCATTCTAATAAATAGAGCACCAACTTCCCTGTATGAATCTTTGCTGAAAATAACTGCATGTGCCAAATAAAATTCATTGCCTGAAAAACTTCTGAGAAAATATAAAGCAGTAAAGCCATAATTTTGTATAATGGTGGCAAGATAGTAACAACAATAAAAATTTAGCAGGGTTAAATTAATATGTTGCCACAGGCTTATACAATCTGAGAGCTCTTCAGATGAAGTGAATGTATCCTTTCAACAATTTTAGCTGCTACGATGTGTCAAAACATATAATTTCAGTTGGGTGGTCGAAATCCACAGCTAACAACTGAATTACAAAGAATTCCTATGAAGATCTATCACGGACTTCCTATGAGATCATATGAAGTGCAAATCAACATTTTCGAATCATAGTACAGTCTTTCTCCCTTTCTGATGTCTCTGCTTGCAATCAAAAGAACTCGGCATTCACCATTGACATCAAACCTCACACATATTACATTTTGTTTCTTCTTCCCACCTTTGCATCAGAAGACAGCCGACCATCAACAGAACACATTTCTTGCATTAATATATGTGTATATAGATATATATACATGCAAACAAGAACATATTTGACACTTGAAATCATATAATCAGTCAAGTTTGTCAGCTATTGAGGAATTTATTAGACTTATCAGATTCACAGGTAAGAAGAAAAGTTATTATTATACATTAGTAGAGTAGATTGGGTAACTTACTGTATGTGGTTGATGATGCCATTGATAAACCGATTAATATTGCTGCGGTTATCTGGACAGATTACAAGACTTTTAGAAGGGTCCGCAGCGTGGAAAAGAGTCATCATACTATCTCCATCATCTTGTTCACTATTTTTAAAGTAGTCCACATCTCCAACATACTCCGTTATTATTGTCGTATCTCTTATATATTTATCTGCTTCCATAGTGAATCTGTTTAGATCCAAAAAGAACAACAATTATGGCTCCCTGCATTGATATCCTTAAAATAATGTAGCAATGAGGATGAAAATCAATACCTACCATTCCCGTGGATCAAAAACGACCATAAGTGGTGGCCATTCTCCTTGTTCCATCATATTCTTACATAGTTTCAATGTTTCTACATCATCTTTTGGCATAACCTAAATTGTCCATGAAATGATTAGAAATCAAAAGAGCATTATAGAAACTAAAACTATAATATTTGGAATCAAGCAGCAAATTAATTAACATGGTACTCTATGACAAAATGGGGTTTTGAGATGTAGTATAGCAGGGGAAATTGAAGTTTGGACCAAGTTCTAAGGTTTGTACATTAGCATTTTCCTTCTCTTTTTCCTCACTGAATTACTCGGTCCAAACATAGCATAAAATCTAAGTTGCCTGGTCGAAACAAAGTTTTGTAGAGCCTCTTGGTCTAGTCTTTCTCACAATGAATACATCTCAACCTAAAATCTTAATTCCAAGCAAGTACATAAGTTTTCCCACCATTTGGACCATTTTTTTGCCAATCTCTCCCAACTACTCTTCTCTTATATGAATAAACAAATTTTATACAAAATAATATTAACATTAAATTAAAAGATCCAAGTTGAATGCTAAAAAATGAAACTTGGACATCACTATTGACTGCATTACAAATATATCAAAAACTTGCATCATATATCAATAGTACATCTCTAGAAGAAACAATAATTTTCATTAAAGAAAACTCAATTAATAATATGCAGACTCCATTTTTTCCTCCATAAAATTGCTTTACTAACCCTATTTATTACCTAATACATCCCTCAATGAAATCGTCAAAAATCCAAAAAAAAAAAAAAAAACTACCTTTTGTACAAAGTAGCAACAAAACTATGTGTAAGTGAGATTTCACATGGGCATTTGATGTTGGTCTTTAAGAAACACGTTTTCATTATATGTTTTTGGTGATTTTATATTTCTAAATCTTCAAATATAATTTTTTCTTTTTTATGAAGATGTGTTGTATTTGTTAAATCAACAATTAAATTATGGGTAACTCCGTCTTTTAAAAAGAAAAAATTAACGGTGTTAAGGAGATAAAGAGAATTTAACAGAATTAAATAATTTAAGTAAAATTGAGAGTATAGAGAATCAAAGTGGTGCAATTAAAAGTACAGGGGTAAAATGAGACGAAATTTGAATACAATGGGGTAAAGTGAATTTTATCCTATTATTTATTCACATTGCTTGCTTGCTAAACTCGAAGGATGATTATTCTGAAAATAATAACAGGAAGAAAAAAAAAAGTCACCTTTTAAAAAAGAAAGAAAAAAGAAAGTCCTCCTTACATAAGTTTCTCCGTTATGCACGCTTTATGCTGAGACAGAGACCAAAGTGAAAGTAGCAACCACATTGTCATTTATTAGTGTAAAAAACACACCCACAAATCCCAGAAATGATAGCCCAGAAGTTCACGTCCGCAGACTTGACTTCAATTCTGGTTTTTTATGAGAAAGTTGATTATCAGTTGATTCACTTGTTCAGGGAATTGCTCCTGCACAAAATGGCTACCTTCTGCCACATATACTGTCTCCAACTTAGGGACAAAATTCTTCGCCTGTTCGCTCTTTATATAGTCTTCCATTCCAGGAAATTTGAAGAAATAATCCTTCTCCCCCATTATGAACAATGCTGGAGCTTCAACTTTAACATTTCTAACATCAAACTCTTCAGACAATGACCTATAATATGTTCATAAACCGAATCAACTTAGCCAAGAAACATCATAAGACGATTTTTTGGATTCTCTATTTTAATTTATATTTATTCTCAAGAATACATACAAGTGTGTGATCTACTGCTTTTTCTAATGATATATTTTTTGCACACTTTGGCATGCATCAGTTTCTGGATGGCGTTCGTTGTCAAAACCCCATTAAATACAACCTGCGCAACTTGGAGACAACACAACAATCTGCTAAATACATCTTCTCACCTGAAAACTGGAAAATCGCTGTTTTCTAGATCAAGCAAAGTTCCCAGTGGGAGAAAATTTTTGGTCGCGATGGCCAGCACGCCGGTAGAGCCTCCCGAGCTTGCACCTACATTTGCATCGAAGAAGCCCACTATCATGGTAGATTTTTGAGCTTTTCTGATTTTTATCAAGTTTCGGTTATATGTGATTTCATACCTTACTTTGGTTGTATGTTCTGGATGGGGCTGCTTTTTTATTGTATATCTTATTGGTAACTGAAATGGGTACTGAATGTGGAAAGCAAGTGCTTGTTTTCATTTTTGCATTTTGATCATTCTTGAAAGTATTGTTGTAGATGAATGGTTGTACTGGAAAAATGGGGAGGGCTGTGCTTGAAGCCGCCATCTCTGCTGGGCTTAACCTTCTACCGGGGTAAATGCATTTTTAGTCCTCTAACTATGACTATCTGTGAAAAAAGAACTTTATAATTTTGCATTTTTCGATTTAGTACATTTAGTACGAATTGCTACGATTTTAGGATAAATCGTCGGAAATTGTAGAAAATGTCACCGGAAAATGCCACATCAGCGGATTTTTGCAACATGTGGCAATTTTTTCCACGTCATCTGCATATGCCTGCATGCCTTGTCCATGTAGACTGGCCACATGTACATTAATCTCCATGTCACCATCCAAGTGGCTTTAAAAAAGCCACATCAGCGAAAATATCCATGAAAAAATAATGTTGCAACATGGATTCGAACACTAGACCCTTGGCTTGGAAAACCTATGCACCAACCACTGCACCACAATAGTTTTGGTGCATTCGGTTTCATTTTATTTGATATACCTATGTTTGAAAAAAAAAAACTTGTGAATAAAAAAATATTTGTAAAATTGAAAGAAATAAGTTTATTGCAAATATATTATTGTAGATTGAAATATATATATTTTCTAAATGGATAAACAGAGAATCCATACTAACTTCAGCCTTTAATGATTATCCAGACTTGATTGTAGTGGACTACGCAGTGCCAGCTGCTGTGAATGGTAGACATATGTTAATTTTATTGTAGAAATCGGAGTTTAATTGAGCTGTTAGAGTTAGTTCCAAATATATTAAACTTTAACTAACGTTCAAAGTTTGAATTTTTTCTAATCATACAACTGTTATTACAAGGCTCTATTTGTAGCTATGGTAATACAACATATAACCATGTCATGCTTATGACAAATTACTTAGTGTGCTGGCATCAGTTGTTTCATGTTTGAATGTTTATGATCATTTCATCATGCTTAATGGTTGGCAACACAAAATCGATATGCTGAACAATATATTGCATGTATTTTAAGCAAAACTGAAAATGAACTCATCTAATCCTCTTCTTCCATTAGCTTTTGACTCATGTGTGCATAGTTTAATGTACATTGTACTTAACTTACTGTTTTACTTTGCTTTCACTTATCCAATTCTTTTCCTATTCTGTTATTCTAGTCAAATCTGTAAATGGACTTCTGTACACTTCTTGGTGTGGTATACAGAAAATGCTGCACTCTATAGCAAAGTTGGATTACCTTTTGTAATGGGGACCACTCGAGGAGAGGGGGAGCTTCTCTACAAGACTGTGGCTGACTCGAAGGTTTATGCCGTGATATCTCCTCAAATGGGTAAACAGGTGCTAGAATGCTTGGCAATTTTTTTTGTTAGGTTTACCATACATTCAGAATTTTCTTGTATTCTCCATATAAAATATTTTCCTATTGATCTTTTAGGTGGTAGAATTTCTTGCAGCAATGGAAATTATGGCAGAACAATTTCCTGGTGCATTTTCTGGGTATAATCTACAAGTAAATTCTCTGCACTTCTCTGGTGTGATGGGAGTTGATTATAGCTTTCTTGTTTGCTTCTTTTGCTATTGCATGCAAGAACTTCCATTCGGTTCTTTCATGCCCCCACCCCCACCCCCACCCCCACAAGCTCTATGATTGTATGTTCTCCAGTGCTAACTTTCTGGCGTAATATCTGACATTTTCCTTTTTCTCTTGAGCATTTATTTTTATCAGTAGTTAAACTTGTAGTCAGCTTCTTGAACATTCACTGACTGTTCTTCTCTCGCTTTCTCTTTTCCACGTAACACTTAGATAAGGTAATGGAGTCCCATCAAGCTAGCAAGTTGGACATTTCTGGAACTGCTAAGGCTGTTATCTCATGTTTTCAGAAGCTTGGAGCCTCTTTTGAACTAGAGCAGGTATGTTTTATGCAGATAAATAATTATGTTCTTTCCCATGTGCTTTTAGGAAGCATCTGAATCATGCAACTGCTATAGGTCCAAAAGTAGTTGTAAAGTTTTGTTGGTATACTTTTCTATGTCAGTTACAGATAATTTGTCGTGGATCAGGATGATATCCATCAGTTAATTCATAATGCAACGAACAATAGGGAATGCTAGGCATTAATCTTCATAGTTTAGGAATTAAGTGTGTCTCCTTATTTAGAGATGCTATAGGCCAGTTGAAGGACATCAGTCTTATGTTTGTAAAGCTATAAGCCAACTTTTTCATAATGTTGTGTCTCTTCCTTATCGTATCGTGCCCGCCTGAGAATTTGTTGGATCTTTTAAATTACTTGATGTGTTCATTCTGTAGCAAAACAGGGATGTAGGAGCATGTTATGTTCTCTCACAACTGATTTCTGTCCTCTGGTGTTTTCTTCTCAATGAATTCCATCAGGTACAACAAATACGGGACCCTAAGTTACAAGTTGAGATGGTGGGTGTCCCAGAAGAGCATTTATCTGGTCATGCATTCCACATGTATCACCTAAAATCACCCGACGGAACGTAAGATATCTGTCTGCCTTTTGATCCCTGAATTACTTGCAAGCACCAGACTTTCTAATCCTTTCCTGTGTGTGTATTTCCATGGGAAAAGTGTTTCATTTGAGTTTCAGCACAGTGTTTGTGGTAGATCAATCTATGCAGAGGGTACAGTTGATGCCATACTTTTCCTCTCCAAGAAGGTACTTATGATGCAGTTATTTGTGCGCTCTTTTGATTCATTTCGTTTTATTATTGTCCTGCTTTATAATTTCGATATTAATTTTTTATTTCGAAAATCAGGTTAAATCCAAGGCAGCCAAGTGGATATATGATATGATTGATGTTCTCTATGAGGGTAATATGAGATAAAAAATGTCTCAACTTTTATACTGTTTCTTGTAGCGCTACTCCTATATCCCTCCAACGTTTATTTCCTGTACTTGGTAGCAAATTTTGGCTAGTACCTCGTCATGAATAGTTGTTGTAATATGACATGGGAAGATTTGGGAACTGTGAAACTATAAAGATCGTGTGAATTTTCCAGCAATGAGTTTTGGCATGTACTAAATATTGTCTCAACAGTCGTTTATTGGCCACTACAATTCCAGAACAACATGAAATTACAATAAGGGACTGGAGGTTGCAAGAGTTCCACCTCAGATTGATGATTAGTTATGGCTTCGGAGGAAGTTAAGGATGTGGTTGTTCACCTCATCGGGTGATTGCTCTTGAACAAAATGAGTTCCTTCGGGCATGAAAATGATCTCCATCTTGGGCACAAATGTCTTTGCAGTTCCACTCCTGATATAGTCCTCAATTCCTGGAAGCTTTAAGACATAATCCTTCTCCCCCATTATCAGCAGAGCTGGAACCTCAACCTTAGAATCTTTAATATCCCACTGCGTACCCATTGACCTGCAATAGAAGAATGCGACTAATTACCTCTAAAACAAAATCAATTCATAAAGCCATTCTAAATTTTGCAATTGCTATTATGGACGAAATTAGGAGCCAAAGTTCTTACTTATGATCCCTAGATGTACTAAGGTAATACTATAGGGATACATTTAGTTTGTATAATATGTTTGAATATATTACAATTATATGTGGATTAATTTGATAGGAAATTGCAATTTGCTAGATAAAGTCATAATAATCAAGAGAGAAGTTCCATCCAATGTGTTTTCAGTTTTCACAATTCCAGATAGATATGTAACACCAACCAAAATTTTTCTTATAGCAAGTCTTTCGAAAGTAGAGCCCCTTACGCTAAGTTAGAAGGAGTAGTCTACGATGTAATCTTAATTATACATACTTCGTAAAAGGTATGTACAAATATACTTAATATAAACCATTTAATTTAAAATATGAAATCATAACCTTTCATTTTAATAATTAGTTGGCAACATAATAAGTACATTTAACCTGCTACTTGTTTGACTGGTTGATGATTAATTCTGATTCTATGTTAATGGTTCATTGTACTAAAAAGTGACTACCAATAATGAAATTTTTTTTATTAAATACTTATTAATTACCAAATTGAGAAATTACCTTTTTTGGTCTCGTAATTTAAGTGTGTGTGCGCTGTTAGTCTTAAACTTATGGTATTGAACATTTATATTTCAAATTCTATAACTCTTTAAACACTTTGGATTCTCTATTCAATTTTCCATTAAAATTTTGACAAAATTATTATCCATTTGTGAATAAAAAAACTAAAATTTGATTTATTTATAGAAAAACTCACAAAATATGAAACATCCATTCAACTATAACTAAAAAATTTAACAAATAAAAATGTTAAAAATTAAATACCACAAAATCCTCCGCAAAAATATATTTTAAAATAATATATTTACATATACATGAATATATATACACATTTATAATATACATACATATATATACATATAAATATCCCATCCTCCATTCCCAACCCCCCTGCCCCCAAATCCGACGGCCATGGTCAGCGACCGACCGGCCAGGCAGCCAGATCTGGCCATGGCCATGGCGAACCCGGCTATTGATTGGCGGGATGGGATCATGGGACACGGGGTTGGGCGGTTTGCCCTTGACTGGGGGGGAAGGGAGGGGGGCAGGCTGGCAGGATGGGATTATGGGACAGGGGTTAGGCGGTTTGCGGTTTGCGGTTTGCGGCTTGCAGGGCAGGGGAGATGAAGACCATTATTTTTTAAAATAATTAATTAATTTAATAATTTAATTAAATTATTTTAAATATATTTATTTTTTAATATATTATAAGTATTAATCACTGTTTAAAAAATCGGACCGAACCGGTCCGGTTTTCTCAAAAAATCGGAAAAATGAAAAAAATGCCATTTTTTGAAAAAACCGTTCAAACCGGTCAGTCGGACCGTTGAACCGGACAGATTTTTTCATTTAATTTTTAATAAATTTTTTTTTTTTAATTTTTTTTATCTAAATACAAAGTTTAAAGATTAAAATATACTTCACAAGCTATCTAAAAGCCAAAAAAACTTAATTTAGAGTTTAGAATTAACTTACACACTTTCAACTTTAAACTTTGGACTTGATATATTTAAAGTTTTGTGATCATTTATATTATGAATTGTGAAATTTGGATAGTAATGTTAGACAATATCATTTAAGCTCTTTATGTTTTATATTTTGGCATTTTATTAATTTTTAAGTAATATATATAATATAAATATATATATTTTGTAATTAAGACATCACGGTTCAATTGCGGTTCAATTACGGTCTGACCAATGGTTGAACCAGTAAACCGTAAATCGGTAAGTTTTCCGGTTCAATGAACGGTCCAATTTTTCAAACACTGGTATTAATTCAAAATAATTATTTTTTAACTTATTGTATTGATTAAAATTATCAAATTATATTAAAATGATTAAAATTATTAAATTAGTTATTTACAATTAAATTTATTGTTAGGATGATTTACTCTTAAATTTTTTTATTTTAGTTAATAAATAAAGATAATTCTATTCAGCTATATTATTTTAAAAATATTTATTATTTTAATATTATAAAATATACAATTCAAAATTATGAAGTTATGTTATCTAATATAATTTTTTTTTTAATTTAATTATTATTTTTAAATATTTACTAAGCATTTAATGTACTAAAAATGCGAACCAACTTCTTGTTGTAGAATTAACGATAACCTGTTGTAAAATGATGCATGTCATTTAATTTAATGATACCTCATATAAAGTAAATACTAGCATACCTCACCGTAAACATACCCAAGTTAGAAACTATGTGATCTATCCTCTTTTTCTTTCTTCACTGACTTCTACTAGCGTATTTGTATAGAATTGGAATCATTAACTAAACCAATTGAATTAACAATTTAAATGGTAGGATGAAACTAATATAATTGGATTTTTATATTATTCCTTCTCATGTTGAATTGAGTATTTCTGTAAATTTAGATGCTATTTGGATGAAATTATAAACTTCTCAAAATATTTTATAAAATATAAAAAATGGTTTGGTATTTTTTTTTTTTTAAATTATGAGATTTTAAAAATAAGAGGTTAAGATCTTATAATTCTTTTTTAATTAAAATGAAAAGCTTAATGACATTGTTCAAGGAATTAGTTTTAAGTTGGACTAGTGGGAAATAGGAGTATCTCACATTTAATGCGAGTGAGTACAAGTAACTATCAGTTATTGTTAGGGAGGACAATAATGATGTGAATTTGGAATGGACTTGGAAAAAGTCTAGACTCATCTAGCCCATTCTCCACATTCAATAAATACTATTAGGATAATAGAGATTTTAAAACAATGACAAACCCAAAAAACACGTTATCATTACAGAGACTAGAAGAGGATTTCTCTAATTATGCCAAGCTGCCACATTAAACAAAGAGAATTTAACAAATACCAGCTAATTAATTCAAGCACATTTTACTACTAACATATTCTAATTATCTCATGGTATGATTGGTATAGAGAAATGAAGTGGGAATGGAATGAGCATTTTTAATTTTATTCTTAAACCTATGGTTAGTATAATTCAAGAGTAGAAATCATCATTCCGTATGAATTCCCATTCCTAAAAACATGAATTTAGCCATTATCCCCACGGGTTCAGTTATTCTCAATATATTATGAATGAACTTATTTTTGTACTTGACAAAATTACCCTCAAATATTTAATAACAAAATTCTAGACCATCACAAAAGCATTCGTATAGATCTTCCTGATAGTATCTTCTTATCTATAAGGATTTCTCCAATTTTATTCAAACTCCATTAAAAATTTCACTCTATTCCTACCTAGCATTGCTAAATACAAATCATGATATTGAAATCAAGTAAAGAATGACAATTCCATTCCATTCTCATTCATTTATCATACCAAGTATAGAACAACTTATATTAACATTATTCATTTTCCATGTTTATTCCATTTTGAAAATCATTCCATTCCCATCTAATTCCATTCATACAAACCAATCACCACCTTAAGAATATTGTTATTAGAAGGATCAAATTTGTGACTGCTGCTACAGCCTATATATCACGCTAGCTCTTAATCCATTAATTCATCAGTAGGAGGAAAAGAAAAAAGGTGGTTACAAATAGATAGAGAAGGTAAGGGAATTAATGTAGGGCAGCAAAGAAGCAACGTGCAAGAACAGATCTAGAGTTTCAAGAGTCTATTCCCGTGGATAAAAAACGTACATGCCAAAAATCGATACTTACCCTTCTGGTGGATCAAAAACGACCGTAAGTGGTGGCCATTCTCCTTGTTCCATCATATTCTTACATATTTCAATGTTTCTACATCATCTTTTGGCATAACCAAAATTGTCCATGAAATGATTAGAAATCGAAAGAGCATTATAGAAACTAAAACTATAATATTTGGAATCAAGCAGCAAATTAATTAACATGGTACTCTATGACAAAATGGGGTTTTGAGATGTAGTATAGCAGGGGAAATTGAAGTTTGGACCAAGTTCTAAGGTTTGTACATTAGCATTTTCCTTCTCTTTTTCCTCACTGAATTACTCGGTCCAAACATAGCATAAAATCTAAGTTGCCTGGTCGAAACGAAGTTTTGTAGAGCCTCTTAGTCTAGTCTTTCTCACAATGAATACATCTCAACCTAAAATCTTAATTCCAAACAAGTACATAAGTTTTCCCACCATTTGGACCACAAGGAGGTACTTTTCGGATGAGTTTATGGGGATCTCAGTTCCGACCCAATATCTCTGCCTAACTGAACTCTCTTACTGGCAATTTAGTATCACACTTTGTAATCCCCAAAAACAAGTACATAACTTTTCCCACCATTTGGACCATTTTTTTGCCAATCTCTCCAACTATACTCTTCTCTTATATGAATAAACAAATTTTATACAAAATAATATTAACATTAAATTAAAAGATCCAAGATGAATGCTAAAAGATGAAACCTGGACATCACTATTGACTGCACTATAAATATATCAAAAACTTGCATTATGTACCAATAATACATCTCTAGAAGAAACAATAATTTTTATTAAAGAAAACTCAATTAATAATATGCAGACTCCATTTTTTCCTCCATAAAATTGCTTTACTAACCCTATTTATTACCTAATACATCCCTCAATGAAATCGTCAAAAATCCACACAAAAAAAAAACAAAAAAACCTACATTTTCTACAAAGTAGCAACAAACTATGTGTAAGTGAGATTTCACATGAGCATTTGACATCAGTTTTTAAGAAACACGTTTCCGTTATATGTTTTTGGTGATTTTATATTTCTAAATCTTTAAATATAATTTTTTTTTATGAAGAAGATGTGTTTTATTTGTTAAATGAAAAATTAAATTATGGGCAACTCCGTTTTTTAAAGATAAAACATTAACGGTTTTAAGGAGATAAAGAGAATTTAACGGAATTAAATAATTTAAGTAAAATTAAAAGTACAGAGAGTCAAAGTGGTGCAATTAAAAGTATAGGAATAAGGTGAAACGAAGTTTGAATACAATGGGGTGGAGTGAATTTTACCCTATTATTTATTCACATTGCTTGCTTGCTAAACTCGAAGGATGATTATTCTGAAAATAATAACAGGAAAAAAAAAGAAGAAAAAAAAAAAAAAAAGGTCACCTTATAAAAAAGAAAGAAAGAAGAAAGTCCTCCTTACATGAGTTTCTCCGTTATGCATGCTTTAAACTGAGACAAGGACCAAAGTGAAAGTGGCAACCACATTGTCATTTATTAGTGTAAAAAACACACCCACAAATCCCAGAAATGATAGCCCAGAAGATCACTTCCGCAGACTTGACTTCAATTCTGGTTTTCTATGAGAAAGTTGATTATCAGTTGATTCACTTGTTCAGGGAATTGCTCCTGCACAAAATGGCTACCTTCTGCCACATATACTGTCTCCAACTTAGGGACGAAATTCTTCGCCTGTTCGCTCTTTATATAGTCTTCCATTCCAGGAAATTTGAAGAAATAATCCTTCTCCCCCATTATGAACAATGCTGGAGCTTCAACTTTAACATTTCTAACATCAAACTCTTCAGACAATGACCTATAATATGTTCATAAACCGAATCAACTTAGCCAAGAAACATCAGAAGACGATTTTTGGATTCTCTATTTTAATTTATATTTATTCTCAAGAATACATACAAGTGTATGTGTTCTACTGCTTTTTCTAATGATATATTTTTTGCACACTTTGGCATATATCAATATTGAAAATAGAGGATTTGAACTGTGAGAAAACCTAAAGTAAATTACAGATTCAAGAAATATTAAATAAGCAATTGGCATACCTGTATGGAACTTTCAAAGCAGTTTGGAACCCAGATTTTTCGTATAGAGAACCATAGGCTGCAAGATCTTTGTCGGTGAACCAAGGAGGTAAAGGAGTAGATGAATCAACCATATCCATTATCTCCTGGTTTTCACTTGCAATTGGTATTTCACTATGTGAAAAAAGTATGTAGATGTTCCGCACTACTGTTTTACTATCTAGGCGACCAAAATCAGCCTCGGCTCTTCCAGGTTCCTGGAGTGGAAAAATGAAATTGAGCTCAGCCAACGCATACATCCATACATTACACAAATATACACATTTAGGTAGCTATGTGTGTGTTGTGCATGCTTTTCTACCATTCGAACAAACAAGGTAATGATATTACATATCACACCTGCCATCTTGAGGCATAGAAACCTTTAGGAAGAATCTCATGAAACAGAAGGGGAGTCGGAGGTAGAAAAGGTACACCCAACGTAATAATTCCCGAGACTCTCTCAGGGTGGAGAAGTGCAAACAAGTAAGCAATCCGGGCCCCCACATCCTTACCAATGAGATAAGCCTGCGTGCAACACATTCAAAAAAGACAGCCATCAATCCATCTAACACCATTTACATCCTCAACACTTTAGGACTAGCTCTAATCTACAGGCACAAGGCTTTATCTTAGAGATCTTGTAAGCTCTCACATGATGTTTTCGAAACTTATAACATGTTAAGATCTTATTTTTCAAAATAAATTATTGAAGTGTTTGGATAAAATAAAATTTTGCAGTCTATAAGATGTTACTAATCATAATTTTGTATTTGAAATGTTAAAATTAACAGAGCTTGTTAAAATCTCAAAAATTAGAAGCCAGATTTCTTTAGAATTTATAAAATCCTATGTCTTATTTTAAGATTTTATAATTTTTTTTTTTTAAAAAGTTTATTAGACGCTCTGGATAGTTTTGCTAATTAACCAACATCAAAAGATGAAAGCAATCAAAGATCAGAAATAAATCCAAAATCAAGTACTATCAAACGTTACTCTTATCAATCAACAGAGATGCATCCAAATCCAAAGTAGTGATGAAAGTTTAAAGGAATTAAAATCCCAATTTTTAAGATCGACGGCGAGCAACAATACGGGCAAATTCATCTTAAAGAAATAGAGTCCTACTCTAACTTCGACAGCAACAAGTTCAGTTCTGTAGAAGGAAGAAGGATCACACTCCCTTTTCTAACAACACAAATAACAATAAGAGATTTGTTTAACTTTATAACTATTATAAAAGCTTTTATTTATAATTTGTCCCAAAGAAGCAGATTAAATCTGATTCTGAAAACGCATTGCTTAACTAAAACCCTCGATCCAAAAAGAGTGCAGATATTCATGAGTAGAAGCCAAAGACCGTAAGTATACCTTTGGGAGAGAAAAAGCGTCAAGAAGCGCAACGAGATCAGCAATGATGTCCGAGAATGTGGCTTTCTCGGGTTCGGGCGGCGGGTCGGATAGCCCGTACCCTCTGTAATCGGGTGCTATAGCTCTGAACCCAGCCTTGGCTACGGCTACCATCTGGTGGCGCCAAGAGTACCATATTTCTGGGAATCCGTGCAGGAATACCACCGCCGGCGATGAACCGCTTCCGATTTCCGCCACGTGAAGCTTCAGCCCGTCGACTTCTACGTACTTGTGCACGATTTGTTCCATTGGTACAGTCCACGGACGATAGAAACGGGTTTGGCACACATAAATAATGCAGCAGACATTGAATATTTCAGGAGCTAGAAGTATTTGTCCTACTATAGAGATTCGTTTATTTTTTCACAAAAGCATCTTTTCGAAAAGATTCGTTTATTTTTTCATAATATCACATTTTCTATTAATGTAAATTTAATGTATTTATTTGGAATAGATAAAATAAAGTCATAGAAATAATTAAAGAGACAAAATGTAAAATCGAAGAAAGAGAAAAGCATGGAAGATAGAAAAAATAAACTTTTTATTTTATTATTTCTTAAAATAAGATTATTTTTATTAATTCAACTAAAATTAAAAATTATTATAAATATTGATAATCATAAGTGGCAAAATATAAAGTAGTCAAATATAATTAATTGAAGGTATAAAAAATATATGCTATGTGGAGTGGTTTATAAGATTAATAACATCGTCTTAAAATTTATATCATAAAATTTAGAATTCAGATATTAATAAATTTTAAATATATGTATGCATGCTTGATGTTTAAAAAATAAAAAGAAAATACACGTCATTGAAATAACCTCAACATTTCTATTTAAATTTATTATATACGGCCACGCCACAAATACATGCGTCTATTTCATGGGACAGTAACAACTCTTGCGTGGATGAGAATAAAGCAGTAATGATATTTTTGCACAAAGAAAAATAGTTTTTTCACAATCCTAGTGCAAAAAAACAAGGAAGAGAAAAAAAGAAAAGAAAAAGGGTTTTCACCTCGTGCACAAAAGAAAGGTAAACAATTATTCCAAGCCAAAATTCACATAAAATCTTCGCAAATTTTCTTATTTTTCAAGATGAATCATATTTTAAAGAACACATTGGGGGCGATGTGATTTCTGCAATAAAAAACTTCTAATGTTTAAATTACAATATAAATTTTATTGAATAGAAAAAGAATTAAATTTGCTTGAACATAACAAATGTAACTACATAAAAGAAAATAATGAACTTACCTCTATTATTAAGCTGATTAAGAGGTATCAAATGATAAATAGATAAAAACTTATCTCTAATTCTCTCTCTCCTTTTGCAAATTATTTTCATGTCTTAACTCAATTTTTTTCACAGGTAGTCAATGATACAAAAATTCAGCCACCTTAAAAAGAATAAATATTATTCTGGAGTACAAAATTTTACGAAGTATATAAAATGTTTCAATTAGTTGGAATTATTAATCTATTAGATACAACCTTCGCAAGTAAACAAGGCTTCCACTATTACTTTTGGTTCGACGCAACTTGTTTTTGGGTACGATGATTCAAGAATGATTCTTTCATTATTTACTTTCACATTGCTTGTTCGCTAAATTGGAAGGATGATTATTCCCAAAATAATAATAAGAGATAAAAAATAAAAAAAAATAAAAAAAATCCTCCTTAGATAAGTTTGTTTATTATTGCATGCATATTTAAACTAAAAAGCCAGAGATCAAAGTGAAATAGCACCACATTGTTATTTATTACTAGAAAGATACACACAAGAAACCCAGAAATGACAGCCCAGAAGTTCAGCTATGCACACTTGACTTTAATTGTGTTTTTTTAGAAAGTTGATTATCAGTTGATTCACTTGTTCAGGGAATTGCTCCTGCACAAAATGGCTACCTTCTGTCACATATACCGTCTCCAACTTGGGGACGAAATTCTTCGCCTGTTCGCTCTTTATATAGTCTTCCATTCCAGGAAATTTGAAGAAATAATCCTTCTCCCCCATTATGAACAATGCTGGAGCTTCGACTTTAACATTTCTCATATCAAACTCTTCAGACATCGACCTATATGTATTCATAAACTGATTCAAATTAGCCAAGAAATATCAGAAGACGATTTTGGATTCCGTATTTTAATTTATATTTATTCTCAAGAATACACGCTAACTGTATGTGATCTATATGATCTGAACTGGAATAGAAGATAGTGCCCATTTTCACATGCATACAAAAACTGCAACAGAAGGCTGAAAATTAGAGGGTATAGCCGTATAGGTATAGTGCCCACCTAAAGTAGGTATAGTGCCCATTTTCACACTTTACATATACCGAAATTGGAATAGAGGATTTGAACTATGAGAAAACCTAAGGTAAACTACAAATTCAAGAAATAATAAATTGAGATACCTGTATGGAACTTTCAAAGCAGTTTGGAAACCAGATTTTTCGTATAGAGAACCATAGGCTGCAAGATCTTCATCGGTGAACCAAGGGGGTAAAGGAGTAGAAGAATCAACTATGTCCATTATCTCCTGGTTTTCATTTGCAATTGGTATCTCACTACGAGAAAAAAGTATGTAGATGTTCCGCACTACTGTTTTACTATCAAGGCGGCCAAAATCAGTCTCTGCTCTTCCAGGTTGCTGGAGTGGAAAAATGAAATTGAGCTCAAGAAAAACACATGAAGGCATATATATTCAACATGCACACATACATACAAAAATGTAGACACATATACAAGTAGGTATCTATGTGTATGTATATGCAGGTTTTTTCAAAAGATAAACAAATATAATGATATTATACATCATACCTGCCATCTTGAGATATAGAAACCTTCAGGAAGAATCTCATGAAACAAAAGGGGAGTTGGAGGCAGAAAAGGTACGCCCAATGTAATAATTCCAGAGACTTTCTCAGGGTGGAGAAGTGCAAATAAGTAAGCAACCCGCGCCCCAAAATCCTTAGCAATAAGGTAAGCCTGTGTGCAACACATTCAATAGAGATCGCCATTAATCCATCCAACTCCATTTATATATATCCTCAACACTTCAGGACTAGTTCTAATTTACAAGCACACACTCTTAGGCACAAAGCATGGTCTTTATACAAATCTAAAGTAACCCAATCTCTTCAAGAACCGCCAAACAATCTCAAAAAGATGGAAGTAATCAAAAAATAAAACATAAATCCAGAATTGAGTACTATCAAATGTAAATCTTATCAAGCAACTAAAACGCATCAAAAGACTGTGGCGGCAGTTTAAGGAAATAAGAATCCCAATTTTTACTTCATTCACCCAGCAAAGCAGATTGACAAGGAAGAATATCAAGCTCCAACTCATGGACTAATAACTTCCACTTTTAACTACAAAAAAAGGCTTTAATTGATAATTTGCCCCAAATAAACAGATTAATTTTGATTCTGAAAACGTACTGCTTAGAATAAAACCCTTTATCCAAACAGTGTGCAAAGATTCATGAGTTGAAGCTAAAGACCGTAAGTATACCTTGGGGAGAGAAAAAGCGTCAAGAAGCGCAAAGAGATCAGCAATGATGTCCGAGTATGTGGCTTTCTCGGGTTCTGGCGGCGGGTCGGATAGCCCGTACCCTCTGTAATCGGGAGCTATAGCTCTGAACCCAGCTTTGGCGACGGCTATCATCTGGTGGCGCCAAGAGTACCATATTTCTGGGAATCCGTGCAAGAATACCACCGCCGGCGATGAACCACTTCCGATTTCCGCCACGTGAAGCTTCAGCCCGTCGACTTCTATGTACTCGTGCTCAATTTGTTCCATTGTCAAAATCCACAGACGAGAGAAAAGGGTTTAGAGCACATAAATAATGCGGTTGACATTGAATATGATCAAGACTCAAGAGCTAGCTGTTTTTGTCCTACAATGGAGAGCATTGTTTCAAAAAGATTCGTTTATTTTTTTATTAATGTAATTTTTATATGTTTATTTAGAGTAAGATAAAATAAAGTCATAGAAAGAATAAAAAGGGGGAAAAAGTAAAACTTGAAGAAAGAAAAAGGGTGATGGAAGATAGAAAAGAAAATGAAAAACTATTTTATATTATTTCTGAAGATAACATTATTTTTATGAATAACAAATTAAAAAATATTATAAATATTCACTAATTTATAATTGTAAGTGGCAAAATATTAAGTAGTTAGATATAGCTCAATACAGATACAAAAATATACACTACGTGGATTGGTCTACAAGATTAATAACAACGTCTTAAAATTTATGTTTATAAAATTTGAATTTTAATAAATTTTAAATATACATTTCATGTTTAATGTTTGAAAAATAAAAAGAAAATACACATCATTGAGATAACCTCAATATTTCTGTTTAAATTTATTATACTAATAATCGTTTGCGCGTAGTTCCTACGCGTATAAAACATTTTTGAGTAAAAATATTTTCACATTCACTATTAGGAGTGTTAAAAAAAAAATCGAAACCGACCGAAAACCGAAAAAATCGAACCGAACTTTTCGATTTTTCATTTCAAAAAAAATCAATTTTGGTTTTTTCTATTTTTTTTATTATGTTAACCGAAACCGAACCGAAAAACCAAAAAACCGAAACTTTTTTATTTTTATTTTTTTATATATACAAAATTTTATTATTCAATCACTACTAGTTTAAGTTTTATTTTATATTTTTTATTAAATATTTTAAGTCTAAGATAAATAAATATAAATTTTTAAATAATGTAAATGTTAATGTATTTTAAAATTTTTGGGATAAATAATTTTTTTTTTTTGATAAAGTGAAATAATTGAGAAAAAAAGAAGTAAATAATATATCAAAATAGTTATTAAAAACCCTATGTTTTATAAATAATATAGATATATAAAAACATGAATAGTTATAATACAAAGAGAAAAAAAATGATATTTTTTTCTAAACTCAAATGGTACAATTGCATAATTTTTTTATTATATGAACTAATACACGTTACATATAAAAAAAATAGATGATTATGATTTAAACAGCAAAAAATGTTATATTAAAAGAAAATTAAGTAATTAATTAAACTTATATATATTATAGGGTATGTTGATGAGCAAAATTAAAATTTCAACTTAAATTGCAAACTAAGGAATAAGGGATTGAATCCTATTCGACTATTCCTATGGTAGTACTAATAGTATATTGTATCTGCTGACCAATAAAGATTTTATCTATATTATTATAAAAACAAAAACCGTTTTGTATCTAAAATAGAAGTTATTTTTGTTCATTTACATAATTTGTCCTTTTAATTATTTCAACAACAAATATTGACAATATAGTTTGAAGGATAAATTAGAGAATTCAACATAAAAAAGATAGTTTGGATACAAATTTTATCAATATTTCATAATTATCTTTTAGAAATTATGATTTAATAAGATTATAATTGTATTTTTTACAAAATTTACAAATCCGCAATCTATATTATGATGTCATTGGATCAATTATCTATTTAACTTTAGTAGATTGAGTTTAAGATTTAATTCGCTATTCGATCTTAGCAATTAAGGTTTAAATATACAAAAATTACGTGCATCTGCCTTTGCAATTATAAGCTAGCAATTTTGACATACTCAATGTGTATACTAAAATTTTTATAACATAAAATAATTAAAATATTTATTTATCTTCTTAAATTTATAATATTTTAAATGTATTTGTTTAGAATAGATAAATTATAATTTTATCAAAACAAATATTTTCAATATAGAAAAAAAAGTAATCTAAATCAATTTTTTCACCTAAAAATAAATATTTTTATCAATATACTTTTATCAAATAATTTTTTTGGTACTAAAAGAATAAGTTACCCAATTCAAATTTTTAATTAAACTAACTTACTTTTGTCAAACAAACTTTTATAACACTTTCTTGGTAAAAAAATAAGTTTTTCTTTCTTTCTTTTTTTTTTTTTTTCAATTCGGTTTTAATCTAAACCGAAAAAAAACTGAAAAAATAAAAAACAAAAACAAAAAGTGGTTCGGTTTCAATTAAAAATCGAACCGAATTCAGTTCTGCATTGCAAAAAATTGAAATTTTCGGTTAACCGATCGAACCGAACTAAAACCGAATGTACACCCCTATTCACTATATTAAAAATTAATATGGATTACTAAAATATATTTATGATTTGCATAATTATGAAGATAGCACTTACTTAAAGTAAACTCTTCATAATTCATTACCAAATTAAAGAAAATTTTTAAAATTAATTAAAATATGTGCATAATGAAAGTTTTTGAATAAATGGTGATTATTTGTACATATAATTTTTTATTGAATATTAAATAAGTAAACAAATAAATTTGGTATATTAAAATTTAGTATCATAAATTCCATTTTAAACCAAGAGTAGTATCATAAAATTTAGTATTATATACTTTTTTATTGAATATTAAATAAGTAAACAAATAAATTTGGTATATTAAAATTTACTTCCGACACGTGCCTTGCGGGTCGAAAATGTTAAACCAAGACCATAATATGTACGGCGAAGTCCAAAAAGAAAAAGAAAAAGATAAATACATATAGGACGAATGCATTGCGTCTATTTCATGGGCAAGAGTACCAAGTACTAACCCTTGCGTGGATCAGAATTCGCGCGGAGTACGTTGAATGAAAATAAAGCAGCACGGATATTTTTGCACAAGCCGGTGCCCCAAAACCAAAAGGATGAAATAAAAAAAGGTAGTTTATGCAGCTCTTTGCAAACAAGAAAGGTAAACAATTATTCCATGCCAAAATTCACGTAAAGTCTTCACAAAATTTTCTTATTTTTCAAGTTGAATCATATTTTAAAGAACATGTTGGGAGTAATGTAATTTTTGCAATAAAAATTCTCTGATATTTAAATTATAATATAAATTTTATTTGCTCGAAAAAGAATTAAATTTGCTTGAAACATAACAAATGCAACAACATAAAAGAAAATAATGAACTCACCTCTATTATTGAACTAATTAAAAAAAATCATATGATAAATAGATAAAAACTTATCTCTAATTCTTTCTCTTTTTGCATATCATTTTCATGTCTTAACTCAATTTTTTTTATAGGCGGTGTCAATGATATAAAAGTTCAGCCACCTTGCAAACAATGAATATCTCTGTGAAGCACAAAATTAAACAAAGTATATCTGCTCTTTCTGCATTGACTATAACTCATATTGTACTTTTTTCACAATAGTGAGGAACTCTCATGATCATATTCAAGAGGTTTAGACTGTGATTGCTTGTGTTCTTGTTTCTCATTTTTCATTTATTAGAGAAAATAGTGAGACTTCTTTCTTATGAGATTGAAAAAAAAATTATTAGGAAATGATTGTTTTTGAGGTAAAAATATAATAATTACAGTTAATGTAATGGCAAAAGTGTAATTATTATAATTGATGTAATAAGTGAAAGTTATGAGATGGTGATTGGTTGTGGGATTTTTTGCGAGAAAAAATTGTAAGATAGTTTTTGGTTGTGAAGTTATTTCTAAAAAAAAAATTGTGAGATGGTGATTGGTTGTAAGTTATGAGTTAAAATGTTGTGTGTGTAATATTTTTTATATAATATTTACTTATAGGCTTTTATTAGAACAAAATAAAAGTAATAAAATATCATTTAGAATATCTTATATAATATTTATATATAGGTTTTTATTAGAGTAAAATAAAATTAATAAAATATCCTTTAGAATATCTTATAATACACATACTAAAATATAATAATGAATTTATGCAATGATTTAATTAATTGAAATTTTAAAAATTTTAAGTTTACACTGAAATAAATGTGTATATACTTGTATATGCAGAAAATAATATTATAAAATATTAAAATATACGTGCGAATATTATATTACTAAAAAAGATTTATTTAAATAAAAAAGTTTGACATGTAAATATAAATACATATTATGAAGTAATTTTATTTAAATAATACAATGTAATGTGTACATACAATTATATATTATGAAAATAATTATATTATAAATAATTTTGTTTAAATAATAAAACTTTATGTGCAAATATAATTATGTATTAGGAAAATAAGTTTCTGTAAATATTAAAATATAGATGTAAATAATTATAAATATGATGTGTAAATATAACTATAAATATTGAAATATACGTGTGAATAATTATATCATCAAAATAATTTTATTTAAATATAAAAATATTATGTGTAAATATAATTATTTATTACAAAAATAATTCTATTTAAATATTAAAATATTACATATGGATATATACATTCTATGAAAATAATTTTATTTAAAATGTTTAAATATACATCAAAATAACTTTATTAAGAAAATATAATATTTTAATATAAAAATATTATGTGTAATCATAACTACATATTATGATATGATTTAATTTAAATGTTAATATATAGATGTAAATAATTATATTATGAAAAAAATTATTTAAATATAAAAATATTATGTGTAAATATAATTATATATTATGAAAATAATTTTAAATAAATATTAAAATATTATGGATAAATATAATTATATATTATGAATTAATTATGTAGAATTAAACCTTATGCATATAGGTGGATGAAAAAGCAAGAGAAAATTTTCAAAAGTTTGCTTCGAAAAGAGAATCCATTTTCTGAGAGCAAGCAAACAAATTCTCTAAGAGGAGAGGAATTCATTTTTGCAGTAAAATTTCAAATATGGAATAAGGAAGGGAGGAATATTTTTTAGAGAGTGAAAATTTATCCCACAAGCAAGCACCACTCCTCCATTTTTCCAACTCAGTGAGAACGCTTATGGTCATGTCCAAGAGGTTTGATATGCTCGTCCGACCTCCCAGACCTTTTCAATTGAGAGAGAGAGAGGGGGGGGGGGGGGGGTGAGGAAGAGAGGGAGAGGCATCTGCAGTCTTGAAGACAATTTCTGCTGCATTGGTAAATCAACTGTAACTGCTGAGAAAGTTGAGAATTAGCTGATTTACTTGGGCAGGGAATTGTTCCTGCATAAAATGGGAACCTTCAGGCAAATATGCTCTCATACTTAGGCACATATTCCTTTGCTCGACCACTTTTTATATAATCTTCGATGCCTGGAAATTTCAATGAGTGGTCGTTTCCACCCATGCTAACCAACGCAGGAACTTCAACTTTCGGATTATCTATTTTGAACTCTTCATTAAGAGACCTATAACGAATTCTAATTGACTCAATAAACAGTTCAACAAGAATTCAAGCTTTGATCATAATAGAATAACTGTTGCACATTACCTATATGGAACCTGCAATGCAGTTTGGAATCCAGATTTCTCATACAGAGAAGCATATGCTGTATGTTAAAGCACTTCATCCCCAATTACTACACAAAAAACCTGAAGAAACAAAAATCTGTACCAGAAAAGCTTTTGGGTGATAATCACTAGAAGTGGGTAGGAGGGAATCTATACAAAAATGATGAAGATTTTGCCCAAGAAATGCTAATAATTACTTAAATTGTCATGTTAAGTTATGTAATTCACTTCACTTTGATTTGCTGAGGTAGAACATTAATTAGAATACTGCTCCGCAGAAGCCTATTGACAACTACTCTATTAAGAGTAATCAATTGACATACAGGAATATTTATATATACTCAGAAACTTGCATATAGAGAGGAACAATAAAAAACGGCGACCCAATTTCCGAATAGCTAAACTTAATTTTGTACCTTGGAGAGGGTTAGAGCATCAAGAAGTGCAAGGAGATCGCCACGAGGTCCACGAAGCTGGCCTTCTCGGGTTCCGGCGGCAGGTCGGATAGCCCTTACCCTCTGTAATCGGGCGCGATAGCTCTGAAGCCGGCCTCCGAGACGGCGATCATCTGGTGGCGCCAAGAGTACCATATTCCAGGGAATCCGTGCAAGAAAACCACCGCCGGCGATGATCCGCTTCCTATTTCCGCCACGTGGAGCTTCAGACCGTTGACTTCGACGTACTTGTGCTCTATCTTTTCCATTTTCAGCGATCACCGGAAAACTTGGTAGCCGTAAATTGCAGAAGTTGAGTAGGAGAGTTGGTGATGGGGTGCTCTGGCTCTGCTTGGGATTGGATATTTATTGAAAAGAAAAAGGCCAAAAAAAAATAAAAAATGGAAGAAAAGAGGAAGTAATAGAAATAAGTGAAAAATTGAATTTGGTTGAAAATTGAGAGCCAGTAAAATAACTCTTTCAAAAGCAAGCTCTGGACAAAACCTGATTGGTTTTTCTCCAATTTTTGAGCAATATTCATAAATAACTCCGATTTATTACATATACTTATGGAGGATAGTCATAAGTTGTAAGGGAATAAAACATTTAATATTGAGTTAATTTATTTAATTTTGAGAAGTATATATAATGACTTTTCAAATTTAAGATTTAATGAGTCCAACCATGGAAATTTTTAATTAATATGGATTTTAAAAAATTAATATTTTTAAATTACTCAAATTCATTATCCATAATACTAAAAGAAATAGCTATCATTTGTGCAGGAATAAGATTTGCCAGAATTTAATATCATTAAATTATTTAATCTTATTAAGCACAATGTGGGGAGAATGGAGATATTTAATTAAAATGATTATTTAAAATTAAGATTCATGGATTTACTCTATATAAGTTTGGAAAATAGTTACAATTTGTGTATGAATAGAAATTAACACAAATTCAAATTCTTAAATTACCCAATCTTTTTAAGTCTAATTTTGGAGAATATATATAGGTTGTGTTAATAAAATAGTAAGTATGTGTCTCGATTTATTAACATTGAGAAATACATTTAATAACTTTTCAAGTGTAAAATTTATGTAGTCACATAAATAAGGGAGCATTTTATTAAAATGGAACATTGCATATTACTATTCTTAAATTTCTCAAAATAATATGGTATAATTTGGAAAATATTAATTATGATTTGTGCGAAATAGAAGTCGATACAAATAATTTCCTTTTTGAAATAAAAGTAAATGTTTTTCCTCTAATAATTTCAAATTATTAAATCAACAGAAAATAAATACTATGTCTTTCAACTTTTATTTAATTGAATTATCAAGTACTGCAATAGTAACATGCACTCACAGAGAGAGAGAGAGAGAGAGAGAGAGAGAGAGAGAGAGAGAGAGAGAGAGAGAGAGAGAGAGGGATAATAAAATAATACTAGAAAATTAAAATAATTTTACATAAAAAAAATTTGCGTTTAGAACTTTCACCTAATCGGCAAGATATAACTAATTGGCAAGCAATGTTATGAATTGAGATTTGTTAAGTTAATGTGATTGATAAAATGAATGATTTATTGCGTAGAAAATATATCATAATCGTCCAGTCCCTTATTGTAATTTCATGTTGTTCTGGAATTGCAGTGGCCAATTAACGACTGTTGAGACAATCTTTAATACATGCCAAAACTCATTGCTGGAAAATTCACACGATCTTTATAGTTTCACAGTTCCCAATTCTTCCCATGTCATATTGCAACAACTATTCATGACGAGGTACTAGCCAAAATTTGCTACCAAGTACAGGAAATAAACGTTGGAGGGATATAGGAGTAGCGCTACAAGAAACAGTATAAAAGTTGAGACATTTTTTATCTCATATTATCCTCACGGAGAACATCAATCATATCATATATCCGCTTGGCTGTCTTGGATTTAACCTGATTTTCGAAATAAAAAATTAATATCGAAATTATAAAGCAGGACAATAATAAAACGAAATGAATCAAAAGAGTGCACAAATAACTGCATCATAAGTACCTTCTTGGAGAGGAAAAGTATGGCATCAACTGTACCCTCTGCATAGATTGATCTACCACAAACATTGTGCTGAAACTCAAATGAAACACTTTTCCCATGGAAATACACACACAGGAAAGGATTAGAAAGTCTGGTGCTTGCAAGTAATTCAGGGATCAAAAGGCAGACAGATATCTTACGTTCCGTCGGGTGATGTTAGGTGATACATGTGGAATGCATGACCAGATAAATGCTCTTCTGGGACACCCACCATCTCAACTTGTAACTTAGGGTCCCGTATTTGTTGTACCTGATGGAATTCATTGAGAAGAAAATACCAGAGGACAGAAATCAGTTGTGAGAGAACATAACATGCTCCTATATCCCTGTTTTGCTACAGAATGAACACATCAAGTAATTTAAAAGATCCAACAAATTCTCAGGCCGGCACGATACGATAAGGAAGAGACACAACATTATGAAAAAGTTGGCTTATAGCTTTACAAACATAAGACTGATGTCCTTCAACTAGCCTATAGCATCTCTAAATAAGGAGACACACTTAATTCCTAAACTATGAAGATTAATGCCTAGCATTCCCTCTTGTTCGTTGCATTATGAATTAACTGATGGATATCATCCTGATCCACGACAAATTATTTGTAACTGACATAGAAAAGTATACCAACAAAACTTTACAACTACTTTTGGACCTATAACAGTTGCATGATTCAGATGCTTCCTAAAAGCACATGGGAAAGAACATAATTATTTATCTGCATAAAACATACCTGCTCTAGTTCAAAAGAGGCTCCAAGCTTCTGAAAACATGAGATAACAGCCTTAGCAATTCCAGCAATGTCCAACTTGCTAGCTTGATGGGACTCCATTACCTTATTCAAGTGTTACGTGGAAAAGAGAAAGCGAGAGAAGAACAGTCAGTGAATGTTCAAGAAGCTGACTACAAGTTTAAATACTGATAAAAATAAATGCTCAAGAGAAAAAGGAAAATGTCAGATATTACGCCAGAAAGTTAGCACTGGAGAACATACAATCATAGAGCTTGTGGGGGTGGGGGTGGGGTTGCAGGCATGAAAGAACCGAATGGAAGTTCTTGCATGCAATAGCAAAAGAAGCAAACAAGAAAGCTATAATCAACTCCCATCACACCAGAGAAGTGCAGAGAATTTACTTGTAGATTATACCCAGAAAATGCACCAGGAAATTGTTCTGCCATAATTTCCATTGCTGCAAGAAATTCTACCACCTAAAAGATCAATAGGAAAATATTTTACATGGAGAATACAAGAAAATTATGAATATATGGTAAAGCTAACAAAAAAAATTGCCAAGCATTCTAGCACCTGTTTACCCATTTGGGGAGATATCACGGCATAAAACTTCGAGTCAGCCACAGTCTTGTAGAGAAGCTTCCTGTCTCCTCCAGTGGTCCCCATTACAAAAGGTACTCCAACTTTGCTATAGAGTGCAGCATTTTCTGTATACCCCAGCAAGAAGTGTACAGAAGTCCATTTACAGATTTGACTAGAATAACAGAATAGGAAAAGAATTGGATAAGAGATGAGATACTGAAAAAACGCTGACTCTTTAGGTAAGTAAGAGTCAGTGCATGGAAAGTTGTGGAAATAGTAACTTTAAGCACCAAGCTTTCCTATACAATTGTAAGTTTACAGCTTTCAGGCTAATGGAAAACAGGGGAAAAGAAAATTTTGATAAAGATGTGATAGAACAGATTCCTGATTTTAAAGATTTACTTATTTAGAATCACCAAGTCCCTCAAAGAGTTCTAGAGGAAGATAACAATAAAAATGAAAAAGTTCCAACACCAATATTTCAAGTTTTGGCTCTCTGTCAAATGCCATGACCAACCACATATAATTTCTCAGTGAAGATTAGAAGGAGTGGAATTTAAATATTTCTACTCAAGTGCATCTTTCCATGTACATGATGCATGACAAATGAGGATCTTATTCCACTATCTTTCTCCAGTGTATTGAAATATGGAAAATGAAAATCTATATAAAACAGTAAGTTAAGCACAATGTACATTAAACTATGCACACATGAGTCAAAAGCTAATGGAAGAAGAGGATTAGATGAGTTCATTTTCAATTTTGCTTAAAATACATGCAACATATTGTTCAGCGTATCGATTTTGTGTTGCCAACCATTAAGCATGATAGCGCAACTGGAAATGATCATAACCATTCAAACATGAAACAACAGCAGTACAAAATATTGAACCAACTGATGCCAGCACACTAAGTAATTTATCATTAGTATGACATAGTTATATGTTGCATTACTGTAGCTATAAATAAAGCCTTGCAATAACAGTTGTGTGATTAGAAAAACTCCAAACTTCGAATGTTAGTTAAAGTTTAATATATTTGGAACTAACTCTAACAGCTCAATTAAACTCCGAATTCTACAACAAAATTAACATATGCCTACCATTCACAGCAGCTGGCACTGTGTAGTCCACTACAATCAAGTCTGGATAATCATTAAACGCTGAAGTTAGTATGGATTCTCTGTCAGAGGGACCGTGTACTTCAATCAGCTTCCCACCAAAATCCAAGATTTTCCCTGAATCTCCTGGACCACCTAATCCTATAGGTAGAAGGTTAAGCCCAGCAGAGATGGCGGCTTCAAGCACAGCCCTCCCCATTTTTCCAGTACAACCATTCATCTACAACGACAATTTCAAGAATGATCAAAATGCAAAAAAGAAAACAAGCACTTGCTTTCCACATTCAGTACCCATTTCAGTTACCAATAAGATATACAATAAAAAAGCAGCCCCATCCAGAACATACAACCAAGTAAGGTATGAAATCACATATAACCGAAACTTGATAAAAATCAGAAAAGCTAAAAAATTTACCTTGATAGTGGGCTTCTTCGATGCAAATGTAGGTGCAAGTTCGGGGAGACTCTACCGGCGTGCTGGCCATCGTGACCAAAACTTTTCTCCTACTGGGAACTTTGCTTGATCTAGAACACAGCGATTTTCCAGTTTTCAGGTGAGAAGATGTATTTAGCAGATTGTTGTGTTGTCTCCAAGTTGCGCAGCTTGTATTTAATGGGGTTTTGACAACGAACGCCATCCAGAAACTGATGCATGCCAAAGTGTGCAAAAAATATATCATTAGAAAAAGCAGTAGATCACATACACTTGTATGTATTCTTGAGAATAAATATAAATTAAAATAGAGAATCCAAAAATCGTCTTCTGATGTTTCTTGGCTAAGTTGATTCGGTTTATGAACATATTATAGGTCATTGTCTGAAGAGTTTGATGTTAGAAATGTTAAAGTTGAAGCTCCAGCATTGTTCATAATGGGGGAGAAGGATTATTTCTTCAAATTTCCTGGAATGGAAGACTATATAAAGAGCGAACAGGCGAAGAATTTCGTCCCTAAGTTGGAGACAGTATATGTGGCAGAAGGTAGCCATTTTGTGCAGGAGCAATTCCCTGAACAAGTGAATCAACTGATAATCAACTTTCTCATAGAAAACCAGAATTGAAGTCAAGTCTGCGGAAGTGATCTTCTGGGCTATCATTTCTGGGATTTGTGGGTGTGTTTTTTACACTAATAAATGACAATGTGGTTGCCACTTTCACTTTGGTCCTTGTCTCAGTTTAAAGCATGCATAACGGAGAAACTCATGTAAGGAGGACTTTCTTCTTTCTTTCTTTTTTATAAGGTGACCTTTTTTTTTTTTTTTTCTTCTTTTTTTTTCCTGTTATTATTTTCAGAATAATCATCCTTCGAGTTTAGCAAGCAAGCAATGTGAATAAATAATAGGGTAAAATTCACTCTACCCCATTATATTCAAACTTCGTTTCACCTTATTCCTATAGTTTTAATTGCACCACTTTGACTCTATGTACTTTTAATTTTACTTAAATTATTTAATTCTGTTAAATTTTCTTTATCTCCTTAACACCTTTAATTTTTTATCTTTAAAAAACGGAGTTGCCCATAATTTAATTTTTCATTTAACAAATAAAACACATCTTCTTCATAAAAAAAATTATATTTAAAGATTTAGAAATATAAAATCACCAAAAACATATAACGGAAACGTGTTTCTTAAAAACTGATGTCAAATGCTCATGTGAAATCTCACTTACACATAGTTTGTTGCTACTTTGTACAAAACGTAGTTTTTTTTGTTTTTTTTTGTGTGGATTTTTGACGATTTCATTGAGGGATGTATTAGGTAATAAATAGGGTTAGTAAAGCAATTTTATGGAGGAAAAAATGGAGCCTGCATATTATTAATTGAGTTTTCTTTAATAAAAATTATTGTTTCTTCTAGAGATGTATTATTGGTATATGATGCAAGTTTTTGATATATTTGTAGTGCAGTCAATAGTGATGTCCAGGTTTCATTTTTTAGCATTCAGCTTGGATCTTTTAATTTAATGTTAATATTATTTTGTATAAAATTTGTTTATTCATATAAGAGAAGAGTAGTTGGAGAGATTGGCAAAAAAATGGTCCAAATGGTGGGAAAACTTATGTACTTGTTTTTGGGGATTACAAAGTCCCCACTTGACTTGACTCTATGCTATATTGCTACACAATCATGCCATCTTAAGTGTGGTGTCTTCCACAACAATAGAGAGAGCTCCATAATTGCTAATGTCTTCTCTCAATCCATCTTAGTTTGTGAAGTTTCAATGGGTGTGGGAAAGGCTTTTGTGTCGAATGAGTGCAAAAATTACTGGAGAACAATGACTTTTCATTCTAGGTGGCAGTCTGGCTGGGCCAGTGGAATATAAGGCTCTTTAGCAAAGTAGACCCTGAGTGAGTCAAGGTCTCTGTTCCAATTTCTGGTTCCAAGTAAGTAGGATGGTTAACACTAATTGCAGTGTCATTTTCAATAGCACCCATCTGATTGGATAGTACCATTAAGCATAGTAGTAATTTGTAGGACAAAAATTTGTGGTGAAGTAATCCACATTCAAATTTCAAAACAATGCAACAACCATAAGCGAATGAAGACATATATGACCCAGGGCTTTAGTCGAAAAAGGTAACCATTTTAGGCCTTCTATATATATTTCCTCATTTATATTTTAGGCCTAAGAAAGAAAAATATAAAACCTTTTTTTTTTATCACTACAGTAGCACTATATTTAAGAATAAAATTAAAAATGCTCATTTCATTCCCATTTCATTCCTCTTACCAATCATACCATGAGATAATTAGAATATATTAGTAGTAAAATGTGCTTGAATTAATTAGCTAGTATTCGTTAAATTTTCTCTGTTTAATGTGGCAACTTGGCATAATTAGATAAATCCTCTTCTAGTCTCTATAATGATAACGTGTTTTTTGAGTTTGTCATTGTTTTAAGATCTCTATCATCCTAATAGTATTTATTGAATGTGGAGAGCTGGCTAGAAGAGTCTAGACTTTTGCCAAGTCCATTCCAAATTCACATCATTATTGTCCCCAACAATAACTGATAGTTTCTTGTAGTCGCATTAAATGTGAGATACTCCAATTTCCCACTAGTCCAACTAAAAACTAATTCCTTGAACAATGTCATTAACTTTTTCATTTTACTTAAAAAAGAATTATAAGATCATAACCTCTTATTTTTAAAATCTTATAATTTTTTTAAAAAAAATTACCAAACCATTTTTTATATTTTATAAAATATTTTGAGAACTTTATAATTTCATCCAAATGGCATCTAAATTTACAGAAATACTCAATTCAACACGAGAAGGAATAATCTAAAAATCCAATTATATTAGTTTCATCCTACCATTTAAATTGTTAATTCAATTGGTTTAGTTAATGATTCCAATTCTATACAAATACGCTAGTAGAAGTTAGTGAAGAAAGAAAAAGAGGATAGATCACGTAGTTTCTAACTTGGGCATATCTACGGTGAGGTATGCTTGTATTTACTTTATATCATTAAATTAAATGACATGTGTCATTTACCACAAGTTATTGTTAATTCTACAACAAGAAGTTGGCTCGCATTTTTAGTACATTAAATGCTTAGTAAATATTTAAAAATAATAATTAAAAAATATTTTTTTAAAAAAAATTATATTAGATAACAGAACTTCATAATTTTGAATTGTATATTTTATAATATTAAAATGATAAATATTTTTAAAATAATATAGCTGAATAGAATTATCTTTATTTATTAAATAAAATAAAAAATTTAAGAATAAATCATCCTAACAATAAATTTAATTGTAAATAACTAATTTAATAATTTTAATCATTGTAATATAATTTGATAATTTTAAATCAATACAATAAGTTAAAAAATAATTATTTTGAATTAATACTTATAATATATAAAAATAAATAAATAAATTTAAAATAATTTAATTAAATTATTAAATTAATTAATTATTTAAAAAAAAGATAATGGTCTTCATCTCCCCCGCCCTGCAAGCCGCAAACCGCCTAACCCCTGTCCCATAATCCCATCCTGCCAGCCCGCCCCCCTCCCTTCCCCACCAGTCAAGGGCAAACCGCCCAACCCCGTGTCCCATGATCCCATCCCGCCAGCCCTGCCCCCTCCCTTCCCCGCCAGTCAATAGCCGGGTTCGCCACGGCCATGGCCAGATCTGGCTGCCTGGCCGGTCGGTCGCTGACCATGGCCGTCGGATCTGGGGGCGGGGGGTTGGGAATGGGGGATGAAATATTTATATGGATATATATGTATGTATGTATTTGTATGTATATTATAAATGTGTATATATATTCATGTATATGTAAATATATTATTTTAAAATATATTTTTGCGGAGGATTTTGTGGTATTTAATTTTTAACATTTTTATTTGTTAAATTTTTTAGTTATAGTTGAATGGATGTTTCATATTTTGTGAGTTTTTTTATAAATAAATCAAATTTTAGTTTTTTTTTTTTCATAAATAGATAATAATTTTTGTCAAAATTTTAATGGAAAATTGAATAGAGAATCTAAAGTGTTTAAAAAGTTATAGAATTTGAAATATAAATGTTCAATACCATAAATTTAAGACTAACAACGCACACACACTTAAATTACAAGACCAAAAAAGATAATTTCTCAATTTGGTAATTAATAATTATTTAATAATAAAAATTTCATTATTGGTAGTCACTTTTTAGTACAATGAACCATTAACATAGAATCAGAATTAATCATCAACCAGTCATACAAGTAGCAGGTTAAATGTACTTATTATGTTGCCAACTAATTATTAAAATGAAAGGTTATGATTTCATATTTTAAATTAAATGGTTTATATTAAGTATATTTGTACATACCTTTTACGAAGTATGTATAATTAAGATTACATCGTAGACTACTCCTTCTAACTTAGCGTAAAGGGCTCTACTTTCGAAAGACTTGCTACAAGAAAAATTTTGGTTGGTGTTACATATTTATCTGGAATTGTGAAAACTGAAAACACATTGGATGGAACTTCTCTCTTGATTATTATGACTTTATCTAGCAAATTGCAATTTCCTATCAAATTAATCCACATATAATTGTAATATATTCAAACATATTATACAAACTAAATGTATCCCTATAGTATTACCTTAGTACATCTAGGGATCATAAGTAAGAACTTTGGCTCCTAATTTCGTCCATAATAGCAATTGCAAAATTTAGAATGGCTTTATGAATTGATTTTGTTTTAGAGGTAATTAGTCGCATTCTTCTATTGCAGGTCAATGGGTACGCAGTGGGATATTAAAGATTCTAAGGTTGAGGTTCCAGCTCTGCTGATAATGGGGGAGAAGGATTATGTCTTAAAGCTTCCAGGAATTGAGGACTATATCAGGAGTGGAACTGCAAAGACATTTGTGCCCAAGATGGAGATCATTTTCATGCCCGAAGGAACTCATTTTGTTCAAGAGCAATCGCCTGATGAGGTGAACAACCACATCCTTAACTTCCTCCGAAGCCATAACTAATCATCAATCTGAGGTGGAACTCTTGCAACCATTAATATTTTATTTGTATGAATATGAAGTGAGGATATTTTATGAATTTTGCCTTCATCTGTTATATTCAGTTAATTTTGTTTTTCTACAAGTTAATCTTGAACTCTTCTAATTTTGTTATTACAAATTAAGAGTTGAAATGTGATATATATATATATATATTGTTGAAATGTGATATATAATTCAGATTAGTTTTGATAAAATATTCGATTGTTTGTCAATTATAAACTAAATATGCCAACCAAACATCCAATTAATTGAAATTATTAATCTCTCCAATCTTTGCAAGCAAACTAATCTTGTGGAAACTATTGTTGTAACATTACTATTGTTAAAAATTTATAGAATGATTTTTTCTTTTTATTACTTATTACACACTTTAGTCTATTTGGTATGAAATATCAGTAGAATAATAATAATAATAATAATAATAATAATAATAATAATAATATTATTATTATTATTATTATTATTATTATTATTATTATTATTTATCAAACGAAGCAAAAATGGTTAGATCACTATATTTTATATTAATATATCCAAAATGCCTATATCTTAATATTTTTTTGTCAATCTCTCCCAACTACTCTTCTCTTATATGAATAAACAAATCAATTGATTCCTCCAAAGTTTTAATTCCGTCAAGGATGAAAACCTTGACATATTGGGAAACAATCCACTTACGGCCCGTTTGCTTTCATTTTCTAGAGCCATTTTCATTTTCTAGTGAAAATACATAGTGAAAAGTTAGTTAGAAAAAGTGTTTTAAAAAAATGAGTTGTATTTGAATGTGTTGTTTAAAATTATAGATTCATATAGTTGTGAAAATGAGATATATTTGGATGTTAGTGTTTTTGTATTAAAAGTTATGTACTTTTTGAATTTGATTTGATGATGTGATATGTGATTGTTTGAAAATAATATTATAACTTGAATTATAATTATAATTATATTTTAATTTATAATATTTTTGTGGTGAATTGTGTTTGAAAAGTATTGGGAAGATAGAAAATAATTAAGGTAATAATAGAGGTTGAAAAAAGGATGAAAATGGAGAGAGAATATAATAAAGAATGTTTTAAAAATGAAACTGTTTGAGAAAATGGTGTAGATAGTGATAATTTTCTATTTTCATTTTGAGGATAGAACGAAAATGGAGTTTGAAAATGAAACCATACAAGCCGCTAGCTATTGGCATTTAAATCAAGATCCTGTTGTTCTTCTTGAATAGGCCCAGACAAATTCATAAGTAGTTCAGAAAAATCTCCAAACAAACTATTTGAACTCAGATCTAAGTCTATTAAACTGCTCATATTCCCAAAATATTTAGGAATTCCACCTTTAAGATCAGTCGCAGTAAGGTGGAGACATTCAAGGGATATCATGTTCTCAAAGACATCAGAAATAGGACTAGCTTTTCTGGCAAAGCTGAAATCAATGAAAGTGAGACCAATACTGCTGAAGTTTGAGAACCAATGGATTAATGTCAAGGGGGAAAGTATGTCGTAGTTATAAGAGAGATCAATGAGTGTAAGTGGAGTGGAACCATTGATTCAGGGTAGTGAAGAAAGAGGTGTGTCTGGGAGGTCACTCAATCTCAGGTGCAACTCCTTTATAGAAGTCAGTTTGGTTATTGCCCGGAACCAATTAGTTTCCATTGAGAGGTTTGTAGAATCGAGAACAAGGTATTCAAGTGAGTGAAGATAAGAGATCCAATCAAGGTTGTCACTATGGCAATGCCAGTTTAAACCAAGATTAAGATATTATAACTTTGATAGGTTCCCTAGATGACATGGAATTGGTCCAGCTTACAACCCCTAAGATTGAGATACTATAATTCGCTGAGTGAATCAATTAACTCGGGAATAGGGCATAATTAAAATCATTGAAACTGAGATCCAGGTATTGTAAGTGGTGCAGTTCGAACAAATAAGTGTTAATATTACCTTTTAGCGGAGGATTAACTTCATACCTTGTATTATTAAGTTTCACTCGTGTGACATAATTGATTTGATTATGGCAATGTACTCCTCTCCATCTACAACAATCCCTCTTGTTTTCTTCATTACCCCAAGAAGAGAGCTGACCATTTGGGTCCACAAGCTCATCTTTGATCTTGAAAAGAGCTTGTCTCTCCTTCTTTAAGCACCTGATTCTATTAGCACTATCCACTTTTCGAGAATGTGTGAGGACAGGCCTCAAGCTTGCAAGTAACACAAGTAACAAAGGAATAAGCTCAAGAAATTTCTTTTGAGTAATCATTTTCAAAATGATATTTTAACTGATGGGATCAAGTAAAGTAGAAAAATTAAGATATACGTTGAAGTATGTTTGGGAATGCTCTTTGCATTTTCTTGCAGCTACACATTTTATGTGACTCTTTTTATAAAATGTCCCAATAACCTATCTATTGTGACATTTGATATAAAAATGTCTCAATATTTAAATTATTATTTTTTTTTTTTTATAGTGACACTTCTTAAAAAGTATCTTATTAACACATTTTATTGAGACCTTTTTTAAAAAAGTGTCTCATTTATATTTAATATTTATATTTTTATTATGACACTTTTCAAAAATGTCTTATTAACACCTTATATAGTGACACTTTTTCTAAAAGTGTCTTGTATTTAATATTTATATTTTTATTATGATACTTTTTTTAAATGTCTCATAATATTTGACATATATTACTGCTAAAAAATATATAAAGAAGAATATATTTTATTGGCGCCTATTTTTTAAAACTTCAATTTTTTTCACTTTGGTTTAGTCCGAACCATTTCCCTCTTCTCTATTTTGCTAACAAATAACTATTATCCTACTTTATGAAATGTGCTGTTGATTCTATGGATCTTCTAAGGTTTGTTGGGTTGTTATTGATTCAATTTTGCTGGTTTGGCTGCAACTATGGTCTTTTTGCTGATGATTTTTCGAGCAGAAACTTGGGCTGCAAGCATCCGTTGTTTCTGCTGGATTGGAATAGAGTGGGGATTAGCTTTGGTGGCTGTCTCCCTCTTGAACAGAGTGCCTTAACTTGAATTTTCTTGCTGCTACTGTCACAAATTCAGCTGTGTTGGCTTATTTTAACTTTGTTTTGAATTTCTTCTAATGCTCCAAGTTCAGTTTTTATTTGCTAGATAATTGGCTGGAAGGGGGAGTTTTATTTTAGGTGGATCTGCTTCTTTTGTAATGTGCCATGGCTGGATCAATGTCGTGGATGTCTGGCATCTTTTCCTTTGAACAGATCATGTTTCTGTATGAGTGGTGGCTGGTTGTTTGATTACTGCCTCTGCACGGTGTTGGTTTGATTTTTTTTTGATCCTTGGAGCTAGATTTCTTTGTTTGGTTGGAATCAGCTGCAGAATGTTTGGATGTTCCTTCGGATTTGTTCATGAAATAAGCTGTAGAGTGTTGGTTTTGATTTGTTCATTGAATCAGCTGCTGGTTTGGAATCAACATTTCACCATGTGGCGGTTTGGATGTCGTTCAAAATTTGCTGGTTTTGGCCTTGGAACAGAATTTGGATTCTTTTTTTGGCTCTGCTGGAATGTTCTTTTGATGATATCTCAAGGTACTTTGCGTTAGAGCTTGATTTTGTTGCAAGTCTTGGGAGTTTGACTAACTTGCTCAACAAAAGGGTATTCTGCCCCCTTTATAGCTATTCCCGTTTGCTGAAATTAGAGCTTGGTACGTGGCATTTTTGGATGTTGTCACTGCTTCAAAATTTGCTGTTTGGCGGATTTGAAGACGGCGTCCCCTTGCAAATCAGCTGTAGAGTGTTAGTTTGATGTGTTCATTGAAATCTTCACGTTGAGTACGGAGGTTTTTGCCGAGAATCATTATGCGCTGGAAAATGAATTGGAAGGATGAATGGAATTGGGAGTCTCTGCCTAGCAGGATGGTGACCCACTTTCAAATTCCTTTTATCGTCAATATTCTTTATCTAGAATGGTGCGGTTGTAAGGGAGGAATCCTCCTTTTTCACTTGCTTTCCTGGGCTGAATTGGGAATTTTCTTGTTGTTTCCAATTTCTGTTCACATGTACATAAAAACCTTCATTTTGAGTTTTAATATACAGGTTGGGGTCTATGCCTAACCCCCACCATTCTGCGGTTTCTTGATTGAGAAAAACAAATGCTACGGGTTTATATTGATACTAGAGAATGTCATTATATCACATATTTAGGGACACTTCTTGTCTAATAAAAATATATACACTCAAAAGTGTCATAATATCATATGTCGAGACACTTTTAAATGTCTAAATATAACTTCTATAATGACACTTTTTAATGTCTAGATATAAAGTTTATTGAGACATTTAAAAAATGTCTTAATACAATGTATAGAGACACTTTGAAGTGACATGTAAGTCAGGTGGTTAAGGTTATTGAACATACTTTAGGTGACATAATTTAGTGTCACAATATTTGAGTTTTTGAGGCCACATTTATGTATCATAATAGGATATGTTATTAGGACACTTTGAGCGTCACAATAAGCTATTGAGACCCCTTCCTATGAGACACTACAAAAAGTGTCTCAATATATTGTATGTAAGGACACTTTTTGATGTCACAATAAACCTCTTTTTTCTAGTAGTATTTATAAGCACAAAGATCTCTACAATGCACAGTAATTAAGTTGAGCCCACAAGAGAAAACAAAAAGTCACAATAACCAAGAGAGAAGTGCCATCCAATGTGTTTTCAGTTTTCACAATTCTAGATAGGTATGTAACACCAACCAAAATTTTTCTTGTAGCAAGTCTTTGGAAAGTATAGCCCCTTTCCGCTAAATTAGAAGCTATGTGATCTATCCTCTTTTTCTTACTTCACTGACTTCTACTAGCGTATTTGTATAGAATTAGAATCATTAACTAAACCAATTGAACCAGCAATTTAAACGGTGGGATGAAACTAATATAATTGGATTTTTAGATTATTCCTTCTCATGTTGAATTGAGTTTACTGTAAATTTAGATGGTATTTGGATAAAATTATAAACTTCTCAAAATATTTTATAAAATATAAAAAATGGTTTGGTATTTTTTTTAAAAAAAATTATAAGATTTTAAAAATAAGAGGTTAAGATCTTATAATTCTTTTTTAATTAAAAAGAAAAGCTTAATGACATTGTTCAAGGGATTAGTTTAAGTTGGACTAGTGGGAAATTGGAATATCTCACATTTAAAGCGAGTGACTACAAGTAACTATTAGTTATTGTCGGGGACGATAATGATGTGAATTTGGAATGGACTTGGCAAAACTCAAGACTCGTCTAGCCCGCTCTCCACGTTCAGTAAATACTGCTAGGATGATAAAGATTTTTAAACAATGACAAGCCCAAAAACATGTTATCATTAAAGAGAATAGAAGAGGATTTCTCTAATTATGCCAAGCTGCCACATCAAACAGAGAAAATTTAACAAATGCCAGCTAATTAATTCAAGCACATTTTACCACTAATATTTTCTAATTATCTTATGGTATGATTGACATAGAGGAATGAAGTGGGAATGGAATGAGCATTTATAATTTTATTCTTAAATCTATGGTTAGTATAATTTAAGAGTAGAAATCATCATTCCGTATGAATTCCCATTCCTAAAAACATGGATTTAGTCATTGTCCCCATAGGTTTAGTTATTCTCAATATATTATGAATGAACTTATTTTTGTACTTGACAAAATTACTCTCAAATATTTAATAACAAAATTCTAGACCATCAACAAAAGCATTCGTATAGATCTTCTTGATAGTATCTTCTTATATACAAGGATTTCTCCAATAATATTCAAATTCCATTAAAAGAAAAATTAACCAAGTATTGCATTCTTTTATTTTTATCCATAAAAAATAATTTTACTTTTTAAAATATATATAAATAAATATTTGTCTTTGTCATACACTCTTACGAAATAAAAAATTAAAGATTGCATAAAAGCATAGAATTATGAGATATAAATAATTTATCAATAAAATATTTTATTTTAATAATTCCTGTACAAAAGGATAATTAGATCATTTAAAATAATTTCACTCCATTCCTACCTATCATTGCTAAATACAAATCATGATGTTGAAATTAGGTAAAGAATGGCAATTCTATTCCCTTCTCATTCATTTATCATAACAAGTATAGAATAACTTATATTAATGTTATTCATTTTCCATATTTATTTCATTTTCAAAATCATTCCATTCCCATCTAATTCCATTCATGCAAACCAATCACCACCTTAAGAATATTGTTATTAGAAAGATCAAATTTGTGACTGCTGATATAGCCTATATATCACGCTAGCTCTTAATCCATTAATTCAACAGTAGGAGGAAATTAATGTAGGGCAGCAAACAAGCAACGTGCAAGAACAGATTTAGAGTTTCAATAGTCTATTCCCAGAAAACAACCCAATTCTGAAACAAAATGAAGCAAACAAAGTACATGCCAAAAAGTTAATGTATGTGGGAATTGTCCTGTCAGGAAAAAATATGGCACTAGATTATACATAGATGGGATGGAAATGGAATTAAATGTGGAGGGGAAATTATTGAAATTCAATTGTGTTATTATTAATACATATATACATATATATATATAAACCACTATAAGCAAGAATAGAAACTTAGTACCAGATTGCAAGAATAGAAATAGCATAATATCCTCATCGTTGCAAGGCTGGTCTTCCTAGGACACCCAATTTGTATATATAGAGGTACGATAGACATAAACATCTATGTATAGATTAACCAAGGAAAAAGTAATACCTAGGCCACCTATTAAACACAAGTTTTGCATCTGGACACACCCTTCTCCTCTTTCAACTACCTTTTCCTATAGTGCTACTGTAGTGATAAAAAAAATGGTTTTGTATTTTTCTTTCTTACGCCTAAAATATAAAGGAGGAAATATATACAGGAGATCTAAAATGGTTGCCTTTTTCGGCTAAAGATACAGCCAACTTGGGCCATATATGTCTTCATTGCTTATGGTTGTTGCATTGTTTTGAAACTTGAATGTGGATTACTTTATGGATTACTTCACCACAAACTTTTGTCCTACAAATTATCACTATGCTTAATGGTACAATCCAATTAGATGGGTGAAATTGAAAATGACACTGCAATTAATGTTAATCATTCTACTTACTCGGAACCAAAAATTGGAACAAAGACCTTGACTCACTCAGGGTCTACTCTGCTAAAGAGCCTTATATTCCACTGGTCCGGCTAGACTGCCACCCAAAATGAAAAGTCATTGTTCTCCAATAATTTTTGCATTCTTTCGACACAAAAGTCTTTCCCACACCCATTGAAACTTCACAAACTAAGATGGATTGAGGGAAGACATTAGCAATTATGGAGTTGTCTCTATTGTTGTGGAAGACACCACACTTAAAATGGCATGACTGTATAGCAATATAACATAGAGCACGAAAAAAAATAGTTTTTGCACAATCCTCGTGCACAAAATAAAAAAGAAAAAGAAAAGAAAAGGAAAAGGGTTTTCACCTCGTGCACAAAAGAAAGGTAAACAATTATTCCATGCCAAAATTCACATAAAATCTTCACAAATTTTCTTATTTTTCAAGATGAATCATATTTTAAAGAACACATTGGTGGCGATGTGATTTCTGCAATAAAAAATCTTATAATGTTTACATCATAATATAAATTTTATTGGCTCGAAAAAGAATTAAATTTGCTTGAAACATAACAAAGGTAACTACATAAAAGAAAATAATGAACTTACCTCTATTATTAAACTGATTAAAAAGTATCAAATGATAAAATAGATAAAAACTTATCTCTAAGTCTCTCTCTTTTTGCAAATTATTTTCATGTCTTAACTCAATTTTTTTCTCACAGGTGGTGTCAATGATACAAAAATTCAGCTACCTTAGAAAAAATAAATATTATTCTGGAGTACAAACTCTTACAAAGTATATATGCTGTTTCAATTAGTTGGAATATTAATCTAATAGATACAATCTTTGCAAATAAACAAGCCTTCCAATCTTTGCAATAAGAAGTTCAAGAATTATTTTTTTCTTTTTCTTTTTTTTTCGCACTTTCTAGTTTGTTTGGTACAATGATTCAAGAACGATTCTTTCATTATTTACTTTCACATTGCTTTGTTCGCTAAATTGGAAGGATGATTATTCCCAAAATAATAATAAGGGAGAAAAGAAAATAAAGTCCTCCGTAGATAAGTTTGATTATTATTGCATGCATATTTAAACTAAAAGGCCAGATATCAAAGTGAAATAGCAACCACGTTGTTATTTATTACTAGAAAGATACACACAAGAAACCCAGAAATGACGGCCCAGAAGTTCAGCTATGCACACTTGACTTTAATTATGTTTTTTCAGAAAGTTGATTATCAGTTGATTCGCTTGTTCAGGGAATTGCTCCTGCACAAAATGGCTACCTTCCGCTACATATACTGTCTCCAACTTGGGGACGAAATTCTTCGCCTGTTCGCTCTTTATATAGTCTTCCATTCCAGGAAATTTGAAGAAATAATCCTTCTCCCCCATTATGAACAATGCTGGAGCTTCAACTTTAACATTTCTCATATCAAACTCTTCAGACATCGACCTATATGTATTCATAAACTGATTCAAATTAGCCAAGAAATATCAGAAGACGATTTTGGATTCCCTATTTTAATTTATATTTATTCTCAAGAATACATGCTAACTGTATGTGATCTATATGATCTGAACCGGAATAGAAGATAGTGCCCATTTTCACATGCATACAAAAAATGCAACAGAGGGCTGAAAATTAGAGGGTATAGGTGTAGTGCCCACCTGAATTAGGTATAGTGCCCATTTTCACACTTGACATATAGCGAAATTGGAATAGAGGATTTGACATATAGCGAAATTGGAATAGAGGATTTGAACTATGAGAAAACCTAAGGTATACTACAAATTCAAGAAATAATAAATTGAGATACCTGTATGGAACTTTCAAAGCAGTTTGGAAACCAGATTTTTTGTATAGAGAACCATAGGCTGCAAGATCTTCGTCGGTGAACCAAGGGGGTAAAGGAGTAGAAGAATCAACTATGTCCATTATCTCCTGGTTTTCATTTGCAATTGGTATCTCACTACGCGAAAAAAGTATGTAGATGTTCCGCACTACTGTTTTACTATCAAGGCGGCCAAAATCAGTCTCTGCTCTTCCAGGTTGCTGGAGTGGAAAAATGAAATTGAGCTCAAGAAAAACATATGAAGGCATATATATTCAACATACACACATACATACAAAATGTACACATATATACATGTAGGTATCTATGTGTGTATATGCATGTCTTTTCAACAGATCAACAAATATAATGATATTATACATCATACCTGCCATCTTGCGATATAGAAACCTTCAGGAAGAATCTCATGAAACAAAAGGGGAGTTGGAGGCAGAAAAGGTACGCCCAATGTAATAATTCCAGAGACTTTCTCAGGGTGGAGAAGTGCAAATAAGTAAGAAACCCGCGCACCAAAATCCTTAGCAATAAGGTAAGCCTGTGTGCAACACATTCAATAGAGATAGCCATTAATCCATCCTCAACACTTCAGTACTAGTTCTAATTTACAAGCCAACACTCTTAGGCACAAAGAATGGTCTTAATCCAAATCTAAAGCAACCCAATCTCTTCAAGAACAGCCAAACAATCTCAAAAAGATGGAAGTAATCAAAAAATCAAACATAAATCCAGAATTAAGTACTATCAAATGTAAATCTTATCAAGCAACTGAAACGCATCAAAAGAATGTGGTGGCAGTTTAAGGGAATAAGAATCCCAATTTTTACTTCATTCACCCAGCAAAGCAGATTGACAAGGAAGGACATCAAGCTCCAACTCCTGGACTAATAATTTCCACTTATAACTACAAAAAAAGGCTTTAATTGATAATTTGCCCCAAATAAACAGATGAATTCTGATTCTGAAAACGTACTGCTTAGAATAAAACCCTTGATCCAAACAGTGTGCAAAGATTCACGAGTTGAAGCTAAAGACCGCAAGTATACCTTTGGGAGAGAAAAAGCGTCAAGAAGCGCAACGAGATCAGCAATGAGGTCGGAGTATGTGGCTTTCTCGGGTTCTGGCGGCGGGTCGGATAGCCCGTACCCTCTGTAATCGGGTGCTATAGCTCTGAACCCAGCTTTGGCGACGGCTATCATCTGGTGGCGCCAAGAGTACCATATTTCTGGGAATCCGTGCAAGAATACCACCGCCGGCGATGAACCGCTTCCTATTTCAGCTACGTGAAGCTTCAGCCCGTCGACTTCTATGTACTTGTGCTCAATTTGTTCCATTGTCAAAATCCACAGACGAGAGAAACGGGTTTGGCGCACCTAAATAATGCGGTTGGCATTGAATAATATTCAATGAATATGTTCAAGAGCTAGCTTAGCTGTTTTTGTCCTACTATGGAGAGCATTGTTTCAAAAGAATTCGTTTATTTTTTATACAAAATTTTTTATTAATGTAATTTTTATCTGTTTATTTAGAATAGATAAAATAAAGTCATAGAAAGAATAAAAAGGAAAAAAAAGTAAAAAATTGAAGAAAGAAAAAAGCGTGATGGAATATAGAAAAGAAAATGAAAAACTATTTTATTATTATTTCTTAAGATAAGATTATTTTTATGAATAACAAATAAAAAATATTATAAATATTCACTTATGGATAATTGTAAGTGGCAAAATATTAAGTAGTCAAATATAGTTCCATGCAGATATAAAATATACACTGCATGGATTGGTCTATAAGATTAATAACATTGCCCTAAAATTTATGTTTATAAAATTTAAAATTCAAGTTTTAATAAATGTTAAATATACATATCATGTTTAATGTTTGAAAGAAAAAAAATACACATCATTGAGATAACCTCAATATTTCTATTTAAATTTATTATATATGGGGACGCCACCATATTGTACTTCTGGCATGCTTTGAAGGTCAAAAAATGTAGAACTGTAAATGAATATTCAAAAATTCGTTCACGGCTTGTATTCGTATTTGTTTATATAAAATTTATCCGTATTTATTTAAAACGAATATTATCTCTATCCGATTAGAAGATATTTGATTATTAATGGATACAAATATAGTAAATTCATATTCGATCCATTTATATCCGCTCCAAATATATATTTATTAAGTAATAAATTATTTATATTTTTTAATAAAAATCTCATAATCCATATATGTATATATATATATGTTATAATTGAAGAATTGGGAAGAAAAAAAAATTAAAAAATTATTGTAATATAGAAAAAAAAATTGAAAAATAAAATTAATCAACATAATTATTATTGGTTGACTTTATAATTAATATACTTCAATGCCATTATTATTATTAATAAGTACTAATAGTCAATTATAAAATTAATTATTAATTAGAAATTATGTTATTTGTTTAATTGCTTTCTTTTTAATGAAATTATATAGTTCATTCTATTAATTAAAATATATATTTGTTATAGGTTCATAGATTCACGAATTTGAATATTTGTAAATAAATATCTAAATAATTATCATCAAATATGAATATAAAAAAACAATTCAAATACTTATAAGTTTAATAAAATATGAATAATTATAATTGAATACGGATATTTTCAATTTCGATAGATATTTGATGGATACAAATTTGACGGATATTTATATCCATCAAATTTGTATCCGTATTCGAATATTCAAAAAGTTAAACGAATATAAATATGAAAATAGTGTACCCAATTCGTTTAATATCCATTTACACCTCAAGAAAAATGTTAAACCAAGACCATAATATGTACGGCGAAGTTAAAAAAAATGGAATAAAGAAAAATAATACATATGGTTACTGCTTTAATGCACTACGTCTATTTCATGGGAGAGTACCAAGTACATTGAATGAAATTATGAAAATAAAGCAGCATTGATATTTTTGCATAAACCGCTGCCTTAAAAAAAAAAAAAAAAAAAATCTTTATGCAGCTTCTTGCACACAAGAAAGGTAAACAATTAATCCATGCCAAAAATTCACACAAAGTCTTCACAAATTTTCTTATTTTTCAAGTTGAATCATATTTTAAAGAACACATTGAGGGTAATGTTATTTTCGTGATAAAAAGCCTCTGATATTTAAATCATAATATAAATTTTATTTGCTCGAAAAGAATTAAATTTGCTTGAAACATAACAAATGTAACAACATAAAAGAAAAAAATGAACTTACCTCTATTATTGAACTAATTAAAAAAATTCAAATGATAAATAGATAAAAATTAATCTCTAATCTCTTTTTGCAAATCATTTTCATGTCTTAACTCAATTTCTTTCATAGGCGGTGTCAATGATACAAAAGTTCAGCTACCTTGCAAATAATGAATATTTCTGTGGAGTACAATATTAAACAAAGTATATATGCTCTTTCTGCATTAGTTATTACTCAGATTGTACTTTTTCACAATAGTGAGGAACTCTCATGGTCATATTCAAGAGGTTTAATATGCTCGTCCAACCTCCCTGACCTTTTCAATTGAGAGAGAGAGAGAGAGAGAGAAGTATGAATACTTCTCTGGAGTACAAAACTAAACAAAGTATATTTGCTCTTTGTGCATTACCTATAACTCAAATCATACTTTTTCCACAGTAGTGAGAACTCTTACGGTCATGTCCAAGAGGTTTGATATGCTCGTCCGACCTCCCAGACCTTTTCAATTGAGAGAGAGAGAGAGAGAAGTATCTGCATTCTTGAAGACAATTTCTGCTGCATTGGTAAATCAACTGTAACTGCTGAGAAAGTTAAGAATTAGCTGATTTACTTGGGCAGGGAATTGTTCCTGCATAAAATGGGAACCTTCAGGCAAATACGCTGTCTCATACTTAGGCACATATTCCTTTGCTCGTCCACTTTTTATATAATCTTCGATGCCTGGAAATTTCAATGAGTAGTCCTTTCCACCCATGATAACCAACGAAGGAACTTCAACTTTCAGATTATCTATTTTGAACTCTTCATTAAGAGACCTATAATGAATTCTAATTGACTAAATAAACATTTCAACAAGAATTCAAGCTTTGATCATAATAGAATCACTGTTGCACATACCTATATGGAACCTGCAACGCAGTTTGGAATCCAGATTTCCCATATAGATAAGCATATGCTGCAAGATCTTGCTCGGTGAACCAAGGGGGTAAAGGAGTCGATGAATCCACAATATCCATTATCTCCTGATTCTCCTCAGCTGTGGGCACTTCATTTCGTGAGAAAAGAATGTAGATCTTCTGCAGCACTGTCTTACAGTCGAAACGGCTGAAATCAACCTCAGCTCTTCCACGTTCCTGAAATGCCGGATGTGAAAAGGGGTTGTTGTGGGATGATAGCAGTTATTCAAATTCTCAACAGAAGTAACACCAAAATATTTGCACCTGCCACCTTGAGATATAAGAACCTTCTGGAAGATGCTTAAGAGTGGTTCGACTACTTGGAGGCACAAAAGGTACTCCTAATGTAATAATTCCAGACACTCTCCTGGAATGAAGCATTGAAAATATGTAAGCAATCCGAACTCCGAAATCTTTACCAATCAAAAAGACCTGAATAGGACGCAAAGGAAGATAATTAGAGTGAAGACTCGCAAAATTTCTGATTAGCGAGTGAATTGCGGGCATATGGTCTAAATATTTATCAATTGTTCAAATTGAATGCAATAGAAGCAGAGTCTATCTATGCAAATCATCTTAACACACTTATGCAAAGGAAATTGCGCCCTGCGTTTGAGGAACATTAGATTCTACGGCGTCATATTATAAATTGGCATAAAATATAAATTCCAAAAAAATTGAATAAACAGCTATCCGAAAAATTCTGAACAGTGAAAAGGCGAAATTGAAGAAAAGGGGGTTTTGCACCTTGGAGAGGCTAAGGGCATCAAGAAGTGCGAGGAGATCGGATATGAGGTCCGAGAATGTGGCATTCTCCGGTACGGGTGGCGGATCGGATAGACCGTATCCTCTGTAATCGGGTGCAATAGCTCTGAACCCAGCCTTGGCGACGGCGACCATCTGGTGGCGCCACGAGTACCATATTTCAGGGAATCCGTGTAAGAATACCACCGCCGGCGATGATCCGCTTCCGATTTCCGCCAGGTGGAGCTTCAGCCCGTTCACTTCGATGTACTTGTGCTCTATTTCTTCCATTTTCAGTGCCAGAGAAATTTGCTTACTCGATTTTAGCTGCGGAGTGGAAGGATTGGTGGGTGACAACAAATACTAGCAATTGGCACGTTCAAGTGCTAAAAATTTATTTCTTCAAAAAAAAAAAAAAAAAGTGCTAAAAATTTATAATATTTTATTTATGTAATAATAATATGCATTTAATTTTATATAAGATAATTAATAATTTTAATTTTTTTATTTAGGTAGTGTTTGATTTTTTTTGAGTGTTTTGGGGAGAATGTGTTGGGAAAAATATTCTGGGAGTGGATTGGGAAAATTTGGTGTATGTTTGGTTTTACTTTGATAGAAGGTGAGTTGTATTGTAATTATGTAAATGTTAAATCAAATACTTTTTTGTATGATTAATGGGGTGAAAACATAATTTGATATTATTATTTTATGTATGTATAATTGTAATGTGATATGATATGTGTGTGTGTGTGTGTGTAATGACAAAGTTTTTCTTAAGAAAAGATTGGGAGAATGATATTTTGGGATATTTTGAGTATTTTGGGGAAAATGAAAAAGTTATGTTTATTTTTATTTTTTCCATGATAAATATATTTTGGGGAAATAAATATTCTCTTAAATATTTTTAAATAAAAATTAAAAAACTTATAATAAAATGATAATTGTAAGCATAAAATAAGTGGGTATAAATGGTAGTTATTATAAAAAAGAACTTAGAGTGCTTTAAATAAATCATTTGAAAACATATCAAATTAAAAGAATGATAGATTTCAATAGAGCGATGTTGTCAAAATTTGCTTGGCAAATTGCAAGAGAAGGAGACAAGATGTGGATCAAAATCATCCAACAAAAATAGTTGAAACAAGAAAACCTCCTCAATTGTTCTAAAGTGAAGTCAAATGCATCTTGTTTTTGACATGACTTACTGAAATGCAAGGACCTTATTTCCAAAGGTACATGTTTTAAGATTGACTCAGAATTTGAGTTAAACATATGGACAGATCCATGGATTCCCTCTTTGTCTTGATTCAGACCTAAACCAATACCCCTACAAACCAACAATCTTTCAGATATCTCTCTTGTGAAACAATTTTTTTTTTGTTGAAGGAAACCTCAGTTGGAATTTTGGTAAACTGTTGAATGCGTTTGACCAGGGAACAGATGAAGCAATTCAAAAGTGCTACTTTTCTTCCTTCAAAAGAGCCTGATAAGCTCATTTGGATTCCCTCCAAGTTGGGGAAATTTTATGTGAAAACAACCTATCTTTGTGACCAAGCTAATCATTTCTTCATGCAGCCGATTGATCAAAACAAAGTTTGGAAGAATTTATGGAATGCAAAACTCCACGACTGCTCAAAATTTTTTCTTTGGAATGTTCTTCCAACCAAAGAGAGGCTCAAGCAATTTTTTCTTACAAACAATTTAGAATGTCCTATCTACGGTCTTGAAGAGGAATCAACTGATCATCTTTTCCTTCGATGCCATCTCGCTGAGCTGATTTGGTTCGCCTCAAAATGGATTTTTAATTTGGTTCCTTTTAGAGATGAACCAGTCAAAAATTGCCTTTCTTTAATCCTCTCCAATGAAGGAAACTTTTTTCCTACTACTGAAATTCATGAAGAGTTCCTTATTTTTTTCTATTGTTGCCATGGAAAATATTTGGAGACATCAAAATAATATCACTCGTGGTAATCCTACTATTAATGTGCAGGTCATGCCAAAGAATATCGCAAAATCAAGTAGGAATCACTTTGAAGCTCAAAGGAAAAAGAAAATGCTCCTCCAAAGTCAAAGTGCAAATAAAAATTGGAAACAACAAAAAAAGGAGTGGCTTAAAATCAACATAGATGCAACCTTCAAGAATGGAACATGTTTACTTGCTGTCTTGGTGAGAAATGAAAATGGATCAATGGTGCATGCACAATCTAGGAAAACTATCTGTCATGATGTCTTTACAGCTAAAACAGAAGCTATCTTAGATGCATGTAAGCTCATGGATGAATGGAAGCACCATCAAACAATTTTTTAGACAGATAACCTTCAAGCCTAAATGATAATAAAGGACCAAAATAATCTTCCAAATTGGACAAATCAAGTGTTGATTGAAGACATCAGAAGATTTTGGCATTGTTGGCCAAAATGAAAGTTCAAGTTTATATCAAGATTAGCAAAATTTGCAGCCCACAATTTGGTTAAATGGGCTGAAAAGGAAGGGAAAACCTCAACAATTCCTCTAAACCTCTTGCCTGTAACTATTTTTTGAGATGGGGGCACCCCACTCATTTATCTCTTTTTGGCTTAATTTTATTGAAATTCAAGTTAACTATAAAAAAAAATATAAGTATTTTATTAATAGTATATATATATATATACATATACGAACAATCCGATAAAATTCAACTTCTAACCTCATATTTTATATATATTATTTATATTATTGTATCAAAGACAACTTGGCAACCAACTTAAGAGCATATGGCAAGACTGTTTGGCTATAATTCAATCTTTCATGACTTCATATTTTATATTTCAATCAAGATTGCAAGAGAGGCGTAGTAGTACTGGTGAGTAGAATGATTCCCTTCCATGGGAGAATTAAGAAAAAGAATGCAAGTTTTATTTTGCGAATATTTAAAAATAATTTAATATAGATAACACATATTCATAAAATAATTATAAAAGTAAAATATTAATTGTAAGAAAAAAAAATTAAAAAAACTAGACACTCCATTAAACTTGAATTATGATAGAATATTTGACAATATAAATTGAAATTATTTTGATATTTTCAGTTTTAAGAAAAATTATAATTATAAGATCAAACTAATTTTTACAATTCATAAAAATTATTTATATTTATTCTGTTAATAAAGGACATATCCCATTTTTAGTATGCTTGCGTGTGGTTTGCCTAAATACCCTCACTTTTTTGCTTTAATTCTTATAATCATCTTATTATAATTTTTGTGTTATTATATTAAAAAACTAAATGGATATTAAATGTCATATTATAATATAATGCTTGACATTTGGTCAAATGGTATTAGTAGGTTGAGTTCGAACTTAAATGAATTTTTAATTATTAAAAAAAATGCTTAATTGCACATTGCCCCCCAATCGTTATTGATGTGCAATTTTACCACATGAACTATTGAAATGTTTGCCAACACCACATTTGCCCATTTCTGGTGGAATCAAACCAATCAGCATTGGACACGTGGACTGAAGGCACTAGAATATTTTTGTTAAATTCCACCAGAAATGTGCAAATGTGGTGTTGGCGAACATTTTTATTAGTTCAGGTGGTGAAATTGCACATCGACAACAATTGGGGGGCAATGTGCAAAGGAGACCATAAGATGGGGGGTTAACTGTAATTATCCCCCCCCCCCCCGCCCCCCCCCCCCCCAAAAAAAAAGAACTTAAACAAATTTCCCACATCTGTGTTTATAAATTGAGAAATATATATAGCCCTAAGTTTTTAATATTATCGTTGCTTTTGGTCAAATGGTATTAGGAGGTTGAGTTCGATCTTAAACGAATTTCTAATTATCAAAAAAAAAAAAAAAAGAAGAAGAAGAATAAGAACTTAAACGAATTTCCTACGTCCGTGTTTATAAATTGAGAAATATATATAGCCCTAAGTTTTTAATATTATCGTCGCTGTCGGCCTCTTCGCACAATCGCCCCCCAATTCTCCCTCCAATTTCTTCCGTCTTTCTCGCTGATTTTTATCAATCCAGTGATTCTTGAAGAATACTTCTTCTCATCGAGTAAGCTTTGAAGAATAATTATTCTCAGGGTGAGTTCTCCTTAACCCTGATCTAGGTCTTACGCTTATATGATTAATTTAAGGTTTGAGAGGTTTATTGTCACTGGTTGTTTATCCGTACCACCATCCCTCCCCAGAAAGTTGCTAGAAGTGAAAATTCTGCGATCGAGATTGAAGAAAAAGTAATTTTGTTTTAGAAATACAACAAATTTTCACTCTTGAGTATGTGCTACTGTACTTCGATAAGGTTCTAGGGCTTGCATTTATAGATGGGATCTCTACTTTTATATGAAAATTTTTTGTTGCTTCGTGATTGTATAAGAAATTAACGGTACAACTTATTTTCCTCCCTGAAATTTGTGCAGTTTTAAATCTATTTATCCAATCAATTGATCATCTGGTTTTATATGTATAATCTGAGGAAGTGTCAAAACTAGTAGTTCTGGGTCCAATGAATGAGTTTGTTTTATTGAGATGGAAAAGTGTATGAGGAACTAATTTATCTGCACGGTGCTAATTGCATGGGTTGACCTTTAATGGGTGAATTAATGTTCATTCATTTATATTAAAGGCGTGAAGGGGCAGGTAAGGCAATAATCTACCCATGATATGTAAATGTATGGTAGGAAAAGTGATATAAAGAATTGCATTGTATAAGTTCTTCATAGCTGCTGAAGATGCTGGGCAATGGCAATTCTTAAGTATTGTGCGCAATGTTGAGATTTAGTTGATTAGTTGGAATGCATGATTCTGTTGATGGATACTCAACGAATAGGCTAACAAACATCTTTTTCCTTGAAAAGCTCCCTCTGCATGCAGTGATAAGAGTTCATTATGTTGTGATTTTAACAATTTATAAATTACTTCTGCTGTGTGCGTGATGGATGCATCAGTTGTATAAAGAATTTATGATTGATGCAGCTTTGCCATCCATAACAGGTTGTACTGTAATGGCGGACTTAGAGAAATTGCTTCTGGAGGCAGCTGGCAGGACTACTGGATCTGGGAGGAATCGTCATTCGTCTCCACCATCTAGAAGGAGGAGAAAAGGTTCATATTCTGATGATGGAAGTGACTCAAAAAATGATGATTCAGATGGTGATCGTGGTTATTCAAATAGAAAGCCATCAGGCTCACAAGTGCCTCTTAAGAAGAGGTTGGACCCCGCAGATAGAGATGATGATCGCAGTAGTCAAGAAGCTGATGAAGACGATTATGATCAGGAGCGTGACAGTGATAATGATTCTGTTGGGAGTGATCTGTACAAGGATGAAGATGATCGGGAAAAACTCTCAAAGCTTACAGAGCTTGAACGAGAAATGATACTAGAAGCCCGTGCAACAAAGAGAAGCGACCGAGATTTGACTGAAAAATTGAAGAAAAGGAAAGGCCAAGATAGAAAAGGGAGCCCCCCAAAAGCGCATACTCGCAACATGCGCTCGAAAGCTGAAAGGGCAGGTGCATTGGATGAATTAGTAAAACGAAGAAGGGATGCAGCTAGGGGTGGATCTGGCAGCCGATACTCCCCAGTTAAGAGGAGATCTTTTACAGCTGCAACCTTGAGTAGCCCCAGCAGGAGTGAAAGTGGGTCTCACAGTGATGAGGAGGAATCAACAGGTGATGGGGGAATGGCTGATAGTGATGAAGACAAGATGTCTGAATCCAAGGTGCCAACTTTCGAAGACATCAAGGAAATTACAATCCGAAGGTCAAAACTGGCAAAGTGGTTTATGGAGCCCTTCTTTGATGAATTGATTGTTGGTTGTTTTGTACGTGTTGGAATTGGGAAGTCAAGATCTGGGCCTGTCTATAGGTTATGTGTGGTTCGCAATATTGATGCCACAGACCCTGATCGTCAGTATAAGCTTGACAACAAAACCACTTACAAGTACTTGAATGTGGTTTGGGGCAATGAAACCTCTGCTGCTAGGTGGCAGATGGCAATGATCTCAGATTCCCCTCCACTAAAGGAAGATTTTGATCAGTGGGTTAGGGAGGTTGAGCGCAGTGGTGGTCACATGCCGACAAAACAGGAGGTGTTGGAAAAGAAGGAGGCTATACAGAAAACAAACTCTTTTGTCTACTCTGCAGCCACTGTGAAGCAGATGTTGCAGGAGAAAAAATCAGCCACATGGCGGCCACTAAATATTGCAGCGGAGAAAGATCGGCTGAGGAGGGCTTTGGAAGTTGCCAAACAGAATGATGATGAGGCAGAGGTAGAGAGGATCACAGCAAGGCTGCAAGAACTGGAGGCAGCTCGCAAGGCCCAGGAAAAAGATTCCAAGGCTGTTAAGCTGGCAGAAATGAACAGAAGGAACAGGGTCGAGAATTTCAAAAACGCATCAGAACTGAAGCGAGTGAATACAAGTTTAAAAGCTGGTGAAGCTGGGTATGATCCCTTTTCTAGAAGATGGACTAGATCAAGGAATTATTATGTGGCAGACTCGAATGGGGGAGAAGCAGCAAATGGTAATGCAACTTCTGCTTTGCCTGATAGCAGCGTAGGAGCTGGTGTTTCAGCCGAGGCTGGAATGGCAGCTACTGCGGCAGCCCTGGAAGCCGCAGCTGGTGCAGGCAAGCTGGTGGACACGAGTGCTCCAGTAGATCAAGGGACTGAATCAAACATGCTTCATAATTTTGAATTGCCCATCTCGTTGGCTGTGCTTCAAAAGTTTGGTGGGCCTCAAGGAGCCCAAGCTGGATTTATGGCTAGGAAACAGAGGATTGAAGCTACCATTGGGTCTAAAGTTCCAGAGAATGATGGGAGGAGACATGCACTGACCCTGACTGTCAGTGACTACAAGAGAAGGAGGGGGTTGCTGTGAGTCTGCTGCTGGCTCTTGCCGTCTGTCTTCCAACAAATTGTATTCCGATGGGCAATATGTATGCACGATGCTGCCCTTCCTGCTCTGTTCTTTCTACAGCCATAATCTATTAGCTTGTTCTTGGCTGGTTTATGAATTCGACTGGATTGGGTTTTGAACTTCTGGACAACTCCTGTGTTTCGTTTATTCACGTTATGAATATGTTCACTCCAATCTTATCAGACCAAACATGATATTTTCTTTTGGTTAGACATGATAATTTACTGACACTTGGTTTTGCCAGTAGGCGATGCCTGAAAGTTATGAATTTGGCAGTGCAACTAGTTCAATTGGCATGTCTGCCCCCTTTTAACCTTATTGCTTTGCCAGAGGTGAATTCTCAACTGTTCATAAATGAGAACTTGAGATCCAGGAGCTTTCTCAAGGATGACTCCCCAATTATAGGTTTTCTATAAATATTCTGGTTTCCCATGCAACAAAAATGTGTCAGATTAGGATGGATTAAGGTGGGTGACTTGTAATGTTTTGTTGTCTGTTGTTATTTTCATTGACAATATTAACCTTTCACATGAGAATGGAAAAAGTATTTTGTTGGGTAGTAGCAGATCTTAAGATTCATATTTGGAGGGATTACCTCAGAGGCAATCTGGTTGGCATATTGCTCGCTCTTGATGCTTATCAGAATGGTTTCAACTGAGGTCTTTCAGGTATTACACTGTATTAGCAGCCGGCTATGCGTATCTTTGGCTAGCAGACATGATTGGTTGAGCGACCATAAAGTAGTATTACTTACAACATTACGACACCGCACCCCCCCAACAAAAAAAAAAGTTGTCTTTGATAATCTTTTTTTTTTTTTTTTCAATTATTTTGGCTGAATTGGAGAAAGATTATCATTATTTTTATATTTTGCATCTTATATTTTAATTTATATTTTACTGAATATTTTTAGTCATACAGTACATACTGATTATATATAATCCATAATCAAATATTTATCTAAAAAATATTTAATATACTTTACATTGATCTCTAATATAAAATAAAAGAGGAAATACAATTTAAGACAAATTTGTCTTTGGCATAAGGTGTATCAATAATGTTCCTTGTGATTCAACATTGAGATTTGCATTTTAATTATTTAATTAATTGTTCCATGTCGGGTTAGTACAATAAGCCAATGAGAGTTCTTTTATTATATGTGAAGAAAAATTAGATAGTCAACATAGAACACGGGAATTATAACTCCATCGGTCTATAATCATAACCAAAAAATTTTATTCTTCCAACTATTTAATTAATATGAGCTCAAGATTTATTGCAAGGAGATCGTGCTATGTTGTTGGAATAAAGAATTGAAAGTTGGCACTATTTCTCCACAATCGATAATATTTTGTCTAATAAGGACAAACGTAATTTCGTGGATAAGTTTGTCTGGATTATAATATTATTCCTTGCTTTCATTCAAATTAATGATAATTCATTTAAGAAAACGGTGTGCACTCGCATTATCCAATCACTAAAGTATTTGTATTGGTTTGGTTAAAGGCAGATTAGCACTCTATGAAAACACCTTTTTTGACAAAGAAAACGGGAAAAAAAAAAAAAAAAAAAATCACTAGTAAACTTTGTTGTACTGATTGCTGAATAATGAATAGTATGAATAGTAGACCCGGTAAAAAATTACCCAAACTCATGAGTTCCAAAAAAAATGCGGATAATGGGCCTCATTTTTTGTACTCAATAAAATGTGGGTAATTTTACCCGTCGTCTAATTACCCGCCGTTTTTTGACCCAACCCACGGGTAATCCGTGAATAATTATTTATATTTTAATTTTTCTCTAATTTTTGCAACTATTTTGGAAGGTATAAAACTTTTTTTTGCTAATGATATCAACAATATTTAAGTGGTGTTTAAACTTTTAATTCAAAAGACTTTTGACATATAATGAAATTTAAATTTAAACTTTGAAATGTAATATAACTTAAATTTAGTATATGTTTAAATATTTAAGTTGTAGTTTTCAAACCAAAACATTTGACATGCTTTAAAATATTTGTTCAATATAATATTTGAAATTTGTAGCCTCTTTTATTAATTTTATTTAGGTAACAACTAACATTTAAATAATATTATGTAAATTTAAAAAAAAATACTAATTTTTCTTAAAAAATATTAATCTTTCTTTAAAAAAAAATATAGTACGGATACCCGTGGATTACCCATTACCCATAGTCATGGGTAAATAGGTCCACTATCTCGTACCCAATAAAAAATGAATAATTTTACCAATGGATAAATTTACCCAATTCATTCTTACCCACTTTTGGGTTACTCGCGAGTACTCATTTGTCATGTCTAATGATTAGTAATATGAATTTTGATGATTGTACATGAAATGAGAGTTTTACTCTTGTTAAACTAGGATTTGGGTCTTTCTGTAATTGAATTTGATTTTATTAGTTCGATTTAATATCCGACTCGACAAATCTTTGCCGTATTTCACATATATGCAGTTTTAATTAATTTCCACTTTTGTTGTAGATTTTTCTTAAAGATTCTATCTCATTGGCCTATCATGCCGTATGTATCTTTTAAATGAATTCTAGATTGTTGAATAAAAATATGACGGTATCGTAAAATAAAATATTAATATTATTATATATATATTTTAACAATTTATGGCACAATTAAATCTATACCTAATTAAATGATATAAAATGAATCACTATAGTGTTTACCATTCCAATAACTTGTATACATGATAAAATATACTTACAAGAAAACGATTTTCTTTTCCCTAAACGAAATCTTCTGCATTTGATAATATCATTCCAAGGGTACAGCTCAGCTGTAATAGTCATGAGCTATCTTACACGAATTGAGTTTCTCAAAATGATTTTAAATTCCATCTTGATTTGTATAAGTATTTTGAATTTTTTGATGTGAATATAAGAACAATCGTTAGGTTAATTGAGATAGTTCTCCGCTAAAATCCTCAAAGCATAAATTAGTTTATAATTTAAAAAATAAGAACTTAAAAACTTAAAGAACGTGTGAGAGTAAAGTGTGACTTGTTACTTCTTTGGTTTATTCCTTCAGGCGGTAATGTTACGTTCAGTGGATTCTTCAATGGTTCTCATACTAGATCTCGACTCGAATAAATTTGAATTGATTTAGGACCTAAATAAGAAAAACGTACATTCTTGTCCTCCTAAATAGTGTTCAAAGGTTATAAAGGTAAAAAATGATGACATACACCCTCCTTAAATAGTAAACGGTTTAGAATATTTATTTTTATATATGTTTCATCTCTTATTTTATTATATGAATGTTTAATACGTGTATTAAATATTTTTTTTATAATTATAATTAATTGAAAACTAAATATACTCAACATATATACATTATATTAAAATAAAAAATATTACACGTAATAGAAGAGGATCAAAATGAATAGTAAAAGCATTGCTTATTGATAGTACCATATTTAAACTTCCCAGTAGTTCACGCTACCGCTACTTAATTGATCCTCTCTACCATCAAATAAGTACAAAACAGGCACAAATTTCAACAGTTTCTGGAAAAACTCTGAATCCCAAAAGAACACACATTTTCGCGCCTCCCTAACTGAAAAGAGAAAGAGCAAAATGCATATATTTCCCCTGCCCCTCTCAGTCTCTGCATTCTTCTCTATATCAGAGGACGAAATCTTAGGCTTGAGCTGTGAACGCTAAAGAAACCAGTCTTTGATCCAGATGGAAATTATTACCAGTTTCTTGTCTCAGCTTCCTTTGCACTGGCAAAGAAGCAAGAGATCTTTCTACGCTTTGATTTCTCTTCTTTTGCTTTGTCTCTTAGCTTACAATAGTGCCACTATATTCTGTATCCACGTCCCTTTTCCGGCAAAACTCCCGCCGGAGCCGTCGAGTTTCTTGCCGGAAAACGTAGCCGGAAAAACAAGATTGTTTTCTTCTGTGCCTTCTGCGACAAAACTGCCATCCGCTGTACAATATGCAGTCAAAGAAGAAAGCTCAAGCGTAAAGATGAACACCCGTTTGCCTCTCTTGCATAAAAATCAAAACTTGGGAGTTTTCACAAACGGAACTATAATTTATCACTCAACAAGAAGGAAAAGGCACAGGCGAGCTATAAGGATTCTGGGGTCTGTAGCTGGTAAGCAGTTTGGAGCTCGAGTGATGAAGTTTTTTAAAGCCAATTCATCAGATTCTTCTTGTAAGTTGCGGTTTTTTATGACTTGGATTTCTTCAGCTGAGTCTTTTGGAGATAGAGAGTTGTTTTCTGTGGAAAGTTTATTCAAAACACATCCAAATGGCTGCTTGATAATCGTGTCTAATTCATTGGATTCAAGAAATGGGATGCAAATCTTGAGACCCGTTTTGGATAAAGGGTTTAAAGTGACTGCAATTTCTCCTGACTTCAATTATTTGTTCAAGAACACTGCTGCTCAAGCTTGGTACAACCAGTTAAAGCGAGGAAATGTAAATCCAGGGGACATTTCTTTAGGCCAAAACCTCTCAAATTTACTTAGAATGGGGTTGCTGTACAGGTTTGGTGGGATTTATATAGACACCGATATCATTATTTTGAAGAGTTTTGGGGGGCTCAGAAATGCAATTGGGGCTCAGACCATTGATCTTGCTACAGGAAAATGGAGCAGGTTGAATAATGCTGTGATGACCTTTGATGAGGGCCATCCACTTCTTTACAAGTTTATCGAAGAATTTGCTCTCACATTTGATGGCAATAAATGGGGTCACAATGGACCTTACTTGGTTTCAAGAGTAGTTTCAAGGCTTAGTGGGAGGCCTGAATACAATTTCACAGTGTTGCCGCCTATTGCGTTTTATCCGGTGGATTGGAGTAAAATCGGAAGCCTCTTTCAGGGGCCGAGGAGTTTGACTCATCTGAAATGGCTGCTTGCAAAGCTCAGACAAATTCGGAGCCAAAGCTTTGCTGTTCATCTCTGGAATAAGCAGAGTAGGGGGTTTAAGGTTGAAAAAGGAAGCATAATCCAACACATAATGTTCAGTTCCTATGTTGTCCGAAATTCTTCTTCATTGGCGACAGTCCGAGCATAGAATGAGGGTAATATTCCATTTTAGTAGATTAGTCACAGAAAAAATGTGAAAGTTAATTCCCGTTTACAAGTTAGAGATCAATTATAGGCATAATGGCTCTTGTTTCCTGTGTATTTGTGTTGTCTGCATTTGAATAGGAAATTGCATGAAGCAGTTGCCTAACACCTTGTCTTCTGGATTTACCGTATGGTAAATATGTCATAATTTCTGTTTATAAATAAGCAATTCGTGTTGTCGTAATAACTTTATCTACTATTCAAAACTTGGGATTAGGGAGTAGAAGGTTGTCCATTTTTCTTTTTTGGGACTAAGGGTACAATGTTGTCCATTCTTGAATTGAACTGCTACAAGGTATTATTTCCAAAATGTAAAGATTAGTATATTAATTCCATGTGATTGTTTAGGTGGCAACAGGTTTTTGTTCCATTCAAAGGCGATGGGTGCTGGTAGTTCGGTCATGCAATCTTACACTATTACTTGATTCAGACATGACCATTCTCTTTTCATATAATCCTGTCTAATTATTTGGTTTTTGGTAACATCTTGGTCCTAACATAATTGTTTGGTGAATTTGATTCTCAACCCACCAGATAGGAATAAAATCAGCAGAGCCCCCTTTATAGACAGAACCAACTACTGGGAATTGGCATTTATGTATAGGGAGATAGACCTTGATGATCCATCTCTTTCCTTGTATAGTTGTCTCTTTTCTTGCATGTGTTTTATAAGCGCTTTCGCTTTCTGGTCGCTTCTTTTTGAAATTTCCCGTGGAAGTCACTGTCTCTATAGAGGTGAGGAAAATTTTAAAGTGGATAAATGTGGAAAGACACTGGTTAAAGTAGGAGTACAAGAACTTGCAGTTACTGTCCGAGTTCCAAACTTTGTTATGGACCGAACTCAGTAAATGAATCACCAGAAGATTGGAATTTTGCCAGTCAAGAAGATTTAGAAACAGTTGGCCTCTTGGGTTTGGCGCCAGCATGCAAGTTCGTTGGATGCAAAAAATATCTCTAAACCCACAAGGTGCATTCTAAAAATATTGAATATGATTAGCTTATCTAAAAATAATATATAATTCATGCATGTGGATTTTTTAGCCAATATTTATAAGGATTGGGACATAACAATCAACTCTCCTTGAGATGAGACGCCACAACGCTCCTCTATCAGAGCTCAGCGCTCATCGTGGCACGACACTGTTCGAAATGAATTACCGGATGGTTCCCACACACACAATACTTTGTCTACATAGCATTTAGTTCCCAATATTTTAGTTGATTCTTGACTCTTATACTGTTTGTTATGCCCCAAGCCAGCAAGTCCGTTGGATGCAAAAACTGCCTCCAAATTTACCTAGCCCATCTAGAAATTAGATGATAATCAACTAGGCCAAAAAGAACATCCAATGGATGAACACGGATGCTTTATTCAATATTTATAAGATGGTCGCTCTTTTAGTGTTTAGTTACTTAGGATAGAATATCACGTATTACTTTAGCCGTCTAAAAAAAGATTTGTGTACAGTATTTCAAGAATAGATAAAAGCAATGTCAAACAAGGATTTCTGGAACTGTAAATCAGAACTGGACATTCTCAACAAGTCTGGAGCATCCAAATTTCTATTTGGACAAAAGAATGTGCACAAGTTCAAAACAATGGTCTGGATTGGAGATAATCTAATCCAGAAACCCAAAATCTATCTTCTACCTGAACAGAAAACATGGCTATTCTAAAATGCATTGCTTTTATGTCAAAAGCATGCTCTCATGTTGTATATCTTAAAACCGGTATCTCTCAAGTTTATTGTTATCTTTATATCAGCAAACTCCCTTGCTTTAATATTATTGCTTTTCCATCAGATGCTCCACATCTCCAAGCTCAATCTCACCTTCTCGCCAATAATTTTCGTTCTGGAAGAGCATTTCGACTTGCTCTAATGATTTCCCCTTCGTTTCTGGAACACACTTGTGAACAAAAGCAACAGAAAGAGTTGAAATTGCTGCGAACACTAAAAATGTTCCCCCAACTGTTATAGCACGGGTAACAGAGAGGAAAGACATTGCAACCAAGCCGCTACTTACTCTACTCCCCACAGAACCAATGGCAGAAGCCTGAGCTCGAAGCCTCAGGGGGAAAATTTCGGATGAAACAACCCAACAGATGGGACCAATTCCCACAGAGAAGAAAGCTACGTTCCCACAAACGCATAAAAGTGCCAGTGCAATCCCAAATTTACTATCGCCCATCGTAGAAAGAGTTAGTCCCAAAGTGAACAAACAAGCAGTCATTCCAATGGTGCTCACATAAAGAAGTGGCTTCCTGCCGGCTTTATCAATGAGAAATATGGCAATCAAAATAAATATCGTTTTTGTAAATCCAACAGCAACAGTTGCAGCCAGAAGTTGAGTGTTGCCCTTAATCCCGGCTCCCTTAAGGATCGTTGGGCTGTAGTATACAGTTGCGTCTATGCCCGTTATCTGTTGGAATATCTGGATTCCACATCCTGTAATCAGCATTCTTCTGACGCCAGGCGTAGGATTCAGCATCTCACGCCAAACAGCTTTCCCTTCTTGCTTTGCAGCATTAGCAAATCCTGCAGCTTCTTGTATTTCTGCTAACCTCTCCTCAACTTCACTAGCATTTTCGTTGGTTTTTAGTAGAACCATCCGGGCTTCATCAATTCGGTTTTGCATAACTAACCACCTTGGAGATTCGGGAATAAGAAAAAGGGCAGAGGCAATAAAAATGGAGGGAAGAATCCCCACGGCAAGCATTATCCTCCAGCTTATGTGTGGAGATAATCCCGAAAATGCATAATTCGAGACGTACCCAAGAAGGATACCTAAATTTATGAAGATTTCTGGAAAGGAAGTGAGTGATCCTCTTGCAACAGTGGGTGCTATTTCTGCGATATATACAGGTGCAATCATGATTCCGAAGCCAATTCCAATCCCGGCAAAAATTCTGCCTACCATTAGTACTTTGAAAGATGGAGCAAGAGCCATTACAGCAGCACCTGATTGAAACACAACAGCGGCAAAAGCCATCGTCCACTTTCTGCCAATGGCATCTGATGTTTTACCTCCTGCTAAACTTCCAAACAGAGAAATTATGCTTAAGATTCCAACAAAAACTTCTTCTTGGACCTCAGTGATCTTCAAGTCCTCTTGAATAAATAAAATGGCTCCACTCATTACCCCCACGTCTGCAAATTAGTATGTAATTAGTGTTCTTGTATTTCATCATAAAGGACTTAACAATACTCATACCGCGTCCAACATGAAACTTGTGATTGGTCGTAAAACACTGATTTGCTTGTTGAATTCTGATTCTCTATCTTCACAGATTTCTCAAAATATTTTCTTACAAAGTTTTGTTATAGCATTTATAATTATTTCCAATTTGCGGAACAACCAGGCAAATAGAGATCTACTGGCATTAGCTTATTGACAATACTATAAGAATCAGTGCTAAACATCACACCGGCTCCCATTGAAATAACATATTTTGGTCTGAGCATTTGTCGTGTCTAGTTCCCAAAAGAAACAGTCGTAACTGTCGAAAGAAACCGACATTTTGCTTTCAAAAGAAAAGGATAAAAGGGAATGCTTAATCAGGAAGCTAATCACATATATCCCAGAATACATTCACCTTTCTCTCAGTGAAAATTTGTAAAAAGATATATCATAATTTTTACACAAGTGCTTTGCGCCCAAATAAGATTTCATCCTTTCTGCTAGAGAACAATAATCAGTTCTGAAGATAATTAACCAAGAAATACATGCTATATAGATGTAATGAAGACAATTTGACCTTTATTCGGATTGTACCTAATTCATATGAACTATTCTGCAATGAAGTATCATCTAAGAATCCTGCTTTGGTTCTTTTCATAATTTGGCACTTTAGTTCTCATAAAAACCATTTTTTTTCCTGCCATGAAAATCTTGTATTTTCCCCCCCTTAATTTAGCTGTATCAGTCCATTAGGCCCATTGCAAATTCAGCTATGTGGATCAGAATAAAGGGCCATGAATGAAACATCAAAATCGACAAATTTTTTTTTAAGGATATTAAAGAATATTAAGGAAAAGAGAAAAGACAAAGGGAATCGAGACATAAATCCATCAAAAAGCAAATGCACCAACCGTAGCCAAGAAGCACAGAATTGAAAGAGGCAAAAATGGCACACGCCATAACATAGCTCCTGCTGCTGTTGTTGCTATTTATGTTTCCATTTCCTTGGAACGAATGAGAAACAGAAACATCCTCGTCCTCTTCCGTCGTGTACGAATCCATTTTCCTGTACTTTCTGACACCCCCATCCCCATTTACTTGGAGAGCCATCTCGAGGGGGCAAGAAAATTGGCTATTTCTCTCTGTATCTCTGTCTTTTCCGTCTCTAGTTTTTGGGTTTAGTTACATCATCGGAAGAACACGGAGATAGAAAAATCTGTCTGAATTTTCTGTTTGGTGGGCTGTGGGTTATGGGAATTTCCGATGGATATTTTTACTTTGTTTGGAATTCACATTCTTGGTAGATCTGTTGACGGCTTGACGCTGACAAAGGGCAATGGAGGGAAGCTAGGCACGAGGGAAATTCGGGTCAATAGTGTCCCATTAATATTACTATTACAGTTAAAATTAATATTTTAAGTTTGGGCCAAACTCTTGTCCTGCTCTGTTCGTACGAGGAAGGAAATGCTTTCGAGAAAATTCTAACTGGCTGAAAAGGTTACGGATGTAAGAATATTAAATTGTGTGAATGTTTATACTATACTAATATACTCATTCATTGGCTCAGTGGTGTGCATTTGTAATTCTAATGAGAACGATTTTGATCGAAACAATTTTGATTGTATTAATTTTAATTCTAAATACAAGGTAAATTTGATATCGTAAAAGGTAGTCAAAACAGTTTGAAAGCGATCATCCTTTAAGGAGAGAAAAAAAAGAAGGTACTAATATACTCATTTATAAGTAAAATTATAATTAAAAAATAGTATGAGTTGATGCAATATTAATGAACTGGACACATAAAAACTCAATCAATATAAATATTAATTTTCATAATTAAAAAAGATGTGTAATCAGTCAATAATTAATTCGAGCATGATTTTCATATTGATATAGGGTGGCCAAAAAGGCCCAACATTTCAGACAACGGCCCTGGGCTCGGGAGCCACGTCGACCCCGTTCGACCAGGCGGTGGCCCCAAAGGCCCAACGTTCAGACAACGGCCCAGGGCCCGGGAGCCACGTCGACCCCGTTCGACCAGGCGATGGCCCCAAAGGCCCAACGTTCAGACAACGGCCCAGGGCCCATGGGGCACGTTGACTATATTCGACCAGTCTCCCTCAGGCCCAGGCGGGCGCCTCTGAGCCCTCGGATAATATCAACCATATTCGACTTCCATCAGGCCGATAGGAGGTCGAATTCTGCACAGTACTCTGCCACCGCATTAAATGCGTTGACTGGCACCACGCCACCGCATTAATGGTGCATGCCATCCCCTCACTGTCTGACACGGCAGGCGCCACGCCGTATACCGTCCCGTCCTGTAGCATGAAAGGACATCTAGCTAGCAAAATTCAAATGGGGACCTAAGCCGAGGGCCACTTGGCTAGCCTAACGTTCGCCTTGATTGCAGGATTCTCAAACATCATCAACGGAAGATATCCACCTTTGGGGTTAAACCCAATATAGATCGGAATCGGAGTACCTATATCACGATTCGGACCCTCATCACATATAAACACGCTTTTTTAATAGAAATTCATAATAATTCTATAATTTTCATAAGAATTCTCAGATTTAATTTCGTGCAACATTATGTATAAATATTTTATTATAATAATAAATATAATTTTATAGCAGTGTATGTAATAAATTTTCCGTCGACAACTTTTTTGATATTTTTGTTAATGCCCTTCGTGGGGTCGCCAATGCATTGGAAGTTGTCGGTGATTGTGATTTCGTAACTTTTTATTTTTTTTCCTTTTTTTTTAAAAATAATATGTAATTTTATTAGCATTTTAAATGTTAATTGTTTTGTGAATTTATTGATGTGAAGGAGAATTTTTGTCCATGTAGAGGAGTTGAAAATAACACGGAGAGTTAGGAAGTCTAATTATAGCAATGCTATGTAGTCTTCTATTTTTTTCCCCATAGATAAATGCTATCTTATTTCCATTTCATATTATAGACTCCTTTTTCATATTAAATCAGGATCCTTAATTAAATACTCATGGTTTTGGCATATTTTATAAGCGTCTTAGAATTTTTATAGTATAGAATAAATAAAGTTATTTATTTTATTTTTATATGTAATACTATAATTTTCTTATAATTTTGAAAAATGTATTTATTTTAATGTTTAGGTAAATAAAGAGAAAAGATTATGATAAAAATGTATAAAATGAGAATAGTAAATTGTAAATGTTAGTTAGTCAATTATGAAGATCACAAAAATAATAATGAAATCATTATAAAAATCACTTGAAAAATATTAGACTATATTTTATTAAAAAAAATATAGGTGTCGATTGTGGCATGATATATAATACAATCGACAAACAGAAAGTAAAATAAAGTGAAACTTCATTTTCTATTAAATGGTAGGAGATAAAATCCAACTGGGTTGGGTTGTGATTCAAAAGAATTAAATAACTTTTTTCTTCCTGAATGATGAAGTGACTAGTTGAGTAGTTGATCTCTATCAAATCTTTTCTAAAAAGTAAGGTAGGTGGTTAAGTCGAAGGAGATTATAAGACAAAGTCATCGGTTGTATTGAGATTGATTTTTTTACTTTTAGTTGAATAAGGTCACCTCTTTATCCTCCTTAGTCTGTTGTCTGTGTCCCCTGCCAAGGTTGAGCAAATAGGGACATAACGATCATTAACATGAGTTCATCTCTACCAAATGAGAGTAAACTAACCCCTAATGGCATTCCTCGTTACTTGACCAATTCATAATCCATTGAATAATTCTAGTTCAACTTGAGATTCTATTTATGTAGGATTAAGAAAAACATCCTACCACACTAATCGAGTCATGTGATCTATCAGTAAAAAGTCAGTTCCGCTAGGTCTTGGAATCAAAGTCATATCTTATTGGAAAGGGGAAGGCAAACCAAAGGACTTAGTACATACCTCTGTCACTAGCTAGTCATCTTGCTTCGCTTATATCAATGATAAATCTATTGATGTAGTTGAGCCATTCAAAGAATGATTGGACTCATAATCCCTTTGATCCCTTCATTTATGGGCCAAAATTAGTTTCATAAAAGAGGATAAGAAAGGAAAAGCATGATAACTTCAGCTTTCTGTCAATCCATATACAACCTCATGAAGTTCTTACTGGGGAAGAACTATATGAATTGTTGATTGTTTCGAAACAAGTATTTTGTTCATATTCATGCATAGTTAATAGAAAAATCATCCCCAAGGCTTTATGACTCTTTTTACATAGTAATGTTGGTTCACAGAACTATCAACCAAATTATATGTATCAATTAATGCAAATAATTGAGAGCAAGTCCAAATGCAATAGCGTGAAAATGATATAGTAAATGGACAAGGCAGTCACGTGAACAGATTATCATAGATAAGAGGTGTTGCCCAATAAGTTGTAGATCTACAGAGATCTTGCTCATACAAGAAGAATACATGCTAAAAACATTTCATTCAAGTAAAAATTATGGAAAGAATAAGGCAAAGGCAAGCGATTTTTCTTTCTTTCTCTCTCTGTTTTTTTTTTTGGTTGAAATATGGAAAAAGATTTCAATTCTAATTGTGGAGATTGAGCCCACATACTTCTCTGATTCAATTTTAAATGAAATTAATATCTTTCTCTTTTCGCATGATTCAATGCCTTCTTAATCCACGAGCTTTAAGGCAACAAATACTTAGCATAAGGGAGAAATGAAATAGCACCAGAAATGCATTCCTCTTGTGTTGGGGATCCCATCCTCAAATATGAAGACTCGGCTACGGGAGTATCATATATCAACCTCCATAAGTGTGGTTAATAGTCTTTTTTGGTTCATCATTTTCAATAATTTATGGTCTGCTTGGTTGGTTTTGTTAGTATTTCGAAAATATTTTTTTTCAAATGTTAAAAAAAATTCTTTGAAATGACTAATGAGTAAATACTAAATAGAGGTAAATAAAGAATTATACGATATGTATAGAATATAAATTCATTAATATATCATGATCAAATGCAAACTTGACGATTCTAGAATTTTATTTGAATATTATTTTTTTATTCTTTACTTTCCTTTATCAGAATTTTTCTACATCAATTTCAACGTAAGTATGATGTAAGAATATATCACTAGTGAATTAATATGTGATATGTTGGAATTAATTAGGACTCTAGATTGTATGTTAAGTGGAGAAGAGATTAGAATTCTTTGGGATCTCAATCCCACATTGGAAAAATAAGAAAAGGAGAGTTCCTTTATTAGATGAATATCTTGTTATGCTTTCAGATTATTCTAAGGTTTTGGAGAGTGTCCAAGTACATGGGAATTATATATATTGTTTGAATAATATATATATATATATTTAATAATCAAGACTTAGCACTTTGTGCACAACGCGTGCGGCGTGGATTAAATTCAAATTATATTTTAATTTAGTACTTCATTAAATACGTAATTTAATTAATTTTTTAAATTACGTTTTTAATCAGCAACAATGTGATTGTTAGGAAAAAGACAAGACTATTGTAATCAGTGTGTTGTTTAAACTAACAGTTATAAATGTGTGAATAGTTGTTGTAACACTATGTAAGGGGAATTAATCCATACAAATTACGTATGCATTTTTAAAGCAAAGTATTATTACTCTCTAGCAAAAGATATTTCATACTCTTTTCAATTATTCTCAACATCAACAGAAATTCTTCAGTAGGAATTTCAGAGTGCTGACAGCAATTCCTTGGGTGCCTTAGTTGAATTCTAGGGGTGAATTGCCATAGTCCCTACATCACAAATAGTGGGGGCAATATCTCTTTAAGGACAGTGTAGGGGTTTTTGCACGCAATTAGGCACATCAGACTTCCAACTTTTCAACATATTTTCTAGCAATCTTAAGGTGATAATTGAAAAGATGAAATGAAGGACAAAAAGTTCATTTCAAGTGGTGGATCAGAATCTAGTAAAATTGGACCGATTTGATGGGACAAACTTCAAGTGATGGAAGGACAAATTGATGTTCATGCTCACTGTATTGAAGATTACCTATGTGCTTGACCCAAATTTGAAAGATCTTCCAACACCACAGGATAACGATTCAGATGCACTCAAAGCTGAAAGAAAGAAAAGGCAGGATGACGAAGTACTGTGCTGTGGCCACATCCTCAACACACTGTATGATCGTTTATACGATCTCTTCACTAACGTTCAGTCACCAAAAGAAATTTGGAAGGCACTGGAATCCAAGTACATGGCTGAAAAACAAGGAGCAGATAAGTTCTTAATTATGAAATTCTTTGAATTCAAGATGGTTGATAATGTGTCTATTATGGATCGAGTGCATGATTTTTATATCTTAATATCAAAATTAAAGGAATTGAAAGTTGAGATTTCTGAATCATTACAAGTGGGGGCTATAATAGCAAAATTACCCCCTAGTTGGAATGATTACAGAAAGAAAATGCTTCATACAACCGAAGATTTTAATTTGGAATAGTTTGAAAAGCATTTAAGGATCGAGGAGGACACTCAAAATTTGCAGAAAAGGCATGCTGAAACTTTCTCCAAGGTGAACTGTGTGGATGAAAAGAAGCTTAGTTCAGGAGGAAAGAAATCTGGAGAAGACGTGCCTAAAGGAAGGAAAAGGAACTTCCAGGAGACTGTTGGTTTTGAAATAAAGAAATACAAGACCAACAAGTCATGCTATAATTGCGGGAAAAAGGGCCATCTTAAACGTGATTGTCGCTACAGAAAGAAGCAGAGGACAAAAAATGCCACTAGTGCAAATATGGTTGATACAGAAAATGCCATTGTTGCCATGATTTCTGATTTACACATTGGTATGATCACTGAATTGAACATGGCTACTGCGACGAAGTCTTCTGATTGATGGTATGATTCTGGTGCTACTGTCCATGTGTGCAATGACCAAGCACTGTTCAAGACTTTGGAGAAGGTTGATGATGGGCAATAAGTGATGATGGGAAACGGCAACACCGCTAAGGTCCTTGGCAGAGGCACTGTTGAACTATCTTTCACTTATGGAAAGAAATTAGTACTAGTCAATGTTCTTTTTGTTCCCCATATTAGGAAAAACCTTGTATCTGCAAATTTGTTGTGTAAGAAAGGAATTAAGGCTGTTCTAGAGTTTGATAAGGTTGTATTTTATAAGAGTGGTGCCTTTGTTGGCAAAGGCTACTCTTGTGATGGCATGTTCAAATTGAGTGTTGCTAATAAAATGAATGATTTGGCTTACTTTGTTGACTTTTCCTCTTTTAATTTATGGCATGGTAGATTGGCACATGTTAATTTTGGTTATATTAAGTATATGTCAAAGCATGGTTTAATTTCTTGTAATGATACTAGCAGTGAAAACTGTGAAATATGTATACAAGCAAAAATGACCAAGAAACCATTTCCTTCTGTTTAAAGATCTTCTGAATTATTAGAACTTATTCATTCAGATATATGTGAATTAAATGGAATTTTAACTAGATGAGGAAATAGATATTTCATCACTTTCATTGATGACTATTCTAGATATACTTATGTCTATTTAATGAAAACAAAAGATCAAGCTTTTGATATGTTTATGCTCTATAAGGCTGAAGTAGAAAATAAAAAAGAAAAGAAAATTAAAATTTTAAGAAGTGATAGGGGAGGTAAATATTTTCCTTCCGAATTTAATTCTTTTTGTGAAAATAATGGCATCATACATGAAATGAGTGCACCATATACCCCTCAACATAATGGTTTGGTAGAAAGAAAAAATAGGACCCTAGTTGATATGGTGAATGCAATGATCTTGAATGCTAAATTGCCTAATAATTTATGGGGTGAAGCCTTACTGACTGCATGTCATGTACATAATAGAATACCTTCTAAAAAACTTAAAGTATCTCCATATGAATTATGGAAAGGAAGGAAATCAAACTTAAGTTACCTTAGAGTTTGGGGTTGTCTAGCCTTTCATAGAGTGACAGATCATAAACGGACAAAGTTAGGACTAAGAGCTATAAAAAGTGTGTTTGTAGGATATGCTCAACATTTTAAGGCATATAGATTATTGGACTTAGAGTCTAATGTGATAGTAGAATCAAGGGATGTTGAATTTATTGAAAATAAATTTGGCAATGATTCTAATGCAACTATACAAACACACCAGCGAACTGATCAAAACATATTACCTAGTGGTAAAAGGAACAAAACTGAGTCTCCTAGTGAACCTAGAAGAAGTCAAAGGATCAGAAAAGAAAAGAGCTTAGGACCAGACTTTGTTGATCCCTAGTCTATTATTTTCTTAGTTGAGGGTAATAGGGAATCAGTGCTCAACAAATTGCCTATTACATTGAATGTGGAAGGAGATCCTAAAACCTATAAAGAAGCTGTGACATCTAGAGATGTAGCATTCTGAAAGGAGGCAATCAACGATGAAATGGACTCAATATTATCTAATAATACTTGGGTATTAGTAGATTTGCCCCCTGATTCAAAACCTATAGGTTGCAAATGGGTCTTCCGAAGAAAATATAATACAGATGGGTCTATTCAAACTTTTAAGGCTAGGTTAGTGGCAAAAGGTTTTAGACAAAAGGAAGGTATTGACTATTTTGATACATATGCACCAGTAGCTAGAATAACATCTATTAGAGTTTTGTTTGCTCTAGCATGTATTCATAATTTATGTGTGCATCAAATGGATGTCAAAACAGCTTTCCTCAACGGAGATTTGGATGAAGAGGTATATATGGAACAACCTGAGGGATTTACTCTTCCTGGAAATGAAAAGAAAGTATACAGGTTGGTAAAGTCATTATATGGCTTGAAACAAGCACCAAAACAGTGGCATGAGAAATTTGATTCTATTATTTTGTCTAATGGATTTAAGCATAATAATGCGGATAAGTGTATTTATTCTAAATTTACAAAGGATTATGGCGTCATTGTGTGCTTGTATGTTGACGATATGCTGATATTTGGGACAAATATGAATGGCATAAATGAAACAAAAAAGTATTTATCCTCGCAGTTTAAAATGAAAGATCTAGGTGAGGTAGATACTATCTTGGGGATTAAAGTTAAGAAAAATAGTGGGGGTTATGCTTTGTGCCAATCCTACTACATTGAAAAAATTGTAAAGAAATATCAACATTTGGGAATCAAAGAGGTAAGCACCCCATATGATAGTTCACACAAATTAGTGGAGAACTCTGGGAGAGCTGTTGCTCAAATTGAGTATGCTAGTGCAATTGGTAGTTTAATGTATGCCATGCATTATACTAGGCCAGATATTTCATTTACTGTTTTGCAAGCTTTTGAGATATACTAGTAATCCTGGCGCTGAACATTGGAAAGCAATTGCTAGAGTCCTTAGATATCTTAAAAGAACTATAAATTTAGGACTGCATTATGGAAATTACCCAGCGGTATTAGAGGGATACACCGATGCCAGTTGGATAACAAGTGCCGGCGACAATAAGTCTACGTCTAGTTGGGTATTTACCCTTGGTGGAGGAGCTATCTCTTGGGCTTCTAAGAAATAGACGTGCATAACTCATTCCACTATGGAATCTGAGTTTGTAGCATTAGCAGAAGCAGGTAAATAGGCAGAATGACTTAGAAATTTATTACTAGAAATAGAGTTGTGGCCACAACCAGTGCCAGCCATTTCTTTACATTGTGATAGCGAAGTTGCTATGTCTAGAGCTTATAGCAAGATTTATAATGGAAAATCTAGACATATAAGCTTGAGACATGAGTATGTCAAGTAATTAATTCTTGAAGGAATTATAACCATAATATATACAAGAACAAGTAATAACTTGGCGGACCCATTCACAAAAGGACTTACTAAGGATTTAGTAAAGAAAACGTCAATTGGAATGGGCTTAAGACCCTTTTCCTAGAGTCACCAGTAATAGAAACCCAACTTTCTCTAGCATTACCATTAGTTAAAAGTTCAATGGGTAAAAACAAGTTACTGATAAGTGGCTGTGGAGGTATTAGGACAACTTTCAAGTAAGCTAGTACATAATATTTGGAGGCTGAGTATAACTCTTAATGAGGCTTAGGTGTTTGAATATGACCAAAATTATTCAAAGCTTAAGGGAAACCTCACCTATATAAACATAAGGAGTGGTGCCGCTCCTGACAAAGGTTCAAGGGTTGACCTTTGGAAATGTTTATGAATACTAGGATGTAGCACATGGCCATATTGGTGCTATAAGAATCTCGGTGAATTTCTAAAGGTGTTGGAGAGTCTTGTGTGTGGTACTTCCGACTCTAATGCAAAGAATAATGGTTCAATCGCTTAAGACACTATCTATTCTATTACAACTTTGAAGTACTTACGCTAAGGAAAGATTCAAGTCGAGAGACATCTTTCTTATGCATGATTCTATAAATTCTTAACATCACTATCTAAGTGGGGGATTGTTGGAATTAATTAGGACTCTAGATAGTATGTTAAGTGGAGAAGAGATGAGAATTCTTTGGGATCTCAATCCCATATTGGAAAAATAAGAAAAGGAGAGTTCCTTTATTAGGTGAATATCTTATTATGCTTTCAGATTATTCTAAGGTTTTGGAGAGTGTCCAAGTGCATGGGAATTATATATATTGTTTGAATAATATATATATATTTATTTAATAATCAAGACTTAGCACTTAGTGCACGACGCGTGCGGCGTGGATTAAATTCAAATTATATTTTAATTTAGTACTTAATTAAATACGTAATTTAATTAATTATTTAAATTACATTTTTAATAAGAAACAATGTGATTGTTAGGAAAAAGACAAGACTATTGTAATAAGTGTTTGTTTAAACTAACAGTCATAATTGTGTGAATAGCTGTTATAACACTATATAAGGGAAATTAATCCACACAAATAACGTATGCATTTTTAAAGCAAAATATTATTACTCTCCAGCAAAAGATATTTCATACTCTTTTCAATTATTTTCAACATCAACAGAAATTTTTCAGTAGGAATTTCAGAGTGCTGACTGCAATTCCTTGGGTGCCTTAGTTGAATCTTAGGGGTGAATTGACATAGTCCCTGCATCACAAATAGTGGGGGCAATTATCACCTTAAGGACAGTGTATGGATTTCTGCACGCAATTAGGCACATCAGACTTCCAACTTTTCAACATATTTGCTAGCATTATATATATATATATATATATATATAAAGATCGAGATTCAAGCTTGAAAAATTCCAAATGTGTGAATATATATAAATAAGAGCAAAAGAAAATATGAAGTAGAAACACAAAATGAACTTTATATTCAAAAGCTAGCTATTTAGGCATAAAATTATCATTAATTCAGATGGTTGTGAAGAAAGCAAAAGAGATAAGGTCCAAATTGTCTTTATCAAATAAGTAATAATCCGTTTATTATTTTGATATCTTTATGGTTTTGAGTGCAAAATAGGAGTATAAACAAGTTGAACAGAGCCTGAATATATCAAGGTCAACCTTGGCTTATTGAATAGATGAAGGTTCGGGCGAGCCTTATCGAGCTCTACTCGGTAAGGCTTGTGACAAGTTAGCAGAAGAACTCGATTCGTATACATGTGGATAAACTCGAGCTCGTATAGATTTGGATTAATTTAGCTCATTTAGGCTCTAAATAAAATCTATAATTATAAATTTTTTAATTTTTTATTATTATTATTATTATTATTATTATTATTATTATTATTATTTACTTATCTTTATGGACCTTATTATATATAACTATCTATATAAAATATAAAAAAAACTTGTTTTGGCTCACGAGCTTTTCGAACAGAGTATTATTGAGCTTGACTAGGCTCGTTTAACTGACGAGTTCGAATTATTCATGAATCGTCTTGTCTCATTTACAATCTAGTTCAAAATTTCACTTGTCTCATTTTTCTATTTTCATTCTTTCTAACCCAATTACATCTACCTAATTTATTATTAAAAAAAGAAAAAAGGAAAAAGAAGAAGAGAATTTACCTACAGTATCTTTAACTGTGCGGCCCAATTTTGGCAGCCCATATTAATTGTAGCAGCTTAAGTATATCAATTATATTCTTGAAGCCCAATAATTGTACAGAAGCCCAATTTTGAAAGCCCGCGATGATAGCACCAACATTGGGTTGCTGTAAATCTGAATTCATTTGTTTTAGAGGCCCAAATTATTTCTGATCCGTATTAAGAAATTCCAGAAGAGTATTTCTTGTTCATAGATCTTTATCGAGGCGCCTCCCCCGCTTTGAACTCGAGATACCAAAGGGGAAAAACTTCGAGGGTGAAGTGTCTGTTCTTATCTAAATTAGATTGGATTAGTTTTGGATATACCGTGAAGAGAATTAAGATGCCAGTGGAAGTAGCGAACGGCGTCGCGGAGACTGTCTCGCAACCCAACGGCGATTTGAAATCTCAAAACCCTAGCGCCGCCGCCAAGAAATCGCGGGAGACCGAGCGGCGCAGGAGGCGTCGGAAGCAGAAAAAGAACAAGCAGAATGGCGCTGCTGGCGATGAAAGCGATGCTGCAACTGAGGACACCAACGGCACCGCTGATGACAGTTCTAAAGAGAACTCCGATCCTCAGAAGGTAGTTCGAAGTTTCTTGTGTTATTTTTTTGTTGACTCAGCGGGCAAATGGTGGCGTTGAATGTGAATTTTGTGAGATTGTTTTTGGATTTCATTAACATCTGTTTGGTAAATTGGCATTTACATGAAGAGGTCGAGTGGCGTTGGATGTGAAATTGAGAGGTCGTTTCTAATTTCATTGTGCATCTGCCAATTTTAGGGTATGGTAAATTGGCATTTATATGAATAGGGACCCTGCTTAATTGTTGCATGCACTGTGACATGCTCTTCTGAGAAACCATATTGCACCAACACTTGAAAAAAATTCTTTGTGCACGCCTTCACACATGTCCTGCATGCCTCCACACGTCTTGGACACGGCACGATCACTGATGTGTTAACATGTTCGAACACGAGTTATTTTTTTTTTTTTAAAGTAAAAGTTTCTAAAATACCTAAAACATTGTATATATTTGCATTTGGAAGCTTTCAAGAATATGACTCTGTTTCCTTCAGCTATAGACAATAGTAATTTTAGGAATATGGCTTCTAATTGAAGATTTTCCACTCTTTTGTTTGTGTTTCATCAGAGTATCTTTCTTCTCATGTTGTCTTTGACATATTTGACATATTCAAGTCAAGGGAGTAATTGATGAAATTATGAATTGAAGCTTATTTTCTACCATGCATCAATACTCCAGAAAAATCATTCATTTCATGTACACCACGTCACTTGGTGTGTCTGTAAATTGAACAAAAATGAAAAAATTCGATAAACAGAAGGGCGAGCTCTACACACCAGTGAAATGGTGCGTCCATGTTTTTTCTTTTTTCATATACTTTAGAAAGTATATTTAGTGATAGAAAAATTAACTTTAAAAAATATTGTTGTGTCATTCAGAGTCAGTCACTCTTTACATTTTCTATGAAAGCAAAACCTTTTTTTCCAACTCGGACAATTTTAACACAACAATTGATGGGAACTCTTTTTTTCTTTACACTTCTATTTATATGTCTTTACTACAATTTGTTATCAATTGGATATCTTATATGTATGTATGTATATACATATGTATGTTTTGATACTTATATAATACAAAAGTATTTATATATAGCAGACGTGTCGGTGGCATGTTGTGTTCTAAATTTTTTTAAAAAAGGTTGTGATTCTATGTCTCTGACAGTTTTTATAATAAATGAAAACACCTTTCCCTATGAATTCATTTCTGAATTCATTCGTTTAATTTTTTTGGCTTGATGGTTGCATCAGCCTACCCCATGGTGATGTCAAATTGCAAAAGGCAATAATGTTACACAGATCTTTGAAAGGAAAGGGGATTCAATGAGAAGTTGGATTCTTGATATGATTTCTTTGTGGATGAAGAATAATGCTCTATTTTCTCTCTTTAGCTATTTGTTTAGAAGATACATGTTTGGTGGGTTATTCATCCTTTTTCCACAGCTTATAAAATCCTCTGGTGATATTTTTGTGATTAGCAAATTTTGGATCCATTATGAGCCGGAGGGAAAAATTCATGAGTTATTCCCTGCTCTTTTCTGTTCTTTCTCACAGGAACCTAGAGTAGATAGTTGGATTTAGCTAATGCCTGATATGATTAGCTGAAGTTCCATACATATTTGTGTTTTTGATTTATTTATTTTAGTAAAATGGGGGGATTCAGTTTTATCATTATAGTAAGGGTAAACAAAATGTTTTGAATGCTTAACTCATTAACATAGGACTTACAACTATTTTCTCTTTGTTTTCTTTAATATTCAGGCCTTAGAATCAGTAGAGGTTGAGTATGTGCCAGAAAAGGCAGAATTAGATGGCTTGTTGGACGAGGAATTCCGGAAGGTCTTCGAGAAATTCAATTTTTCAGAAAGTGCTGTCACTGAGGTAAAAATATGGAAAGCATAACTTTGATTTGTTGTCAAATTTTGTTTTTGTCTTTCCCCCCATCTTATTGTTCTTTTATTTTCTCATCTTTCATCTGCTCTATATTGTCATTCTTGTTTCTTCAGGAGAATGATAAAAAGGATGACACTGCTCCTGATGCTGCCTTGAAGAAGAAGGCTGACTCAGATTCAGAAGAGGAGGAACAGGATACTCAGCAGAAAGAAAAAGGAGTCTCTAATAAAAAGAAAAAGGTTGCTCTTTTAGACTTCATCTCCGTTGAGCTGCCTTTTATCATAAATGTTTTAGTATTTAATATTTTAGATCACAGTGGCACTTAAAGCCAAAATAATATTGCTTCCTTACAGCTTCAACGGCGAATGAAGATTGCTGAACTGAAACAGATTTGTTCAAGACCTGATGTTGTTGAGGTAAAGATCAACTTCCTGTGATACATGTTGCTAATGGTTATCTTATGTTCTGCACGGTCTGTCTAAACTTTCTAACATAAAGATTCAGTCATTCGTTGTGTTGGAAACAGTTGGATGTTTTATGCTTTATTTATTTATTTTTTGGGGAAAGAAACTGTCATGCTCATTATTAAATTGTTACTTCTCTCACACTGTGCGATGACCATCTTTACTTGGAACTTTTTGATCCTTTATCTACCGCTCATGTTGACTGTGTGTTGACCTCGTCGGTTCATCTTATACTGAGCTTTGACCTCACCAGCCTTTCATATTCAAATTGTGCAATATCTTGTGATGCAATAACATCACCAGCCTTTTACATTCAAATTGCGCAGAATCTTGTGATGCAATTATGATATGCTTTGGTTATGAAAGTTGTGTTTTGCCAAGATAGCTGGCAAGGGATGGAATATTGCATGTTGTAGACAAAATTGGTTATTTACTTCGAACTGCCTTTTCTTCCCAACTTTCAAAGGCATCTAGTTATATTTTTAATGCGGTTGTGCAATCTGCATCTGTGATCAGTCTTGTCAGTGTGGTGAATTGGCTCATGAGAATGTGAAAGAAGATGAATGTTGGCTTCTTTTTATACCATCGGTCAATTGCGATTTTATGAAAATCATCATCCTGCTTCACAGTTTGCAAACTGAAGCAATTGATGAGAATTCATGTTACATGCTACTTCACCATTCACGCTTTTGGTATTCAAATATTTGAACATTATTGTTCTGTTACATGTATGATGTGCTTCTTTTTGGCTTCCCCTTTTCATGTAACATCAAGAGCCCTATTTGGAATTCTGGCAGAAAGAGTTCTTCATTGATTTTCTTCAATATTTGGCATAGCACTGATGTTTATGAGCTAAGAATATATCTTTCTTTCTGAATCAGTGCATTTTCCCCTGGTTTTTCTAAGATGAGATTCTGTATCAGTTGCTGTAAAACTGCATATTCTAGTAGTAGTTAAAGTTGGTTTGTTGTCTACTTATGCGATATAACTTTGTGTAGTAAATATTTAACTCTTACTTTTATGGCTTTCCAGGTATGGGATGCCACTGCATCAGACCCAAAGCTGTTGGTATATCTGAAGTCATATCGGAATACTGTTGCAGTACCACGACACTGGTGCCAGAAAAGGAAGTTTTTACAGGTTGGTCGCTGTGGCTGACTTGCATAATGGGTCGAGTATACCTTTGCATTACTTAAGAGTTTTGCCTTTGTTGTGTGTTACAATGTTAAAGGGGCATGATGGGTTCAATTAAATAGTGGATTTAGGAAGAGTGTGATGGACGATAAGTCGATGAGGTTTGTCTTATATGTATATGTGGTTCTTGCAGGGGAGCTGCGGTGGCACTTGTGGAGCCTTGACATGTAGGTGTTTGCAAGGCGAACCTTGCATGGATTATGTTTAATGTGTTTGCTAGTTTGGGTTGGGTGTTGGGCCATATTATCACTTCTTAATATGTCCTTCAAAAGAGCCTGATTGGGAACTAAACCTGTAATCTTGTGTATCAGGACTAAGCATTTCTCGTGGGATTTGATGTATTTTCTGATAGTAACCAAAGACCAGTTGACGTTCTCAACTCCATCCCATATTGAATGTTGCCTTTTGAATTTGCATGATGTTTTAAATGTGAGTAGGAAGTGAAAGTTTTGGACATCATTATAGTTCTTTCCCTATAAAATGTTGTAATGGTGAACTAGTGGTGTGATATTATTATTATTATTATTTCAAATAAGAGGGTACTTCTGAAAATCGACACTATCTGTGGATGCCACCCCCCCTCCTTCTCACGAAAAAAGAAAAGAAAAGAAAAAAAAAAAAAAACGAAGAAGGAATAAAATGAAAAAAAAAGGATAATTCAATCTGGAACGGAGGATGCAATATAGGATTTTTATTTTCATTTAATTTGCTTGTAGGTTTTTTTGCTTAGAATTTACATACTGGTTTAACATCTATCTCAACGCATTCTGTGATTGCTTTGCAGGGAAAGAGAGGTATTGAAAAGCAGCCTTTTCAACTTCCTGACTTTATTGCTGCCACAGGAATAGAGAAAATTAGACAAGTGAGACTCAGCTTTTCCTCTATGTGGTTATATGCATTTCATTCTTTTATATGCATTCCATTCTTATGCATGCCTTTTATAATAGTGGAGTTGGTGTCTCAGTCTAATAACTGTTGCTCATCCAATGGGTTAAATAGACAATATATTTACTGGGGTCGCAAATGATTCATTGAAGTAATGCAGGCCTAAAAATTATCTGGGTCTTCAAGAAAAAAGATTTGCTAGATGTTTAGGTGATATATGAAAGTTTGCTACAAGAAGATTGCTTGACACGCCTGTTTTCAGCTACTTGGTGGTCCTTTTGTCGCAGATTATTTTGCATTTATTGAATTTACGTCTATTCATTTATCTTTCTCCTCTCTTATAAGCTTTTTCTGATTCATTGACTCTGTTTCCATAGTTCAATCTTTTCTGAGGTTGCTGCTCTTTGTTGTTTGTATGACAGGCATACATTGAGAAGGAGGATAGTAAAAAGTTGAAACAAAAGCAGCGTGAGAGGATGCAGCCTAAAATGGGGAAAATGGATATTGATTATCAGGTGTTGTTTAAGTATTCTAAACTCTGAATCCAAAATCTCTCTTCATGTTGTGACTTTCAGATTATACTTGAGAGTTTGCATAGGGTATACAACCAACTTATATTTTTTCATTTTCATTTTTGCTCTTTTCATTTTTTGACACACAACTTTCTGTTCAACTTTTATAGGTCCTTCATGATGCCTTCTTCAAGCATCAGACTAAGCCTAAATTGACTACTCATGGTGATTTGTATTACGAGGGGAAGGAATTTGAGGTATGGAGTTCATCAGAGATATTAACTGTGGCGTGCCTTTTTGTTCGATGTACAATCGACATGGTTATCTTGTGTAATTGATTTTCAATGATGTTTGACAGTGTTAAACTAGGTTTATGTATTATTTTTATTTTGGAGGTCTACCCAATATCTTACATTGAGATCAGTACCTGATTTTATGTTGACTGCTTTGGTATTACTGGATCAGTTCTCATTTCATGCCTTTCTATTTTAAATTTTAAGATGATATTTGATATGGAAGGTAGGTATGCTTGGTATGGTTTTTAGGTCTTTCTTTTCTTGTGTTTATACGTGTTAATCTAATCCCGAAAGTATAACATATCATAGAAAGGGTATACATTGGGTGCCAACTCTGAGCTATATTCACTTTGCTTTGCTTTGCTGCTATCAGGTAAAACTGCGAGAAATGAAACCAGGGATGTTGTCACATGAGTTAAAAGAGGCTCTTGGCATGCCTGAAGGGGCCCCACCTCCTTGGCTCATCAATATGCAGGTTAAGAATAGTACTTTTTCCTCTATTTCTGGTTGTGTTATTTGGGGAGTTCTTGGAAATTCTTCCTCTAATTTTTCTTGGGAAAGAGATGAGTTGATTTGCAATTGGTATGTTTTCTTTTGCGATGGCAGAGATATGGTCCTCCACCTTCTTACCCTCATCTGAAGATTCCAGGGCTTAATGCTCCTATTCCACCTGGAGCTAAATTTGGCTACGGACATGGAGACTGGGGCAAACCACCTGTTGATGAAGTAAGTTTTACCTTCATCTCTTTTGTGGTTTATTTCAATCATTTTTTTCATTTTTTCATTTCTCCTTACATGACATTTCGCTTCTGAACTAGTATGGGCGCCCCCTGTATGGAGATGTTTTTGGTGTTCTACAACAAGAGCAGCCCAATTATGAGGTAAATTGGCACACAATTTATAATAGTTTTCTCTGTGCTTTCTGTTTTGCTGATCATTTTGAATCCAGGCATTTGCTTGCAAAATTGTCCTTATGCGACTCATACACTGGGACTGATTTTCAGGAGGAACCAGTTGATAAAACAAAGCACTGGGGCGACTTGGAAGAAGAGGAGGAAGAGGAGGAAGAGGAAGAAGAAGAGGAAGAGGAAGAACAGATGGAGGAAGAGGAACTGGAAGATGGCATTCAATCTGTTGACAGCCTTTCCAGGTGATATGCATGCTTTTGCTCATTTCTTAGATTTTTACCTTGATAAATTTTTGATATGAGGTGATCAGTATCATGGTAGATGTCTTAATACACACCTCCTTTGAGTGTGCTCTGACTTATTTTCTGATTGGGTGGGTTTTAGCACTCCTACTGGCGTTGAAACTCCAGATGTTATTGATCTTCGGAAGCAGCAGAGGAAGGAACCTGATAGGCCTCTCTACCAAGTATTCATCTTTTGATTTTTTGACATCCTGACCCTTTTTCCTTTCATTTTTTCTGGAGCAAATAACTTCTGTTTCATTTCTCCGTGAAGGTGCTTGAAGAAAAAGAAGAAAAGATAGCACCAGGAACATTACTTGCACCAAGCCATACGTATGTCATTGCCTTCTGTTGACAGACTCTTTTGTTGAAATACAATTTTGCATGTGAATTTTGATCTCTGATTTATATTTCTCATACAGGTATGTCATTAACACTGGCACACAGGACAAAACTGGTGCTAAAAGGGTAAGGAGATTGATGTTTCTCGCTTTATTGGAATTAAGAAGAAATTCATTGCTGCATATCCATGGAACTTTCTTCTTGATTCTCTTACTTGTTTGCCGTCAGGTTGATTTGCTAAGAGGCCAGAAATCAGATAAAGTTGACATCACATTAGCACCAGAAGAGTTGGACGTCATGGAGAATGTTTTACCAGCCAAGTCAGTCGAGCATAAATTTATGTTTGTTTTGTTGATTGGATTTCAAATGTAAGATTTCTTATTCTTCTGTTGTGTCCTCCAGGTATGAGGAGGCCAGAGAGGAAGAGAAATTGCGAACTCAGCGGGAGGATTTCAGTGACATGGTTGCCGAGGTATGGGCAGTAACTTAAATTTCAATCTAAGCGTTGGTACTTTTTTCCTTGCCTCTCTTTCTTTCTGCTGCCTTTTTGAGGAACTTCTTCTGACTTGTTGAAAATGGTACAGAATGAGAAGAAAAGGAAACGGAAGATGCAGGAAAAGGAGAACAAATCAAAGAAGAAGGATTTCAAGTTTTAGGGTGTGCTTTGGGTTATTATTGGCTACTTGGAGATATGCTAAGGGTGGCTTTAGGCTATATGCTGCTTGTACTGTTCTATGTAATTGTTGCTGCTATACATTTTAACGGTGGAAAATCATGGATTCTGTAGTCTTGGGTATGATGTAGCTATTGTCCTTTAATGACTTTGATCTTTTCTGGGTTCTCTGTTTTTAAGCAGGATTTCTTGTTGTACGAGATCTGTTTCAGTATCTTAGCGCACAACTAATGCTATTGTAACACATGCTCTTGCCTATTTGTCTCCAGAGTAAGAAATGAAGCAGAGAGTTATCTATTTAACTCAAAAGTCAGAAAAATGCATCTTTTAAAACAAAATAGAAGTTTGAACAAGGAATGCATTTCTTTTTCCAGTTCGAAAATTAGTTTGTTAATGTGATGTAGGAATGGTTCTTTGCTGCGGAGCCTTAGGTCTGAATTTTATGTTGGCTTGGGAATGAAAACGCGTTATTAAACCATTCTTTTTAATTTTAGTAAAAAATCCGAGGCATTAGAGTGTCCTGTCCTCTTAAATGATATGCAATTTCTTACAGGAGTGGTATATCGTAGTTCTTGCGAATGGGAAAATGCGAAAAGGGGTGTTAACCGGTCTGGATCTTAGGCACTTGTCCCCTTCGTCGATCAATTTTTTACACTTTGCATGTTCCCATTTCAAGTTGGAACATATAGTCTTTTCATTATGATGATGAATGCAAGTTAGTTCCTATAGTGGAATGCATATCCAAGAGCAACTAAAAAATATTCAGTAAATCTATTTGATGGAATAATATTATATATTTATAGCTGGAGATAATTTTAGTTTTGTCGATTCCAATCAGTCATATGTAATAATACTCGTCTAATAATTTGTCACTCTCATTAGACTGTAATCTAATGACACGATTTAAGAGTTCAACAGGGTATATCATACATTGGACCAAATATTATGCCACCAAGGGGCATATAGGGCAGCAGACCTTTGGGCGAAGAAGAAATATAAGTACTGTTTAAGAAAATCCAAATAGAATTCAAGTAATGTTAAAGAAAACAGTTTCTGCGATAAGTCCCCTTTTACTTTAGAATCTGCAAAATCACTTCTTGTTCGCAAAAAAAAGAAAGAAAAAGAAAATCCATGATATGATCAGTTTGAATCTCTCATCTCATCATAAATCTTTCAACTTTACTTAAACTATGTCATTTTTTAAAAAAAAAAAAAAAAAAAAGAATATACGCACACAAATCAAGGATTCCTTTGGATTTGAATTCAAACATACAAACTGGACCAATTGGCCACTCGCTCATTCAAACTGAATTTGTACTTAAATTTTGTATCCACTAGACCACTACATACATAATTTATTATTATTATTATTATTATTATTATTATTATTATTATATCTATACACATGCATACACTAAGGATTCGATCTCAATCCTCACACTTACACGCACAATGGAGATTTTATTAGGAACCAACAGACCATTCGTCGATCACTGTACACAAAATGATTACAATACCTTTCAAAAATCAAAATTTCCTTTTCATTCAATAAAATACCAAGGAGGAATTTATGACTCATTTCAATCTAAAAATAATCATAAAAAATTCTTTAATAACGCGGATTCTTATTATAACACACACACACATCATGTTCCAACTTGTCCTCCGTAGATCATATATGGTGATAGAAATTTGGTAGCAGCGGTCCCATGATACCCTTACACGTGCAGTCGTAAAACTTTGATCACTCCAAACACCAACTGATACTATAATCCTAATAAATCAGTATTTCGTACTACATACATAAATTAATCAGCGTGCAATAATATATAAACTTCGCAAATGGACGGACGCTGATTGATCCGCCGGCTGGCGCAAAAGGAGCCAACAAATTATGAAAGCATGTGGTTTAGTCAAATTAATACGTTTTTAAGGCATTGATTTCAACAGTTTAGCAATCATGGCTTAGTTAATTAAACATAGATTAATTAGTGGGATAATGCTAGGAATTCATTCCATGGCCGTACTATATAGTAATAAAAATAATTTCTCATGATTCTTAATTATTAAGATACACTGTACCAAAGTCCCAAATTCAATCCGACAAATATTCGGTTTCTGGGCTACTTGTGATAAAATAATTCGTAAAAAGTGGCTTTACCTAACCGACCAGCCAGCTTCATTTTCTACTTCACACTGTCCGTATAATTTCCTTTTTTATTGATAATTATATAATGATAAATATTTTCCCCTTCAAGTGATATTTAAAGAAAAGTAGTTAATTAGTTAGCTAGGAATTTGTTTGTTGGATGTTTTTTTTCAATTTATTTTTTTTATTTTTCCCCCAAAAAAAAAGAGATGTAATTGATTCCCTAACTATTCTCATAAAAATCAAATTTGTCATTGATTTGTTTGCATAAATGATTTTTGATGTTGTCTTGAATACATGTAATAGATTAAGTGATCAATTAGACCCTTTGTTCATTAAATTGACATGGTCTCATAAGAGTATATATCCATCTACTTAAAATTGGGTGGTTAAAAACAATTGATTTTTAAATTTTTAATAATTAATACTAGTTTTGTAATATTGGAACCTTTCAAATTGTACAACATGAATTTTGGTAATGCAATGTAATTGAACTTTTATGTTGATCTGAATGAATTATCCTTTCCGCATAGGTAAACTTTTGCATGATATGTAAGAGGATAACAAATTATAAATTTTGTCCAAATAGGATATGTATTTCTATTACTATGAAATTCATAAATAAAGTAGTTAATAGTGGGGTTATTTTTACTCGTTTTTGTAGTGATGAATTTTTTGTGTGTTCTTAAGAAATGGAATTTATCCATTTTTTGAGTCTCAAAGAGGCACGAAAACACATAAGAATGGAAAATGGAAAAGATATGTAACTTCAATTCCTCCGAAATCGCTACTCAGTCCTATTTCTAATAGGGGTAGTTCACAACTGAATCTAATTTAATCCATTTCTTTCATATCCGTAATACTACGAAAATTAGAGTCAACTCTAAATTATTCAAAAATAGTGACATTAAATCTCTCAACCTTTTAATTTTGAATTAATCAGTTCTATTTCTTTGCTTTTTTTTTTCCTGAGAAAACATTACAAATGACAAAGTTTATCCTTTTCAATAAGTCAATAGTATCTTATTATCAAATCAAGTAAATTGAAGTACAAATTGCATAATCAGATGGCACATAAGGTGCACAAAAAAGCCAATTCGGGTTCGAACTCGGGACCTCCCACATAATAAGGGAGACTGATGCCACTAGACTGCAAACCATTGGATAATCAGTTCTATTTTTTGACGGGGTAAAGAAGAGATATAACTCAAAAGTATCTACCACATTCAAATCCCCCATCGAACTTAATAAGCAGTCTACTTTACTTAAACCAATTGTTATGTATATCTATATCACACAATATATTTATATATTTATATTCATTTATCAAAATACTTTTTATGAATACTTTCTTTTAGTACTACATATTTGTATATGAGAAAAGAATAAGTTGTTCAATTTTTGACCTATTTATCATATATTTTAATTACAATTACTAATAAATCGATGAATTCTAGTGAAATATAATTAAAAATTATTAATCCGCTAGTAATAGCTTACTAATCATTAATGACCAGCTCAAACATTTTAATTTCAAAAGTATAATTATAACTTAATACATTTTCAAATCCCATGATAATTTAATAAAACCGTCCAAATCCAATCACGTTCTCCCCTAATTCCTCGTGTTCTTTTTCTCTATTCACCTTATTTGTCCTAATTTAACAAGTGGCTTTGGTTCAAATCTCAAAAATCTAATTATGAAGTTTTGATTTTGATTTCCATCAAAAGCATGATTACTTGTTATTACTTAATTACTATTCATTAATATCTTAATTTATAATAAATATATTTAATTAATTCAATAAAAAATATTTGTTAGTGACTAATTTAGCCTTTACTACTTTTTTTTCCCCTTCCATGAAATCATTGCTTTAATGGGCTCTTTTGTGCACTTTATGTGTATCTATTTGTGTAACGTATAATTCAATTGACTTTATTTGAGAATATGATGAATTATATTTAATTTGAGAATATGATAATATTAATTTGTTGAAAAGATGAAATTTCATCATTTGTAATATTTTCTAAAGATAAAAAAAAACCTTTACCAAAAATTATTAGTAATGATTACTTCAATACTATTAAAAGGACATATTACGCCTCTTTAGCTATCTTTTGCAATAGTTCTTTCTCAAGTTCACCTGATAATTTTCAAATAATTTTTATATATATGCCAACTATATATGATAATACCATTGATAGTGTGAATTGGCGAGAACCCGATGAATTACTCTTTAAAATGAAAGTCGTGATACTAAATTTTCAAATATATCAAATTTACCATTTTACTTATTCTACACATTAATAAAACTTGCATATCCAAATGATCGCCATGTATTTAAAAGCTTCTCTTATCAAAACAAAAAATTTAATATTTTAATAACTTTTGAATTTTTTTTCTTTAATCTAGTAATAGAAAATACTATCTTTATAACTATACAGATTATAAATATATATTTTAGATGTATGTAAATTTTCAAATGATAAATTTGAGAATATACACATACGTATTATTTAAAAATATTTCATGCACACAAAAACTGATTAATATATATATATATATATATTCCGTGATTTTTGGAATCATTCCCAATTTTGTCCGCAACATCATTTGTAAGTTTCCCAAGCGCCAAAGTATTTGACAGAGCCTAATACAAACATATGGTGTACATGATCACTATCAAGAAATCCATGTATATACATATATAGATATATTTATATTATATTTTAGAGGGATTTATTTCTTGATGGATCATCATTCCTTGGGGACTACGATGCTGACTCTAGTCTCTAATCGCATCTTTCACTACTACAACTCCTCCTCTTCATATCCTACTAAAGCATGTGTGTATATGTGTTCTCAAGACGACCCTTGACAATTTGCCTTGGCTACTATCATCTTAACATGTCACATCCCTAAACGTGTAGAATACAAAATGGCCTCCAATTTCAAGCAACAAAGTTTAGGATAGACACATAACTTACATTTCTCTATTAATTTGGCTTAAAATCTATATTGAAATGATATTGGTTTAGATGGTTCAAGTTCATTATTTTAATTTGAACTAGGAATATCCAATAAGGTTCATTGAAATCGTATTGAAGAATATTGTAGAGTTTAATTGAGTAGGATATTGAAATGAAATCTAAAACCATAACAAGAGCTAAAATTGTTAAGATTTTTTAATATAAATCCTTTGAAAATTAAGTCAATAAAAAGGTAGGAAGATAAATGAATCAACAAGTTGGTGGATATTGAGATTACATACCTTTGTGGATCTTTATAATGACCCGTCCCGTTATTCCTACATGATATATATACATGGAGTTTTATCTGTATGTACTAAATGAACGATTTTAATCGTGGATAGCCCTTAGATAAATCTTGAATCGAACCCGCCCCACATAATTAGACAGCCTGTAGTGGAGTGTTGGAGCATTCATAACCAATGTTTTATCTTTCATTAAACTAATACGTATCAAGTATTATATACAATCCATAATAAATTATTCTTTTTAAAAAATACTTAATACATGTAATCTGTATTGATAATTCAGTAAAATAAAAAATAAAAATACAATTAAAAGAGAGTATTCGATCAATTGTGTCTTAAACACCCCCTTCCCCTTTTTTTTCCAGATAAATGCTACTAGTATTAAAGATCGAGCTCAACTCATCGTAAACTCATTCACGCAATCCAAAATTTAATATGTGTTTAGATTTATTTTTTTTTATAGATTCGACTCATGTAGACCCAACCTAGACTACACTTGCACCTCTTATCACAAAAATGGCATAGCATCATAATTCACCATAAAGTGAGAGAAACTCATATAGACCCCAAGTTGTGCATGTGACAACATGCATAAATCTATGGCAAGCTATGGCCCATGGGATCATCCCAATCTACAATCATTTAATTTTTTTTTTAAAAAAGGTTTATTGTTATATCTCTCCCACGAGGATCCACGTGTTGACAACTGTGTTTTTAACCCCATCCATCACTTCACCACCCTTAGATCTACATAATATATCCAACTTTATCTTCACATCGTTTGGTTTATTTATTTTTCTTTAATTTCTATGTATAGTTTTACAACCTTTATAGCACTTAACTAGACTAGGATTTCCACCAACATGCAAATTGACAGCAGGTATGAGGTATCGGACCGACCAAACATATGAATGCACAAAAAGCCAATGCACAAGGGAATATGAGATCTTGCATGCTACTTCAATCACCATCCTTTACTATCTTAAAATCTTGCCTCTATATATATGTGCTTATGCTAGACTAGTAATTATTTCAACATATTTTTAGTGGCATGGGGATTTGGTGTAATTACTAAAGTTAAGCCATATATGCAAGTCATTATTAACTTAAGGTTGAAGTAATTATGATATATGCTTGTAACAAGGGATAGATGGAGGGAGAGTGATGATAGGGCAGCCACACCCCTCCTCAAATTTGTGTGACACCCTATTATACATATGTTTTTATTAAGATTTAAAATTTTGCACTTAAAATTCAATCTCGCTTCTAAAGATTATAATTCTTGACTTATTAGTAATTATAATTATATTTCACCTTATAAATATAAGTCAAGATTGTAATCGTATTGAATATATAAATTACATGTTATACGATCATCTTTAAGAAACTATCTGGTAAATAATCCAGTACTGTATAGTCAATCATATAAGAGAACTTATGTTTATGTATGTCATATATGATGATATATGTATAGGTATGTACATATATACATAAATCTTAACTTTGAAAATTATAATTCTTGACTTAATTTCTTGCTATTTTTAATTACGCTTCACCTTATAAATATCGATCGAGATTGTGATCATACTGGGTTTTCAAGGAACAATTCGATAATTCAGTACTGTAGAATCAATCACATAAGTGGAACATGTGCTTATGTATGTCATATATGACGATATATGTATATGTATGTATATAATTCTATTATACAGGAAGAGTATGACTAAGTACGGAGTGGGGTAGGGTACGGGGGCGGGGGGGGGGGGGGGGACCAAAGTGTGCATAATTTAATAGAGTTGACACCAAGGCTGCACCCCACCACATATATCAAATGAAGACCCGTCTGGAGTCTGGACCACAGAACCTGGGGACTGATTGTGATCTTCTTCCCCCGGAAATTATTATTGTTTTTACAGATAGATTTATGGACAGTGATAGCCAAAACAGGTATATAGAAATAGACATTAGAATCTCAGACAGAGCCATCTACCTTCATTTCCCACCACTTTCCTCAAAATTCCATTCTACATTCAGACGACACACATTCCATTCTCTCTTATAATATTCTCACCACAACAACCCAAATTTGTATTGTTTCTCTTGCATCATGAGAATTTATTACTCCTCGTACCCTTGATCATCTCTCTCTCTCTCTCTCTCTCTCTCTATATATATATATATATATTTGATCCACATATATAAATTAATCCCAATAGGTAACAGAGAGATTTCTTGATTCTGCTATTTGGTTTCTTGGATTGAATTTAAGCATGGGTATGAGTACTAAACAGGTTTCCGGCGATCAAGGCCCTGATTGGGGCCAAACTCTGCTGCAGTCAGGCGAGGCGGAGCTGCCGAAACCGCCGTCTGTAAGGCGGCAGCAGCCGCTGCAACAACAATCGGAGCCCTTGAAGTGTCCGAGGTGTGGTTCGACAAATACGAAGTTTTGTTACTACAACAATTACAATAAATCTCAGCCCCGCCACTTCTGCAAATCTTGCAAGAGGCACTGGACCAAAGGTGGCACTCTCCGCAATGTTCCCGTCGGTGGTGGGCGCAAAAACAAGCGTCCCAAGCTTTCAAACGCCGCCACCACCACTTCCACCGCCGCAGTTCCGACCCCCCGCCAGCAAGATTGCCCCAATTTTCTTTACCAGGCCTTGTTTCGCTCTTCTTCATCTCCCTTATTGCATCAAACAACAGATGGGATCAATATTAGTATCCCCGAGAAGAATTTCATGGAAAGCGCCAATGGCTCAAACACGATTAATATTTCTACAGGTTTGAACGTATCAGCGCCGGTTCAGAATCCAAATACAGAATTTCAGTTCTCAAGTTTAAGCAGCACTTTTGACATGAATTCTTCTTTGATTAATCCCACTTCTTATCAATCCTTTGATCAGTACGGCGGCGCCGGGGGGAATCTTGATTCCGTGGAGGAATCAACTATTACCACCGTCAATATTCCAAGCACCAGCAGTGGCCCGTGGCCCGGCCCGGATTCTTTAGACTTGCCCAACTACTGGAACTGGAATGAAATTGATGTGTTAAATTCAGCTGAGCTAAATATAGCGTGGGATGATGAAGATGCTGCTGCAGAGATCAAACCCTAGCACCAGTTTTCAGGATTAATCTTGATTGAATAGTGTATGATTATAGATGAAATAAGACATGGGTTTTGATCTTTAATTTAGTCCCTCTAATCTTGACCATGTTATAAGTTTTCCATTTGTACAGTTGTGGCTGTCAAATGTTGTATTTATCATAGCAATATGTGCTATGGTACTATTGAAGCTGTCTTTTTTAGTATCAGCTTCAGGCTAGCAGACATACATAATATGTCCAATTGTTTGTGGTATGTGTGTTTTTTTGTCTTGAAAGAAAGAATTATTTCATGTGAGAGTTGGATTAGAGGGGCAAATGGGACCTTTTACAGCTGGTCAGGTGGGGTGACTCGACTAGAAATATGTATGTGATGGAAGATTCTTGTGGATAGGTATGTTTATATATATATGCTCAACAGTTTGTCTGGATTTTGTTTCCAGTTTAATTCTCACATTCTTGGGGGGCAATTGAGTTGTAAAATATTGACATTAATTGGGCTTTTGTGTGTGTGTGTGTGTGTGTGTGTGTGTTGAGGCTAAAATCACTTGTTCTACACTTCTACTTCTACTTCTCTATTTTTGCAATTTTTTATGTTGTTCTCAAATGGGTTTCAAAACATTGCTTTATAGTTATTTGGTGAATCTTTGAATGGAACTGGCATATCTTCCTTTTCAGTTCTATCTTTAATGTGTGAGCTTATGAATATTAATTACCAGGACAGCTAAGATTTGAACAGCAACTTAAAAGAGGTTGCTAGGAATGTTGGCTGGAGGGAAATGGAAACCTGATAAGTTAATAAACTGAAGAATTTAATGTTAATGATTAAGCAGTTTCAGCTTTAATCAACTTTAGAGTTAATTTGAAATTGTCTTTGGAAAGAAAAAGTAAGATTGAAGTTGTTTTGAGAAGGAACAGCAAGATCAATCAAAAACAGTTTCTTTACTTGCTCATAAAATGTTGCTAACTTTAAATAATACTTAATTTGTGGTTGAGAGTCCTCATTATCTAAGTACAACGACATAAGTATCAGGGGTGATTGGGCTCTACCACTGAGCTAATAGCCCATTGTCTAACCCTCCTATTGGGGTCCGTTATACCAAAAGTAAGAGAAACACCATTTCTCTGTTTCAATTTTTCGTCCTCATGTTGCCACACAAGAGACATGGGGATAGAGCAAAGGAGATCTTATCAACTTATTATGACCAAGGATAATGAGCTCGTGAACTTCATTTTAACTCGTTTCTTTTCGTTTGGGGTTCGGCATTTGTTCGAAACCCATAAACCATTTTGACTAGGGCTCAGAATTTCATTGAATATGTTCTTGAATTCATTCGTAACATCAGTAAAACTCAAATTGAAAAAAGATATAGCCCTTGAATTCCTTTTGTTGGAACTATGTTTTTATTTATTTTTGTTCCTAATTGGTCAAGATCATCTTTTACCTTGAAAAATCATAAAATTACCTCACAGAGGGTTGGCTGCACCACTAAAGGTATAATTACTACTATTGCTTTAACTTTACTCACTTCAATGGCTTTTGCTTTGAGATAAGGGATGTAGTGTGATGTAAGAAAATGGATAGTTAGGAGCACATTATGACAAGACAATTTAATTCAACACCATTAATGTTTCAACTTTAAGTTTTTAGAATGAAATCATATCATCATTTGAAGTAATATAAGTCATTTTACTTAGGATCATCCTAACTGAGTTCCCAGATCTTTGTTTGTAATTTGTTAGTGGTAAGGTACATTCGCTGAACCATGCTCAACATTAATTTGTCTCCAATTTTGCTATATATTTTCGCCAAGCCATTAAAATAACAAAAATAAATAATATAAAATACTTATTATCAATTAATTAATTCACCTGCCACTAAATTAATTAAAATTGAATCAAGAAAAATTAAAATAAAAAGTAAATTTAATCATCATGGCAAGATAAACTTAAAAATAACCAGTTACAAATAGAAATTATATTTTCAATTTGAAAAAACTAATTTTCAATTGGAAATAGCGGGCTAAATGATATAGCCCACTAAAGCTCAAGGAATATATAAGTAAAAAGCATAATAAAGGGTCCTAACATAACTAATCAGAATAATCTACCAAGCCCATTTAAAATGGGCCTTTCTAAGCCTAATGAGCTCAAATTCATTAAGAACTCAATTAATATAAATTCCACAGCTAAAAGGCATCTACGGGCGCATTTTTTAACTTGAACACTATTTTAGCGGATGCGTTTTTAGAGCAAAAGTTCACTCTTGCACGATCTCCACAAAGAAGTGTGGATCTAGTCCAATATTTATACATTTATTTTTAAAATTTAATTAAAAAATAAAATACATACCTTCATTTTTTAGTATTTGTTAAAGAAAAATCGCATTGTTTTATTTTTTTAAAAAAAAAGAAAAAACGAATGGAGAATTTAAAAAAACACTAGATAGTAAAAATTAGTTCAAAGTGCAATTGAATAAGAGTCCATAGCTAAATAAAATTATGACTGTAAATTGATATTCAAAAATTTATTTAACGTTCGCATTCGTATTTATTTATACAAAATTTATCTGCATTCCTTTAAAGTAGATATTATTGATATTCGAATAATAGATATCGGATTATAAATAAACACGGATATGGTAAATGCGTATCTGATCTGTTTAATATCTACTCCAAATATCTTTATTAAATAATATATTATTTATATTTTTTTAATAAAAATCTCAAAATCCATATATGTATATATAAAAATTATAATTGAAGAACTGAGAAGAAAAAAGAATAAATTTAAAATATTATTGTAATATAGAGAAAAAAAACTGAAGAATAAAGTTAATCAACATAATTATTGTTGGTTGACTTTATAATTAATATACTTAAATGCCACTATTATTATTAATAAGTATTAATAATCAATTATAAAGTCAATTATTAATTAGAAATTGTGTTATTTGTTTGATTGCTTTTTTTTTAATTAAATTATATAATTTTTTCTATTAATATTTATTATAAGTTCATAGATTTATGTATTTAGATATTTGTAAATAAATATTTAAATAATTATTATCGAATATAAATACAAAAAAAATAATTCGAATATAGATAAGTTTAATAAAATATGAATAAATCTGAATAATTATAATTGAATACGAATATATTTGAATTCGACCGATATTCGAAAGATACGAATTCATATATCATTTTTGAATATCTATCAAATCCATATCTACATCCGAATATTTGAAAAGTTGACGGATACGAATATGAAAACAGTATATTCGATCCATTTAATATCCATTTACATCCTTAAATAAAATTACATAATAATAGAAAAATATGTACTTAATATGAACCATTTATAAATTGATTTTTTTTTTTTTTAAAGGAACGCTTAAAAGTTAAAACTAAAAATTCTATTTCAAATCAAATAGAGGGTTAGTGTGAACACGAGGGACGGAGTCAAGCTTATGAGGGTGGGTGGGCTGCGGGGTTGGTGATTGGGTCTAAACCCATGGTTCCAGTCCAATCTACTTTGGGTTGGGTGGTTGGGTTGGGTTGGGTTGGGTTTTAGTGGGTTAAAATGAATTTAAAATGTAAATAGGTTTAAAATGAGTTGAACATTATTTCTAAATAATTCAACTCAATTTCAGCCATAAAATTATTATTCTATTCTCTCATTCTCCCAAGATTATACCCCACTTTATTTTTATTTCTATAACACTCTAAAAATAAAAAATATATAATAAATTAAAAATTAGATAAATTATATATCACCGATTAATCATTTATCATTTCTCCACCTCATTTAATTTTAAAATATTAATTTATTAACTTAAGTCGAATGAATTAATCGAGTAACTTTTTACATGAGATTATAATATAAAAATTGATGATATCATTATTTGGTTTATAAACTACAATTTTTTATAAAAAAGTTTAGCCAATCAATTTTATAGCACCCATATTTTTTTAAACTCTGCAATATGAAAATAAATAAAAAATTATTTTTCTTTTTTATTTTTTTAATTTTTACAAACTACCAAAATATAAATATATAAACACAACAAATTTATTGTGTAGTGGTTGTATGTGAGAGGACAGACTACGGCAGTCCATTTCATTTCATTTCCTTTGCCTCCACATGAAGAAAGGCCCCCAACTTTATTTTCATTTTCAGTTAATATTTTCAAAAATTAAAAAATCAATTATATTTCAATATTTTTTGAGTATTTTATTTAAAAATAATAATTTAGGTAGATATAAGAATTTAAATTTAAATGGTTTATATTTTTTTTCTTAAAAAGACATTTTTCAAGTTATATGCATATTTTAATTATTTGAAAATGATAGTAATACTTTTATGTCGAATCGGATTTGAATTTGATCATTGTGATAAACGATAATGAACTAGATTGAAAAAATTAAAAGTAAAATAAATAATACCTTTTCAAATATTGACTAAATATAAAAAGTAAAAAATAAAAAACTAATGCGACTAGTATAGTAAACATTTGTTGGTTACAATTTAAACATTTTGTACTAAAATATTAAAATATTTTAAATAGTTATGTTTTATTCATTGAGCAAGATTATTATTTTTATTAAAAGAAAAAATATAAATATTATAAAATAATAAGTAAATTATACGTTTACATAATTTGATTTGATTTTACGTGATTAACAAAGATTTGATAATAATTAATTAACATACATCAAATAAAGATAAAAAAAATTATAGTTTAATAAAATAATATTACAATGTATTTAGCAAAAGTTTACATTTTTTTATTTTTTGTATTAGACCCACCCAAATACGACCCAACCCATTTTCAACCCATAAATACAAATCTATTTTTAGTTCAACTCATTTTGAACTCAACCCATAAAGACTCAACTCATAACCAACCCAACCCATCCATTTGCCACTACTACTTATAACCAACTTGGTCTAGGCTTACCTTTTGGGCTCTTCTCTTCTGTATGTGTGTGTGTGTGTGTTTTCATTTTTTTGTGAACAAAATTCCAATCAAATATGAATTTTACCAAATATTTGATTTGTTGATAGGATGATAAATTCATCATTTGTAACATTCTCTCTCAAAAAAATATGAATTTTACCTAAAGATGGCAAATGACTGGGTTGAATTGGATATGATTTAGGTTCAATTAGGTTTAGTTCAATATGAGGTGGGCTCAATATGAATTCTGAATCGATGAGTTGAAAATAGACTAAATTAGGCTGAAAATGAGTCCAAAATAAAAAATAATAATTAATTTTGCTTATTCAAAAAACTAATTCAAAAGACAATAATAATATTAATACACCTTTATGGTTTAAAAGACTATTGTGACTATGTTAGAATTTATTTTCGGTTAATAATATTAATTTAAAAGACAATAATAATAATTTACATAACTAAAAGTACAATTAGTAATATTAAGTTGATATAAACTATTTTGGATAGAAATTAATTTTTTAAGGTCAAACAGTTTGATACAAATTTATATTATAAACATGAAACATCGTAATTAGAGGACATAATGAGAGCATTGTTCTATCCAAAAAGAACAGTAACACATTTAATAATATTAATTCAAAAGATTATAGTAATAGTAATTTTAAAATTTATTCTTCAATTAGTTGATATAATTTTATTCTTACGAGTTTCATTTATTTATAACTAACCAAAATATAAGATGATTTCAATTTAAAAATTATTAATCATCCAAAAATATGAAACTTTGACAAAAATTAAGAAGTGAAAATAATATGAATTTGTGATTATTAATTCAAAATTACTTCTTTTTTAATTTATTAATTTTTTTTTATTGGACCTAGTTTCAATTCACTTTGAGTCCAAAATCAATTAAAATTGATTTCAACTCAACCCATCTTAATTTATTTCTAAAATTTTAAAATTCAACTCAATTTAAAATTATGTGGGTTGGGTTGACCCATAGGTTACAACCCATTTTGTCTTTTGTCAATCAAACATTTGGTGTGGCAGCCTGACCCTGTAGAGCGTGGTGTAGGTGGCGTGTGCGGTGAAGCGTTCAACCCAGATTGGTCGATTCGGTCTTCACGCGAAACCCCCAACAGTTAGCGAACCCTCAAATCTCCAACTAAACCTAAACGCACCCGACATAGTAATCTGATGGCCTCCGCCGATGATCCCACCAACGCTGCAGCCGCTAATATCTTCAACGAAGATGAAGACCAAGACCTCCTGGATGAAGACGATGACGACGAGAGTTCCGACCACGACGAAGACGATTCCGCCTCCTCTGCCGCTCTCGCCGTTGATCGCCCTCGTCCGTCCACGTCCGCCGCCCAAGTAACCATAGCCGTGCCAGGCCTCCCCGATCCCCACCTGAAGCAGCAGCAACAACAACAACAGGAAGGAACCATCATAACCAAGAAGCCGGCGCAGCCCGATGAGACCCGCAAGCTGTTCCAGCGCCTCTGGACCGATGAGGATGAAATTGAGCTCTTGCAGGGATTCCTCGACTACACCACCTTGCGTAGCGGTCCCCATAATTCCTCCCAGCACCACCACGACACGACGGCGTTCTATGATCAGATCAGGAGCAAATTCCAGCTCGATTTCAACAAGAATCAGCTTGTCGAGAAGCTCCGAAGGCTCAAGAAGAAGTATCGTAATGTCGTTAGCAAATTTGGTTCTGGTAAAGAGTACACGTTCAAGAGCCCCCATGATCAGGCCACCTTCGAAATCTCTTCCAAAATCTGGGGAAGCGCTGCCGTCAATATCAACGGCTCCACCTCTCGTGCCGCCCCTGCCCCCATAGAAGAGGACGATGACGACCTTAGCAATCCCAATTTCGCCAATTGCCAAAGCCCTAACCCTAATGGCATTGATGTAAGCTGCAAAACTCCTCGTCCCAGGAAGAGGAACCGAGCTGGGGCAGTGAAACTGGAGGACAAACAGCATCATGCCGCCAATGCTAATATCAATAACACTCAGCCGTCAGTAGGAGTGATGCAAATGGCTGCTCCAGTGATGGGCACGGGAACAACAGGATCCATGTCTAATGTGATTGAAGAGACTGTGAAAAGTTGTTTGTCCCCAATATTCAAGGAGTTATTGTCCAATTCAATGGGTTACAATCCGAATCCCAGTGGGCCATGCTGCGTACATGGATTTGGATTGGGACGAAGTCTAATGCCTTCTTGTTTTGCGGGAGCCATTGTTGGTGACAAAATGGCCAACGACAGGTGGAGGAAGCAACAGATATTGGAGTTAGAGGTGTTTTCTAAGCGGTTGGAGTTGGTGCAGGATCAGATTAGAGAGCAGTTGCAGGAGCTTAGGTCCATGGGTGATTAATTGACAACTTTCTCTTGCAGTAAGTGTATTCCTTGTTTTTCTTTCTTTTTTTTACCCTTAACCCTTTTGATCTTATATATATATATATATATATATATAGACTACTGGATGGTTATTGATAAATGTGAAAATGCAGATCCTGCTTAGATTATGATTGGTGAATAATGAGTTGAGATTCTTCAGCCCCTTGGTGGCTTGCTCATTTCTTCAAATTAATGCCACATAGTTTGAATATGTAAATTTGGAATCTACTAGCTCTGATTCCCTGGTTGACCTGTTACTTGTAGTTATAAGGTATCAGCTATAGCTACTTACTCTTTAAGTGATTTCTTTATGAAGGTAAGGGGGAAAGACGGGTTTAGAATCTTGCAACACAAATAAGTTTTTTCATGGCTTGTGCTTTGTAATAGGGATTTCTGAATGTTTTCCTTTTTCTTTCTTTCCTCATTATGTTTGCATACCTATCACTTCTATAATTGGAAGCATGGTCCATATATCAGCGCCGGGTCAGAATCCAAATACAGAATTTCAGTTCTCAAGTTTAAGTAGCATCTTTTACATGCATTCTTCTTTGATTGATCCCACTTCTTATCAATCCTGGGAATCTTGATTCCGTGGAGGAATCAACTATTACCACTGTCAATATTCCAATCACCAGTTGTGGCCCATGGCCCAGCCTGGATTCTTTAGACTTGCCCAACTACTGGAACTGGAAATCTGGAATGAAATTGATATATTAAATTCAGCTGATCTAAATATAGCACGGGATGATGAAGATGATGTTGCAGAGATCAAACCCTAACACCAGTTTTCATGATTGATCTTGATTGAACGAGTATTCTTATAGATGAATGAGACATGGGTTTTGATATTTAGTCCTTCTAATATTGACCATGTGTTATAAGTTTTCCATTTGTACAGTTGTGGCTGTCAAATGTGTTAACTATCCCGGCAATATGTGCTATGATACATTTGAAGCTCTCTTTTTTAGTATCAGCTTCAGGCCAGAAGGCATGCATAATATGTCCAATTGTTTGTGGTGTTCGTGTTTTTTTGGTCTTGAAAGAAAGAATTGTTTCATGTGAGAGTTTGGATTAGAGGGACAAATGGGACCTTCTACAGCTGGTCAGGTTGGGTGACTCGGCTAGGTATAATATATGTGCATGATGGAAGATTCTTGTGGATAGGTTTGTTATGTTCGACAGTTTGTCTGGATTTTGTTCCCAACTTAATTCTCACATTCCTGGGGGACGATTAAGTTGTAAACCATTGACATTAATTGCGCTTTTTTTTTTTCTTTTTTTTTTTTTTGGGTGGGTGTGTGTATTGAGGCAAAAATCACTAGTTCTACTTCTCTATTTTTGCAATTTTTTATTATCTTGTTCTCAAACGGGTTTCAAAACATTGCTTTATAGTTCTTTGGTGAATCTTTGAATGGAACTGCACATCTTCCTTTTCAGTTCTATTTTTTAATGTGTGAGCTTGTGAGAATTTACTGGGACAACTAAGAGTTGAACAACAACTTGAAAGAGGTTGCGAGGAATGTTGGCTTTTATCAAGTTCCCAGGAAGGGAAATGGAAACCTGGATAAATTAATGAACTGAAGAATTTAACGTTAACGATTAAGGAATCAAAGCTTTAATCGACTTTCGAGTTAATTTGAAGTCGTCTTTGAGAAAGGTTAAGATTGAAGTCATTTAGAGAAAGGAAAAGCAAGATCAATCAAAAACAGTTTCTTCAATCTTCTTTTTATTTGGGGTTTGTAAAATGCTACCAATTTTATGTAGTACTTTGTGGTTGAGGGTTCTTACAGTCTGAGTACTACTATGCAATTATTAGGGGTGAGCTCTTAGCTAATAGCCCATTGTGCAAACTTTCTATTGAGGCCCGCTATGTTAAAAGCAAGAAAAAGATCATCTCTTTTAGGGCTGTCAATGGATCGGATTTTAATTCGAATTTGATCCGAATTTTAGGATTTTTATTTGATTAAAATATTAGATGGATCAGATTTAATTATAAATATTCAAAATTTGAAATAAGTGGATCGGATATGAAATTAAGCAATCCGATTCGTTAAAGATCCGAATCCAAATCTTAATATTTTTTATTAAATTAATACTCTTATATATAATATTAATAAAAATTTTAAAATAAAATCTATATATTATATTGACCTAATATCTATATTAGCGTATATATTATACAATTAATATTGAGTTTTTAACCTAAAAATAAGAGGGATATTGATGAAATATCAAATATTATAATATATATTAGTTCATCTATACATTAATATAATGTGAAAAATGAGTTTAGTATTAAAATATATAACCTTTGAACTAATATAAAATAAAAAGTTGTTAAAAATTCAAATATGCTATATATTTATTTTATAAATACAATATTTTTATAAAACTTAAAAGGAAAAAATAAAAAATAAAAAATAAATCGAGTCAGATTTTTTAGTCGGATTCGGATATTAATTTTGTTAATCGGATTCGAATATGACAGATTCGATCCAAATCCGACCCGTTGACAACCCTAATCTCTTTTGCCATTTTTTGCCCCTATGTCATGTTACAGGAAACGTGAGGACGTAACAAAGGAACTTCTATCAATTTATTCTAACATACGATAATAAACTCATGAGCTTAATTTTAACTCCGTTATTACTGTTTTAGGGTTTAGGGTTTGTTTGGAACCCACAAACCATTCCAACTAGGGCTCAAAGTTTCTTTAAATATTTTCTTAAATTCATTTGAGATACAATTCAAATGGGAGAAAAATGCCGTTGGATTCCTTTTATTGGAACTATATTTCTATTTATTTGGGTTTCCAATTGATCAAGAGTTCCTTTAACTTGGCAAATCATAAAATTACCTCAGGGAGAGTTAGCTGCAACAACGAATATTATAAATACTAATGCCAGTGGCTTTTGCTTTGAGGTAAGGGATGTAGTCTGACATGTAAGAAAATGGATAATTTAATTCAACACAATGTTTCAATGTTGAGTTTTACTGCAGAATCACATCATCATTTGAAGTAACAAAGTCATTTTCCTTAGGATTATCCTGACTTTGTCTTTAATTTGATAGTGGAAAAGTGCATTCGCTAACCATACTCAACATTTATTTGTCTTCAATTGCTGCATATTGTCGCCAAGACAACTTATGTATGATGTATAATAAAGCAAAAAAAAATTCAATTCTTCTGCAAAATGAATCTTTTCCATAAAATGGATCATATTGGTAATACCAAATCATGTTCCAAATAGAGGGGCGTGAGTGTTTAGAATTGTTCATATTCTTCTGTTTCTCACCGATAAAATCTCCTCAATACAGGTCTACAGAATATTAGACTTTCGTATTTGATGATAAATAAAATGGTCACAAATTCAACCCTCAGCTGCTGAACATAGGAAATGAGAAATTTCCGTGAATGCATAGCAAGCAGATTAATTTGGCCACTTCTTAGTATTCGGGAAAAAATGAAAATGGGAGCAAAAGCAAAACCACTTTCACAAGCTACGAACTTCAAACAAAAGAAATTTCAGCTGAAATGAAGAACGGGTTTTCTACATAGCAACACTTGTATATGAACCCTCTTTTGGCGATCCCAAAGGACTCACGTCATCAGCTACTGAAACAAAACCATCAATCCAGTCATTCAAAATTAAAGTGTTTTTAGAATTCATATCTCAACGCGTGCAAAATTCACTTTTTGCAGAATAGCGTCTTACATCCAACTCCAACCAATTCAAAGCGACAACTACAAATATACAACTAATACGGACAACACAATGAGATCTTTTGTCATTCATTCATCTAAAAGATGAAAAGCCTCTGAAACAAAACTACATGGACACAGCTCTGCACCTGCATAATCAGAATAGGATTTGCCCAATAGTTACACTCTTGTCATTTACAGGATCAGCATCCCATTGGATGCTTCACCGCAATAAAGAAAGAATCGCAGCAGCTATAGAGCCTGTCTGCCTACAGAGAATCAAATGATCCACTCTTCAATCTTTCCATGCGTGCCTGGAGGCCGGATAATGCCTTCTCATCCATTGGAAGGATCCCGCTTTGCATGGGATTACCAGTGCCTTGGCCTTCTGTAACAGACGGATGATTAACATTCCCATTTACTTGTATCAGCGGCCGGCTTCTGGGCTCAGGATTCACTGCAGCAGCTGCTAATTGGATGCTCTTCATCCTTTCCCTAATGGCATCTAATGTTCCATTTGTGACTGAAGTAGAAGTAAATAATTAGGTGATATCCTTTAGGGAAAAAAAGAAAGAAGGAAAGAAAGGAAGGAATAAATAAAAACAAGTAGCAGCAACAGAAACAGGTTTGATGAAAGTAACTAACCACCAGATGGTAATCTGTCATTTCTTGACTCCTCCAAGTTCTGTTGTACCCCTGATTGCTCATAACTGGATACTTGTAGAGAGACAGCATTAACATGCCGATCATCTTCAGCATATGATGGTGGTAAACTGAAATTTGTTGGTTCAACTCTTGTATTCAGATTTCTTGAATCGTTCAATGGGTTTGTATTTACAGGGGATAAAGGGCCATATCTTGGAGAAAGATTGAGCGCCGCCGGTGGAGGAGTAGACAGAGGCACACTCGTAGGTGTCCTTCCTGCAGCTGCATTTCTCTCCATCTGCAGAAGAATGAATTATAACAGCTTCAAACAAAAGGGTTACAATATATTTCAGCAAGTAATCAACAAAAATTAGATGCGGACCTGTGCCAAACCATCTCTAATGTATGTTCGGAATGCATCACTGGCATTTTGCAGCTGAGCAAAAATATCAACCTGAGAACAGAGCAAAAATTATTTAATAAAACTGTAGGAACTGGCCAACATATAAGGGCATTCACAATCTTTCTGAAATGAAATGTGTACATAAATACAGTAGAGACCAAAGTTTTTTGGCAGATGCTATAAACTGATTACCTGAGGATACAACTGCGTAATGCGATATAGTTCATACAGACCAATTGAGCAAGTTTGCTTGTCACCAATTTTCTTAAATATTGCAGCCAATTCTTGCTGTTATATGCAGATATCAAGGAGTTAGTTTTAAACTAACAAGGGCAATATTGGATGGAAAGGCTGGAACTGGCAAGACAATGTGGTGCGGAACTAACTATAGACACCAAAATACCTTCAATTGGGCATCTGCAGAGTGTGTTGCAGGTGCTGGGTTGTTGGCAGTTGAGTCAGTCCAGTGAGTTTGCCCAACAGGCCCAGATGGCGTCAACATTCTTGCAGCTGCCAAGGTCTGCATAATTTTGTTTGGAGGAGGATGACCGCAATGAGTGATAGGTTACCATTATAAAAAACCATATTATCAAGAGTACGCCATAAGTACCTGAAGATTAAGATCGATATAGGCAAGAATGATAGGTTGGGGTTGCATGTCTATTGGGACCATGGAAAGATGACCTTTTATGGCAGTTCCGCGAAGTTTAACAAGCTCATGTAGAACAGTTTTAACCATGCGAAGTGGTTTGTCATCAGCGCCCGCCCTTCAGTCAAGTCATAAGAAAAAAGAGCAGCGGAAAGGTAAAAAACTGTCTATTCATACACACACAAAACATTACACTGGCAAGCAACCTCATCAAATAAGGAGCAAAATGGTAATTGAACTAGTAATTATCTGATTACTATCTGATTACCTCTTCCGTATCTCATCCATTCCTAATTCTTGTAGATATATATGGATACTCTGAAGCATGCGATCAAGGTCTACATCATATATTGTATTTTGCAGGACCTATACCACATACAATTGGGGCCAGATTAAATACAGTATTTAGGTCGAGCTTATAAAACTATACATAGTAACATCAAGAAAGGGAAAAATCACAATATTTAAAACAAATGCAAGTGTGTTGCAGAGAATACCAAAAATAAAAAAAATAAATCAAGAAGCACTACCTTAGTAAGCTTGATTAAACATTTAACAACCAAATCTGAAAACTTCTGATTTCTAATAATGAGAGACTCATTTGCTGCTGGAGCAGGCCATCTTGATGGATCTATGGGTCGCAAGAGATTTATAAGCACAACGAATGAAGAAGTACGGTCTGCATTGTCCTGTACTCAGAATCCAGCCATGAAAAGAAGCAAATATAAGTATTCTAAAAGGCGAAGGTAAACACGCCTGCTCATGCCTTACAAATAACTTTAAGACGAAAAGTTACCAGAATCTTCAACATTAGAACATTCAAAGCTCTCAAAAGTTGACTGCCATCATCCATCTGTGGAACCCTTTCATCCAATAGCCAAAGCAACAGTTCTGTAATGAGACTATCAAGGGTACTCTCCTTGACTGCATGAGCAAGTCTCTTGCTCTGAAAAGTCTGCATCAAAAGGAATGATAATTTCCTAACTCATTGACATAGGTTGAAGGAATCAAGCAATTGTTCTCAAATTTAAGCTTTATAAATCAAGCCAGACACCAAATTTCTGGGTCCAACTTGGACTAATGTAGGAATCAGGTGCAAAATCAACAATAAGAGTAGTAGTAGAACCTACCTGCATCAGAGTGTTCAGGACATATTTACAAGACCTGGAAGAGGCACCAGTTAGACTAAAATCAAAAGTCTTTGCCACCTGCAACAATAAAAAACATTTGTGAGGAGTTCTGGTGTAATATAACTTGGAGGCAAAAGAAAAGAAGGAAAAATCAACAAAAATAGTTGCCTTATTTGCCAAGCATGAAACAAGTCTATCAGCATCTTTCACTATATCATCCATAGTGCTGCCTTCAGGATCAGCGGTTGCTTGCGTCAATTCATGGCATACAACTTTCATTCCTTCAACAGACTGCAGACAAAATGACAAAAATACTAACTTCTTTCATCTTTGAGTAAATTATGGAATGGTATCAAAGAGAAAATTCTGTAATTGAGACGCATCCAATAAGTTGACAGTTATGAGAAAAAGTGTAAATAATAGAATAGTAAGTTATGCAAGCTGTGGAAGAACAACGGCTAAGGGTAGACTATCTAAAAACACGCAGGATCACGACTAATATCCCAAGGTCTGAAAGTATTAAGGCATTCTCCAAGCAGAACCAGACCTGGTAATATAATCAATTTTGAGCAGATATTATCAACCAATCTGCTGAAAAATGGATTTTACAATTCTAAATTTTTTTTCACATAAGCAACTTCCGGAAGTCCTGGTACATCCTGTCTTTTAGAGCACAGGTATTCTTAGCTTTATTTTAGTTCTTGAATAATGTACTGAACATTAAAGTTAAAAATCAAAAGCATTAAATATTTAGGAGGTCCCTAAAGAGTTGAAGCACAGCTATGCTTCTAATATGGTTCAAAAGAAACTCCCACGTTCAATATATTTGGCACTGCCCAGCGAGATTCAAATGCTTGGCATAATTACTATGAGATCTTGGAGCAATGACATTCTTCATTCCATTTGCCTTCCTTAATCCTGCTCTTGGCTCCTAAGTTTCACGAACAGCCACGGATCTACATATTGTTGGCCTCTTTAATACACATCTATCTCAAATTACTATCCCATTACTTTTGTCGATCAGTTGATTATTTTGTTTTCATATACAATGGTGAATATTAAAATTGATTAGTTTAAAAGGTGTAACATAATATTGAACAATATAATGAATAATAATTTGAAATGCTACAAGATCAAAATAGTTAACAAAATTGATCTAATAAGTTGGTAAATATTAGTCACTTTGACTTCATACTACAACACATATGACAAATAAATTTATAGGGGAAGTAATCCTCATCTTTACCCATCCCCAACCAGTCATAACTCCCATCAAACCTACAAATCCCAATACTTCAACTACACTAAAAAGGTACTTAAAGCAAACCTGCTCGGGAGAACCATATGCTATAATATCCAAAGCTTCATTCCAATCCGTAGGGCCCATACCAGAATACATCTGAGGCATCGGAAGTCTATCCATGTGAACTTCAGAATGACCATAGTTCTCCCTATGACAAGAAAAAACAATAATAATTAGTAGAAAGCAAACTGCTCTGGGCATTAAGAATATAATGTGCTGGAGGCAAGGCAGCAGACTGCTGTGTGCATGTGCCTGTATAGAGATAATAAATAAGTAAAAGATCAGGTACCGATTGATGATTGGGATGGTCATAGACCGTGAGACTTCCCCACTTTGCTCGGCTGGATCAGACCTGAAGGTCAATTAAAACACTAAGTTGCAAAATAAAAGGGAAAAAGAATAAAGTGGTCATGAGTTCTTTTTCTTCTCTTTTATACAGCAAAAGAAATGAGCCACTGAACAACAAAATGAACGACCTGCAGTCAAGAGCTCTTGACAGAATAAAATGCATTTCCCATGTTAATGGACCAACTTGGAATGGATTTCATGGTAAAAGAATGAACTTTTTCATGATATTTCATGCCCAATAATTTTGTATCTTCTTTCTAGAGTATCCAAATATATAGTAGTACTGTTTTCTTGCATAAGTTTTAATTCCATTTTTCCGTAATTAGATTAATATGGCTCAAAAATTGAAGGCATTCAGTTAAATCGTAAGCTCTTTTGAGCATATTTTGCAGACAAGTGAGTGAATCTAAACATTCAGATGCTTCATACAAAAATGCAGTAAACTATTTAATTGTTAATACTATCAAAAGGAGCAAGAAGGCAATTTGTTTATATATATGTGTCTATATATTAGTATATATGTATAACACTATATATCACCAATACCTATTAAGCACTAGCTATTGTCCCAATTTGTCCTTACACTATAGATTTTGTGCCAATCTTGCTATAGAACTAAAAGATGATGATTGGCTGGGTGATTAAACTAAAGCTCCAGTTGTTAACAAGAGTTGGCTCCAAATGGTATCAAAATTCCAAAATTAACGGCATTCATAAAGCCACAAATTTATGAAACAAATAATTCAATATTCTCAATTCTTTCCCCAGTCTTTGTATTCTTTCTTTTAGTTTCCTCTGTTTCTTTTCTTTTCTCGTGCCTCATTAGCAGCGTCTACTTTCTAACTCCCATTCCTGATCTATCCCCCACTTCTTCTTCAGTTATCATTTCTTTAAAGAAAAAATAGAATTGCGGGTGACTGAAAAGTTGTGGCAGGTCGAATACACTTGGGTGGATGCAGTGCAATACAGAAGGGTGACAAGGGTACTTTATAGGCATCTACTAATGATTGGTGGCATGTCAAGGCATTGTTTGGTTTTAGAAAGCAGTTGTACTTGGCATGTATAAGAGGTGTAGAGGTTCAGACAAGGTCTAAAGTCAGGTTAGGTATGAAAAGAATAGAGAAGGCTGTGGAAGAAGGCACACTTGGCTGCAGGCAGATTAAGGTCTAGGTGGTGCAAAGCAGTAATTTTAGTTCAAGTATGTTAATCTTAGTTGAAATTAAAGGAAAACCCGGAAATGTTTATTAGGTTGAGCCATAAAGCGAGCATAAAGAAGTTGGGGTCCAAACTTTTTCCAAGCATTAAGCTCTTGAATAAGAACTTCACCCAACATTTCAAAACAGCTAATCAGCTGGATTTGACCAATAATTAAGCTCGTCCAGAAACATTGGTATGCATACTCACACAGACCTCCTTGTTAAAATCATAATAATCTCTGGGATGAGAATAGAAAAGAGAATGTTCAAGAGAGATCAAAATAGTACCATTGTTGACATTTTGAGCATGAAAAATTGTAAAAATCACAGACACATGCACAAAATGTAAATCAAACATACGTGTTATCCCTCACTGAACGTCTTAGGGCAGCTCTAGCTTCTCCTGGCCTGCCTTCCTTCCTCTTCTCCATCTCCCGAGCCTGAGAAAAATGCAATAAAATATGATGAAGTGGTAGGGGAAAAAGAAATAAATGTAAAATGACAGCACAACAATGTACTTACCTTCCACTTAAATCTATCATCTAACATACTTCTTTGTGCCTCAGTAAGCTTCCCGACATATCTCCAAATGTCATCACCTAATGCACAAATTATTTGCATAATAATCAGAACAAAACCATGTGTGGAAACATGAACTGGTACCTGCAGTGATGTTGGTATTTGATTTGTCTAATACAAAATAAAAGTCCTTTACAAACTTCAATATAAATTGAAATCACTATCGTTCTTCCACACCAGTTTCAGGAGATTAAGACCGTGTATGTGTACCACTGTCCACACATGAAGTCTAAATGAATAATCCATCATTCTACCTGCACAAATAATTTCTTGAAACTCACCAAGAATCTTATATCCAGTAGCCAAAGTATTTAAAGCAGCCTTTCTAGTATCACCATCTCGTTCAGCAGTTAAGCTCGCAACAATTTGCAAGGATTTCAATTGCCCACTTATCTGATAAGAGAAAGAAAAGGAAGAAAGTAAAGCACATCAAAACTGCAAAGAAATTAAAATTTAAATAATGATAACCACAATAAAGTGTCTCCCTAAAAAGTTACCTCAGCTATATAATTATCCAGTAAAAATCCAACTAGATCAGCACACTCTATCCTTGTTCTGTTGTTTCTAGAACGCAAGCCCTCCAAAATATAAGGCAACGTTTTTGCGGCAGAATACGTGTGAATAATTTGCTTCATCAGTTCCCGCATTTTTTCTCTAACTTTTTCAATGTTATGACCAGACTGCAGCCCAAAGTAATAACCAATTGATAATGGTTGAATAAAAGCCAAAGATGCATGGATAAAGATACAATAATCATTGCCAAACTTGGAAAATACAAATCAAGCAAACTCAAATTAAAAACTATTCCAGTTTGAAGCAACCAGAGGCATTAGTGGCCACCAACACAGACATACAACTCCTACAAAAGGAAAGCATCTCGCATAGAAAGTTAGCATGACTATGACCTTCTCAATCAAGCAAGGAAGAAAAATGGCGGCCTCTGCTTCAGTAATTGTGTAGCCCTCATTCCTCAACATGTCCAGAAGTTCAGGAAGAAATTCCAGTACCTTATCAACGTAAGGAACATGAATGGACCAAGTCAGTTTCAGTATGCTAGAGAAAGAAAAGAAAATATATCAAGGGAAAAGTGCAAAACATTCACTGTAACATCAGCACCGATAGATATTTAGGATAGTGTGATATTACATGTTGACCAACAGAGCACATTGACAATATTAATTAACAAATTGATGAAGGTTATTTACCTTTAATAAACATGACGTATTAGATTCACAGAACCTCAGTACAAACCACCGGAAGAGTATATCCAAGACTTCAATTAACTCCCTTCCTATGGATGGGAGAGCCTGAAATGCCATCAAGAATGCCAGGTCAAAAAGAGCCCATTCAGATGTCATGTTAAGAGAACTATGAATATACATTGGCGAACCTTCTGCAGCATCTCAATTCCATCAACTTGCTTCTTGAAGTCGGAGCTCAACAGCCTCCGATGCAGATCCTCTCTAAAATACTTCATGACATCATTCTGTTAAAATGTAAGCAGAAGCATTTACTAACATCTCAAGAGAATAGAATTTCTTCATATGTAAAAATTTCATGAAGCACCTCTCATCAGATGTTGAGACCAAATTGACACCTTCGACCCTCATTTTTTACTATGACTAAGAAATCCTAAGAGTAGACCAAAAACATATGTTCTGAAAACTGTAGAATTCCTTTTCATTTTTCAAAAGTATGCTAGTCTCATTGATTATGAGGACCAAAATTGAGAAGAGAAGTAATATTTTCACGAACATTTATGAGAAGGATAAAAAGCACATAATCAACCAACAAATGCTCAATAAGCAGAAACCTCAAGATCTTGAATTTGTTCTATACGTAATTCTTCAAACTTGAATCTGCGAACAACCAGTCTCTCTCTATCATCCTGCATAAGTATCACGCAATTCACAACTATAGTATCTATAGAGATGAATTAAGCTGTTGTGTGTCATTTACCAAAATGATCGTACCTTGTTTGAATCCTTGACATTGAGCAAAGCTTGTGACTGAATGTTGATGTCTTGGACAGACATGATTGACTCTTGTCTTGATCCCTTGGTGGGAACAGTTCTCTGCGAAAGAAGGATATAAATCAAAATATATGCTATGCTATAAAATTAAGAAATTTCACTGCATGAAAACATACGGAAGTTGCAGCTCTGTTTCCATGCCGTGATGCACGGTCACCATAACCATTAGGTTTTCCAATCTTTGAGCCTTTAGATGTTATGCTTGCTGAAATTGATCTACCAGATTCAAAATTTTCTGCAACACAAGGAGCAGCATGACAATTCAACAAAGGGATTTGTAAGATAGAAAAACACTTATCTTTTGGGTGGGAGTTGGGTGCGGCATCAAAGAGAATACCTTGAAAAGCCCCGTATGGCTTTAGTCGCTCAACAACAATAGCTAAGGCAGAGCCTTGTATATCTTTCAAATTTTTGGTAACCTGTAAGAGAAGAAAAAATAGATCAAACAATGATCCCTGGGCTAGTTAAAAGATCTTTAACAAAGCATCAGAACTATGTGACTACAAACCATTTCTTGTCCGCAAACCCTCAATATTTCACTAAAGCATGTTTCAGCAGCTTTACGAACATCTGCAGACTTATCCTGGAAGGTTAACCAAGCAATATCATGATAAATACTTGAATAGACACAGATGCTAACCAGTGAAATTTTCAAAGAACATGTTTAGCTTTGCTGAAGAAAATACCGTCATAGCAGATGCAGCAGGTTTTAGCAGCTGTATAGCATCAGGAAAGTCGGTCAATCCAACAAGTTGTCTTGACGACCAGTCAAAAAGATCTTTGCGCCCTTCCGCACCAAGCTTAGCATCCATAAGAGCCGCTGTAATGTAAGGGATCTAAAGAAAAGAGACCGCAATAAGGTTAACAATGCATAAAACAAGATGCAAGAAAAAAGAATTCCTTAAGTGCATAATGTTGACCATTTTATCAAGATGAGCAGCAGCAAGCCAAGAGTCTAAGGTACTCAAAGTGCACTCTCGCATGTGCTTCTTGTTGTCGCCAAGGCATTTCAGGATATCTGAAAGAATGCCCTGCATGAACCACTTTATTGTAAATTATCTAACCTTTAATGGAGCAAATAGAAATGGCAAGCTAATTTTGAAAAAATGCACCTTGCTTGACTTCTCAACCGGCTGCCCCATTGCAGATGCAAGAGCACCAATTGTGGACAATGTTGCCATAATCAAATTTTTGTTGCTATCATGTAAACGGTTTCTTAGAGCTCCAAATAACTCTCCTGGAAGTAAGAAAAATAGTTGAACACATGAAAAAACATAGCAAACACACATTATACAGAATTCTAGTAGTTCTTTAATTAACCACTAGATAACATACCAGTTCCAGTGGGTTGAACGCGCTTATTGGCCTCCTCCAGAATTTTATTCACGCTTTCAATAGACTCCAAGCGAATCTAGTACAAAAAGGAAAGTCAACATTACTAAAGGCACTTTAAATGGGTAATACACATCCATCTTTGTTGTATCTAACTATACCTTCCAGTCTGAATTCTCCAGGCCCTTCAACAAAGTAGGGCTGATCTTTTCACTAATATCTTCACGTGGAAGACCATCTACACCACCAGCAGCCAAGGATGATGTTGAATCAGTGACTTTCACAGTCTTCTTTGGAACCGCAGCTGCTCCCTGCATATATTAATATTAAAGTGGTGAAGGAGAAACCAAAGAGATTCAAGGGAGAAAACGATGGTTAAACACCAACTAGAAATTACCTCAAATGGATTTTTTTCGTACTCAGCGTCAAGCGCACTTAGAAGAGCAGGTTTGACATCTGAGAGGAACCCCTTAATATCTACAAGGAGAGTAGCAGTCAGTCCCTATTAACATCCAAATAACATGACAAAATTAAAGAAACTTGTATCACCTGGACCAACAAACTTGTGCAAAGCACCAATTAGTTTAATAGTAGCATTTCTAGTTGCAGCAGCACTAGATTGTAAACCAATATCCTTGCAGAAATCAATTAAATCCTGCAATAACAAATATGGTAGATCTTAAAATCGTCTTCCCAGTGGTATTTTCTAAGAAATCAAATCAGAATGAAACAATTAAATTTCTGCAAAGGAGTTTCAAGCACCTTCAGTTTAATACATGAAACACCAAAGTCCTCCACCGCAGAAACCATCCACAGTAGGCCCTCACTGAGAACCTTGGGATTCTTGTGCTCTTTCATGATTTTATACAGCTGAAACCAGTCAAACAATAAAGGATTAGCCAAAATGTATTGCTGAAAAGAAATGACACCATCTAACAAATTGAGCAAAGTATTAGACCTGCCGATCTAGGAAAATGAACCAATATCACAAGTCACCTTCCCAAAATGAACACTTTTTCTATTAATTCAGATATTAGCTGCAGTCACTATCAAGCAAGTCATGACAAGGCTTAAACAACTTCAAAGAGGAGGATATTTTAATTTCTTAGTCTTTCTCTTTCATCATTACCATTCTTCCGCCATAGCAAATGAATGTGCAGCTTGATAAGTTTGGGTGCAATATTTCCAGTTTTAGATCACAAGAACTAACTGCCCTACAAACCACAGATGATATCCGGTCACCCATAGAAGTTTCTAATCCAAGTCTACCCATGATCGCCCCACCCCCACACTGCTGCAAATTATTGCAGCAATGGCAGGTGAAAGCCCAATCCAGCAGGTACCCACCTATCAGCAATTTACCTCTCAATGTACTAGAATGGAAAAAGTAATTCAGAACCATCGCTATTACATAGTTGTAACTTTACATCATAATTGTGATACCTAGGTGCTTAATGGGTTAGGGAAAGACGAGTAGGAACTGCATGTGTTTCCTGTCCCCTTAATTTTGGTGTATTGCACTAAATGTAGGTGTAATTTGCTGCTTTCTGGTGGTTATTTGCCAGTTGCCAATGTAGATTTGATACATCAGGTGATGTGAAGGATGGTGAATATGTTGTTGCATTATGGGGACCAACAAGAAGGGAAAATCTGCAGGAAAAGTGAATGCCGCATTTCCTTATCTTTTTTCTTCTTTCCCATATAAGGATAGGTATCACCACATAGTTATTAAAGGCGTGAGGCGAGGAGCGGGCGAGAGGTATTTTTTCAAGGCGAGAGGCGAGGCAAGGGGCGGGCGACCAAAAGGCAAATGAGGCGACAATTAAGAAAAAAAGTTAAAATATATTTATATAGTACAACAAATTAAATTAAGTGAAATATACTAAGTATTAATAGATTAGCATATTAACATATTAAACATTTTTAGTATTAAAATAGCAAATTAATTAAATATATTAAGATTTAGTTAATTAATATATTAAACAAATTGAAAAAGAAAGATTCAAAAAAATCAAAAGCGTTGTCTGTATGAGAAAAGAACATTAAAAAAAAACAGAAGACAGAAGATATAAGAGAAGAGAGAAGACAACTTGGAGTCTAGGTTGTAGGAATCAAGGTGGAGGGAATGCCTTGATTGTAGGAAAAGGCTTGGATGCTTCTTAATTGTGGGTTATTTATTACAAAAAGTCAAGATTTCTTGTAGGAGGCTCATTTATTATTATTTTTTTTAAAGTGAACCAAGGGCGACTGAGGCGACCGAAGCGACAAAGGCGGTCGCCTCATCTTGCCTTATGGTGCTCGCCTGGCCTAGGGAGAAAGAGGTGACATGGTGTAGGCTCACCTCGCCTCTCGCCTAAGGCGACTGCCTTTGATAACTATGTATCACCAGCAAAGCATTCCAGACAACTTTTAACGAGATGCAGCAGAATAGAACAGTGGAGAGAAAAGAAAAGAACAAAATATTGAGAGTAAAGCGCCTTGTCTTCAGTTTTCTCAAGGTTGCATAACCCTGTTTTCATAATACAAGACACTCAAAAGAAGAGGAAAGCAAAATAATTCCCCCTAAGCAACCAATATCCTCAGTCAATACATATCTATGGACAAAAGGACTTACCCTTTCAAAAATAAACCCTGGACCCACAGCTTCACAAAACGTTGTAAGGCACTTCATGGCCTGAGCACGAGTTTTTATATCAGCAACTCTCTCACTAATACCTGTCAACAAGTCAAAACCGTAGATATAAGAAAATGCTGAAAGACATCAGTTCCAAATCCAAATTAAAAAAACAACAATTTGAGCATTTAGATTTCAGAAACACCCCAAGAAAAAAAATTATAGCCACCAATAAGAAGTGCAACCAAGGGGAAATAATCGAAAAACAAGGGTAGACAAGAAAACCAATAATATAAGAATGCCAAGACAAAGTTTGCTATCAAAGTACTAGATGTGGTGGAAATAATAGGAGTTTCTGACCTGAAAGGCAAAGCACGACACATTTTTTGGGAAACTTGGATGCAGTTGAAGCTATGTGCGTAATAACATCAATAACCTGTTGCTGGACCTGCGCATCAACATCTTACAGAGGATGAGCTAACTAAACCAAATACCCAACAACACCACATTTACAATTACAGCATACGTTTGCGTTTACAATTTTATACCTGAACATTTTTCTCATTCCAGCCAGGAACAACGCAAAGTAAACGGATCAAAATCTCGACTGACAGATCAAGGTTGGTCAGTGCTTCAACCTGCTCTTTGAAAGACACAATAGCTGCAACAAGCAGTTAAAAATTACAAATCAACTTGACATTTTACGCAGAAGAAAAATCACAATTTCTAAGAGGCAGTCTATTTTGAAAGTTACTTCAAAGCTAAAGTTAATAGGTCAGTATGAGTGGTATTCATCCAAACCAGTTGTCAGCGAACATATTCAATGCTAAGTTTGAACCAACATAAGATTAAATGTGCAGAATCAGAAGCATCAGCCTAACCTCATTGAAAAAGAAGAACAAAGAAGGGAACTGAATAGCAGAAACAGCTACCAAAAGAAGCAGGAATATGATTGCGAATATGATTGCAAAATATTGGAGTGTCAAAAATAGGAGTATTTATCTAGACTCAGCTGTAGTAACTCATAGGACAATCGAGTTTCATGCAGCTTTCCATATTGAACAGAAAAAGAATGCAAAAACAAGAATCGCATGAATTCTTGCCAAATGAACACATTTAAGCTTAACGAAGTTGCAAACAGTGGACAGAGAATGACTTAAACTCAATGGACCATAAACCACAGTTATCTTGGTCAACCTAGAAAAAAGTTCACTAATTAAAAAAACTGACAACCACATGAGATAAGCAGCCTAAATATACTCCTCATTTAAAATCTCTCTATATAAAATAGCAACCAAAAGCTAATCAAAATAGAAAACATCACCTACATAAGGACACAATAGTTACTGTGTCCAATTGAAATCTCATGCAAATCTTTGGCTTCATATCGAGTATGATCAACAAATACTTAGGATAGGTTCCATCCTAGAAGGAACCTCTATTAACGTAAAACATTGGTCAAGACAGAAGGAATGATCGAGAGTTATTTTTCCATGTCTTAGGAGGACCTTTTCCACAACAACAAGAAGATGCGTGAAATTTAAGGGGTAAAGGCACCATTGGAGTTCTGTCATTGGGAAAAGGGGAGGCTGTGTGCCAGCAGAGAAATGCATTCATGCCTAACTAAGAGTTTTGTCCAAAAACAATCAAAAGGAACCGACAATGGAAATGACATAATTTAAGAAAAAATCACCCAACTCTAACCTAATTAAGCTAATGTTGCAAAATCAATCAATTCAAGTGGTAATTTAAAGATGTAAACCTTCAAGCCGCTCTTTCCACACAGCACTCTTTAGCTGAGTGATTGTATCTGCTTGTATAAGGGATCCTAATCTGCTCTCAATCTCCTCCAAACTCATTTCTGCAGGCTGTAAAAACAAGTGGATCAGGTAATTGAAGAAATGACATTTTGGAATTTCTGGTATAGTATCCGACCATGGCCCAACAGCAGGACTGAAAAAGGGAAATGTTAAACTTTTACCTCAATGTCTTCCTGTTCCACAGGCTTAGAAACTTTTAATTGTCCACCTCCATCAACTTTCTTGTTGGCACCAGATTTCCCAGATGCAGCTTTCTTTGTAGCAGCGGGCTGAAAAATCAGAAGCAATTAACCGGTGCGAATCAGTAGGCAAAGTACATTTAAAACCAGTGCTCTGGGTTTTAGTTCTTCATTTTTGTCAGAAATGCTGCCAACAATGGTCAACAGGAAGTGAGAGTTGGGTTAAGAAATAACTTACAGCTGTATTAATAGGCTTCTTTCCACTAAGCATGCTAGCAGCTGATCTTCTAGCAAATGATCCATTGGAGGCCTGCAACACCGAGAAGAGAGTGGAAATCATTCAACATAAAGCCTAACCCACAAGATACCACATATAACAAAACCAGATGCTATCACAAAATTACAGCAAAAAAGGGGATTTGATCATTGATGACGAAAGAATGATGAAGTGGAAATTCTTAGCTTAATCTTTTGGGTGGGTGGGGGAGAGGGAGGGAGGATGCCTTATAATGAAATAGCAGAAGAGTACAGAATGAATGCAAGGAAACAATAGAGAAGTACAAGTAATTTGTCCATGCTCAGAAAATTCAAAGCAACAATTGCACTATCTCGCCACATTAAAGCTTATCATACACTACTGAAACAAAGAAATGTTAAAAGCCGTTCCGCAACAAACTGAAAAATGTGCAGTCCAGAGGCCCCTACACCTATTCATAGAATGACAAGAAAAGAAAGAGGGAAGACCCCTTATTGTTTCAGTGCAAATGGGCTAGAAAATTACAGGTGGTGAACAATATATAGCAGGGAAGATTTCAAAGATTTCCTAAGTTTTTTTTTTTTTTTAAGAATTGGTCTACAGTCTACACATAAAGGAGAATCGAGTTACTTTCTATTTCCCTTTCCATCATTTTGTATTTGATGGGGAAAAAGTAATTTCTTTCGCGCAATTAATTTTCAGGGAAATGTGACCTTGCATGCAAACTCTTTGAAGGACTATTTGTTCCAAGTGATACAAATTAAAGTACTTTAAGTCCTTATATTAAGGGCTAAGGAACAAGCATATGAAATGAAAAACTCCTTAAGATGAGTACACGTCGGTTTCCATGGTAAACGTTAATTGCTGGCCAAATGAAGGGATCAATCAATCTCATGCTTAATTGCATCTAGAGAGATCATAAGATCCAAAAATAGAGGTCAAAATTAATGATTTCTTTACTAACCAAGATTAACCTTTCCCTAATATTTCTTAGTGTACTCATTCAATTACAAATTAGAAACAAGAAAGTAACGGGAAAGCTGATCTGGATGGAAAACCCACTGACCTCTGCACAAGGCATACTTCCTCCAGAAGATTGAACTGCAGCTGACATTATTGTAATGAATACATATGTTAAGAAAAAGGTAATCAAATAAATGACATCAACAGTATTACATGAATCACAGTAGATAACAAATAAGTAGCTACAAACATTAAATTCCAAACCTGAGCTCGAAACAGCTGATGGGTCCCCTGTCGAACCCCCAATCATTTCAGATAACTTCTTTTTCCTAACATCGTCAAGCTTTTCCAGTGACTTCTCCAAAGGTCTCATACCAACCATCTAAATAAAACAAACATTGAACAAGTAAATTACCACATCAACAGAGAATATGAGAAAATTTGACAATTTGACAGATAAAGATCGCAAATCCTGAAATAGAATACCTTAGCAATAGCTGCCAAGGCTGAGAAAGCTGCATCCCTCACTTCGGGTGTTCCATCATTAAGGCACTACATAATCATAGAGTTCAATATAGAATTCGACAAGGAAGTTGCTAATCCCAAAGACAAAGCAATTTCAAAGAACTGGTTATTATAATAAAATAAATACCACTATAAAATTTTAAAAGGGAAAAAGAAAAAATTGGCTCCTGACAACTTAATATGTTGCATATATAGCTCAATGGCAGTCAACAACCACGTGCATGGGCATTAAACCAATAACTAACATATTTGCTTATGCAAATAATTAAGATTATGAATTATCTACCAGTGAAAATATTCAACTTGAACCATGGCGTTTCTCACTCATGTTAGAGATATTTCAACCTCAAAGTGTGCAAAAAAGAATTAAAAGAAATAAAAAGTTTCTAGCTTGTGTGGCACACAAATTGTTCCACCTAGTTACTGACCTCCATGCATATCGGAACATATTCCTTGTGCACTTTAAGTATAGCAGTCTTGTTGCTTGTCTCGATACAAAATGTAACCCAGTTCAATGTCAACGATCTGACAAGAGGAACTTTATTTTTCACTGATGTCTTAACATCTGCAAGAAATCAAGTTATCAGCAGGTTCCCAATCTGTTAGAAAACCTTACTAATCAAACACCCAAAAATTATCACCTCTATTCATTTTTTATGAAACCTTCAGTCATGCATGTTACTGATGACCAGACAAATAGGCAAGGCATATTAAGTAATTAAAGGATAAAGTAGATCACAACACATTTTACCAAAATTGAAGGGCACTTTCAGAACACACATTTTCTTTCATGAGAGACTTGAAAGCAGTAATTCAGAGAACACCTTATTGACTTTGCATTACATGCCAATGCACCCACAACAAAATTATAAGATATCATATTAATTACAACCAAGGAGAAACATGATGAATTTGCCGAAAGACATAATGAGGCGGCTGCCATAGAAAAGCAGAAGCCCGCAAACTGGGGTCAAGAGGTGTAGTGAACAACTTGAAGACAGAAAATAGGAAAAGGGGGAAAAGGATGAGCAAAACAACATTGCAAATACAAGCTAATGCCAATACATAACAAGAACAAGAAGTCTCGTCAAAGTAGCAGTATGATTCAATGGCTAGCAAGAATCAGTTGAACAATTTAGAGAGATCAATATATGAGTACAGAATTAAACAGATATAAATCCTGCCTTCAACAATGTCAGTGAGATTTAAGCATCCTGACTTGTGCATTGCTTGAAGAGTCTGCGTAAGTGCCTCTGTCGAAGTAGGTTTCTTCTCCTTCAGTTTTTCCTATACATACATCATCAAAAGATCAAGCTCAAAGCTCAAATACACCAATATCAACAAACACAGAACTATAGTTCATCAATAAGCAAGTATTCTGGAAATTTGTCCAGGCTCGATGGACCCAGCCACATCTTGCAACACCTTACAAAGTTGTTGCTCATGGCTGTTAAAAGGTTCTAAGTTATTACTTCCTCTTGGGGCATCCCTCAATTTTAACTGAACAAAGATAGAATCTGGAAATAGATACAACATTTAGATGGTGTCCTAGGTGAGTTTATAAGCTCATCAAAATATTTTATACTATATTTGACAGCTTATAAAATGTTCTAAAATGCTTGGCTAAATTTTTAAGAGAAGAGCTTTATAAGTTCCTAAATAAAGTGTTAGATCCTAGACGATGTTTTATAGAAAAAGTAAGGAGTTCTTACCTTATTAGGATCTTAACAAACTCATTTAATTTTAACCATTTAATTAGAAATTGGAATTACTAACATTTTACAAACTCCAAAACCATATTTTATTCAAACATTTCAAGAGTATATTTTCTAAAATAAGACATAAATCTTATAAGCTCTAAAACTAATAAGAGCTTATAAGACCTTTTAAATAAACTTAGTAGACACCTTCTTAATAACAAATGGAGCCGAGGAAAAAGAAAGTTTAATCACCCCTCATATCTTGTGGCAATCAATGTTAGGAGGTCTTGAATCCTTTCTTTATATCCAACGATTCCCACCCCATCCCCCCAAGTTCACATATGTACGTAGAAAAGAGAAACTTGTCACAGGTAGGAAGAGTTGCAACATTACTTTCTAAAAAATCATTGAGACCAAGCCTATAATTGCAGCAGCAAATTATGAACAAATAAATGCACAGGAAGTATACTAACCAATAGTACAGGCAATAAGAAGCGAGAACTCGCTGAGAAATTGGTTCTCAGACCCCTGGCAAGATTTCCCAGTGCTTGAATAGCTTCAACTGCAACAGCAATGTTGACATCTGTAATAAGCTGCAAAGTTCAAAAGCATAATGTAATCACTGGATATATCAACTTTATGTCTTGCCATTCCCAGAATTCAGGTGACTGCAAATGAACTTCTAAGTACAGTAGAGATATATTACACATCATGACACCACCAAGTATTGATTGTAAACCATATAATTTAATGCAGTCGAGTCTACAAGAAACACAAACGGCCCGTTTGGTTTCATTTCCAAGCCCCCTATTCATTTTCTTGTGGGAATGGAAATTGAAAACAAACACTTTCTCACAACTTTCAACAGAAAAAGTACATATTTTCTTCCCAAAACCCCATTCTAAACCTACCCTATTATCCTATTACACATCAATCAAATTCAAATTTGATTTGACATAAAGTTACCCACTATCATTTTTAAATTAATAAAATATACATATATTTTAAAAAATAAATCTTTTTAAATATAAAAAATATAAATTAACCTACTTTTCAATCCTACAACCTATTATAATCATTACCTTCCAACATTTCATCCACATACATCTCAATTTCTATTTCTATTTCATAACTAACTTTCCAACTTTAAGAAATGGCTAGAAATGGAAATGGCCTTTGGAAATAAAACCAAACGGGCCGAAAGTGATTCGTTAAAGGTAAGAATTGGCCCAGCCCAGATCAAAAACAAAATTGTTAAATGTTTTTGATTCAAATAACGCCAATAAAAGTTGAATTTTTTTACAACTTAAAGAGCACTTACTTCATCATACAAAGGCAAAATGAAGTTCAGTCAAAATTTTAAACATTGTGGACCAGATGTACGAATAGACTGTTAGTGCTTATTTTATCCATTTCACATTTCATATTTCTGTTTTCTCCAAAACTTCAGCTCAATGGAGTATTTATATATCTGTTCCCTGCATTGCGTATTTATCTTCTCGCTTTGTTGCAACAAAAAGATCAGAATTCTATGCTTTGAGACCATTAAGCACATCAATCATCATAATCATGATTTATCATTTCCTTTTTTGCTGCCACTGTTATTCATCACTGTTCATCTTTTTTTTACCCATCTCTCATCTCCTTTCACCCACCATCATCAGTGCACTGCATCCTACCACAAGTTTCTACTTATGCTCATAGCAACCACATCCACCAAAAAGTTGGATTGCAAAACTTTGAAAGGCTGAGAGGACAACTCCTAAGACACAATACCATGTCTGCAATACACCTCCATTAAATTTAGGATCAACAATATAATAGCAATGATAAAATGAAGACAAACTGAGTCAACAAGCTGCAACTCATATTTATGTTCTTTTTTCCAAAAATGTTAACATTTGGGATGAATACGAACTAATTTTACACCTAAGAGAAAGTGGCTATAAGCAGTTCTTCTTCTTTTTTTAATTGATTAGTTCTTACAAGTAGAGAGTAATTCTAGCTATACATATGCTTAAACTATATCTTGTCTCCTAGGCAACCTAGTTCATCCAATTTTATAAACTCACTTAACAGCCACACTTCTGAAATTAAGTTCTAGATGTTGCATTATCCTGTCTTCAAATTGAGGTCACTTCTGATTACAAGCAGAACCAGTTCTGGAGGTCTGAATACAAAGTAAAACAGGAGAAGAATATTTTCATCTAAAGTTGACCACTAAAAGGATCAATCAGTCTACAAACAAAAAGGACCAAAATACTCAAGAAAGTGGAGAAAAAATGGTTTAAACAAAGTCTACTGAGAATTTAAAAAACTATCCACAAGGCAAAACCATCACAAACCTTCTTTAATGTTCGACAAACTTCCGTAAAATCTCCCGGAGCAATCCTTTTAGTAGATGCAAGTTTGGTTAATTCAGCAACAGCCTCTTTTCGCTCAGACCATTTAGCAGCTTTCTGGAATACAAATAAAATATCAAAACCACCATAAGCGTGTTCCAATACACTAATACAGCAACATTTGGTAAGAACAGGAGGTTATAAGAAATAATCTCTAAAATATCACTATATTATAAATGACTGAACATAAGTCACTTACCACTCCTTCCCAAAATCCAGACTTCTCCAAAGGTGTTAATATATCAACCGGGTCAACAAGTTCGTACTCATCTATCTCCTGAGGAACTGTCAGAGAACACATGCATCAGACCAGTGAAAGATGTCATGAAAACCAGGCTAATACAGTAGGAATAGACAATAGCAATCAGCATTGCCAATGCCAAGTTCAGATTGCCTAGCCTAAGCTGCCTGGATCAGAAATACTGTTCAACTAAAGACAACAGTTCAGCTAAGTAAGCACATACCATCAGCTACACTTTCTTCAGCAGGGCCAGATCCCACAGCCTCAGAAACAGCTTCTTGTTCTGGCTCTTTGTCCTGCTCAGACCTGATAAATAATAACGCAAAACGGCATATACAGATTGCCAAGACTGAAGTACTTTACACTAAAGCTAAATCTGAAATATTAAGTTAAGGAGACATTTTTAAATAAACTGCATTTCTATCAGATATTGAGCTTCCACAACCTAATCATGTAAAAGCATCACCAAACAGAATCAGCAGCCACCAGTTGGACATGCATATTGCAACATCAGAAAAAATAATCTAATTAGACAACTAATATAGCTCATTGGAGCATTAAGCCACCAAAATCTCCTCCAAAATTAATAGGCCTTGTTGACTTCACAATAATGACCAAACTCAGGATGTGCAAGGTAATTATTTTGCAGAAAACTCTAATAAATAATTACCTAAATAAATACCAGCAAGAACTACACTTGTGCTGATGTAAAGGAAAATTCAAATTATTCCAATTCATATATGTTATTGCGCACGCGCACCGGGGAGGGGGGGGGAGAGAGAGAGATTCACCTAATTTTTCGGGTCGGTTTTGCAGTTCCAGTAACATTGGCAAGCTCAGCCTGCAACTCTTTTTTCTTAAATATAACAGAACAAGAAAGAATAAGGACTTTGCACAAGTTACCAAAAAGTGGGGGAGAGAAGAATCTGACACAAGTTATGAATTGACCTACCATGGTATCTCGCATCTTTTCAAATAATATTGATTTGACAGGGTCCTTTCCTATCCAACGACAAAGCTCTAGCGTGAGCCCTTTTGAGGAAGCACGGACATTCTGATCTTGATGATCAAAAAGTTCGGGAAGCATCTTCAATATTCTTTTTGGTGGTACTATCTTTGACCCAAATTCACTGATTCATTATCCAGCTAAATGTCATTGTAATGCAGAATAAAAAGCAAACGTTTGGTACAATAGCGAACAACAGCAATAAATCACACACCTTAATGCCTGAAACATGACATCTATTGCAGGGACAACGGCTTTAGCAACTTTATTTTTTATTGCTTTCTCCATAGCATCCTACAAAGTAAACATTGCTTGTTCAATCAGGAATATCCAACAAATAAATGTGCCTCTTGAAAGCAACGAATATGAGCAAAGCTATGGTACAGAGGTGTCGAATTTAGTATATACCAGTATTAAAAGATTAAGAAGATCACATGTTAACAATGAACTAAAGGGATTCAGATAAAATAAAATGAACACAACCCAGCCAGAAAAGAAGGCCACCTTGCCCATGTTCTATCCACTTTCCAAACATTTAGCTCATGAAACAAGTGATTCATATGCTGGAAAATAAATACCAGCAAGAGAAATAGCAATTGTCTTATTAGACTAGCAAATAAAGAAGCTTCCTGGTAGATAAAGACCTAGTTCTCAAATCCATTGTCTAAGAGCAACAATGGGCATGTAGCCATGTACTTCACTGACTCAATGTTTGAGACTTCAGGCAAATCCTGCTCCCAATCTCCCAAGTGTCCTGACCATATATAACTTCTATGAAGAAAATCACTACTTGTTAAGAAGGTCCTTTGGGTGCTTGCTCCAAAGTCCTTGATATTTTTTTAAATTAATTGCCTATAGATGAATGGCAATCCTAATTTTTTGAGCTAACAACACATGAACTGACACATACCGTTGTTTTAGCAACTGAGCCGACTTTTTAATGCCTTGAGGTGCATATAAATATTATGAGCTTCACTTTTACCCCTCCTAAAGCAGACATTGAGGAACATGTAATGACACTACTTAAGTCCCTAATCTCTCCCAATGCCAATGTTGTAACTGCTAGCTAAACTATGATGCACAGAAAATTATAGCATTAGCAAACTATATTATGTTGCTCAAAATGCGTAGTATCTTGAGTTTTACACGTACCAGGAAAGCTTCAACAGCCTCCAACTCTACCCATAGCATAAATGCTGTCTGTGCCTTCTCTACTGTTTTAGGCCTTCCAGTTAGGCACTTCGCCACTATTGCATCACATACCTCTTTTGCATATCTAAACCCACGATAAGAGCAAAAATATATAAATGAATAACCCATTCATTAGTTCCAAATTTGCAGACCCAATTGAATAACAAAGAATTAAGTCAATTTGACATATAATATCCAACCAAAATGATGTTACAATACTTCACCTTCCAGCATCAGCATCTGCAGCTCTTAAATACGCAATGAGCCCATCCAGAGCCTTCTCCTGCACAGGTGCATTAGAATCCGCCACTGTCTTCCTGAAAAATGGACCTAACAAAAACTCCAAGATTAAAAAAAAAAAATGGCACTAAAAATAATCTTTAAAAACAAAATACGGGGATCCACGCACATTAATCCAACCACATTCATCATTTTCTTCGATAGATCAACTACACCACGATCAAACATCTCAAGAAATCAGATCTATCTCAAAAATTCAAACTAAAACTCACCAAATTCACGGAGCCGCAGGTCCTTGGGATCCGAGATGGAGTCGCAAACCGCGGCCAAATCAATATTCGCATCATTCCTCACTTTCCAATTCTTGTGCGTCAATCGATCCTCCCACGGCAATTTCTTGGCCTCCTTCAATAACTTCTCGTCCTCCGACATTTCCTATCTTGGTCGATAAATACCAGTCTCCAAATCCGGCGATGTGTATATATAAGAGATAAAAAAGCAGACAACGTCGTCGATCGTTCGAACTTTCGGCGTTAAATTATTTCTCTGTATCCACTCAGCCAAGTGCCGGCGAGTCTCATTCGAGGGTTGAGTGTTGAGGAGAGGAAGTGCGTACGATAAATCTACTATACCTTTTTCCCCTTTCTCTCATTCAAAAAATTAAAATAGAAAAAGAAAAAAACATAAGAGAGAGAGAGAGAGGGCCTAATTTTATGTTTTACGTTTCTGGGCAGAAGGAGACCCCATTTAAATACGCCCTCGTGCCAACACCTACTAATCGAAAACTTACACGTGGAGAATCTAGCCAATAGTATGGCGGTGTGATATTAACTTACCAAAAAGCGCGTGGCTGGGAATGAGTTAATCTGTTGTGGTTGAGCGGTGCAATTTGAAGGGGGACTTCGTGGGGCCCAGTGGGGGAGGAGCGGAGAGAAGACAAAGTGCTTGTAAAATATTTTTTGCAATTCAAATTATGTCGAGGGGGAGGGGTTATTAAGAGAGGAAGGAATAATTGCCTGCGGCGAGCTCAACGTTATTGTCCCTGCGCCTTCCTCCGATGGTGGATGAGGTGTCGAGTTGTGCATTTGATTGAATTATAGAATTTTGATCTGACGGATGTGAGTGGGTAACATGTCAAAATCGGGGTACGATAGGATACCAGATCGTGATTGCGTTTCCTTTTCTGAACAGACGATAATTTATTTCCCCTGCCGGCATGCTAAATTCCTTTTAAAATTAAACGGCTATTTTTATTTAAAACCAACCAGTATTTTTTAGTAAGTAAGAATAAGAATGATAAAGAGATCAGATAATCAATGCGCGGAGAAATATGCAAAGGAACCGTTGGTCATTTATTTAGGCAAATTTGCTATTTTGGTTGGATATTTTTCTCTATTTCTAAGAGCATTTTGCAATTTTGCGTTTTTTCGGATGCAAATTGTAGATTCAATTTTTAGGATGAAGTGTGACTTTGTTAGATATAGAATTCAATTTGATTATTTTCGAACTTATTTAAATACTTATTTTATTGACATTGTAATATTAAATTCTTTTTTTAAAATATTCAAAAAATTGTTGATTCTTACATGCAATACAATATGAATAAAAATGCAATGAGAAATAGTTTTCATGATCAATGAGTTTTATTATATATGTACTTGAATTAATGGGAGATTTATTTGTTAGTCATGTAACACGAAATCAAATTTGAAATCATGTACGTCAATTGTGCAATAGTGGCATATGTTTCAAAAATGCGACTGCATAAAGTCATTGCTTGAGTTAGAAAATGGATGTTTCAACGTCTTTTCAGCTGTAAAAGTTGATATTTATATTAATCAAGTGTATGTTTGAGCTCATGAAACTTAAAGGGACTCCATCTTAAGTGAGCTTAATGAATTATTCTAATTAGATATTGGGTCTATTCACATAATCTTTTACTTTTATTTCCTTATAACTTAAATGGGGTATATCAAACAATTACGAGAATTTAATGCATGAGTCACTTTATAATAGACCAAATTATATAATTATAAGAGAGAGAGATTCTAACAACCCACCCCTCATAATTCAATAGTAAAATAAGAATAGATTAAGATGTAGATAATCCTCCAAAATTCAACCTTATGTACTAATTCAACCCACATTATTTTGACCCACTACGTTTTCGCTATGTACTTTCCTAATTCTCATTGGCCAAGGGCCATTAAAGGGACTAGTCCATAAAGCAGGCCTACTAAAAAGGCCACTGGAACAGGACAAACTCTTGCACCATTTTCTTCATCCATATGCTGTGAATTCTCTGCTTTAATCATGACTTTTGCAATTGATTTGGGTCCATTGCTCTCTGTACTTTTACAGCCCAGTACCAGTAAATTTTCTGTCAAATTCATCTCTCTTACGTAAGGGTGGAATATAATTGGGCATAGTCGAATCGAGTTGAGTTTGGACAAGATTTTTGAATTCGAGCTCGATCTCAATATACATATATATGACTTGAACTCGACAAGCGTAAAATTTTAAGTTTGAATTGGACTTGATAAGTCTCTAATTGACAAATGAATTGCAAAAAATTGCAGGCTTGAGCTCGAGCTCGAATTTGAACTCGAACTCAAAATAAAAAAATAAAAAAAATAATATAATATATATTAATAAAATAAAAATAATATTTAATTATATATTGGCTCGCAAGTCTTGGGTTTATATACAAAAGGTTCGAAATCATCTCGAATTAGATTTCAAGCTCGATTCAGCTGAATTCGAGCTCGGCTTGACTCGTTTGTACCCCTACTCTTACAGTCTGTGGGCCTAAAAAGATGAGAGTCCAATTTATAAATAAATAAAAAAATAAAAAAAATGTTCACTGTTGAACTTTAAGTGTCCAATCCAATACCCCAAAAAGTAAAGTCGGCTGTTCAATGGACTATGGGTTCTTACTAGTTTTCAATTTCAGTTCGAATAAGTAGTCCAAAGTTGGTCTGCAAGGTCCAAGACAAAGGATGTGCATAGGATGGCCCAAAATGAGAGTTACCTCCTAATTCAAATAAGATTGGAAAGTTCAACACGAGTGGAAGAGCAAATAATGCGAAAATTATGGCGGTTTTTTTGTTCTTTAAATTACATATATGTATTTGAGGTTATTTGTATTTAAATTCCAAACTTCACTCATATATGTATAATGATTATATTGGATGAATTGATAGTAGTAAGAATTACTAAGTTTGAATTTTATTGAGAAATAAATAATTTATCAGAATCCTAAATCTAAATGCGTTTTAATATTTTTTTCTTCAAATTAGTAGTCTCTCACATATGTTAAATTTGATTATAATTTAAATTTCAAAAGTTTTTTATTGAAAAAAATCCCAACACTCCAGCATATCAGATTATGTTATGGAGCTAATTCATTACACATTATGTGTAAAATAAATGGACTTAACTAATGAAAATAGTTGAGTGGCTTTAGATCCAACGATATTAGTCCCACATATAAAATGTGAGGTTGGAGTTTGAATTTAATCAATTCCTACCGTGCATGTGAATAAATAAAAATAAAGAAAAAACTAATGAAAATTAATGAATTATTAATTCAACATTAGCTAAATCAAGAAACAGGTAAATTAAAATCCCACATTAAAACTATTGATGAGGTGTTAAATGAATTGGATTTACTAAGATTGTGAAATTAGTAAATTGTAGGCACATAATTTATATTATTAACAAAGCATCAATTCCTATGCACTCTATATTCCAATATTATCATTTTATCATTTTTTTAATTTTTATTTGTGTAAAGATTTAAATAAATATATCTAGATTATTAAATAATTAATATTATATAAAAATTATAAATATTTTTATTTCTTATGCTATGAAAATTTAGTGCGTCTAAAAAATGTGTCAAAATTACGGTTTCAAATAATTTGAGAAAGTATCACCTAGAGTTGAACACATGCAAATAGTATCGAATCATTATGATTAATAAGATAGTAATACTCAATCACGTGGTCAATTAATCTAATATCATTCGTTAAGTGTGGTACTCTAGCGATGATTTAAACATCAAGCCCAGTGGAAATAAACACATGACCGCCAGAATTGAAAATATTGAGGGTATGTTTTGTTATGTTTTCCCATGACAAAATTGTTTTAGGAAAACATAACGAAACATACACTCATTTTCCTCCCAAAACACTAATAAAATTATCAAAATACCATTTTTTATCCTTCATAATCCCCATAACTTCCCCATTTTCCAATATATATATATATATATATTATATCATATATATATTATTATTATTCTAACAATAAAATATTTATTTGATTGTTACAATAAAAAATGTCTTCCTCCAAAACATAAACAAATATATCAAAACTATCCAAAATCAATTTTTAATTATTCTCCAAAGCATAACCAAAAATAAACTACATTTTTCAACACAATTTTCACATTCTCCAATATCACTTTCAACATTCATTCTCACAAAACATATATTAAAATCACACAAAAAAACATATCCAAACATTGCTTGAGGTTTGCTGTCGGTGTCCTATTTTTAACACTATTATGCCTAAGTGCAATGTGATTGAACAATTATTACTCCTCCAACTGAAAAAAAAAGCTATTACCCATTGTGGTGAAGGAAAAAAGCTAGAGTTTAGTTTAAATCTTCCCCCCCCCCCCCCCCACAGAGCCTCCCTACACCTCTACCTGTAAAACATGTAAAAATTACTGTGGTAAATGGATGTCTGAAAATCTTTAAATTCGTTTGAACCGCAATTTTATTTTATTTTTCATTAGTTTTCTTGTAATAAAGTGGACATGGATATATATAGTTTATGGTGCTTAGCTTTCTGTCTCGATTTTATGGGCCAGTTCTCTTGTCAGCCTGTCTGCTCGGTCATCATGCCCACCAGCAAATGTGTACAGCCGGTATGCAAATTGGAAGGCCTCCAGAGAATTTTGGCAGATCCATTCTTTTTTGCTTCCTGTTTAAGTTCTCTATTTCCTTTGGCCCTGGCTTCTCTCTGCACTTGAATTCACATCCAATGTAAAATATATGTAAGTTATAACAGTTAATATCAGACCATTGCTATAATTTTCTAAGCCTAGAATTTAGCTAATATGTTAATGTGGTTCGAATTATGAGCCGATCAAGAAGCCTATAGTACTGCTCGAATTGGATAAAAAAGGGACCAATTGAAATATTTTGTATTTTTGGGGAGCTCATTTCGCCAAGATGAAATTTGGCAATGAAATTTGAAAAAACATAAGGTGATTTAGGGTTTTGAAAAATTCACACACACATTATTCTCGTTTACAGTGAAAACTTACTTTCTGTATAGCCCGTGACAAGTGACGACTGAAAGTAAGCATTTCTGATCGAATTAAATTCTTGTGTCTAATTTCTTTTTCTTTTTCTTTTTTTATTTATTTTTTCTCTCTTTGTGTGATTGTGTGTGCGAATTTACTGTTTTTTCGTAACATAATCTTTTCAAAAAGCTAACCTTAAGCGCCAACTCCATGCAGTATGAAGACACGTCCCCCATCAATTCTTTGATACGTAAAAGTATGCCAAAATCGAAACTGATCTTGTGAGCCTGGAATTTCTTTGTTTCGTCATCTTTAGTCCGCTCCATTGCATCTAAATACAACCTTGATCTGGATTTTATGATAGCTTTTTGTTAGTGAAACTAACAACCGAGAGGATCTTTATAACTAGGAATACGTTCTATCATCCATGATGATATCCTAAGACCAACCTTGTTGAAATAGCTCTCAGTTTTGTCCAGGAGTTGACCAACGGGCAAAACTATTGGCCAACTCTGTAAAGTGCTGGCAATTGAATCTAACTTGGTGTAAAGGGCTGCCGCTATCCTCAAAGCTTCCAATTTCTTGCTAGGAAAATCTTCAAATCTTGCTAGCACCTATATCACATAAAATTAGTCAAGGAAATGTTTGGTTAGGGTGCAAACAAGTCGAATCAACTAGTTAGTTTCACGAGTTGAGCTCGAGTTATTTTGAATTTAAATTGAATTTAAGTTAAGTTCGATCTTTATTTCGGGCCAACTTTGAGCTGCTTGAGACTCGCGAGTTGGTATACAATTAAATATTATTTTTTATTATATTAATAAATATATCTTATATTACTATTATTTTATTTCGCATTCAAGTTTAAACTTGAGCTTGGGCCTACAGTATTTTTTACAGTTCACTTGACTATTCGAATTTAGTTGAGTTGAGTTGAGTCGAACTTGAGCTCAAGCTTAAAATATTAAATTCGTTGAGCTCAAACTCGAATTCAAGCTTAAATATATAATTATTTATTTTGAGCTTGAAATAGAGCTCAAATATTTTCCCCAAATTTGCTCGAATTGATTCGATTGCAGCCCCGTGTTAGAATGGTTGGAGAATGTTGGTGGCATAGTGGTATTGGAAAATAACTAAAGATGGTCATATGAGCAACAAACCTAAGTTTCATCTGTCAGTTTCTCAAGGTGGGATTCGACATATTTTTGTGGAATTTTAGGAGCTCATTCATGTCAGATGTCTGAAAAGAGGAGATTGCAATTTTCACCTCTTTAATTGCTCCCGCATAGTTCTTCACATCTTCTTCAATTTGTTGAAAGTATGCTGACCTGAGCCAACAATTCATCTTTAAACTATGAAAGCAATAATTGCCTGCGGCGATTTTTACGTCATTGATCTTGCGCCTTCGTCTGATGGTCACTTACTTTGGCAAGTTTGCTATTTTGGTTGGATATTTTCGGTTTACATCTTCTATTTTAATTTATATTCCATCTTTTATTTCATTTAATGGATATATGACACGTGTATTAAATATTTTTTTATAAAAATAATTGATTAAGAATAAGATACACTTGGTATATATATATTAAATTGGCATATATATTTTCTAAGAACATTTTGCAATTTGTAGATTCAATTTTTATGATGAAGTATGAATTTGTTAGATATAGAATCAATTTGATTATTTTCAAGCCTATTTAGATACCTATTTTCTTGACATTGTAATAGTAAGTATTTTCCTTAAAATATTCAAAAATTGCTTTGGTTCCTCACGTGCAATGCAATATAAATATGAATAAAAATACAATGAGAAGCAATTTTCTTTCTTTTTTTTTATTTTTTATCAATGAGTTTTATTACATATGTAATAGAATTAGTGGGAGGTTTATTTGATAGTGATGTTGCACGAAATTCAATTTGAAATCTTTTACGTAAAATATTGAATAGTGGACTTATATTTCATAAAAATTCACCCACATAGAGTCAATGCTTAGGTTAGAAAATAGGTGTTTCGACATCTTATTATATATGAAAGTTGATATTTATATTAATAGAGTGCTCAATGAGTTTGAGTTCATAAGGTTTAGAGGGCCTATTGTAAGTGGGTTTAATGGGTTATTCTGATTAGACATATTGAATCTTTTTACATGGTCTTTTAGTCTTATTTCCTTATAACTTAAATAGGGTATACCAAATAGAAACGAGAATTTAGTGTCCGAGTCATTTTATAATAGACCAAATGTGTTATACCGATTTATCTATAATTATACGATCATAAAAAAATATGAAATTTCTACAACCCATCCCTCATCAATTAAAAAGTAAAATAAGAATAGATTAAGACTTAGATAATCCATCCAAAATTCACACTTATGTACTAATTCAACTCACATTATTTTGACCCACTATTTTTTCAGTCTGTACTTTCTTAATTGTTATTGGCCAAGGGCCATTAAAAGGGGTTAGTCCTTTTAGCACTACCAAAAAGACCACAGAACAGGACAAACTCTTGCTCCGTTTTCTTCATCCATACGCTGTGAATTCTCTGCTTTAATCATGACTTTTACAGGTGATTGGGTCCATATTCTCTGTACTTTTACAGCTGAGTGCCAATATTCTTCTGTGAAATTCATCTTACTGTCAAAAAAGAAGAAAGATAGGAGTCCAATAAGAAAACCTGTTGGACTTCAAGTGTCCAATCCAATACCCTATGATAGTAAAGTTGGCTGCTTAATGGGCTTTGCCGCTTTGGGTTTTTCTTAGGGCCCATTTGTTTTCATTTTCAACACTCATTTTCATTTTCTCCTCAAAATGAAAAATGAAAGTTATCACTATTTTCTCAAATATTTTTATTTTTAAAATATTCTTTTATATATTCTCTCTCCATTTTCACCTTATTTCAACCCCTATCACTATCTATATCTACTTTTTTATCTTCCCAATACTTCTCAACCATCATTCATCACAAAAATATTACTTTATATTATTTTTCTAATAAATACATATCACATCATCAATTCAAATTCAAATCATTTCTTTCTTTTTAATACAAAAAACCCAACATCCAAATATAATTCATTTTCACGCCTATATAAACCTATAATTCTAAACAACCATCCAAATACAACTCATTTTTAAAAATATTTTTTCTAACTAACTTTTCACTATACATTTTCACTAGAAAATGAAAATGGCCTCAGAAAATGAAACCAAATGGGCCCTTAGTTTTCAAACCTGCATCCATTTGGTTTCATTTTCAAAGTCCATTTTTACATTTTTTTACTATTCTAAAAATAAAATATATCACTTTTTACACATTTTTGCTCAATATTATTTTTATTTTCATTTTCAAAACAAATTCCCCAATAACCTATATATCTTCTTTCTCTATTTCACTATTTCTATCTCTCTCCATCAACAACCTACTAAAACCAATATATCGTTACTTTTCCAACAATCTATCCAAATACAATCTCATTTTCAATCCATTTTCACCAACTACTTTCCGACATTTTAAAGATGATAAAAATGAAAATAAAAACAAACGGGCCCAAGTTGTCCAAAGTTGGGATGTAGTAGGGTCTAAGACAAAAAGATGCGCATAGGATAGCCCAAAATGAGAATTTATTCCTAATTCAAATGAGATTGAAAAGTTCCTTATGAGTGGAAAGAGCAAATAATACGAAAATTATGGACGGTCTTTTTAGGTCTTTAAATTTACCTAAGTACATGCCTTTGAGTTTATTTATATTCGAATTTCAAACTTTATATATACATATATGATGGTGATGATATTGAACAAATTGATTAATGATGAGAATTATAGAGGTTGAATCTTGCTAAAATAATAATAATAATAATAATAATTAGAAACCTAAATTTAAATGCGTTTTTAATATTTTTTTCTTCAAGTTAGTGGTCTCTCCTGCATATCAAATTTGATTATGATTTAAATACTAAAAAGATTTTTATTTAAAAAATCTCGATAGTTCAGCATTTCATATTATTTTATGATGTTAATTCATTACATACTACATGTAAAAGTTATGGACTTAAATAAAAATTATTGAGTGGCTTTTGGTCCAATTACACTAGTCCCACTCATAAGTGCAAGGTTAGAGTTTGGGAGTTGGCTATGGTCCGATACCTATAGTTTTAACCTAACATCCTATATCTTTTAAAAAATTGACACGTGTTCAAATACTTTTTTTAAATCATTAATAATTAAATTAATTTCCTATAATAATCTTTTTTAATTAAATTAAAAATAAAATAATTTTTAATATGAAATACTTTAAATGTCCTTATCAATAATTAATATATAACTAAAACAAAAAATAAAATATAATTACCTAAAAAATAAAAATAAATTTTAAATTAAACCAATTAAACCCACCATCCCCAATTCCCAAATTCAACATGTGTATGAGAAACAATTTCTGTTCTTCAAACTCCCCAAACCAGTAAGTCAATTTCCGATCTTCACTCGGCACATATCATCCCCATCTGTCAATAGAAATCAGAAGCAAAGCCACCGCCGAAAGAAATTGCAGCGGCCACCCCATCTAATATGTTGTGCATCTATTTGAAGAACACAAATTTCTGCTGCGAGGCCCCCGCCGGAAGAAACTGGAAGAAATTGCAAGGCCATCCCCATCTAATATGTTGTGCATCTATTTGAAGAACAGAAATTTCTGCTGGACGGCCATCCCCATCTAATATGTTCTACATCTATTTGAAGAACACAAATTGTTTCTCATTTGTGCATATCGAATTTGGAATTGACGATGGTGGGTTTAATTGGTTTATTTTAAAATTTATTTTTTTATTTTTTTAGGTAATTTTATTTTGTTTTAGTTATATATTATTTTTTTATAAGGACATTTCATATTAAAAATTATTTTACTTTTAATTTAATTAAAAAAGATTAGTACAATAAATTAACTTAGTTACTAATGATTTAAAAAAGGTATTTGAACACGTGTTAATTTTTTAAGAGGTGTAGGATGTTAGGTTAAAACTATAGGTATCGGACCGTAGCGAACCCCTAGAGTTTTAACCTATTTGACTATTTGACGTTTGTGTGTATAAATAAAAGAAGCTAGTGAAAATTAATAAACCATCAACCCCCTAAACACTCCTTTTTCTTTCATTTTATCATAACTTTTTTAGTTTTATTTATTTAAATCTTAAATTATTAAGATTAATATTGTATAAAAATTAATAAATATATTTATTTATCTATGCTATAAAATTTGACGAGTGCATAAATTATTCCTAAATTACTATTTCAAATAATTTGAGAAAGTAACATCTAAAATATTTGAACGTAAATAGTATCCAATTATCAAGATTAATAAGATAATAATACTTAGTCATGTGGTCAATTAGTCTAGTATCTCGCCCTCATATATATAAGTGTGAAATTCGAGTTTGAACTTTAACGAATCCTAAACATGCATGTATATGCAAATATATAAAGAAAAATATGTGTAAGGTTTGAAGTTTGAACTCTAACAAGCGCTTGATATTTATGTGCGTGTATTCATAAAAGAAGTAAAAATAAAAAGGTATTAGGACTAAATTATATCTTAACAATATTTTATATTCTATAATATTCTGATCCTAATAAAAGTTTATATATAAACAAAATTATGGTTCAAAAATACTAAAGGACAAAAAATAATGACAAGGCAATTTTTTATTCATTTATCTCTTATAATTTTTTTAAAAAAATTCCTTCTGTTATTTGATCGTAATTTATCTACCTTGATAATTTAAATATATACACTGAAAATATTAAGAAAAATTGTAGGATAAAAAGGGTAATTTAAATATTTTATTTATCTTTATACGAAATGTGTATGTGGTGATTAGTTAAATGTTGTGTTACTTTCCAAACACAATAACCTAAAATGTATGTGGTGATTTCGAAATTAATTAGATGCATATATATGTATAGCATTTGACAATTCACGTGGACCATAAAAGGGAAATATCAAGATTTCTAAATTTGTTAAAAAATTAAAAGAAATTATGCAAATTTCGTAAAAGCTGGTTTGGTTTATATCAACGCCAAGGTAGCGAGAATTTTGTGTCCAACATGTTATATGTTACGTGCAAGTTAGGAGAATACTATGGTTGGAGAAATCAATTCCATACGGTAGGAAATATTGAAAAATCTTATTTCTTTTTCTCAAAAATTAAAGCAAATGCATGCTTTTTCAAGATTCGTCACGTGGGGTGCTCCGGCACTGATTTAGACATCAAGCTTAATGGGAATGAACACGTGGCCAACGAAATTGAAAATATTAAGGTTTGCCATCGAGGTCCAATTTTTAACACTATTGTACCTAAGTACAATCTGATTGAACATTTATTACTCCCCCAATAAAGAAACAAAAAAAAGAGTACAATTATTGCTCCAATGTGGTTAGATGGTGTTTGATATTGTTTCAAAATGTTTTGGAAGTATTTGTATTGATGATAATACAGTACTTTTGATTTTATTTTAATGAAAAGATAAATTTTATTGTAAATATATATTTATGTAAGTTTTTATTGCTTGATTGTTGTAAATATAAATTTCTTTGTCTGTAATGAATAAAATTATAAGACAAGAAAAATTATATAAATAAAATAAAATTGAAACTTATCAATCAACTGTGGATTCAGTCTCTAATCTAATCATTTGATTCTTTCCTTTTAAATATAATCTTAGATTTAATGAGTTCCACGAATAACATTTTGAATGTTATGGATCTCTTTAAATTAGATTTGAAGAAAAATAATGCCAATTCGAGAGCATCACGCCATAATCTTGAATCAAATGTCAAAAATATATGCGCTCCGTGAAAAATGCATTGAATGTAGTGGATCTCTTTGATTTTAATTGAGAGAATTGCTGGATTCCTTCAAAACTCCTCTCACTTGTTGGAATTAGTGTTTGATGAGGGTTCGGTTTCAATGATGAATACGGATCGGGTCTGAATCACGATCCGTGGTATGGTCTTCTGGATTGGTTTGGGATTGGAATCCTACAATCACAGCAAACGTTAGGCTAGCCGAGAGGCCCTCGGCTTAGGCCCTCCGACGCTCAAGTCAGTATATATTCGACCTCTGAAATCGAGCAACGGGACGTAGGGGCTTTTGAGTGTATGAGTGCATACCTGTGAAAGGCAAGGTTGAGGGGTTTTTATATTCCTCTCCCTCGTAGGAAATGTCAGGGAAGCCCTTGGCTTCCCCCAGGGACCTCCAGCCTCCTGCCAGGGGTAATTGGTCAATTCCCTCGTTTGAATATTGCCAGCTGGATGTCCTTTTATACTGCAGGACAAGATGGCACACTGTTATGGCGTCTGCTGTGTCAGACGGTGAGGGGAGGGCATGCGCCATTAATGTGGAGGCGTGTTGCCAGTCAACGCATTTAATGCGGTGGCAGAATACTGTGCGGGGTTCGACTTGCGAATCGACCTTGACGGGTATATCATTGTTGTATGCTGAATGAGCCTTAATCACCCCTTTGTATTGATGTTTAATGGGAAACTTTCAGGTTGATTTGAATTTCTTTGATAATTATATCTTTGATAAGATAATATCAAATATGACGAGATGATACCAAATATCAATAAATAGTATAACCATATTTGATTTGATTGGTTCATAGGCATAAACATTTTATCTTTGATACTTATTAATATTTGATTTAAGTATAAAATAAATACTAGAGTATCAATTAAAATTAACTATTTATGTTTTGGAATTAAATTTAATAATTTTCAAGATAAATATAAAGTTTTGAATTAATAATTAGCATATTATTTTATACGTGTCACTCTCCAATTGGACAAAAATTAATATATCTTAGGGGTGTTCGCGGTTCGGTTTGAATCGGTTTTGGGACAAAAGCCAACCGATCCAAACTATATAATGTATATTGGATCGGTTGGACTTTTATTGTAAATCCAATCCAATCCAATCCATTTTAAATCGGTTTGGATTGGATCGGTTAATCGGTTTTTTAATTTAAATATTTAATTGAAATATTTGACAAATTACTATTGATAAGTAAACTAATTTACTCAATCAATTTGTAAATTTTATTTAGCTATCATATCACACTAATCTTGTAGAATTAAGTTAAATTATGTAAGAATACACAACTATAAAGTTATAAGTCCACAATAATTATCCCTATATATTTGATTTTTGAAAGTGAAAAAATTATAAGTTTATTTTATTTTAATTTATTTGTGTATTTTACAATTAAGATATATATTTTTTATATTATTAGTATATAAATTTTGGTTCGGTTTGGATTGGATCGGTTTTTTAGATTACAACCGAAAACCGATCCAATCCAATCGGTTTTAAGAAAACAAATCCAATTCAATCCAAAAAAGTTCGGTTTTGATCGGTTTTCGATTTTTTGGATCGGTTCGTCGATTTTTTTTTGGATTGGATTGGATTTGAACATCCCTAATATATCTACAATTATTATTATTATTATTATTATTATTATTATTATTATTATTATTATTATAATTATATTGAAGTTTTATATTATTACTAATAGCAGACATACGGGGATACGGTTCCCGCATACATAAAATATATTTTGGGAAACATATATTATTTATGCATATTTTTATGTTTGTTGTACTAAAAGTTGACATGCATGTAAAATATGAATATATAATTTGCATAACTTTGAAGATATCACCACATAAAAGTAAAAAATTCATAATATGTTATTAAATTGATGAAGAAAATTCAAATATTATTAAAATATTTGAGAACATAGGTTATAAATTGTGAAACAAACTTATGAATCGAACCAATGATAGAGGAGTTTCATTTCTCACATGGTTTGAGTGGGCCAAGATTCCATTGTCTTTCTGTCTTCAGTACATTTTAAGTAAAATGAAAAACAAAAAAGGAGAAAAGAAAAAGTATACTCTAAGTAAAAATAAGCCACTTATATTTATTTTACTTTTAAATAGAGAAATTGACTTGATTCTTCTAAAACTAAATTGATAGAATGGAAACTTAAAAGCGAAGTAAATTAGGGAGGAAAAATGAAGATTTTGGTTTGAGTGTGACATACAACGAATCAGGGGAAATAACAAGAGTTTTTGAATATATGAGTGCTGTCGGAGAAATAATGAGAATTTTCGAAGACATGAGAACTATTTGGACATGCATATTAATATTATATCATAGTTTTATTGAATGTATTATGTGTGAGATAATCAAAATGGTAAATTTGGTATATACACTTGAAATTTGCATACTATATGCCTACCTATTATGTACATGAATTTTGAATTTCATCCTTAATATTATATTTTTCTTTTTCTTTTAAAAAAATTTTAAAAGTAGAATTTGGCATAAAATAACTTTCACTAATAAACAGAACAGACCTTCTTTTAACAAAAATATAGATATATTAGTTTTGTAATTATACAATAATTAAAAAAAATATATTTATATTAAAATAATGATTGAATTAAAGATATATATATATATATATATATATAATTACTCTGGTTGATGTATGATTCGAAATTATTAAAACTTCTTAATAATATTTATAAAAAAACTGAAATTTGAGGGAAGTATTCAATTTATTTTGCGATACACATATATTTTCATATTTTATGATTCTAGACTTTGATAATTGAAAATTATTTAATCAATTTTTTTTAGAGAAAAGTCAAATAATTAAATTGACAACCAATCCATCGAACTCGAAACATGATATCATAAATCCTACAACTTACGCAGCAGGAAAATTTGTACCAAATGTATAATGAGATTAGGGTTTTTTTTAGGGTTTATAAAACCTTAGATCTTATTTTAAAATGAAAATTAGATGGTATAACAAAAATGATTAAAATTAAATTAAATTTATTAACATTTTAAAATTAATTTTATTAAAATTTTTATAAACTCTTTTTATAAAAGTAACGATGAGTTCTAATCATTCTTATTACTTAACAATTACAACTTATTAGCAATTATCAAATGTCAAATGGGTAGTTGGTGAACCCAACCCAATCGGATTGTGATGGCAGAAATTTTTTTTTGACTTAGATACAGCTCGACGAAAGCATTACCTCTGACAAGCATAATCTAATTTTGAACTAATTAAAATATCATTGAATATAAGAGTTTAATTCTCTTTTAATTCATTAATAAGTTTTAGTATATCTGGATAATCACTTTCTTCATTAAATTTTTGTTTAATAAATTAATTCTTTTGCACAATCATTGTCGCTTTATCATTATATATTATTGCTATATATTATTATTATACAGAGTATACACCTTAAACTTTAGAAGAGTATTAATTTAATAATTTGCTTGTATAGAAAATGAACTTACATGGTGGAGACGCAGACAGTTCTTGGTCACCTCTTCTTTTAGATTGGCTTTGTTTGGAGTTAGTACTGCACAAAATGATCTGTAGTCTATTCTTAAATAATTGACTGCGCCTTACCTTTTCTTTTCCTGTAAGGATAAGATTCGGTTTTTCTACTTAAATAATTATAGAATTATTAAAAGTGTGTCAACTTAATTTGTGTCATAAAAGTATTTATTTACTTTGTTACTTGCTTCATGTGCTGGTGGGATTACTCAATTATTTATTGACGAACTCCAATGCGATATCGCACATGTTGATTGTTATTATAAAGTAGTTAATTTTCCTTCTCATATGGATAAAAAAAATCCTAATCAAGTCTATTGGATAGGGCGACATCATTACATTTTTTTATACAATATTTAAATTTGAGATTTTACAATTGTTTGATTTTATTAAATGCTAATCGCAATTTATTTTTAATTATTGATGTTTTTCGTGTATAACCTATTAGATTAAAGAAAAATTAAGTAAAAATGAAACTAAATATGTCCATTAATTACTTTGGAAAATCACCTCAGAACAAGTAAGTTCCTAATTTTTCCTATTCAAAGAGAGGAAGTTACTAGTAAGGAAACCCCACTTTGGTGCAAGAAAGGAATCTTTTACTTGTGAGACAATTTTGTAAGTAATTATATTTTATTTTAATTTAATGAATATATATCAAATATATATGATTTTGAATGTATTATTTTTAAAAAAAATATTTAATACATATATTAAATATTGATAAAATAGAATAAAAAATAAAATATGAATTAGAAGGCATGATCCAAATTGCAAGTTTGATGCATGAAAACAATCTTTTAATACTATCACAAAAACGTTTTCAATTTGATCAATTATTCCACCTCAACGTGAATAGTCATCAGTCTCAAGTCTCACTCATCTACGTACGTACCCGAACATTTTATCTATAAATACTACTCCAATTTATCTCTACAACCACAGTCTTAAACTATAACGAAGAACATGGCTTCTTCCTTCGTCCCACAGCCTGCTGCCACCCTCTCCACCACCACCACCGGCACCCCCTCCAGCCATTTTCTGGTTAAACCAACTCATATTCCGACGATCAGAAGGCCTAACCACCTCTACAAAATATCATGCAAATGCTCAGACAATGACCAAGAATCTCCATCACCTGGAAAGTTTGACCGGAGAAATGTGCTGATTGGGCTCGGAGGACTGTACGGCGCCACCACTCTCGGCACCTCTCCTTTGTCTTTCGCCGCCCCTGTCTCCGCCCCTGACGTCACTAAATGCGGCCCGGCAGACTTACCGGCGGGCGCAGCCCCAACAAATTGCTGCCCCCCAACAACGGCGCAAATCATTGAATACAAGTTCCCTCCGCCGCCAACCACCCCCCGGGTCCGCCCCGTCGCTCATTTGGCCGACGAAGCCTACATTGCGAAATTCAACAAGGCAGTTGAGATCATGCGTGCTCTCCCCGACGATGATCCCCGCAGCTTCAGGCAACAAGCCAACGTCCATTGTGCTTACTGCGACGGCGCGTATGATCAGGTCGGCTTCCCGAACCTCGAGCTTCAGGTTCACGGCTCGTGGCTATTCTTCCCGTTCCACAGATATTACCTCTACTTCTTCGAAAGAATATTGGGAAAATTAATCGACGACCCCACTTTCGCCATGCCATTTTGGAACTGGGATTCTCCTGGAGGAATGAGACTTCCATCACTTTATACGAATTCCAATTCCGCGTTATATGATAGTCTCCGCGACGCACTGCATCAGCCGCCGACGGTGGTCGACTTGAACTACAGCGGCACCGACCCAAACACTAGCTCTGATCAGCAAATAAATAGAAACCTGACGATCATGTACCGGCAAATGGTGTCAAACGCCAAAACTCCTCGGCTTTTCTTCGGTAGCCCATATCGACGCGGCGATGAACCGAATCCTGGAGCTGGGACTATCGAGAACTTTCCTCATGGCCCGGTTCATGTGTGGACTGGTGACAGGAACCAACCCAATGCCGAGAACATGGGGAATTTCTACTCAGCGGGTAGAGACCCGATCTTTTTCGCTCACCATTCGAATATTGATAGATTGTGGACTGTATGGAAAACCCTCGGAGGAAGGCGTCAGGATATAACCGATAGTGATTATCTCGATGCATCGTTTGTTTTCTACGATGAAAACGGGCAACTGGTCCGGGTCAAGGTTCGGGACTGTCTGGACCAAAGTAAACTCGGGTATGTTTATCAGGATGTGGAGAATCCATGGATCGAGAGCCGTCCAACACCAAGAGTCTCTTCCGCCCTGAGGAAGCTGAAAAAGCTTGCCAAAGCAAAAGCCGCGGATTCACAGAGCCCAAGAGAAGTTTTGCCCGCTAAACTCGACAAGGTTTTGAAAGTTATGGTGAAGAGGCCCAAGAAAAAGAGAAGCAGGAAAGAAAAAGATGAGCTGGAAGAGATTTTGATCATAAAAGGAATCGAACTGGACAGAGATATCTACGCCAAGTTTGATGTTTTCATTAACGACGAAGACGATGAGATCAGCACGCCGGAGAACACTGAGTTCGCCGGAAGTTTTGTGAATGTGCCCCACAAACATAAACAGGCGAAGAAGATAAAGACCCAGTTAAGGGTGTCGATTACTGATATTCTGGAAGAGCTGGACGCTGAAGACGATGATTATGTGTTGGTGACTTTGGTTCCGACCAGCTCCGGCGGAGCCATCAAAATTCATGATATCAAGATTGAGCTTGATGACTGATCATGAGCTTCAGACCGTACGATTATCTGATCATTTCCCAGGTCATCTGTTATTTTTATTGTTTTCGTTGTAATTGACTAGTCCGTGTTAATTTGTGAGAGAATAATCACCCATGTTGCCAACTTGAGGGGTGAACCGATCATCAGTTTGTCAGTAAATTTGAATTTTCTATTTTAACGAATACTTCATTTTATTTTTTATTTGCATTGTAGATAAATTAAATTAAATTAAATTAAACACACTTAATATATATATATATATGTGTGTGTGTATATATATATAATATTAAAAATACTGGGATCCAAAAAATTTTGAATTAAGCTCAGAGGAGCCGTCCAATTTGACAGTTAAAAAGGCTACTAGATCGTCATCATTTCTACCACATACTAATTAAGTAAGTAGCTTTTGTACTAAAAGATCAATTGCAATCCATTATATTTCTAAATTCATTGTATCATGATTGGGGAAGTGATTGGTTTAAATTCCTTATTTTTATATACATATATTTTATCTTTTTTTATAAAAATATCTATATATTTATAATACTAAAATAGAAGGTAAAATATATTTTAAAATTAGAAAGTTGAAAGTGGCAAATGACAAAATTATAGGTTGGTCGAACTTCTCCTGAAAGTAAATCAAATCGCTTTCTTTAAGTATTTGTCAGATAGTAAGGCTAGTCAGATATAACATGCTATTTTTCATGTGACCCCTAATTACTTATAAAGTGTTTTATATGCCCTAAGGGCCCATTTGGTGTCATTTCTACTATTTCAAAATGAAACATATAATTTTTTATATATTCTCACCCAACATTATTTTTATTTTTATTTTTATTTTCAAAATATATTCTCCAATGACCTATATATTTTCTCTCATTAACCTATATACATTTTCTCTTTATTCCATTATTTTTATCTTTCTCCACTTACAATCTATTAAAACCAACATAATTATTACTTTTTTAACAATTCATACAAATATAAACTCATTTGTAACTCATTTCCACTAACTAACTTTTAAAATTTTAAAAATGATGGAAATGAAAATAAAACCAAACGGGCCATTAGAAACTCATGGAGCTCTCCAAAGAGCCTGTTTTATATATAAATATCACTGCTTTTATGACAATTTTATCATCTGATTACTAATGTGAAATATTTAGTAATTAGTACGAATCATAATTATTATTTAAGAGATAATTTATTTATTATAACTCAATTAAAATGTCAATCAAACATAAACCCCTCATTTATCATGAGAATAGTTCATTGTTTTTTTTTTAAATTATTAATTCAAATTCATGGGTGTCCTTGTAAGAGCATGCGCCTAAAAGTAAGGCAGTTTGTCCGCATAGTTCCGCGGGATCAGCACGTCTGCTTTCTACCATTCTTTGAATATTCTAAATTCTAAAGTATGGCATCTCTTTTGCACGTGTTTCATGCCGTTGGCACCTTATTCCGTCACATGTCATGGCCACAAATTCGGGTTTATAATATGATTTGTCGCGATTTTTAAAATCGTGTTCGTTCAAGAAAAAACATAAAGAAAAAGACGAATCAATTGAGGTGGTGATGACTCCAGACTATGTCTTGATTGGTTTTCGTACTTCCAGTGGTTGTTCGACTTGTCATTTCTGATGATTATTTTTATTTTATTTGTTTGTTTATAAATACATTTTATAAATTTATTTTTGTCGAAGAATTTTGTGTTTGGAGTCACCTTTTGTAGTGTTTGGTCTTATTTTGTTGTTTATGGGAAAATGTTCGTTTGATAATAGGATTTTGGATTGGAAAATGTGTGGAGAATAAAATGAGATGTTTTATTTATTTATTTATTTATTTTTGATAAGGACAAATTTTATTATAATTATTTTTTATATAAATTCTCGTCTTATTAACAGTTTTACATAAGATTTTTATATTATTACATGTTATTCTTATAATAAAATAATAATCAAAACACAAAAAAATTACTTTTTAAATGATCACTAAAATTTCAATTTATGTATTACTTAGTACACTATTAAACCTTTAGGCGGTATCAAAGTCATGAGAGAAATTAAAAGTAGTAAATAATGTATCTACCCAAGATGAGAAGAATTATGCGGATGGAATTAGAATTTGGGCCAGCTAGAATTCAAATGCCTAACCTAGCATAAAAAGTATATTTTATAATTTTTTAATTGTTCCAAAGTCTTATAAATTGAATTATTGTATTTTGTACCATTTACCGACATCAATGAGCAATAATTTATGTATCATGCACTAAACTTGAATAGGACCACATGATTTTATTTATTTTAACACAATGCGTGACGTCTAGGTAAAGGTGACCACATATTAAAGGATTGGCGTTTTAAAATTTAAAGCACCATTATAAAAATTAATGAGCAAATATGAAATATATGTAGTTTTAAATATATGACTATATATATATATATTAGTTTTCTATAGTTTTTTATTATCTAACTTCAAAGTTATTATTAGAACATGTAAGTATATATTTCTTATTGATCTATTGATTTGAAATAATTAAATTTTTTGAAAAAGTATATTTCACAAAATAATTTATAATGAAATTATTTAATTTTATTTTTAAAGAATGAAAAAGACTTCCTTCTCCTATTATGGTAATTCAATACTGACTCTAGAGATATTGGACTGTACTTTGTACATTCCTTCTCCTATTATGGTAATTCAATATTGACTCTAGAGATATTGGACTGTACTTTGTCCTAGCTAGCGTTTGAATACTAAGGAATTGAAGCTTTCCAACTTGGAATTCCAAAAGGAAGTGGGCATTAATAGGAATGGAAATAGGTTAGGCTGCTCTCCTCAGAGGCTTACGGCCTAACCTATTTGAGGCCTAGCTCGCCCTTAGTTATTTAATAAATATTTTAAAAAAGTCTATTTAGTTAAAAATGTTAGAAATACGTTTTTAGAAAAGCCTATAAAATCTATCAGGCCGGTCTATATAATTTAATTATACTATAGTATATATTTAAATATTTATAATACTTATATGATTGCTTTTATATTTTATATTAATTAAATTTATTAATTTTATATAGTTATATATTGTGTTCTTAATTAATACATAACCATTTTATTTCAAATTTTTTGTTTAACTTATAATAATGTTTGGTTATACTTTTTTTTATTAGATAAATATATTATAATCGCCAATTATTTTTATTTAATATAAATTATAGAATTCTTAGGCCTATTAAGGGTTAAGTCTATTAAAAGCTTGAACTTCTATAAAATTTAAGTCTAATTAGAATTTTAACTAAAATAGACTTTTTCAGGCCAGACCTAAACTTTGAAAAATTTTAAAAAGACTAGGCCCTGCCTTAAGAAAAAACCTATATTAGGTAATAAGTTAGGCTTATATTTATAATTTATGCAATAGGTCTGACCTATTTAGAGTAAACCTAGCCTAGCCTATCCTATTTCTCACCCCTAGGCACTAGATTCTCCTTATCTAAATTTTATGGTGTTTCTTTTGAGGACATTGAATAGCAGTTTGATTCGCTATTTTGATTCATATTTTTTTTTTAAATATGTATTAAGTGTATTAAATATTTTTTACAAAAATAATTAATTACAAATTAGATACATATATATATATATATATTTATAGAGTTGGAATTTGAGATAAAACATGAGTTGAATAAAGAATTCAAAGTGGTCAAATTGCCATAAAAAAGAAGAAGAAGGTAGAAATATAAATTGGTTGGTTTAAAAAGTAAAATAAAATAAATAAAAATAATTGCTCGTTCCCCAAATATAATTGTACCAAGAGGGTTCTTGGATTAATTTATAAACTCTTCAAAACATCTTATAAAATGTTTGAAGATTTTACTTAAATTCTTTAAAAATGATATGCTAAACTTATAAAATATGCCTTTACGATTTTATAAACTTTTTTTTTTTTCTTAAAGCTGTCATTACTATTATCTTATATATAAGCTCCAACATGCTTATTTTATTCAAATATTTTAGAAATTTACTTTTAGAGTAAGATCAAATGCTACAACAAATATGATATTTAGTGGCATCAACGTAGTGACATTTTATAAGATAATGACACAAAAAATTAATATAGTAATAGTCGTAAAAGAATGCCACTATGGTATAATATTTGGTGGCATTTAGTTATAAATAACAAATAAATTAGTGACATTTAATTGAAAATATCAAGATACATTTATTTTAAAGACACTTAATTAACTAGTGCCACTAATTCTTTCTGAAAAAATGCCACTAATATGTAGTTATGGTGTCATTTGATAAAAATGTCAAAAAGCATTTGATAACATTTTCTAGTATAATGACACATAAATGTAATATAGTGTTAGTCTTAGAAAAATGCCACTATAATAAAATATTTAGTGGCACTTGATTATTGAATGACATATAAGATAGTGACATTTGATTAAGAATGCCAACAAAAATGTATTTTGCAGGCATTCAGCTAATGCCACTAATTTTCTTACAAAATGTCACTCGCATTTATTTGTGGTGTCATTTGAGAAAAAAAATGTCACGAAATATTTTAGTGGCACTAATTTAATGACATTCTATAGTTAGTGACACACAAGAGTAATATAATGATAATTATTTAAAAAAAGCCACTATGTTACAATATTTAGTGGTATTTGATTAATAAATGACAAATAAAGATGATGACATTTGATTAAAAATGCCAACATAAATGTATTTCAAGGCATTCAACCAACGCCACTAATTTTTCTTAAATTTTTTTAATTTTATTTAATTATGGTGTCACTTGAAAAAGATGCCACAAATTATTTTGTGACACCACATAAAAGTAATACAGTGAAAAAAGATGCCACAATAGTTAATTAGTACATTAACGACACTTTATAGTATAGTGATATATTAAAGTAATATAGTGATAGTATAAAAAAAAGTAACACACTGATTGTAGTAAAAAAAAAAAAAAATATCATTATAATATATACTTAGTGTCAATTGATTAATAAATGTTGCAAAAACGTAGTGACATTTTATTGAAGCAACCAACATAATTATATGTTAACAACATTTAACTAGCTTTTTTTAATTTATTTATTTAAACTCATAACTTAATTATGGTGTAATATAAAAAAATATCGCAAAGTAGATAAATAATATATAGGCATATTAATAACTATAAAATTTACAAATATACATGCGCGCGCACACACACACACACACACATCTTATCATTAATGTATTGATGCCCTATTTGATTTATATTAATGTATTAACTAAATTAACCATATATTTAAATAGTACAGTAAATTTAAGTTTTTGTCAATATTTTCTCTCCTCACCTATATATTATGTTTTGTCTCTCTTTATTTTTTGGATATTTTATATTTCTAAACTAATTAATCTCTCAAACTTTTTTTAATATGTTATTTCATATAATAAATTTGAGCACATGCATATATTTAAATAATTGAGTAAATATGCTTCCAAACTATACAAATAAATTAATATCTCTAATTATATTGACCATTGATGGATAGCTTAGTAGTAAACTCATATTTTTGCGAATAGATGGTTGTGGGTTCGAATTTTATGAAGATCAATTAAGTCATGTTGGAGTCTCACAATTGGGAAGTAGGGGTAGGTTATAACATACATAGGGGAGTTTTGATGTGTGTGGGGTGGGGTGGGGTGGGGGGTGCTAGTATGCCATTAATGTATTATTTTATGACGTGCTAACATGTCATTTAAAAAATCTTTTAGTGACATTTTAATATATTATTTGCTATATTTTTTGCGGCGTGTTAATATGACATACATAATTTTTTATGTTCTTTCTGTTTCTGGTAACGAGCGTTTGTAGGGTTTACTGTTTGCTTGAAAAAACAAGGAAAAATATGATACTTAAGGGCATTTGTGTCAAATCAAGTGGCTAGGGAGTAATCTCTAAACTTTTATTAAAACTAGGGAGTTTGCACTATAAATTTTTAATTGGGGACTGAACACAAATTTTGAAAGTAGTTTTGGTACTTTTTAATAAGTTCCCCTAGTTTAAATCTTCCTCCCCCCACAGAGCCTCCCTACACCTCTACCTGCAAAATATGTAAAAATTACTGTGGTAAATGGATGTCTGAAAATCTTTAAATTCGTTTGAACCGCAATTTTATTTTTATTTTTCATTAGTTTTCTTGTAATAAAGTGGACATGGATATATATAGTTTATGGTGCTTAGCTTTCTGTCTCGATTTTATGGGCCAGTTCTCTTGTCAGCCTGTCTGCTCGGTCATCATGCCCACCAGCAAATGTGTACAGCCGGTATGCAAATTGGAAGGCCTCCAGAGAATTTTGGCAGATCCATTCTTTTTTGCTTCCTGTTTAAGTTCTCTATTTCCTTTGGCCCTGGCTTCTCTCTGCACTTGAATTCACATCCAATGTAAAATATATGTAAGTTATAACAGTTAATATCAGACCATTGCTATAATTTTCTAAGCCTAGAATTTAGCTAATATGTTAATGTGGTTCGAATTATGAGCCGATCAAGAAGCCTATAGTACTGCTCGAATTGGATAAAAAAGGGACCAATTGAAATATTTTGTATTTTTGGGGAGCTCATTTCGCCAAGATGAAATTTGGCAATGAAATTTGAAAAAACATAAGGTGATTTAGGGTTTTGAAAAATTCACACACACATTATTCTCGTTTACAGTGAAAACTTACTTTCTGTATAGCCCGTGACAAGTGACGACTGAAAGTAAGCATTTCTGATCGAATTAAATTCTTGTGTCTAATTTCTTTTTCTTTTTTTTTTTTATTTATTTTTTCTCTCTTTGTGTGATTGTGTGTGCGAATTTACTGTTTTTTCGTAACATAATCTTTTCAAAAAGCTAACCTTAAGCGCCAACTCCATGCAGTATGAAGACACGTCCCCCATCAATTCTTTGATACGTAAAAGTATGCCAAAATCGAAACTGATCTTGTGAGCCTGGAATTTCTTTGTTTCGTCATCTTTAGTCCGCTCCATTGCATCTAAATACAACCTTGATCTGGATTTTATGATAGCTTTTTGTTAGTGAAACTAACAACCGAGAGGATCTTTATAACTAGGAATACGTTCTATCATCCATGATGATATCCTAAGACCAACCTTGTTGAAATAGCTCTCAGTTTTGTCCAGGAGTTGACCAACGGGCAAAACTATTGGCCAACTCTGTAAAGTGCTGGCAATTGAATCTAACTTGGTGTAAAGGGCTGCCGCTATCCTCAAAGCTTCCAATTTCTTGCTAGGAAAATCTTCAAATCTTGCTAGCACCTATATCACATAAAATTAGTCAAGGAAATGTTTGGTTAGGGTGCAAACAAGTCGAATCAACTAGTTAGTTTCACGAGTTGAGCTCGAGTTATTTTGAATTTAAATTGAATTTAAGTTAAGTTCGATCTTTATTTCGGGCCAACTTTGAGCTGCTTGAGACTCGCGAGTTGGTATACAATTAAATATTATTTTTTATTATATTAATAAATATATCTTATATTACTATTATTTTATTTCGCATTCAAGTTTAAACTTGAGCTTGGGCCTACAATATTTTTTACAGTTCACTTGACTATTCGAATTTAGTTGAGTTGAGTTGAGTCGAACTTGAGCTCAAGCTTAAAATATTAAATTCGTTGAGCTCAAACTCGAATTCAAGCTTAAATATATAATTATTTATTTTGAGCTTGAAATAGAGCTCAAATATTTTCCCCAAATTTGCTCGAATTGATTCGATTGCAGCCCCGTGTTAGAATGGTTGGAGAATGTTGGTGGCATAGTGGTATTGGAAAATAACTAAAGATGGTCATATGAGCAACAAACCTAAGTTTCATCTGTCAGTTTCTCAAGGTGGGATTCGACATATTTTTGTGGAATTTTAGGAGCTCATTCATGTCAGATGTCTGAAAAGAGGAGATTGCAATTTTCACCTCTTTAATTGCTCCCGCATAGTTCTTCACATCTTCTTCAATTTGTTGAAAGTATGCTGACCTGAGCCAACAATTCATCTTTAAACTATGAAAGCAATAATTGCCTGCGGCGATTTTTACGTCATTGATCTTGCGCCTTCGTCTGATGGTCACTTACTTTGGCAAGTTTGCTATTTTGGTTGGATATTTTCGGTTTACATCTTCTATTTTAATTTATATTCCATCTTTTATTTCATTTAATGGATATATGACACGTGTATTAAATATTTTTTTATAAAAATAATTGATTAAGAATAAGATACACTTGGTATATATATATTAAATTGGCATATATATTTTCTAAGAACATTTTGCAATTTGTAGATTCAATTTTTATGATGAAGTATGAATTTGTTAGATATAGAATCAATTTGATTATTTTCAAGCCTATTTAGATACCTATTTTCTTGACATTGTAATAGTAAGTATTTTCCTTAAAATATTCAAAAATTGCTTTGGTTCCTCACGTGCAATGCAATATAAATATGAATAAAAATACAATGAGAAGCAATTTTCTTTCTTTTTTTTTTATTTTTTATCAATGAGTTTTATTACATATGTAATAGAATTAGTGGGAGGTTTATTTGATAGTGATGTTGCACGAAATTCAATTTGAAATCTTTTACGTAAAATATTGAATAGTGGACTTATATTTCATAAAAATTCACCCACATAGAGTCAATGCTTAGGTTAGAAAATAGGTGTTTCGACATCTTATTATATATGAAAGTTGATATTTATATTAATAGAGTGCTCAATGAGTTTGAGTTCATAAGGTTTAGAGGGCCTATTGTAAGTGGGTTTAATGGGTTATTCTGATTAGACATATTGAATCTTTTTACATGGTCTTTTAGTCTTATTTCCTTATAACTTAAATAGGGTATGCCAAATAGAAACGAGAGTTTAGTGCCCGAGTCATTTTATAATAGACCAAATGTGTTATACCGATTTATCTATAATTATACGATCATAAAAAAATATGAAATTTTTACAACCCATCCCTCATCAATTAAAAAGTAAAATAAGAATAGATTAAGACTTAGATAATCCATCCAAAATTCACACTTATGTACTAATTCAACTCACATTATTTTGACCCACTATTTTTTCAGTCTGTACTTTCTTAATTGTTATTGGCCAAGGGCCATTAAAAGGGGTTAGTCCTTTTAGCACTACCAAAAAGACCACAGAACAGGACAAACTCTTGCTCCGTTTTCTTCATCCATACGCTGTGAATTCTCTGCTTTAATCATGACTTTTACAGGTGATTGGGTCCATATTCTCTGTACTTTTACAGCTGAGTGCCAATATTCTTCTGTGAAATTCATCTTACTGTCAAAAAAGAAGAAAGATAGGAGTCCAATAAGAAAACCTGTTGGACTTCAAGTGTCCAATCCAATACCCTATGATAGTAAAGTTGGCTGCTTAATGGGCTTTGCCGCTTTGGGTTTTTCTTAGGGCCCATTTGTTTTCATTTTCAACACTCATTTTCATTTTCTCCTCAAAATGAAAAATGAAAGTTATCACTATTTTCTCAAATATTTTTATTTTTAAAATATTCTTTTATATATTCTCTCTCCATTTTCACCTTATTTCAACCCCTATCACTATCTATATCTACTTTTTTATCTTCCCAATACTTCTCAACCATCATTCATCACAAAAATATTACTTTATATTATTTTTCTAATAAATACATATCACATCATCAATTCAAATTCAAATCATTTCTTTCTTTTTAATACAAAAAACCCAACATCCAAATATAATTCATTTTCACGCCTATATAAACCTATAATTCTAAACAACCATCCAAATACAACTCATTTTTAAAAATATTTTTTCTAACTAACTTTTCACTATACATTTTCACTAGAAAATGAAAATGGCCTCAGAAAATGAAACCAAATGGGCCCTTAGTTTTCAAACCTGCATCCATTTGGTTTCATTTTCAAAGTCCATTTTTACATTTTTTTACTATTCTAAAAATAAAATATATCACTTTTTACACATTTTTGCTCAATATTATTTTTATTTTCATTTTCAAAACAAATTCCCCAATAACCTATATATCTTCTTTCTCTATTTCACTATTTCTATCTCTCTCCATCAACAACCTACTAAAACCAATATATCGTTACTTTTCCAACAATCTATCCAAATACAATCTCATTTTCAATCCATTTTCACCAATTACTTTCCGACATTTTAAAGATGATAAAAATGAAAATAAAAACAAACGGGCCCAAGTTGTCCAAAGTTGGGATGTAGTAGGGTCTAAGACAAAAAGATGCGCATAGGATAGCCCAAAATGAGAATTTATTCCTAATTCAAATGAGATTGAAAAGTTCCTTATGAGTGGAAAGAGCAAATAATACGAAAATTATGGACGGTCTTTTTAGGTCTTTAAATTTACCTAAGTACATGCCTTTGAGTTTATTTATATTCGAATTTCAAACTTTATATATACATATATGATGGTGATGATATTGAACAAATTGATTAATGATGAGAATTATAGAGGTTGAATCTTGCTAAAATAATAATAATAATAATAATAATTAGAAACCTAAATTTAAATGCGTTTTTAATATTTTTTTCTTCAAGTTAGTGGTCTCTCCTGCATATCAAATTTGATTATGATTTAAATACTAAAAAGATTTTTATTTAAAAAATCTCGATAGTTCAGCATTTCATATTATTTTATGATGTTAATTCATTACATACTACATGTAAAAGTTATGGACTTAAATAAAAATTATTGAGTGGCTTTTGGTCCAATTACACTAGTCCCACTCATAAGTGCAAGGTTAGAGTTTGGGAGTTGGCTATGGTCCGATACCTATAGTTTTAACCTAACATCCTATATCTTTTAAAAAATTGACACGTGTTCAAATGCTTTTTTTAAATCATTAATAATTAAATTAATTTCCTATAATAATCTTTTTTAATTAAATTAAAAATAAAATAATTTTTAATATGAAATACTTTAAATGTCCTTATCAATAATTAATATATAACTAAAACAAAAAATAAAATATAATTACCTAAAAAATAAAAATAAATTTTAAATTAAACCAATTAAACCCACCATCCCCAATTCCCAAATTCAACATGTGTATGAGAAACAATTTCTGTTCTTCAAACTCCCCAAACCAGTAAGTCAATTTCCGATCTTCACTCGGCACATATCATCCCCATCTGTCAATAGAAATCAGAAGCAAAGCCACCGCCGGAAGAAATTGCAGCGGCCACCCCATCTAATATGTTGTACATCTATTTGAAGAACACAAATTTCTGCTGCGAGGCCCCCGCCGGAAGAAACTGGAAGAAATTGCAAGGCCATCCCCATCTAATATGTTGTGCATCTATTTGAAGAACAGAAATTTCTGCTGGACGGCCATCCCCATCTAATATGTTCTACATCTATTTGAAGAACACAAATTGTTTCTCATTTGTGCATATCGAATTTGGAATTGACGATGGTGGGTTTGATTGGTTTATTTTAAAATTTATTTTTTTATTTTTTTATTTTTTTTATTTTGTTTTAGTTATATATTATTTTTTTATAAGGACATTTCATATTAAAAATTATTTTACTTTTAATTTAATTAAAAAAGATTAGTACAATAAATTAACTTAGTTACTAATGATTTAAAAAAGGTATTTGGACACGTGTTAATTTTTTAAGGGGTGTAGGATGTTAGGTTAAAACTATAGGTATCGGACCGTAGCGAACCCCTAGAGTTTTAACCTATTTGACTCTTTGACGTTTGTGTGTATAAATAAAAGAAGCTAGTGAAAATTAATAAACCATCAACCCCCTAAACACTCCTTTTTCTTTCATTTTATCATAACTTTTTTAGTTTTATTTATTTAAATCTTAAATTATTAAGATTAATATTGTATAAAAATTAATAAATATATTTATTTATCTATGCTATAAAATTTGACGAGTGCATAAATTATTCCTAAATTACTATTTCAAATAATTTGAGAAAGTAACATCTAAAATATTTGAACGTAAATAGTATCCAATTATCAAGATTAATAAGATAATAATACTTAGTCATGTGGTCAATTAGTCTAGTATCTCGCCCTCATATATATAAGTGTGAAATTCGAGTTTGAACTTTAACGAATCCTAAACATGCATGTATATGCAAATATATAAAAAAAAATATGTGTAAGGTTTGAAGTTTGGACTCTAACAAGCTCTTGATATTCATGTGCGCGTATTCATAAAAGAAGTAAAAATAAAAAGGTATTAGGACTAAATTATATCTTAACAATATTTTATATTCTATAATATTTTGATCCTAATAAAAGTTTATATATAAACAAAATTATGGTTCAAAAATACTAAAGGACAAAAAATAATGACAAGGCAGTTTTTTATTCATTTATCTCTTATAATTTTTAAAAAAAATTTCCTTCTGTTATTTGATCGTAATTTATCTACCTTGATAATTTAAATATATACACTGAAAATATTAAGAAAAATTGTAGGATAAAAAGGGTAATTTAAATATTTTATTTATTTTTATACGAAATGTGTATGTGGTGATTAGTTAAATGTTGTGTTACTTTCCAAACACAATAACCTAAAATGTATGTGGTGATTTCGAAATTAATTAGATGCATATATATATGTATAGCATTTGACAATTCACGTGGAGCATAAAAGGGAAATATCAAGATTTCTAAATTTGTTAAAAAATTAAAAGAAATTATGCAAATTTCGTAAAAGCTGGTTTGGTTTATATCAACGCCAAGGTAGCGAGAATTTTGTGTCCAACATGTTATATGTTACGTGCAAGTTAGGAGAATACTATGGTTGGAGAAATCAATTCCATACGGTAGGAAATATTGAAAAATCTTATTTCTTTTTCTCAAAAATTAAAGCAAATGCATGCTTTTTCAAGATTCGTCACGTGGGGTGCTCCGGCACTGATTTAGACATCAAGCTTAATGGGAATGAACACGTGGCCAACGAAATTGAAAATATTAAGGTTTGCCATCGAGGTCCAATTTTTAACACTATTGTACCTAAGTACAATCTGATTGAACATTTATTACTCCCCCAATAAAGAAACAAAAAAAAGAGTACAATTATTGCTCCAATGTGGTTAGATGGTGTTTGATATTGTTTCAAAATGTTTTGGAAGTATTTGTATTGATGATAATACAGTACTTTTGATTTTATTTTAATGAAAAGATAAATTTTATTGTAAATATATATTTATGTAAGTTTTTATTGCTTGATTGTTGTAAATATAAATTTCTTTGTTTGTAATGAATAAAATTATAAGACAAGAAAAATTATACAAATAAAATAAAATTGAAACTTATCAATCAACTGTGGATTCAGTCTCTAATCTAATCATTTGATTCTTTCCTTTTAAATATAATCTTAGATTTAATGAGTTCCACGAAGAACATTTTGAATGTTATGGATCTCTTTAAATTAGATTTGAAGAAAAATAATGCCAATTCGAGAGCATCACGTCATAATCTTGAATCAAATGTCAAAAATATATGCGCTCCGTGAAAAATGCATTGAATGTAGTGGATCTCTTTGATTTTAATTGAGAGAATTGCTGGACTCCTTCAAAACTCCTCTCACTTGTTGGAATTAGTGTTTGATGAGGGTTCGGTTTCAATGATGAATACGGATCGGGTCTGAATCACGATCCGTGGTATGGTCTTCTGGATTGGTTTGGGATTGGAATCCTACAATCACAGCAAACGTTAGGCTAGCCGAGAGGCCCTCGGCTTAGGCCCTCTGACGCTCAAGTTAGTATATATTCGACCTCTGAAATCGAGCAGCGGGACGTAGGGGCTTTTGAGTGTATGAGTGCATACTTGTGAGAGGCAAGGTTGAGGGGTTTTTATATTCTTCTCCCTTGTAAGAAATGTCAGGGAAGCCCTTGGCTTCCCCCAGGGACCTCCAGCCTCCTGCCGGGGGTAATTGGTCAATTCCCTCGTTTGAATATTGCCAGCTGGATGTCCTTTTATACTGCAGGACAAGATGGCACACTGTTGCGGCGTCTGCTGTGTCAGACGGTGAGGGGAGGGCATGCGCCATTAATGCGGAGGCGTGTTGCCAGTCAACGCATTTAATGCAGTGGCAGAATACTGTGCGGGGTTCGACTTGCGAATCGACCTTGACGGGTTGACAGAGGTCGATCAGATTCGAGGGCTGTGGAGCGCCTTGTCGATCGATCGAATAGGGTCGACGAGTCACTTGGGTCCTGGACCATTGATTGAGTGTTGGGCCTCGCTGATTTGGGCCATTTTGGGCCATCCTATATCATTGTTGTATGCTGAATGAGCCTTAATCACCCCTTTGTATTGATGTTTAATGGGAAACTTTCAGGTTGTTTTGAATTTCTTTGATAATTATATCTTTGATAAGATAATATCAAATATGACGAGATGATACCAAATATCAATAAATAGTATAACCATATTTGATTTGATTGGTTCATAGGCATAAACATTTTATCTTTGATACTTATTAATATTTGATTTAAGTATAAAATAAATACTAGAGTATCAATTAAAATTAACTATTTATGTTTTGGAATTAAATTTAATAATTTTCAAGATAAATATAAAGTTTTGAATTAATAATTAGCATATTATTTTATACGTGTCACTCTCCAATTGGACAAAAATTAATATATCTTAGGGGTGTTCGCAGTTTGGTTTGGATCGGTTTTGGGACAAAAGCCAACCGATCCAAACTATATAATGTATATTGGATCGGTTGGACTTTTATTGTAAATCAAATCCAATCCAATCCATTTTAAATCGGTTTGGATTGGATCGGTTAATCGGTTTTTTAATTTAAATATTTAATTGAAATATTTGACAAATTACTATTGATAAGTAAACTAATTTACTCAATCAATTTGTAAATTTTATTTAGCTATCATATCACACTAATCTTGTAGAATTAAGTTAAATTATGTAAGAACACACAACTATAAAGTTATAAGTTCACAATAATTATCCCTATATATTTGATTTTTGAATGTGAAAAAATCCTAAGTTTAGTTTATTTTAATTTATTTGTGTATTTTACAATTAAGATATATATATTTTATATTATTAGTATATAAATTTTGGTTCGGTTTGGATTGGATCGGTTTTTTAGATTAAAACCGAAAATCGATCCAATCCAATCGGTTTTAAGAAAACAAATCCAATTCAATCCAAAAAAGTTCAGTTTTGATCGGTTTTCGGTTTTTTGGATCGGTTCGTCGATTTTTTTTGGATTGGATTGGATTTGAACATCCCTAATATATCTACAATTATTATTATTATTATTATTATTATTATTATTATTATTATTATATTGAAGTTTTATATTATTACTAATAGCAAACATACGGGGATACGGTTCCGCATACATAAAATATATTTTGGGAAACATATATTATTTATGCATATTTTTATGTTTGTTGTACTAAAAGTTGACATGCATGTAAAATTTGAATATATAATTTGCATAACTTTGAAGATATCACCACATAAAAGTAAAAAATTCATAATATGTTATTAAATTGATGAAGAAAATTCAAATATTATTAAAATATTTGAGAACATAGGTTATAAATTGTGAAACAAACTTATGAATCGAACCAATGATAGAGGAGTTTCATTTCTCACATGGTTTGAGTGGGCCAAGATTCCATTGTCTTTCTGTCTTCAGTACATTCTAAGTAAAATGAAAAAAAAAAAAGGAGAAAAGAAAAAGTATACTCTAAGTAAAAATAAGCCACTTATATTTATTTTACTTTTAAATAGAGAAATTGACTTGATTCTTCTAAAACTAAATTGATAGAATGGAAACTTAAAAGCGAAGTAAATTAGGGAGGAAAAATGAAGATTTTGATTTGAGTGTGACATACAACGAATCAGGGGAAATAACAAGAGTTTTTGAATATATGAGTGCTGTCGGAGAAATAATGAGAATTTTCGAAGACATGAGAACTATTTGGACATGCATATTAATATTATATCATAGTTTTATTGAATGTATTATGTGTGAGATAATCAAAATGGTAAATTTGGTATATACACTTGAAATTTGCATACTATATGCCTACCTATTATGTACATGAATTTTGAATTTCATCCTTAATATTATATTTTTCTTTTTCTTTTAAAAAAATTTTAAAAGTAGAATTTGGCATAAAATAACTTTCACTAATAAACAGAACAGACCTTCTTTTAACAAAAATATAGATATATTAGTTTTGTAATTATACAATAATTAAAAAAAATATATTTATATTAAAATAATGATTGAATTAAAGATATATATATATATATATAATTACTCTGGTTGATGTATGATTCGAAATTATTAAAACTTCTTAATAATATTTATAAAAAAACTGAAATTTGAGGGAAGTATTGAATTTATTTTGCGATACACATATATTTTCATATTTTATGATTCTAGACTTTGATAATTGAAAATTATTTAATCAATTTTTTTTAGAGAAAAGTCAAATAATTAAATTGACAACCAATCCATCGAACTCGAAACATGATATCATAAATCCTACAACTTACGCAGCAGGAAAATTTGTACCAAATGTATAATGAGATTAGGGTTTTTTTTAGGGTTTATAAAACCTTAGATCTTATTTTAAAATGAAAATTAGATGGTATAACAAAAATGATTAAAATTAAATTAAATTTATTAACATTTTAAAATTAATTTTATTAAAATTTTTATAAACTCTTTTTATAAAAGTAACGATGAGTTCTAATCATTCTTATTACTTAACAATTACAACTTATTAGCAATTATCAAATGTCAAATGGGTAGTTGGTGAACCCAACCCAATCGGATTGTGATGGCAGAATTTTTTTTTGACTTAGATACAGCTCGACGAAAGCATTACCTTTGACAAGCATAATCTAATTTTGAACTAATTAAAATATCATTGAATATAAGAGTTTAATTCTCTTTTAATTCATTAATAAGTTTTAGTATATCTGGATAATCACTTTCTTCATTAAATTTTTGTTTAATAAATTAATTCTTTTGCACAATCAATGTCGCTTTATCATTATATATTATTGCTATATATTATTATTATACAGAGTATACACCTTAAACTTTAGAAGAGTATTAATTTAATAATTTACTTATATAGAAAATGAACTTACACGGTGGAGACGCAGACAGTTCTTGGTCACCTCTTCTTTTAGATTGGCTTTGTTTGGAGTTAGTACTGCACAAAATGATCTGTAGTCTATTCTTAAATAATTGACTGCGCCTTACCTTTTCTTTTCCTGTAAGGATAAGATTCGGTTTTTCTACTTAAATAATTATAGAATTATTAAAAGTGTGTCAACTTAATTTGTGTCATAAAAGTATTTATTTACTTTGTTACTTGCTTCATGTGCTGGTGGGATTACTTAATTATTTTATTGACGAACTCCAATGCGATATCGCGGATGTTGATTGTTTTTATAAAGTAATTAATTTTCCTTCTCATATGGATAAAAAAATCCTAATCAAGTCTATTGGATAGGGCGACATCATTAAATTTTTTTATACAATATTTAAATTTGAGATTTTACAATTGTTTGATTTTATTAAATGCTAATCGCAATTTATTTTTAATTATTGATGTTTTTCGTGTATAACCTATTAGATTAAAGAAAAATTAAGTAAAAATGAAACTAAATATGTCCATTAATTACTTTGGAAAATCACCTCAGAACAAGTAAGTTCCTAATTTTTCCTATTCAAAGAGAGGAAGTTACTAGTAAGGAAACCCCACTTTGGTGCAAGAAAGGAATCTTTTACTTGTGAGACAATTTTGTAAGTAATTATATTTTATTTTAATTTAATGAATATATATCAAATATATATGATTTTGAATGTATTATTTTTAAAAAAATATTTAATACATATATTAAATATTGATAAAATAGAATAAAAAATAAAATATGAATTAGAAGGCATGATCCAAATTGCAAGTTTGATGCATGAAAACAATCTTTTAATACTATCACAAAAACGTTTTCAATTTGATCAATTATTCCACCTCAACGTGAATAGTCATCAGTCTCAAGTCTCACTCATCTACGTACGTACCCGAACATTTTATCTATAAATACTACTCCAATTTATCTCTACAACCACAGTCTTAAACTATAACGAAGAACATGGCTTCTTCCTTCGTCCCACAGCCTGCTGCCACCCTCTCCACCACCACCACCGGCACCCCCTCCAGCCATTTTCTGGTTAAACCAACTCATATTCCGACGATCAGAAGGCCTAACCACCTCTACAAAATATCATGCAAATCCTCAGACAATGACCAAGAATCTCCATCACCTGGAAAGTTTGACCGGAGAAATGTGCTGATTGGGCTCGGAGGACTGTACGGCGCCACCACTCTCGGCACCTCTCCTTTGTCTTTCGCCGCCCCTGTCTCCGCCCCTGACGTCACTAAATGCGGCCCGGCAGACTTACCGGCGGGCGCAGCCCCAACAAATTGCTGCCCCCCAACAACGGCGCAAATCATTGAATACAAGTTCCCTCCGCCGCCAACCACCCCCCGGGTCCGCCCCGTCGCTCATTTGGCCGACGAAGCCTACATTGCGAAATTCAACAAGGCAGTTGAGATCATGCGTGCTCTCCCCGACGATGATCCCCGCAGCTTCAGGCAACAAGCCAACGTCCATTGTGCTTACTGCGACGGCGCGTATGATCAGGTCGGCTTCCCGAACCTCGAGCTTCAGGTTCACGGCTCGTGGCTATTCTTCCCGTTCCACAGATATTACCTCTACTTCTTCGAAAGAATATTGGGAAAATTAATCGACGACCCCACTTTCGCCATGCCATTTTGGAACTGGGATTCTCCTGGAGGAATGAGACTTCCATCACTTTATACGAATTCCAATTCCGCGTTATATGATAGTCTCCGCGACGCACTGCATCAGCCGCCGACGGTGGTCGACTTGAACTACAGCGGCACCGACCCAAACACTAGCTCTGATCAGCAAATAAATAGAAACCTGACGATCATGTACCGGCAAATGGTGTCAAACGCCAAAACTCCTCGGCTTTTCTTCGGTAGCCCATATCGACGCGGCGATGAACCGAATCCTGGAGCTGGGACTATCGAGAACTTTCCTCATGGCCCGGTTCATGTGTGGACTGGTGACAGGAACCAACCCAATGCCGAGAACATGGGGAATTTCTACTCAGCGGGTAGAGACCCGATCTTTTTCGCTCACCATTCGAATATTGATAGATTGTGGACTGTATGGAAAACCCTCGGAGGAAGGCGTCAGGATATAACCGATAGTGATTATCTCGATGCATCGTTTGTTTTCTACGATGAAAACGGGCAACTGGTCCGGGTCAAGGTTCGGGACTGTCTGGACCAAAGTAAACTCGGGTATGTTTATCAGGATGTGGAGAATCCATGGATCGAGAGCCGTCCAACACCAAGAGTCTCTTCCGCCCTGAGGAAGCTGAAAAAGCTTGCCAAAGCAAAAGCCGCGGATTCACAGAGCCCAAGAGAAGTTTTGCCCGCTAAACTCGACAAGGTTTTGAAAGTTATGGTGAAGAGGCCCAAGAAAAAGAGAAGCAGGAAAGAAAAAGATGAGCTGGAAGAGATTTTGATCATAAAAGGAATCGAACTGGACAGAGATATCTACGCCAAGTTTGATGTTTTCATTAACGACGAAGACGATGAGATCAGCACGCCGGAGAACACTGAGTTCGCCGGAAGTTTTGTGAATGTGCCCCACAAACATAAACAGGCGAAGAAGATAAAGACCCAGTTAAGGGTGTCGATTACTGATATTCTGGAAGAGCTGGACGCTGAAGACGATGATTATGTGTTGGTGACTTTGGTTCCGACCAGCTCCGGCGGAGCCATCAAAATTCATGATATCAAGATTGAGCTTGATGACTGATCATGAGCTTCAGACCGTACGATTATCTGATCATTTCCCAGGTCATCTGTTATTTTTATTGTTTTCGTTGTAATTGACTAGTCCGTGTTAATTTGTGAGAGAATAATCACCCATGTTGCCAACTTGAGGGGTGAACCGATCATCAGTTTGTCAGTAAATTTGAATTTTCTATTTTAACGAATACTTCATTTTATTTTTTATTTGCATTGTAGATAAATTAAATTAAATTAAATTAAACACACTTAATATATATATATATATGTGTGTGTGTATATATATATAATATTAAAAATACTGGGATCCAAAAAATTTTGAATTAAGCTCAGAGGAGCCGTCCAATTTGACAGTTAAAAAGGCTACTAGATCGTCATCATTTCTACCACATACTAATTAAGTAAGTAGCTTTTGTACTAAAAGATCAATTGCAATCCATTATATTTCTAAATTCATTGTATCATGATTGGGGAAGTGATTGGTTTAAATTCCTTATTTTTATATACATATATTTTATCTTTTTTTATAAAAATATCTATATATTTATAATACTAAAATAGAAGGTAAAATATATTTTAAAATTAGAAAGTTGAAAGTGGCAAATGACAAAATTATAGGTTGGTCGAACTTCTCCTGAAAGTAAATCAAATCGCTTTCTTTAAGTATTTGTCAGATAGTAAGGCTAGTCAGATATAACATGCTATTTTTCATGTGACCCCTAATTACTTATAAAGTGTTTTATATGCCCTAAGGGCCCATTTGGTGTCATTTCTACTATTTCAAAATGAAACATATAATTTTTTATATATTCTCACCCAACATTATTTTTATTTTTATTTTTATTTTCAAAATATATTCTCCAATGACCTATATATTTTCTCTCATTAACCTATATACATTTTCTCTTTATTCCATTATTTTTATCTTTCTCCACTTACAATCTATTAAAACCAACATAATTATTACTTTTTTAACAATTCATACAAATATAAACTCATTTGTAACTCATTTCCACTAACTAACTTTTAAAATTTTAAAAATGATGGAAATGAAAATAAAACCAAACGGGCCATTAGAAACTCATGGAGCTCTCCAAAGAGCCTGTTTTATATATAAATATCACTGCTTTTATGACAATTTTATCATCTGATTACTAATGTGAAATATTTAGTAATTAGTACGAATCATAATTATTATTTAAGAGATAATTTATTTATTATAACTCAATTAAAATGTCAATCAAACATAAACCCCTCATTTATCATGAGAATAGTTCATTGTTTTTTTTTTAAATTATTAATTCAAATTCATGGGTGTCCTTGTAAGAGCATGCGCCTAAAAGTAAGGCAGTTTGTCCGCATAGTTCCGCGGGATCAGCACGTCTGCTTTCTACCATTCTTTGAATATTCTAAATTCTAAAGTATGGCATCTCTTTTGCACGTGTTTCATGCCGTTGGCACCTTATTCCGTCACATGTCATGGCCACAAATTCGGGTTTATAATATGATTTGTCGCGATTTTTAAAATCGTGTTCGTTCAAGAAAAAACATAAAGAAAAAGACGAATCAATTGAGGTGGTGATGACTCCAGACTATGTCTTGATTGGTTTTCGTACTTCCAGTGGTTGTTCGACTTGTCATTTCTGATGATTATTTTTATTTTATTTGTTTGTTTATAAATACATTTTATAAATTTATTTTTGTCGAAGAATTTTGTGTTTGGAGTCACCTTTTGTAGTGTTTGGTCTTATTTTGTTGTTTATGGGAAAATGTTCGTTTGATAATAGGATTTTGGATTGGAAAATGTGTGGAGAATAAAATGAGATGTTTTATTTATTTATTTATTTATTTTTGATAAGGACAAATTTTATTATAATTATTTTTTATATAAATTCTCGTCTTATTAACAGTTTTACATAAGATTTTTATATTATTACATGTTATTCTTATAATAAAATAATAATCAAAACACAAAAAAATTACTTTTTAAATGATCACTAAAATTTCAATTTATGTATTACTTAGTACACTATTAAACCTTTAGGCGGTATCAAAGTCATGAGAGAAATTAAAAGTAGTAAATAATGTATCTACCCAAGATGAGAAGAATTATGCGGATGGAATTAGAATTTGGGCCAGCTAGAATTCAAATGCCTAACCTAGCATAAAAAGTATATTTTATAATTTTTTAATTGTTCCAAAGTCTTATAAATTGAATTATTGTATTTTGTACCATTTACCGACATCAATGAGCAATAATTTATGTATCATGCACTAAACTTGAATAGGACCACATGATTTTATTTATTTTAACACAATGCGTGACGTCTAGGTAAAGGTGACCACATATTAAAGGATTGGCGTTTTAAAATTTAAAGCACCATTATAAAAATTAATGAGCAAATATGAAATATATGTAGTTTTAAATATATGACTATATATATATATATTAGTTTTCTATAGTTTTTTATTATCTAACTTCAAAGTTATTATTAGAACATGTAAGTATATATTTCTTATTGATCTATTGATTTGAAATAATTAAATTTTTTGAAAAAGTATATTTCACAAAATAATTTATAATGAAATTATTTAATTTTATTTTTAAAGAATGAAAAAGACTTCCTTCTCCTATTATGGTAATTCAATACTGACTCTAGAGATATTGGACTGTACTTTGTACATTCCTTCTCCTATTATGGTAATTCAATATTGACTCTAGAGATATTGGACTGTACTTTGTCCTAGCTAGCGTTTGAATACTAAGGAATTGAAGCTTTCCAACTTGGAATTCCAAAAGGAAGTGGGCATTAATAGGAATGGAAATAGGTTAGGCTGCTCCTCAGAGGCTTACGGCCTAACCTATTTGAGGCCTAGCTCGCCCTTAGTTATTTAATAAATATTTTAAAAAAGTCTATTTAGTTAAAAATGTTAGAAATATGCTTTTAGAAAAGCCTATAAAACCTATCAGGCCGGTCTATATAATTTAATTATACTATAGTATATATTTAAATATTTATAATACTTATATGATTGCTTTTATATTTTATATTAATTAAATTTATTAATTTTATATAGTTATATATTGTGTTCTTAATTAATACATAACCATTTTATTTCAAATTTTTTGTTTAACTTATAATAATGTTTGGTTATACTTTTTTTTATTAGATAAATGTATTATAATCGCCAATTATTTTTATTTAATATAAATTATAGAATTCTTAGGCCTATTAAGGGTTAAGTCTATTAAAAGCTTGAACTTCTATAAAATTTAAGTCTAATTAGAATTTTAACTAAAATAGGCTTTTTCAGGCCAGACCTAAACTTTGAAAATTTTTAAAAAGACTAGGCCCTGCCTTAAGAAAAAACCTATATTAGGTAATAAGTTAGGCTTATATTTATAATTTATGCAATAGGTCTGACCTATTTAGAGTAAACCTAGCCTAGCCTATCCTATTTCTCACCCCAGGCACTAGATTCTCCTTATCTAAATTTTATGGTGTTTCTTTTGAGGACATTGAATAGCAGTTTGATTCGCTATTTTGATTCATATTTTTTTTTTAAATATGTATTAAGTGTATTAAATATTTTTTACAAAAATAATTAATTACAAATTAGATACATATATATATATATATTTATAGAGTTGGAATTTGAGATAAAACATGAGTTGAATAAAGAATTCAAAGTGGTCAAATTGCCATAAAAAAAAAGAAGAAGGTAGAAATATAAATTGGTTGGTTTAAAAAGTAAAATAAAATAAATAAAAATAATTGCTCGTTCCCCAAATATAATTGTACCAAGAGGGTTCTTGGATTAATTTATAAACTCTTCAAAACATCTTATAAAATGTTTGAAGATTTTACTTAAATTCTTTAAAAATGATATGCTAAACTTATAAAATATGCCTTTACGATTTTATAAACTTTTTTTTTTTCTTAAAGCTGTCATTACTATTATCTTATATATAAGCTCCAACATGCTTATTTTATTCAAATATTTTAGAAATTTACTTTTAGAGTAAGATCAAATGCTACAACAAATATGATATTTAGTGGCATCAACGTAGTGACATTTTATAAGATAATGACACAAAAAATTAATATAGTAATAGTCGTAAAAGAATGCCACTATGGTATAATATTTGGTGGCATTTAGTTATAAATAACAAATAAATTAGTGACATTTAATTGAAAATATCAAGATACATTTATTTTAAAGACACTTAATTAACTAGTGCCACTAATTCTTTCTGAAAAAATGCCACTAATATGTAGTTATGGTGTCATTTGATAAAAATGTCAAAAAGCATTTGATAACATTTTCTAGTATAATGACACATAAATGTAATATAGTGTTAGTCTTAGAAAAATGCCACTATAATAAAATATTTAGTGGCACTTGATTATTGAATGACATATAAGATAGTGACATTTGATTAAGAATGCCAACAAAAATGTATTTTGCAGGCATTCAGCTAATGCCACTAATTTTCTTACAAAATGTCACTCGCATTTATTTGTGGTGTCATTTGAGAAAAAAAATGTCACGAAATATTTTAGTGGCACTAATTTAATGACATTCTATAGTTAGTGACACACAAGAGTAATATAATGATAATTATTTAAAAAAAGCCACTATGTTACAATATTTAGTGGTATTTGATTAATAAATGACAAATAAAGATGATGACATTTGATTAAAAATGCCAACATAAATGTATTTCAAGGCATTCAACCAACGCCACTAATTTTTCTTAAATTTTTTTAATTTTATTTAATTATGGTGTCACTTGAAAAAGATGCCACAAATTATTTTGTGACACCACATAAAAGTAATACAGTGAAAAAAGATGCCACAATAGTTAATTAGTACATTAACGACACTTTATAGTATAGTGATATATTAAAGTAATATAGTGATAGTATAAAAAAAAGTAACACACTGATTGTAGTAAAAAAAAAAAAAAATCATTATAATATATACTTAGTGTCAATTGATTAATAAATGTTACAAAAACGTAGTGACATTTTATTGAAGCAACCAACATAATTATATGTTAACAACATTTAACTAGCTTTTTTTTAATTTATTTATTTAAACTCATAACTTAATTATGGTGTAATATAAAAAAATATCGCAAAGTAGATAAATAATATATAGGCATATTAATAACTATAAAATTTACAAATATACATGCGCGCGCACACACACACACACATCTTATCATTAATGTATTGATGCCCTATTTGATTTATATTAATGTATTAACTAAATTAACCATATATTTAAATAGTACAGTAAATTTAAGTTTTTGTCAATATTTTCTCTCCTCACCTATATATTATGTTTTGTCTCTCTTTATTTTTTGGATATTTTATATTTCTAAACTAATTAATCTCTCAAACTTTTTTTAATATGTTATTTCATATAATAAATTTGAGCACATGCATATATTTAAATAATTGAGTAAATATGCTTCCAAACTATACAAATAAATTAATATCTCTAATTATATTGACCATTGATGGATAGCTTAGTAGTAAACTCATATTTTTGCGAATAGATGGTTGTGGGTTCGAATTTTATGAAGATCAATTAAGTCATGTTGGAGTCTCACAATTGGGAAGTAGGGGTAGGTTATAACATACATAGGGGAGTTTTGATGTGTGTGGGGTGGGGTGGGGGGTGCTAGTATGCCATTAATGTATTATTTTATGACGTGCTAACATGTCATTTAAAAAATCTTTTAGTGACATTTTAATATATTATTTGCTATATTTTTTGCGGCGTGTTAATATGACATTAAAAAAAATCTTTCATGATATTTTAATCTGTCATTTACGGTATTTTTTATGGTATGTTATAACGCCTTTAAAGAGATTTTTTTTTTTTGGTATTTTAATACTTCATTATATGCAATTTTTGTGGCATGTTAGCCTGTCATTTAATGTACCTTTTGTGATATTTTAACATGTCATTTAATTTATTTCTTGTTGCATTTTACTTATGTTACAAAAAGAATAAAATAGTGACATTTACATTTAGTTACACCCACCTTAGATGACACTTCCAGAAAATGCCATTATATATAAAAATTTCAATATAATTCTATTTAAATGACATTTTTTAGTGCCTCTAATATACAATTTTCTTGTAGTGAAACATCTTATAAACTCAAAATACTATCTTGTAAGACTTTTCAAACAGTTGCGCAAAATAATAAGATTGATCAGCATGAATCAACGAGATGCATTTCAAACTTCAAGCAAGCATGCAAAAACTCCATGAAGAAACATAGCTAATTAAACCCAATACCTAACAAAACAAGGTAGGAAATTACCAATACTTAAAGGGTCTAATAAAAACCCAACAAATCTTTCTCACCAAATGCTGTTTCTAAATAAAGACAACATGCAGAGAGTAAATATCAATGACTTGGCCACATAGAACAAATACAATGTACTATTACGCATTGTGGTGAAGCAAAAAAGCTAGAGTTTAGCTTTAATCTTTCTCCCCCAACAGAGCCCCCCCAGACCTCTACCTGCAACTTATGTAAAAATTACTGTGGTAAATGGATGTCTGAAAATCTTTAAATTTGTTTGAACCGCAATTTTTTTTTTTTTCATTAGTTTTCTTGTAATAAAGTGGACATGGATATATATAGTTTATGGTGCTTAGCTTTCTGTCTTAATTTCATGGGCCAGTTCTCTTGTCAGCCTGTCTGCCCGGTCATCATTCCCACCAGCAATGGTGTGAACCCGGTATGCAAATTGGAAGGCCTTCCAGAGAATTTTGGCAGATCCATTCTTTTTGCCTTCCTGTTTGAGTTCTCTATTTTCTTTGGCTTCTCTCTTCTCCTGAATTCACATCCAATGTAAATTATAAATGTAAGTTACAACAGTTATCAGACTATTGCTATAATTTTCTAAGCCCCGAATTTAGCTAATATGTTAATGTGGTTCGAATTTGCTGGATTCGAATTATGATCATCCAATTGAGAAGCCCTGCAGTACAGCTTGAATTGGATGAAAAAGGGACCAATTGAAATATTTTGTATTTTTGGGGCGCTCATTTGGCCAAGATGAAATTTGGTAATGAAACTTGGGAAAACATAAGGCGATTTAGGGTTTTTTTAAAAAAAAAAAAAAAAAAACAATATATACATTATTCTCCTTTAATTTATGGTGAAAACTTTCTTTCTGTATTGTCCGTAACAAGTGACGACTGACAGTAGACATTTCTGACCGAATTAAATTATTGTGTCTAATTTCTTCTTCTTTTTTTTATTTTTTCCTCTCTCTGTGTGATTAATGTGTTTACTGTTTTTTTCCTAACATAATCTTTTCAAAACTATCCTTAAGCGCCAACTCCATGCAGACGTCCACCATGAGTTCTTTGATACGTAAGAGGATGCCAAAATAAAAACTGATTTTGTGAGCCTGGAATTTCTTTGTTTCTTTATCTTTAGTCCGCTCCAGTGCATCTATTCCAACCTTTTTGTTAGTAAAACAAACAAGGATCTTTATAACTAGAATATGTTCCATGATCCTAAGACCAACCTTGTTGAAATAGCTCTCAGCTTTGTCCAGGAGTTGTCCAACGGGCATACTATAGGCCAGTTTGTAAAGTACTCGCAATTGAATCCAACTTGGAGTAAAGGGCTGCTGCCATCCTCAAAGCTTCCAACTTCTTGCCAGGAAAATCTTCAAATCTTGCTAGCACCTATATCACATAAAAGTTAATGGAATGTATGGCTAGGGTGCAAACAAGTCAAGTCAACTTGTGAGTTTTACGAGTCAAGCACGAGCTATTTTGAGTTTGAATTGAATCGAATCGAGTTAGAACTCTATTTTGGGCCAACTTCGAGTTGCTCGAGACTCACGAGTTGGTATACAATTAAATATTATTTTTTATCTTATTAATAAATATATATCATATTACTCTTACTTTATTTAGCATTTGAGTTTAAACTTGAGATTGAGCTTGCAGTATTTTTTACAGTTTACTTGATCATTTAAATTTAACAAGCTTAAAATATTAAGCTTGTTGAGCTCAAATTCGACTTCAAGCATAATATATATATATATAATTATTTATTTCGAGCTTGAAATAGAGCTAAAAAATTTTCCCTAAATTTGCTCGAGTCAATTCGATTGCACCACTATGTTAGAATGGTTGAAGAATGTTTGTGGTATTGGAAAATAACTAAAGATGGTCATATGAGCAACAAACCTGAGTTTCATATGTCAGCTTCTCAAGATGGGATTCAACATATTTGTGGAATTTTACAGGTGAGTACCAATATTTTTGTGTGAAAATTCGTCTTACTGTCAAAAGGGAAGAAAGGTAAGAGTCCAATAAGAAAACCTGTTGGACTTCAAGTGTCCAATCCAATACCCTATGATAGGAAAGTTGGCTGCTCAATGGGGCTTTGGGTTCTTCTTAATTTTCAAATTCAGTTCAATTATGGCCGGTTTGGTTTCATTTTCAAAACTTATTTTTATATTTTCTATTATTTTAAAATTGAAACACGTAGCTTTTTATACATTTTCATCCAACATTCTTTTTATTTTTATTTTCAAGACATATTTTTTAATAACCTATAGATCTTCTCTATCTATTCCATTATTTCTATCTCCCTCAATTTACATCATACTAAAACCAACATAATCATTACTTTTTCAATAATCTATCTAAATACGAACTCATTTTCAACCCATTTCCACTAACTACTTTCCAATATTTTGAAAAAAATAAAAATAAAAATAAAAAATAAAAAATAAACCGAACGGGAGTTGTCCAAAAGATGTGCAAAGGATAGCCCAAAAATGAGAGTTCATTCATAATTCAAATGAGATTGGAAGGTTCCTTATGAGTGGAAAGAGCAAATAATACCAAATTATGGACGGTCTTTTGGTTCTTTTAATTTACATATGTACATGCCTTTGAGTTTATTTGTATTCAATTTAAATGCGCTTTTAATATTTTTTCTTCAAGTTAGTAGTCTGTTCCGCTTGTCAAATTCGATTATGATTTAAATATTAAAGATTTTTATTAAAAAATCTCAATATTAAAGATTTTTATTAAAAAATCTCAACACTCCAAACGTATCATATTATTTTATGATGTTAATTCATTACACACTACATGTAAAAGTTATGAAAATAATTACTAAAAACTATCGAGTGACTTTTGGTCCAATTGCATTAGTCCCACTCATAAAGTGCAAGGTTAGAGTTTAAACTTAATAGACGCTTGACGCTTGATGCTTGTGTGTATAAATAAAAGAAGCTAGTGAAAATTAATAAATTGTTAATTCAACTACATCTAAATTAAAAAAACTAGTAAATTAAAATTCAAGACTATAATCAATAATGAGGTGTTAAATGAATTGGATTTAATAATATTGCAAAATTAGTAAATTTTAGACACGTAATTTATACCCGCACACACTCTTTTTTCTTTCATTTTATCATAACTTTTTTAGTTTTATTTATTTAAATCTTAAATTATTAAGATTAATATTGTATAAAAATTAATAAATATTTTTATTTATTTATGCTATAAAATTTAATGCATGCATAAAGTGTGCCAAAATTACTATTTCAAATAATTTGAGAAAATAGCATCTAAAATTGACCACAAATAGTATCTAATTATCAAGATTAATAAGATAATAATACTTAGCCATGTGGTCCAGTGTTGTTTTTTTTTCTTTTTTTTTTTTTTGTTATATATATTTTATGATGCTAGAAAGAACATTTTTCATCTTTTATGTCAAATTATTAAAAAGAAAGTTCAACGAGAAAGTGGAAGCACAATTTCCCCACAAAACTTGTTCAGACAAAGAATGGGTTGCCTTTGCAATGCAATGGGTAACTTGTTTCGCTAAATGTTTAATAAATTTAATAGAGCGACTCAACTCCGCCAAAATTTCTTTACAGTCGTCTATGACTGATTCAAAATAAGAAAAATTGTTAAACCCATTATTCACCGCATTGACAATAGTTGAGCATCTAATTCAAACACTGTTGGGGTAGAAGAATTATTCTTAATCCAACTCAATGCTTCCCGAAGACTAACAACTTCTGCGATCTCTGGAGAGACTTCGCCGAAGTGCGGGATGGATTTGGCTGCTCTAAATTGCTCGATTCATCCCTCAACACCAAGCCTGAGCCATATTTATGATCTTGAGAAGAAATAGCAGCATCAATATTGCACTTAAACCAACCCTTATCTGGACAAGGCCATCTGTCAATTGGAATCCCATCATTAGCTTTAGTTCGGGCCGATTTTCTTTTCTGAGCTTCTGTCCATTGATGAAGGAAAGTTTCAGCAATAAAAACGGTGGAAAAAGATGAGCTTGTGCCATTATTCCAAACCACTTAATTCCTGTTTTTCCATGAACTCCATAGAATCATTAGAATTTTGTTGCCATCTTCTAAGTTTGTTTTTGATAATATAGTCTTCAGCCAATCCAACATATTATTAAATTGTGAAGGAAAATCACCAATTGCTATGGCATTCCAGCAAGATTGAGCAAAGGGACATTGAACCATAAGATGTAGAATATTTTCAGCTTGTCCGTGGCAAACTGGACACACTGGATTCACCTCAACCTTTTTTGATAATAGCTGATCCCTTGCCGGTAGATTGTTACTGAGAGCTTTCCAAATCAAATGACACACTTTTAGGGGAACTTTGGCTAACCAAATTTGATTCCAGACAGATGCATTATCCTCTCCCAAACATGTTCTTTGCTCTGATGTAAGATGCCTGTAACTGCTATGAACTGTGTAAACTCGTTTTTTTATCAAGTCTCCATATCAAGCAATCTGTCTCCCTTCTACTACTCAAAGGAATACTTAAAATTTGCAAAGCATCTCTTTCATTAAAAAGTGAGTAAATCAAATTAGCATTTCAGCACCTAGCCATGTGGTCAATTAGTCTAGTATCATCGCCCTCATATATATAAGTCTGTGTAGACATATTAATTTTAGCAAATGTAGAAGTGACACATATAAAATAATATATTAGATATTAATTGAAAATTTTTATTTATTTCTTGAAATTTATTAAATTTAATTCCAAAAGATAAATAGTGAATTTTAATTAATACTCTAGTATTTATTTTATGCACAAATCGAATATTAACAAGTGTCAACGATGAAGTATCTATGTCTATGGACCAATCAAATCAAAGATATATAATATAATCTTCTGATATTTGATATTATCTTATCAAAGAGATAACTAACAAAGAAGTTCAAATCAATCTGAAAGTCTTTCATCAAGCATCTATATAGGGGGGGGGGGGGGAGAGGGGTGACCAAAGCTCATTTAACGCTTGACACAAAACCAAGCAAGTGAGAGAAAACTTTAAAGAAGTCTAGCAATTCTTTCAAACAAATTCAAGGAGATCCACAACGTTCAAGGCGTTATTCGCGGAGCTCATTAAATTTTGGCATTTGATTCGAGATCAAGGTGCGAAGCCCTCGAATTGACATTATTTTCTTCAAGTCATATTCAAAGAGATCCACGGTGTTCAAAGTATTTTTCGAGAAACTCATATATTTTTGGCGTTTGATTTGAGATTAAGGGGTGAAACCCTTGAATTGGTGTTATTTCAAATTAAATTCAAGGAGATCCACATTGTTCAAGGCATTCATCTTGGAGCTCATCAATTTTCAAGATCATATTTGAAAGAGGAGAATCAAAGGATTAGAATAGAGAGTTGAATCTACAGTTGATAGATTTTAATTTTATTTTACTTCTACCATTTTTTTTTATCTTGTAATTTTATTTATTGTAGACAAAGAAATTTGCGCTTATAAATTTTTGGCATGCCTAGTGGGACTATCTCTACCTCTCATTTCTTTCCTTTATCAAGACTAAAGTATCAAATGGCCGCCAAGAAGACTGCTGCAATTAAAATTACTACCTCAGATTCCTCAAGTGCTGGAGTAAAAACTGTTGGCTTCATCACAAGAAGTATATCCAAGAAGTTGCAATCATCTTCGCAAGTGGCTCATTCGCTTGTTATGGAAAATGTGTTGCCGCATTTTATTGATATAGATGAAGATGGTGGAGACTCGAAGGAAGAATATACATCTTCCATTCTCCACTCAACATCAAATTCCTCGAGCATGGCGACGGTGATGGTGACAAGTACTACGCTTTGAAGGAATAAATTGCAAATTTGACAAGGGCCATTAAAGGATTCCAAAGCATATCCAAGAGCGAGATTTTCAAATCTTCAAATTGATGAACAAAGTGGATAATATTGATGCAAGTTGTATGGTGGTGAAACAAATTGAGGCTCAGGACGAAGGCGAAATATCCACAAAGAAGCAGTCAGCTAAAAAAGAAAAGACTGCAACTAAAGAACTACAAGTTTCCACTGATAGGCTAGTTTTTGTTGACCCATTGAAGGAGTTTATCATGGGAATTATAAAAAACAAGCTTGAGGAAAGTTCTAAGTCGTTCATAACATACTCCAAGCCATATACTCAAAGGATTGACTACTAGGAGATGCCGATTAGTTACCAGCCCCCAAAGTTTCAGCAATTTGATGGCAAGGGCAACCCAAAGCAGCACGTGACTCATTTTATTGAAACTTGTAATAATGCTGGGACATATGGAGATCATCTAGTCAAATAATTTGTTCGATCATTAAAGGACAGTTCTTTTGAGTGGTATATTAACTTGGAGACAAGCTCCATTGATAGATGGGGGCAATTGGAACAAGAGTTCCTCAATCATTTCTATAGCACTCGAAAGAAGATCAGCATGATTAAATTCACCAACTCTCACCAGTGGAAAGAAGAACTTGTTATTGACTACATTAATTGCTGGAGAAATTTGAGTTTTAACTGTAAGGATCAATTGTTGGAGGCTTTATCAATTGAGATGTGTATCCAATGAATGCATTGGAGTCTTTGCTGCATATTTCAAGAAATCAAATCAAAAACCTTTGAAGATTTGGCAACGCGTACACATAATATTGAAATGAACATGAATTTTGATGAACAAGAAGACTCAAGTGATGCCGATGATGATAAAGATGTTGGAGGAAATTAATTTTTATCTCCAAATTCCAAATGCTTCTCGATATGAGCTTAAATTGTCAATAATGCTCCAGATAAGAGCATAAACTATCTAAAATTCTCAAGTCTTCATGTTTCCAAATTCATGACTCAAGTCTCTAAGTCTTCAAATTCAGTACTCAAATCTTCAAGCCTCCAAATTCAAACTCAAGTCTTCAAATACAATCTCAAGTCTCCAGGTCTCTAAAATCCACGACTCAAGTCTCTAAGACTTCAAGTCAAGGCTCAAGTCTCTAAATCTCCAAGTCCAAGACTCAAATTTTTTAAGTCTCTAAATCAAAGACTCAAGTCTCCAAGTCTTCAAGTTTCCAAATCAAAGACTCAAAATTTCAAGTCTTCGAGTCCAAAGCTCAAGTATTCAAATTTCAAATGCTCATAAATATGAGGATAAACTATCTGAAAATTTTAAATTAAAATTTTCTCATGTGCTTCTTGATATCAAAGCCTCCCCATATGCTTCTTAATAAGAGCTTAAACTTTCAATAAGGCTCCTAGGTATGAGTATTAACTATCTAAATATTTAAATTCTTCCCATGTATTCCCTGATAAGAGTGTAAACTGGCTATTAAGTCAAATTCAAGTAAACTCCTTGACATGAGTACAAATTATCAATCAAATTCAAGTGAACTCCTTGACACGAGTATAAAATGTCTATTTAAGTTAAATATGCTCTTTGACACAGAGGCCTAAATTGTATGTTACTCTTGGCCCGCATGAGTATAAACTGTGTACGACACTCTTCTCAAAAAGATATTTACTTTGAATTATGTTAAGACTTGACCCTTTTATTGGGCTCCATAGCTTGAGGAATGCTTCAAGGATGTTCTTATTGCAGACGCATGTGAAAAATGGAGACGAAAGGAAAAATTCTCAAATACATCAAGAATTGCCTCTTTCATGGATGATTAACACATCTTTTGCCAAGCCTTGAAGTGGGGGCATTTTTAGACATATTAATTTTAGCAAATAGAGAAGTGACACATGTAAAATAATCTACTAGATATTAATTGAAAATTTCTAATTATTTCTTGGAATTTATTAAATATAATTCCAAAAGATAAATAGTTAGTTTTAATTAATATTTTAGTATTTATTTTATGCACAAATCAAATATTGAAAAGTGTCAAAGATGAAGTATCTATATCTATAGACCAATCAAATCAAAGATATCTGATATAATATCTTAATATTTGATATTATGTTATCAAAGAGATAACTATCAAATAAATTCAAATTAATCTGAAAATCTTTCATCAAGCACTTATATGGGGGGGGGGGGTTACCAAAGCTTGAATTCAACACACAACACAAATCTCAACAAGTGAAAGAAAACTTTGAAGAGGTCCAACAATTCTTTCAAACAAATTCAAGGAGATCCGCGGCGTTCAAGGCATTCTTTGTGGAGTTTATTAAATTTTGGCCTTTGATTCGAGATCAAGGTACGAAGCCCTCGAATTGACGTTATTTTCTTCAAATCATATTCAAGGAGATCCATGGTGTTCAAGGTGTTTTTCGTGGAGCTCATATATTTTTTGTATTTGATTTGAAATTAAAGTGCGAAACCCTCGAATTAGCATTATTTCAAATTAAATTCAAGGATATCCACATTGTTCAAGGCATTCGTCTTGGAGCTCATCAAGTTTCAGATCATATTTGAAAGGGAAGAATAAGAGGATTAGATAGAGATTGAATCCACAGTTGATAGATTTTAATTTTATTTTATTTGTATGATTTTTTTTGTCTTGTAATTTTATTTATTGCAAACAAAGAAATTTGCACTTACAGTGTGAAATTCGAGTTTGAACTTTAATGAATCCTTGGCATGCATGTATGTGTAAATATATAAAAAAAATATGTGTGAAGTTTGAGATTTGAACTCTAACAAACTCTTGATATTCATGTGCGTGTATTCATAAAAGAAATAAAAATAAAAAGGGTGATGATAATAATAATATATTAGGAGTAAATTATATCTTAACAATATTTTATATTCCATAATATTCTGATCCTAATAACAGTATATATAAACAAAATTATGGATAAAAAATACTAAAGGACAAAAAATAATGACAAGGTAGTCTTTTATTCATTTATCTCTTATAATTTTTTTCCCTTCTATTACTTGATCTTAATTTATTTGCCCTAATAATTTAAACATATACACTGAAAATATTAAGGAAAATTATAGGATGAAAAAGGTAATTTAAATATTTTATTTATTTTTATACGAAATGCATATGTGGTGATTAGTTAGATGTTGTGTTACTTTCCAAACACAATAATCTAAAATGTATGTGGTAATTTCGAAATTAGTTAAATGCATATATGTATAGTATTTTGATATAGTTATGAAAATTAAAAGAAATTATGCGAATTTTGTAAAAGCTAGTTTGGTTTATATCAAGGCTGAGGTAGCTATAATTTTGTGTCTGACATGTTATATGTTACGTGCAGGTTAGGAGAATACTATGTGTTACAAGCTAGGTCAGGTCTTGGACTCTTGACTCAATAGACATCAATATTTGAGTGGATCTTATTTACATCTAGAAGGAGTTGCAGTTCTTATTAGATTAGAATTTGGAGAGATGTGGATGGATGATATTTATTCATATCTAGGAGGATAACTCTTCCTTGTGTGGGATAGGCATTATCTATATCTTCTTTGATACTCCTAGTTAGATTTGACTCTTGGAAGACTCGTTTGTAAATAGGTCATCTTCCTAAAAGTTTTAACATACAACTTGAGTATTCACTCTCTCCATATACTTTTTTTATATTATTCTCTCTTAATCTTTATTGGAGTATCACCAAATTGTCCCCAAGGGTTTAAGGTGCGTAAGTTTGTGGAAGCTCTGGTAGCAATCTCGAGAGGTGAGTAGAGATTGAGAAAGCCGCTTGAGATTAAAAGAACGTGGAGTCTATTCTTTGAAGATGATCAAATCAAGAAACTTGGAGTCTATGGCTTCTAGGCGAGCTTCGATCAAGGATGGTATTCGTGAAACTTTTGCTGATTAAAAGGTAATATTGAACCATCCATTTTTTCTATCTGGACAAATAATTGTTTATGTGTAATTATGTCCAACAGTGGTATCGGAGCCAATAGGGCTCGTTCTCACTTATTGATTTGATCAAATTCCATAAAATTATTTTATACTTAAAATTTATAATTCTTGAAAGCGTGAAATTTTGGCATGAATTTTTCACCATATGTAAATCTTGGTATGTGTATCATGTGGTGAAATTTTGGTGATAAACAGATTGGTAGTTTGCGAGAAAAACAGAACCTAAGATTGATGTTTTTTATTTAATTAAAAAAATTTGGATCTAGATTCTTATTATTGCTGTAAGTTGTTTAGATTATCTTGTAAATCATTGAAAAAGGTTCGAAACTATATATTATTCATCAAAAACAGATTTGAAATGAGATAGATATGATTTTTTAAGTTTAGCCTGAAAATTGAATTCCCAGCGAAAAATCTTTTGGCTAAAAATAGAATCTATTTTGTGGTGATTATTATAATATTTATATCATATTATAGAATGTGATAAATTATTCAATAAAATAGATTATGTATCTAGAACGGGCATATGATAACATATATATATATATATATTTGACCCAATTATTTTAATTAATTTCATTGGGAATTAATTGAATTTTTTGTTGGAATATTTGCACATAAAGGTTGCATGCAAATATATATGGGTCAAAATTATGTTTATGTACATATATGTAAATATATGCTCTGTCTTTCTGTGTGGTTGGTCATCAGATGAATTGCTCTACAATATATTTATGAATTGCATGTTCTATTGCAACTCCATTATGATTTATATGATGCAATTGAGATTGTTCAAACGGGATGTTTTATCGTATGCATGCATAGATATTAACATTTGGGTGCTCATGTAAATTAAGCTTTATTTTGATTATTTAATCATGGATTATTTTTTCATGGGAGATAGTTTGTGGCAATGATAGTATCCCCAATTTCATTATGAATAGATTGATGTAGTAGTCCTTAAATAAATGTAAAATTTTAATATTTTGAGGCATGCATTTGTTAGACCAATTTATTTTGGAACTATGTTCATCAATTCTTTTAGAAGGGATATTTTTGTTACTTACTATCATGCCAAATTATCTCATCATGAAGCACCAAATGTCAATGTAGCCCAAGTGCGGTTATTATTATTATTTTCATATTTAAATAATGGCATGCATATTTATTTGGACAATTGTTATTTTATTCAGGATCAGTAAATTTTTATTATTCCTTTTAACTCAATGGGAGATGATTACTAGCGCGAGTTGCAAAATTTTCGATTTCGTTGGATATAAGGGAGTAATAATTAATTTACTTGGATCTAGAATAAAATATTAGGCAGTACTTATTTGTGCAATTAATTTCATTGATCTTACACTATCTTACCAGTGTTAATTTCAAGTCAATTTAATATGAAAAATGGAGAGGTTGCCTAATATTTTTGCGATTAAGACGTTGACAGTTAGTGAATGGATCAAAATTTAAGTTTGCGCTCTAAAATTGTTTAAGCTGCAAACAAGAAAATTTGACTAGAGAGTTTGAGCTTTATTTGCTGTATGAGTTCACTCGTAAGAAAAGGTTCAATTATCCTCAATTACTGTAGTGTCCCCACTCGGGATAACATTTAAGATGAAGCGCCACTCAGTTCAATTCAAACCAAGGAATAAACATACAGTCAATAAGCCCATCAGAAAATTTTTCAAAACTTATCAAAGACATATAGCAGCGGATTTCAAACTTACCAACTCTTCAAAACATTAAATAAGTCATAATTCAAATTCTTACATCTAACAAGACATATACAGGCTTCATGTCATCGACATCAATCCTGACATACCACAATGTCACTAAATCCAATTACAGCATTCAAGTGAACCCAATTAAACATCTGAGCACCCATTCTATTACAAAAGGTATTTCTTCACTCCAAGTTAGAACCTCATATTCTTTACTTATACCTATCTGAGAAAGTCAAGATAAACGGGGTGGTAATTCCAAAGGACTTAGTGAGGGATAATTGTAACGTAAATAATGGGGATCTATCGAGGAAGAAATTGACTCAACAGGTCATCAATCAACAATTAACAGGAACACAACATGATACGTTCAAACAGTCAGGAACAGTCTAACAGGCAGAATACCATCGGTCAGTCAGATTACAGTTGGACAAAACTGTCCCAAATAATGTTTACATTTCAGTCAGTCTTATCCAAGCATGACAACTTGGTACACGACAGTCACCGACAGACAGTAGATGTCCAGGAATAACCCTAGCACCAGGAATAGCCCTAGCACATAACACACAAACAAACGGTAGATGTCTAAGAATAGCCCTAACACATCACAAAAAAAATAGACAGTAGATGTCCAAGAATAACCCTAACACATCAGGCTTTCAATTACTCAGGGAATAGCCCCAAACGTATCAGACTTACAAATACTCAGGGAATAGCCCCTAATATATCAGACATACAAATACTCAGGGAATAGCCCCTGACATATCAAACTTACAAATACCCAGGGGCAACAAATACTCAGGGAATAGCCCCTGACATATCAAACTTACAAATACCCAGGGGCAACAAATACTCAGGGAATAGCCCCTGACATATTAGACTTACAAATTACTCAGTGAATAGCCCCTGACATATCAGACGTACAAATACTCAGTGAATAGCCCCTGACATATCAGATTCACAAATACTCAGGGAATAGCCCCTAACATATCAGACTTATAGATAGTTCAGAACAGTACAGAAATGCCGACAAGGCAACAGATAACAGAACAAAATGGAACGGATAACAAACAGTATCAGATAATGGATCGGTACAGATAATAGATAGGAGTTCTGGGCGCCAGAACAGAATTGATATCAAAAGATAACCCTCATAGAGGTGTTCAAATTAGGTAACAGATAACAGATAAGAATTCCAACACTTTTTAGATTTCGAACAAAAAGAGTACGGTACAGAAACAGAAAACCCACACAGGGGCTTATCACAAATAACAGATAGTTAGGAAAGGTGCTAGATTGGCAGACCCTCACCTCTTGTAGTCTCAGAGAAAGCTACCACAATCTATTGTCTATTGGTCCTCGGGTCCAAATTCCACTTCACCTAATTAAAATAGTATAACGACAGTCAAAATCCATATTTGACTCCCAGCATTACTATCATGCTTATCATTAATCCAAATTCACTAAATAACCATATTAACATAATAGTTTAAAATTTAAACGGCGCTATCGACCCAATAATGACCAATAAGATCGATTATTCCCACATTAGTCTCGATTTCATATCAAATCAAATGACTAAGCAATAACTAGTCCTTAATTACATAATCATTCTCATCATATCATCCAAATTTCACAATAATGGTCCAATTACTATCACTTGGTTTCAAATCCATAAATCCACAAGTTAAGGTTCAAATCCTTTAATTAAATCAATTAATGCTAAAGTTATTATATCATAGCAATATCCGGGTTCACTAACTTATATATATAGTCCATGCATGTCACATGCAATTCCAAATCATACATCACTTAATCATTCTCCTGCTAATATACAAGATTCGAAAATGTTTAAACGATACAAAACGGTACAAAAAGCTTAATCCATAAACCCCATATTACCCAAATTTGCTTATTGAGGCCTCAGAATCACGAATCAGGAGTACCATTGCGATCGTAGGAACAAGAAGAAGAAACTATCTTCCCGCCGCCGCCACCGAAAAACATCACAACCCAACTAGAAGCTGCTTTTCAGCTCAACAAATCCAAATCTCTGATCAATTTATCAAAAGCCACCAGAAAAGCCTTCAATTTCTCTTCCAAACGCTCAGCACCACCAAGCTCCGCCATGGCAGTTTTTCTTCAAATTCTGCCTCTACCACCGCGCCAAACTTCAATCCATGGCCACCATCTTTATCCTTGAACTGAACCTTTCAAAACCCACTGCCCAGATTTTAGCTTCCGCTGTCAAGGACGCCGTGCCACCAAGCTCCGCCGCGGCATTAACTTCAGACTCGATTTCCCGACAGCTCACCAGTAGGTTTTGGCTGCATGAGGTATTGATGAGTTCGCCGTGAGGAGAGGGAGATGATGGTTGGTGTGGTTTACCATTTCATGGTGGTTTCCGGGGTAGTTGCGGGAGAGGTTGGTGGGGGTCTCGATGAAGAAGAAAGGGAAAAATGGGGAAGAAATCAAAATGAGGTAATTATATAAATGAACTTTTCCTAAATCTCAAATTGGCCCCCAATTCAACTCTTCAATTCAGCCCCTAACTATGTGGTTGCCTCACTTTGACCCCTTTGACCAAAAATAATAACCATGCAACCCCAGAACTCTCAAAATATGATCTAATCAAGTCTTGCTTAATTGCACTTTGACCCCAAAACTTTCAAAATTTTTGCAATCAAGTCGTTTTTATTTCTTTTTCGAGCTTTCAAATCCAACTAATTAAAATCTTGATTTCTAAATTCTTATTTTTTGAAATACCGAATTTCAGGGGTGTTACAATCACTGTTTGAGCATATTCATGGATAAGTTTAGTTTGTGCTATTAATTATATTTTCTTTGATAAAATTGTCAAATTGAGGCTGATTGTGGATAGTCAAGCAATTGCATTTGTCGCTTATGCTAACCATTAAGATGATGTTGGCGCAATCAAGGATGAGCTAGATAAAAGCAAACAGCAAAACTAGAACCATAAATTGATCCAACAAAGTAATATGTCACTACAATAATAGAAGCAACTAAAGTATCAACAAATGTTAAGTGCTGGAAACTTTTAAGATGATTCACTTCACTCATAATAGTACTGAGATGAAGTTTGACTCTCAAAGCTTTCTCATTCTTTTGTTTGCTAGTGTTACCAATTCTCTCTTTGTTGGATAGAAGATATTGGCAACACTTGACATATGGTTGGAGATTGAGCAAGAATATAAACTATGTTCAAGTATTATGCAACCATTTGTTGAGAATGGCGCAAAAAGAACAGGTATTATGAATTACAAGGTGATTCCTCAGCTTAGCAATGGGCATGAGCTAATTTCTCGAAGCTAAAAAAAAGAAAAGGTGTGAGCTATATATTGGAGATGTGCAAAAGAAACTAATTATCCGATATAGTCTATTTTGAACTGAAGCACTTGTAAAACATTAATTGAATGTAGTTTGCCCATCTTTCATTTAAGAAATCTTTTTTTCCCCCCTCATGAATTGACTTAACCTAGTATTCTTAACAGTTCATTTATTAAGAGAATGACCATGATAGCTAGAGGACACTGGGCTTACTCGCTAAGGTCAATCTTTACTTTCAGAAACTTTTCTAGTAGGAAAGCTTGCTAAAAAATGAAAGAGGGTCACTTATCCTCAATGCTAGTTTACTGAAATTGAGTGCAGACTTATGAATGAAAGACACTAAACAGTGCATTGTATTTTTCTTGCTTTTCTCGGTATTAGTTACTACAACCCCTTTCTCACCAATCAAAAGCGCTAAATTTTTCAAAGTGATTTGGAAGGGTAGATAATCAATTGGGGCATGAACATAAAGGTTCAATGTACTAATAGCAAGCGAGAATATCATGTCTAAATAGTTTGGACAAATATTTAAAGAAAAATAGTAGTGCAAGTTAAGATGTGACACCAAACACTTTACAGCTAAACGGGCTTGTGAAAATTAAGGAATCAAATACTTCTAGTTAAGCTAGATTTATGGGGAAAATTGATCTTATCCCACTTGAGGAGATATAATTCTTAGTTGTAGCCTATATCATGAAAATATGTGTCTCAAAATGCATTCTCCAAGATGGTTGCAAGCTAAAATATTGGTATGAGCCTAAGGGAATTAACAAGGTATGTTCTCACAAGGTGATGAATACCATATTGGAGAAAATGGAAAAGATCAAATTGCATAAAAAGATTTCCTTTGAGGAGGATTTACTAAATCACATGTGAAGTTTGAATGAATCTTGAACTATATGAGATGCAAGATCTTTGAAGAGGTGTTTATTTTTCTATCGAAAGTGTTGCTTCTTAAAGGTCATCTAATAATCGCTGGAACAATGGGAGCGACTCTGATGTTAGTAGGAGTATCTCACTAAAACAAAGTACTCTCAAATTTCACAAATAGGTGTGAACATGGAGTGTTCCTATCGTCTACATAAGATTGAGCGAGCATCCTTCATTGTTTGTGAATGTTGATGAGTGAAAATAACACTTGTGACTTCACTTATTATTTAAAGTGGATAGCTAATATAAAGGAGAAAGTGAGTTCAATAGCTACGAACAAAATCTAAGAGCTAGTTGATTAGTCTCTAGGTGCAAGACCATTAGAAATATGTGGTTTCTTAAGGTCAAAGCACTAAGCGAATGGGTTGGTTAATATATGTAAAGCTCAAAGGAGGGTGAAATATTCTCCCTACGTAGTGAGAATTTTTCTCTTTTCACCATTGCTATCAATTGTCGCTACTTTCGTCTAAGTTTGTCTTAGATGATTTGAGTGGACATATCCAAATGAGAAATGGATGAGGAAATCTAGGTAGATCATCCAACAAATTTAAGTAATGGGGCAAAAGAAGTAAGATTATTGCTTGACAAGCTCCATTTGTAGTTGAAATGTCGTCCAAGTAGTGTTGCTATCGATTACATCGAGCTATCTCTTGATAGGCTTAACGATGATTGAATAAGGTCACTAATGGTATGTCAGGATAAGTGAAGAGATTTGTTCTCTCACTGTATATGGATGATAATATGATGGCTATAAGTGACATGAAATGTCGCCACTTGAAAGTGGTTGTCCTTTCGAGATGGGCATAGGAGAGAAAGATGCACACTTGGTGTCTAGACATCAAGGTCATTCAATAGTATTCTAGAGTTTGCTCTAAGAATAACTATATTTGCATCATGCTAATCCTATTAACACTTCATGGTTATGATTATGTTCTTAGTAGAAATTCCTTAAATTTGAAGGAAGAAAAATGCTAGCAAGTATTAAGTAAGCATTAGAGAAAGTTTTGAAGTATACTATGTGTATACTCGACTAGTCTTGTGCTTAATAATGGTAAATTCATGTCAAAGTGATCCTTGATGCAAATATTGAGATGCTGCCAAGTGGATCCCAGATGTCTAAGTGAATTGGTCTAAGTTTGTTGGAGACTATCTAGTTTACTACTTCTAGAGATGATGCATATATGTGAGGCTATCATTGTTTTGTGATAATGAAGCTACTTTGTTTGCTTTGAACACCTAATTTTGTCTGGGTACTAAAGCATACTTGTATCGGATATTGTTTCATTGATGAAAAGTATTGCGCATTGTTCTTGGCCATATCTCTACAAGTGATCGCTTAACCTTTTTCAAGCCTTTATATAGAATTGTTCTCTAAAGACATATTGCATTAAAGGATTATATTCACAAAGACTATGGTCTATGAGAACATATTATGATTAATAAGACATGTTTGCATGCTCATTATGTGCTGGTACTGTACTTGTGGGATGTGAATGTCACAAGGCTTAGATTTGCCCACTCATGCAGGCAATAGCCTTGGCACTTTGACAGCGAGTAGGACGAGACTTAAAGATCTTTTCGCGTAGTTGAGAGGTATGCGAATGATTGCTTTCGGGCTTGGAGCAGTGATGATGGTTAAGAAATATGTATATAACTAAAAGTTGCCTTAGCTTGAAGATAAGATGAGATCATATTTGATTGATTATGAAGTGTATCCAACTTCATAAAGCTTGTTGGTAGCCGAACATGCGAACTATTAGAAGGCATTTTGGAAGTGTTTGTCTAGTGTTGTGTAGGTCAGACGCTTGAACAATGACCGGACTAAGGTTTATATGATGTTAAGAGCGTGACTTGCCCAAATTGAGTGGGAACTCCATCATAAAATGTGTTCATACTACATGTGCTTTGTGACGACCTATGAAGAAGAGTGACTAAATAGGTCCCTGCTTCGTCACTGTGTGAGCCCTTAGTGTTTCTTGTATCCTTTGGGACTCTGGACCTGTCATGATGTGTAAGCTTGATGACGCTACTTTAGCATATTTCCAATGACCATGATTAAATTCGGTTTGGTGGAGTATGACTAGGAAAACTGTCAAGACTAAGTGAATTGACATGGGGCCCAACGAAGAACTAAGTTGGTAACGCACTTTTGTTCTATGGCTCATAGGCCAACCGGCTAAGTCAAAAGTGTTTGACATAGTCCTGAGCATAGATACATAGTGGAAAGATACAAGCATACTCTACTTGTTATTGAGGGATTAGAGATGCTTGATCTAGCGCGACCATATAGTTTGGAATACATAGCGAGTTTTTTGGAGTTGTAGGGTTATGTTAGTTTGATGATAACTTAATATAACTCTCCTCACTTGTTCTCTTCACGCTTGGTCGCACGCCTTGTTTCTTGTATGAAAGAAAGGATGTGAGATTGAGAAATGTTATGAATATAAAGCTCGAGGAGATTGAGTCAAATATGTATGAGTGGGAGATGTTACAAATTAGGTCGAGTCTTGGACTCTCGACCCAATAGACATTCATATTTGAGTGGATCTTAGTTACATTTAGAAAGAGTTGCAGTTCTTATTGGATTAGAACTCTTTCTTTTGGAGAGATATGGATAGACAATACTTATTCATATCTAAGAGGATAACTCTCCCTTGTATGGGATAGACATTATCTATATCTTTTTTGATACTCTTAGTTATATTGGACTTTTGGAAGACTCGCCTATAAATAGGTTCTCTTCCTAAGAGTTTCAACATACAACTTGAGTATTCACTTTCTCCATATACTTTCTTTATATTCTTCTCTCTTAATCTTTCTTGGAGTATCACCAAATTTTCTCAAAGGGTTCGAGGTGTGTAAGTTTGTTGAAGCTTTGGTAGCAATCCCAAGAGGCGAGTAGAGATTGAGAAAGTCGTTTGAGATTAAAAGAAAGTGTAGTCTGGACTTTGGAGATGATCAAATCAAGAAACTTGGTGTTTATGGCTTGTAGATGAGCTTTGATCAAGGATGGTATTCGTGAAACTTCCGCTGATTAAAAAGTAATATTGAATCATCAATTTTATTTTATGTGGACAAATAATTATTTATGTGTAATTATTTCCAACACTGATTGGAGAAATTCAATTCCATACAGTAGGAAATATTAAAAAATCTTATTTTTTTTTCTCAAAAATTAAAGCAAATGCATGCTTTTTCAAGATTTGTCAGAGTAGTGCTCTGGCGCTGATTTAGATATCAAGCCCAGTGGAAATAAACACATGGCCAGCGGAATTGAAAATATTAAGGTTTGCCATCGGGGTCCAATTTCTAACACCATTATAACTAAGTATAATGTGACTAAACAATTATTACTCGAATGTTGTTAGATAATGTTTTCGAATGTTCGAAAGTTTTGGAAGTATTTGTGTTGGTGATAGAATTGTACTTTTGATTTTATTTTAACAGAATGATAAATTTTGTTACAGATGTATATTTATGTAAGTTTTTTTTATTTTTTATTTTTATTATTATTATTATTATTATTATTATTATTATTATTATTATTATTATTATTATTATATTGAAATTTTATATTATTGTTAACAACAAGCATATAGGGATACGGTTCCTGCAGGCATAAATTACATTTTGAGAAGCAGATATTATTTGTGCATATTTTTACATTTGTTCTACTAAAAGTTGACATGCATGTAAAATATAAATATATAATTTATATAACTTTGAAGATAGCATCATATAAAAGTAAAAGTTTCATAATATGTTATTAAATTGATGAAGAAAATTCAAATATTATTAAAATATTTGAGAACATAGGTTATAATTGTGAAACAAACTTATGAATACCAATGATAGAGGAGTTTCATTGCTCACATGGTTTGAGTGGGCCAAGATATATTCCATTGTCTTTCTGTCTTCAGTATATTCTAAGTAAAATTAAACCACGCAAAGTCACTGATATTTATTTTACCTTTAAGTAGAGAAATTTACTTGATTCTTCTAAAACTAAATTGATATTTTGGTTCGAGTGTGACATACAACGAATCAGGCAGGCATAGACAGAGCACCTCGGGGGGGGGGGGGGGGGGGGGAGGGGGGTGCCCTCCTGAGAGCCAGCCACCCCCTCAAAAGTTTGAAATTTGATTTCTTGTATTAAAAATCTTAAAATATTATAATCTCTCAAATTATAAAATGGCCCTTCTTTTTATTAAAAATATATATTTTGCCATTGTTCTTCTTTATCATTTTAAATTTACTATATATTATATCATGATAATTCAATTTCACCCCCTGTAATAAAGATTTTTGGCTCCGTTCCTAGGATCAGGGGAAATAACAAGAGTTTTTAATATATGAGTGCTGTAGGAGAAATAATGAGAGTTTTTGAAGGCATGAGAGCTATTTGGACAAGCATATATATTACAATTATATCATAGTTTTATTGAATGTATTATTTATGAGATAATCAAAATGGTAAATTTGGCACATACACTTGAAATTTGATACCATATGCCTACCTATCTATCATGTACATGAATTTTCAATTTCATCCTCACTATTATATTTTTCTTTTTCTTTCACAAAAATTTAAAGAGTAGAATTTGGCATAAAATAAGTTTCACTTATAAACAAAACAGACCTCCTTTTAACAATAATATAGATATATTACTTTTGTAATTATACAATAATTAAAAATACATATTTATATTAAAATAATGATTGAATTAAATATATATATATATAGTTACTCCAGTTGATTCGAAATTATTAAAACTTTTTAATAATATTTTGAAAAAACTGAAATTTAAGGGAAATATTCAGTTATTTTGTGACATATTTATATATTCAGCTAATCATTTAAAACAAATTGCCCTATACGCATATTACACAATTTTAAATCTATTCATAGTTCTAAATTGCATTTCTAAATAAATTAATTCATTTATTTTTGTAGCAAAAAATTATAACATTTATCATGTTAACACTTCTATATAGATATATGTAAAAATTATTAATTTTAATGATAAAATACTTACAAACTATAACATTACTTAAAACAAATATATATGTGTACATAATTATTTATTTTAACACATTTAGAAATATTAAACATAAAGAATATAATATTGACTACAAAAGTTTATCTAAATAATTCATATAAATTTTTGTAACACAATAAATTCAATTTAAGTTATAAAAATAAACACATATTTATTTAAAAGTGGATATATAAGTCAAATGAATTTGTTATAAATTTAATTATTTAAATTAAATAATTCAATTATCCAAATAAAACAATAATGAGGTTGAAATTAAAAATTCATATTACTTATTTAAATATTAACTAATTCTTATAAAAATTACAACACAAGTTCTAATAAAATATATTACAACCTCACATCATATCAATATCCATTATTATACTATTTTTCACAATTAATGACACATCCAAAATTCATTCTCAATTATCTCGAAAACTACATCTCAACCCTTATTGTAGAAAAATGAAAAATGAAAAATTAAGAAACAAAAAATATCTTACAAGTAATTACTCCCTAGACTTTCTTCTGCTTTTGACCGTCTGTTGGAATTGTTGGGATGATTGAATTTTGAAAGGCAGATTGGTAGGATGGTGCAAGACCTCTTGTGGCAAAATGCCACGAAGCCGTGGATTGTAAAATAGCTTTTATTATTGGAAATTGCAGAATTTAGATTATGGACAAAATTATATTGATGGACAATCCCTCTATCTAAATGAAGTTGATACTATGCAAATTTGACAATACCATGCAGAATTGAAAAGTAGGTCTAAAATTTTTATTACAGCATAGATATTACATATTTGAAATGTTTAATTCATTTTTCAATATTTTTTCCTCTTTCGTAACATAGGATGGTTGTAAGGAACGAGTTTTCTTTTTGAACTTGCTTTTTCCTAGGCTAGACAAAAAACTTTCCTACTGTCAATCTCTTCTTTCATATACTTAAATTCTCTTTTTTGAGTTTTAATATACAAATCAATGTCCACGTCTAATTCTTTTGTTTTTGAACGGATCTTGAAAAAAAAGTTTGTCCTAACATGAAAAATAAATAACACAACATCATAAAAGCAATTCAAAGAAATGATTTATAAGGCTAAGAGTAACAATAACTGTCATTCACATTAATAATATTGAGTCAAATTCATATCAATCAAAGTGAAAGCTTGAATCAAATTGAAGCTAAAAATCAAAGTATAATTAGGAACTTATTGTAAAAATACAAAGTAATCTTTTTCTTTCATTTTCATTTTTTGGTTCAATATATTAACCAAATTTCAACATCCACACACATTCGAATTAGGTTGATAAGGGTATTATTTTCGTTTAATAGAATAAATGAATTTACAACATTAGTTAGAAAAAGAAAAAATACACCCCAAAACAAATATATCCATATTTATATATTTTTGTATATTTTGGTGTTATGCTCGTAAAGCTTATGTACGTAGAGATTTATCTACTATTTCATAAATGATAAGTACTTTTAATTGTAAATGTTGAAAATGCATCTATATATAGATGGTGACATTGACATTTTCTCTTTAATATTTTGAAAATCAATTAGACCATTAGCAAGCATAACTTTTTTTTTTATTAAATTTTTATGACTATGAGCATCATTGCCATGCTAGACAAGTATGCCATCACTACAATAAAATTAAATATTTAGAGACAAATAAATAAAGGCATATTTTAAAATAGTCACCAATGATAATGTAAGTGGGCAATTTAATACTAATTACCCTTATAAACTATTGTCATGTTTTGAAAGCCTATTTACTGGAGCATATATTGAAATGACACATAAAAGACGATAAAATAGCCACTAAAAAAAATCTCTATTACTTTGTATAAAAGGCAATTTATAAAAGGGCCTCTTTATAATTCGTAACTGCAAATATAGAGACTATTTGACTAAATGCTTCTAGATGTATTAGAAGCCATTTTAAAGGGAGAAAAAAAAGCCTCAAAAGTTCTTTTTGTAGTAGTGCATGTATAGCTTATAAATTAGTTTGCTATATGCATAAATTTGAGCTACAATGCTATATTATATGCATAAATATTTTTTTTAATTGATAAGTTTATATATTTCTTAGTCTCTAACTATTCTCATGAAAAAAAAAAATTAAGATAAGTTTTGCAATTTTTTTATGAAATAATTTGACAAGATTGTAATTTTTTTAATAAAAAAATCTCCATAAAAAATTACTATACTATATTTTTCTTTGCATATCTAAATTCCAAAAAATACCACAAATATAAATAGATCTATTCTTTTAGATATTCTGTACTACGTACAGCAATGATTCTCATGTATTAATATGATTCTATCGTGTATAGATAACAAAAATAAAGATTTTTTTTTTATCTATATATAAATTTATTTTCCTCTTTGTTGATATTTCAATTTTTAATTATATAACAATTGTTATATTATGTAACACATAATTTAGCAATGAGTTTAGTAGTTATTTTCTCATCTTTCTATGACAAACTTATTTATTAATCATGTATATTATTATTATTATTATTTAATTTATCATATTTAATCTTTTTAAAAAAATATGTAGTCAAATGTAAAAAAGCTTGCCATACATCAACACGAGCAGGGCACCGCGCCTTGCGCGGTGCACCCCCACTAGTGTGTGTATATATATATATATATATTCTATTTTATGATTCTAGACTTTGATAATTGAAAATTATTTAATCAATTTTTTTAGAGAAAAGTCAAATAATTAAATTGACAACCAATCCATCGAACTTGAAACATGATATCGTAAATCCTGCAACTTACGCAATCCAGTTTTTCTCTGTAAGAACTGATCTTCGAAGAAAATTCATTATGCATTTGACTATTCATTCTAGCAGGAAAATTTGTACCAAACGTATAACGAAATTTACGCAGGCAACTCTTTTCGCAATCAGAATTTGAAAATAATTTACTGCACGTGCTTATGATCATAGATGTGACAATTTCAACTCATTAGTAAGTTGGAACGTACTGAAAAAATTATTTAAAAATTCTCATAAGATATATTTAGAATTTATTAGACTTTACATCTTATTCTAAAATTACATTTTAAAGTATTTGAATAGAATAAAATTTTGAAACTTTTATAGTACGTTGGCACGTCATGATAATTTTATAACAAAAATGATTAAAATTAAATAAATTTATTAACATTTTAAAATTAATTTTGTTAGAAATTTTATAAACTCTTTTTATAAAAGTAACGACGAGTTCTAATCATTCTTATTAATTGACAATTCCAATTTATTAGGACCCGTTTGTTTTTGTTTTCTAGACCCATTTTCATTTTCTGTTGAAAATGAAAACAGAGAACCATCAACTTCTCTCATATTTTTACAGATATTTTCATTTTTAAAATACTCTTACAGACAAATTCTCTCTCTCTCTCTCTCTCTCTCTCTCTCTCTCTCTCTATATATTTTTACTTTTCATCATATTTCATTTTCTCTTACTTATATTTGCACGATTTTTAATACAAAAACACTATAATTTTCAAATACAACTCATTTTCAATCCTACATAATCATTACATTTTAAACAAAACATCCAAACAATATTTTATTTTCAAAAATACTTTTATAACTAACTTTTCACTATTTCTTTCATCAGAAAATAAAAATATCTCCAAAAAATAAATCCAAATGGCCTATTAGCAAATTATCAAATGTCAAATGGGTGGTTGGTAAACCCAACGGAATCGGCTTGTGATGGCAGAAAAATTTGACTCAGATACAGCTCGACGACAGCATTACCTTTGACAAGCATAATCTGATTTTGAACTTAAAATATCATTGAATATAAGAGTTTAATTCTCTTTTAATTCATTAATAAGTTTTAGTATCTGGATAATCACTTTCTTCATTAGATTTTTGTTTAATAAATTAATTCTTTTGCACAATCGTTGTCGTTATTATCGTTATACAGAGGACACACGACAGACTTTAAAAGAATATTAATTTAATAATTTGCTTATATAGAAAATGAACTTAGGCGGCGGAGGTGCAGACAGTTCTTGGCCACCTCTTCTTTTAGATTGGCTTTGTTTGGAGTTAGTACTGTAATCTATTCTCAAATAATTGATTTGCCTTTCGCTTTCTTTTCCTCAAGGATAAGATTAGGTTTTTGTACTCCTTTTAATTATAGAGTTATTACAAAAGCGTGTCAACTTAATTTGTGTCATAAAAGTATTTATTTACTCCGTTACCTGCTCCATGTCCTGGTGGGATTACTTAATTATTTTGTTGACGGACTCCAATACAATATCGAACATGTTAATTGCTATTATAAAGTAGTTAATTTTCCTTCTCATATAGATAAAAAAATTCTAATCAAATCTATTAGAAAGGGCGACATTTTTACATTTTTTATACAATATTTAAACTTGAGATTTTACAATTATCGAGGTATTGTGTTTGACTTAATTTATTAAATGTTGATCGCTATTTATTTTTAATTATTGATGTTTTTCGTGTGTAACCTATTAGATAAAAGAAAAAATAAGTAGAAATAAAACTAAATATGTCGATTAATTACTTTAGAAAATCACCTCAGAACAAGAATGTTCCTAATTTTTCCTAATCAAAGAGAGGAAGTTACTAGGGAGGAAACTCAACTTTGGTGCAAGAAAGGAATCTTTTACTTTTGGGACAATTTTGTAAGTAATTATATGTTATTTCAACTTAATGAATATATATATATATCAAATAAATTTGATTTTGAATGTATTATTTTTAAAAAATATATTTAATATATATATAATATTGCTAAAATAGAATAAAAATAAAATATGAATTAGAAGGAACGATCCAAATTGCAAGTTTGATGCATGAAAGCAATCTTTTAAGACTATCTCAAAAACGTTTTCAATTTGATCAATTATTCCACCTCAACGTGGTAAGAATAGTCAGCAATCTCCGCCATCGATCTATCTGTAAATTTTATCTATAAATGCTACTCCAATTTATCTCCACAACCATAGTCTTAAACTATAACGAAGAACATGGCTTCTTCCTTCGTCCCACAGCCTGCCGCCACCCTCTCCACCACCACCACCGCCACCCCCTCCGGCCCTTTTCTGGTTAAACCAACTCATATTCCGACGATCAGAAGGCCTAACCACCGCTACAAAATATCATGCAAGTCCTCAGACAATGATCAAGAATCTCCATCACCTGGAAAGTTTGACCGGAGAAATGTGCTGATTGGGCTCGGTGGACTGTACGGCGCCACCACTCTCGGCACCTCTCCTTTCTCTTTCGCCGCCCCTATCTCCGCTCCTGACGTCACTAAATGCGGCCCGGCAGACTTACCTGCGGGCGCAGCCCCAACAAACTGCTGCCCCCCACCAACGGCGCAAATCATTGATTATAAGTTCCCTCCGCTGCCAACCACCCCCCGCGTCCGCCCCGCTGCTCATTTGGCCGACGAAGCCTACATTGCGAAATTCAACAAGGCAGTTGAGATCATGCGTGGTCTCCCCGACGACGATCCCCGGAGCTTCAGGCAACAAGCCAACGTCCATTGTGCTTACTGCGACGGCGCGTATGATCAAGTCGGCTTCCCGAACCTCGAGCTTCAGGTCCACAACTCGTGGCTATTCTTCCCGTTTCACAGATATTACCTCTACTTCTTTGAAAGAATATTGGGAAAATTAATCGACGACCCCACTTTCGCCATGCCATTTTGGAATTGGGATTCTCCTGGAGGAATGAGACTTCCATCATTTTATACGAATTCCAATTCCGCGTTATATGATAGTCTCCGCGACGCGCTGCATCAGCCGCCGACGGTGGTCGACTTGAACTTCAGCGGCACCGATCCAAACACCAGCGCTGATCAGCAAATAAAGAGAAACCAGACGATCATGTACCGGCAAATGGTGTCAAACGCCAAAACTCCTCGGCTTTTCTTCGGCAGCAAATATCAACGCGGCGATGAACCGAATCCTGGAGCTGGATCTGTCGAGAACATTCCTCATGGCCCGGTTCATGTGTGGACTGGTGACAGGAACCAACCCAATGGCGAGGACATGGGGAATTTCTACTCAGCGGGTAGAGACCCGATCTTTTTCGCTCACCATTCAAATATTGATAGATTGTGGACTGTGTGGAAAACCCTCGGAGGAAGGCGTCAGGATATAACCGATAGTGATTATCTCGATGCATCGTTTGTTTTCTACGATGAAAACGGGCAACTGGTCCGGGTCAAGGTTCGGGACTGTCTGGACCAAAGTAAACTCGGGTATGTTTATCAGGATGTGGAGAATCCATGGATCGAGAGCCGTCCAACACCAAGAATCTCTTCCGCCCTGAGGAAGCTGAAAAAGCTTGCCAAAGCAAAAGCCGCGGATTCACAGAGCCCAAGAGAAGTTTTGCCCGCTAAACTCGACAAGGTTTTGAAAGTTATGGTGAAGAGGCCCAAGAAAAAGAGAAGCAGGAAAGAAAAAGATGAGCTGGAAGAGATTTTGATCATAAAAGGAATCGAACTGGACAGAGATATCTACGCCAAGTTTGATGTTTTCATTAACGACGAAGACGATGAGATCAGCACGCCGGAGAATACTGAGTTCGCCGGAAGTTTTGTGAATGTGCCGCACAAACATAAACAGGGGAAGAAGATAAAGACCCAGTTGAGGTTGTCGATTACTGATATTCTGGAAGAGCTGGATGCTGAAGACGATGAACATGTGTTGGTGACTTTGGTTCCGACCAGCGCCGGCGAAGCCATCAAAATTCATGATATCAAGATTGAGCTTGATGACTGATCATGAGTTCGTGTCCGTACGATTATCTGATCATGTCCCAGGTAATCTGTTTTATTATTGTTCTCGTTGTAATTGACTAGTCCGTGTTAATTTGTGAGAGAATAATCACCCATGTTGCCAACTTGAGCGGTGAACCGATCATCAGTTTGTCAATAAATTTGAATTTTCTGTTTTAACGAGTACTTCATTTTATTTTTTTATTTACATTATAGATAAATTAATTAAATTAAACACACTTAATAAGTTAATATATATATATATATATAATGAAAAATACTTGGATCCAAAAAAATTGAATTAAAAAAAAAGGAACAAGTTGAAATTGGGACTCAGAGGAGCCGTCCAATTTGACAGCTAAAAGGGCTAAAGATCATCATCATTTCTACCATGCACATACTAATTAAATGACTTCTGTACTAAAAAATCAATTGCGATCCATTCTATTTCTAAATTCATTGTATCATGATTGCGGAAGTGATTGGTTTAAATTCTTTATTTTTATATACATATATTTTATTTTTTTAAAATTTTATGTATATATATATATATGTAAATTATAAAAGTCGTACAATCAATTATTTTATAAAAATTATTTTTATTATTAATTATTTTTATAAAAATAGTTATATATTTATAATATATACGTAAAGTAAAATAAAAAATAAAATGCATATTAAAATAGAAAGTTCAAAGTGAGAAACGATGAAATCACAAGTTGATCGGACTTGTGCTGAAAGTAAATCAACTTGCTCTCTTTAAGCATTAAATATTATCAATATTATTTGTCAGACAGTAAGGATAGCTAATTATATATATTTAACCTCTTGTTTTTCATGTGACCCCTAGTTGCCTATAAAGATTTTTCATATGCCTTTAGAAAACCATCGAGCTCTCCAAAGAGCATGTTTAATTATAAGTATCACTGTTATTATGACTAGCATTTGATTATTGTAAGAATTTTCCATTGAGTATTTCTACAGTTGATACATAATTTCCTAAATATTTTTTCTTATTGAAGAAAAAGGAACAACACCTTTTGAATGTGATTATATACTTTCTTCATTACTAATACAAAATATTTGGTTCGAATTTGATGCACAATAAAATTAAAGCACCAATTAAATAGAAACCCAATTAATCTATTTTGAAAGTCCAGAAAAAAAAAAAATTTCAAGTTTTTCTCTCTTCTTTGATGCCCCAATCCCCCCTTTACATATTAGAAAGAAAACTTCTATATGTACATCTACCTACTAACTGGGTATAACTACCCACTACAAAGATAATGAATGCAATTGATTGCCAGAATCCCAACAAATAGGGATAATCTTGCCATGTAAGGTGTCCACGACTCCTTATCCTCCGAAATATGGGGTCTTTTTTTTTTTCCGTTTAACCCAACTCTTGGATGTGGCTCGAAAAAAAGGCATTTGGCTCGCACCACATCTCCCCCCTAAAAATTAGTTCAAAGTATTTTGAACTAAATTTGAAAGGGGCTAAGCTGTTTATTGATCATATATGCTGATCCGAGCCTTCAGTAATCACTCTAGCAGAGGCTGTCCGTGTTTGATTTACACCTAGGCCGAGCTCGTCTGAATTTTATATTGATTCCAGGAGCAAGCTACTTTGGCACCCTTGTTTTTCGAATTTTGACTGAACAATGCCCTGGGCCGCCTAATCATCAATTTCTCTTCCTAATATTACATAGTGTCCTTTCTTAAAAAATGCACTGTTTCATGCGAGTACATTTGGGCTAACACTAAACATGAAAAATTGGAACACTGATTTAAGAAAAATGAGTTCAAAGGGATTTTATTTAATTCAACCGAGCTAACATTTGGAGACTTACCGAATAATATGAACTCAAAGCATTTTGATATAGCACATTTGGGCTACTAGATTAAGACCTTACCTGGCCTCAATGGTAATTAATCTCTTTGATGGAATCCCACCCGAGCTGAGCATATGAGACATTCTCACCGAAAATTGGCAGCATATTCAAGGCTTGTGCTAATAAGAAATTCATCCCGATTGGAAGATCGTTCGAGTTCTACCTGGACTTACTCTGAAAATTAAGAAACTTATTCAAACTTCCATCCCTGTTTTTGATAGCAGCTCAACCGAGCTGAGAGTTGGACTTAGTCGAGTCTTGTTTAGATAGCAACCGAGCTAAAAGTAGGATTCATTCGAGACTAGTGTTTTTTTCACACCAAGCTTATCCGAGTTCTTTTAGAACTCATTCGATTTTTTTTTCACTCATTTGAACTTTTGGAATTCATTTGAGGCTTCTTTTTTTTTTTTTTTTTTTTTGTGATGAGCTCACTTGAGCCTTTTGCAAGGAACACATTTGAATTTTTCTATTGCCGAGCTTATTCGAGCCTTTTGCTTGGAACTAATTTGATTTTTTCTTCTGACAAGCTCATTCGAGCCTTTTGTTTGAAACTTATTTAAGTTTTTCTGTTGCCGAGCTCATTCGAGCCTTTTGCTTGGAACTCATTTGAGTATTTCTTCTGACAAGCTCATTCGAGCCTTTTGTTTAAACTTATTTAAGTTTTTCTGTTGCCGAGCTCATTCGAGCCTTTTTTGCTTGGAACTCATTTGAGTATTTCTTCTGACAAGCTCATTCGAGCCTTTTGTTTGAAACTTATTTAAGTTTTTCTGTTGCCGAGCTCATTCGAGCCTTTTGCTTGGAACTCATTCGAGTTTTTCTGTTACTGAGCTCATTCAGCTTGCTTGAGCTAAATTTATATGCCATAAGAAGGCAATGCCAAAATGAGCCAACACACCTGAAACCATACAATGGATAAAAAGTTTTTCATGCTCTTGAAAAATAGATCTTGATTTCTACTGGTGAGCTGATGAGAACCATTACAATTTATCCACTGAGTAAATATATTTTAAATGATGTTCAGCCACTAAAACACTCATCTTGGTAACAAGACGGTTCATAATTTTGAGAAAAATTCATATAAAATATTAAAGCCACGTTGTAAACAAATTAAGAACCTCCACCAGATTATTGCAGTTCAGTATTGAAACAATAGAAGCAAGTTAGTAGATCATGTTATTATGTCTTTCAATAGTATATATTTTCACCATATGATGGCTGAATATCTCCCTTTTGGGATCCATCTCTATTTTTCTTGCTAATCACAGAGATAGTACAATCCTCATTGTTGTAACAGTGGCCTTAATAGGACATCCTTGTACAGATAACAACAGCTATAAATGTCTATTCGTAATCGTAATTAGTTAAGGAAAAAAAATAATACCTAGCCGCCTTCCAATAGTAAGTTTTAGAGTTTAGATGCACCAAATATATATTTGCTCAAAATATTGTCTTAAGATATCAGAAAAAATAAATAACTAAATATATAGACACAAACCACTGGTTTTGTTTGCAACGACTACTCCGACTTAAGTCCCTCCAGGAAAATCATGAAACTATTAACGGTTAAACAATAGACCTTGTAGTACTATGATAATGAGCTCTAAGCTTAAAAAATATTATTTTAAAGTTTAATTATTCTACAAATCTGCAGCAAGGAATACAGGGAGTTGAACTAATATTAAATGCCCCATATTTAATCTGTTTACTATAAATTGAATATGATGAAACAAACTTTAGGAAAAAAATCCACTATAAATCCAACCATCCCAAATTCGAGTACCTTGTGCATCTCTTCATTATAGAGGTCTTAAGTCCAGCCTAAGGCAATAAAATTAAGATTTTCATGATAAAGATAGATTCAAGAATGTGAAAGTCACACATATTGCAAGTTACTAATAGTAGAAATGCAGTAATATATAATGCAGGTGCATTAATTGAAAAAACAAAAATGACTGTAATTTTTTTCTTTCATTTCTCTAGTCGAATTGTCATCATCTTATGTTCTTCCTGAAAATCATGAAACCATTAAGAGATACACAGTAGATCTTGAACAAGTAGGACAATAAACTCTAAACTCTATCAATCTTTTTTTTTTTTCTTTTCAAAATTTAATTATACTATATATCAATAAGCAACAAAGAGAGTGCCGCACATCGCTATGTTATTTATGTACATCCACCATAAAACATTTCTTGAAGTGCCCCACTTAATCTATTGAATATTAACTCAATATGATGAAATAAGCTTTAGGAAAAAATCCACCGCAATACCAACCACTTCAAATTTGAGTAATTGTGCAGCCCCTAGTTTTTTCCTTGCATTTTTCTAGATTATTTGCCATCATCTTCCTTGAATAGATGACACCGTAAAATAGTAATCACTATTAGCATTAAGAAAAAGACTTGTTCACTGGCCAATTGTTCATTGAAATAAATATGTAAAACAATAAAACCCCATTAGCAATAAACAAACAAGACTTCCGCCAAACTTTGAAGTACCATTGATGCAATAAAGCAAGCAAATCTCACCATGGTATGTTGTAATTCAGTATTTTGTGTTCTACTTCATTCTATTGCAATTAATTTCTTGATTCTAGGCTAAAAAGAGCTGAGTGGATGCAGTGTACTTCCCTGATAGGAGATCAGCCCACCTAGTGTGTCACTTCAAGCTCGGCTAAAAAAGGGCAAACCTTCCTCTACTTTTTACTATCCTTTGTAATATTCATTTTTGAAGCATCTTACTCAGCCAAAGTTGCTTGGAGAGGCAGAGAACTTTTCACGTCCTTCATCCCAAACTCTTTTATGCAACAACTTTTGGCACAACAAACAGCTTCTTGATGGTCTTCTGAAAGTAGGTTTCATGCTCATCCACAAAAGCATGAATAAATTCGTCAATGTGATCCCTCAGATCTTCCAGAAAAGTAGTATTTTCGCTTCTTTCTCTAAAACTTGACTTCTTTAATCCATATACAACCTTATCAATCTTTAAGATTTACTCATCTCACATCTTAAAGCTGTTTCCCATAGACAGCGTCAATTGATGCATAATAAAATTAAAGCACCAATTAGATAGAAATCCAATTAATCTATTTTGGAAATCCAAAAAAAAAAAAAAAAAAATTCTCGAGTTTTCCTCTCTTCTTTGATGTCCCAATACCCCCTCTAGAAATTAGAAAGAAAACTTCTATATATACATCTGCCCACTAACTAGGTATAACTACCCACTACAAAAATAATGGATGCAATTGATTGTCAGAATCCCAACAAATAGGGGTAATCTTGCCACGTAAGGTGTCCACGACTCCTTATCCTCCGAAATATGGGGTCTTCTTTTTTCCATTTAACCCAACTCTTGGATGCAGCTCGAAAAAAGGCACTTCTCGATTGCAGCTTGGCATAGGTGACACTTAGCTAGCATCAGAATCATAATTATTATTTAAAAGATAATTTCTTGATTATAACTCAATTAAAATGCCAATCAAATATAAACCCCTAATTTATCATGAAAATAGTTTTAAAAAAAATTTAATTATTAATTCAAATTCATGGGTGTCCTTGCAAGAGTATATGACTAAAAGTAAAGCAGTTTGTCCATATAGTTCTTTGGGATAAGCACGTCCCCTTTCAACCATTCTTTGAATATTCTAAATTCTAAAGTTTGGCATCTCTTTTGCACGTGCTTTATGCCGTTGGTACCTAATTATTCCACCATATCATGTCATGGTGACAAATTCGGGTTTACAAAATAATTTGTCGCGATTTTTAAATTTATGTTCAAGAAAAAACATAAAGAAGAAGACGAATCAACTGAGGTGGTCATGACTTGGATCCAGACTATGTCTGTTCGACATGTCAGGATTGTGTTTCTCATGATTATTCTTATTTTATTTGTTTGTTTATAAATAATTTTTCAAAATTTATTTTCGTCCAAGAATTTTGTGCTTCGAGTCACCTTCTGTAGTGTTTGGTCTTATTTTGTTGTTTATGGGAGAATGTTCGTTTGATAATAGGATTTAGGAATGAAAAATGTATGAAGAATGAAATGAAATGTTTTATTTATTTATTTATTTAGTTTGGCAAAGACAAATTTTATTATAACAATTTTTTATATAAATTGTTGTCTTATTAACAGTGTTACATAAAAAATTTATATTATTACATGTTATTCTTATAATAAAATAATAATCAATACATAAAAAATTTACTTTTTAAATTATCACTAAAATTCCAATTTAAGGATTACTTAGTACACTATAAAAACCTGGATTTTTAGGGTCCTATACCCATAATTTTGACTTATCATCATGTACCAACTTTTTAGTTGTTTATATCAGTTTGATTTGATCATCACTTTTGAACCATTATGAAGTAAAGAACCATGGTTCTTTCATGATTTTTTTATAAAGAATCATCTTCTTTTAAAATTAAATTATAAAAAAAATAAAATAAAATCATTACCCTTCTAATACTCAATGACCAAATTAACCTTATTAATTTTAATAAATTAAAAAGCCTTTTTTCCTAATATTAAACCCTAATGCAATCAAAAGAAGATCAAAGAAAATAAACTTTAAGAGAAGAATTCAATCAGAAGAAATTAAAAACCCTTTTTTCTTAATATTAAATCCTAATTTAATCATAAAAAATTAGAGAAAATAAATTCTAAGAGACAAATTTAATTAAAAGAAAATTAAAGAAAACTCAGTGTAGAAACAACCATTTTGGCAGACCAAGAATACGCGGGGCGGTCACCAGACAATTATTTGCCAAAAAAACATTGTTATTATGATTATGCTTTTATTCTCAGACTTTCTTCCAAATTGGAGATTCTCTGTCAGGCCACAAAAGATAATCCACCTTTCTTATTCACTACTTTATCTTCTCACTTTCCTTGTATTAAACAAGAACAAATTATTATGGAACGAAATCCATGGCCCTTGCCCAGTTTGGTTTTAGGTATAATATTCTACTTCTTTTCTAATCTGTATTTGATTTTCTTGGTTTCATGGTTATAAGTAACTTTCATTTTTCAAGATTTTCACCATCAACAATGTATAGAAAACTAATTCCCTCTTCATTTACAACGGATTCAATCAAAAGAAAATCGGTGCCTTCCTACAATGAGTTTTCCCTGATTTTTTTCTGATTAAATTCGTCTATTAGGGTTTATTTTCTTTAATTTTCTTCTGATTGAATTAGGATTTAATATTAGGGAAATGGAGTTTTTAATTTATTAAAATTAATAAGGTTAATTTGGTCATTGAGTATTAGAAGGGTAATGATTATATTTTATTTTTCATAATTTAATTTTAAAAGAAGATGGTTCTTTACTTTATGATGATTCGAAGGTGAAGATCAAATTAAACTGATATGAATGGTTAAAAAATTAATACGAGATGATAAGTCAGAATTAAAGATATAGGCCCAAAAAAACCTCATAAAACCTTTAGGCGATATCAAAGTCATGAGAAATTAAAAATAGTAAATAATGCCTATCTACACAAGATGAGAAGAATTATGTGGATTGAATTAGAATTTGGACCAGCTAGAACTCAAATGCCTAACCTCGCGTAAAAAGTATATTTTGTAATTTTCTAACTGTTCCAAAGTCTTATAAGTTGAATTAATTATTTTGTACCATTTAGCGACTGTAAGCATTGTATTTCTTTATCTACAATAAATCAAATTACAAAACAAGAAAAATCTATACAAATAAAATGAAATTCAAACTTATCAATTGTGGATTCAATTTCTAATCTAATCCTCTGATTCATTTCTTCCAAATATGATCTTGAAATTTGATGAGTTCTGCGAAGAACACCTTGAATGTCGTGGATCTTCTTGAATTTGATTTGAAGAAAACAATGCCAATTCGATGGCTTCACACCTTAATCTCGAATCAAACGTCAAAATATAATAAGCTCCGCGAATAACGCCTTGAACGTCATGAATCTCCTTGAATTTTATTGAGAAAATTGCTGGACTCCTTCAAATTTCCTCTCACTTGCTGGAATTTGTGTTGTGTGTCTGGAATGAGCTTTTGTTAACCCTTTTATATAGATGTTTGATGGGAGACTTCCAGATTAACTTAAACTTCTTTAAGGGTTATCTCTTTGATAAGATAATATCAAATATCAAGAGATAATATTAAGTATGAAGGGATAATATAAAATATCAAGATATAGTATCAAATATCTTTGATTTGATTGGTTTATAGGCATAGACACTTTATATTTGATACTTATCAATATTTGATTTGAGCATAAAATAAATATTAGAGTATTAATTAAAATTAACTATTTATCTTTTGGATTTAAATTTAATAAATTCCAAGATAAATAGAAAATTTTGAATTAATAACTAGTATATTATTTTATACGTGTCACTCTCCAATTGGGCAAAAAATTGATATAGCTACAAATGCCCCCACTTCAAAACTTGATGAAAGATGTGTCAATCATTCACGAAAGAGGCAAGGCTTGAAGTATTTGAGAAGTTTTCTCTTTCTCCCCTTTTTTTCACATATGTTTGAGACAAAAACATCTTCCAAACATTCCTCGAGCTATGGTGCCCAATAAAAGGGTTAAGTCATAACATAATTCAAAGTAAATATCATTTTGAGGAGAGTGCCGTACATAGTTTATACTCATGTAGGCTAGGAATAACATGCAGTTTATGTTCCTGCATCAAGAAGTATATTTAACTGAATAGACATTTTATACTCGTGTCAGGGAGTCCACTTGAATTTGATTGACAATTTATACTCATGTCAAGGATTTTACTTGAGTTTGATGTAATAGATAGTTTACACTCTTATCAAGGAGTGCATGGGCACAATTTGAATATTTAGATAGTTTATGTTTGTAACTACGAGCCTTATTGGAAGTTTAAGCTCATATCAAGGAGCACATTGGGAGACTTTAAATATTTAGATAGTTTATGCTCGTATCATGAGTTTTATTGACAGTTTAAACTCTTATCAAGGAGCTCATGAAAAAACTTTAATTTAAAATTTTTAAATAGTTTATGCTCGTATCTAGGAGCATTTGGAATCTGAAGACTTGAGTTTTGAATTTGAAGACTTCTAAACTTAAGCTTTGACTTGAATACTTGGAGACCTGTATTTGAAGACTTAGAGACTTGTATTTGAAGACTTGAGTTTGAATTTGGAGACTTAAAGATTTGAGTCTTGAATTTGAAGACTTGGAGACTTGAGTCATGGATTTGGAGACATGAAGACTTGAGAATTTTAGATAGTTTATGCTCTTTTTTGGGAGCATTATTGACAGTTTAGGCTCATATTGAGGAGCATTTGGAATTTGGAGATGAAAATTAATTGCCCCTAACATCTTCATCATCAGCGACACCACTTGAGTCTTCTTGTTCATCAAAACTCATGCTCATTTCAATATTATGTGAACGGTTGCCAAATCTTCAAAGTTTTTTGGTTTGATTCCTTGAAGTATATAACAAAAACTCCAGTGCATTCCTTGGATACACATCTCAATTGCTGAAGCCTCCCACAATTGATCTTTGCAGTTAAAACTCAAATTTCTCTAACGATTTATGTAGTCAATGATCAACTTTTCTTCCCACTGGTGAGAGTTGGTGAGTTCAATCATACTGACAGTCCTTTGAGTGTTGTAAAAATGATTGAGGAACTTTTGTTCTAATTGCCCCCAACTATCAATGAAGTCTGCCTCCAAGTCAATATACCAATCAAAATCATCGTTCTTTAATTATCAAACAAATTGCTTGACTAGATGATCTCCACATATCCAAGCATTATTACAAGTTTCAATGAAATAAGCCACGTGCTGCTTTGGGTTGCCCTTGCTATCGAATTACTGAAACTTTGGGAGCTAGTAACCAAAATTGGCATCTTCAAGTTATCAATCCTTTGAGTATATGGTTTGGAGTAAGTCATAGACAACTTAGAACTTCCATCAAGCTTGTATTTGATAGTCTCCATAATTAACTCCTTTAATAGGTTAATGGGAACTAGTCCATCAGTGGAAACTTGTAATTCTTTATTTGCAGTCTTTTCATTTTCGGCTAACTGTTTCTTTGGGGATGCTTCGCCTTCATCCTGAACCTCAATTTGTTTCTCCACCATGCAACTGGCATCAAGATTGTCCACTTTGCTCATCAATTGGGAGATTTGAAAGTCTCGCTCTTGGATATGCTTCTTGAGTCGTTCAATAGCCGTAGTCAAATTTGCAATTTATTCCTCCAAGGTTGTAGCCCTTGTCACCATCACTATTGCTATGCTTGAAGAATTTGACGTTGAGTGGGGAATTGATGATGCAAATTCTTCATTTGAGGCTTCACCATCTTCATTCATATTAATAAAATGTGGCAACACTTTTTCCACAGCAAGCAAAGGAGCCACCTCCAAAGATGATTGCAACTTCTTAGACATACTTCATGTAATGACGCCAACATTTCTTGCTCCAGCACTTGAGAAATTTGAGGTAATAATTTTCAATGCAACAGTCTTCTTGGTGGCCATTTGATACTTCAATCTTGATGAAAGAAAGAGATGGGAGGTAGAGATTGTTCCACTGGGCGTGTCAAAAATTTGTAAGCGCAGTATTTCTTTGTTTGTAATAAGTCAAATTGAAACATAAGAAAAATCTATACAAATAAAATGAAGTTTAAACTTATCAATTGTGAATTCAATCTCTAATCCAATCATCTAATTTTTTCCTTTCAAATATGATCTTCAAATTTGATGAGTTTCGTGAAGAACGCCATGGATCTTCTTGAATTTGATTTGAATAAAATAATGTCAATTCGAGAGCTTTGCACCTTAATCTCGAATCAAACGCCAAAATATAATGAGCTCCGCGAACAACGTCTTGAACGTTATGAATCTCCTTGAATTTGATTGAGAGAATTGCTGGACTTCTTCAAAGTTTATCTCACTTGCTGGATTTGTATTGTGTGTCTGGAATGAGCTTTGGTTACCACCTTTATATAGATGCTTGATGGGAGACTTTTAGGTTGATTTGAACTTTTTTAATGGTTATCTATTTAATAAGATAATATCAAATATCAAGAGATAATATCAAGTATGAATGGATAATATCAAATATCAATATATAGTATCAAATATCTTTAATTTGATTGGTCCATATGCATAGACACTCAATCTTTGATACTTATCAATATTTTATTTGAGCATAAAATAAATACTAGAGTATTAATCAAAATTAACTATTTATCTTTTAAAATTAAATTTAATAAATTTCAAAATAAATAGGAAATTTTGAATTAATAACTAACATATTATTTTATACGTGTTACTCTTCAATTGAGCAAAAAATTAATATGTCTACAGCAACATTAATGAGCAACAATTTATGCGTTATGCACTTAACTTGAATATGACCACATGTTTGTTTTTTTTGGTCTTTTTTTTAAACACAATGCGTGACGTCTAGGCAAAAGGTGAAGGTGACCACATGTTAAAGGGTTGACATTTTAAAATTTAAAGCACAATTATAAAAATTAATGAACAAATATGAAATATAAGTAGTTTTAAATATATGACTCTCTCTCTCTCTCTCTCTATATATATATATACATATATATACACATATTAGTTTTTTCTAATTTTTATTATCAAACTTCAAAGTTATGGTTAGAACATATATGTATATATTTCTTATTGATCTATTGATTTGAATCAATTAAATTTTTTCAAAAAGTATATTTTACAAAATAATTTATAATGAAATTATTTAATTTTATTTTAAAAGAATGAAAAAGACATTGCCCTTCAAGTCCTAGCTAGCGTTTGATACCAAGGAATTGAAGCTTTCCAACTTGGAATTCCAAAAGGAAGTGGGCACTAGATTCTCCTTATCTAAATTTTATAGAGTTTCTTTTGAGGTCGTCAAATTGCAGTTTGATTCGCTATTTTAATTCATAATTTATTTTTTATTTTTTTATGAATATATATTAAGTATATTAAATATTTTTTATAAAAATAATTAATTATAAATTAGATACATACATATTTATAAAGTTGGAATTTGAGATAAAAACATGAGTTGAATAAAGAATCCAAAGTGATCGAATTGCAAACAAAATAGTAGAAATATAAATAGGTTGGCTTAAAAGTAAAATAAAAATAATTGCTCGTTCCCCAATATAATTGTATCAAGAGCAGTGGCATATCCAGGAATTTAGGTAAGTGGGGTCAAAATATTAATAAAAAATAAATTTAAAATAATTAATATTTAATAAAAATAAAATTTAAATACATTAATCCAATTGTCTTCGACGAATTTTCATATTCTGAAACGTTGTCATAATATCATCATTTGAAATGCTCATAAATACTTCTCTTTTTTTATAAGTTATGAAACAATAATTAAGGAAGTTATCATTCAGTCAGTTCCACAAATCAGTTTTGATAAATTTCATCGCCAAGAAAGCTTTCTCTACACTTGCAGTGGCGATCAAAAAAAGCAACGAAAATTTCACCAACCGTCGACCAACTGTGTTGGGGCCATTTTGATATTAAGTAGGGTCAAAATACTATATATCCATTATTTCTATATAAATATATACACACACACACACATATATATATATAAAGCAAGTGGGGTCAATTGACCCCACATATATGGCTGTAAATCCGCCACTGATCAAGAGGGATCTTAGATGAATTTATAAACTCTTCAAAACATCTTATAAAATGTTTGAAGATGTTACTTAAATTCTTTAAAAATGATATGCCAAACTTGTAAAATATACCTTTACGATCTTATAAACTTTTTTTTTTAAAGTTGCCATCACTATTATCTTATATATAAGCTCCAGCATGCTTATTTTATCCAAATATTTTCGAAATTTACTTTTAGAATAAGATCAAATATCTTATAAACTCAAAATGCTATCTTATAAGACTTTTCAAATAGTTGCGCAAAATAGTAAGATTGATCAGCATGAATCAACAAGATGCATTTCAAACTTCAAGCAAGCATGCAGAAACTCCTTGAAGAAACATAACTAATTAAGCCCAATATCTATGAACAAAAGGGGCTTTTTAGTGAAACCTAGCTAACAAAACAAGGTAGAAAATTGCCAATTAAAGGGTCAAATAAAAACCCAACAAATCTGTCTCACCACATGCTATGTCTAAATAAAGACAATATGCAGAGTGTAAATATCAATCACTTGGCCACATACAACAAATACAATGTACTATTACCCATTGTGGTGAAGGAGGAAAGCTAGAGTTTAGCTTTAATCTTCCTCCCCCCACAGAGCCTCCCTACACCTCTACCTGCAACATATGTAAAAATTACTGTGGTAAATGGATGTCTGAAAATCTTTAAATTTGTTTGAACCGCAATTTTTTTTTTTCATTAGTTTTCTTGTAATAAAGTGGACATGGATATATATAGTTTATGGTTCTTAGCTTTCTGTCTCGATTTCATGGGCCAGTTCTCTTGTCAGCCTGTCTGCCCGGTCATCATGCCCACCAGCAAATGTATAAACCCGGTATGCAAATTGGAAGGCCTTCCAGAGAATTTTGGCAGATCCATTCTTTTTGCCTTCCTGTTTAACTTCTCTATTTTCTTTGGCCCTGGCTTCTCTCTTCTCCTGAATTCACATCCAAAGTAAATTATAAATGTAAGTTACAACAGTTATCAGACTATTGCTATAATTTTCCAAGCCTAGAATTTAGCTAACATATTAATGTGGTTTGAATTTGCTGGATTCGAATTATCACACGACCTGGAAAACTTACGTTACAACTCGAATTGGATAGAGTAGGAACCAGTCGAAATATTTTATATTTTTGGGCTCATTTGGCCAAGATAAAATTTGGCAATTTGGAAAAATAGAAGGCGGTTTAAGGTTTTTAAAAAAAAAAGCAATATATACACTATCCTCCTTTATAGTGAAATTTTTTTTCTATCTTATCTGTGACGATAGAACGTAAGCATCTCTGACTGAAATAGTGAATTAAATTCTTGTGTTCTTTTTTTTTTTTTTTTTTTTTTTCTCTTTCTGTCATTGTGTGTGCGAATTTGCTGTTTTTTCTCCTAACATAATCTTTTCAAAAAACTAACCTTAAGCGCCAACTCCATGCAGTTTGAAGAGACGTCCACCATCAATTCTTTGATACGTAAGAGGATTCCAAAATCAAAACTGATTTTGTGAGCCTGGAATCTCTTTTTTTCTTCATCTTTAGTCCGCTCCAGTGCATCTATTTCAACCTTGATCTGGATTTTATCATAGCTTTTTGTTAGTGAAACTAAAAACCGAGAGGATCTTTATAACTAGGAATATGTTCCATGATGATATCCTAAGGACAACCTTGTTGAAATAGCTCTCAGCTTTGTCCAGGAGTTGACCAACGGGCAAAACTATTGGCCAGCTCTGTAAAGTGCTGGCAATTGAATCTAACTTGCTGTAAAGGGCTGCTGCCATCCTCAAAGCTTCCAATTTCTTGCTAGGAAAATCTTCAAATCTTGCTAGCACCTATATCACATAAAAGTTAGTGAAATGTATGGCTAGGGTGCAAGCAAGTCTAGCCAACTTGAGAGTTTCACGAGTCGAGCTCGAGTTGCTCGAAATTCACGAGCTGATATACAATTAAATATTATTTTTTATTTTATTAATAAATATATATAATATTGCTATTATTTTATTTCGCATTGGAGTTTAAACTCCAGCTCGAGCAGTTTTTTATAGTTCACTTAACTATTTGAACTTAATAAAGTTGAATCAAGCTAAAAAATTTTACCTAGTCGAACTCGAGCTCAAACTTAAAATATTAAGCCTATTGAGCTCAAATTTGAATTCAAATCTAATATATATATTTCAAACTTGAACTAGAGCTTAAAATTTTTTCCCAAATTTGCTCATCTTGACTTGGCACCCCTATCTTAGAATGGTTGAAGGGATGTTAGTGGTATTGGGAAACAACAAAAGATGGTCATATGAGCAACAAACCTGAGTTTCATCTGTCAGTTTCTCAAGATGGGATTCAACATATTTGTGGAATTTTAGGAGCTCATTCATATCAGATGTCTGAAAAGAAGAAATTGCAGTTTTCACCTCCTTAATTGCTCCCGCATAATTCTTCACATCTTCTTCAATTTGTTGAAAGTATGCTGACCTGAGCCAACAATTTTGGCATCTTTAAACTAAGAAAGGAAGCTACGAAATCCAAGCATATTAGTTGTAAGAAAGAGATAACAGGATTACCTTTTTGTCATCTCTGCCAATGCATCGGCCATTCCCTGTTTTCCTCCAGAGGATGCTCCAATTTTGCCCTTCCGCCCTGATGATGATTTATTGTCTGAACTTGATCCCTCTACTTTCCCCTTAAGAAGCCGATACAAACTACCCATCTGTGATGATCTCTTCAATTTTGTAGCTGCTTTCTTTAGACGAAGGCTTCCAGCCCCTGGAGGAGGTGGTGGAACAGCTCCCTTTGCAGCAGGCATTAATGGTGGTGGCAACGGCGGCACTGGCCCTTTTGATGCGTCCACTGGCGGAGGAGGAGGAGGCGGAGCTGCTCCCTTTGCTGCTGGCACTAATGGTGGTGGTGATGGCACTGGCCCTTTTGATGCGGCCATGGGTGGTGGAGGAGGCGGCGGTGGAGCAGATTTAGTATTTTCTCCAGATGTTGAGGGGGGTGGAGGCGGTGGTGGTGCTAAGTTTCTTGGTGTACTAGTTGGTGCTTGTGGTGGAGGAGTTGGTGGTGCTGCGGCTGACAAGTTCGGTGCTGGAAGTGGTGGTGCGGGTGGCGGTGGAGATGGCACTGATAATACTCTACTTGGGGTAGATGGCACTTGAGCTATTACATCATTATTTGATGGCAACTTAGGAAGTGATATTGGGGATAGAAGCCTTTCTTGTTTTTCTAACGCCATAACTGGGCTACCAATCCAATTTCTTCCAGCATTATCTGTTTTCCCAACAGAACCAGTTCTCACAACCTTTGGAGCATCAGTTTTCATTTGAGGTTCCCTATTAACCTCATTGGTCATATCCATGTTGTCCATCATTTCATCATCTTGATTAACCTTATTAGCATCAACTGGTTTCACTTCAGACTGCCGTTTTTCTTCCTTCTGCCTTTCTGTCTTATGTGCATGGACCATGTATCTAGGATCCTGAGTGAGAGCAACTGCATGAGGGAACATATGGAATGAAAGGCGCTTCACATCAATCGGATTCAGTTTACCAATTGCTTGAGCTCTTAGTGGGAGGAGCCGGGGTGGAGAATGAGATGTCTTCTCAGTGTTGGCCGAGGATTTCCAGGCATCTGGAAGGACTGAAGTTGGGGTTGCCGGAGAACCAGAAAGCGAGGCTACGCTGTCTGAATAAGATTCAGACAGAGCCTTTCCAAATGCATTTGTTGGAGGGTTATATTCTCTCATTTCTTCATCCTCATCCATCTCATCAAACAACCTATCTCTTGCCAGCTTGATTATGTCGTCAAGCATTCCTAGTGCTGGAGTAAGAGAAAAAGAGAAAGGAATGCATATTATTGTGGATATTATTCAGTTAGAAAATTACTTCTTGGTGGACAAAAACACAAAAAAATTACCAATTTTCTCCAATTCAACTTGTTCTAATTTCATAGACAAATGGTATTTGCATCTGATCATCCACTCCTCTGTCGTCCACAGGTCTCCAAGTGATTTCAGGGCATCGCACAGGAATTTGAGAGCCTATGTATTCCCATCAAAACACTAATCATATTCTTATCAAAATAATCGAATATCACTGGAATAATAAAAGATTCTAGAGTTTTGGAGTAACCTTATGCATCGTTGCATCCTTGATTTCTGACACCGTTATGTCTGGTTTGATTTTAGGATAGCGTTTAAAGAGATCATTCAGGGTCAATATCATCAACTGTGGAAAAATGCCAGTCCAATACAAATATATGAGAAATCAAACACTTCTTCTCTGAAGAAGAAGAACAAAACTAAGTCAAGATTAAGACACGATGTCACCTCTTTAACAGAAGCAGAACTGGCACAAGGAGAGAAATCGAGCAAGTCCCTGAATGTGGAAATCTTGTTCCTAAGCTCTGTCATGGTTACAAAATTGCCTGCAACTCCACACGAACTACGAACCGTGGAAGCTTTCATATTCCTAACGTTGTTCTTCGATGCATTAAAGGTCTTGAAGGTTGATTTTCCCTGCCATTTTTCAGAACACGTTTTTATGAAAAATTCAAATTCCTCGTCCCCTCTTTCTATGTTTACAAGAAATACATACAAACGCACACACATGTTATGCAATAAGGCACATTGAAATCAGGCATGTAGAAGGAAATATATTCAGAAAAAAAAAAAAAAAAAAAAAATGATGGAAATAAAGACCTTATGAGGATCATGTGTGAAACTGATCAAAATGTCGACTTGGAAATTATTACAAAACAATGTTAACAAATCAAGAAAAATGTCACAGTTTGTTTCTTGGGAATTAAGGAAGAAATATTAATACCTCAAATCCAGAAGCCTTCTTACGAAAAAGGAAAGGTGCCACACCACAAAATGCCCCCGCCGACATGGCCAATTATTAAAGACAGCTAAATATATAGAGTCCTCAATAAGAAGCCCAGGTTTGATAATTATTAAACCATTAAAAAAATCACCATAACTTGCCAGACCAATTTGGTTTGACAAAAAAACCACAGATTGTTGAAGAAAAAATTTATTTGAATAAAATGAGAACAAGAAACAATGGAAAAGAATAAATATTCTTATCAAGAACATTCAAAAAAACTAAAAAAAGAACGAAAAAAAATTGATAACGTGCAACCCAATGTTGTCTGTCTGTCCAATGGGATAACTAATTTCATCTCCCAAAGGAGGAGAGAATGTGGGAGCCAAATTGGAGAAAATGGATTCTTGGTCTTTCTTGAGGAAAAGAAAAACACAAACCAAGAACAGCCGTGTTTTTCGGGAGTTCATTGTCTTAAATCTGAATCTGTCAGCAATTATAAGATAATAGTTAACCAGTTTTGGGAGTGGATTATATTTCCAACGGCTTAAATCTTAATCATATCCCAGGAGAATAGGAGTATCTGTGATTATGGGTAAAGTTGTTTTGTTAATCATTAGTAGCTAGCTGTCTTAACTGAGGAAGGTAATTTGGCCCCATTTAGTTTTATTTTTATTTCTAATTTTTATTTTCATTATTTTCAAAATGTTGGAAAGTAGTTAGTGAAAATGAATTGAAAATGAGTTTGTATTTAAATAGATTGTTAGAAAAATAATGATTATGTTGATTTTAGTATGTTGTAGATCGAGAGATATAAAAATAATATAATAGAGAGAGAGAGAGAGAAAAAAAAAATATATATATATAGCTTATTGAGAGGGGATACATAAGTTATTGAAGAATGTGTTTCAAAAATTAAAATGAAAATAATATTAGGTGAAAATGTATAAAAAGTAATATATTTTATTTATAAAATAGTAGAAAATATGAAAAATGAGCTTTGAGAATGAAACCACCAGACCCTTATAATTTGGAAAATTACCTTACCTGAGGAGACAACCTGACATGGGACAATTTTTTTTTTTTTTTTTAAATTTCACCAAGAGTGTTTGAAGTGGGAAGGCCAAGAATGTTTCAACTAATTCATCATCATCATCATCTCTCTCTCTCTCTCTTTTATTTTATATTATTTTTTGGTTTGGGTGGGGGTGGGGGGGACAAACGCCTTCTTGAAAATATTCAAAGTATAACATCGAAGAAAATATATCGTCAGATATTAAATTTTCAAATATGAATCAAGAACTAAAAGTTAAATTATTGTACGTTGTTTACCCAAGTCAGTGATAAAGAAATTGTTTTTCGCTTTCCGGGAAAAAAGATTTCTTAATTTTGTGCTTGGAATATGGTACGCCAGAATCAATTATAAAATGATTTCCTATCACTTTCAAAAATATTTCTTTGAAGGAGTCATAAACTTCAATGGATTTGAAAGTTTGCCTGTCAATATTAGAATTTGAACATGAATTAAGAGCTAAAAGTATTCACCCAAGTTAGCCTGATTAAGACCTTTCTTCCTTTGGTCCTGGGAAAGAAGATGTCTACTTTTGTGCTTAAAATGTGATACATCATAGTAAAGTACAGAAAGAATTCCTCTAACCTGCCAAAAATATTTCTTTGAATCAGTCATCAGGCTGTGGATTATTATAATAAATACTTAGACATCAACGGTTTTCAAAAGTTTAAGCTATGAAAATGTACGAAAGAGCCCAGAAATTCACATACAGGGTCTAATGAGACCCAAGGCATTCCATCTGGAGTAAGAGAAAAAAATGATTCAACTTACAGTTTTACTTTTATTGTGGCACAAATACCAAATCCATTTATTTCTTGCAAATACACACTATTGGGAAAATAAATAAATGAATATACTATCTTAAGAATTCATATGTAAGAAAAGAACCAATACTGTACAAGTACAGCTACCACCCCAACCAGTATGGAAGACCATGACGAGGCACGACCACAAGCATGCAGACCACAGCTCAGACCAGCCAAACACTCCAATTTGCTAGTTCAGAAGAATCTTTTAGTTTGTATTTTCAAATGTGGAACTTCACCATGAACATGTAACCAGTTTTGCAGTGGGTTTAGGCTAACTTAACTTTTTCGCATTAGAGATCTATTCTTATCGGGTTTTGGAGGAGCTGATTTACTTCCTACTGGAAGTTTTTTAGTTGCTGCAGGACTCAAACCAGTAGCAGCTGTTCTTTCAGCAATTCTTTTCTGGCGTTCGATCAGAAGCTCTTCCATTCTCTTGCGTTCCTCTTCTTCCTGTATGAGAAATAATGCATCATCATCGAAAGGGTCAAACAGGAAATGTGGAGACAGGTAAATAAAAGTAATGGTGCAACTATATGGTTATTATACCTTCTCTAACTTGCTCTTCTGCGTCATTAACCTACTTGCTGAAGACGGCTTCTTGCTCTTTGAATAAGGATCTGGCTTGCTCTTAGCAAGAGAACCACTCAAAGCTTTAGACCTCAAATCTCTCGTGGAACTTTTTGTTGTGGGACCTGCATTTTTCTTTCTATTGGCATTTTTACCATTCACCACGGGATCTTCTACAGCGTGATCTTTTGATTTAACAGCGGAAGATCTCTTGTCAGATTCACTAAAGGAAATTTCAACTTCGTAATCCATTTCTGGTGTCCAGGATGCACTGGATTCCTGTGACTCCCTCACAAGTACCATACACAGGTCATCAGGTTCGACGGACCCAGGGCGGCCAGCCCTCGAAACAGTTGGACTTCCATTCTCTGCATGTGTTGCTACATTGATGTCCGCATCCATGCTAATATCCGTTCTCCAGGGGGAGGCATAATGCTCATCAACTGCCGGTCTAGACTCTATAATGAAGGAATCATCAACCACAGCAGTTGCTTTTTTTGCTTCTTTCTGAACGAAGTCCCTTTCATAGGACAAAGAGTCATGATTGGCAAATTCCAATTGATTAGTCTCCTGTGTTTCTGAACCTCCTGAAGGATTAACAATAAACCAGTCTTCCCCTTTACTGTTTTTGATAGTGGATGATTCTGAGGAAAAATCTGATAGAGTCCCCAGTGTGTTAGTCCTGGATTCGTTGAATTGTTGTGTAAACAATGCACTTGCATCTTCAGAAACAATTTTCTTTATACTTGGGCGCATATCTTCACCATTAAAGTCCACTGTGTGAGCTTTGCCACCATTCTCTCCCTCCCTTGGAATCACAAGAACGGAATCATCAATAGCCAAATGTTGTATCTTAATTTTCTCAGATACAAAGTCCAAAGCATCGCCGGTTTTGTGTGAAAACCCACCATTGGAATTTTTCATCACAAGATGTTCATCCAAGGAATCTCCAGGGTGATGCTTTGGTAATTCACTAGAACCTGACTCTTCATGGCTCATGAGAAGATTCTGAAACGCATCCCAAGCATTAGTTGCTTTCCCTCCTTCAGAACTAGTTGCATCAATGTCTTCTCTAAAATCCTGTTCAGCATAACCATTTGAGCCATTCTGAGTATGGAAGCCCTGTTTTCCTCTTCTTTTATGTGCTTTTGAGTGGGCATGTTTCTCTAAAGATGCAATTGCAGTGTCTACCCCTTCTCTGATGGAAGCTTCATCAAGAGATGGAGCTTCTCCTGAAGAATCGTCAGAATCATTCTCTTCCCCATTGCGCCTTTGGGAAGTTATGTAGTTTATGTTACGAATAACAACTGTTTTTGAATTCTTTTTCTTATTCCTTTTAGCATATTTTTGCCCCTTTGAAGACGACTTCTTATCATGCTCTTTTTCCTCATCTGATTCAGTCCCAGTTTCTGAGTCAGTAGATGCAGTTTGTTCATCTTCTTCAGAGGCATCCGTTCCATTTGCACCTAAAGATTTCTCCTTCTTCCGAGACGACTTATGATTCTTGGATGGAACAATGCCACCAGGGGGTGACCATCCCACACGGCCTGGATAATATGGCTGTACAGGATGCATACCAGGGAAAGGATAACCTTGATATGGTGGCATTTGCTGAATGGGGCCCTGAAAGTTGTACATATACGGGGGAATCTGATTCATCCATGGGACCTGCTGCTGAATATTTGGTGTCTGTTCAGTTGCTGGATGATTATTTTCTGCGACAGAATAAACCTGGAGATTACTACATGCCAAAATTTATAGGAAGTATAGTTTGGAGGAGATAGATAATAGATCCACTCTAAGTTATAAGTCTAGCGAATAAAGACTTTCCTTTCTGTGACATCAGCTAACCGATAGTCAAGACCACATAAAATTGTCTGGAATAGAAAAAAGAATTACAAGTAGATAAAACAAAATCTACCTTTGCTTCTATCTGCATCAGATATAGGTTCGGAGGAGCCACTTCTCACAAGTGGACTTGTGGAGATCCCATTGCCATGAATATTTTCACCGGCTAGCATAATTCCAGATGTTCCCATATATGAAAGTTCAGTCACCGCACATGCCTGTACTGCAGCTAATTCGCCCATCCACTGGTCATCTGAATGCTTTTTCTTGTAAAGCTCCTTGAAATCAGTGCATGCCACTCTACATGAAAAATATAAAAAAGAATTTTGATTATCAAGGTAGACAAAAGTCTTCATAACAATCTAAAAGTATTAAAAGATTATTCACAATACTCGTCTTTGTCTGTGACCAAGTTTTTCAGAGGGTGCAACGACTGCCAGCCACAAAAATGATATTCTTTAAAACATTACAAGATCAACTCATTAAAAATCATATTTGATCATTTCAACATTGTTTCAGTTACTACTGATGACCAGGGCCGACAATTGTAATCCTTCATTGAATGGCTGCATAAAGATTTAGTTGGAGCAACATTATTGAATTAGTTAACTAAATTAGTATTCGTGCCAGGTTCTGAAGCGGACCACCGAAATCATGTGTTTAAAAAGAATACTTAAAACAGAATACAGAAGTCAATAATTTGCACCTTAGACGTGAGGCTCCAAATGCGTCCGCAAAGCATATAAGATCATCAATGGTGTCCATCTCATATCCTGCCACAACTGCACGCGCATAAGCCATGGCTTGCTCTTTCTGTAGTAATGCTTTTCGAGTATCCATAACACGCTGAAGACGGATCCTTCTCGGAACAACAAGCAAATGGCTCAGCTAACAGAGATATAAGAGAGAGAAATTCATGGAACTTGACAAATGAGAAATCAACTACCTCGAATTTTCTCTCAGTGTGGCCCCATTTTCTTCTTCTTCAGAAGTTAACTAGAAGAGCCATAAAAAAACTCGAGTAAGGTGGAAAACTTAAGGATATTGTCTAGTTGCTACTGTTCGTTAGAATACCTTTGACGAAGCCGACTTCTTCACGTTCCCATCAGCAACTGACAAGGTTCCTGATGACGAAATGTGCATAGTAAGTAAACCAATATTAAATACATTGAGCTGGTAATTTGCCGAAGCCAAAAAGGAAATAAAGTTAAGGTCTTGAAATCTGACAAATGCAACATAATATTCGCAAGTTTTTCTTTGCAGTTCGTCATGGGATAAGACCAAAAATCATTTTCAACTGGAAAGAGAACCCACACATAGGCCTAATGCACATCAATTCTGCATATTTATACATACATACATATATATATATATGATATTTTTCTTAACAAGAAGATGCCCTCGTCGTACCTTCCCCTGGATGTCCTGTCCCCTCTGTGTTAGGAATTTCACTAGATTGAATTGAACTCTCGATCTGCAAAATTTCTCGTTCTATTCTTACAATCCTCTCAAGAATTTCAGGGGTGCTGATGAAGCGTACAAATCTGCCAGCCACAAAATCCAAAAGAAAGAAGAATGTGAACATAAAAATAAATTAAATCCCTCAAAAAAAGCTCTTCTCCAGGATTTGAAATTTACCCCCAAAATCTACTCTCAGATATTTCAACTTCCGTTCTTTCTTTTACATAATTCAGTTAGGCATGTCATGATTGTCATATAACAATATAAATCTAATCATCCAAGAGTAAATCCAAGTTCAAAAAGATTAGAAAGGAAAGCAAAAAACTTGTTTCACAACAGTAGTAACAAACGGTTTACCAATATTCCATCAAGATCAGAAGAAAACATACATTGAACTGATGAGATCAAACAATCTTACCTCTGAAATGTGGCCTTAGTGAACCACGAGGCATCATCAGCAGTAGCGGGTGGGCGAAGAGTTATTGAGTACCCACCTTTGGGAATCTGATCTTTCGCATATTTCAAGTGAGCAACGAAGGGTTCCACAAGCCCAGATGCCAGTTTCTCGCTCAACTTCCCAGAAAACACTACAAGATCGCATCTTTTACCCAATCCCACAACAAAAAGATCAAAACTTTATCAATATCTCATCCACAACAACCTAATTTCAAAATATTCAGAGAGAAAAGAAAGAAAAAACAACATTTTGTGAGTATAAAATGAAAAATGTACCTTGTTCTTGTTGGGGTGAGTTGAAACAGAGCATAATCAAGAAGGGCCTCGGAATCCATGCTCTCACAATCTGAGAGAGATGGAGAGGGATGAAGTCCTAAGATTTTAGTGTATGCTCAAGTGTAAATTCATGTTCTTGAATGTGACTCTTACAAACTTTTTTTGAAGTCTTAACTGGACATGAGAAAGAGCCAGCAAGAAGTGATAGAGCAGTGCACATGGACAGTGTGTGGTGGGGGGGCGTGGTTGGGTGTGAGAGAGACAGGGAGAGAGAGAGAGAGAGAGGGTGGGGGTGCAAATTTTTCTTGATTAGATAAGATAACATTGAAGTGGGCCCCCACTATCATCTGTCCCCACTTTTCCTCCATTATTTTGCAATTACTACTCTAATCGTGTGCCTAATTATATTTTTCTTTTTCATGTGATTTTAGTTGAGTGAAAAGATTGTTTTTCCTAATTTTTTTTATACATATACATATTTAAAATTTATTCCAATTCAATTCTAGAATTTAAAATATAAGTAGGAAGATAGTGCCGCTATCAATGTCAGAATTGACAAGTCATGATTCTATTATTTATAACTTTTGGATTGTAATTTTATTTTTTATTATTATAAAAAATAAATTATTTACTTTTAGCAATTAATATTCGATGAATATAAGTGATTTATTGGAAAGGTCATTTTATTTTTTATTTAATTCGTCATTAAGAATTGCAAATTGTCCAGAGCATAATATGATTAGAGAGGTTGAAGGTAAGAGCAATTTAATAAAAATGGGCCATCGTATAAAGCGAATAATGCGGATTTCTTTGGCAATTTAATGAACCATAAATAAATATATTTTAGGTCTTTTAGTCCCAAGAAGCCAAGCAAAAAATAAAGAAAATCAAAACACTTGATTTTATTTAGAGTTGTTAATGGGGTTTGGATTATAGGTATAGTGCCAAATGAATCACTGCTTTTGACTTTTCGGCTTCTTTTTAGATTTTGAATTCTTGGAAAGAAATGATTGGATTTTCTTTTTCGCTTCTTTATTTGATTATTTCCCATTTGATTAAGAAAAAAATGGGAATTTATAAACTTTAATTTATTTTGAATTATTGGTACACGAAATATAGAATCCAAGGAGGCCCATGTTATGAAGCCAGCACATACAAATCAAATCGAGCAATGAAGCAATAATTTAAAAAATTAAAGAAATAAAAAGAAAATTCGGTGTAACAGTCATAGTCAAACAAATAATGATCATATGATTATTTTATATCAAACATTCAATTTTGTTCGACTCAACTAATTCTATGACTAAGAAATATTTGGGTGAATTTATAAGTTTCTTAACTTGTAGCTTTTTAAAACATGTTAAAATCTCAAAAGTTATTATCAATAATTATATTCAAACAAATAATGATTAGATGATTATTTTATATCAGACATTCAATTTTGTTCGACTCAACTAATTCTACAACTAAGAGGTATTTGGGTGATTTATAAGTTTCTTAATTTATAACTTTTTAAAATAACATGTCAAAATCTCAAAACTTCTTTCTTTTAATAAAATAAAAAGTTTCTAAGTTATTTTTAAAATTTTAACAAACTCTTATAATTTTAGCACATTAATTATAAAATTATCATTACTAACATCTATAAGTTCCAAAATCTTATTTTATCCGAACACTTTAAAATTTTATTTTCATAAAATCTTGCATTTTATAGTTTAAAAAACATCTTGTAAAAAGTAGAAATTTATTAAAAAAAGCTTAAGTAAATTTAGCCAAACACCCTCTAAGCACACCTTTAAAAGAGTTGGTATAAATAAAAAAAGAAAAAGAAAAAGAAAAAGAAATAGATAATGGAATTGTCTAATCATTTCCAGAAATTTTTTTAGGAGAAGATTCAAATTTTCAATTTTATTTAAAAAGGAAAAGAAAAGGGAGCATGAGTATATTTTGTTGCACATGAATTTTATTTTGCTTGAGGTGGAAGAGAGGAACCCAACAAAGACTAGATCAGGGGTTTCTCCATGCTGACCTTTTCAGACCTTATGGCAAGTTTGGCTCAGAAGCATACTTTGAGAACCAATAATTTTGACTTTAGGTCCAATACAATTGTCATTTCCAATTGTGATACCAAATCTAATGCTATTCAGGGTCAACAGTTCAAGGAACTCCCCAAGGCTTTTCATTTTTCCTTTTTTTTTTTTTTTTTAAACCTTTAATAACTTTGTTTTGACAGTGAAATCTTTCATAAATTGTGAAATTGAGATATCCAGATATGGTATTTTGGATTAAGAGGATTTTGTGAATAAATAAATTTTTCAAAATATTTTATATGTTATAAATTATTTGGTAATTTTTTTTTTAAAAAACATGAGCCCATAAGCTCGCAACTAAGATATCGGGATCTTCTAATTAGATGTCGTAAAATAAGATATTTTTGGAGCTTACAACATATTATAACTTATTTTTCTGAAGCATTGAGTAAACTATAATATTTTAAAACTCATACACACATATCTAGAGTTTGGCTCGACCTCACACATATAGATGTACGGGCAGCTATTTGTTTAGTTGCCCACTCAATGTAAGATGTTAGTAATATAATAATTCTATAATTAATATTGTGTAAATTAAAATAAATTTATTAAAAATTTAAATTAAATTAAGATTTCCTTACTACTTTCAAAAGAGCTTATAAAAACGTAATGTTATATTTTGAAAGCTCATAAGATTTTCTGCTAAAAAGTTCATTAAACACTTTATAACATCTTATAAGTTGTATACTATATTCACTAATAAGGTTTGGTGCAACTTAAAATGTATTTTGTATTAAATAGTTATTGATTCTTTTGTGTGTTAGTACGCTAAACGTGTGTGTAAAATTAGGGATGCAAACGAATTAGTTGGCTCGAAATTTGTTCGAATTTGAGCTTGAGCTGAGCTCTAGCCAAGTTTGTATAAGGGTGGAGTCGAGCTCAAGCCAAATAATTCTTATCCGTAGGTTCGCAGTCTATATTTTTAAAAAAAAATAATATTTATATATATAAATTATAATAATACATTAATTTTTTATATATTATAAAATAATTTCACGTTTTGATTTCAAACTCGAGCCCAAACTAGAACTTATAAACTTTATCAAAACATTGAGTTTAATGAATTGAGCCGAGCTGACCCGAGCTTAAACATGGGCTCGAGCTAGAGTCTCAATTTTTCTGAGCTTGTCAAGCTTAAGCTCGAGTTTGAAAAAATGGTCAAAGCTCGACTTGGCTCGTTTGCATCTCTATGTCAATTATATAAAGTATATACGAAAATTAATTGTATATTCACGTGGAGGAAGAGAAAAATAACATGAGAAATTAATATAACAAAGTAAGTTATTGAAAAGGCAAATAAAATTGACGACTGTGGTAAAAATATGGGAATTAATTTGGAGAAAAAGAGAAAAATAATAAGAAGAAACTTGGGGCCGGGGAGATCAATCACAACGAACCACCTACGTTCATCGATCAAGCTACGAGTGTGTTATTTATAAGGTAGAAGTTACATACATTATTATATTTAAAAAATAATAATTTGTGCGACTTTAAATATTAATTATGTACTATAAATATTCAATCTGAATAAATTTCTTATAATCTGTATTTATTTATACTATTATATATAAGAAGGAATATTTAATAAAAATTCATTCTATTTTGACTTAATTCTGATTTCTGCATTTATAAAAGTTTGAGCTTTTGAATTTTATTATAAAATTCTCATAGAGTACTGCTATTAAATAATTGCATTAAATTTCATAGAAATTCTCATTCATTGGGAGTTTGAACGCTTATTGCATGAAAATAAATTAATATAATTATTTTTATTCTACCTTAAAGTATAAAATGATGTAAATACGCATCGAAATTTGGGGATATCGACTTATATATTTGAATGATTTAATGTATAATTAATTATAAAATAATACTAAACATTCACTAAGATGGGACGATTAGGCTATCTAGAAGGCATTTTAATTCAGAACCAATTTGTAACTAAGAGTAGTTAAAATTAACTTAGGTTCATAAATTTTATTACTTTCCATTTATTTATTTTTTTCATGTTTCAAGTTGCGTGTCATACAATCTCAACCCGTCCGACGGCATTCCCCGTCAAAGAATAGAAGTAAATTTTGGTTATGATCTCAATTTTGTTGCGAAAAACAAAGTAAATATATACGCCCACATGTAAAATATACTTATAAATGAAAATAATGACAATATAACAGTAAGAAATAGTTCACATCTAAATCTAAATAAATATAAAAGTGATGATGTGCATGCTATTTTTAATCCTTCACAAACTAAAACATGGCATATATAAACTTCTAAATAAATACTTTTTATTTGTAACATTATTTTCTTATATCAAAAAAGTTAATTATTTTTTAAAATAGTTTTTCAAAATAATAAAATGAATTCGTTGATTCAACTGGTCCAATATGTTGGATCTTGAGTTGTGCGCAAGTTCAATCTTAGGTATGTAAAGTTCTTAATGGATTGGATCTCTAATTTTGACAAACTCATTTTGTTCTTATCTTTAATTTGGATTTAATAAATGTTAGTGTCCCACATAGGTGAAATAAATAAGTTGTGGTCTCTATATATGGTCTTGGACAATTCTCACCTCTTGAGCTAGCTTTTGGGGTTGAGTTAGGCCCAATGTCCATTCTTTAACATGGTATCGGAGCCACTTATTCCTGATGTTGGGCTACCCAGTGTTGTTGGACCACCCATTTCATATCATTCCACGCTCCAGATGTTCATTTCTGGGCGTGTGCGGGGTGTGTTAGTGTCCCACATCGGTGAAATAAATAAATTGTGGTCTCTATATATGGTCTTGGGCAATCCTCACCTCTTGAGCTAACTTTTGGGGTTGAGTTAGGCCCAATGTCCATTCTTTAACAATAAACAAAATAAGAAAAGTAAAAAAAAAAAAATTAGAGATCAAACTATAATATTGTGATGATGTCTATATCTGCTCGATGGTGTAGCAACCTTGACGTATTATCCACCGACACATATTTGGTGAAGAATATGCCTGAAAAGGCGCATCGAAGGTGAGAGAAAAAATAATTTATTAATTATCTTAAACCCTCCACTCTTTTAATATGCTACTATTAGATATTATCATTTATAATTTTTTTTTTTTAAAATAAAAGGGAAAAAGGGACATGGATCAAAACAAGTAGGAAAATCCACGAGTCCTTCATCCCGGGCGGCTAGCGACAGATGAATTGGTCCAAATTTCCAATTCTAGAGCACTTACAGAACCAACTTTTTGGCCAAGAATAGAATGTTGAGTTTTCTGATCATTCCATCACCATCCCTTCCACCCTCCCTTCTTTCTTTTTGTTATAATTTTCTTGAGGGCCAAACATTCTAATTTGAATACCAAGAAAAGTAGCCCAAAATATAATTTTTTGTCCCCCCAAAGGACCAACCTTAATTAGGATGTTTCCTCGTAATTTTGTCACATCAAAGACCAGACCACAAATTACACAGAGATGTTGCTATATATCTATACATTATACATATATATATATATATATCTGCACCTATATATAATTCTGTTGAGTCAGAATTCCATTAGTAATTTAGTATCAATATTTCCATGGAATCTCCTCACCGAGAGACGAAAAATCAAAACGGAATCAATGCATGAATATAAAACCAATTAATGGTTGCTTTCTTTGGAGAATTAATAGAATATACTAAAAATATAAATATACCTTCCCAACACCACGCGCAAGGAATGTGATCTATCGATATTTCCATGATTTTGACTGAAGAACACCAGATGACTGGCATTTTATATCTTCTGCTCTATTTCATATTTCATCTTTTATTTTAATTTGTTGTATTTTATATTAAGTGTATGTGATTTTTAATTAATTATTTATATAAAATAATGTTTAATACACATGTCATATATTTATAAAATGAAATAGAAGATGGAATAAGGATTAGAACAGAGGATTTGAAATGTATAACTAAAGAATGGAAGTTTTATTTACTTAAATTTAAGAGTTGTCAAGTGGAAGTTCTTTTTACTTAAGTTTAAGAGCCATCTGGTGGTTAGTGGTCCAAAAATATAAGTGTAAGGATTGGGATTTGAATTCTAATAGCTTTCAAAATGTATGCATAAATTTGAAAGGAAAAAAGAAAAAGTTTGAACCGATACTTAAAGTTGCGAGGTTACATATTTATAATTCCATCCCATTTTTTGTTTCTTTTTCCAATCATGATTGATAGATTTTGCATAAAAATGCTTATTACAAATGCATCACTATCATTGCAATGAAACTTATCTATCCCATCTCAAATCAAAATTGACTTTGTCGTTAATTCTATTTACGCGTTCTATCAAGCCAAAGAATTTGTCTAATTTTCATTTTTCAGTTAAAAAAAATAATTTAAATTTATAGGTTTAATCCCGAACCAAACTATTGTAGGCGATAATGCTAAACTAAGATGTGGTGGATGTTATAAAGCTCCAAACAATTAATGAATGATTATCAAGTGATCAATTGGTTCAGTAATACCAATCTCACATTTATGCGTGTAAGATTTAGAGTTTAAATTTTAATAAATTTTTAATACGTGCATATAAAATAAAATAAAAAATGAAATCCTCTCATCTTGTCTATCAGATCAGGGCATTGCCTGAATAAAAAGATGAAAAAAGAAAAAGAAAAGAAAAGAAAAGAAAGATTATTTCCCTTGAATAAGATTCACTGCCTAGTTTTGATTAAGGATGATGTCCGATATTTTCCTATAATGTGTTAAGCTCTCAAAAAATAATAATTTACTTTTAAGACATGTTGTATGTGAAAGCGTGTTACACTATCTACGCTTATGCATGTAGAGCATAACGTGATAGAATTGTTTTAATATTTGTTTCAACGAAACCAACAATTAAATCAAAATACATATAAGATGCACACTATTTGGACTGAAGCTAAATAGGTTATCAGACACACAAGAAAAATTAATAGGTTGAAAATGACACGTGGCTGGGCTCGTGGGCTGAAAAAAAAGTGTTATTTGAAAATTTCAATCATTCATTAATAAACCAAGGAATAAGTAGTTCGGCTCATCCAGAGCATGTTCCTATACGTCAATTAAATAAATAACTATCAAAAATAAAGAAATCTTTTGCTTTGTATAGTGTCCCTTTTTCTGAGAAAGAATTATCAACAATAACTGAAAAAGTGGAAATAAGATCAGATATAATTTGATCGTTATGAACAAATTCAACGTTTTTATAAATAGAACCCTGCTTCACTGTAATTGCAATTTGAACAAGTAAAAGATTTGTTTTGGTCCGAGACGTATAATAAAGATGTTTTTACAAAGACTGTTATCATGAAATTAGAGTTGCAATTGTAAGAAAGGTACACTCGTTCGTACGAGAGCGACGTTGATTAATTCAAAAGCACGAGGCTAGCACATAATACATACATCCGGAAGTGGACATTTTTGTTTTTTATTTCCCTAAAGTCGCATGCATATCCAGAAATATAATACCTTCTAGTTAACTGGCTTTAATCTAAGCTTAATGTTGCTCAAAGTACAGTGAATTTCAAACTAGAATTTTCTCATTTTGCTAAATGAAATTGACTATGCAAATCCTACAACAACTATTATTGATTTTTGGGTTAAGATTACATGAACACTACAAATTAAGCCTCTAAGCAATACTTTAATTCTCAAGTGACAAACTTACTATTCCATTCATTAACAAAATTGACCATTTGCAATTTTAAATTTAAAGGGTGTTCTTCGACTTTCAAAAACCAGCTCTTGCTCTGCATCAAAATGTTTGAGGTGCATCGTTTTCACTTCAACATTCCTCATCAATTTTATCCTCAAACTTGAAAAAGTTATATAATCATCAACAAATCTGAGCATAGAATCTGTAAGAATTTAAAAGTTGAAACTGTCAATTGCATAATTTAATTTGAACTCCTATAAAAATATAAACGAAAAGCATTTAGACGTGTTACTTCTTTTCCAAGAAAAAAATGAAAAAAATAAATCAAAATAAGAAAAAAAAAACGAAATAAAAGCCAAGGAAAATGTAGGAGATTTTATCCTCGAACTTGAGAAAGTTATATTTCCCTTTTATACTCGAACTTGAGAAAGTTATAGTTTCCAAATCTTAATCATCAACAAATCTGAACATAGAATCTGTAAGAATTTGAAAATTAAAACTGTCAATTGTAGAATCTAATTTGAACTCCTATGAAAATATAACCGAAAAGCATTTAGTCGTGTTACTTCTTGAGAGTTATATTTCCCAAATCTAAACATAGAATCTGTAAGAATTTGAAATTTGAAACTGTCAATTATAGAATCTAATTTGAACTCCTATGAAAATATAACCGAAAAGCATTTAGTCGTGTTACTTCTTTTCCAAGAAAAAAATGAAAACATAAATCAAAATAAGAAAAAAAATGAAATAAAAGCCTAGGAAAGTGTAGGAGATTTTATCCTTGAACTTGAGAAAGTTATATTTCCCTTTTATCCTCGAACTTGAGAAAGTTATAGTTTCCAAATCTTAATCATCAACCAATATGAACATAGAATCTGTAAGAATTTGAAATTGAAATTTTCAAGTATAGAATCTAATTTGAACTCCTATGAAAATATAACCAAAAAGCATTTAGTCGTGTTACTTCTTGAGAGTTATATTTCCCAAATCTTAATTATCAACAAATTTGAACATAGAATTTGTAAGAATTTGAAAATTGAAACTGTCAATTGTAAAATCTATTTTGAAATCCTATGAAAATATAGCCAAAAAACATTTAGTCATGTTACTTCTTTTCCAAGAAAAAAATGAAAAAATAAATCAAAATAAGAAAAAAATGAAATAAAAGCCAAGGAAAGTGTAGGAGCGTAGGAGATTTTATCAGATTTTATCCTCGAACTAGAGAAAGTTATAGTTTCCAAATCTTAATCATCAACAAATCTGAACATAGAATCTGTAAGAATTTGAAAATTGAAACTATCAATTGCAGAATCTAATTTGAACTTCTATGAAAATATAACCGAAAAGCATTTAGTCGTGTTACTTTGAGAAAGTTATATTTCCGAAATCTTAAACATCAACAAATCTGAACATATAATATGTAAGAATTTGAAAATTGAAACTGTCAATTGCAAATCTAATTTGAACTCCTATGAAAATATAACTGAAAAGCATTTAGTCTTGTCACTTCTTTTCCAAGAAAAAAATGAAAAAATAAATCAAAATAAGAAAAAAAAATGAAATAAAAGCCAAGGAGAGCGTAGGAGATTTTATCCTCGAACTTGAGAAAGTTATATTTTTCAAATCTTAATCATCAACAAATCTGAAAATAGAATCTGTAAGAATTTGAAAATTGAAACTGTCAATTGTAGAATCTAATTTAAATTCCTATGAAAATATAACCGAAAAGCATTTAGTCTTGTTGCTTCTTTTCCAAGAAAAAAATGAAAAAATAAATCAAAATAAGAAGAAAAAAAAGTGAAATAAAAGCCAAGGAAAGTGTAGGAGAAATGGCTTGGCCAAGTTTGTCTTTTTCTCTAAACTTCTTTGTTGTACCCGTAATTTTAAAAAAAAAAAAAAACATAAAATGTAGAATAAGCGTGTTTGAAGGATTAAGCACTCCTTGGTAACGCTAACGCCTAAAGAGTCAATTCATTCAAACCCTTTTACTCTTTTTTTTCCTTCTACCTCCATCGTCAAAGACAAGAACCCCACTATTTTTCAAACAGTCCACCATTCTAATTAGTAGAAATGTCTAATTTTCATTTTCCATTCAAAATCAAACCCCTAACCCAGAGAAGAAATTTATGCCATTTTTCACCCTATAAATTCTCCACTACGTAGCATAATTAAGGCCCTGCAAATTTAAATCTCATCTAAAAACCCGGAAAAAAAAAAAAACACAGCTAAAAACAAAACACTCGAAAAAGACTTCTCTATTAAAAGTTTTCTCCTTTAAGCCATGCAACGTCGTTCGTCCTCCGCCATTGTTAACACCATCGGCCGCCATATCCTCCGCCCCAAGGCCGCCGGCGAAATGCTACAAAAATCCCGTCCGTCACGGCCGCAGCCGCCGTGCGACGTGTTCATCAACCACCGGGGGATCGACACGAAAAGAAACGTGGCGGGGCTGTTGTACCACCACCTCCGCGGCCTCCGACTCCGGCCGTTCTTGGACAGCAAGAACATGAAGCCGGGGGACAAGCTGTTCGACAAAATCGACGCGGCGATCAGAGAATGTAAGGTCGGGATCGCCGTTTTTTCCCCGATGTATTGCGACTCGTATTTTTGTTTGCACGAGTTGAGCCTCATGACGGAGTGCAGGAAGAAGGTCGTGCCGATTTTTTGCGACGTAAAACCTTCGGAGCTGCGGGTCAAGGACGACGGGTCCTGCCCTCCAAAGGACCTTGACAAGTTCCGATCGGCCCTCGAAGAGGCGAAATACACCGTTGGATTAACATTTGACACTTTAAGAGGGTAAATATTATAATTAGCTAACCCAACATTATTATAATTCAAATTTTAAGTTAATTTCTTAAATTCTTTTTTGAAATAATTTAATTTAATTTATTTATTTTTAAACTTGTGCAGGGATTGGCCGGAGTTTCTTGCTAATGCGACGGATGTGGTGATCAGAAACTTGATAGAAGTGGAAGAACAGAAGCTAATCCGGAAGCATTTATAAATACCCTCATCACTGCTAATTCTTCTGGCCGCCAAGCAAACTTTTCAAAAACTGACGGCGTTATCTAATAATAATTAATTATGCCAAGTGACCTAAGTTTAGTGACATAAATCTCTCACATAATGTGAAAAATTTAATCATAATCATTCATTCTTTTTACCACATTCATTATTCTTTCAATCATTCAGAGTTGAAGAAAATTATAGTTAAGTTGTAAAGATGTTATTGATAAATAATAAATTTATTCAATGATGTTTATTTTGGAAATTTGCATTCCTGTAAAGGGGGTGTTTGCAGTAATAATTTTGACAAAAAAGTGTTTAGCAATTTTTAGTTAGATTTTAGTTATTGTAGATTGTTTGAGAGTGGTGTTTCTATTTTTAATATTGTACTTTTTCTTGGATAAAGAAATAGGCTATCCAATGTATTTTCGCATCACTCATGATATATATCATAACTCAAACATCCATTTTAAGTGCATATCGTATTTTTGCACAGCAAGGTTATGAAAATCCATGAGAATTGACTAAGAATTTTGTATGTACTAATTGCAATTTAGCTGATAAGCTTGTGGATATTGAAGTTCTATAAGCGGGGCTTCCTGATACTGTATATAAAGCAATTGTTTGAACTAATTATAATAAGTTAAGTAAAAAAAAATTAAAAATTAAGAGTAATACTGACCTAAAGTTTGCATCTTCTGATATTTTTCATTTCAAATTTTAAATGATCTCAACCGTGTTAACCTAAATGTGATTGGTCATGCATAAAGGATTAAACTCTAGACATAATATGACGAACATTAAAATATAAAGATAAATGCAAAGTTATACCTAAACCACTTAGAAAAATGAAAATGATGTGCAAGGATACTAGGATAGTTATGAATGTATAATCAAATATTTTCTAATTTTCTTTTATAATGATCATCAAGGAAGGATTTAGAAAGAGGAGGGGGGGGGGGGGGGGGGAGCAAGGGCCATTGCCTCACAGGTTTATTACAATATCTCCTTTATATATATATATATATATATTAAATTATAGTAATAATTAATTTAAATAATTCATGTAAAAGAAAAAATTATTTAATAGTAATTAAAAGTAATAATTTTTTAATTTTCATTCATTAATTTTTTAAAAACTAACTTTTATTATGGGCTTCAAATTAAAAATAATTATCTAGATTTATTGAATTAAATTTAATTTATTTTTAATCAAAGATGAAAATTAAAATCAATTGATGAAATCTTTACCTATTTTATTTTGTTAAAATAAAAATAAACTTTTGGACCCATATTTACAATCAAGTAATCAAGTGAGGACAATTAAGTTTACTCATTAGAACATTTCTATTTTATTTGTTTGAAAAAACACTATGTGAGTTTAGCCACACAAATTTAAGGGACTTGCAAAACAACTAAAATCTCTCGTTTGTATTTTAATAAGATTAAGATAAAGACATAAATATAAATGAGTATTTAAAAATTTTCTTTTCAGATTTTTCTTTGTGTTACAATAGCTATAAGTAGAAAAACTTTTTGAGCTATTAATATTCTCAAGAACACATTTCGAAAATAAGATGAAAGATAACTTTTCATTCGATTGTTTAACTACTTATATTGAGAAAAATATTACTAAAAATATTAATATTGATTCAATTACTGATAAACTTTATGATATAAAGGCATCGCGCTTAACTTCAATGAAGATGCATATTGTAAATTTATAAATTATAAAAATTAAATAGAACTTATATGATTTATAAATTTTGCCCCCCACACTTTCATTTCTGTATCCATCCCTGATGATCATAGCTTGGTACTTCAATGTGTTTATATGAAGCATGCACATGATATTTCATTATCATGTGGAAATTGAGTCAACTAATTTAGAGGAAATATGTAAACTTTTTTGTTTTTTAAATAAATTGTGATGAAATGAAAGTTGAGGACATTTATTCAAACTTAAAACTTCTTTAATGTTATGTTTGGATCAAAGAAAATAGTGAGAAAAAAGAGAAGGCAAATACAAAATTGCAAATATTAAGGCATAGAGTTACATTATTTGAAATATATATATATATATATAAATCTTTTGTATTTTTTTTTATTAAAATCCAAAGTCTAAACATATAACAAAAGTAATCGCTGATGATCCCTTTGTATGCATTGCAAAATTAAAAACTAAAATTAGAAATCACTGAATTCTAATTTCTTGCTGTATTTGAGTTTCTTCTTTCGCTACTCTGACTACGAACCAATCAGCAAGGGGACTACGTAGAGCTGCAATTTGGTTGGAGCCCATAAGAATTATAAAAAATAAAATGGAAAGAGTTGGGAGCCCATATTGTAGACCTTTCTAATTGGGCCATATAGTTCAGAAATTTAAAGTACTTTATTTTTTGGGCTGTGGGCAAGTAATTAATTAATGTTCATTATTTTGGAGGCCAACCCAATTAGTTAGTCGATTAATTTGACAAAAATGAGTAAAAATTTAACTGGTATTTTATTTGTGGAATTTATGTTTTTAAATTAAATAATTTTTCATACTGAGGATGTGCTTTTTTTAAATATATATATATATATATTATACTTTTTTTTCAATTAATTATAATCTTCTTAGTAGTGATATACATTCAGTCAAAGTAAAATGATACTAAATTTTCATTTTAACCACGGATCATTCTTTTCCACTTCCGTAGGTTTATAGCAATTAGTTCATTTTTAATGCACTGCAACAGTTCATTCTTGAATAAAAATTCATTTTCTAATTTATTTCATCTATTTCATGATTGGAATATAGGAGAATACATGTTACATCATGATTTTGAATAAGAAGAGAGATTTTAAGAAATAGCGGATCTATTCACTCTATCAATAACCAAGTCGAATTTGGTGTATCAAAATAGATTTGCCTCTTCTATTGATTCCTTTGGATTGGATTAAAAACAATTCTTGAATGAGGTGAGGGATAAATCGAAAAAGAAATCTTTATTGGTTCTACCTAGTATCTTTTGTGAAGAGAATAAATTATTTTCTCGAAGGATCAGAAAAAAAATTGATTCAATCTCCTGTAGGAATAATTTGACTAATTCAAAACCAAAAATAACGGGTTCATTAAGATTCAAATTTCAAACTTTACACATTTAAGTGTGAGCGCGATGTCATTAGATCAATTAACTACTCAGTATCAGTAATAACGATTTTCTTAACATCTAATGAAATCTTAATAGGTGGTCTAAACAAACTATTAGCACTTTTCATTCGGAGCAACTAATATTCATACACCTTTTCTATTCTTGAAATTTCGATTTTTACTTTTTAAATTAGATGGTATTTGCAGGTGCCAGCGATGGACAAAATTTTAACATAAAAGATCAATTAATTGAAGCGGAAATTGAGGAAAATGTCGCATTATGTCCATTTTGGGCATATATTCCTCCACCGCAATCCTAAATCAAGACAAACCAGCCCATATGCCAAAGCTACAAGGTGTCAAATTGTTTGGCTATGCACCATCTGAGAACCATATCTTTCCTTTTTCCTTTGCATTTTCCGTTTTTTTTTTTTTTTTGGGGGGGGGGGGGGGGGGGTTCACTTTATTTAGCTATTTTATTTTTGGACAACTTTTGACTTTACTAATACGGACAACATCGAAAAAGATATGGGCTCTTGTGGGTTTTGCATGAGAAGAGATAACTTCGTGATTTATTAACTATGCCACATTGATAGTTCTTGCAAGAGGGATTTAGGGCTCACAATCATGTGCATGGTTGGAAAAATGAATAAATTTCTGAAATGTTAACTTAGAATGGAAAATCTAAAGCTAGCTTTATTAAGTCACAATATATATATAATGATGATGTAACAAATAATGACCATGTAAAAGTTTTCATAAGTACATATGTTTAATACAAAAACTTTTATTTTGTAACGAGTACAATTCCTACAAGTTCAATAAAAACTATATTAAGTTGTCATTAATTAGTGACAAATTAATGCAAATCTTATTAAAAATCATGCATAGTGGCACTAACTTTTTGATGAGTATTGTACTTAAACTATCACAATAAATAATAAATAATACATGTATAATGACAACCAAAATCTTATTAAAACTATAGTAACAAATCAATTGTCATTATATATATTTATATGTCACCAATTATCAATGAATATTTAAAATATTAATTTTTATCACTGTTGAGTTTTTAAATAATTATTTCTGAATTGCAATGAAATGTCTTTTTTAGCGTACAAAAAACATTAAATTTAAATAATATCCTAATCTTGTTTGATAATACGTACACCTAACAATGAGTTATCAACCATTTATAGTATTAGAACAATGCCAGATAAAAAATTGTTGTCCACAATTGATTTTTCAAGATAGATAAAGATAAGGGACAAAGCCATTGATTATTAATTATTATACTTAATGCTATTATCGTCATTGATGTAGACATAAAACTGTAAGAGCAATAGACCGGTGCAGGATTACGGCGGCGCCGTCGCCTCCGCCGCCTCCACCGGCCCACTTCACTTTTTGTTTTTGGGAATTTTGGGGTTGCCAAACACCCGAACGGCCACACTGAAGACGATATGGAGGGGCTTGTTTGTTACGCGGAAGCCGCGTGATCGAAAGCAGTGTGGTCCCCATAAATATCTGCACACGTGTCAATCTTCAGTGGCGGATCTTTGGTAACTGTGTGCACCTGAGCTCTACCCAATCCCAGCAGTCGGATTCCTCCTCTTATCACATCATCATCATGAAGCGACATTTAGGTCATGTTTGGTTTTCTTTTAGTTCTTAATGTTTTCATATTTTTAAGAAATATAAAAATTTATATTTTCTTAAAATATTTCTTTCTAAAATATCTTAACTGTACGTATATGTTTTGAATTTATCTTTGTGTATATTTAAACTACATATCTGTAAGATATATGTACACTTACAATAATAACAAATATATATTTTAATTGTTATACTAATCTCATAATAACTTACAATTATAATGATTTTGTAAAATAAGACTTCAAAAGTTAAAAAATAAAAGCCTACCAAATTAAGCTCATTACGATGGACACCCAAATTTAAATGAACCAGAATTCAATTAGGACTTAATCAATATAAATGTATATTCTCAAAACCAAAAGGGCATCTAAACAACAATTTACAAATTCGAGCTCTAATTCTAAATAAGCAGTTTCAAGAGTAGAAGTCTAACTTATCTTATTGATTTCTGGAAATAACCTGAGTTCAGAAGTTCCGTCAATGTAGGCGACTCCATTTTTGTGTAACATCAAAGATAGATATTTAATGTAATGCAGTTAAAAGAAAAACTCAAATATATTATATTTATAATAGAAAGTATTTCTCTTAAAAATAAAATCAAACAACTTTCATTTTTTAACCCAGTCTTCAACATATTTTCAGAAATATTTTTCTGAAACACCCCAAAAAGCACCAAACATAGCCTTAGCTGTCCTTATTATGAAACCGCACTTAAATAACGTGAAAACAAATTTTATCAATAAAATAGAAGAAAAGAAAATTTTTGGAGGATTCCGATCGATGGAGAGCACCAGTTCGAGCGCCGGCAGCCACCATCCACGGCTGCCGCCGGGGTTCAGGTTCCACCCGACAGACGAGGAGCTTGTGGTTCACTATCTCAAGAAAAAGGCTGCCTCCGCCCCTCTGCCCGTTGCAATAATAGCTGAACTTGATCTCTACAAATACGATCCATGGGAACTTCCAAGTAGTAATCAATACGATCATCAATTTCTTGCTTAACTTCTAAATAATTTATGAATGAAATTTATAATTGATTTGATCATGTTATTTTCAGGCAAGGCTAGTTTCGGCGAGCAGGAGTGGTATTTCTTCAGCCCGAGAGAGCGAAAGTACCCCAACGGAGAGCGGCCCAATCGGACCGCCACGTCGGGATATTGGAAGGCCACCGGCACCGATAAGCCCATCCTGACGGCCCACGGTACCCGAAAGATTGGCGTGAAGAAAGTCCTGGTTTTTTACGGCGGGAAGCCACCTAAGGGCGTCAAAACCAATTGGATCATGCATGAATATCGTCTGGTTGACAATAATTCCAGCACTAATAAACCCCCTGGACCAACTCTCAGCAAGAAAGGCTCTTTACGGGTACCTTTTCTATATATATATATTAATGTTAATCTCATTCTATATATATATCCAAGTTTTAATTCTTTAATTTATTTATTTTGTTGTGGTCGTATTATATATGTATACATGTAGCTAGATGATTGGGTTTTGTGCCGAATTTTCAAGAAAATCAATTCCAGTAGCAGTCGACCCATAGATCAGAAAGAAAGGGATGAGTATGTAGAAGATGGGTATCAGAGTCATAATATTCCAGGGCCCGGAAAACCCTCTTGCCATGGGAATTTCTATTCATCTGGAAATGGGCCGGCAATTTCTAGTGATCCAATGTCTATATCTCTCTTGGCATCTTCAGGGTTATCGAAATCAGATTTTGATCCTAAGCATATATATTCTTGGAATGGAACTATGTTTTCCAACGAGCAGTGGGGAGCTGGTAATGATGAGAATAACCCTGGAAACAGCTGTCCAGCTGAGAAGAATGTCTCTTTTATTTCTTTGCTTAATCAGCAGTATCCCCAAGAGTTCCACCAAAACTTACTTGTCAATTCTACAGGGGATCATGGAATCTTGCATCAATCTTACCAACTAAATTCCACTTCCCAGCTTCAATAAATAACTGAATTCCGTTGTCAGCCCATAGGAAATATATAATTCCAGGTGACATATGCATATACATGTATTATATATTATTGACAGTTTCGATTTGTACACAAAAATATTTGTAACAATTGAGAAGTTAATATATATATATATATAATATAAAGAAAAAAGGGTTGGATTCATGCTTGTCTTGTATGCACTGGTTTTGGACTGAACAATTGTTTATTTATTTGTTTCTGTACATAGGATCAATGCGGATAATTATGGCTAGCTGTCCATTCCTTCAGCAATTCAGGGGCCGTTTGTTTTTTATGGGATGATGTACAATTGGTGAAAATTGTGATGAATTATTTGATTGAGATTAAATAGTCAAATAAGTATTTAAAGATATAGCAGTGTATCTTATTAATTTATCGAGTAATTTTACATTGAATTATTCATTATTTGTTGGGACAAGTTATTGTTTACCAAAATCCTTTCTAATTTTCAAGCTATGTCAAACTTCATCTCGATGGAAAATGATAATTGAGTTTGGATTTCGCTTTGAGTATTTTGGACATTTCATTTCAAATCAGAGTCAGTCAATTTTGATGGTTCACCAATTGTATATAGGATTGTCAACGTCGGATGAAAATATTTTATTCTTAATTGAATGATTTTGTTTTATTTTTCTTTTTCTGGATTTACTCTAACTGACTTTTGACTAATTTATGTGGGACTCAAACTTACGATCGATCCGTTTGTTCGTATGAGTAAGAGCTTTCCACTAAACCACCCATTCGTATATGTAGTTTGCTACCACCCATTAGTAGCAAACCACTAATCAAAGGTTGAATAATGAATCTACCAAATATATATGTAGCTTGCTAAATTGAATAAATTAGTATATATCCAACTTAACAATGCAAAAAGGGTTCAGTGATTTTGTTGATACACTAAATTTGAACCATAGTTGATAATTGAATGTTTAAATTTCATTTTTCAATCAGAGAGAATTACATCTCAAGTTCATACTCTCCACCTAATGTACCATATTTATTATATATAAAAAAAAAAAAAAAAAATCCCTATGTGCTTTGCTTTTTGGCAATCTTCAAGCAGCATTGATTGGGAATGGAATTGCCGTCCAATCATGCGAAAGCCGCCGCAATGGCCCTTGGAGGCATCCATATCCCAGATGCTCCGTTTAAATCTTATCCAATACTAACAGGCAAATAAAATTGCATTTATCTTGTAATAAAATTGGATGTCATGATCTTTATATGTCAATGCGTACGTTTCTATTATCCGCCGGCTTTTGTTATCAATACAAAAGTTTGTGTAATTATTAGGCTCAAATACAAAAGTTGGAGTTATCTTTAAAACTTTTTCCGGAAAAGACACTTTAACGTAGATATACAACATATAACGTACACATAATTTTAGAATTATGTGCTTAAATTTTAAATTATTGTGTCGATTAAAAATTATCGAAAATCATAAAATACAAGTATGGATATGCCTAATTATGAAAAATATCTGTCAATAAGTGGAGTAATTCATTATTTGAGCCCCAAAAAATTAATATATCATGTCAACGTCTGATTACTATTTGTTAAATTCGAATTCAAACTCATTAAAAATAATAGAATGAGTCTGGATATGCCAAAATAACCTTATAATAATGTATGGGACCATTTAATCTAATTTTGCATCTTAATAACGTTATTTTAAACCTCTAATTACATTCTCGTTTGGGAAAGAAACTAATTAGGTTCTAGAATACTAGATATCATACTAGCCAAAAATTGTGTTATGACAATCACATCTGCTAATGGACTGGCAGCAGTCAGGCCCAAAACCACATATTGGGCCAAGTTCGTGTATTGAAATATTATTTTGATTGGATCCAATACCTGATTAAAAATCATCGATTGACCTAACTCACATTTGGGCCTGGACCTTGTGTCATCTAATTTCCTTTTCCTAAGGCTAGTAAAAAGAACAAACATTTAGCGAGTTTAAAATTGGCAACATGTCATATTTGGACCAAATCAACATTATTTGAATTTGATTATCAAAATTTACATTTGAATTCAATTCGATATTTTATTGAATTTATATCAGTTAATACTATATGCGAGTTTGATGGATATCCAAAATTGTTCGACCAAAAAGTTTGATTTGATTTTTTTTTTTTTTTGGATTGTATAAAAAATATCGTATTTATAAAATAATTTGTGTCAAATTTGAGTTTATGACAATGTTTTATCATATCTTAGTCCAAAAGTTAAATATTTGAATAATAAAGCCTTATTTCACATTATATTAATTCATAGGTAAAATATTTTACATTATTACAATTGTCATTCTTTCTTTTTTTTTCCCCTCCTTTCAGTAACCTTTTTATTTTTGGGCTAAGGCTCAAACCAATAGCATAATATAGACATTTAGCCAATATAATATATATTTATTTATTTATTTATTTATTTAAATATCTTTATTAATATTATATATAAGATTATTAATTCATATTCGAATATGATAAATTCCATATATGATTTATTTACATGTTATAAATATTTATTGTCGGATCTAATCCATTAGATATTTTTATCAATTAAAATCCCTAAAAATTGAATTAAATTCAAAATGGATTCAAACTAAAATCTGATCTAAGGCTGTAAATGGGTCGGATTCAGATCGAATTATGCTGGATCCAAGTCCGAATTCGAAAGTAATATGTCATATCCAAATCCGATCCAAGATCCATCGAATCTGTAATTGGTATAACCATATCCGGATCCAAATAAAAGTCGGATATCCAAAAAGATCCAAATTTGAATATTTCAAAAAATATCATATATCTATTATTTTTCTAAAAATTTAGTAAAACCCAAATTCAAAACAATCATCCTTAAAAAAATAAACAACAGATTAATGAATAAATTTTCAAGTCTATTGATCACTTACAAACAATAATAGAATTTAATTAAATCACATTCATTCACCAAATCATTACATTTTAGGTTTCGTTGCTGATAATAATACTTATTTGGTATTATAAATACATAGTTATATTTGATTATTCAATCAACTAATTGTAGACTCAAAGTTCTATAAAAAAGAAACTCATTTTGATTAAATCGAGATTTGCATTGCATTATTGCCATATTATTGCATTCAGTTCCTACTCATTATTCTTCCCACATCATTTTTTATTATAAAAATAGATAAACAAATTATGTAATTATGATATAAATAAGCTCAAAATCTAATAATTTATATGAAAAGCACCTGATTTAATACATTGCAATAGGTTCATTACTTCCTTCATCCAAATATTCACATTGACATTATTATAGAACCCTGTGTATACATATGTATAATACTATATATGTATAATCTATACTATTATATATAGCACAGTTTTGTACTTACCTAATTGTAAAATTTTGATTCTAACTGTGCAATTTTGTCCACATGTCAAATTCTTATAATTTTGAGTTTCTTAATTCAATTGAAAAAAAAATTATTAGTTGTTTATTTACTTTGTATCTTATTTTAATATAATAAACTTATCTATTATAACTAAAATATCATGTTGTATTTATCCAAAATTGTAAAATAAATTTCTATATCCTAAGATTATTCAAAAAATATCTATAATCATAATTTTATCTCACTAAATAAATTTATAATTTTGAAAATATTTTATAAGCACCACATTAAGTACTCTTCTCACAAAATTCTATCTTACAAATTTAATTTATCACAAGATTAATAGATAAATATTTTATTTATTTTATATGTAAATTTTGTTATTCTACAATTATTCTTTTTACATTTTATTTCCACATTATTAGTAGTAGAATTCTATATTTTTAGTTGTACGACCTATTTCCCCAATTCGCATAATATAATAATATTTTTTCTTTTTAATTAATTTAAAGTTCATTTCGTAGAAATTTTTTAATATTTTTTTGATATATTTTTATATTATTTTTATTTTAAATTAATTAGATACTTTTTTAATATATTTAAATATTTTATCAATATTATTACTTTATTATTGCCTCAATATTTATTTAAAATTACTGTTCTTATAACCAACTTAAGATTGTAATTTTTATATTACTTAAAACATCAACATGCAATACTTTTTTATTTTAATTAATTATATTTTATGTATTTATTTTTAATACTATTTTCAAATATTTCTATATGTTTATATAAGTATTTATATATCTTTGATATTGAATTTTCATTTTACCATTATTTTAGTTGTAGCTCTCTCAATTTATTTAGATAGAAAAATTATATATAATTCATATTTGAGTAATGTACCTCAAATAATATGATGTTATGAAATATTTAAAAATATTATAAATTTATTAAGTTGTTAGAATTATTTCAGTTTTCTTATCAAATAAATGAAGAAATACTATATTTTTTTAATTATAAAATATTCATTAAATTTATTAACACTTGATTTACTCATTTCTAATATTGTGCATATAAGAAAGACTTTTTTATTTTTTGTATATAGTATCATGTGCTTTGATAAGTTTATTTCTATTAGTTGAATCTTTACTTATTATAAATTTTTACAACTAAAAATGAGAATTGCATTGCTAAGTAAATACTTTTTTACAATTGATATATTTCATATTTAGTAATTTATATTTACTTTGCTAATAATAATTATCAAAAATTAAATGGATATACGAAGTAATGTAACAATCTAATAAATATGAGGTCTAAGAAATATTAACTTATTTTTTCATTTAAAGAGTCAGATTTTTTTTTAATTTAATTATACATTTTTATCCAAAAAAACTTAAAATTTATCTAACTAAGTTATTTCAAAATAACAACCAATTTTTCATACTTTAATAAATTCTTTTATATTTATATAGATATAATCACTTTATTTTTAGTTGAAGTAATACAATATTCAATTATTTCTAATAAGAGAATTATTAAATAAATAAAAAATATTCAATCATTTGATCAAATAAATTCTTTTATTTCTTAATTAAATAATTATTTTCTAGACAACTTAGAATTTAAATATATATATATAGATAACTTTTACATAATTTATATTAAATATATTTCAAAAGTAAAATTAAAATAATTAACAATCACATCATTTATATTTTTTAATATATTTAATTACTCTATTTTATAATTATATAGCGTATATTTATTTTAATATTTTTGCTTAAAATAATTCATAAAAAAAAATTTACATGAATTAATGATGTAAGATCAAAAAAGTTTGACTAAAGTAAGTATACATTTAATTATTTTTATATTTTTATATACTTATAAAAGAAATCTATGAGAGATTGATATTTTATTTTGAATTGAAAATTAGAAATTTACTTACTACATTATTCATGTATATATAATATATGTTAATTAGTAATTTCAAAACTAATAAAATAACTGCATATATAAATAAAAATAAATAAATTTTACTTATTAGAGTTATATAGAATATTAAGAGATATTTTAACTTATTAAATAATATGTTACAAATTACTTATTGAATTAGTTATCATATAATTAATAACCCAATGTAAGTAATTTTCATAAATAAAGTACCAAGAGGTTATATATTTACTCTAATAAAAAATATTTAACATTTAAAATTCTCAAGTGTCATGAAAAATGTAACGATAACTTCCAAATTATTAAGAAATCATACAAAAAAGCTTTATATTTTAAAAAAAGAACCATTTCCTTATTTATAATATCAAAATATATAAGTACACATACACACACACATGTATGTATATATATAATTTAAAAAGTATATTTAGTAAAATATTCTGCATTATTTTTATTTTCTTAATTCTTTTATTTATTTTTTTAAAATTTTATCAATTTATAAATTTCTATATAATTTATAAACTTATAGTTAACAATTCTTGATATTCTATAACTTATTTAAGTATAATTATCTTCAAATATAATATTTTTAATTAAAATATTTTTATTTATTTTTAATTAGTAATAGGTTTTCTTTCGTTAAATGTTAAAAATAATTACAATTAATGTTTTTAATCACATGAAGTAAAATAAATTATTTTAAATTAAAATTTTTTTTTGTGCATCGCACCGAGCACATGCTAGTACTAAATATATTTGGATTCAAATTATTAATGAATCGAATCGAGACATATCCATATCGCTCAATTTATTTCGGACTATGAACTTTTTTAATCAGACCATATCCGTGAAATCTTTTATCGGTTAAAGATATTAAATAATTAGATCAAATTCAAATCGTATTCGAGTTAAAATCCACTCCATTGACAATTCTAATTTGACCAATTAACAACCCTAAATGAGTTGTTATGTTTTTATTGGATTAATGATAATAGGCGGACAAATTTTGAAATATTGGACCGCCCGAATGAAGAGCGCCTCAAATTTGTAGCATTTTTTTCAAAGGTAATGTGATAAGGAGGACAATTTCATCGTGAGGTTGATACATATCAATTTGAAATGTCCTAATTTTGAAAACAATTATTTTACTATAGTTGTGTTGAAATATCACTAGTTCTAACCACCAACTTATGATGATAATGTTTTGTAAAAACATGTAAACATTAATGTATTTTTTATTATTATCAAATAATTAAAAAGCAGCGTAAACAATTATAGTCCCCACATAAGAAGATCCACACATACCATTAATACAAAAGAACAAATCCTACCTTTGATGTCGAACCAACAAACCTTCTAATCATTTTCCAAATTCTTCATCCAAACACATGTTAAAAGTAGGCATAGATTTTCACATATGGATTTCGTCCATTGCTGTTAAACAATTGATAAGAGCTGGTTTAGATTTATTTTTTGAAGGTATTTTTATTTTTTAGTGAAAATGAAGAATGAAAAGTTAGTTATAAATTTAAAATTGAAAATGAAATGTTATTTGGAGGTTTTGTTTAAAAAGTAATGATTACGTAGGTTTGAAAATGAGTTGTGTTTGAAAATATAATATTTTTGTATTAAAAATTGTGCAAATATGAATATGAGAAAATGAAAAGTGAATATAGAAAGAGAGTGTAATAATATATTTTATAAAATATTTTAAAAATGAAAATATTTGTGAAAATAAAAAAAAAGTTGATATTTTTTTATTATTTTTTTTACTGAAAATGAAAAGAGGATTAGAAAACAAAACCAAACGGGCACTTGAAAATTGATTAAACGTCAGTACATTTCACTGAAAAACTGATCAAACGTCAGTACATTTTTTCCCGCAATACGAGATGATAGACATTTGGAGTTTATTGACGTGTCACACAGCAAAAATTCTGAACCGCAGCTTTCAAAGGCAATATTTGTAAAAATATAATGATGTATCTTTGTTATTATCTAATAATTGAAGAGCAGAGTTAAAAGCTATAGCCTTTATTCCAGAAAAAGTTGAAAAATAATTGTACTCTTCTTAATCATAAAAATAATGAAAAAATATTTATAGATTTTTACATCATTCACATTGTTGTTAAATCATTGATAAGAGATGACTTAAACGGCGGTACGTTTCTCGTTTGCGAGATTGTAGACATCTAAAGGTCGTTTGGTTTGGTTTTGTTTTCTAGATATATTTTTATTTTTTATGAAAATAAATAATAAAAAATTAATTATAAGTTTTAAAAATAAAATATTATTGAATATTTTATTTAAAATAAAATAATTATGTACGATTGAAAATGAATTATATTTGGATATTATAATTTTTTTTATATTAAAAGTCATGTAAATGTGAGTAGGAGACAATAAAATATGAAAATAGAGAAAAAGTGTAATAATGTGTTTGAACAATGTGTTGAAAATGAAAATATCTGTGAAAATAAGGGGAGAAATTGATATTTTTCTGTTTTCATTTTTATGAGAAAATAAAAAGAGGTTTTGAAAACAAAACCAAACGGACGCTAAGCTAATGACATGATGGACGACCACTAAATTTGAACCACGATTTTTTATGACAATATTTGTAAGAACATGTAAGCATTAATGTCTTTTTATTATTATCAAATAATTGAAGAGCATGGTCAAAAATTATAGGCTATGTTTGATTGTAAATTGTCAATTAATTTTTTAACTTTCAAAATATAAATAAACAAATCATACACATTCATCAACTCTACTCCTAAAACACACCCAAAAAAGGCCCAAAATACCCTGCCAATTTATTTCCTACTCATTCCCCAATATCTAGCTAGCTCTCTCATTTTTTTGTCTCTTCTACCCAATTTATACATACACATATATAAATAATTTTAAAATATAAATTTTACCCTATCAACCTCATAAAAAAGTTATTGATGTGACATATTGTCCCATCACAAAACATAACCAAACAAATAATTTTTTTCCAAAATATTCTCCACCTACCACTAAATATATAAATAAACAACCATCATTCCCAACTCCACTTTTCAAAAACCTTTTTGCCAAATTTTTTTGACAAAATACTTCAATTTACAACCAAACGTAGCCTTAACCTCCCCACCAAAAAAGCAGAAAAACAATTTGTACTATACTTTACCATGAAAATAAAATTTAAGGAAAAAAAACAAAAGGAGTCTTGCAACGTAATCAGATGAGTCATGAAGTACCAAATTTCGTGGAAATGATCGAATAAAGCCATACAATAATTGCAAGTACCTTTCATATTTCAACACGTAGAACACCAAATCCTATTTATTATCTTCAACTGCATTTTTCCTTTTTTCCATTTTTCGAAATGTGTTATTTTAAATAAGAAATTTAACTAAATATATTTATATAATTAAGAAAAACTAAATGATTATATTTATATTTATCTTAATTAAAATTTTAAATTGATACATCATGCGTGCCTAGGTTAGTGA